>OY757013.1:105537668-106838772 GCA_963580285.1 Lucinisca nassula | reverse complement strand
CCCGTCAACACTGTAAAGGTCATTTTGGAGACGTTGCTTCCAATTTTGTGGGACTTTTACCCGACATTGAGATGAAATGACACCTCAAGCCCTGTCGCCCAATGAAACCAATAGGGGTTATTAGCATGGACGGTCCGCCTCGCACCGCGGTTCCTGGACAGGCTTACATCCTCTAAGCCGTTTACCAGTACTAGTCTGCGGGTCGGAGTCAGCTCTGCGTGGAAGCATCATGCAGCCAATATATTTCTTCAAGCCCCTATGGGCGGGGGCCGTTCTGATCTATAGTATAGAAAACTGACAAATGATCAACTACACGTAATCTTCGTTCTTCATGAGAGGGTGTGGCAGTATAATATATTATAAATAAAGAAAGATCAAATGCGAAATTATTCCTACTCATTGTCCTGTTATCTAGAGCTTTGATTTGTTTGACTTCTGCAGTCATTGACTCATTTTATAGATATGCCTACTGCAATCATACAACTTGGACTCGACTAATTTTATATACATTATCCAGTATTAAAAGCATGTACGATATCAAACCCGCAAAAATTATTCGAAATAGAAAAGAGTGTTACTGTATTTTTTTTCTTACTTTTCCGTACCGAAACACTACAATCTTGACCTCCGACCGATTGTATTCATCCGCCAAAATATTTTAATATCGTAAATATATCAAACTGTTTGTGTTAATGTATTGTAAATACATAAAATCATAGGTGTATCCCAAATCAAACAATTCTACGCCAAGGCTTTCAGATCTCAGATAAAACTGCAAAGACTACACAGTGGGCGGAGGGATATAAGTAGTAATAAGTCGTAGACAACCGACGACCACTATAACTTCAAAAGCATTTGAATAGAAGGAAGCTGAAAAGTGTCATCGGACGATGACTAAGGTCTTGTGAATAAATTCACCGACCGAAAATTGTTTTATTATCTTTTTTATCTTCTTATGTACAAAATATTTATTTTCCGGCCTCGGTAGCTCAGTCAGATGCTCGTCCGGTAGACGCGGGTTTGATACCTGCCGGGGTCGGCATTATTCTTTCCTGGAGATTAATATAAAAAAAATCTTTTGTGTGGTCTCTGATTCAAGAATGGCGTCGAAAGAATGGGCACAGTAAAAGTGTGGATAGGTAAACTGGCCGGCTCGATAAGACCTTATTACTGCTGACTGGGCCGTTAAACTCCAATGTAAACCATCACGAAAACATGCCTATATAATTTTGACCCCCTAGGACCCCACTTTTATATGAGCCCCGCCAAGCGAATTTGTGTCTTCGAGCATTCCGTCATAACAAATTTTAACTGCGCATGCCCAGCCATTCAGAGGGGCCAAGGATATGGCTTTCTGTCTGAAGGTTCCTCTTGATTTACTGCTTGTATGAGCGAGCAGCGAAGGTTCTGGCGAGATTGCGCGGATGCGCAGGCTCGCCTGAACCTTCGCTGCTCGCATAGGCGATAAGTACCAAAATCGCTTGACGGGGCCCCATATAGCAAAACTGAGGTTTACAGGGGTAAACCTTATTTTTCTAATTTCTGCTCAAAAATATAGATTGTGGCTACTCGTTTGAACCGTCTCGATGAGGTGGTTCTAACGACCATCCACAATCTATATTTTGAGCAGAAATAAGAAAATTATCACAATTTTTCAGCTTAAAATTTTCCTTTTTTCGGCCCTAAAGTTTACAATGTATTTGTATAGGCGTGTTTTCGTAATGCTTTGTCGGATGCGCGTCCGGTTGGTGATCACGAAGACGCGGGTTCGATACCTGGCGGGGTCGGAAACATTCTTTCCTGAAGATTACTGGTTGGTGGTCACGAAGACGCGGGTTCGATACCTGGCGGGGTCGGAAACATTCTTAAGGTTTCCTGAAGATAACTGGTTGGTGATCACGAAGACGCGGGTTCGATACCTGGCGGGGTCGGAAACATTCTTAAGGTTTCCTGAAGATTACTGGTTGGTGATCACAAAGACGCGGGTTCGATACCTGGCGGGGTCGGAAACATTCTTTCCTGATGATTATAAAAAAAAATCTTTTGTATGGCCACTGACTGTACTGGTTAACCTGACGAAAGAATGGACACTGTACTGGCTAACCAGTAAACGTGTAGATAGGTAAACTGACCGGCTCGATAAGACCTAATTACTGCTGACTGGGCCGTTAAACTCCAATATAAACAAACAAATCATTCATTTATTTACAGCTTTGGTTTCTTCTAATACTTTAGACACAACAAAATATAATACACAGCTATTTACAATGTCAAAACAGACTAGAATAACTCATAACTCGCAGTCCACATAGTCCGTGTGAAATTATGACGTCTAACATGGTGTCAGAAGTGACACATTTTATGTAAAAATAATGAAATCTTTCTTATTTCTGCTTTCCACAGAGATTGTGGGTGCTCGATAGGACCGCCTTGATAAGACGGTTCTAAAGAGTACCCACAATCTATATTTCTATATTTTTAGCAATACCCACAATCTATACTTCTATATTTTTGAGCAAAAATTAGGCATATAATGTATACCCCCGTAAACCCTAATTTTCTCTATATAAAGTGGGGTTAAGAGGGGTCTTTGTTTAACGGACAGGTTCACGTGATGTTACGGCTGAAACATTGCTCCTTGTGTCATCACGTGAACAAGTCCATGAAAAACACCACTTTATGTAAGAAAGAAAAAAAAATAAAGGTTTGCAAGGGTGTATGTATAACTATATTGATTTATTCAGCAGGATAAGTTTTAGGAGCCATGAAGACAAGCAATATCTCATATGACATGACTGCCTTATGTGAAGAGTTTTCCCACTACACTGACTATGTACAGTGTGACGTAAGTTTTCGCATGGAACATCGCCTGTAACAGCACTCACAGAAAAGGTCACCGATCTGTTTTCTGGGTACGTGTCGAATTTGTGTTCCTGAAAAGATAAAAATGAAAATAATCAATATAAGCCCGCTTTATTTTTTTGTAAATTGGGGTTCTTGCACGCTTGTTAACACCCCTGACTCACAATTGGAATAGTGGGCATATAAAGTCTACACAAGTACGTTTTGGGCCCCCGCTCATCGGTGGTGAAAAAATGGATGGGCTACATGATGTTTAGACTCACACCTGAAACCGACCGCACTTGAGTACTGGTAAACCACAAAGCGATACGAGTCGGACCGTACATGCTTATAAACCCAATTGGTTTGGTCTTGAGATGTCGCTTCAACTCAATATCGGGTAAAAGTCCCACAAAGTTGAAAGCAACGTCTTCAAAATAACTTATACAGTGTTCACGGGAGCGTTTGACCTCAAATCAAACAAACAAGTACTTGTTTTGTTCCAGAACAAAGATTATGTTTATTCGTCTCGACGAGGTGGTTTTAATAGCTATCCACACACTTTGCGGGGTGAATAAGTAAATCATATTAAAGGAAATCCTGGTTTAACCATTCGCGAAACAACAAAAGTCAACACGACAACACGCCTATATAATTTGACCCCCTTGAACCCCACTTTTATATAGAAAAACTGGGGTTTACAGGGATAAACCTTATTTTTCTTATTTCTGCTCTAAAATATAGATTGTGGGTACTCGTTAGAACCGCCTAATCGCGGCGGTTCTAACGAGTGCCCACGATCTATATTTTGAGCAGAAAGAAGAAAAATATTACAATTTTTCATCATAAAATTTTCGATTTTTCGGCGGTAAAATTTGCAATGTATTTGTATAGGCATGTTTTCGTAATGTCCTGATCAGACTGCGCATATCCTAGCGACGTGTGGATGCTGGGTTATTCGTTTGAATTGAGGTCTTACGCCCTAGGTCATTTTGGACACGTTGCTTCCAATTTTGTGGGATTGTCATTGAAATGACATCTCAAGCCCTGCAGTGCGAACAAACCAAAATTGTTTATATGTAGGGCAGGTCTTGCCTGGGAGGGCTTAGACGCTAACCGTTTGGACAGTGAGAATAATTGTCCGATACTCAACATAAATATCTACCAAAGTGTTAGAGAAGATATTTATGTATAGCTGTTATTATTATTATTATTATTATTATTATTATTAATAATAATGATTATTATAATAATATTTATAATAATTAAAATAATAATAATCATCTGCAGCAGCAGAAGTAGCACCATCATGAGTAGAATCATCAGATCATATAATCATATCGTTATTTGCTAATACAGAATGAAGTCCCATTAAGCTGTTTATTAACTTTTTTTTGCTACCAAATGGAATCTTCCTTCTTATATATAGCAGGAGTCCATTTTTAAATTTAGGGCTGTCAGGTTGTGTTTTCATCAAAATTTATTTGGAAAAATGACCGAACTTTTAGCAAACAGTGGAGGCCCTGATCAGACCACGCGTTTTGCGGCGTCTGATCTGGACCTGCATTGTTTGCCAGGGTACCCGTTGTGGTGTTTCTAGTACAAAATGGGTTTACCAAGTCTTTTAGTTTTTAATGTTTTCCAACCGTTCACATTTGTATTGGAGTTTAACGGCCCAGTCAACACTATTTAGGTCAGTTTTGAGCCGGTCAGTTAACCTACCCACACTGTTCCTGGGCAGGCCTAACCGATACAGTGCACATTCTTTCACCAGAAACTGACAACCGCCCTTCTTGAATCAGCGAAAGGGAGAGAAAGATCATAGAAAAGAAATCATAATCAATCGCCACGAAAGAATGTTGCCGACCCAGGCTGGTATCGAACCCGCGTCCTCCTGTCAGACGCGCATCCTCCAACAGAGGCCGGGGCTTCACACTTTGGCACTGGTCTTGCGGGTTCGATCACGGACTTTAAACCGAGACCTCGTCTCCGTATGGCCTTAGCTGTTGGTGGGATGTCAAACTCTAACAAACACAACCTCAATAACAGTATATACTGCATAACACAAATTACGAAAAAAAATGTCACCGTCGCTTCATATGCCTTTCTAAGCAAGCCACTTGCCTCTTATGGTCATATCAGGGGAAATTCGGAAAGTTAAAAAATACGGTCATGCTCTGGTCAAACCTGCAGGTCTTGTTTTCATTTTGATATACAATGTAGCACCTTGTTGTGTGGGAGGGTGGTAAAAAGTTCAAATAACACATAACGATTCATTGAAGACATTGTCTCATTAATAACGAAGCCTGTTATTGCAGTTGTTCTGAACTGATCTTATGATTTATTTTACTCTCCAAGCAAATACAGTAAAATTCCAGTATTAAGACCACCTTTGGTACTGTTCAAAGGTGGTCTTTAAGGCCACTTTGGAATACCCCGAAAGATTGTCATCACGAAAACGCGCCTATATAATTTGGGCCCCCTGAACCCCACTTTCATGTAGTAAAACTGGGGTTTACAGGGGGTAAACCTTGTTATTCTTATATCTGCTCTCAAATATAGAATGTAGATATCCGTTAGAACCGTCTCGATGAGACGGTTCTAACGTGTATCCACAATCTATATTTGAGCAAAAATAAGAAAAATATCACATGTTTTCAGCTTAAAATTTTAGCTTTTTTTTTTTCGCATTAAAATTTACAATGTATTTGTATAGGTGTGTATTCGTTATGGTTCCGCAAGAGCATGCTGGATGTTTGTTTGTTTGATTAGAGGTTTAACGTCCCCGTCAACACTGTATATGTAATTTTGGAGACGCTGCTTCCAATTTTTTGGGACTTTTACCCGACATTGAGATGAAATGACATCTCAAGCCCTGTCGCCCAATGAAACAAATAGGGTTTATAAGCATAGACGGGCCGACTCGCACCGCTTTGCCTGAGCAGGCTTAGATCCGCTACGCGGTTTACCGGCACTCGTGTGCGGACGGTTTCAGCTCTGCGTGGAAGCATCATGCAGCACATCAATTGCTTCAAGCCCCGATGGGCGGGGCCGTCATGCTGTATGTAGAAAAGTAAATGTTACTGAAACCTTCTAGATATGCCTTTAAAAGTAAAATTCGTGATTTAAGGTGGTCTTTACAGCAGCCTCGCACTGTACAAAACCAAAAAAAATAACGATCTATAGGGCCCATTTTTGGGTCGATTATTAACAATTGACCCAAAGTTATAAGGACAAAATCTTCATTAGTGCTGGAATCCACGTGACTATCTGTAACTTATTTATAGAGTTTCATGGCGGTGAGGTCAGCCTGTTGCCTGAAGGGTTATCTGTAGAATCTGGGCTGGATTCATTGGTTGTGCTTGGCAAACAGTGTAGACCCAGATCAGACGCCGCAGAACGCGGCGTCTGATCAGGGTCTACACTGTTTGCTTACAGTTCAGGAATTTAAGGTTCAGACGCCGAAAAACTTAGCATCTGATCACGGGTTGCTTACAGTACAGAAATTTAAGGGTTAAACGAAACAGATTAAGTCCCCGTTCTGGCCCATTTTCCCAATCTGTACCCAGAGACAATCGATCCACCAGTACTCTCAGTGCTTTGATTCATACTGGCAGCACCGGTGGGTCGGCCGTTTCGGTGTGTAGGCTGACTAAACCGTCCTGAACTGTTTTGTTTAATATATTCAACAAGGAAACGGAATTTAATATGGATTTTTAACAGCATCCCAAGGCATTACCATTACTATCATAATAAGCATATGTCTTATACATTAGGAACATAAAAGGGAACTTTTTTGTTCGCTAAAAATAAAATGTAGGTGTTCGTTAGAACCGCCCCATTGAGGTGTTTCTTACGATAAGTCAATACTATGTTTGAGAAAAGTAAGAAAACACATTTTTAAACAGAAAAATGTCATATAAAAATGACCGTGTAATATTTAACTTTACCATATGACGTCGCGTCTGAGAGTGTTATAACGCCATGTATTATTTTCGATAATCCACTAGTGGATGAAATATGCAAATTAGCTAGATACGTTACATGCACGACGACCTTAACGACGTCGCGTTTACTATTGGCGGAATATTGACATTTTTGTAAACAATCGTGAATAAAATGCGTTTTAAATGTCATATGATAAATAGAATCTTGCATTCGTGCTCATGTATTATTGAATTTATTAAACTCGTTGAGGAAAAAGGGATAAAATGCTCGACAAAGCCTCGCATTTTATCCCTTTTCATCAACTCGTTTAATAAATTCAATAATACATGAGCACTCATGTAAGATCCTCTATTTATCATATGACGTCGCGTCTGAGAGTGTAATAACGCCATATATTACATGCATTACAGAGAAATACCATGATTTCTACCAGACATAAACTTGGTATTTTCCTTTTTGCTATGAAGAACTATTTCCTCTTAGCCGGGGAAATAAATCCCTTCAGCTGGAACTACTTTATGTATAAGATACGAGATACCGCTTTGCAGTGAAATTGTTCTATTCAAACGCAGGAAAGTTTCAATCACGGCGACGTTATTCATGACGTCATTGTAATGGCGTCTATGAAATATCAACAGACGTTCAGAATGCGTAACGTTTGAGTCGGATGCAACGCTGAAACAAAAGAAAACATGGATATGACCATTGATTAGGATGTAAATTTTGCTTTATTTAATCTAACGTTTTACTTGTTTCATCACTGAAACACTTTGTTTCTTCTATTTTTGTTCAAAACTGTAGAAAGCGCTTTCAAAATGGCGCCCATCCAGTTGTTCTTCCACCCAGATTCTGTAACACTTCGCTGATTGAACCGTTTACATGGGCTGTAAACAGTCAACTGAACGGGCATTCAGATCCAAAATTCAAGATCCAAACTCTCCTAAAGGTCTTTGGAATTTCGCACGAGTTTCTTTAACGGATTGTTTTACCTCCCGAGGTTTATAAATCCCATATTTCAACTAGGAGAATGAATAATCTATATGTATTATTTTCGATAATCCACTAGTGGATTAAATATGCAAATTAGCTAGATACGTCCCGTAACGTTACATGTATGACGTCCTTAACGACGTCGCGTTTACTAATGGCGGAATATTGACATTTTTGTAAACAATCGGGAATAAAATGCGTTTTAAATGCCATATGATAAATAGAATCTTGCATTCGTGCTCATGTATTATTGAATTTATTAAACGAGTTGAGGAAAAGGGATAAATTGCGAGGCTTTGCCGAGCATTTTATCCCTTTTCCTCAACGAGTTTAATAAATTCAATAATACATGAGCACTCATGTAAGATCCTCTATTTATCATATGACGTCGCGTCTGAGAATGTGATAACGCCATGTAATAAATTCGATAATCCACTTGTGGATTATATATGCAAATTTGTTGGACACTCTCCGTTGCGTTACATGTACAACCTGGAAGAAAAGATTAAATTCAGAGGTTGGCATGGATAAGCTGAGGCCATATAAATTAATAAAGGAACTTTTTGCTTTTGAAAATTATTTATATGTTTTACCGGACAGAAAACAGACAGCGAAAAGCTTTAGCTTCTTTTAGAATACAAATTGAGCGGGGCAGATATTCAGGTCAAAAAGAAGAGGACAGATTGTGTAACAATTGTCAGGTAGTTGAAGATGAAATTCATTTTTGTGCGAATGTTCTAAGTACCAAACCTTGCGGAATAAATTGCTTCAGAGCACAGTTTCAACAAATAACCATGCGTTGATGTCCAAAACAGAGTGTTTTATTAATTTTATGACATGTACAGATGATGCGGTTTTGAAATCTGTCGGGCTGTTTATTAGTGAATGTAATATTTCAGAGCATGACTCTTGTGTTTCAATGCCGTTTCCTGTTTTTTTTTTTTTTTGTTTTTTTTTGTTAATTGTTCCATATTGTTTCATATTGTCGTGTTTATAATATGCCATGTATGTATTTGCTTGCCTTTAACCCTTATAGGGTATAGCTGTGCAGTAAATAAAATTCTATTCATTCTATTCTATTCTATTCTTGTACGGCGTTCTTAAAGGCGTCGTGTTTGTTAATGGCGGAATATTGACATTTTTGTGAAGATGCGTTTTAAATATCATTGCATTCGAGCTCATGTATTATTAAAGTTATTAAACTTGTTGACAAAAAGGAATCAAAATGCGAGGCTCTAAAATGCGATTTTCATCAACTCGCCGTTTAATAAATTTAATAATACATGAGCACTCCTGTAAGATCCATTATTTATCAAGTAACGTCGCTTTCAGTATGTGGGAAAAGTCATATTCTAACACAGCGCGCCTATATAGGCAATGGAAAATAACTGTGTTTTATTCTACAACAAATCACGGCAAGGAAGAGCGTGAAGATTGACGTCATTAAAAAACGGCGATTTTCTGACGTCACTAGTCGATTTCCTTGACATTAGACGGTGTAACGTCATATTCTCGCATCGAAAACGTATAAAATGCATGTGTTTCGGTCAATAATTTTAGCGGGATTTCTTCTAACAATGGCGACAAAGTTGTGAGATTTTGAAGGAAACAACAGCATTATTGCCGATTTTCAGCCTGTTAGAATCGAAACAGATCAGCTCTAGTGTGTGATTTGTTGAGTAATAAATCACAGTTTGTTGGTCAGTTGTAAGTAGGCAAATCACGCGCGCTATGCGCTCGTGATTTGTCTACAACTGATCTCCAAACTGCGATTTATAAGTCAACAAACCACAGTTATAGAGCTGATTTATTTCTTAATCATAACACGCCTATACATGGTGGGTCTCGCTGGCCCCGATAGCTCAGTTGGAAGAGTGTCCCGCTCCGGGGAACGGGAGGTCATGGGTTCGATCCCGGGCCGCGACATACCAAAGTCGTTACGAACTGTACTAGCTGCTCCTCGCTTGCCGGGCACTCAGATTTACGGGGTAGAGCTAGGACTGGTCGACCCAGTGTCAGGATAATGTGACTGGGTGTCGTATCATGTAATGTATCTGGGACATGATACTTCAGTGAGGCAGCACTATAAAAGTGAGCATTGAGGTCCCTGTCGCAACCAGACACCGTCGTGATATGACTGAAAAATTGTTGAAAGCGACGTTAAACCCGAATTCACACACACACGTGGTGGGTCATCATAATAAGCGGGGCCGCTAACTCCGCACCTTAAATCTTATGTGAAACTTCCCGATCATGTGCGGCGCGGAAGCTGTAGCTCGAAAACAACCGATCTGTGATAAAAGCAACAGATAAGTGCCTCGGTTTGTCATTTCTTCTCTTCTTTGAATGGCATAATCAAGAAAACCAATGATATTTTACCGTTGAATTGAGCAAAGCCCTCGGGATTGTCTTAAAAACACAATTTGTAGCGAGAGGACACGCATTGTACAACTTTGCGAAAGTCGACAAAACACAGTTATTTTTTCCCTTAAACAGATTATGTTTAGCGTTGCTGTTTAAGTGTGTCTGTGTGATACATAAACCACAATGATGTCCCCCGACATGTCTCTATATAAAATCACGGAAAGCTTGGTCAAAACACATCTGGCCTCGTTTATGCAGTGTGGCTCCGTTTATGCAATGCGGCTCTGAAGTTGTAGATATACTTTACTTGAGTAAGTTCTGCCATTTAACAGCGCCGCGGTTTATTGGTAAGCATCGAAATTATTATATTACAATATCGCAACTTCACACAAAGTTTTTACCATAAGGTTGGCGAAAGAAATATTTGAAACAACTTGTCCTTGGCATGCTTATACAGGCTCTCTCTCTCTCTCTCTCTCTCTCTCTCTCTCTCTCTCTCTCTCTCTCTCTCTCTCTCTCTCTCTCTCTCTCTCTCTCTCTCTCTCTCTTTCTCCTCCTCCTCTCTCTCTCTCTCTCTCTCTCTCTCTCTCTCTCTCTCTCTCTCTCTCTCTCTCTCTCTCTCTCTGAGGACATTGACGTTACCAATAGTTAAATAGATCCTTTAAGACTGACGAAACATTGTCTAAATCAAAGCACTGAAAGTACTTGCGGGTCGACTGATCCTGAGTGAAGGCTAGAAAAATAGTCCTAAACTGCGGCTCAAACTGTTTTATTTAACCCATATTAGCACTGTTTACTCCGAAATATATACCTCCTAGATATATACTGATGTGCCCAATTAAACTAGTTTTCTGTCAATCATTGTTACGTAATTGCCTAGTGGATCCGTAATTATTGGGAGTTGGTCATATAGCGGGCGTGGCATTACGAAAACACACCCGTAAGACATTGTGCATTTTTCACATCTCCAAAATGGGTACTTTTCTGATGAAAATCTGTCATATTTTTGTTATGTTTACTTCAAACATAGGTTGTGGGTGCTCGTTAGAAACGCCTCATTGAGTCGGTTCTAACGAGTACCCACAACCTATGTCTTGGAGCTGAAATAAGAAAAATAATGAATACCCCAATCAACCCCAGTTTTCTCTATATAAAGTGGGGTTTAAGGGGGTGTTCATTTCACGGACTTGTTCACGTGATGTTTAGAAAGCATTAAAGTCAGTAAGCATATTTTCTGTTAGTTTTATGAGTTAATGTTGGATTTAAACTATGTTACTAATAATTGAATTCAAATACATTTGTATTTCATAAAAGTTACTGTAAATGACCTATACAGTGTTGACGGGGACGTTAAACCTCAAATCAAACAAACAAACAAACAAACATAAAAGTTACTGTATCATTTATTTAACACCAATCTGACAATTGGTTATCAAGCCAATAATGAGTGTCTTCCCTTAGACAGAATAGTTAGCAAGTAAAAGCTTTAGTAAAGCTTTTCATTCTCATTTTTATAATTTTTAAGGTCGATGTCAACCCATATTATTATTATTATTATTATTATTATTATTATTATTATTATTATTATTATTATTATTGCCGGTCTCGGTAGCTCAGTCGGATGCGCGTCTGACTGGTGATCAGGAGGACGCGGTTTCGATACCTGCTGGGAACGGCAACATTCTTTCGCGGAGATTGACATGAAATCTTTTCTACGGCCATTCTCTCCCTTCCGCTGAATCAAGAAGGACAGTTGCCTGTTTCTGGCGAAAGAATGTTTACTGTACTGGTTAACCGCTCACATATATAAGCCTGTCCAGGAAACTATCGATAAGTAAACTTACCGGCTCCAAAATGACCTAAAATAGTGTTGACTGGGCTGTTAAACTATAATACAAACAAACAAACAAACAACCCATTTTTTATTTTAGGTTTAGGTCTCCGTCAGCACTGTACAGGTCATTTTGGAGACGTCCTTACAATATTGTGAGACTTTTACACGACATTTTAAGATGAAATGACATCTCAAGCCCTGGTGCCCAGTGAAACCAAAAGGGTTTATATACATGTGGAAACGTACCAAGTATTGATGATGTTTATAAAGGCTCTGTGTTTAGTCCTAAAGACTTTTCTGTTCGGATATTATATAGCACCATTTTTCCTGGACAGACTTAGAACCTCTATGCAGTTTACCAGTACTTGTGTACAGTCGATTTTAGGTCTGCGTTGAAGCATCATGCAGTCCATTATATTTCTGCAAGACCCCTCGTGGACAGTTTCTCTGTTTATCCTGGTCTTTCAAAAAATGACACTGTCTTAGCTCAGGTTAATCTTAAGCCTGAACTCAAGAAGCAGGTCCCACGTGACATCAACATATACAAGAGGGCCATGATGGCCCTGGATCGCTCTCCTGATCCATAGTGTAACAAGTGGACTGTTAGGAGGGCCATTATTGGCCCCAGGACTATATTTTGCATTATCTTGAGGGAGGTCTAAAAGGTGAAGCTTCATACCAAATATCAAAGACCGGAGCCTTCTGGTTTCAAACAAGAAAAGTTTTAAAGGTTTTCCTTATATAAGTCTAAATAAAACCTGTGGGCCCCGTGGCAGGGCCATTTTCGGCCCCAGGGCTACAATTTGAACAATCTTGATAGAAGTCCACATGACGAAGCTTCATACCGAATATCAAACACCTGAGCATTCTGCTTTCAGACAAGAAGATTTTTAAAGGTTTTCCCTATATAAGTCAATGTAAAACCAAAGGGCTTCAGGGCAGGGGCATTTTTGGCCCCAGGGCTATAATTTGAACAAACTTGGAAGCGGTCTAATAGATGAAGCTACACACCAAATATCGAAGACCTCGGCCTTGCGGTTTCAGAGGAGATCTTTTAAGATTTCTCCTATATATAAGTCAATGTAAAACCAAAGTGCCCCGGAACTCGGGGTGTTTTCGATCCCAGGGCTATAATTTGAACAATATTGGTATATTGGTAGAGGTCCACAAGTTGAAGCTACACACCAAATATCAAAGATCTGGACCTTGCGGTTTCAGAGGAGAAGATGGTTTCAGATTTTTCCAATATAAGATAATGTAAAACCAAGGGGCCTTGGGCGGGGGCATTTTTGGTCCCAAGGCTATAATTTTAAGTCTTCCACAAAACGAAGCTTCATTCTAAATATCAAACATCTGAGCCTTCTGGTTTCAAACGAGAAGATTTTTTAAAGCTTTTCCCTATTTAAGTCTATGTAAAACCAAAAGGCCCCGGGGCGGGGACATTTTTGGCCCCAGGACTATAATTTGAACAATCTCGGTAGAGGTCCACTAGATGAAGATACACAGCAAATATCGAAGGCCTGGGCCTTGCGGTTTCAGAGAAGAAGATTTTTTAAATTTTCATTTTTGGCTCCCGTGACCTTGATGTGCAATGGACCGGAACCATTTGAACAACTTTGAAAGGGGACCACCTAAGGATCATTCTTGTAAAGTTTGGTCAAAATCCGATTAGTGGTTTAGGAGGAGATGTCGTCTGAAGAAATTGTTTACGGACTGACGGACGCACGCATACACGACGGACTAAAAGTGATCCCAAAAGCTCACATGTTATGTAAGCTCACCTCGTCATTACATGACAGGTGAGCTAATAAAAAAGCTGATTAGGACCAGCTTAAACAGTCCATGAGGGACCTTCACTTAGAATTTTCCCAGTCTGACCTTGCAACCACCGATGTACAAACCATGCGGGAAAAGTTTATCAGCAAACTTCAACAAGGAGTTCATTCCCATTAGGAAAGCCGGCACTCGTGATGGATCAATCAAGAAATCCGCCGCCTCGTGAGGAAAAGACACAAATCCTATAAACGTTGGCTTAGGTCAAACAGACCTTATGATCACCAAACGTTCTTAGAGACTAAACACCTTGTACGGCGAGTTACAGAAAGAGAAATACCTAGGCGATATCCTGAATCTCAACACAACAACTGACGATCAAAACATGAATGATCCTCCGAAGGTCAAAACCAAGAAACGTTATACCAACAGGACTCAAGTGGCGTGGCACCTCTGGGAAGAGCAGGACAAACTGTCTCTGCCGAAACGGATAAAGCTAATACACTGACTGCTCAGTTTCTGTCAGTGTTTAGCCATAAGAGCCCAGTAAATAGAGAATACCAGGTGAGTGTCTTTTGATATCAAGTTTATCAGGCAAGGCTTCGAGAACGCTTGTAGAATCGCGAGGCTTGCCGAGCGATTCTACATGCGTTCTCGAAGCCGATCCTGATAAACTTGATATCAAATGACACAAAATTAATCTGGTATTCTATTTATCAGTTTATCCCCTTAAGCTCTTTAAATTGGCAGTTTACGATCAGTTACCGATTGTCCTTAGTACGTCCAAACATTCCGATGCGGAATATAATCGATCAGCTGACCTTTATTTTTCTTTTGTATTTTTTAATGTATTTTTTTCCATTTTTTCTAGTAATAATAACATTCTGGCCATTTTTCCGGTTGTCCATTTCATTAAAAAAGTCCAATGTCACGTTGACAAGATAAAGCCCACATGTCCTGAGATAGCATATCTTTATCAGGTCAATGCGTTACATTGCAATATATATTGGGGGTCACTGATAAGTCTTAAATCACTTCCCAAAAGTAAGTGCAGGACTTGCATTACGCTGGCATTCAAGATATGTCCTTCGGACCCAGCCCCTACCCAAAAATGCCTGATATCAGCATTTCGACTGAAGGCATTGACCAGCTCCTTAAAGGCTTGAACCCCGACAAGGCTGCAGACCAAGAAAAAAATTAAAGCCCATTGTCCTCCAGACCCTACATAAAGAGCTTTCCCCAATCCTGCAGCTGATCTTCCTGAAATTTCTAAAAAGGAAATATTACCAAACATTTGGAAAGAGGCTAATGTATCATCATTTTTAAGAAAGGTGACAGAGCTGATCCTACCAACTGTAGGCCCACCTCACTTGTAAGGTTGTAAAGTACACAGTTGCTACACTTCTCTGAACTGATCATTCTATTTGAACTCCAAAATGGCTTCCGAGAAAAGAGATCCTGTGAGACGCACCCCATCATGTTGATTGAAGAATTGTCTAAAACCATGCAGATTGACAAACAGACAGATTTGATACTTTTAGATTTTAGCAAGGCTTTTGACAAAGTTGTCCACGAAAAACCTATTCTAAAATTACACCACTATAAACCACTATGGCTTAAGAGGAGACACCCTAAAATGGATTAGTGACTTTTTAGACAATCGGAAACAAGCAGTGGTAGTTAATGGGGAAAGCTCAGAAAGCATCCCTGTCTCCTCTGGCGTCTCACAGGGCTCTGTTCTCGGACCAATCCTCGTCTTAGCTTACATTAATGACCTGCCTGAGCAGGTCAAATCACGAGTTTGACTGCGGCTGATACAGCCATGTCTCCCGCCATCAGCTCACAGTATGACAGCAAAATGCTCCAAGAAGACTTACGCGAACTAGAACAGTGGGAAAAGATGTTGGATATGTGTTTTAATCCCTCTAAATGCCAGGTCCTTCATGTTACTCGTCTTAAAATGGGGTAGCCTTTTAACCATTTTACATGAGCGACTGGGCACGAGGAAGCTTTCAGCGCGCTGGCTGCCAAAACGCCTTATTAAAGAACAACGATCTGTCCTAGTGTCTATATCTGAGTCACATTTGGAAAGATATGATTCTGATCCGGATGACATTTTTTGAAAGAATTTTCTACCGGGAACGAAACTTCGATCCACCACTACGATCCTGAGTCTAAACAGCAGAGTAAACAATGAACTGGTCACGGTTCACCGCGTCCAAAGAAATTCAAGACTCAGCCTTCAGTTGGCAAGGACATGGCAACTCTGTTGGTGGACTATTCACCTCATGGCCAGTTGGTTGGTTGGTTGATTTGAGGTTTAACATCCCCGTCAACACTGTAAAGCTCATTTTGGAGACGCTGCTTCCAATTTTGTGGGACTTTTACCAGACACTGAGATGAAATGACATCTCAAGCCCTGTCGCCCAATAAAACCAATATGGTTTATTAGCAAGGACGGTCCGCCTCGCACCGCGTTTCCTGGACAGACTTAGATCCTCCAAGCGGTTTACCAGTACTAGTGTGCGGGCCGGATTCAGCTCTGCGTGGAAGCATCATGCAGCCCACATATTTCTTCAAGCCCCTATGGGCGGGGGCCTACCTCATGGCCAGACTATTAATGGGGACTATTATGCTAATATATATTTTGGACCAATTATGTGCTCCTATAGTTACTGTACAGTTAAGGCGTGAAAGAAGTCACAAAAGGTGTGCTGTTGCAACATGACAATGCTAGAGTCAATACTTGGAAAGTTTCTGAAGACGCATTGAAGCGCAACAGTTTCACCACCCTATTCTTCTTATTTGGCACTCAGTGATTTCTTTTTGCCTCCGAAACTTAAAGAAAGAATTGCGTGGACGGCACTTCCGATGAGATGAAGAGCTTAAGGCAGCGGTTGCAGCATGGAGAGACCCTAAAACCCCTGAATGTTACAAAAATGAACATTCATCCTTTTAGCATCGACGGATGAAGTGCTTATTGCTGCGTGGTGACTATGTGGAAAAAGATGAAGTCAAGCGTGACTCTAAGAAGGTAAGGCAAGTACATCCCAGGAGGCGCACGTCGCTAGGGCAACGTCAAATCAACGTCGGTGCAACGTCATGACGTTGATATGACGTTGCATAAACGTCATGACGTTGTGCCGACGTTGATGTGACGTCACAATTACGTAATGTGCCCGTTGGGATGTACTTATTGGACTCCCCCCGTAGAATTAAGATAAATTGGTTTCCATGTTTGTTTGATTTGAGGTTTAACGTCCCCGTCAACACTGTAAAGGTCATTTTGGAGACGTTGCTTCCAATTTTGTGGGACTTTTACCCGACATTGAGATGAAATGACATCTCAAGCCCTGCCGTCCAATGAAACCAATAGGGTTTATAAGCATGGACGGGCCGACTCGCACCGCTTTGCCTGGGCAGGCTTAGATCCTCTAAGCAGTTTACCAATACTCGTGTGCAGGTCGGTTTTCAGTTGGTTTCCATGTGAATTCATTAATTATGTATAAAGATATGTAATCTTTTTTAAAAACAAAAAACTATAGATTTTTATAGCGATATTTGCAGGATATTTAGCCCTGCCAAACCTTTCACGCTTGCTAAATAATTATGCCGTGCAAAAATTTGAACTATTTCTGGATGTGAACATAGTGTCCTTAACAACAAACAACAACTATCTTCAACTTTTCAGTCCTCGATCGACCTACCTACCTACACAGTCCTGCAAAATACTGACTTTTTCTGAAATTTCTCTATTTTGTTATCAGATTTTAATCTCTAAGCTAAACCATCTCCCTGCTTTGGACTATCAGAATGGGTATTTGATTACCAGAGCTGGCAAAAATCTGGAAACACTCAAGAAATTGCTGAGCTAAGAACAATTTACAGATTTTAACTATATATGCAGAGGAAAATTCATTTCTAGGAAAAAGAAACAGGTTTGAGTGAGCACGTGAGCAAGCAAGTGAGTGGATGAGTAGGTAAGTAAGCAAGTTACCCTGCAGGCACACAACGTTGACTCAACTTTGATTCAACGTTGTTGTTTCAACGGTGATTCAATAGTAGGTAGGTAAGTAAATAAGTTAATAAGTAAGGTCTTGATTTAAAGAGGTTTTGGTAATGAGGAAAATCACAAATAAATAAAAGGAAATCAAAAATTAAATAAAGTAAAAATAAATATTTTTTCAATATTGTACAGAATGGGATCTCCCATCCTGCATACAGAAGGGTACCAGGCTGAGTAGAATTTAAACATTGATAAATATTGAAACAGTGAAGGCCCTGATCAGGCGTCTTCTACTGCAGCATCTGATACGGGCCTGAACTGTTTGCAACGAGTGATAAGTTGTTTCCTTATTCCTTTGTCCTTATTCCTTATTTACTTTTTCAACCTGAATTTTTATAAGATATCATACCAGGAAAGGTCCATTTTCAGCCCACTCAAAATAAGTCGACTTTACACTCCGGCTACTATCAAAATAAGACGACTTTACGTAAATATGCTTGGTAAGATTTTAAGAAACATAGAATCGACTACTCAGTTACCATATACAATATCAAACCGAAAACCACCCCGCCTATCGGGGCTTGTTTTGTTTGTTTGATTTGAGGTTTAACGTCCCCGTCAACACAGTATAGGTTATTTTGGAGACGTTGCTTCCAATTTTGTGGGACTTTTACCCGACAATGAGATGAAATGACATCTCAAACCCTGTCGCCCAATGAAACCAATAGGGTTAATAAGCATGGACGGTCCGCCTCGCTTCGCGGTTCCTGGACAGGCTTGATCCTCTAAGCGGTTTATCAGTAGTAGTGTGCGGGTGGTTTCAGCTCTGCGTGTAAGCATCATGCAGCCCATTTATTTCTTGAAGCCCCGATGGGCGGGGGCGGTATCGGGGCTTGGAGAAATATATTGAGCTGAATGGTGATTCCACGTAGAGCTGAAACTGACCACACATGAGTAAGCCTGCACAGTTACGGGCTACCGTGATCTAGTGGATAAGAGCGGTGACTCTTAATCATTAGGTCTTTCACCGCTGTGGGTTCGAGCCTGACTGGGGACACGTGTGAGACGCCAGGTTCTGCAATGGAAGATCAGGTTGTTTTTCTCCGGGTCTCCGGGTATTCCGATTTTTTCCAACCTCTGATTATCGCTTGGCTCAAAGTAAGTGAAATATTCTTGGAAGGGCCGTAAAACCATATCAAAACAAAAAAGTTTTGAGCAGGCTGGTCAGTGGAAACTAAATAATGTTCAACTCTACTACAACCTGGAAAACTAATTATACTCTGCTTTTTCTAGAATTTTATCTTCTTATCTGTCATATTATCTAACTTACAGTCTTCTACTGGGATCTGTTTGTTTTCATAGAAATTGTTATCTTTCAAGCTAGTAAGATCAAAGCCACTCAAACTGAGGAAACTTCTGTCACATTTTGGTAAGAGTGTACATACACTCATACCATACCACAGCCAGCTAATCAATGATCATCGCGGCACCGAACACACACAAACACACACACATAAAAATACACATTTTAGTAACATAATGCAATGTATTTGTGTTTGTTTGTTTGATTCGAGGTTTAACGTCCCCGTCAACACAATAAAGGTCATTTTGGAGACGTTGCTCCCATTTTGTGGACTTTAATCTGACATTGAGGTGGGTTTGGCATCTCAGCCCCTAGCTTCAAGTGTGGTCGATGGGGTTTATAAGCATGGACGATCTGACACGTGCTGCTTTGACTGGACAGGCTCAAATCCTCTAAGCGTTTATCAGTTCTCGTGCACGACTGGATGTCAACTCTGCGCGGAAACAATCAAGCGGTCCATCTGTTTCTTCAAGTACCGAATGACGGAGACAGAATATAATGTACATAAATTACACGTTATGTAAAAAAGATGGGGTCGGATAGGGGAGGAGGCGCCGACCAATAAAAAAAATCTTCAACTTTTCATGGCAAGTTCTCCACGGTTCATTTTTAATGACAGATTATATATGTCATCTCTAGCTATCCTGCGTGTTGTAAAGTAGTTCCGGCTTTCTTACGACTTTCTTCCGGCTTTGACCGCCAAAGAAATATGAGTCCGCACAAACATGTAGTCCGGTTAGGCGCAGTTATCAAAAGTGTACATCCTATAATCGCAATACAAACTTTTGAAGCAGACGACTTGACGATTTTATCTTACCTTTCAGAGAATATATTCAGCACTTCATATGAATCAGCTGCATCATGCGAGACTGTATACCTAGATCAATGCGGCATCTGCTTAGATGTCTGCTCAGGTTTTACACTGTTTTCTAACAGTGCTGTCAATATTTAATCCTTAAAGACCAGCCGGTCAGCTGCAGACCAGAATATTAATGGGTTTTCCGACATTCGAGGTCAAGTCTAGGTCAGTTACAACTAGGTGTATATCAGACTTTTCGAGAAAGGCTGTCCCTTTCAACCCTGGAATATGGTACAGATACCTATGCAAACAGTGTAGGTCCTGTGATATAATTCTAGGTGCCATATTCAGCAGAATGGACGAGCTCAACTTCAGTGATGGAAGAGTACACTCCAGAAACTCAAGGCAGTAAATAAATCAAAACACTGACAACACTCATGCCGATTGTCTCTAAATTCAGGCTGGTCATGAACGAGGACTTGGACTGATCCGTTTAAACTTAACGGAAGTTTAGTAACTGATGCAAAAATGTAGAACAAGATCAGCACCGTGTTCTGTGGCGTTTGATCTTAGTCTACATTGTTTGCCAAATCGAACATTTTTTCAAGTGCAGATTTTACAGATAAAAATTACATGTAACCAAGACTGTCAAACGACGCGGCTATGTTTGGGTTGATTGTTTGGCATTCGACCAGAAGTTACTAATAAAAAAGCGATTCAGAGCTAACGTCTACGTTACCATCACTGACTTCTCAGAATAACCTTTTTCTTGCAGAAAATAGCCGCAGTGAGATCAGGGTATTCCATAAGACTGAAGAGGGTCATCCTGGAATCATAGCGTGAGCTTGGCAAACAGTGTAGACCAAGTTCAGACGCTGCAGAACGCGCTTCTTATCAAAATCTTCACTATTTGTTTAGAATTTCAGAGTTAAATTAAACAGTTTAATCTCATCCCAGGACTTTTACCCCAACCTATATCCTACCAACACTTTCGGTGCTTTGATTTTGAAACCAAACGATTGCATGATTACAACACGCTTAGGCACCATGCCCTTAAGCTAAAAAGGTTAAATCAATCAACCGTGACGTATGGTTACCAGTCCGGCCACGATCCTGTGTTTTGTATTGTTTGATTCGAGGTTTAACGTCCCCGTCAACACTATAGGTCATTTTGGAGACGTTGCTTCCAATTTTGAGGGACTTTAAACCGACACTGAGATGAAATGACATCTCAAGCCCTGCCCGGCGCCCAATCAAAACCAATAGGGTTTATATGCCTGGACCTCTTTGCCTGGGCAGGCTTAGATCCTCTAAGCAGATTACCAGTTCTCGTGTGCGGGTCGGTTTCAGCTCTGCGTGGAAGCATCATGCAGCTCATCAATTTCTTTAAGCCCCGATGGGCGGGGGCCAACGATCCTGTGTACCACCTTCACACCAGCACTGATAGAAACTTCATGTTCAGGATCAAACTTTTGATGTGTGATGTAAGGTCGTGCCTAGAAAAGAAGAAATTGTATAAGTGAGAACGCATTGCAACATTTTTCATTAAACCCTGGACAGTTAGAGTGAGTGAGTGAGAGTTTGAGTTTTACGTCCCACCAACAGATAAGGTCATACGGAGACGATATTTCGGTTTAAAGACACATCCGAAAGTCTGGAGAAGTCTGGGATCGATCCCCTGGTTTACAAGGCGAGTAGCATAACCACTACACCACGGAGGCTTCTAATGGACAGTTAGAAGCTGGTCGGAAAGCGGATGGCGTTGACTCTGATTTTGGGTGCCACATGTGTGTGAACTATTTGTCTGTTGGAGCGACATCTTACTATCAACAGAAGACGCTAGTGGACGTCGGCGTAGCGGAAGACCGACGTCAGTACGTCAAGATCGATTCATCCGACAGACGCATATGCGAAGCAGATTTCCGCCGGCATCTGCTACACTGTACCTGTAGATAAACAAAGGGTTTCAACTACCGACTAAGCACTGACACTGTTCCTCACCCTTATGCGATGCACTTTTGAGAGCTAGACGTCCCTGTCGTGACCAAAATTAAGACGTCGACGGAACACTTACGCTGGTGCATGAAATACGTACATGTAAATTGGCGTCTAAGCGACTCGCGTGATATGCGTTTCAGTGACACATCGTACTTCAGCGTGAATCACGCCGATTGTCGTTTCTGGATGTTTCGACACATAGGTGTAAGGTATGCCGAGGCGACGCGTGCGTAATAGAGCATGACATATCGGATTGAATAAGCGAAATGGTATGTCGAGCTATTGTAGCTAGCAACATTAAGAACATTCAAGATCATGGCTGAGACGTTAACTGAACAGCGAGACCTTACATCAATCAAGTGCGTCGGCCTCACTTGGTTCCATTTATTTGTTTACGCTCAGAATCCGGGATATCTAATCCAGCAGGATTACGCGCGGGTTTATAGCGCTGTTCTTACTCAAAAATGTCTTCAAGCCAATGGAATTCATGTACTGGACTGACCAGCCTTTCACCTCCGATCTCTTTGTGAAATATAGAGTATCTTTTTTTTTTTTTTTTTTTTTTGGGGGGGGGGGGGGGGGGTGGTATCCACATCCGACCAGTCAAAAATGTTACTAATTGCCAGTAGTATTGTTAAAACTTGAATTTTAATGTTTGGTTTTGAAAATGTAAATAGTTTCTTTCAAAAATTTGAAACATCGAATGGTATTTCATGATACCACCGGTGTATAGACATCTGCAAACATATCATACAATGGAATTTGCAGAACTACTTTTCTAAATTTTAAGATCTTTTTAGAAAGGTTGTCAGTAAGTTTTCACAGTGTTTTGATTTTCTCATAGAATCTGTCATTTCAGTGCCTTTGGCGCTTTGATTAATTCGAGGTTTCTAAAGTTATTAACTTTCTGTAATTGTTAATAACATTTCTCAAATAGCACACTTTGCATTCATAAACATGAAAATAAATCATATATATGTTTCGGCACTTGCGCAAATTTGGAATGTTTAAACCCCCATGTAAGTACTTACGAACATGTGCACACGCGCATGTGTGTTATTGTTGTTGTAATTGTTGCTGTTTGTGATGTCCACATGATATTCGCTGCTTTGTAGGAAATCGAGGTACATGGGGTGCCGTTTTACTATTTATTCCCTATTCATAGATATCCATAATTCTTTATGGATATCCATAAATTGAATTAGTGCTATCCATAATTCGAATTATGGATATCCATAATTATGGATATCCATTATGGATATCCATTAAATAAATAGGGATATCCATAATTACTTATGGATATCCATATTTATTTAATGGATATCCATAATTCGAAAGAATGATATCCATAAATCAAATTATGGATAACCATTATTCGATTTATGGATATCCATAATTCGAATTATGGATATCCATCGGCTGATTTATGGATATCAATAATTATAATTATGGATATCCATATTTCGAATTATGGATATCCATAATTCGATTTATGGATATCATTAATTCAGATCGATTCATGGATGTCCATAATTGGAACTATGGATATCTTAAATTCGTCTTTGAAAATAAATACAATAAATTATGACTGAAACCAATGACATTTGCGATGAATTATAGTTATCCATTATTCGAAATATGGTCACCATTAATTCAGCCTGATTTATAGATATCCATAATTCGATTTATGGATACATAAATCGAAATATGGATATCCATAAATTAGCGGAATAATTGATATCCATATTTTTATTTACTAACATCAATAATTCGAATTATGATATCCATAATTCGAATTATGGATATCCATAAATCGATCTGAATTAATGGTGTCCATAAATCGAATTATGGGTATCAATAATTCGGTTTATGAATATCTATAATTCGAATTGTAGATATCAATTATTCGGCTGATTTATGGATATCCATAATTCGTATTATGGATATCCATAAATCGAATTATTGATATCAATAAATATGGATTAAACAGTAGAACGGCATCCCTTACAGGTAACCGTTATATTTAACCGCGCTATGCTTATGGTAATGAAATCCGAGAGTTATGTAAAGAGGGTTACCTGTAGAATCGACCTGAAATGGAGTTATGTACTGGGTTTGTTAAATAGTGTAGACCCAGATCAGACGCCACAGGGAGGGGGGCAAAATTATATAGGCGTGTTTTCGTGACGTCAGCCTACTGTCTGCCAGTGCTGCAAAAGCGGATGTGAACGATGTCTCACTGCTCTGTCAAAATTGAATTGAAACGTGACTTGGATGTTTTGTCAAAGGATTCAAATATGACATATTGATTAACGCATTGTTTAAAAAGAAGGTACGTTAGGTACTATAGTGTCTCGGTGCATTTTTATTGCCCTGAAACAACGGGCACATGTCGTTTTGATAAACATAAACAATAACATTTTGGTTTGTATTTCTGTTTTTTTTTTTTTTTTTTCTTCTTCTTCTTCTAAGGCCGTAGAAAAACCACCTTACGTTCCTTAGCAGAAATTTGGCGTCTAACATGTGAACCGAATGTTTGCAGTTCGTCTTGAAGACTGACAACTGTAAAGCCTAGCTAATCTGATAAATTAACCCTTATCCTGCTGAATAAATTAATTTAGACACACCCATTCGGGCTGTCACCCAATCAAATGACTTTATGTAATGTATTGCTTTTTTTTTTTTTTTTTTTTTTGTTGTTGTTGTTGTTGTTTTACGGCCTTTTTTAAATTACTGCACTTATTTCGAGCCGATCGTTAATCAGATGTGGACGAAAACCGGAGTACCCAGAGAAAAAGAAAAAACAAACACCTGCACTGCCTTTGCAAAACTTGGCGGCTAGCATATGACACGAGCAAGGCTCGAACCACTAATGATTCTGTTTATCAGAACTGTTGTTGAATGTATTAATCGACTGTTCTGTATTGATCGGAGGTCATCCGTATTAACACCAGGTCAACCAATATTAATCGGAGGTCAAGAGATATTAGGCTGAGGTAAAAATCAATGATCATGTTTTTTAATTGTGTAAATTAATAAAATTGTCATTAATCAAGTAATTTCGTGTTGATCCAATCCGGGTCCTCGGTCAGCTATATTGGCCCTCGGCCATCGGCTTCGGGCCAATATAGCAAATCTCGGACCTGAAACTGGGTCAATACGAAATTACTTGATTAATAACATAATATTGGATGTCGAATTAAATCCAGGCCCTGGTAGGGAAGACATTAAATCTTTAGATATCTTTCACTTAAATACGAGAAGCATTCGTAACAAAATTGAATATTTCAATGATCTAGTCGACGATTTTCACATTCTTTGTTTTACTGAAACACATTTAGATAACAACATAGACTCTACTTCTCTCAAGTTTCAAGGCTTTGATCCGCCCATACGTAAAGATCGGTCACACTCTGGTGGTGGTGTTATGGTATACATGTCTAGTTTGTTAAAATATAATCGTCGCGAAGATTTAGAAACTCAAAGGCTGGAAACAATCTGGGTTGAGGTAAATTTGAAGTCTTTTAATGTTCTAGTATGTTGCTTCTATCGCAGCGATTACGTGTCGACACAGTCTTTCTTTATCTCTGAGTTACAGGGCAGCATAGAAACTGCTCTAGACGAGACGCCTCGTGTACTCCTTGCTGGTGACATAAATATAGATTGTTTATCCCTTTCAAATGTACAATTAAAAGACTGTATATCTATGTTTAACCTCACAAATGTCATTACGGAACCCACACGAATTACTCGCAACTCGTCAACATTAATTGATCCTATTTTTGTAAGTGATGCATGCTTTTTATTAGACTCAGGAACGATTCCAATAAGTGATGAAATAAGTGATCATAAAGCTACTTATACCAGTCTTAAAATACCTTTATCCCTCTCTCAGTGCTATTACAGGGATGTTTGGAATTACAACAATGCAAATTATGACTATTTAAATGCCCTTATACGACAACATGATTGGAACTCAGAAATAAATTCAACATTATCAGTTGATGAATGTTGTGAAAATTTTACAAGTACCTTTCTTAACTTTTGTAAAGAATGTATCCCGTGTAAAAAAGTACTTATACGACCTAATGATAAACCCTGGTTCACATCAGAATTAAGATATAATATTCGTTTGCGAAATAGGCTTCGAAAAAAAGCACTTCAAACAAACATGGCCACGGATTTACACCGGTATAAACAACAGCGAAACCACGTTAACAACATGAAAAAATATGCAAAAGAGAACCATAACAATAATTTAGAGGAAATAATTTCGAATAATGACAGGGGCAACAAAACATTTTGGCAAATCATGGGGCGATTTATGGGAAAGGGTAATGGAGACTCAATAATCCCACCTTTACAAAGACCTGATCATTCTTATGCATTTACGGATCTAGAGAAAGCTACAACCTTAAATGATTACTTTTGCTCGATTTCATCTGTTGATGATAGCAACACCGAACTACCACCTTTTGAAAATAGAGCAAATAACCACATAGAAGGTATAAATATTACAGAGTCAGAAATAAAAGACATACTAACCTTACTAAAAGTAAATAAGGCATGTGGCCCAGATGGTATAAGTCACAGAATGCTGAAATATACCTGTAAAACAATAGCTATTCCCTTGTGTAAACTATTCAATTTATCGTTAGAACAAGGGACATATCCACGAACATGGAAATCGGCAATCGTTATGCCAGTATTTAAAAAAGGTGAAAAATCCGAAACCTGCAATTATAGACCTATTTCATTGATAAGTTGTGTTGGTAAATCCTTTGAAAGAGTAGTGTTTAAACATATTTATAACCATTCAACTTCAAATGCTCTTATATACAAATACCAGTCCGGTTTTTTACCAGGACACTCTACAGTACACCACCTAATTGAAGTAGTTCATCGTACGTGTTTGGCTCTCGAAAATCATAAAATTAACTGTCAAGTATTTTGCGATATTTCGAAAGCTTTTGATAGAGTTTGGCACCGAAGTTTAATATTGAAATTAGAGAAATATGGAATAAGTGGAAATCTTCTCGCCTGGTTTAAAAATTATCTTCATATGAGGCATCAAAAGGTCTCTATAAACAATACATGCTCCACATACAAGTACATCAAAGCAGGTGTTTCTCAAGGCTCGGTACTTGGACCGATGTTGTTTCTTATATACATCAATGATATATCAGAGACACTGACAGGGTCAGCCCGCCTATTTGCTGACGATACCTCACTTAGTTTTCCTTCTGCAGATCCTGCTGAAATAGAAACCGTTCTGAATGAAGACTTAAGCAAACTTAGTAGTTGGGCCAATACTTGGTTAGTAATATTTAATGCATCAAAAACAGAAGTGATGATCACATCGAACTTTCATTTTGACTATGACATCCAACTTATAATGGATAATACTATTTTAAAAATTGTAGAGACTCACAGGCATTTAGGAATAACTTCAGCTTCAAATAACAAATGGTCTGCTCACATTGATTCAATAATTCAGTCTGCTGCAAAGCAAGTATCATTTCTAAGAAAATTGAAGTACAGATTTTCAAAAGAAACTCTAAATAAAGTATACTGTGTATACATAAGACCTCTATTGGAATATGCAAGTGAAGTATGGGAATGGTGCAATCAAACAGAAGCTGATAGACTAGAACAAGTGCAGTTAAATGCTGCTAGAATTGTAACAGGCCTACCTATCTTCTCTTCGAGAAATTCGTTATATTATGAAACAGGCTGGGACACTCTGGCAGAAAGAAGGAAAAATAAGAAATTAAGCTTAATGTATAAGATTGTCCATAATGAAGCCCCAACTTACTTATCAGATCTTCTTCCACTTCGCGTAAATGAAGCTTCAAATTATAATCTTCGTAACAACCAAGATTACCAAATACCCTACACAAGACTTTGCTCATATGATTCGTCCTTTTTTCCCTCAACATTACGCCTATGGAACGATCTAGATATGAGAATTCGAACTTCTAGTACAGTGTCCGAGTTTAAATCGAAATGTAGAAACCTGAATGACAAAGCATGCGAATATTTAGGTATCGGTGATAGAAAATTCAACATTATTCTAACAAGAATTCGCCATAATTGCAGCATTTTATCTGCAGATCTACATAGGGTTAACATAGCACCATCTCCCGCATGCAGATGTGGTGCAATAATTGAAAACGCTCAACACTTTTTCTTCGAATGTAGACTTTACGAACCACAACGACAAAACCTTGAACGATTTTTGAGCTTCATTCCTGCTCTAACCTTAGACACAATACTGTACGGAAATACAATGTTTGATGTTCAGACTAACAAAAATATAATAACTGAGGTATTAACGTACATCCGAGATACCCATAGATTTGACTAAGCGATGCTTCACGTAGTTATCTTTTTATTCCACGTGATGGAAATCAAACCTTTGAAAGCCAGAATTATCATAATTCGCCTTCGTTCATGGCCTACAAGCAAACAAAATGTTACGTTCACATTTATTATAAAATGTTTCATACGTACCACTGTACCATTTGAAATAGTTTGTAAATTATTGGGGAGAGGACTATCTAATGTTGTATAACTTGTGTCCAATCCCATTGTTATAAAATGCAATAAAATATGTTTAATCTAATCTAATAACATAATACTGTTAATCAACCACTAATACATATGAAGCAGTGCGCATCATATAAAGTGTTTTTGCGGATGCTTTAAATTTACGGCCAGTATTATAATATAATAATCAAGTACGTTATTACGTATTGGTCTAGTTACAGGTCCGAGGTCTGCTGTATTGGCCCGAGGCCGAAGGCCGAGGCCAATACAGCAGACCGAGAATTACTTGTTTAATGACAATACGAAATTACTTGATTAATGACAATTTTATTAATTGATACAATTAAAATAACATGATTATTGATTTTTTTACCTCACTTGACCTCAGTTAATATTGGTTGACCTGGTATTGATACGGATGACTTCCGATCTATTCAGGATAGTCAATTAATAAAAAAAGCATAAATTTGCAACGGAAAGGGGTGTAAGTTTCCGTCATCAGTATGAAAAGGGAATAAGAATAGCTCATGAATAAAAGCGTTATCATTATTAGTGAAAAAGGCTCCTAGTTACGGGCCGGAAGAAATAGATGGGCTGCATGATGCTTCCACGCAGAGCTGAAACCGACCGCACACGTATACTGGTAAACCGTTTAGAGGATCTAAGCCTGCCCAGGCAAAACGGTGCAAGTCGGACCGCCCGTGCTTATAAACCCAATTGGTTTTATTGGGCGACATAGCTTGAGATGTCATTTCATCTCAATGTCGGGTAAAAGTCCCACAAAATTTGGAGCAACGTCTCCAAAATGACCTATAAAGTGTTGACGGGGACATTGAACCTCAAATCAAACAAAACAAAACGTGTCCTCGGCCTGTCTTGTTGGTTCTCGGATTGCTGTATTTGCTCTTGGCTTTGACCCGGGCCATTACAGCCATCCGACGACCAATACGACAGACCTCGCACCTGTACGAAAAAACAACAACAACAACAACAACAACAAAACACACACACACACACACACACACACACACACACACACAAAAAAAACAAACAACGTTTTATTAATCAACTATCCTGTATTGATCAGAGGTCATTCGTACTAACACCGGCTCAACCGATATTAACCAGCGGTCTGAGGTCAAAAATCAATAATCATGTTGTTTAATTGTATCAATTAATAAAAATCCGGCCTCGATTCAATACAGCAGACCTCGGACCTGTAACAGGGCAAATGCGAAATGACTTAGTTAATAACAATTTTATTAAATGACACAATTAAAAAAAGCATGATTATTGATTTTTTTACCTCACTTGACCTCAATTAATATTGGTTGACCTGGTGTAATACGGGTGATCTTCGATCAATACAGGACAGTCAATTAATAAATTATCATTTTATTAATTGACTGTACTGTATTGATCGGAGGTCATCTGTATTAATACCAGGTCAACCAATAGTAACTGAGGTGTGAGGTCAAAAATCAATAAATATGTTGTTTAATTGTATCAAATAATAAAATACGGCCTCGGTCCAATACAGAAGACATCGGACCTGTAACCGGGCCAATACCATATAACTTGATTAATAACATCATATTATTAATTGACTATCCTGGACGCACAGTCTATGTCCTATTGCATTATACAAAGCCATGGATGACACACACGCGAATGTACGCAGAGAGAGAGAGAGAGAGAGAGAGAGAGAGAGAGAGAGAGAGAGAGAGAGAGAGAGAGAGAGAGAGAGAGAGAGAGAGAGAGAGAGAGAGACCTTTCTAAGCACTCTTGGAAAATTTTATACCTTTAAGACTGCTCTCTGCTTTCAGTTGCCGCCTGTCTAAAATCATTGCACTCGTGCATCGGGCTGTAGCTCAGCGATTTGTCAACGTCTTGATCATATTGAAGATTTATCAATGAATATCCTTATTTACAATTTGCCTCATCAGCAATCTGACAGTATGATAAAGTCTACATAAATGCAAATTAAAAACTCGTTCTGTAAACTGTCAATTTAAATGGCAGCTATGACTATTAATAAAGCAGTGCACGATAAAACTGGAACGACCAGTGAAGACTCAGATCTGCCTGCGCGGAAGCGCAGGCTGATCTGAGTCTTCACTGCTCGCATGAACGTTATACAGCCATCGGGCTACCCAAGAGAGATGAACGACTTCTCATGCCAGAGTGGGCGGACGTGCAGCCTGATATTCGTATTTGCTGATGGCAAATGCCGAAATGCCTTTTGTGTAAGTTTTGACGTGTGCCGACTCAAATCAAAAATCAGATTTTGTCTATGAATGACAATTCTTTGACAGGATTTTGATACAGTGATCTCGTGCCAATTATGCATGAATGACACGTGAGATGCTATAAATATTTTCCAGGTACATAAAACCTAAGCAGTTTGTTTTTAGGTATTTTGAATATTTTTGGGACTCCCCCTCCCACCCTACCGCCCCAAAAACCACTAGGGTTAAATAGACGGCCCGATTGGCACCACATTTCCTGGACAGGCTAAGACCTTCTCAGCGGTTTACACAGCAGTACTCACCGCCCCCGCCCATCGGGGCTTGACGAAATAGATAGGGCTACATTATGCTTCCACGCATAGCTTAAACTGACCGCACATGAGTACTGGTAAACCGCTTAGAGGGGCTAAGACTGACCAGGCAAAGTGGTGTGAGTCGGACCGTCCGTGCTGCATATAATCCCTATTGGTTTCATTGGGCGGCAGGGCTTGAGAGTCCCATAAAATTGGAAGCAACGTCTTCAAAATGACCTTAATAGTGTTGACGGGAACATTAAACCGCAAATAAAACAAACAAACACAGGACTCAAAAGTTCAGCCGCGGAAGCAGCATACATCCCAATCTATTTCTGCAAGCCCCGATAGGCGGGGGTACACCTTAGCATATTTCATTATCTAGTATGCTTTAAGTTTTTGTTTGCTTGTTTTGGAGTTTAACGACCCAGTCAATACTATTTAGGTCATATCGAGCAGGTCATTTCGCCTGTCCACACCTTTCCCGGACAGACTTACATGTAAGCGGTTAACTAGTATAATGCATTTGTTTCGCCATACACCGGCAACTACCCTTCGTGAAGAGAATGGCCATAGAAAAGATTCCATGATCTATCTCCTCGAAAGAATGTTGAACCCCCAGACAGGTATCGAACCCGCGACCTCCTGATCATCACTCAGACGCGCAAGCTTCTATGCTTCCGAGGCCGGCTCGTTTAACCCTTTTTGCATCAAATGGAATCATCCTCCTCATATATAGCAGGAATCCATTTCAAAATTTAGGGGTGTCAGGTTGTTTTCTTCACAATGTATTTGGAAAATGGCTGAACTTTTTGCAAACAGTGTAGGCGTGTTCTGCGGCGTCTGATCTGGGCCTGCACTTTTTTCCAGGGTACCCATTGGGTTTAAGCTATAAACACTAAAATGAAGGCGTACACGAAAGTCGTGTCTTGCACTAATACGCATCTAATAAATACAATAGAATCACCTACAATTAAGGGGAATGGGAACACCTGGCAGATTTTCCCGCCATTTGTCAAAGGGAGGTAACTTTCGGGTCTTCCTTTTCGCTTTTCTATAAGCCCTGCCCAAACTGAAAAAGGTGTCTACTTTTAAAAGAAAGAATTCGCTCCCCTTAAAGAGTTGGCTCATATTGAGACGGGAGACAAAATACTTTTGCAGGAGTTGCCGCCCCTGAAGGTGTTCCTGTTTGCTTAAGAGTAAATCTGCTTTTAAAATCTCAGTTATTCTTTCTTTGTGTTTATTTGCACCAAGTGTTTCCTGATTAGAGACCACCTTTGGGACTGCTCAAAAGTGGTGTAAGAATATTGACAGTTTCTACAATAATATGGTTTGTCCTAGAATATGGACAGTTTATGTTAGAATATTGAGTTTATGCTAGAATGTGTACTGTGTTTGCGACAATATTGCCAGTTTATGCTATAATATGATCGGTTTGTCCTAGAATATGGACAGTTTATGCTAGAATATTAACAGTTATGCTAGAATATGGACTGTTTTTGCTAGAATATGTCCAGTTTATGCTTTAATATGATCGGTTTGTACTAGAATATGGACATTTTATGCTAGAATACTGACAGTTTATGCTAGAATGTGGACTGTTTTTGCTACAACATGGCCAGTTTATGCTATAATATGGTCGGTTTTCCTGGGATATGGACATTTTTAGCTAGAATATTGGCGGTTTATGTTAGAATGTTGACTGTTTTTGCTACAGTATTGCCAGGTTATGCTATAATATAGTCGGTTTGTCCTAAGATATGGACATTTTTAGCTAGAATATTGACGGTTGATGCTAGAATTTGGACTGTTTTTGTTAGAATATTGCCAGTTTATGCTATAATATGGTCGATAAGTAAGTAAGTAAGTAAGTAAGTAAGTAAGTAAGTAAGTAAGTTAGTGTGTAAGCAAGTAAGTGTGTAAGTAAGTAAGTGTATAAGTAAGTGTGTAAGTAAGTGTGTAAGTAAGTAAGTGTGTTAGTAAGTAAGTAAATAAGTAAGTGCGTAAGTAAGTAAGTGTGTAAGTAAGTAACTTAGTAAGTGTGTGTGTGTGTGTGTGTGTGTGTGTGTGTGTGTGTGTGTGTGTGTGTGTGTGTGTGTGTGTGTGTGTGTGTGTGTGTGTGTGTGTGTGTGTGTGTGTGTGTGTGTGTGTGTGTGTGTGTGTGTGTAAGTGTGTGTGTGTAAGTGTGTGTGTGTAAGTAAGTGTGTAGTAAATAAGTAAGTGTGTAAGTAAATAAGTGTGTAAGTAAGTAAGTGTGTAAGCATGTGTGTAAGTAAAGTAAGTTTGTTTGTTTAAAATGAGATTTAACGTCCACGTCAACATTGTATAGGTCATTTTGGAGACGTTGTTTCCAATTTTCCGGACTTTTACCCGACATTGAGATGAAATGATATCTCAAGCCCCGCCACCCAATAAAACCAATAGGGTTTATTAGCATGGACGGTCCGCCTCGCACCGCGGTTCCTGCACAGGCTTAGATCCTCTAAGCTGTTTACCAGTGCTAGTGTGCGCACCGGATTCAGCTCTGCACGGAAACATCATGCAGCCTATATATTTCTTCAAGCCCCTATGGGCGGGGGCCTAAGTAAGGTAAGGTAAGTAAGGTAAAGTAAGGTAAGTAAGGTAAGGTAGGTAAGGTAAGTAAGGTAAGGTAAGTAAGGTAAGTAAGGTAAGTAAGGTTAAGTAAGGTAAGGTAAGTAAGGTAAGGTAAATAAGGTAAGTAAGGTAAAGTAAGGTAAGTAAGGTAAGGTAAGTAAGGTAAGGTAAGGTAAGTATGGTAAGGTAAGTAAAGTAAGGTAAGGTAAGAAAGGTAAGGTAAGTAAGGTAAAGTAAAGTAAAGTAAAAGTAAGTAAGGTAAGTAAGGTAAGGTAAGATAAGTAAGGTAAAGTAAGGTAAAGTAAGGTAAAGTAAGGTAAAGTATGGAAAGGTAAGTAAGGTAAGGTAAGCAAGGTAAGGTAAGTAAGGTAAAGTAAGGTAAGGTAAGGTAAAGTAAGGTAAGGTAAGTAAGGTAAGGTAAGTAAGGTAAGGTAAGGTAAGTAAGGTAAGGTAGAGTAAGTAAGGTAAACTAAGTAAGGTAAGGTAAGGTAAGTAAGGTAAGTAAGGTAAAGTAAGGTAAGTAAGGTAAGATAGGTAAGGTAAGTAAGGTAAAGTAAGGTAAGTAAGGTAAAGTAAGGTAAGAAAGGTAAGTAAGGTAAGGTAAGGTAGGTAAGGTAAGTAAGGTAAAGTAAGGTATTGAGATGAAATGACATCTTAAGCCCTGTCGCCCAATGAAACCAATAGGGTTTATTAGCATGGACGGTCCGCCTCGCACCGCGGTTCCTGCACAGGCTTAGATCCTCTAAGCTGTTTACCAGTGCTAGTGTGCGCACCGGATTCAGCTCTGCGTGGAAGCATCATGCAGCCCATATATTTCTTCAAGCCCCTATGGGCGGGGGCCTAAGTAAGGTAAGGTGAGTAAGGTAAAGTAAGGTAAGGTAAGGTAAGTAAGGTAAGGTAAGTAAGGTAAGTAAAGTAAGTAAGGTAAGGTAAAGTAAGGTAAGTAAGGTAAGGTAAGGTAAATAAGGTAAGTAAGGTAAAGTAAGGTAAGGTAAGTAAGGTAAGGTAAGTAAGGTAAGGTAAGTAAGGTAAAGTAAAGTAAAAGTAAGTAAGGTAAGGTAAGGTAAGTAAGGTAAAGTAAGGTAAGTAAGGTAAGTAAGGTAAGGTAAGTAAGGTAAAGTAAGGTAAGGTAAGGTAAAGTAAGGTAAGGTAGGGTAAAGTAAGGTAAAGTAAGGTAAGGTAAGTAAGGTAAGGTATGTAAGGTAAGGTAGAGTAAGTAAGGTAAGCTAAGTAAGGTAAGGTAAGGTAAGTAAGGTAAAGTAAGGTAAGATAAGTAAGGTAAGTAAGGTAAGTAAGGTAAAGTAAGGTAAGTAAGGTAAGGTAAGTAAGGTAAGGTAAGTAAGGTAAGTAAGGTAAAGTAAAGTAAAGTAAGATAAGAAAGGTAAGTAAGGTAAGGTAAGTAAGGTAAAGTAAGGTAAAGTAAAGTAAGCAAAGTAAGTAAGTAGTCAATCTTCCCTGACATATATATAGTGATTACATACATAACAATTATGGTAGAAATTTAACCAAATACAAGAATTAAACAATCACTGCTTTTAACATGAAATGGATGGAAAAATGAGACGGACGCATGAAAAGATAATAGAAATACTCGCTCACCCACATAAAAAAGCTCGCACATAATCAACCAATTATTCATGAAAATGTGCAATATATACAATCATGGTATTGCACAGCTATAACTACTTAATGTTAAAAATGTGAAACAGGCATGCAGATATCAGTATTATTGCCAAGCCTTCTTAATATTACACACCACTCCCGATGCCTTCGTTTGGTACCGTTTCATGGCGATACATTGGATGACGTCGTACGGCAATAACGTTGCGCGAAACTTTGTCAAATTTATGCTTACAAGTGTAAAATCAAACTTTGGAGCTTCAAAAATATGGACATTTTTTGCTAGAATATTGACGGTTTATGCTAGAATGTGGACTGTATTTGCTAGAATATTACCAGTTAAAACATGATCGGTTTGTCCTAGAATATGGATATTTTATGCCAGAATGTTGACGGTTTATGCTAGAATGTGGACTGTTTATGCTAGAATATTGCCAGTTTATGCTAAAATATGGTCGGTTTTTCCTAGAATATGGACATTTTATGCTAGAATATTGAGGTTTTATGCTAGAATGCGGACTGTTTATGCTAGAATATTGCCACTTTATGCTAGAATATGGCCTGTTTGTGTTAGAATATAGATTGCTGATGAAAGTGTTCTGACAGATTATGCTAGAATATGGACTGGTATGCTATATTATTGACCGTTTATACTAGAATACGGACTGTATATGCTGGAATATAGACTGGTATCGCGAGAAGAGAAAATGGACTGTTTATACTAGAATATCGGCCGTTTGTGCTATAATATGGATTGTTTATGCTAGAATAGGGACTGTTTATGCTAAAACACCGACAGTTAATGCAAGAATATGGACGTTAATGCCAGAATATTATCAATGTGTACCAGAATATGGACTACAAGAATCTTATATGGGTGTGAGGGGAGGATGGAAAAATCTGTCCCGTTGATCACTGTCCGGCATCACAAGGCTTGCCTCGTGATGCCGGACTGTGATCCCGAGGGACGGATCTTTCTATCCACCCCTCACACCCATATAGGATTCTTTTTCTTGCATACCTTCCGTTTCTTACCGAGGATTTAAATACTGCAGTCACGTCGGTTACCCACGTCCGCTACATGAATCTTTAGTGACATAACGTTACGTGCTGTCAACCTTAACGACGGCGCATACGAGGCCGTATTCAACCAGTGTTTTTATCAAACACGCGAGAATATTCGATTTTGAATAAGAACGCCAGGGTTAGAACAAATTTTTCTATCCCAAGCTAAAACTATGGAATTCCTTATCTGGGAACAGTTGTTCAAAACTAACGACGTCGTTAGTTAACATATCGTTAAAACTTTGATAATTAATTTTGGCAAATATGCTAATATGTTTGCTGAAAAAATGTGAGCAGCTTTTGCACTCGCAAAAGCTGCTTGTGAGCATTCGCAAAAGCTGCTCACATTTTTTAAAAATACCAAAATTTTTAATATTAAACTTGCTGGAAGAATTAACAATATGACCACTAATGAGCTCGTTAAGCTAACGATGCTTTGAACAACTGGCCCCTGGTGTGCAAGAATATTTGTGCTAAAATATGGACTGCATTTGCTAGAATATGGACAGTTTATGCTGCAATATGGACAGTTTATGCTGCAATATGGACAGTTTATGCTACAATATGGACAGTTTATGCTAAATTGCTTTTTTTTTTGTATGCTTCACTATTGTCTGTTTATGTTAGAAAAGAGTGAGTGATTGAGTTTTAGTTTTACGTCCCACCAACAGCTAAGGTCATACGGAGACGGGACCTCGGTTTAAAGACTCATCCGAAAGTCTGGAGAAGCCCGGGATCGATCTGTTTATGTTAGAATGTTGTCAGTTTGTGCTTTGATATGGACGGTTTATGCCAGAATTTAGATGCATGTAGATTATGCCAGAATACGGAATGCGTATGCTAGAACCCTCCTAGACCGAATCAAAGTTAGAATTTGGTGCAGGCAGATTTTTTTCCGGATCTGGCTAGATTGTAATCTGGCCTACGACACGTATATGTATTTATCATATGACGTCGTTGATAAGCTGTGGATAACGTCGTGTAATAAAAATCGTATGCACCATGTATAAAGTCTTCCGGACGGAAGGACTATATGATTTATTTAAAATATCCACTCAATTTTAATAATTCGGCCAGAGGCCTTCTTCAGAAAAACTGAATTACACAGAAAACTACATCGCTAATGTCGACATTGATTTCAAAGGAAATAAATAATGTGAAAACGGAAACAACGTAAGCAACGTCAAATCCAACACCAAGGCGCTAGAAGGAGCAAGCCGACGACGCGTCATCCTGAAAACCATTTTCCGCCTAAATCGTATGGCCACACGTGTAATAACACTTTGGCAGGATTAAGTAACGTCATGACAACGTCTATGTCAACAATGCATTTTTTTGTTGAAAAAATCTCAGATTTAAAGGCGAAAAAATCCAATTAAAAGAGGTCATATGATAAACCGAATTTTACACTCGTGGTCATTTCATATGAAATTTATGAAACGGGCCTTCGGCGAGTGGTCATTTCATATGAAATTTATGAAACGGGCCTTCGGAGAGTGGTCATTTCATATGAAATTTATGAAACGAGCCTTCGGAGAGTGGTGATTTCATATGAAATGTATAAAACGGGCCTTCGGAGAGTGGTCATTTCATATCAAATTTATGAAACGGGCCTTCGGCGAGTGGTCATTTCATATCAAATTTATGAAACGGGCCTTCGGCGAGTGGTCATTTCGTATGAAATTTATGAAACGAGCCTTTGGCGAGTGGTCATTTCGTATGAAATTTATGAAACAGGCCTTCGGCGAGTGGTCATTTCGTATGAAATTTATGAAACGAGCCTTTGGCGAGTGGTCATTTCGTATGAAATTTATGAAACGCGCCTTCGGCGAGGGGTCATTTCCTATGCAATTTATGAAACGAGCCTTTGGCGAGTGGTCATTTCATATGAAATGTATGAAACGGGCCTTCAGCGAGTGGTCATTTCATATCAAATTTATGAAACGGGCCTTTGGCGAGTGGTCATTTCGTATGAAATTTATGAAACGAGCCTTTGGTGAGTGGTCATTTCGTATGAAATTTATGAAACGGGCCTTCGGCGAACGGCTATTTCGTATGAAATTTATGAAACGAGCCTTAAGTGAGTGTCATTTCACAAGAAATGACCACTCGTGTAAGATCCTCTTTAATATGATATGCTGCTACTGACTCATGTACATGAATCCATTCCGCCCCCGCCCATAGGGGCTTGAAGAAATATATGGGCTGCATGGTGCTTCCACGCAGAGCTGAATCTGGCCCGCACACTAGTACTGGTTAACCGCTTAGCGGATCTAAGCCTGTCCAGGAACCGCGGTGCGAGGCGGACCGTCCATGCTAATAAACCCTGTTGATTTCATTGGGCGACAGGGCTTGAGATGTCATTTCATCTCAATGTCAGGTAAAAGTCCCACAAAATTGGAAGCAACGTCTCCACAATGACCTTTACAGTGTTGACGGAGACGTTAAACCTCAAATCAAACAAACAAAAGCATGAATCCATTATGTTTGATCGGCAGTTTTATCAAAACTTAGAACAGACACAATATTTTAACATATTTTAGCATAACATATGGGACAGTTAACATTGACTCTGACACAGTGACATGTATCATCATCAAACATTTAAATCAAATTTTAAATCAAAATTAGAAATCATGAAAACTTACTTATATATTTTGACCCCCTGAAATTCCACTTTTATACACGGCAAAACTGTGGTTTACGAGGGTATAAATTATTTTTCTTATTTCTCATCACGAAAACATGCCTGCATAATTTTGACGCCCTTGAGTCCAACTTTTATAAAGTAAAACTGGGGTTTACAGGGGTAAACCTAGAATTTTTCATTTGAAAATTGTCTTTTTTCCGTTAGTAAAATTTACAATGAATTTGTATAGGCGTGTTTGCGTAATGTGCTAAAGAACATACAGTCAAACTTCAATGGCTCGAACACCTTTGGGACCGTGAAAATATGTTCGAGGCAGGGCTTGTTCGAGCCACTGAGGGCTACTGCCATGAGGCATAACGAGATACTTTAGGGCATCTTTCGGTGTTCTGTATTGAAAAATGTGTGCTGTGTGTATTCATTAGAATCGCCTCATCGAGGCGATTTTATTGAGTATACACAGCATACATTTGCAAGATAATAGACTAAAATCTCCTTAATCATCCCGCACTATTTCTTATGTAGAGGATTTCGCTAGGGGCTCAAGAATGGGTTCGACACATCCATGGTAAACGAGCCAACGGTGTTCGAGCCATCGAAATTCTACTGTATATATTTTGATCCCCTGAAATCCCACTTTTATACAGTAAAACTGGGGTTTACGAGGGTATAAATTATTTTTCTTATTTCTCATCACGAAAACATGCCTTTATAATTTGGACCCACTTGAATCCAACTTTTATAAAGTAAAACTGGGGTTTACAGGGGTAAACCTAGAATTTTTCATTTGAAAATTGTCTTTTTTTCCGGTAGTAAAATTTACAATGTATTTGTATAGGCGTGTTTTCATAATGTGCTAAAGAACATATGTATATATTTTGATCCCCTGAAATCCCAATTTTATACAGTAAAACTGGGGTTTACGAGGGTATAAATTATTTTTCTTATTTCCCATCACGAAAACATGCAAACCTAGAATTTTTCATTTGAAAATTGTCTTTTTTTTCGGTGGTAAAATTTACAATGTACAGTCAAACCTGTCATAGTGGCCACCTCTATTAAGCAAGCAACCTGTCTTAAGCAAGCATGCATTTAGTTCCCGAAAAAGGCAAATGCATTAATACTCACCTGTATTAAGCAAGCACCTGTCTTAAGCAAGAACATTTTGATCATCCCTGAGGTGCTTGCTTAACACAGGTTGGGCTGTATTTGTATAGGCGTGTTTTCGTACTGTGCTAAGGAACATAGATTGTGGGTACTCATTAGAACCATCACGCAATAATCTATGTTTTGAACAGAATTTAGAAAAATATCGGGATTTTTATCTGAAACATTCCATTATTTTTGTTTGTTTTTTTTCAATACATTTGAATAATGGAAGGCAGAAATCAAAGCACTGAGGGTACTGGTGGTCGATTCTCTCTGAGTAGGGTAAGAAAATATTCCTGGACTGAGTCTTAAACTGTTTTGTTTTTGTTTGTTTGATTTGAGGTTTAACGTCCCCATCAACACTGTAAAGATCATTTTGGAGACGGTACTTCCAATTTAGTGGGCTTTTACCCGACATTGAGATGAAATGACCTCTCAAGCCCTGTCGCCCAATGAAACCAATAGGGCTTATTAGCATGCACGGGTCGCCTCGCACCGCGGTTCCTGGACAGGCTTAGATCCTCGTAGCGGTTTACCAGTACTAGTGTGCGGGCCGGATTCAGCTCTGCGTGGAAGCATCATGCAGCCCATATATTTCTTCAAGCCCCTATGGGCGGGGGCGAAACTGTTTCGTTAAATTCTTAAATGCAAGTTTCATCACGCAAACACACCTTTATAATTTCTACCCCCTTGAACCCCACTTTTATATAGTAAAACTGGGTTTACAGGGGTAAACCTTAATTTTCTTTTTCCCTGAGGTGCTTGCTTAACACAGGTTGGGCTGTATTTGTATAGGTGTGTTTTCGTAATGTGCTAAGGAACATAGATTGTGGGTACTCATTAGAACCGCCACGCAATAATCTATGTTTTGAACAGAATTTAGAAAAAATATTGGGATTTTTATCTGAAACATTCCATTATTTTTGTGATTTTTTTTTTTTCAATATATTTGAATAATGGAAGGCAGAAATCAAAGCACTGAGGATACTGGTGGTCGATTCTCTCTGAGTAGGGTAAGAAAATATTCCTGCACTGAGTCTTAAACTGTTTTGTTTTTGTTTGTTTGATTTGAGGTTTAACGTCCCCATCAACACTGTTAAGATCATTTGGAGACGTTGCTTCCAATTTTATGGGACTTTTACCCGACATTGAGATTAAATGACCTCTCAAGCCCTGTCGCCCAATGAAACCAATAGGGCTTATTAGCATGCACAGGCCGCCTCGCACCGCGGTTCCTGGACAGGCTTAGATCCTCGTAGCGGTTTACCAGTACTAGTGTGCTGGACGGATTCAGCTCTGCGTGGAAGCATCATGCAGCCCATATATTTCTTCAAGCCCCTATGGGCGGGAGCGAAACTGTTTCGTTAAATTCTTAAATGCAAGTTTCATCTCGCAAACACACCTTTATAATTTCTACCCCCTTGAACCCCACTTTTATATAGTAAAACTGGGTTTACAGGGGTAAACCTTAATTTTCTTTTTTCTGCTCTAAAATATAGATTGTGGGGACTCGTTAGAACCGCCTCGATGAACCAAAATGTCGAAACCTTGATCAGACGCTGCGTTTTGCGGTGCCTTTCCCTTAAATTCCTATTTTTATCAAACAGTGCAGAACCTGATCAGACGCCACGTTCTGCCTTCCAGTCCAGATTCTATAGATAATCCTACAATGCAACATGCCGAATTTAACGCAACTATTTTCTATGAATACCCGATGGAGTGCCTACAAATCATTGATAGGCAAATGGACATTAGCACTGAAGAGTTTCTTTGCTTAGTAGCTTCGTTGGTCGATTTATAAACAGTCGACCCAAAAGTGGTCGAGAATCTGGGTTTATACTCTTAACCCGTTAAATGCTGGAAACCCCTAAATGGGTGCCTTAGCAAACAGTGCAAGCCCAGATCAGACGCCGCAGAACGCGGCGTCTGATCAGGGCCTGCACTATTTGCTTATAGAATTTTTCGTCAAAAACCAAAAAAAAAGGCCTGGCACCCCTAGTATGACAAATGGACTTGTCCAACATATAGAAATGGAAGAGGCCAATAGCATACAATTGGTTAAAATCCTCAACTTTCAGCAAATAGTGAATATTCTGAATGGACGCCGAGTTCATTTGTTTTTTTTTTTTGTTTTTTTTTTTTTCTTTTGACGTTTAACGTTCCGTCAACACTGCATTTTGGAGACGTTGCTTCCAATTCTGTGGGCCTTTCATCCGACATTGAGATTAAATGACATCTCAAGCCCAGTCGCCCAATGAAACCAATAGGGTTCAAAAGCAATGACAGTCCGACTCGCCACTCTGCCTGGGCAGACTTAGATCCTCTGAGCGGTTTACCAATACTCCTGTGCGGTCGGTTTCAGCTCTGCGAGGAAGCATCTTGCAGCCCATCTATTTCTTCAAGCCCCGATGGGCGGGGGCCGAGACGCCGTGTTCTGTGGCGTCTGATCTGGGATTCCATTGTTTGCCAATACCTAGGTTTACCAATTCAAAAAATGAAAAACACGTCCGGGCAATTGCTGAATATTTATTTTCATTGTAGATCTACTACGTTAATTTTGACGGCTTAACTCCCAGCAGGCACACGTCGCTAGGGCAACGTCAAATCAACGTCGGTGCAACGGCATGACGATACACCGACGTAGGTGTGACGTTGCATAAACGTCATGGCTTTGTACCGACGTTGATGTGACGTCACAATTACGTCATGTGCCTGCTGGGATCTTTATTGATCAGTCGCAGTCTCGTGGACATCGTCAGTATAAACTCTATTGTATATAAAACACTTCAGAACGACTAGGAAGCAATCGAAACCAAAATATTGCATTGTTACATCAAAGCAGATAATGCCATCTTAGAAAAGTCAAAATTGACGATTTTACCCCCTATGCCAGCAGGCACACAACGTTAAATTGACGTCGCATCAACGTTGTGTGTGTGTGTGTGTGTGTGTGAATTCGGGTTTAACGTCGCTTTCAACAATTTTTCAGTCATATCACGACGGTGTCTGGTTGCGACAGGGAGCTCAATGCTCACGTTTATAGTGCTGCCTCACTGAAGTATCATGTCCCAGACACATTACATGATACCACACCCAGTCACATTATCCTGACACTGGATCGACCAGTCCTAGCTCTACCCCGTAAATCTGAGTGCCAAGCGAGGAGCAGATAGTACCATTTTTAACGACTTTGGTATGTCGCGGCCCGGGATCGAACCCTAGACCTCCCGTTCCCCGGAGCGGACACTCTACCAACTGAGCTATCGGGGCCGGTTATCAACGTTGTGAAAGAAATCCAAGCGAAAAAAAAATCAAAACGTTAAGTCATTACCACTTGTTTTACTTCAACTCTACACAAAATTTTCGAGGGTCTCGGTTATATGGACAACAAACTCTACATTTTGTATGACTTTCCAATGTGGCCTTCCAATGTTTGAGACAGCAATTCCATGACGTCATGACTTCACATGGTTAAAACACCATGCAACCTTTGGCACGACGTCACAAACATTGGCAATGTCTTTCAAAGACACCAGAGGTACCTACCACATTACACTCCCCACTGCACCCATGGCTTAATAAATACATAAATAAATGACATAATTGTACTACTAAATAATCTTACAATGACATTATCTACTACAACGGAAACATATGGGGTCGTGCTTGATACAAATAAATAAATAAATAAATCAATCAATAAATAAATAAATAAGAATTGGCCTTCGTGGCCCCCGATTATTATCGGCTCGATATAAATCTTTAAATTCAGTTAATTTGCCTTCTAAAATTTACGTTTTCAATAATTTTCCATCAAACGCTGTTGACTTCGCTTCATAAACAATGACGTAAGGCGCGGGTTCAAAGTCACGTTATATTACCACCTGCCACTATGTGAGCTTTTTCTGAGATTCTTGCTCATGGAATTTATCGAGGGTATAAACTTTTATTTCAACCAATCAAATCGCTCGAAATGTACCTTATAATGGAGAACTGGAATTCAAAATTTCATATGAAAAGATCACGGTTGCAAGATTATGTTGATTTTATCGGAGATTATTGTCGAAGACACTACTACTACTACTACTACTAATAATAATAATAATAATAATAACAACCTAAGTCCATTTCATTATTTCGAGAAAAAACGCAAATAAGATTTTTTTTCTTTTTTTTTTCTTTTACAAAACGCAAAATAAGTGGATTTCTCTTGCATACCCTCACAAGAAACTTTGAGAAACGTTGACTCTAACCCTTGTCCTGCTGAGCCCGGATATATCTTATCTTTAAAACAATGAAGAAGCCATCTGATCATTGTTTGTCATTCAGCTCATGAAATTGTTGCAATAATTTGTATCAATTAATCTGATTGGTTGAAAATCAGTAGTGGGTGTGGCATATATAAATATTCAGCAGGTCAAGGGTTAACAAATACTGTGATTATTTATTGCTTTTAAACAAATGAAGTGGAAAAATATTGGTTTCCGTGATTTAGATTGTGCTACAAGGAGCCCAACTCCAACTTCCATAAATCTGAAAACTGAACATCACGTGAACTCATCACGAAAACACGCCTATTTAATGTTGACCCCCTTGAACCCCATTTTGATACAGTAAAACTGGGGTTTAAAGGGGTATACCTTATTTTTCTTATTTCTGCTCTAAAATATAGATTATGCGTACTCGTTAGAACCGCCTCGATGATGCGGTTCTAACGAGTACCCGCAATCTATAATGTGAGCAGAAATAAGAAAAATATCACAATTTTTCATCTGATTTTTTTTTTTTTTTCATTTTTTTTTTCAGCGATAAAATTTGTAATGTATTTGAATAGGCGTGTTTTCACAATGTAGTCCGTGAAATGAAGACCCCATATACCCCACTTTATATAGAGAAAACGGGGATTTACGGGGGAATATATTATTTTTCTTATTTTTACTCCAAGACATAGGTTGTGGGTACTCAATTGGGCGGTTCTAACGAGCACCCACAACCTATGTTTGCAGTTCTTATAAGAAAGATATTAGGGATTTTCATCAGAAAAGTAGCCATTTTGGTGATGAGCGCAAAGATAATACAGTGAAACTGGGAATGTAACATACCCGTACACAACGCATATTCTAATATTCTAATGCACGTGCATATTTAACGCGACGTCTGATTGGATAACGTTAAAAAATTGCGACACTATATTTAAGAAATAGATCAGCTCTAGCAGTGATTTATTGAGTGATATATCACTGCTTGGCGGTCAGTTGTAATAAAGATCAAATCGAGAGCGCGTAGCGCGGGTGATTTGTCTACTTACAACTGACCGACAAGTAGTGATATATCACTCAATAAATCACGACACTAGAGCTGATCTATTTCGATTCGAACACACTAAAAGGCGATGAAAATGCTATAGATTCCTTCAGATTCTCCCTACCTTCCACCGTTGTGGGAAGTTATCCCGCTAATATAACTGACTTTATCATACATTTCGTATAAAATACTTAGTTTTTGAATATGCGATACGAACGTGACACAATTGCACGTATCACGCTCGCACGTGCTGCCATATCGCACGGGCTTTATCGTCCATATCACTACCCTTTATCGCACACCTAAGCCTTTATCATACCTCTGGCGTCACGCTATTCGGAACACGCGGCGTTCTTCTTTTTGCGGCATTTCGCATTTGTTGTTCAGGACGCCATTTGCAATTTGCAATATTTTCGTCCGTTCGAACTGTTTGGCCAAAAAAAAAAAAAAAAAAAAAAAAAACATGGCACGGCGCAGCGAATACGAGAGGAAAATGGGCGAAAGAACGATGCAGGGGATTGCTGACAGACTTTTGGATCTGGATAATATTATCGAGCAAAGAAATTCTACTGATTCGGTAAACAATTGAAACGTTGTAACTTTGGTATTAGGCAGCTGCAATTAATACAATTTATTTTGAACATTTTTTTTTTTTAAGTGAAATGTATGATAAATAGATTATGGCTGATATGGGAGTCTCGGGCTGATATGAGGTATGATATGAAAAATGCCATATGATAATCTGATTAATCTCTATGTATCACATGTGATTACCTGTTTTCATAACATTTCTGATACAAGAAAACGACGTTACACAATCTAACGTCAAGGTAACAATGAATGACGTCATGAAAGTATAAAAAGGCGGCTCTTCGTGACGCACTCTTCTGCCCAGTGATTTATCACTCAATATATCTCCAGATTTATTCATTGGGTATATAGGAGACCAGTGTTAGAATCTGCGATATACCGTCAGAAACCGTATGTCATCGCGTAACGTCGCTTTTCATTGGCTGGTATTTGGTTTCACGCAGCTCACAGCGCTAGTCGTTTTGTGCAAAATAGTACAGTTTTTAACAAAACAACCGTATAAGTACATTAGAATGGGGATAACAGTATTGCAAAATTGTGATTTAGGGAGGTAAATCGTCGGCTTTACGATCGCAAATTACGTTTAACGGCTCCGCTGACGTGTCGCCGGGAGTGAGTGCTTGAGTATTAAGTCCCACCAACAGCTAAGGTCATACGGAGGCGGGACCTCAGTTTAAAGACTCATCCGGAAGTCTGGAGAAGCCCGGGACCGATCCTGCGACCCCTGGTCTACAAGGCGAGTAGCGTGACCACTACACCTAGGAGGCTTCTATACGCGTCGCCGTAAAACGAAATTTCCGACCGTAAAACCGCCGATTTACCTCCCTAAATCACAATTTTGAATATAGAAATCCCCTAAATTTTCGCAGATTTGCATCGGTTTTAATTACACAAAGGTCCTAACTCCATCGTCAAAATTCAATCCATGTCAAAAGTACTGAAATGACTCTATCGGACTTGAAATGAATGGTTTCGTATAAAATATTGTTCATTTCAGCTTAAAGGACGAGAACCGATATTGGTAGACAATGCAACTATGAAATTAACTCGGAATAATGAATTCATATTGAGTTGGGTACAGTGTTGCATAAACCTCCAAAATGGAGTTAGGCCCTTTGTGTTATTCATTTAAACCTACGACTGTCTGCAGCAACTCTGTGGTCAAAGGGAGCTAATACGATGAGGAATAGGGCTTTCTGCACGGTATATTTTGCCCAAAAGTGGACTAGCTAGTTTGGCCCAGAAAACATGCACATCCCATCTTTTTACAGTTCTGTGGTGTATTCCTTGCCATAGTGTAGTGTATATTTTCTTATCCTTTGGGATCATTGATTCCATTGTGGAATTTTGAAAACATTTGAGGGTCACTGATGAGGCCTAGTTGGGCGAAACTAGCTAGTATGGTCCAGAAAACATGCACACCCCATATGTTTTCAGTTCTATGGTGTGTTTCTTGCTTCCAAAGGATAACCCTTTTATAGAACATATTTAGGTCCCTTGTTGCACTGACCCCTTCGAATTTCAAAAGAATTTCAAGGAAAACAGCATCGCGTGAGTCCGTGAATTGAACACCCCCTAAACCCCACTTTATATAGAGAAAACTGGGGTTTACGGGAGTATACATTATATTTCTTATTTCTGCTCCAAGACATATGTTGTGGGCTCTCGTTAGGACCGCCTCAACGAGGCGGTTCTAACGAGCACCCAAAATCTCTGTTTGAAGTATAAAAAAGAAAAATATGACAGATTTTCATCGGAAAAGTAGCCATTTTCGAGATATGGAAAAATGTACTATGCCGCATATACGTTGCACTACAGTAAATAATTGGTCTTTATGAAAGCTGTACTTGCTTTGGGGAGAGCTTTCAGTACAGAATTGAATATTCTGCTGCTTCTGATTGGATTTGGTGCTAAGCCATTATTTTTCTGAGAAGTATTATTGTTTATTAGAAGAAATATTAGTAGGTATTTGCTATTGTAAAAAGCAGCTGATTTAAATTGAACCAGAAAATTGTGCTGACTGGCCACTGGAAATGCCTGGATGTATTCGCTGCGGTATGGATTTGTTGACACTGACTGCCGAAAAGGCCAATATTTGCCGCACAACACCCAAATTTTTAGCTGCTTCTGGAAGGTAAATGGTCTTCCTGTCAAATTATATGCCTCATAATGGAAGCATTAGACTTTCTGAAATGTGGTAGAAGATGGAATATGCCCCAATTTACATTGTGAGTAAGGGGATTTTTTTACTGTAGCGTCACCTAAACCGAAAGTAGAAAAATCAGCTCCATTGTCCTGTTTTCATTCATCGCATAATATTTTCACACATTTATAGGTTCCCTCCAATTCTGTATCTTAAAATGGATCTTCCTGGCATGTTTTTGTCACAGAAACTGTACAAATTGTACGTTTAGTGCTAATTTAAGACTAAATGGGTGTATCTTATCAGTTTTTGCTTCTGTTCCATGTAATGGGGGGAGGGGGGGGGTTACTTCAAATCCATGTAAATCAGTTGTCATTGGTCTGTTCGGAAAGCAGACTTTCAGTAATTGCATAAACAGGAACACAAGAAAAAGAATATACTCCATCTTGATTATAACACTGAGGTTTCTTGGCACTAGGCAAGGGTCTCAAGCCAATGCAAAATTTCAAAATTGTCTCTCCGAAACAGCCCACTGCAATATCGCAATAAGTTTTCTCAGCCATTGTATGTTCTTACTGGTTGGGTTCAGGTTACAGGATTTAAACAGATATATTCAGCGACCCACTGTCATTCATACTTTCATGAAAAGCAGAAAAATTAAGTTTATTTTTTATATTTACATTATTTGCCCCTCATCAATGGGCGAAAACATGCTTGTAGGGCAACATTTTTAAAGCTGAAAAACATTTACACGCTGTTTTTCTACAAACAGCGGATCAGCGTTGACGTCATCAACGCCCGTAGAGAACAATGGTTGAGAATGACGTCATTTAACGTCACTGAATATCATGTGATTCGATGCGTTCATGGAAGTATGGACGCAATTGTTTTCTATAGGTTTACATTAGACTTTACACTGGAAATGTAAATTTCTCATGGCATTAAGGCATTTATAATTATTTTCATCAAAGTTTTGTCTCCAAAAAATCCTCAAAATGCCATTCTTTTACTGCAATTAGGAGGTATAGGTGCGAGAACAGCCAACATTTCTAGCATAGGTGCTAATAGGGCATGGTTTAGTGCATTTTAGGATTAAAGTATTCCAAAGACATTGGAGAAGAAGCACTGATGCAAGCCGGTTTCTGGGTTCCATTCTGGAAAGAGGTAAACTTTGCGCTTTTTCACAAAACATGGTTTGTTCGGCTTTCATCGTAGAATCTGGAAGCGATAACTTTTTCGCAAAGTTTAAAGATTCTTTGTCACTGAACATTAATTATGCATGACTATATCAATAGATATGGTCTAAACTTGTGTTGGGCAATTCTTTTGATGGATCATAAAGAAATTAGGGTTTGGTATAGGTTGCACTACAGTAAATAATAATAATTATTGGTCTTTATGAAAGCTGTTCTTGCTTTGGGGAGCAAAGAGCTTTCAGTACAGAATTGAATATTCTGCTACTTCTGATTGGATTTGGTGCTAAGCCATTATTTTTCTGAGAAGTATTATTGTTTATTAGAAGAAATATTAGTAGGCATTTGCTATTATCAAAAGCAGCTGATTTAAATTGAACCAAAAAAATTGTGCTGACTGGCCACTGAAAATGCCTGGATTTATTCGCTGCGGTATGGGTTTGTTGACACTGACTGCCGAAAAGGCCAAAAATTGCCGCACAACACCAAAATGTTTTAGCTGCTTCTGGATGGTAAATGGTCTTCCTGTCAAATTATATGCCTCATAATGGAAGCATTAGATTTGCTTAAATGTGGTAGAACATGGAATATGCCCCAATTTACATTGTGAGTAAGGGGAATTTTTTTACTGTAGTGCCACCTGGATGTGTTATCGTAATGTTAACTCTATAAAAATATTTGCGAAAGCCAGATGGAACCAGTCTAATCGTAAAAGAGAGTTGTCACGCACAGTATCATGACGATACGCGGCAGTAACCATGTGTTATTACATGTGTGGTCATATGATTTTTATGACATAATAAATAGAGAATACCAGGTTCGTGTCATTTGATATCAAGTTTATCAGGCAAGGCTTTGAGAACGCTTGTAGAAGCGCGAGGCTTGCCGAGCTTCGGGAACGCATGTAGAATCGCTCGGCCAGCTTCGCGATTCTACAAGCGTTCTCGAAGCCGAGCCTGATAAACTTGATATCAAATGACATGAATCTGGTATTCTATTTATCAGTTAATCCCCTTCTACACTCCTACAGTTTTGCCATTTTTTCCAGTAGTCCAGTTCATAGAAATGCAATTAACATAGGGGATAACTAATAAGTCCGATTCTCTACCATTATATACATTTCGAGCGATTTGATTGGTTGAAATAAAAGCTTTATACTTCGATAAAGTCCACGAGCAAGAACCTCAGATCTGTTTTACATAGCGACAGACAGTAATATGACGTGACGTAAAAGAGCACGTTTAGAACTCGCGCGTTACGTCATTATATACAGCGTTCCCTTAGAAGATGGAAAACTATTCAAAACGTAAATGTTAGAAGACAAATAAACTGAATTTAAAGACTTGACGTTTTTTCGCTTGTTTTTTTTTTTTTTTTTTTTTTCTTCAAAGATGGCAGCTGCTAATGGAATAATTATTCCACCTTAGCCGATGGTAAGATAGATAGATAGATAGATAGATAGATAGATAGATAGATAGATAGATAGATAGATAGATAGATAGATAGATAGATAGATAGATAGATTGATTTTTATTACACGACATTATCCGCTGCTTATCAGCGACGTCATATGATAAAGGGCGTGTTTTCGTATTATGCCCGGTCATATGATAAATTCATGCTCCGTTCATAAACTTCTTTTTGAACTTGTTTGATAAATCCAATCATTGCCCGCAAAAAAGAAACACAAAAAGATACAAATCATTAAATGACATATACTAGGAAATGAACATGCATGTAAGATGCTATGTCCGAATGAATCGACTATTTTGTTGCAATATCTGTGTGACAAAGTGTATACATGAAGTTTCATCTCCTAAAATTTGAATATGTTTCTCACAATGATTTCTGACCGGCCCCGATAGCTCAGTTGGTAGAGTGTCCGCTCCGGGGAACGGGAGGTCACGGGTTCGATCCCGGGCCGCGACATACCAAAGTCGTTAAAAATGGTACTAGCTGCTCCTCGCTTGGCATTCAGATTTACGGGGTAGAGCTAGGACTGGTCGACCCAGTGTCAGGATAATGTGACTGGTTGTGGTATCATGTAATGTGTCTGGGACATGATACTTCAGTGAGGCAGCACTATAAAAGTGAGCATTGAGCTCCCTGTCGCAACCAGACACCGTCGTGATATGACTGAGAAATTATTGAAAGCGACGTTAAACCCGAATTCACACATACACACACACACACACACACACACACACACATACATACACAATGATTTCTGATATTATTATACTTTTGCTATAAAAAGGAGATTTTGAGTATTCGCTGGATGAGGCGGTTCTAATGAGTACTTACAATCTACGTTTCTGAGCAAAAATAATGGAAATAATGTAAACCTTTAAATATAAAGTGGTGTTTATCTGTAAAAATGTATACATTACACATATTCGACGTGATACCATATCTAATCATATGACGTCGCGTCTGAGAATGTAACAACGTCATGTAATAAATTAGTTATTCCACTAGTGGATTAAATAAGCAGAAAAAATAAGTTTATTTTTTATATTTACATTATTTGCCCCTCACCACTGGGCGAAAACATGCTTGTAGGGGCAAACTTTTAAAGCAGAAAAATATTAACACGCTGTTTTTCTACAAAGAGCGGAGCAGCGTTGACGTCATCAACGCCCGTAGAGAACAATGGTTTAGAATGACGTCACGTAACGTCACTGAAAATCATGTGATTCGATGCGTTCATGGAAGTATGAACGCAATCGTTTTCTATAGGGTTTACTTTGGACTTTACACTGGAAATATAAATATTATGCAAAATTAGTTATATACGACCCGTAACGTTAAACGTACGGCGTCCTTAACGGCGTCGCGTTTACTGATGGCGGAATATTGACATTTTGCTACAAAATTGCGAATTACGTGTAGATACGTTTAAAACGTCATATGATAAATAGAATCCTGCATTCGTGTTGATGTATTATCGAATTTATTAAAGTCGTTGAGGAAAAGGCATAAAATGCTCGGCGAAGCCTCGCATTTTATCCTTTTTCCTCAACTCGTTTAATAAACTCAATAATACATGAACACTCATGTAACGAGAATCCAGACTTGAGTACCTTCAGGTCTTCTAAAATTGCAAAGTAAAGTGATGATATCTTGAAGTTCTTCCATTCTCCGCATACAGCGTAGAAATCTGTCTGTCCTTGACTTTTCTCCGAGATATGAACAGTCTGGTTTAACACTTCTTCCACAAAGGCTCTTCAGCATGACGAAAAATATAAACATAAACGCAACCATGTTTATTTGTTTCATTTTTTGTAGACTTTTCAGGCACAAGTTTACGCCAATTTTAATTGTTCACGTTGATTGACGTCGCTTATAAATGCATTGAAATATGTGTGGCTTTATTTATTAATTTTGTTTTTTACTTTTTTTTTTATTTTTAATACATCTATAAATGAACAAAATAACAGTTTGTAAAACTCCTATCATTCAATGTTCTGCTGTTCGTTCCAACTGCACTTAGATTTGAGACGTCGAATGGCGTCCAGTTTTGTTTCAAATCAGCGGCCTTACGGATACTGTCAAGGAGTATAATATTGATTGAGCCTGCGCATGACAAAACCTACAATAAGACATGTGCGCCCAGCGAAGAATCAGATCAGCCTGCGTATCAATATAGTCTGGCAAGAAACTTCTCTTGCTGCATGAAGGTGCATTGGACCCTTAGCTATCCTTTGAGCGCCCAGCGAAGACTCTGATCATACTGCGCGGATGAGCAGGCTGATCTGAGTCTTCGCTGGGCGCACATGTCTTATTGTAGGTTTTGTCGTGCGCTGGCTCAGAGCCTGTGCATGACAAAACCTACAATAAGACCGGCGCGTCCAGAAGAGACTAAAATCAACCTGCGCACCCATCCACTATTACAAGACCTTTTGCTCGTGTCTCTTTGCATAGATACTAGCTTATAGTAGGCACATGAGATCAGCGAAGACTGATCAGACTGCGCGACTGCGCAGGCTGATCTGAGTCTTCGCTGGCCGCTTAATCATTCTTGTACATTTTGCCATGCGCTGGCTCATTCTTATTATAAGCCACGTCACAAATATTCAGTATTTTAGTTCAGGCCTACAATAAGGACAGGTAGCCAAAAAGCCTTGGAATGCAAAGCGTTTCAGAAATACGCATGCGGACAGCAAAGGCTCTGATCAGACCGTGCATCGCCGATGCGCAGTCTGATCAGAGGCTTTCTGACCACATATTTCTTCGTATTTTCTTTTGTCTTCCTTCTTTGCGAATCAGCTTATTTGAATACCACCTGACAAGTGAAAAGGTACACACAAAAATAACAAGCCCCCCCAAAAACGCAAGCATAGGCTCTTCCAGTCGGATGCCCCCCCCACCCCCCACACACACACACACTTTGTTGCAGCAAAGGCCTGATAAGATTATGTGTATGTGTAGTTTCACCTTAGGTCTACACTGTTGAGCATACACCTTTAGTATCCCCGGTTAGTACCAGGAAGAAAGATAGTTTTATATCCGCCGCGCAAAAATGCATGTTCATTTACTTAGCATAAACCCGCAAATGGTACAAATAAAAACTGACGAGGGCTTGAATAAGGCTGCGGGGAACGCGAGCTGGTTCGAGGCTCGTCTTAACCCTTTCTGTACCACCTTATGTATAGCAGGATTCCATTTCAAAATTTAGGGGTGGCAGGTTGTGTTTTCTTCAAAAAACAGTTTGGAAATAGGCTGCACATTTTGCCAACTGTGTCGGCCCTGATCAGACGCCGCAGAACTGCGGCGTCTGATATGCGCCAGCACTGTTTGCCAACTACCAGTTCTGGGATTTCCGGTACGAAATGGGTTGATGCCCATTGTTGATGGCACGTTTTTCCGTGCCACGATCCACGCCCACATGACAGTTTTATGTTTAATACTAAGCAAATAATGGCACATTTAGAAAGATATCATTTTTTTTCTAACATTTTAAACGTAGCTGTGTCCTTGGGTTTTGTCTATTTCGGTCCAGCGTCAAAATAGTGAACGCGAAGGTTTTGTTTTTGTTAATTAAGTCTTTAAGAACTGACACTACCTCATTAACAAATGAAACACGAAGGACTATAAATAAGTCATGAGCACGTATTATAGTTAGTAATTAGGTGCGAGTCATTAATTAGCATTTTAACTTTGTTTATTAAAACAAGTCCTTTAGTTCTGAAGGGACATTTAATTTTATTTTTAATATGTTGTGCGAACAAGATACAGTTTTGTTTGTTTGATTTGAGGTTTAACGTCCCAGTTAACACTGTAAAGGTCATTTTGGAGACGTTGCTTCCAATTTTGTGGGACTTTTACCCGACATTGAGATGAAATGACATCTTAAGCCCTGTCGCCCAATGAAACTAATAGGGTTTATTAGCTTGGACGGTCCACCTCGCACCGCGGTTCCTGGACGGTTTACCAGTACTAGTGTGCGGGCCGGATTCAGCTCTGCGTGGAAGCAGCATGCAGCCCATATATTTCTTCAAGCCCAACAAGATAAATAAAATTCCACTATTAAGACCACCTAAAATAAAGTCTTTTTCTGCTTTTAAAAGTTTATTTAGTATAAGTTGCAGTTATTATTCCATTGTGTTTTGTGCATACAGTGTCCTCTGGTCAGAGACCATCTTTGGGACTGTTCAAAAGTGGTCTTAAAGACCACTTTTGAATAGTCCCAAAGGTGGTCTTAATATAGGAATTTTACTTTATTAGGTTGTACGCACAAGATAATATCTTTTGAGCACAAGATAATATGTTGTGCGCATAAGATAATATCTTGTCCGCACAAGATATTATCTTGTGCGTACAACTTATATATAAACCCGCGGAACCCGGGAAGGGACATGAATTTTATTTCTAATATGTTGTGCGAATAAGATATTTAGTTATGCGCACAATTTTTTATCTTGTGCGCACGAGATAATATCTTGTGCGCACAAGATCATGTGCGCACAACATAATTTATATTGTGCAGACAACATGTTATCTTGTGCGTACATGATAATATCTTGTTCGCACAACTTAATATCTTGTGCGCAAGATATTACCTTGTCCGCACAAGATCTTTGTTGTCCGCTCTTGTCCGCACAAGATATTTGTTGTGCGGGCAAGATAATATCTTGTTCAGACAAGATAATATCTTCGGTTTGCACAGCTTAATATCTTGTGCGTACAAAATAATTTGTTTGTTTGAATGGAGGTTTAACGTCCCCTTTAACACTGTAAAGGTCATTTTGGAGACGTTGCTTACGATTTTGTGGGACTTTTACCCGACATTGAGATGGAATGACATCTCAAGCCCTGTCGTTCAATGAAACCAATAGGGCTTGTGAGCACCACTTTGCCTGGGCAGGGTAGTTCCTCTAAGCGGTTTACCAGCACTCGTGCGCGGGTCGGTTTCAGCTCTGGGTGAAAGCATCATGCAGCCCATCTATTTCTTCAAGCCCCTATCGGCGGGGGCCGCGCCAACAAGATAACATGATGTGCGAACAAGATATAGTGTTGTTCGCCCATGATAATATCTTGTGCGCACAAGATAATGTGTGGTCCGACCTAGATATTATCTCGTCTTGTGCGCAAAACACATTCAAAAAAAAAAAAAAAATCATGTCCCTTCCCGGGTTCCGATTTTATTATACATTAACAGTCGAACTTCGATGGCTCGAACATCTTTGGGACCACAAAAATCCGTTCGAGACAGGGGTAGTTCTAGTCACTGAGTGCTACTGTCAGGAAGCATAACAAGATACTGAACTTCTTTTTCGGTGTATTATAATGAAAATGTATGCCGTGTGTACTCATTAGAATCGCCTCATCGAGGCGATTCTAATGAGTACACACGGCATACATTTGCAAGATAAAAGACGAAAATTTCCTAAATTATCCCCCACTATTTCTTATGCAGAGGATTTCCTTAGGGGCTCAAGAACGGGTTCGACTCAGCCATGGTAAACGAGCCATGGGTGTTCGAGCCATCGAATTTCAACTGTATCTAGTAGAAAAGTGATCAGCTTCTTGTTGTAAAGATATCTCAAGACCCTGAAATCGGACCCAATCTACGACATAGTGAGTCCGTGTATACCACTGGCAATATATGGAAATAATCTAGAAAAGCCTTTCTTGCACACCAGACAAGGAAACCGTGATTTTATTCTGGGGTAGAAATTGATGTTCTGACCCTGGTGTTCCGACCCAAAATCGAATATTCCCGCGTGTTTGATAAATGCACTGGTTGAATACGACCTCGTATGCGCCGTCGTTAAGATTGACCTCATGCACATTACGTGACGTCATTAAACATTCCTGTAGTGTCATCACAATATGGCGGCCGTTGGTAACCGAAAAGACTGCAGCATTAAAATCCGCGCTAAAAATGGAAGGTATGCAAGAAAAAGAATCCTATATGGGTGCGAGGGGTGGATAGAAAAATCAGTCCCTCTGGATCACTGTCCGGCATCACTCGGCAAGCCTCGTGATGCCGTACAGTGACCCTTGGGACGGATTATTCAATCCACCCCTCACACCCATATAAGATTCTTATATTCATTTGTAATGAGGCTCGTTTAAAGTGACAAGTCTGAGAAACTGTTACTTAAGCAGCCGGTCTCGGTAGCTCAGTCGGATGCGCGGGCTCAGTAGCTCAGTCGGATGCACGGCCTCAGTAGCTCAGTCGGATGCACGTCTGACTGGTGATCAGGAGAACGCGGGTTCGATACCAGCCGGGGTCGGCAAAATTCTTTCGTGGAGATTGATCATGGAATCTTTTCTACGGTCATTCTCTCCCTTCCGCTGATTCGAGAAGGGCAGATGTTAGTTTCTGGCGAAAGAATGTGCACTGTACTGGTCAACCGATTACGTGTTTAAGCCTGGGAAAAGTATGGATAGGTTAATTGACAGACTAAAAAAATACCTAAAATAGTATTGACTGGGCCGTTAAACTCCAGTACAAACAAAGTGACTGGTGATCAGGAGGACGCGGGTTCGATACTTGACGGGGTCACATTCTTTCGTGGAGATTTGTTTCCTGGCAACATTCTTTCGTGGAGACTGATCATGAAATCTTTTCTACGGTCACTCTCTCGCCCTTCCGCTGATTCGAGGGCAGTTGTCTGTACTGGTTAACCGCTTACGTATAAGTCTGCCCAGGAAACGTGTGGATAGGTAAACTGACCGGCTCAAAAATGACCTAAATAGTGCGGACTGGGCCGTTAAACTCCAGTACAACCTTAAGGAGTTGTTAATGTTGACACCAGTAACAACAGTTGTGGATTATTTATGAAGCAGTTGAACAATATGTAACTGTATATTCTATTTGTAGCATTACGCAAACACGTCTGTTCAAATGCATAGTAAACTTTAATGCCGAAAAAGCGAAAAGTTTAGGATGTACTTTTTTTTCTTATTTCTGCTCAAAATATAGATTGTGGGTACTCTTTAGAACCGCCTAATTGAGATAGTTCTAACGAGTACACGCTCATTATTTTTAGAGCAGAAATAAGAAAAATAAGGTTTACCCCTGTAAACTCCAGTTTTACTATATAAAAGTGGGGTTCAAGATGTTCAAAATAATATAGGCGTGTTTTCTTGATGGGGAACAGAATTGACAGTACTTGACTATGGGAGAAGCAGCCTGAAAAACTTCATAGAAATTAAGTGTTGTACGCTATTATTTGTTTTGTTTTAATATATGAGTAGTATAGGCGTCTCTTTAGGATCAATGATGTCACAAGATGGTCGACAAGATGACCGCCATATAAGGAAGTCGGATGACCCTCCATGACTTAACGGGGGTCGCCGGATGACCCTCCGTGGGGTTTGAGACCAAGATTGCCGCCATTTCTGACCTTGTTAGACCATCGATAACCTTGCGCGGGGTCGATGGATGACCTTTGTGAGGGGGTGATGCGTTTAGTAAAAACGCCCTAGACCACGGGAAGGTAGAGGCACGTCCTAGGGCACGTTGTCGCCGACCAATGGCGCTTCACATCCGTTTCGGGTATCTTTCTTCTTGTATTAATTAAGAATAGCGCTTCGGGTAACTAAGACTCGTATTCAGGGGCCACTGTACCAGTACGTGAACTTCCTATCAACCCAAATTCCGCGAAGGCGTCCACTTCGATCCGAGCCATATGGAACAGGATAGGAGCGAAGAAGCTCGAGCCCTTCTTCTTCTTCTTTTGACTAAATAAAATGCCTGGAAAAATAATTTGGGGCTCATCCGGCATTAACCATGTTTGAGCATTTACGGGATCAGTCTATTTTTGAATACTATTTGTTTTTGAGCTAACATTAAAAATTTCAGTAACCAAAAAGCTACACTGGGTTCTCAGTTGTTTTTGAGCTTACATTAAAAAATTCTGTAACCAGAAAAGCTACACTGGGTTCTCAGTTGTTTTTGAGCTTACATTAAAAATTTCTGTAACAAAAAAGCTACACTGGGTTCTCAGTTGTTTTTGAGCTTACATTAAAAATTTCTGTAACCAAAAAAGCTACACTGGGTTCTCAGTTGTTTTTGAGCTTACATTAAAAATTTCTGTAACCAAAAAAGCTACACTGGGTTCTTAGTTGTTTTTGAGCTTACATTAAAAATTTCTGTAACCAAAAAGCTACACTGGGTTCTCAGTTGTTTTTGAGCTTACATTAAAAATTTCAGTAACCAGAAAAGCTACACTGGGTTCTCAGTTGTTTTTGAGCTTACATTAAAAAATTTCAGTAACCAAAAAAGCTACACTGGGTTCTTAGTTGAAGAGAATACTACGAATCCAACTATTGAAAAAAAATCTCTTTTAAAAGGGACGTTATCTTTTTGTTGCTTCTAAATAGGATTTTGAACTTGGACCAAAACCATTAAAGTTCAAAATAAATCATTATAATTATACCTTCAGAGTCGACCAGTTCATTTGGGATAAACTTTCCATTACGAAAACACGCCTAAACAAATACATTGTAAACTTTACCGAGGAAAAACGAAAATTTTAAGATGAAAAATGTGTGATATTTTTCTTATTTCTGCTCAATTCTCCTCATCGAGGCGGTTCTAACAAGTACCCACAAGCTATATTTTAGAACAGAAATAAGATAAATAAGTTTACCCCTGTGAACCCCAGTTTTACTATATAAAAGTGGGGTTCAAGGGGGTCAAACTTATATAGGCGTGCTTTCGTGATGTTTAGAGTAACTACGCCTATATAATTCTCACCCCCTTGAACCCCACCTTTATACAGTAAAACTAGGGTTTACAGGGGTAAAAACCTTATTTTTTCTTATTTCTGCTCTGAACTATAGATTGTCGGTACTCGATAGGACCGCCTCGATGAGGCGGTTCTACATGTAACGTGTACCCACAATCTATATTTTGAACAGAACTAAGAAAAATATCACAAATTTTCATCCTAAAATTTTCATTTTTGGCGGTAAAATTTACAATGTATTTGTAAAGGCGTGTTTTCGTAATGAGAAAAAGAGTTACAGGCATTAATTACAAAAGATTATCAACTAAAGCCAAAACTAAAAGCTATTGACTTAGGGAAATATAAAATTGGACAAGAGCTTCAAATGCGCTAAAAAGGAATGGAAACAGAACTTGAACTCGAACAAATAAATAAGATAAGCACAAGAACAAGAAATTGAAATAGAAAAATAAAGGTCAAAAAGAGGCTTAAAAATTCAGGTTATTTAGAAAAGATCTTGGCCAAACACGTGTGCAGTTCGCTAGAGAAAAGACAAGTTTATTTAACAGGCGGGTCACAAATGAAAAAGTTGAATAAGATTATAATTTTTTTTAATTAAGTAGTTTTGTTACAAGAAATTCAAAACTTTGGTTAATACCGATCATTCAAAACCCCCATCAAGAACAAAAGGCTAAAACTTTAACGAAAGCAGCAAAAACGGCTGACGAGCTTTTTCCTTTCACATAAACACATTTTCTACCACACATTCTTCAGTCATGTCCATTCAAAACTACTTATTCGTCTAAAAATAAGGGCTCTTGTAAAATCTAATCCTATACCTGCAGCTTACCGTTATACTTATTAAGATAAGCAATATGTTCTTTTTGCAGATACTGTAAAACTAAAGGCCACCCTTTACCTGGTTGACCAACACTTAAAACCTAGAAAAGAAAAGGAATCCACTGCTCGCCCTACTGCACTTACTACTGCTAAGTCAAATCCTCTGGATAATTGGGCATTGTCAAAGACTTTCGGTTTGATCCTTTGAAGAGGGGTTCCAAAATAGTAGTGAAGTCAATGATCTGAACGGAACTATTTCAATTATGGACTGTAGTCAGTCGTAATGTGTTAAGGTTTTGAGTGTAACCGGTGCTTCTCAGACTTCTTCCCAGTGCTATTCGTTTCACTGACCGTCGCAAGGCAGTTCTTCTGTGGCGGTTTATTTTTGTTATGGTTTGTCTTTGATTGTGTGCATCGCTTTTATTTTATTTTATTTTTTTTTTTTTTGATAGCAAATTGGCCTTTTTCTGGGAAAGTTGGCTTTCAGCTATTGATTTTCCATTAGGGTCTAGTTATTTCATGTTTGTGTTTCCTTCCTTTTGGTGTATCTGATGGGAGCTGTGGATTAATTGTATCGATTCCTGGTCATTGCCTTACTTCTATTTATTGTGACTTTTCCCGAGAAGACTTCTGGTGGGAGTGTTTTACGCGAAGGTACATGTATATGAGGATTTGTAACAGTTCCTTCACCAGGTTCATTTAAAGTCAACTTTTGTTTCTTGTCAAGTTTTAGTAGCGGTTAGATCAACTTTACTAATAGAGGGAGTTCATTTCCCTTTGCATTACGATAACACATCCTTGCGAATTGGTGCATTTTTACACATCTCCAAAATGGCCATTTTTCTGATGAATATCCGTGATATTTTTCTTATAAATACTGTAAACATATGTTGTGTGTGCTCGTTAGAACCTCCTCATTGAGGCGGTTCTAACGAGTACCCACAAGCTAGAATAAAAAAAATAATGTATACCCCCATAAACCCCAGTTTTCTCTATATAAATTTGGGTATAGGGGGTCTTCATTTCACGGACTTGTTCACGTGATGGGTAAATGACATTTAAAAATAGCTTGGGAAAATTAACCCTAGCCACAAATGAGCACTGTCACTGACCTTATTTAAGAAGACAATACTGTTTTTATCATTCTAATACAGTCATTCATGCTATTGATAAAAGGGCCATTGAATAGGAAACTTCTGTTGAAAGAAAAACTGATTTTGAGTACAGTTTGTCTGATGCAATAAGTCCTCTATTTCTGAAGATCAAGGCATTTTACCGCCGAAGCAAGGCTTTTCACATTACCATTATATTCATTATATTCAATCCTCTTAAACGTTTACCACTGGACTATTCCGGGGTTCTTCTACGCACAAGGACTCCAATGAATCAAAGATTCATTTTCAAGACAAATCTTTCAACTTCTGCTGTCCAGAAGTCTGCGAACTATGTTCTTCTTATTGACGATGCCAGTATTTGTTTGATTTGGGGTTTAACGTCCCCGTCAACACTGTAAAGGTCATTTTGGAGACGTTGCTTCCAATTTTTTGGGACTTTTACCCATCATTGATATGTAATGACACCTCAAGCCCTGCAGCCAAATGAAACCAATAGGGTTTATAAGCATGGACGAACCGACTCGCACCGCTTTACCGGGCCATGCTTAGATCCCGTAAGCTGTTTACCAGTACTCGTGTGCGGGTCGGTTTCAGATCTGCATGGAAGCATCATGCAGCCCATATATTTCTTCAAGCCCCGATAGGCGGGGGCCGGGCGATGCGAATCTTTCTCTATTTGCAAATTTCCCAACTAAGAATTTATTGCATGAAGCATCAGATCATTATGCGTTACATTGGCAAGGACTTTTAACATTGGCAAGGACTTTTAACAAATAATTCAAATTCTCCACTTTGGTCTCACAGGGGTAAACCTTATTTTTCTTATTTCTGCTCTAAACTATAGATTGTGGGTACTCGCTAGAACCGCCTCAATGAGGCGGTTCTAACGAGTGCCCACAATCTATTTTTGGAGCAGAAGTAAGAAAATATCACAATTTTTCATCTTAAAATTTTCATTTTTTAGGTGGTAAAATTGACAATGTATTTGAATAGGTGTGTTTTCGTAATGTGAAGCATCAGATCATTATGTGTTACATTGGCAAGGACTTTTAACAAATGATTTAAATTCTCCACTTTGGTCTCAGAATATATTGAATTAAACTTTAAAGACATTCTAGAAATTATCTAGGGAACATTTGATTTCTTTAAGTGGGACAGGGCTTATAGAAAAGAGAACAGGAAGTCCCAAAAGTTGTGTCCCTTAGAAAAACGGCAGAACAATCTGCTTATAGAAAAGAGAACAGGAAGTCCCAAAAGTTGTGTCCCTTTGGAAAATGGCGGAACAATCTGCCAAGTGTCTCCATTCCCCTTAAGCGAAATGAATAACAAAATAAACCGTGACAGAAGAACCGCCTTGGAACGGTTAGTGAAACGAATTCCACGTTGGGCTTAAATCGATTTTACGGGGCCGCAATCCTCGCCCTTACTTCCGTCGTGACTTAGAAAAATAATTTGGTCAGTCCGCATGAAGGCCTCCGTACTCATCAGTAGAGCATCTCCGAGAACACAAAAATCAAACAACCACAGACATGAAACAACGGTGAGAACTCGACAGCAAGGAACCACTGAAATGCTGGAGCAAAAGAAACCCAACATTTAGACTCCGATGGATCCGACCATAGACAGAGCATCAAGTGTTAAAACAAATTACTGAGCCATTTCGTTTGGACACGTATGAAAAAGGTTGTTTCCTACTTCTGTAGGTCCTGTCACACTTGCCAGGTTGTAGGAAAACCTCATCAGAAAATGCCTCTTGCTACCTTCCATCCTGTTACTTCTTTTGAGGAGCTTGGTATAGCGGGTATTGTGCAAGATGTTTTCGAGGTATCGAGTTAAACGTATCATTCAGCCAGGAAACGTCAAATTACTTTTCACTTCAACAAAACATGGATGGTAATATATATGTGGCGACACCAGAGAATTTAGACATTCGTAGTCATCTAGGACAAGTTCTGTCGGAGCTGAAAAATCAACGTCAAGAGGTACCGACATTGAAGGAAGAGCTTCAGGATAGCATTATAAAAATCTTATATGGGTGTGAGGGGTGCATGGAAAAATCCGTCCCGAGGGGCACTGTCCGGCATCACGAGGCTTGCCGAGTGATGCCGGACAGTGATCCAGAGTCACGGATTTTTCTATCCACCCCTCACACTCATATTGGATTCTTTTTCTTACATACCATCCATTTCTTAGCGCGGATTTTTAATGCTGCAGTCACTTCGGTTACCAATGTCCGCCATATTGTGTTGACACTGCAGGAATGTTTAGTGACGTCACGAAACGTGGTGTTCAATTTTGGGTCGGAACGCAAGGGTCAGAACATAAATTTCTATCCCAGGGTAAAATAGCAGATTTCCTTGTCTGGTCTGCAAGAAATTTACTGCTGCCACAGAGGTAAGAAAGTTGAAAAAGAACAAAACTTCAGCTGGAAATATCAGGTTACCAAGTTCAATACAGATTTAACGAGGAGGTGGAAATATTGCAATGCAAATACTTTGGGTTCTCGAGCACATAAATTTATACAACGTTTGAAAGACCTATGTCGAACAAGTTAAAGAATCGCATTCAACTAATGTAAACTGCGGCTTTCATCAGCCTGCGGTTGGGATACAGCCCGTTTGTATGAAGTTTATCTAACAACAAGAGAAAATTACAGTCAACCCTCTTTATACCTACATTCGTTACAACGGCAAAACTCGTTATAACGACAATTTCAATGAAATGGAACCTTAGCTTAAGTCTTAGCCTCGATTCCGAGCGACGTTGGCTTCTCTCGGGTTTGAATATGCCCAAATCGAATCCATAGTCATGAACGATTGTTGTAAACCAATACTCCAAGAAACAAATGTCGGTGAGGCAATTCTAACAAATATCTATAACGTTTGTTTCTTGGAGTATTGATATGGAAAAGACTTTTTATAACCTATCATATTCCTAACTGGGATTCTTTTTAACGGCAAATTCATTATAAAGGCACATTAGTAGGGAACATATACTGTCGTTATAACGCGGGTCCTCTGTATGATGTAACTTAGATCTACACGGCTAAAGATCGTGCCCTAAAACGTAAACGGTCCAGTAGTAGAAGAAAGATAGAAGGGAAGATGACCAGGAATCGACAAATAGCCTCACAGCTCCAAGGGAAAGAAACATGAAGATAACTTCACTCATTACGAAAACACGCCTATTCAAATACATTGCCAATTTTGTGGCCAAAAAGTAGAAATTTTAAGATGAAAAATTGTGATTTTTTTCTTATTTCTGCTCAAAACATAGATTGCGGGGACTCGATAGAACCGCCTCGACGAGGCGGTTCTATCGAGTACCCACAATCTATGTTATTGAGCAGAATTAAGAAAAATAATGTATACCCAGGTCTACTATATGAAAGTGGGGTATGAGGGGGTCAAAATTATATAGGCGTGTTCTCGTAATGTGTAATGAAAGCCAAAAACGAAAGTTTCTTTCTAATTAAATGGCAAACAGCTATACAATATACAATAGTATTTAATTTAGCAATACGTACAATAGAAGACGACTTAAACAATAATAAAAACCACGACCGAAGAACGACCTTGGATTTTTGTTTTACATAGGGACTCAAAAGTACAAAATTACTGAAATGCGGGACCTAAAGAAAATCAACAGTTTGACTCCGGCGGCGCGAACAGAGACAGAGGATCAGGCACAAAACAATATTACCTAAATATATAGGTTTCATAATTCATGTTAGTCTTAAATCTCTTCTGCCACAAGGCATAATAGAAGTGGAGGCAAAGATCAGGAATCGATACAATCAACCTACCGCTCCCATCAGAGACACCAAAGGGAAAGAAACACAAACATGAAACAACAGACCTAATGGAAATATCAATAGCGGAAAGCCAAAAGGACAGTTATTTTCCCACAAAATGGCCAATAGGCTATCCAAAATAAAATAATATAAGCGACACAAACACCCAACGACAAACCATAACAAAAATAAACCGCGACAGAAGAACCGCCTTGGAACGGTCAGCGGAAACGAATTCCACTGGGCTTCGGCGGCTGGAAAAGTCATAGGGTCTGAGGCCTGACCTATTTGCGTGCAATTAAAGAGGAAAACAAACCTAGACTGAGTTAAATACCATGTATACAGTCTGTCGTAAAGCATTTATATTGAACCCAATCTTCTTATATGGAAGAATGATGGTACTAAATTGAGTACTGAAATCATTGCATACTTTTGTCTGCGTGTAATGCACAGTAACCGTAGAATTCAGAATTCGGTAGGCGTTGTGGCAGAAGAGATTTAAGTACAACATTGAATAATTATTATAAAACTTATGAAAAACTTTACCAAGTTTATGATACCGATAACCCTGATAGAGAAGTTTAGCAGTTAATAATTTATTTTGAATGTTGAAGTCAGTTACATGACAAGATACTCTGTCAAACCGATTAAATTGCGATATATAAACACCGTAGGATGCGACACGAGGAACGTTATCAACAAAGGAAGGAAAATAAAGATCTCAAAAGCAAAACCATCGCATTATCATAAATTTTGTATGAAACAAATCCATCTAAAATAGATAAAAACCCCCCTTCCCCCACGCCCCCCCCCCCCCCCAAAAAAAAAACAAAAAAAAAACGGGGCTTCGGTATCAGAAGAATTTTAGCTTTATTGAACTGAAATTCTCCAAGGTAAATTTGACTGATCAATCCATAGAAGTAGGTATTGTCAATATTTAATACACCATCCAAGTATCTAGATATCGAGCTAAAAGCTTCAATAACTTCAGATTGCTTTTCAACAGACAGGGACATCACATTACGAAAACACGCCTATAGAAATCCAGTGTAAATTTTACCACGGCAAAAACGAAAATTCTAAGATGAAAAATTGTAATATTTTTCTTATTTCCGCTTAAAATAAAGATTGTGGGCACTTGTTAGAACCGCCTCATCGAGGCGGTTCTAACGAGTACCCACAATCTATATTTTAGAGCAGAAATAAGAAAAATAAGGTTTACCCCTGCAAACCCAAGTTTTACTATATGAAAGCTGGGTTCAAGGGGATCAAAATTATAAAGGCGTGTTTTCGTGATCATGAATATGTTGTATGAAAGGTTTATCCTTTGGAATACACCAGAGAACTGAAAAGTCTCTTTCATAACAAAACAAGAACAAATCAAACACAAAAGGTGCATTATTCGTACCCATTGGAATTCCCAAAATTTATCTACATAACTTAGTTCCAAATCTTATATGAATATTGTTAAGTAGAACACTTTCTGATGTGACCATAATGTGTCATTATCAGTCTTTTCAGAAATGATAAAAAAATCTTATATTACATGCAAGATAGCGGGAATCGTCTCTATGCAATGTTCATTCAGTCAAACCATTAAGCATTTTCTTGTATTAGAATATAAGATAGTGTAGCGTAAAGCGTGCAGAAATCATACGTAGACAGACTAAAAACATGAAAACGTCTGGATTTCAGTATCTTGAAAAGCTCATTTGAATTTACCGTATAATATATCAAAAAAACTTCTTCCTGATCTTTCATAGACTTTGTCGCAATTTTAATCACATGTTTTTCAATGGTAGTCAGGTACGAAGTTAATTATTTAGAAAGTCCATTCGTGGTACAAAAAATAATGAAGTTTTGAATAAATTGAAATCCAGACATTTTCATGCTTCAAATAATGACGTTGTGAATAAACTGAAATCCAAACGTTTTCCAGCTTCAAGTCCTTCTACTTAATATGTTTTTCCAATATTATTAACACTACTCTTCCTCATAATTTATAAAAATAATGATTTAACTGAATGAACATTTCAAAGAGAAGATTCGCTATATCTTGCATGTAATGTAAGAAATACTTTTATCACTTCTGAACAGCATACAAATTATACATTATGGTCATGTTAGAAAGTGTGTGAAGCTCTCACCCTTCTACTTGACAATATTTGACAAATTTCGGGTATTCCGATGGTTACGAATTGCGCATCCCTTGTGGTTGATCTGTTCTTGGTTTGAAAGATACTTCATGATGTCCCTTTCCGTTGAAAAGCAAGCTGAAATCATTGAAGCATTTTCATGTTTTGTGTTGGTGGTTCTGATTCTTTCTCTAATTATACAATGTTGTTACGTTGGAGATTCGCATTCTTCCCCCTCTTTAGTTGTTCATTTTTAGTTACTTTTGTCCTTCTAGTTTAATGTTTGTCATGTTGGAGAATCAGATTATTTTCCTTATTATGTATATTACTCTTTTTAGTTAGGTTTGGATATTCTGAGTCACCACCTTTTTGGAAAAGAGCCTCTGACTCGCTTTACCTGTGGTCCTTTTGTTTCCTATCGTCACTTCATGTTTCGAATTCTTTCAGTAGTGTTATTGTGGGAGGAATTTGGGGTCTGATTGTATCAGTTTCTGAACTTTTCTCTTTTTAATTTTAGCTCTACTTCTAGATATTTGGATGGTTTATTAAATATTGACAAGATCTGTTTCGATGGTTTGATCAGTCAAATTTATCCCCCACACAGAACTTCAGTAAAATATAGCAAATTCTTCTGTTACCGAGGCCCCGTTTTTTTATTTGCATCTATCTATTGTAGATGGGTCTGTTTCCTGCAAAATGTATGACAAACGCGATGATTTTGATTTTGAGATTATAAATGTTCCTTTCTTGGATGGTAATGTTACTCCTGCGGCATCCTATGGCGTTTATATTTCGCAGTTAATTCGATTTGCCAGCGTGCTAGTCATGTAACTGACTTCAATACTTGTAATGAATTGTTAACTGCTAAACTTCTGAATCAAGGTTATCGGTATCATAAACTACGCGAAGCAGTTAACATCACGTGAACAAGTCCGTGAAATGAAGACCCCCCTAAACCCCACTTTATATAGTAAAACTAGGGTTTACAGGAGTGAACCTTATTTTTCTTATTTCTGCTCTAAAATATAGATTGTGGGTACTGGTTAGAACCGCCTCGACGAGTACCCACAATCTATATTTTGAGCAGAAATAAGAAAAATATCACATTTTTTCATCTTGAAATTTTCATCTCTTCGCCGATAAAGGTTACAATGTAATTGTATAGGCGTGTTTTCGTAATGTAACCAATATAGCGTAAGAATCCTATCTTGACCTTCTATTATACATACAGCTAACTTAGTGGCTGAATGATAAATATAGAGGATCTCACATGAGTGTTCATGTATTATTGAATTTATTAAACGAGTTGAGGAAAAGGGATAAAATGCGAGGCTGTGCCGAGCATTTTATCCCTTTTCCTTAACGAGTTTAATAAATTCAATAATGCATGAGCATGAATGCAAGATTTTATTTATCATATGACATTTAAAACGCATATTTTATTCACGATTGTTTATAAAAATGTCAATATTCCGCCGTCAGTAAACGGGACGTCGTTAAGGACGTCGTACATGTAACGTTACGGGACGTGTTTAGCTAATTTGCATATTTAATCCACTAGTTGATTATCGAAAATATAACATGGCGTAATTACACTCTCAGACGCGACGTCATATGATAAATACAGAGAACGTAGTGGCTAAATGATAAATATGATCATTAACCACAGACCTAAAACTGCTTCAGCTACTTCTGGGTCGCGTTTTGATGATTCTGGTATTGTCCCCCCTCAAAAGTTTTGGAGTGCAGTTGCGCATTCTCCAAGTCCTACTGTGGCATCAGCTTCGTCAGCAAGGCTTTTTGTGCTCCATTCGACTATCCTGACTTCCTGGTTCGGGACAGGGCCGTGTTTTACCTGTGTAGAGTACAACCATACTCGACGACAGTGACCTCATGTCAACGAAACTTCTTAAAAAAAATCCGTCAACAACCAATAAATCAGACAGGTAGAGACTTGAAAGTTGAGTATTTTTATTATTATGAGCCATTTCACTAAATGAGCTGTATAAAACGCATATAACGAAAACAATCTATAGTAATACATTGTAAGCATTACTGCCAGAAAAATACAATTTTGAGATGAACAAGGTATGTTTGTGAAACACCGATGCCCCCGGACAGCGCATGTGAAATAGGAAAGCCCTATCGTTAAACAATCAAAAGGTATGGCCAATGTTCAAGTCTTAAAAAAGTAGGTCAAGGTCACAAGGTCAAAAATTATGGTACCACTGAAAAGGTCTGTGATAAGGAATGCTCATGTGAATATGAAAGCCCAATCACTTACCAATCGATAGTTATGGCCAATGTTAACGTTTTTAAAAGAAGGTCAAACATCAAGGTCAAGGTCACAAGGTCAAAAGTCATGGTACCACTGAAAAGGTCTTGTGATATGGAATGCGTAAGTGAAATATGAACGCAATATCACTAATCAATCAAAAGTTATGGCCAATGTTAAGATTTTTAAAAAGCATGTCAAACCTCAAGGTCAAGATCACAAATTGTGGGATAGTTGGAAAGGTATTGTGACATACAATGCACATGTGAAATATGAAAGCCCTATCACTTAACAATCGAAAGTTATGGCCAATGGTAAAGTTTTTTAAAAGTAGGTCGTCAAGGTCAAGGTCCAAAATCATGGTACCGTTGGAAAGGTCTTGTTGCAAAGAATAAACATTGGAAACATGAAAGCCCTATCACTTACCAATAGAAAGTTATGGACAATGTTAAAGTTTTTAAAAAGTGGGTCAAACGTCCAGGTCAGGCGGTCAAAAATTATGGTACCACTGGAAAGGTTTTGTGACAAGAACTACACATGTGAACTATGAAAGACCTATCACTTACCAATCGAAAGTTATGGCCAATGAAAGTTTTTGAAAAGGCGGTCAAACGTCAAGGTCAAGGTTACAAGGTCAAAAATTATGCTGGCACTGGAAAGGTCTTGTGACAAGGAAGGCACATGTGAAATATGAAAGCCCTATCAGTCTCCATTCAAAAGTTATGCCCAATGTTAAGGTTTTTGCGGACAGACAAACAAACAGACAAACAGAGAGACAGACGGACAGACAGACATACCAAAAACTACATCCCCCCGCGAATCTTTGATTCCGGGGGCATACAAATTGTTATATTTTGCTTATTTCCGCTCCAAATATGGATTGTGGATACTCGTTAGAACCGCTTCATCGAGGCGGTTCTAACGAGTACATGTACCCACAATATATATTTTTGAGCAGAAATAAGCAAAATTAGGCTTACCCCTGTAAACCCCAGTTTTACTATATTAAAATGGGGGTCAATGGGGTCAAACTAATATAGAATTGTTTTCATGATGATACACTTTTGAGAGGTAGATTAACGAAAACATTCCGTTTCGCCGCTATATTGAAACAAATGATTTTTTTTTTTTTTTGGTTTGGGTGTTAAAGAAAATGGTATTAATTTTAAATTTTCTTTGCCGCCTCCGTATTTCAGTGTTAATCATCAACCTGCAATTTCTATGGGGCGCCCTTTTACTATTTATTCCCTCTTTATAGATATCCTTAATTATGTATGGATATCCATAATTCGAATTATGGATATCCTAATTAATTATGGATATCAATAATTATTTATGGATATCCATAATTCGATTTATGGATAACCATAATTCAGTTCGATTTACGAATATCTATTATTCGAATTATGGATATCATTAATTCGAATTATGGATATCCATAATTCGGTCGATTTATGAATATCCATAATTCGATTTATGGATATCCATAATAAGTCTTGGTAAATAAATGCAATAGATATTGACTGAAACCAAAGGCTTTTGCGGTGAATTATGGATATCCATAATTCAAGATATGGATATCCATAATTCAGCCTGATTTATAGATATACATAATTCGATTTATGGATATCCATAATTCGAATTATGGATAGCCGTTATTCGGCTGATTTTTGGATATCCATTATTCGAGTTATGGGTATCCATAAATCGAATTATGGATATCTTTAAATATGGATTAAATAGTAAAACGGCATCCCATACGTTTCTGAATACGATTTTGCACGCGAGGCAATTAAAGATTTGATAGATGTTTGAATTGGGTTTTAACGTCTCCGTCAAATTATTTAGGTCATTTTGGAGACGTTGCGTCCAATTTTGTGTGACTTTTACCTGACATTGAGATGAAATGACATCTCGAGCCCTGTCGCCCAATGAAACCAATTGGAGATTCGACTCGGGCAGGTTTACTCCTTCTAAGCGGTTTACCAGTACTCGTGTGTGGTTGGTTTCAGCTCTGCGTGGATGTGTGTGTGTGTGTGTGTGTGTGTGTGTGTGTGTGTGAATTCGGGTTTAACGTCGCTTTCAACAATGTTTCAGTCATATCACGACGGTGTCTGGTTGCGACAGGGAGCTCAATGGTCACGTTTATAGTGCTGCCTCACTGAAGTATCATGTCCAAGACACATTACATGATACCACACCCAGTCACATTATCCTGACACTGGATCGACCAGTCCTAGCTCTACCCCGTAAATCTGAGTGCCAAACGAGGAGCAGCTACATGTAGTACCATTTTTAACGACTTTGGTATGTCGCGGCCCGGGATCGAACCCGAGACCTCCCGTTCCCCGGAGCGGACACTCTACCAACTGAGCTATCGGGGCCGGTCTCTGCGTGGATGCATGATAGGTTTTAAGTTACAACAAAATTTGTGACTCCTTTGACTGTACTACATTCTAACACAGCGCGCCTATATAGGCAATGCAAAACAACTGTGTTTTATTCTGCAACAAATCATAGCTCGGAAGAGCGTGATGTGTGACGTCATTAAAAACTGCAAATGTATGACGTCACTAGTCGATTTACTTGACGTTAGACGGTGTAACGTCATTTTCTCGCATCGAAAACGTTAGAAAAGGATATGTTTCAGTCGAAAATGCATGTGTTTCAGTCGATAATTTTAGCGGGATTTCTTCTAACAATGGCGAAAAGTTGTGAGATTTTGTTGAAGGAAGCAACAACATTATTGCCAATTTTCAGCGTGTTAGAATCGAAATAGATCAGCTCTAGCCAGTGATTTGTTGTGTAATAAATCACAGTTTGTCGGTCAGTTGTAAGTAGACAAATCACGCGCGCTACGCGCTCGTGATTTGTCTACTTTACAACTGACCTCCAAACTGTGATTTATTACACAACAAATCACAGTTAGAGTATTATGAATTTATTATGAATAAATATGTTTAAACCAAATCACAGTTAGAGCTGATCTATTTTTTAATCATTGACTTAAGAGTAGTAAATCAACACCTTTGGAAGCAATCCATCAAAAGAACTTATTTGAAAATTGTCTTATCATATTTACAAAATATTACCATATGATTCGGTTTTATATATAGAGAATATTTACATTTTTGAGGTAGATACCAAAAATATGTCATCGCGAGTGTTGAAAACATCCAAATGTTCACGAGTGCGAAGTGAAAATACAGATGTTTTTCAACACACGGGATACAATACTTTTTGTACCCGCAAATTTTATTTTTATTTAATAATTTAGTAGGATACTTACGGTAATTGATCGACCGTATCGTACGTCACAATTTTGACCTGACTATGACGTCACAACTGTCAGTTTCAAAACAGATCGCCAATTTCAATACAGCATTTTTACAGTTCAAAGAGGGCTTTTCGGGGTATTTTACAGATTTATTTTGTCGATTATATGACTTTTGGTGAGAAAAAGAAGTCCGGGCTGCTGCTGTGAAAATAACAAGGTCAGGTTATTTTTCACAGTGTGAAATAGATCTATAATATATTTTCACAGTGGGAAAATATCCTTTTTATTTGTTTCAGATATACATTGATTTCACTGCAAAGTATAAACTAATACCTCCGCCTATCACTTTAATTTTACATCTTTTTCATGGATAGGAACGCACAAGCAAAAAGAAGGTATATTTTTTAGTGTCGCAATGTGGCTTATTAAGCACATGCTACTTATTTAGTGAGATTGCTTTCATTTTTTTTTTTAATTTGGTGTTTGGCCCTTTCAAAATTACTACACTGATTTCGAGTCGATCGTTTATCAGAGGTGGCGAAGACCGGAATACCGGGGCCAGTTTCATCAAAGCATTTGCGACGTATTTTCGTCTAAGAAAGATCGTACAAAGTTCTTACGACAAAAATCCTGTTTCATCAAATGCTCGAGATCTGCGATGTTCGCACATTTTGTCGTATCTCTGAGATGAATATTTAGATATCGCACATTGAAATTTTCGTCTTAAACTTTCCATAGCTGTAGAAGATTACGCGCAGCATAGGAAACCTTGAGCGACGTTGTTAAAAAAGTATGATTCGTAACATGTCAGCAGATCACACGCATTACTTATACAAGACTTATATGAAGACCCCTCGGAACTGACCCCTTTGTTATAACCTTTAGTTTGGGTTTGTTGTGTGTGTGTGGTGGGTATCTTTTTTTTAAAAAGAGATTGAGGGTACTCGTCAGAAGCGCCTCGTTGTTGTTGTGCTAACGGGTACCCACGATCTATATTTCATGGTGTAACCTAGAACCGACGCTCGCGTGTGCCCATTGGGGCTTGGAGAATGGCCTCTATGGTGCTTCCGCGTAGAGCTGACACCGATCAAACTTCATTATTGAATGTAAAGGCCTGCCCAAGAAAAGTGGTGCGAGCGGGATCCTAGCAGTTTCTTTGGTCGGTAAGTTTAAGATGTCATTTCATCTCAAGGTCGGGTAAAAGCCCCACAAAATCGGATGCAGCGTCTCAAAAATCACCTAAATACATGTACCAGCAGTTGACGGGGACTTTAAACCTCAATACAAACAAACAAATGAACCCTGAATTGAAGACTAGTTGAACCTCAAATCGACACATAAAACTAGAATTGTCAATACGACACAAATGCCCCCGCACAGGGACCATCCTCACTAAGAAAAAAAAAACAACAAAAAAAAAAAAAAAAAAAAAAAACATGTTGCACAAAAGAAAAAAAGACAGCATTGCTCACCTAGAAAACCGTCCTTGAGGATATCGGCGTAGGTGGAGAAATATTGTTTAAATCTTTGAAAAAGTGTGAATCATCATATCAAATATGAAACAAATCCATAAAAAATACAAAGTCTGTGACAATGACATTGAGCTATGGTTTTACGGCCTTTTCAAGATTATTTCTTTTATTTCGAGCCGATCATTAATCAGATGTGGGCGAAAACTAAACGGAGTACCCGTTGGAACGACATATCTTTCATCATCCCAAATACGAACTAATTCCATTATATGGATTGGAAATGTTAGCTAATATTATAATCGTTGACATATAAATATTCTGAGTCCGTGACTTGACCTTGAGGTCATGAGCAGTGGCGCGGGTATGCTAAAATTATGAGTTCGTGACCTTGACATTGATGTCATGGTCATGGGCGCGGGTATGCTGTATAAAACTTTAGATGTGTATCTATCATCGTACCAAATGGCCGGCCTCGGTAGCTCAGTCGGATGCGCGTCTGACTTGTGATCAGGAGCACGCGGGTTCGATACCTCATGACCGGGGTTGGCAACATTCTTTCGTGGAGATTGACCATGAAATCTTTTCTACGGTCATTCTCTCCCTTCCACTGAGTCAAGAAGGGCAGTTGTCAGTTTCTGGCGAAAGAATGTGCACTCTACTACTTAATCGCTTACATATACGCCTGCCCAGGAAAGTGTGGATAGGTAAACTGACCGGCTCAAAAATGACATAAATAGTGTTGACTGGGCCATTAAACTGCAATACAAAATCAGAACAAAACCATCGTACCAGATACGAAACAATCTAATATATGATTTTAAAAATATGAGTTCATAAATAAGTTCAACATTGTTCATGACTTGACCTAGATGTCATTCGTAGGTAAGGACCAGTGTATTGATGAATAAACCTTTCATCACATTTTTCTTCTTATGGTCTGACACATATGTGCTCTTAAAAGGTAAGGTTCTTCCTGGTAATAGAAGCCTCCGTGGTGTAGTGGTTACGCTACTCGCCTTGTAAACGAGGGGTCGCAGGATCGATCCCGGGCTTCTCCAGACTTTCGGATGAGTCTTTAAACCGAGGTCCCGTCTCCGTATGACCTTAGCTGTTGGTGGGACGTAAAACTCACTCACTCACTTCTTCCTGGTACAATGCCTTAACCTGAGGTTACAGGATCACGTACGCACACCCCATACGGAAGGACGTACGTACATATGCGTATGCTCGTATGTACGAAAACCTTCACGGCATCATGCCGATGTGGGGGGGGGGGGATCATAGTCTTTCGACCTGTCATTTCGTCTATGTAAGTGTATAATTTTGCAAAAGATTCTATAATTGTCTATACATGTACAGTCAAACTCCGATAACTCGAACACCTTCGGGACCATGAAAATGTGTTCTAAATATGGGTAATTCGAAGTACTGTGGTTTAATCATAGTGTCAGGTCATAGTAGGGATTACTTTAGGATATCTTTACGATCTATGAAATAAAGCTATGGTGTGTGTACTCATTAGAATCGCCTCGTTGAGGCGATTCTAATGAGTACACACAACATACCTATTCAAAACAAAATCAGAAAGACAATCCATATCATATCCTAAATATATGAATATCAGAGGCTTTGGGAAATATTCTCTCGTTGAGGCGATTCTAATGAGTACACACAACATACCTATTCAAAACAAAATCAGAAAGACAATCCATATAATATCCTAAATATATGAATATCAGGGGCTTTGGGAAATATTCTCTCGTTGAGGCGATTCTAATGAGTACACACAACATACCTATTCAAAACAAAATCAGAAAGACAATCCATATCATATCCTAAATATATGAATATCAGGGGCTTTGGGAAATATTCCCTCGTTGAGGCGATTCTAATGAGTGCACACAACATACCTATTCAAAACAAAATCAGAAAGACAATCCATATAATATCCTAAATATATGAATATCAGGGGCTTTGGGAAATATTTTCAAGGGACCCCAGAACTAGTTCGAGTTCACCAGGGTAAGCGAACTACTCGTGTTCGTGGTATCGAACTTTCACTATATGTAGCTATAGAACTTTGTTTCAAGTCAGATTCTTTTTAATTTAAATCAGTCATGCTGTCGGATCTATGTTGCAAATGAATTGAATTTATTTTTCATTAAAATCAAACTCCTCTGGAGGGCCTGGCAGACGAAATATTTGCTACAGACCAACAACGAACCGGTGCTGAAAACTGACATACGTTAAATACGAACACTTACAGATGCTACGTCACGTAACGTTATATACGGCATCCTCAATAAACAACGTCATGTATTGACGTTTTGTGTTAAAATCATGCATAAACTCTCTGTCTTAAGTTCATACGATAAAATGATTCTTGCTTTCATGCTCCTGCATTGCTGAATTTGTTAAATTGAGCGAGAAAATGTAATAAAATTCTCAACGAAGTATTACGTTATCCCTTTTCCTCAACTAGTATTGGCCCCCGCCCATTGGGGCTTGAAGAAATAGATGGGCTGCATGATGCTTCCACGCAGAGCTGAAACCGACCCGCACACGAGTACTGGTAAACCGCTTAGAGGATCTAAGCCTGCTCCGGCAAAGCGGTGCGAATCGGACCCGCCCATGCTTATAAACCCTATTGGTTTCATTTGGCGGCAGGGATTGAGATGTCATTTCATCTCAATGTCGGATAAAAGTCCCACAAAATCGGAAGCAACGTCTCCAAAATGACCTTTACAGTGTTGGCAGGGACGTTTACGTTTAACCTCAAATCAAACAAACAATTTCCTAATTACTCAACAATTCGATAGTTAAAGGTCATGTCAGTCAAATTATGACCAAGCATTGACATTGGGAAAGCGTATCCTTAGGACTCCTACGTTTGTCTTTCATATGAAATTATTAAACAACTGAAACGCTGGATTTGTTTGTTTGATTTGAGGTTTAACGTCCCCGTCAACACTGTAAAGGTCATTTTGGAGACGTTGCTTCCAATTTTGTGAGACTTTTACCCGACACTGAGATGAAATGACATCTCAAGCCCTGTCGCCCAATGACACCAATAGGGTTTATTGGCATGGACGGTCCGCCTCGCACCGCGGTTCCTGGACAGGCCTGGGTCCTATAAGCGGTTTACCAGTAGTACTGTGCGGGCTGGATTCAGCTCTGCGTGGAAGCATCATGCAACCCACATATTTCTTCAAGCCCCTATGGGCGGGGAAAGCAATCTAAATAATCTAAATACAGGGCACCTTCGTTATAACGACAGTATTTGTTCCCTGATATAGTGCCGTTATAAAGAATTGGCCAACATAAAGAATTTGTCGTTAGGCGTAAAAAAAGAAAAGAAAAAGAATAGCTGTGTTTCCGATTACATGCTGAAAAAATTTTGGTCGGTAGGTAGGAGAAACTTTTTTTATTATTTTATTTTTTTTCTCCCGGAAAAAAACAGGGTGGGGCCTATATTTGTATGTGTTTTTGTTTTTGTACATGTTTTGTGTTAATAAAATTGTCATGTTGAGACTTGCACTGTATATCATAATTCATTTTGGATGCTCAAAAATGTCAGCTCTGTATTTTGGAAGGTACTAAATGCCGAAAACAACAAAAATATACTTAAAACGCGAAATGCAAAGACGACACTGGGTAGGGTCGGAAATTGAAAATTGTAGTGTTGGTGTTTTAATTTTTTCATTACGATAACACGTCCGTGCGATATAGTACATTTTTCAAACCTAAAAAAAGGCAATTTTTCTGATGAAATTTTTTGATATTTTTTCTTATTTATACTCCAAACATAGGTTTTGGGTGCTCGTTAAAACCGAGGCGGTTCTAACGAGTACCCACAACCTATGTCTTGGGGCAGAAATAAGGAAAATAATGTTTAGCCCCTTAAACCCCAGTTTTTCTCTATATAAAGTGGGGTTAAGGGCGGTTTTTTATTTCACGGACTTGTTCACGTGTTGTTTTATTTTATTTATAAAATATTAGAGTCGGGGTGGGGAGGGTGGGGGTTCTGAAGCAGGGTCGGTCGTGTTAGCTGAAACGCGGCTACTTTTTTAGGCATTATATAGAATCCCAGCTTGGAGTATGATAGGTAATAAAAGGTCCTTCCAAGAAACATAGACATTTGTTTCTTTGAGTATTAGATTACAACAATATTTCATGACATTGCGTTCGATATGGGCATTTCCAGCCCGAGGGAAGCGAACGTCGTTCGGAATCGAGGTTAAGCCTTGCGCTAAGAAGTCATTCCATTGAAATTCTCGTTATAACGAGATTTGCCGTTATAACGAATCTCGGTATAAAGAGGGTTAACTGTATTAAACAAGTGAAACGCTGGAAAAGCAATCTGAATAATCTAAATATTAAGGACATTTTTTTGGTTTGATTTGAGGTAAATCGACCCCTTCAACACGAACAATTTTTAACCAGTAAATGTTGTCAGATTGTATATTCTGTCTCTCGTTCAATAGGTCGTGTACAGCTACCGACCATAGGGGCTTGAAGAAATATATGGGCTGCATGATCCTTCCACGCAGAGCTTGCTCGCACACTAGTACTGGTGAACTGCTTAGAGGATCTAAGTCTGTCCAGGAACCGCGGTGCGAGGCGGACCGTCCATGCTAATAAACCCTATTGGTTTCATTGGGCGACAGGGCTTGAGATGTCATTTCATCTCACTGTCGGGAAAAGTCCCACAAAATTGGAAGCAACGTCTCCAAAATGACCTTTACAGTGTTGACGGGGACGTTAAACCTCAAATCAAACAAACAAATCAACAGGTTGTGAATGGTTTGAGGTTAAGACGGTCAGCTGAATGTCACATGGGATGTGATTCCCTGAAGAAAGCAACAATACAGTCAACCCTCTTTCTACCGACATTCGTTATAACGGCAAAACTCGTTATAACGACAATTCCAATGGAATGGATTCTTAGCTCAAGGCTTAGCCTCGATTCCGAGCGACGTTGGGTCCCCTCGGGTTGGAAATGCCTAAGTCATGAACGATTCTTGTAATCTAATACTTCAAGAAACAAAAGTTATAGATATTTGTGGCGAGTCTTACAAATGTCTATAACCTTTGTTTCTTGGAGTAACCATGTGGAAAAGATGATGTGGATCTTCTCATTATAACGGCACAATAGTAGGGAACAAATACAGTTTTCGTTATAACGCAAGTCCTGTGAAATAATAATAAAAATAATAATAATAATAATAATAACAATAATAATAATAATTACTTCAACCTAGAGGTAGTTAATTTGTTTGTTTGTTTGATTTGAGGTTTAACGCCCCCGCAAAACTGTATAGATCATTTTGGAGACGTTGTTTCCAATTTTGTGGGACTTTTAACCGACATTGAGATAAAATGACATCTCGAGCCCTGTCGCTCACTGAAACCAATAGGGTTTATTAGAATGGACGGTCCGACTCGCACCGCTTTGCCTGGGCAGGCTTAGATCCTCTAAGTGGTTTACCAGTACTCGTGTGCGGTCGGTTTCAGCTCTGCGTGGAAGCATCATGCAGCCCATCTATTTCTTCAAGCCCCGATGGGCGGGGACCTCAAGCGTTGAATGAACTTACACTGTTTTTGCGCCAACATACTCAGCGCAGAAAGTGTGTTTCAATATTTAACTGCTACATCTTGTTTTACAAACGCCATTTTCAACAATCAACATCATAAACAATGAAAGAAATCAACACGCAGTTTAGTAAACAGCTAATAGACGCTAATAATTGCTCTTTCCAATTGTTTAACCCTTTTTGTACCAAATGGAATCTTCCACCTTAGCTATAGCAGGAGTTCATTTCAAAATTTAGGGGTATCAGGTAAGGCTGACACGATTAATCGTATAATCGGTTAATCGATCGATAAATTCCTCAAAAATGATTATCATTTCTGGTTTGCATTTAATCGATTACTTGATAGGTACAATTGACTACCCAAAGTTATGCCTAAAATAGCTGGATGAGTGGCAAACGGTGCAGACCCTGATGAGACGCCGCATTCTGTGGCGTCTCATCTGGGTCTACACTGTTTGCTCAGGCCTATCTGTTCAAATATACATATGGTAAAGAGCAACATATGGTAAGAATCATGCTCAGACAGAAAGCCAGACGGGTAAAATTGTGACAAAAACCCTCAGCGATTACTAATCGATTACCGATCTAAATGACAGGACTGATAATCGATTATATGTTCAGCTCCGATTAGCCAGCCCTAGACTATCAGGTTGTGTTTTCTAAAAAATCTATTTGGAAAATGGCTGAACTTTTTGCAAACAGTGTAGGCCCTGATCAGATCTGCGGCATCTGCTCTGGGTCTGCACTGTTTGCCAGGGTACCCGTTTTGGGGTTTCTGGTACTAAATGGGTTAATAAAACATTTTTTGTCTCTCCTGAGAAGTTGCCATTTGGCACTTACCCTTTTTGCACCAAGCAGACAAAATGGCTTACAGATAACCAAGTGTTATTCTGGGATTCAGAGGTATTAACTTTAAATGAGCCCCGCCAAGCGAATTTGGGTCTTCGAGCATTCCGTCATGACAAATTTTAACAGCCATTCAGAGGGGCCAGGGATATGGCTTTCTGTCTGAAGGTTCCTCTTGATTCACTGCTTGTATGAGCGAGCAGCGAAGGTTCTGGCGAGACTGCGCGGATGCGCAGGCTCGCCTGAACCTTCGCTGCTCGCACAGGCGATAAGTACCAAAGCCGCTTGACAGGGCCCAAATAATTATAATGCGGCCCGGTCCATCGGGGCTTGAAGAAATAGATGGGCTGCATGATGCTTCCACGCAGAGCTGAAACCGACCCGCACACGAGGACTGGTAAACCGATTAGAGGATCTCAGCCTGCCTTGACAAAGCGGTGCGAGTGTCGGACCGTCCATGCTTATAAACCCTATTGGTTTCATTGGGCGACAGCGTGTGTGATGTCATTTCATCTCAATGTCGGGTAAAAGTCCCACAAAATTGGTAGCAACGTCTCCAAAATGACCTTTACAGTGTTGACGGGGACGTTAAACCTCAAATTAAACAAAACATAAATACAGTTAAACTTCGATAACTCGAATACGAATAATTCGATTACTATGTTTAATTCGAACTCACTCTTAGGTCCGTAAAGGATTGTTTCTGAAGCTCCAGATTCAGAGATATTAACTGATCAGGGCCTACACTGTTTGCAAAAAGTTCAGCCATTTTCGAAATAGATTTTTTAGAAAACACAACCTGACACCCCTAAATTTTGAAATGGACTCCTGCTATATCTAAGGTGTATTTAGGTTAATTTATAGAGGTTTGTTCGCTTTTAACTTTAAAAGGTATGCTGTGTGTACTCATTAGAATCGCCTCATTGAGGCGATTCTAATGAGTGCTCACAACATACATTTATTTGATAAAAAATAAAAAAAAATATCCTAAGGTAATTCCTATTATGCCTCATCGCCTGGCAGTATGAGTAACCCTCAATATCTCGAACCACCTCTATATCGAACAAAATTCCATGGTCCCGAAGGTGTTCGAGTTATGGAATTTCGACTGTAATTATAATATCCGTGTCATCCCCAGGATGTGTTATGACAGCCTTCCTGTAAGAAAGTGTGTGTGTGTGTGTGAATTCGGGTTTAACGTCGCTTTCAACAATTTTTCAGTCATATCACGACGGTGTCTGGTTGCGACAGGGAGCTCAATGCTCACGTTTATAGTGCTGCCTCACTGAAGTATCATGTCCCAGACACATTACATGATACCACACCCAGTCACATTATCCTGACACTGGATCGACCAGTCCTAGCTCTACCCCGTAAATCTGAGTGCCAAACGAGGAGCAGCTAGTACCATTTTTAACGACTTTGGTATGTCGCGGCCCGGGATCGAACCCGAGACCTCCCGTTCCCCGGAGCGGACACTCTACCAACTGAGCTATCGGGACCGGTCCTGTAAGAAAGATTTATTTCATTTTTACTAAGCCATCCAATGGTTCATTCATATAGAGAATACCAGGTTGGTGTCTTTTGATATCAAGTTTATCAGGCAAGGCTTCGAGAACGTTTGTAGAATCGCGAAGCTTGCCGAGCGATTCTACATGCGTTCTCGAAGCCGAGCCTGATAAACTTGATATCAAATGACACGAATCTGGTATTCTATTTATCAGTTTATCCCCTTGTACACTCTCAAATTAGCAATTTACGGGCAGTTATTGATAGTCCTCAACGCGTCCAAGCATTCTGGTGGTCAATATCTTTAGTATCAGCTGACCATTTTTTCCCTATGGTATTTTTTATTTCAAGTAATTCTGCATTTTGCCCAGGTACAATAACATTTTTGTCATTTTCCAGTAGTCCGGTTCATTCATAAAAGTGCAATGTCACGTTGACGTGTTATAGCTCACTTGTCCTGAGACAGCATATCTGTATCAGGTCAGTGCGTTACAATGCAATATATAGGGGGTAACTGATAAAAATGATTTCGAGGTACAAAATCACTAGAGCTAATGTGACAGTCGCTATTTTTATTACGTTTACAACCCACCTTCAGTTAAGTGGAATTGGAGCACCTGGCAGATTTCCCGCCAAGTTTCAAAATGAGACAACTTTCGGAACTTCCTGTTTCTGAAAGTTGGGTGTCACATCTGTTGACTGACGAGCAAAAACAGGCAGCGGGTTAAAGTGGCCAAAAACTGCTTCAAATGTTTCCAAAATATGACAAAAAGCAGTTTGCCAATGTCGTCAACGGTGATGAAACCTAGGTCCATTATTTTGAGCCCGTCCGAAAGGTTAGCAATAAGTTCTGGGCCACTAAACACAGCAAACGCCCAATGATTTGCCAAACGATCTAAGCCTGTCCGGGGACCGCGGTGCAAGGCGGACCGTCCATGCTAATAAACCCAATTGGTTTCATTGGGTGACAGTGCTTGAAATGTCATTTCATCTCAATGTCGGGTAAAAGTCCCACAAAATTGGAAGCAACGTCTCCAAAATGACCTTTACAGTGTTGACGAGGACGTTAAACCTCAAATCAAACAAACAAACACACTTCGAGTAAAAAGAAGGTTTTGTATGCAATCTTCTTCTCTGGTGAAGGATTCGCAATAAACGTGCCGGTGAAAAAGGTTTCGAGTCATTTCGTACCCAAGTCATTTCGTACCCTAGTCATTTCGTACCATTTTGGTCATTTCATACCCGTTTTATTTTGCAATTTGGTCATTTCGTACCCACTTTGGTCAATTTGTACCCTATTTGGTCATTTCGTACCCACTTTTATTTTTTTCTGGGAAAGGTTTTTGGTTATTTCGTACCCTCTTTAGTCATTTCGTACCAACTTTTATTTTTTTCTGGGAAACGTTTTTGGTTATTTCGTTCCCAATTTTTCAAACGTAGGTACGAAATGACTTTGGTATGATATGTATTGTTTTAAAGCTTTTCTGTAGGTCACATGATCCGAAGGCTCAGGGAGAGCTGTTGTGATTTGTCACCGTCCGTCGTCGTCGTCCGTCCGTATGTCCTTTCACAATTTCTTTAAATGACATCTTCTCAACCACTGAACAGATTTTGACGAAACTTGGAAAAATCATCTGCGGATGGACCTCTCTAAAAGATGTTCAAAGAATTCCATTCCATGCAAAACTGTGGTTGCCATAGCAACAAATAAGGGGAAAACTAGAAAAACTTTAAACAATCTTCTTGTCTGAAACCAGAAGGCCAAGGTCTTTGATATTTGGTCTAGTGGACATCTACCAAGATTGTTAAAATTAGAGCCATTGGGCAAAACATGGCCCCTCCCCGTGGTCCAGCTGTTTTACATAGGCTTATACAGGGAAAACCTTTAAAAATCTTCTTCTCGGAATCAGAAGGCCCAGGTCTTTGATATTTGGTATGAAGCTTCATCTAGTGGACATCTACCAAGATTGTTCAAATTAGAGCCCTGGAGCAACAAATTGCCCTGTCCCGTACAGGGAAAACCTTTAAAAATCTTCATCTCTGAAACCAAAAGGCCCAGGTCTTTGATATGGAGGCGGCTTTAACGAATTTCAACAATCTTTGCTTGGAGAAGAAATATGAAAACTATCACAAGATTTATCGGAAAGTTCTCTTTAATAAAAAAAGTAAAGAAAGAAAGAAAGAATAAGATATGATAAATAAATAAATAAATAAATAAATAAATAAATAAATTAGACCCTCAGTCTGTCGGTCCTTCCCCGATACGAAATGACCAAATGACCTGGGGCACGCATTGACTATTTTAAAGTCATTTCGTAACCGTTTTGGTAAATTCGTACCTTTTGGTCAATTTGTTCCCGGGTACGAAATGACCAAAACGGTTACGAAATGACTTGGGTACGAAATGGTTGTTAGTGGGTACGAAATGACCAAAAAACGGGTACGAAATGACCAAAATGGTACGAAATGACTAGGGTACGAAATGACTTGGGTACGAAATGACCGGTTACCGGTGAAAAAGGGCAAAAACATCACCGGAAAGTACTACAAAGATGTGTTCTTACAGAAGAAACTGAAAACGACGCCCTGTCACTGGTTTTAAACATGTCCGTCTTCTACATGACAATGAAACCGCTCATACCTCCGCAATAGATACGGCGTTTTTGAAGGAAGAAAAAGTAACTGTTTTGCCTCACCCCCGTATTCCACAGTCCTTGCCCCATGTGATTTCTTTTTGTTTCCGAAACTGAAATCACTCCTTGCTTGGCGGAAATACCAGTCCCGACAGGCACTTGGATCTGTCATTCATTAGTACCTTATTACTGTGCCCAAATCAGCGTACCGTGACCCCTTCAAGAAGTGGATACATCGGCTGAAACTTTGCATTCTAGCCACGGGGAGTACTTCGAGGGCATGAATGAGCACTTTTGGGCTAACTTAAATTTGAAGTCTCCAACATCCCTCGTACACCACGAAACTGAAAAGTATGAAGTGTGCAATTGTTTCTGGAACAGACTTGCTAGTTTTGGCCAATTAGGCCTCATCAGTGACCCTCGAATATTTTCAAATTACACAATTTAATCAATGGTCCCAAAGGACAAGAAAATATAAACTATACACCCCGCATTATATAGAGAAAAGTGGGGGTTACAGCGATATGCATTTTGCGTTTATAAAAGGGCGAAGATATACATTGGTAGTATTCGTTAGAAACAGCCCAGCAGGGCACATGACATAATTATGACGCCATATCAACGTCGGCACAGTGCCATGACGTTTATGCAACGTTAATCTACGTCGATGCAACGTCATGACGTTGCACCGACGTTGATTTGACGTTGCCCTAGCGACGTGTGCCTGCTGGGTCGACGCGCTGGATCGGTTTTAACGATCACTCATAACCTATGTTTACCCTATTGCATGCGGGTACCCACTAAAGAGGTACCTTTGCAAACAGTACGGGCCCAGATCAGTCGCCGCGTTCTGCAGCGCCTGACCAGGGCCTGCACCACTATTTGCTAACAGGTAACTTTCACACGTCTTTGGGGACTAAATGATACGGAATCATACATTTTTGTTGCACGACCAGATTTGGGATTACAAGTGGACTAGCCGTTTAGTACACGCCTATTCAAATATATTGAAGAAAAATTCCACTGCAACAATAAACAAACAAAAAATAAAAAAAAAAAATAAGTAAGAAAGAAAATTCTCAAGTAAATAAACGACACACATTTCTGTTCAAAATATAGAAATTGGATATATATATATAAAAACCACCTAGGCTACATGAAGGTGGTTCTAGCGAGTACCCATAATCTGTAATTAGAAAACAATTTAAACTCCTGTAAACTCAGTCTAACTACAAAAAATGGGGTTTATATTATATAGACGGGTTTTCTAGATGAAATTCGGATTGTTCCAGGTCAGAAAAAGAAGTCATATCTGGTTTAGGCCAAGTTAGAATAACTAATTTGTCTAGGCAGATCTCGTATCTGACTTATACATGTACATCTAATACAGGGAAATTCCGCTATTAAGATCATCAAAAATTAAGATTAATTCTGGTTTAAAAAGGTTATTTAGAAGGTCGCAGTTATTCTTTCTTTGTGTTTTCTGCATACATTGTCCTCTGGTCAGAGACCACCTTTGGGACTGTTCAAAAGTGGTCTTAAAGACCACTTTTGAACAGTTCCAACGGTGCTCTTAGTATAGGAATTTTACTGGAAATGTATTAAATTATTAGGGGTTGAGTGAGGCAAAGATGACGTGCATCTTGCGTCAATGGGGCGTCCATATGATGTTTGCTTACAGACGGACAGACCTGCTGTCCTTGCAGCAGGTAAGGGTAGAGGGGGAATGTTGATATTTCTTCTTTTTCTACACCTCTTCTTTTCCTCTTTCTCCTCTGTCCCTCATTTTCATTCACTCATCTATCTCTTCTATCTCTTTTCTCCCCTTCAATTGGAGACGACACAAAATCACCCATAAGGGTTGACGTGTCAATCAATTAATTATATACAGCAAAATTTCGCTTTTGAGACCGCATAAAAATAAGACTATTTTTCCTTTTAAAAGCTTATTTAGTAGGTTGCAGTTATTCTTTCTTTGTGTTTTCTGCATAAATGTCCTCTTGTCAGCGACCACCTTCATCACGAAAACACGCCTATATAATTTTGACCCCTTTGTACCCCACTTTTATGTTGTGAAACTGGGGTTTATAGGGGTAAACTTTATTTTTCTTTTTTCTCACCTGAAATATAGATTAAGGGGACTCGTTAGAACCGCCTCGATGAGGCGGTTCTAACGAGTACCCACAATCTATATTTTGAGCAGAAATAAGAAAACTTTCACAATTTTACATCATAAAATTTTCATTTTTTTTCGGCAATAAAGGTTACAATGTATTTGTATAGGTGTGTTTTCGTAATGTAATAGACCACTTTTGAACAATCCCAAAGGTGGTCTTGATATAGGATGTTTAATGTATCTACTAAAAATCACAGACACCACACTTCAAAATTGGATATAGTGCACATCCACCCAAACTATGACCAGAGGTTTAGATTCATCCGTGTAGCATAGTCCATTCTTTCATACCCCAGAAATGGTCATTTTTTAAAAATAAAATTTGTGATATTTTTCTTATTTATTCGCCAAACATATATTTTGGGTGATGGATAGAACCACGGTTCTCATTAAGAAAACACTATATGAATGCATTGTACGTTTCACCGCCGGATAAAACGAAAATATTAAGATTATAATATTTTTCTTATTTCTGCTCAAAATATAGAATGTGGGTACACGTTAGAATCGTCAATGTATACCCCTGTTGACCCCAGTTTTACTATATAAAATAGGGGTTCAATGGCTCAGAATAATATAGGCGTGTTCTCGTGATGTACACTCCCGCTTGCGAGGAACTTAACAGCGCCTACGCATTTGTTTCGCATTTGTATCGCGCGAGATTCGCAGTCGCAATTCACGCGTTTCATTCGGGAATGACATTTTAGCCAATCAATTGCTTTTATGAATAACGTGATATTGCGCGTAAATCGCGATTTTTAACCAGCCTATCCAACCTGAGTGTCGAAAAAGATTCCAGGACAAAATCCCCCTCGGACATAATCTCCCCCGTACAAAATCCCCCCCCCCCCCTTTTTGTAAATACGGACAACCCCCCCCCCCCCAACATTTGTTCAGGTGGACAAAATCCCCCCTGGACAAAATCCCCCTCGGACATAATCCCCCCTGCTGTTTATAAAGGTGGACAGTATCCCGCACACCTCCACATGCACAATTACTGGTTTTTGAAAATCAGTCTGTCGTTTTGAAAACTGCAGATTCCATATCAGATTTGGTGCAGTACTATCAAAGCTATATTGGTGCCCATGGAGAAATTATTTCCCGTTAACACTGTATAGGTCATTTTGGAGACGTTGCTTGTAAGATCAAAGTAAAAATGACATACTTGTATTAACTTTTTGTAATTGTGCATGTGTGCTTTGGGGTTTTATGGACCTCTCAACCCATTAGGAGTATGTCTGGCATGATCAGTTAATCTAACCCAGTTCCAGGCACACTTAGATTCCTGATCTTAGATTCCTGATCTGTATTGATTTCTGATCATTGCTTTCACTTCTATTTTAGAACATCTACCATTACGAAAAACGCCTGTTCAAATATATTTAAAACTGACATATTCCAATAACAGATTCCAATATGTTTCATATTTCTGCTCAACAACATAGATTGTGGGTAGTGGAAGGATAATTAACTAGAACAATTTATAACAAGGGTGATTTTTTCCGGGAGGGATTTTGTCCAACCTGACATACAGTGAGGGGGATTTTGTCCAGGGGGATTTTGTCCGGGGGGATTTTGTCCGAGGGGGATTTTGTCCGCCTTTAAAAAAAGGGGGGATTTTGTCCGGGGGGATTATATCCGGGGGATTTTGTCCGGCTACCGTCGAAAACGCAGATAGTGTGGAATGTAGGACAAAACGTCTCATGGACAAAATGTCCCATGCCATTTTTGACCAGGTGGACAAAACGTCCCACGTCATTTTTTTCAGGGTGGACAAAATGTCCCATGTCTTTTTTTCAGGGTGGACAAAACGTCCCATGTCATGTTTTCAGGGTGGACAAACGTCCCACACGATTTTTACAGGGTGGACAAAACGTACCATGCTGTTTCGACAGGGTGGACATAACGTCCCATATTCTTGAGGTGTTTTGGGATTTGGTTGTTCTTTTCTGAGTACCCTTGGAAGCACAGGTTCTGATTGTCTTTGTTATTCTCTATGATCTCCATATTGCTTTTGGCATACAACATATTGTATGTAGGGCTATATATATATATATATATATATATATATATATATATATATATATATATATATATATATATATATATATATATATATATATATATATATATATATATATATATATATATATATATATATACCTGTTTGTTTTTCACAGTTTTTAATGAGTTGAACTTGTCGACACCTTTAATTGACAAAACAATTCACTTTGTTCTTTAACTACACTAATTTATAGTCCTTTAATTTCCAATAAGAATATGTTTATTGTAATTAGTAAAAATATCTTCTCAGTTTGTAACATTGTACTAATTTGATTTCAATTAGTTATAAATTAGATAGGTCTCTATTTCTAGTCGGCGGCCTCCGCCCATCGGGGCTTGAAGAAATAGATGGGCTGCATGATGCTTCCACGCAGAGCTGAAACCGACCCGCACACGAGTTCTAGTAAACTGCTTAGAGGATCTAAGCCTGCCCAGGCAAAGCAGTGCAAGTCGGACCGTCCATGCTTATAAACCATTGGTTTCATTGGGTGGCAGGGCTTGAGATGTCATTTCATCTCAATGTCGGGTAAAAGTCCCATAAAATTGAAGCAATGTCTCCAACATGACCTTTACAGTGTTGACGGGGACGTTAAACCTCAAATCAAAGAAACAAACAAATTCCTAGTCGGGATATGTTAATTGTAATTAGTCAAAATATTTTCACACTGTGTATGATTGAGCTAATATCCTTTCTAATATCATTTCAACAAACAACAATTAGTTATTATACCCGCTTTTTCGAAGAAAAATCGGGTATATTGTTTTCGTACCACAGTTCACTCCGGCGTCAGTCCGTCTGTCCGTCTGTCCGCCCGTCACGTCTCTTGTAAATGGATCTCCTCTGCAACCACTGAAGTTACACTTTTGAAACTTTGCGTATGGATAGTACATGGTGTGGAGATTGCAGTGGGCTATTTTTGTGACCTTGACCCCAACATGGCTCCAAGGTCAAAAGTCAAATAGTATGATTTGCCATATCTCCTAAACTATTGGAGCTAAACTTCTGAAACTTTGCTTATTGGATGGTCCTTGGAATATAGAATATGTCGTGTACGTTTTGGTGTGACCTTGACCTCAAGGTCAAAGGTCAAAAAGTATGATTTTGTCATATCTTATAAACTATTAGAGTTACACTTCTGAAACTTTGGTTATTGGTTGGCCCTTGGAATATAGAATAAATTTGGATACTTTTGATGTGAATTGACCTCAACATGACCCCAAGGTCAAAAATTATGATTTGCCATATCTCCTAAACTATTGGAGTCACACTTCTGAACCTTTGCTTATTGGATGGTCCTTGGAATATAGAATATGTTGGGCTACTTTTGGTGTGACCTCGACCCCCAGGTCATAGGTCAAAAAGTATGACTTTGCCATATCTTCTAAACTATTTCAGTTACACTTCTGAAACTTGGTTATTTGATGGCTGTTGGAATATAGAATAATGATTTTAGAGAATTGAACTCTACCTTCTAATTGACTATGGGACGTTTTGTCCACCCTGTCGAAATAGCATGGGACGTTTTGTCCACCCTGTCAAAATCGTTTGGGACGTTTTGTCCACCCTGAAAAAATGATGCTGGACGTTTTGTCCACCCTGAAAAAATGATGTGGGACATTTTGTCCACCTGGCCAAAAATGGCATGGGACGTTTTGTCCATGGGACGTTTTGTCCGGCTCCCGATAGTGTGTATTCACAGACTGCTTCGCGTTTCAAAAGCAACCAATCAATGCTACATGACCATTTCACATTTATCATTCTTTTTTATTTCCTTTTTTTATTTCTTCAAATTTTCCTTGTTTCAGATTTTTTTTTACTTTGAACATAATATATCTGATCGTTTCGAAAAGAGGACAAGTTAATTATTCATTTACTTTTTCCTGGGGATAAAGGGTAAAATATAGGTACTGCATAATGATTGAAGTTGACTGTCAAAATGCAGGGTGTTTATTGACCAAAAGTTTTATGACACCTAGGTGCAACTTGGGGCTATAAAGATGGCTTTTTAAAACAACACCTCATTATCGTCGCTTATTCTAGATAGCCGAACTAATTTACGTTCTTTCACTCACAGAAGCGGCCCATTTTTTAATTAATTATTTTTGTAATTTTCATTTATTTTGTTTAATTAATACTGAAAATACAGATTGTGTTTTCTTCGAATATTATTTGGAAAATGACTTATTCCTTGCATATAATGCAGGCCCTGATCAGATGTATACTTCTGCTGCGTCTGATCTGGGTCTACGCTTTTTGCCATTTGGCGACAAATGGAATATTCCACCTTGTTAATAGAACAAGACCATTCCATTATTTAAGAGTATGAGGTTGTGTTTTCTTTAAAATGTATATTTTTGCAAACCAAGTAGGTCCTGATCAGACGCCTACTTCTGCTAGGTCTGACCTGGATCTGCACTTGTTTGCCATTTGGCGTCAAATGGGATCTTCCACCTTGTAAATAGCACAATACCATTTCCAAATTTAAGAGTGTGAGGTTGTTTTTTCTTCAAAATTATTTTGAAAATGTCTGAAGCTTTTGGAAACAATGTAGGCCCCGACCAGGCGCCTATTTCTGTTGTGTATGATGTTGGTCTGCACATTTTGCTAATTGGTGCCAAATGGTATCTTCCACCTTGTAAATAGCACAAGACCATTTCAAAATTTAAGAGAGTGATGTTGTCTTTTCTTCACAATTTCCGAAATAATTCATGTTCAGTCACTCACAGAAGTGGCCCATTTGTTTAATTAATATTTTTTTTTTATTTCCATTATATTGTTTAATTAACCCATTTTTGTACCAATTGGAATCTTCTACCTTATTTATAACATTTGTCCAATTCAAAATGTAGAAGAATCAGGTTGTGTATTCATCGAAATTCATTTGGGAAATGGCTGAACTTTTTGCATATAATCTAGGCCCTGACCAGACTCCTACTTCTGTAGCGCAGGATCTGGGTCTTTTTTTTTTTACCAGTACGCACCAAATGGAATCTTCCAACTTGTAAATAGAACAAGTCCATTTCAAAATTTAAGAGTGTGAGGTAGTGTTTTCTTCAAAATTTATAATTTGGAAAAAATGCCTGAACTTTTTGCAAACAGTGAAGGTCCTGATCAGACGCCTACTTCTGTTGCGTTTGATGTGCTCTGCACATTTTGCCAATTGGCGCCAAACGGAATCTTTCACCTTGTAAATAGCACAAGACCATTTCATAATTTAAGAGTGTGAGGTTGTGTTTTCTTCAAAATTTATTTTGAAAATGTCTGAAGCTTTTGAAAACAATGTAGGCCCTGATCAGGCGCATAGTTCGTTTGCATCTGAACTGGGTCTGCACTGTTTTCCATTTGGCGCTAAACTTTATGAACTTCCAGGTGTCTACCATATTTTCCTTATTTTCATTTATTTATATTTTATTATTTCTTTGTTCCATACAGCGATTGTTGGTACTTCATTACGAAAATACGCCTATACAAATCTATTAAATTTTTTACCTCCAAAACTGAATATTTTCCGTTAGAAAATTCTGATGATTTTAATATTTCTGCACATTACATAGGTTGTGGGTATTCGTTATAACCGACTCGGCCAGGAGGTTCTGACGAGTACCCACAATCTATATTTTGTGCACTAATACAAAGAATAATATATATCCCCTTAAATTCCAATTTCACTATTTAAAAGTTGGGTTTAGCGGGGTCAAATTTGTAAAGTAGTGTTTTCGAGATGTGTTAGAAACACCATAAACACCCATGACAAGGTGGTTCTGATGAGCTCCCACAAACAAGTAAATAGACTTGACTTGTCAAAAACATATCCCAGGGTAAATGATTACCCTCTTGATCCCTTACCTGTTTGACAGTCCTACAGAATATCCCGAGGGTGTATTTTCTCTCGGACCGAGATTATCTCTAAACTGCCAGTGATTAGGTTGTTATGCAACCCAAAATATTTCTTTAAATGTAATTGTGTGTTTATATCCGAAGAAATCACTACTGATAAGAGAGACCAATACCGCCATTAATGCAAGAACGAATTAAAAATTAAAAATAAAAAATATGGGTCAAGAGCTAAGAGGAGTTTGATTTGCCCGTGCTCTTTCGCATTCACGCGTTTTATCTTCACTTACCTGTCTTATTCTTACTGGTTGGAATTCTCTCGCATAAAAACGCGTATTGAGTTAACCTAACGTGTTTTGAATAATAACTTTCATTGGCTGATATTAAACGAGTTGCTATCGCGTATGTACGCGATGAACTGCGTATCGAAACGCGAAAAAATTACAATGCGTGTGTGTCACGAGGACAAAACGCGAAAACGGTTAAGTTCTTCTCAGGCGTATCTGTACAAGAACTCTCGATCTACGTTTTCAGCAAAAATAAGGAAAACAATGATTCGTTTCTGAACGGAGATAATTTCATCGCGTAGATCTTTTTGAGACGATTTGTTCGATACCCAGATCACCCAAATCGGTTCAGGTATAAGAGAAATAAAGCCATTTTAAAATTACCCAAAGGGAGATAATCTGAACCGCCAAGGGAGATAATTCTACCACAGGTGAATGATTTAATCGCGTAGATCTCTTTGGAACGATTCATTTGAGTCCAAACACGATCCCCTTCGGATAAAAACTAAGGCTGTTTGTTTTTTTCCAACAGGGTAGATCCGGATCAGACACCACAAAACATCTGATCAGTGTCTAAACTGTTTGCTTACAGTTCAGGGGTATTAGAAACAGACGCATCTGAGCGCGACGTCTGACCAGGGATTGCGCTATTTGGATAGCCAGTCTATGATTTTGAGCAAAGGGCCCGTATAAGTCTTCCCCTCATGGATTTGTTAACTTGATTTATACCCGTTGGACTCGTAATAAAATCCTGAGCAGACACAATTATATTTGAGTGTCATGGCAAATTCTATTTTAAACGTGAATAAGATCAGCCCTCTTATTAAGCCAGTTATTTAGAACGATGATTCATTTTTCAGAGCGTTGAGTTCATCACCAATACTTAGTATATGCCAAGACCTTTCAAACGAGACGTGTCAATTTCGAGCCATTCTATAGGGAGTTAAAAGCGATTTCACGCATTTTGGTCACGGTCCGTTGATTTCATCGCGTAGGTCTCCTTTAGACGATTCGTTTGATACCCAGATCACCCAAAGCGGTTCAGGCATAAGGGAAATAAGCCATTTAAAGATTACCCAAAGGGAGATAATCTGAACCTCCAAAAGAGATAATTCGGCCACAGTTGAATGGTTGTATCGCGTAGATCGCCTTGAGACGATTCGTTTGAGTCCAAACACGATCCCCTTCGGATAAAAACTAAGGCCGTTTTGTTTTTGCAAACACTGTAGATCCAGATCAGACGCCACATAACATCTGATCAGTATGTAAACTGTTAGCTTACAGTTCATGGGCTATTAGGAACAGACGCATCTGAGCGCGACGTCTGATCAGCGATTGCAATATTTGAATAGCTATGATTTTGAGCAAAAAGTCCGTTTTGGTCAATACATTAGATTTGTTAACTTGATTTATGTCCGTTGGACTCGTAATAAAAGCCTGAGCAGATACAATTATATTTGAGTGTCATGGCAAATTCTATTTTAAACGTGAATAAGATCAGCCCTCTTATTAAGCCTCTCGATTTTTGTTCTGGCGATATACGAGTGAGAGATTAGAAAAGACTGATGCGAAAGGCGTAAATTGATGAGACCGCATTTATATGCAGGGTGATCAGTCTTCTAGTGTCGCTAAATCGTTCGTTCGTTTATGCTAATGCTGTTTATGTCTGCCATGGTCAAGCGTACAGAACTCCATAGCTCCACAACAAGACATAGGTTAAGTGCTTCTGGGCTGCAAATCGTGGCAGTTTGTCCAATGAGAGCAAATGGCGTTGGGCTGCCGGTGCCCGACCATAGAAAAATGAAGCACTGCCCGTTTTTTTTTATTTAAAAGGCTGGTTCAAAAATGGGCTGAAAATGTGTAGAAATCAGTGCCAATACGACTGCAAATCGTGATTTCTATACTTTGCTCAAGAGCGATAAGTGATTCAATAGTGCTCTTTCTTTTTGCCGCTTGATATTGGCCATTTGACTAAGGCTGCAAATGAAGCATGCCTATGCATGTTTCCATGCAGGAACACACGCAGCTTAAGGTTCAGAGGAAGAAGAGTGGTCGCAAGTCTTACTTTCAGCACTGAGACAACATATGATATAAGATAATAATGGTAATGATAATGATAATAGTAAAAATGACAAACATAATAATAATGATAATTGAAAGTAAACAGAAACATTGTATGTCTATTGGTATAGCTATAACAGCGCAGTGCTGTTATTGTTTTTTTAGATTCTTAAAGTTTTGAGTATAATATATTAAAATGGAATGAATAGAATAAAAAGAATAAATAAATATGATTATAATTATAATCATAATGAAAACTAAACAAAAACGTAGTTTTTCATAAAAGTTAACAGTTTTTCGTGATTAAGTTGATTCTTGACATACTATTTACATGCTGAAAAGGAAGGTGAAGATTATACAAAGACAAGACAGGTTTTATGTACAGTGTCGGAGAAGGATCTGAAGAGAAGATTATATGGAAAGGGAAAGAAGAGACCCTTAATTTGCCTCCTTTTTCTTCTTTCAATCCAGCTTTGGCGTGTTTTTTCCAGATATGTTTTGTGTGGACATTGCTGAAGGTAAACATTTGTTAATACAATAGATTTTCAGCACTGAGACAACATATGATATTAGATAATAATGGTAATGATAATGATAATAGTAAAAATGACAATCATAATAAAAATGATAATTGAAACTAAACAGAAGCATTGTATGTCTATTGGTATAGCTATAACACCGCAGTGCTGTTATTGTTTTTTAGATTCTTAAAGTTTTGAGTATAATATATTAAAATGGAATGAATAGAATGAAAAGAATAAATAAATATGATTATTATAATCATAATGAAAACTAAACAAAAACATAGTTTTTCATAAAAGTTAACAGTTTTACGTGATTAAGTTGATTCTTGACATACTATTTACATGCTGAAAAGGAAGGTGAAGATTATACAAAGACAAGACAGGTTTATTTTTTATTTTTATTTATGTACAGTGTCAGAGGATAGATCTGAAGAGAAGATTATATGGAAAGGGAAAGAAGAGACCCTTAATTTGCCTTCTTTTTCTTCTTTCAATCCAGCTTTTACGTGTTTTGTTTTGTTTTTCAGATATTTTTTGTGGACATTGCAGAAGGTAAACATTTGTTAATACAATAGATGCTAACAAAAAAAAAAATAATAATAAGATCAAACATGTTGCAAAAATAGTTTGATGTAATTTTGGAACCAGGGACCAAATTAATTTCTTATCAAACAAACAAACAAGCATACAATATCATTACTAATGTATAAAGGTGTTGTCTTGGCCAGCTGTAACAACTGATGTGAAAACTTGATCCTTTGAAGATTTTTTCTTTTGTATTCAGACTGGTTTGGAGTTAGGCTGATTATCCCAATTGTTATTAATATCATGCGTAGACAGATGGTCAATATGTTTGGTTGGACAAAAGGTCCAAATTGATTTGTAAACATAGCTGACAAAAAGCTGTTTATGCAAGTGGCTGATTAATAAATCTATTGAAATGTTCAAACAATAGATCTTAAAACACAAAAGGATGTATAAAAGCTTGGATAGGTAGTTACAGAAACATGATTGATTACCTCTGGTATGTGACAGAACTGTTAATAGCTTAATTGCTTTTTATACCCAATTACTAAATGGTTCCTGGTTTCCATGAGAAGAAGAGAAGAAACAGAGAAAAAATAACATATAAAAAAACAACAACAACAAACAAGCCCACTCATACACAAAAAATTAAGCAATCATACTAGCCGCACTGACCATCAAACATACTAATACCAGTATACAGATTCATTCAATGACATCAAATATGGATGTTTTTGTACATATATACAGTCATTGATTATTGGGAGGATTGGCCTGCAGGTTATAGTGATTGCCCCTCTCTTCAGTATTTCACTGTAATACAGCTTCATATACCCTTAAATTAAGCAATTTATTTTTTTTAATTCCTAAATGCCCTATTCGTTTGATTTACTTTCCCATTTTTATGATGAAAGTGGTACACGATTCAAGCTCGCCCCACTGGAAAGCGGGGTATGTCAGTAACCAATCGAAAGTAGAAAGTTTGGCCCACCATCATCCTTGTATCTTGGTATAGATTGTCGCAAAAGTTTTACGTTTTACCTTTATAGGCTGTTTCAGTCATCGACTCAATACTCGTATCGTATCAATCGTGAATGAACCTTCAAGCGCTAATCAACACTAGCAGATGACAGGAAGGAAGAAGAAAACCTGCTTTTACAAGTCTGAATGGCAGGTGTTTCACGGTTAACATGTACCCTTGCATAAAATAAAGAAATCGTCTGCTATGCGATTTTCCGTGGAACGTAGTTAAGCGGACAGGTTGATCGACAAACTGTTCTTCCGAAATTCACACTAAAAGTGCCAACCTTCTAGCAGAAGACATTTCACAAGGTGCATTTTTAAAGATGGTTTTGAAAGAGATTAGAAAAACGCACATATTCAAACATTTTGAAAATTGTACAACAAAAAAATATAGAAAAAAATCTGAAAAAAAAGATATTTTCGATATATCTGCTCAAAACATAGATTGCGGGTACTCGTATAACAAGAAGATAGAGAGAGAGAGATGCATGCATCTTTTGGCTGATAGGTCCAGTAGCTAGATCGGCCCCCGGCCATCGGGGCTTGAAGAGATAGATGGGCTACATGATGCTTCCACGCAGAGCTGATCGCACACGAGTACTGGTAAACCGCTTAACCCAGGCAAAGCGGTGCGAATCGACCCGTCCATGCTAATAAACCCTATTGGTTTCAGCGGATGGCTGGGCTTGAGATGTCTAACCATCTCAATGTCGGGTTAAAGTCACACAAAACTGGAAGCAACGTCTCCAAAATGACATAGTGTTGACGGGGACGTTAAATCGCAAACAAAAACAAACATGCGCAGTCCGAATTATATATCAATAATCTCGCGGCTACAATATGCATCATAAAATCACCGATTTCGTCGGCTAGGTATTGTATGAATTTAACGGCGTTCGTAAACACTTCTTTTACGGGTGCTGTTGCTGCTCAGGCTTTAGTTTTCACATTTTAGTGCATCTTCTCGTGTGTGACAGAACTGTTAATAGCTTAATTGCTTTTAATACCCAATTACTAATTGGTTCCTGGTTTCCATGAGAAGAAGAGAAGAAACAGAGAAAAAATAACATAAAAAACAACAACAAACAAGCCCACTCATGCACAAAAAATTAAGCAATCATACTAGCCGCACTGACCATCAAACATACAAATACCAGTATACAGATCCATTCAATCAAATATGGATGTTTTTGTACATATGTACAGTCATTGATTATTGGGAGGATTGGCCTGCAGGTTATAGTGATTGCCCCTCTCTTCAGTATTTCACTGTACTACCGCTTCATATACCCTTAAATTAAGCAATTTATTTTTTAAATTCCTTAATGCCCTATTCTTTTGATTTACTTTCCCATTTTTATGATGAAAGTGGTACACGATTCAAGCTCGCCCCACTGGAAAGCGGGGTATGTCAGTAACCAATCGAAAGTAGAAAGTTTGGCCCACCATCATCCTTGTATCTTGGTATAGATTGTCGCAAAAGTTTTACGTTTTACCTTTATAGGTTGTTTCAGTCACCGGCTCAATACTCGTCTCGTATCAATCGTGAATGAACCTTCAAGCGCTAATCAACACTAGCAGATGACATTATCATTTTTTTCTGTTTGGTTTTAAAGGAAGGAGTCCTGCTTTTGCAAGTCTGAATGGCAGGTGTTTCACGGTTAACATGTACCCTTGAATAAAATAAAGAAATCGTCTGCTATGCGATTTTCCGTGGAACGTAGTTAAGCGGACAGGTTGATCGACAAACTGTTCTTCCGAAATTCACACTAAAAGTGCCAACCTGCTAGCAGAAGACATTTCACAAGGTGCATTTTTAAAGATGGTTTTGAAAGACATTAGAAAAACGCACATATTCAAACATTTTGAAAATTGTACAACAAAAAAAATATAGAAAAAAATCTGAAAAAAAAAAAATGATATTTTCGATATATCTGCTCAAAACAGATTGCGGGTACTCGTATAACAAGAAGAGAGAGAGAGAGAGAGATGCATGCATCTTTTGGCTGATAGGTCCAGTAGCTAGATCGGCCCCCGGCCATCGGGGCTTGAAGAGAAAGATGGGCTGCATGATGCTTCCACGCAGAGCTGATCGCACACGAGTTACTGGTAAACCGCTTAACCCAGGCAAAGCGGTGCGAATCGACCCGTCCATGCTAATAAAACCCTATTGGTTTCAGCGGATGGCTGGGCTTGAGATGTCTAACCATCTCAATGTCGGGTTAAAGTCACACAAAACTGGAAGCAACGTCTCCAAAATGACATAGTGTTGACGGGGACGTTAAACCGCAAAAAAAAAAAAAAAAAAAACAAACATGCGTAGTCCGAATTATATATCAATAATCTCGCGGCTACAATATGCATCATAAAATCACCGATTTCGTCGGCTAGGTATTGTATGAATTTAACGGCGTTCGTAAACACTTTTTTACGGGTGCTGTTGCTGATCAGGCTTTAGTTTTCACATTTTAGTGCATCTTCCGAACAATAGAGACGGAGCAGCTGGGTTTTGAAGAGGCCTTTTGTTTAAATTTAAGAGCCTTCTTTGAACAATAGAGACGTGGCCGACTTATATTCCGAGGTCAAGTCATCAAATATGGCCGACGCGCCGTGACGTCATCCCCGCGCATACGCAGTCCGCGGGGCCAAACCGCTGCCTACACTACTCTCAAGCGTTGAATGCACTTACACTGTTTGTGTACCAAAATACTCAGCGCAGAAACTCTGTTTCAATATATAACTGCTAAATCTTGTTTTTCAAACGCCTTTTTTCAACAATCAACATCATAAACAAATGAAAGAAATCAACACGCAAAATAGACGACAATAACTGTTCTTTGCAATTGTTTAATACAACAGTTTTTGTCTCTCCTGAAAAGTTGTCATTTGGCACTTACACTTTTTGCACCGAGCAGACGAAATGGCTTACGGATAACCCAGTCTTACTACATTCCGGGATTCAGAGGTTTTAACTTTAAATAATTATAATATCCGTGTCATCCCCATGATGTGTTATGACAACCTTCCTGAAAGAAAGATTTATTACATTTTACTAAGCCATCCAATGGTTCATTCATAAAATGATTTCAAGGTACATAATCACTAGAGCTAATGTGACAGTCGCTATTTTTATTACGTTTGCAACCCACCTTCAGTTAAGTGGCATTGGAGCACCTGGCAGATTTTCCGCCATTTTTCAAAACGAGACAACTTTCGGAACTTCCTGTTCGCCTTTCTATAAGCCCTATCCCACTGAAAAGGGGTTCTACTCTTAAAGGAAATAATTTGCTATTTTTGAAGGTGTTGCCTTACATGAAGGCGTTCTCATTCCCTTAAAAACTAAATAAATATGTTCTATGAAACGGTTATCCGTTGGAAGCAATGAATACACACCACGGATCTCAAAAGTATAGAGTGTGCAATTGTTTCTGGACCAGACTTGCTAGTTTTGGCCAATTAGGCCTCATCAGTGACCCTCGAATATTTTCAAATTCCACAATTTAACCAATGGTCCCAAAGGACAAGAAAATATACACTACATATCCCGCATTATATAGAGAAAATTGGGGGTTACAGCCATATGAATTTTGCGTTTATAAAAGGGCGAAGATATTCATTGTTAGTATTCGTTAGAAACAACCCAGCAGGGCACATGACGTAATTATGACGTCATATCAACGTCGGCACAACGCCATGATGTTTATGCAACGTTAAATGACGTTGCACCAACGTTGATTTGATGTTGCCCTAGCGACATATACCTGCTGGGTCGTCTCGCTGGATCGGTTTTAACGATCACTCATATCCTATGTTTAACCTATTGCATGCGGGAAACCCCTAAAGGGGTACCTTTGCAAACGGTACAGGTTCAGATCACGTTCCGCGGCGTCTGATCATGGCCTGCTCCACTATTTGCAGAATTTCTATTCCAAGCAAAAATATAGATTTCCTTGTATGGTGTACAAGAAAATGGCTTAAAAGACGGCTGTAATAGCATATCATGGGGAAATATATTAGTTTTGGCGATGTATTATTTCACACAGTTGTGTCATCCTCATGTGGCTCGTCGTAAACAACAACCCCCACCCCCGCCAACCCCACCCCCTATAAAAATATGATGACGTCGATAAAGGTCTTTAAATAATTTGTTGCTACGGGCCTCCGTGGCCTAGTGGTTAAGAGCGCTGACTCTTGATCATTAGGTCTCTCACCGCTGTGGTTCGAGCCTCGCTCGGGTCACATGTGAGTCGCCAAGTTCTGCAACGGAAGGTCAGGTGGGTTTTCTCCGGGTACTCCGGTTTCCGCCCATCTCTAATTAACGATCGGCTCGATATGAGTGAAATAATCTTAAAAGGGCCTTTATATCCCCCCCCCCCCCCCCCCCACAAAAAAAAAAAATACTTTGTTGCGCGCGTTCTCTCCAGTATTACAGGAAATAACCTTAAGTATATGCATCAATTGATAAAACAAACAAGGACATTTCGCACACTGACAGTTCGAGATTTATTATTGTTTCCCCTCCAAAAGCATACTGTCCAAATTATTCATGTCATTTTGGAGTTAGTGGGACTAGATGAAATGATGTCAAAAGCCCAACCGCCAAAAGTAACCGTTAGGGTTTGATGGGCGGTCCGACACTAACATATTTCCTACACGCCTATGCAAATACAATGAAAATTTTCAGATAAACTTTTGTAATATTTTTTCTTATTTCTGCTCATAATATAGATTATGGGTACTCGTCAGAAGCGCCTCATAGAGGCGGTTCTAACGAGTACCCGTTGACAGGGGCAAACCTTATTTTTCTTATTTCTGCTCAAAATAATGATTGTTGGTAACCGCAATCTATATTTTAGAGCAGAAATAAGAAAAATAAGGTTTGCCCCTGTAAACCCCAGTTTTATTATATATGTGATGGCATGCTTTGACCTTCTAAGAGGTTTACGCGTTGGTAGCTCTGCGCGGAAGCACCACGCAGACCGATCTATTTCTCCAAGCCCAGATTGGTGGCGGCGGTTTCGTACCTCGTCGAGGTCACTTTCATGCGTCTTTGGGGACGAAATGACACGGAATCATACATATTTTGTTCCACGATCAGATTGGGGATTACAAGCGGACTAGCCGTTTAGTACACGCCTATTCAAATATATTGAAGAAAAATTGCACTGCAACAATAAACAAAAAAAAAAAGTAAGAAAGAAAATTCTCAAGTAAATAAAAGACACATATTTCTGTTCAAAATATATATATATTTGTTTCATTGTTTATTTCATTGCTAATTCATTTGTTTATTTCATTGCCTGTATCGTGCTTTACTTTGTTTCTCATATATATATATATATATATATATATATATATATATATATATATATATATATATATATATATATATATATATATATATATATATATATATATATATATATATATATAAACCACCTAGGCTACATGAAGGTAGTTCTAGCGAGTACCCATAATCTGTAATAAGAAAACAATGTAAACCCCCGTAAAACTCAAGTCTAACTACAAAAAGTGTGGTTTAAATTATAAAGGCGGGTTTTCTAGATGAAATCCGGATTGTTCCAGGTCAGAAAAAGAAGTCCTATCTGGTCAGAATCAGAATTGTTACTGGTGACACGTCAAATGACATTCATACACCAGGACCTGTGATGTGGGAAGTTAGTCCCTAGTTCTAACCAAAGAGGTAAATTTAGCTACACAATCATCAGCACCTTCAGCTGTCGAAATAATCGAATCGGGAAAGGCATTCCAATCTCTAATGGTTCTGGGGAAGAACGACTCTTTATAAATGTCAGTTCTTGCGCTAAGGGTCTGAAACGCCAACGAATGGTGATTTCTACAGTGTCTAGCTGGGGGACAAGGTCATCTGTTGGAATGCTGGCAGCACCCTTTAGACCTTTGTATAATTGGATTAGCCTACAGTCTTTTCTCCTTTTCTTGAGAGACTCCCATTTTAAATTTCCAAGTATTTCAGTCATGCTGCCAGTTTCAAAGCAGTAATTGCCTGTTACAAATCTAGCAGCTCTATTATGAACTTTCTCAATTCCATCGTTAAGGACTATTCCACTGGGGTCCCAGATACAACTACCCTATTCCAGGATTGGGCGAACAAGACCTTTATATGCTGCCTCTTTTACATCCTGAGAGCACTGATGAAGATTTCGCCTCAGGAAACCAAGCGTTATATTTGCCTTAGTACACATGTTGCTAATATTGTCCATCTCAGGTTGTGTGAGATTGTCACTGCAAGGTATTTAATGGAGTCCACATTCTCGAGGACCGTTCCTTCTAAGGTGTAAGAAGCCTCAACTTTATTAGATCTCTTCCTAGTTATCTGCATAATATTGCATTTAACTGGCTGAAATCTCATGCCCCATTTACGTGCCCAACATCCTTATCTATCTATGTCAGCGTGAAGTTTCAATGAGTCATCTGTATCTCTAATTTCCCGGTAACAAACACAGTCATCTGCGAACAGTCTTATTTCTGAGTCAATGTCAGTGGAAATATCATTGATGTACAGGTAGAACAAAAGTGGACCAAGAACGGTCCCTTGCGGGACTCCAGACAAAACTGGAGCCCACTCCGAAGATTCACCATTAACAACAACCCGCTGTTTTCTGTAACAAAGAAAGGAATCTATCCATTTGAGGGTCTTTCCCCCAATTCCATAACCAAATAACTTAGATTTAAGTAGTTCATGAGGAGGGGTGTCAAAAGCCTTCTCGAAGTCCAGAATAAATGTATCCACCTGTCCCCCTTTCTCCAAGATTTTTGCCCAGTCATTAATAACTGTGCTTAGCTGAGTTTCACAACTGTGCCTTTTCCTAAATGCATGTTGTCTGTCTGACAAAAGTTTATGTTCGTCCAAGTGGGCCATGATGTTTGAGCAGACTATATGTTCCAGCAATTTACACAGAACACAAGTCAGAGACACAGGGCGATAATTACAGGCAAGAGCCCTATCTCCTTTTTTGAAGAGTGGACAGATGTTTGCTAAGAGCCATTCTTTCACCCGTATCAAGAGACTGTTGAAACAAGTGTGCAAAAACTGGACCCAGCTCATTTGCTAGTTCCTTCAGGACTCTAGGATGAAGCTCATCAGGTCCTAAGGCCTTACTGGGGTTTAAGCCTTGAAGTAATTTGATCACTCCTGCAGCTGTCACAACAATATTATTCATGAATGGGGCCGATCTTCCAGTCAATGGAACCTCCGTGAACTCAGTTTTATTAAACGCATCATTGAATTGACCAACTAGTTCCTCTGCCCCTTCAGAGTCGGATTCAGCAACCCCGTCCCCTCCTCTTTTATTAAGGGACGGGATACCTTGCCTGTCTTTCTTCTGGCCATTAATATATCTGTAGAAGTCTCTGGGATTTGCCTTTACATCACCTACCAAGTTATTCACATAAAAATCATGCTGATTTTTTTATATCAGTCTTGATTTCACGTCTCTAGTTTTCAAATTTTGTCCGGAGTTTACCACTTCCCGTCTGTTTTGCCTTTGCATAAATCTTATTACTTCTGCGAATTTTCCTTCTTATCTCTGGAGGGATCCAGGGAATAGAAGATACAGACCTGCTAGTTTTTGAGGGGATATGATTTTCGGCCGAAGTATGAATGAAAGCTAACTTGGTTTAGGCCAAATTAGAATGACTAATTTGTCTAGGCAGATCTCGTATCTGACTTATACATGTACAGCTAATACATTGAAATTCCACTATTAAGACCACCAAAAATTAGACTAATTCTCGTTTATAAAGCTTATTTAGTAGGTTGTGTTTTTTTTGCATACAGTGTCATCTGGCCAGAGACAACCTTTGGGACTGTTCAAAAGTGGTCTTCAATACCACTTTTGAACAGTTCCAAAGGTGGTCAAATATAGGAAGTTTACTGGAAATGTATAAAATTATTAGGGGTTGAGTGAGGCAAAGATGACGTGTATCTTGCGTCAATGGGGCTTGCATATGATGTTTGCTTACAGACGGACAGACCTGCTGTCCTTGCAGCAGGTAAGGGTAGAGGGGGAATGTTGTTGTTTCTTCTTTTTCTACACCTCTTCTTTTCCTCTTTCTCCTCTGTCCCTCATTTTCATTCACTCATCTATCTCTTCTATCTCTTTTCTCCCCTTCAATTGGAGACGACACACAATCACCCATAAGGATTAAACCCCAAACAATCAATTAATCATATACAGCAAAATTCCTCTTTTAAGACCGCCTAAAAATAAGACTATTTTTCCTTTTAAAAGCTTATTTAGTAGGTTGCAGTTATTCTTTCTTTGTGTTTTCTGCATAAATGTCCTCTTGTCAGCGACCACCTTCATCACGAAAACACGCCTATATAATTTTGACCCCCTTGTACCCCACTTTTTTGTTGTGAAACTGGGGTTTATAGGGGTAAATTTTATTTTTCTTATTTCTCACCTGAAATATAGATTGTGGGGACTCGTTAGAACCGCCTCGATGAGGCGGTTCTAACGAGTACCCACAATCTATATTTTGAGCAGAAATAAGAAAACTATCACAATTTTTCATCATAAAATTTTATTTTTTTTTCGGCAATAAAGGTTACAATGTATATGTATAGGTGTGTTTTCGTAATGTAATAGACCACTTTTGAACAGTCCCAAAGGTGGTCTGGATATAGGATGTTTACTGTGTCTACTAAAAAATCACAGACACCGCACTTCAAAATTTGATATAGTGCATATCCACCCAAACTATGACCAGAGGTTTAGATTCATCCGTGTAGCATAGTCCATTCTTTCGTACCCCAGAAATGGTCATTTTTAAAAAAGAAAATTTGTGATATTTTTCTTATTTATTCGCCAAACATATATTTTGGGTGATGGATAGAACCACGGTTCTCATTACAGAAACACTATATGAATGCATTGTGAAACGAAAAACGAAAATTTTAAGATGTGTTAATTATAATATTTTTCTTTTTGTTCTGCTCAAAATATAGAATGTGTGTACACGTTAGAATCGCCATTATCGAGGCAGTTCTAACGAGTACCACAATGTATACCGTAGAGCAGAAATAAGAAAAATAAGGTTTACCCCTGTTAACCCTCGGTTGTGTTTTACCATTATGAATGGGACGGTTGTGTATTTTTCGCTGGTGATGTTTTAAATAAATATGATGATTGCACGACCCGCAGAAAAAGCAACCGACTGAAGTCGGTTGATTTCTAAGAGTGCCCTAAATCACCGTGTCATTCGGTCATTCTGTCATTCTGTCAGTCCGTAACCCGTTTGTGAAAATTGGTGATAGTGACTTAACCGCTTAGAATAATGTCAAATGCAAATGCCCATATTTTGGTTGGCGGAGACTTTAATTGTGGTGACATTGAATGGAGCAACATGCAGGTGCCCCATGGGGTGCCTAAAAGGCAGACACAGCAACAACTTTTGGACATAATTAAAGAACACTGCCTGGCCCAAGTTGTTAACATACCCACCCGACAAGAAAAGACCCTTTAATTTATTGTTTACAAATTCTCCATCCCCAGTAAGCCGACTTAAGGGGATGCCCCCGATTGGCAAAGCTGATCATGACATAGTCCTTGTTGAGTATGACATAAAAGCTAAACGAATCAGACAAGTCCCGCGTAGAGTTTTCTCTACAAACGTGCGGATATGGATGGTCTGCGAGACCATATGGCGCGATTTAAGGATTCGTTCCTTTCCTCTGACCTCTCACACATGTCAGTTAATAACTTGTGGGTCAGTTTTAAGTCCGAATTAACCACGGCAATGGAACGGTTTATACCAACGAAAATGACCAAAACAAAATATAGGGCACCATGGATCGATACCACGATCAAGCATCTCATCAGAAGACGCAATAGAATGTATTTTCGTGCTCGCAAGTCTAGCAGCCCTGACGTTAAGAACCATTACAAACGGTTCAGAGCACATGTGCAAAAGATTATAAGAGATGCATATTGGAAGCATGTTTCCAGCATCTTTACCTTGGAAGATGACAATATAGATCCCGATAGCCCCCAAAAGAATGGTAAAGTTAAAAAGTTTTGGTCATTCGTAAAGTCCCTGAAAAAGGATGCGTTTTGGATCACTTCGCTAAGGGAAAATGGAATTCTAAAAACAGATGCGCGCGATAAGGCTAATATTTGCAATAAACAATTTCAATCAGCATTTACGCGTGAAACTGATGGTGAGCTACCATCTAAAGGTGCAAGTCCGTTCCCCTCTATAGGGGACATAACAGTTGACCCCAATGAGGTCGCTAAACTTTTAGGTAAGCTCAAGATACATAAGGCATCTGGGCCCGATGACCTGAATGCCAGGGTACTTAAGGAATGTAGTGCTGAAATATCTCCTGTGTTGGCCTTTATCTTCAATAAATCACTTGCCCAGGGCACTGTACCAGATGACTGGCGACAAGCAAATGTTACCCCGGTCTATAAAAAGGGGAAAAATATGATGCAGCAAATTATAGACCAGTGTCGCTAACATGCATCTGTTGCAAAACCCTGGAGCATATATTACTAAGCAACATCAACAAGCACTTAGCCTTTGAGAACATTCTTGCTGACTGTCAACATGGTTTCCGGAGTCAAAGGTCTTGCGAAACGCAGCTTGTTCAATTTTATCATGACATTGTGAGCAATCTGGATGGGGCCATAAACCGTGGCCACAAACAGACTGACTTGATCATCATGGACTTCGCTAAGGCCTTGACAAGGTACCTCACAGAAGGCTATTACATAAACTGGAGTACTATGGGATAAGAGGATCCACACATAGGTGGATTAGCTCGTGGCTCTCTGGGCGCTCACAACAAGTTGTACTTGATGGCCAAGCGTCTGATCTAGTCCCTGTTCTATCTGGAGATCCCCAAGGTTCGGTCCTTGGACCGGTCCTTTTCTTGGTTTTCATTAATGATCTCCCCGATAATATCAGGTCATCGGTCCGCTTGTTTGCTGATGATTGTGTCCTGTATAGGAACATATATTCTCCTTCTGACTGTCTTATTTTACAAGATGACCTGGATCAACTTGCACAGTGGGAGGCCGATTGGCAAATGAAGTTCAATGTGGCCAAATGTCACTCAATGAGGGTGTCACGACACCCTCCGGACAAGCAATTTAAGTTTGACTATACTCTTCACCAGCAAATTTTGGAGCATGTTCAATCCGCCAAATATCTTGGTATCACCACCACTGACAATCTTGATTGGGGTCAACATATCTCAGAGATTACATCTAAAGCAACTAGGACTTTAGGATTCCTTAGACGGAACTTGGCTTTTGCACCTAGGCAGACAAAGGATGTTGCATATAAAACATTGGTTCGCCCTCAACTTGAAAATGCATCACCCATTTGGCATCCCTATGTTTAAACTCAGACTCAGCAGGTGGAGAAGGTGCAGAGGACAGCTGCTCGATGAACCTGTAGGCGATGGCGAAATAGAAGTAGCGTCGGTGACATGCTTAATGAGCTAGAGTGGCGGTCCCTGGATGCCCGTCGTGAGCAGTCCTCTTTAACCTTCTTCTACAAGATACACTCTGATTCAGTGTCTATTGATAAAGATAGGTACTTGACCCCTGTAACAGTGTCGACCCAAACAAGGGCGTCAAAAGTAAACGACTCACAATATCGTAGATACCATTCCTATAGTGATGCCCTGAAGAACTCGTTCTTTCCTGGAACTATTCCCCAATGGAATAGTCTTCCCTCCTCTGCGGTGAATGCCAAGTCTGCAGAAGAGTTCAAAGCCCGCACAGTGTAAGATTGGGACTCAGAGGTATGCGTTTTAGGATACCTCTGTTATGCAGATTGTAAATAGTTTTAAGGACGCATCCAGTGCCTCTCTCTTTTTTTCAGCTAAATTCTAAATTTAGCCACCCAATCAACTGAGGTAATGGCCAGATATGACCGACTCAGTATAAGAAGATAGATAGATAGATAATATTTAAACAATTTTTTGCATACTGGTAAATATCAATGAGATCTAACCAATGAACTTGCGAAATATTACATTCCATTTAGTATAGCCTCGCCGAGGCGAAAAATGTGAAAATTTTCGAACTGCTTCTCCTCGGAAACAGTTGGGCCGATTGAAATCAAATTTCATATGGAGCCTCTATGGGATAGGGAAACCAAAATTTGCTCATTGGGTCCAGGTCACATGACCAAAATGGCCGCCAAGCCATATATGGTAAAAACCCTTCAAAAATAGTCTTCTCCAGAACCACTGGGCAGATTTCCCCGAAACTTGATAAAAAGCATCTGAGACGTAGGCCCATCATAAATTGCTAAAATGGTGACCCTGGGTTGACCTTGACGTTCTTTGGATCCGTCCGTAATCCGTTTGTGAAAATTGGTGATAGTGACTTAACCGCTTGGAATATTTAAACAATTTTTGGCATACTGATAGATATCAATGAGATCTAACCAATGAACTTGCGAAATATTACATTCCATTTAGTATAGCCTCCCCGAGGCGAAAGATGTGAAAATTTTCGAACTGCTTCTCCTCGGAAACCGTTGGGCCGATTGAGATCAAATTTCACATGAAGTCTCTATGGGATGGGGGAAACCAAAATTTGCTCATGGGGTCCAGGTCACATGACCAAAATGGCCGCCAAGCCATATATGGTCTGTCTGTCTGTCCGTCCGTAACCCGTTTGTGAAAATTGGTGAAAGTGACTTAACCGCTTGGAATATTTAAACAATTTTTGGCATACTGATAGATATCAATGAGATCTTACCAATGAACTTGCGAAATATTACATTCCATTTAGTAAAGCCTCGCCGAGGCGAAAAAATGTGAAAAATTTCGAACTGCTTCTCCTCGGAAACCGTTGGGCCGATTTAAGTCAAATTTCAAATGGAGCCTCTATGGGATGGGAGAAACCAAAATTTGCTCATGTAGTCCAGGTCACATGACCAAAATGGCCGCCAAGCCATATATGGTAAAAACCCTTCAAAAATAGTCTTCTCTAGAACCACTGGGCAGATTTCAACGAAACTTGATAAATAGCATCTGGGACGTAGGCCCATCATAAATTGCTAAAATGGTGGCCCTGGGTTAACCTTGACCTTCTTTGTGCCTAGGTCAAACTTTGACACATATGCTTTTGTATTGGAACAGTGAGAATGCATTTTATCCTGCAAACGATTCAGAATACAGTACTAAAGTATAAGATATATTTTGCTCCTTTCGATAAGGCGCATTTATTGGGGGAACCGTTTTAGGTCCAGGTCACATGACCAAAATGGCCGCCATACCCTTATATGGTAACACTCATAAAGCTAAAAGCATCCGGCGGGTCGTGCACTTCAGCTGAAGCACTGGTTTGAGACATTATTTCATCAAGCTACTTGGGTGATGTGAATTCTTATAGTGACATTGTATTCTGATAAAAATGGGAACTTTCAAAATTTTGGTTTTGATGGAATACTTGATGGAATACTAAACGAGGTATAAAATTACTTTTGTTTACATGGAAATCGTCATTTCTTGCCTATTATACCTATATGTTTCCTGAAATCTGATTGGTCAGTGGTTAGTAATCAGTGAATAAATAACTGTTAACCTGCTTCAGTTCATCAAGGACACTTAAGCGTCGCATTCGAAGTATACTACCCGCTAATAATAACGGATCGGGAATGAGTCGAGAACCAGAACCTAAGATTGTTGATAACAAGGGGCTTGAATATATACCCCGGGTGCATCTGCTACTGATATCACTGATAAGAGTGACAAGAAGCGGGAGGCTACATCGCCACTGTATGATGCTACCTCGCTTCAGGAGAAAAAGACACGTCACAACAATGGCGGCAAATCGACAGTGGAAGAAGATTTTTCTCACCACGACGACCTAACAGAGCGTAGTATGGACGTCGAAAATAACGTCGAAAGTAATGCTTACGTCGACAGTGAACAACAAGTACATGTTTTGCCGCAGCCTCTTCAGCCTGCTGATATATTGGAGATTGCGACTAGTTTGCGTGCTCTAATGATACCCGAAATCACGCAAGCCGTCAGTGAAGCAGTGAAAACGGCTACGACTCAATTGATAGCAGACATCAAGGGTCTTCGTAAAGACGTAGAATAAACTACGCCAGGAGAATAGTGACATCAAGAAGATTAACAGTGACCTTGAGGTCCGTCTTGCGGCTGTTGAATATGAAAATGACTATTTGGAGCAATACAGCCTGAGACGATTCAGAATCAGAATCAGAATCAGAATTGTTACTGGTGACGCGTCAAATGACATTCATACACCAGGACCTGTGATGTGGAAAGTTAGTCCCTAGCTCTAACCAAAGAGGTAAATTTAGCTACACAATCATCAGCACCTTCAGCTGTCGAAATAATCGAATCGGGAAGGGCATTCCAATCTCTAATGGTTCTGGGGAAGAATGACTGTTTGGAGTAATACAGCCGCCGTAACAGTCTACAGGATCTGGCATTCCAGAAGATAAGGACAAGAGCACAGATATACAATCATTCGCATCGCAGACGCGTTGGGGGTTAATATCAACAAAACTGATATCGACCGTTCACACAGAGTCGTACACAAGAACAAGAGCGTTCGCGTCAAACCAAAGGGCGTCTGAAACTCAAGCGTCGTGCACCAAGGGATATACTGGTGAAATTCGCTCGATATAACATGCGGGACCAATTATATCAGGAACGGAAAGACTTGCGGAAGTACGAGTCCTATCAGGGTGTGTTTATAAACGAGGACCTAACCAAAAAGCTTTTGTACGATGCCCGCACATTAGCGAAATCGGGCATGGTGAAAGATGCATACTCCGGCGATTGGAAGTTATTTGTTAGAGACGTCAGCGGTGTTCGCTATATGATCAAGTCTGGCTCCGATATTGCTAGATTTGGGGACGTTGAAGAGGCGAAGAAGGTCATTGAACGGTCGCGCCTTATGAGTTTGGGTCAGCACTTTGTCACTGCTAGCACTTCTGGTGCCTCTGGTGGCGCTAGCAGTACAGGCTGATAACTGTCGAAGTCTCATTATAGTGATATAGTGATCTATATACGTTTGTACCTCGTTATCCCAAACTCTGATATCTAAGAATACTGTTTATACCAAACTTATTTTGGGCACCGATGTTTTTAGGTTTACTATGTATTCATTTGGACCCGGTCCATTTTCTCTCAAACTACTGTGGTCTCAAAACGTCCAGTCTCTTTGAGTTTGAAATAGCGAGAGTTGACTGTATCTGCCTGTAAGTTCGGCCGGACCTAGTACCTAATCGTGACGACTAATATTGTCACATAACTTGTCACAATGAAGCATTATTATTATTATTATTTAACCCATTTTGTACCAGAAACCCCAAAACGGGTATTTGGCAAACAGTGCAGGAAAGCGGCGTCTGATCGGCGCCTACACTGTTTGCAAAACTTTCCAGGTTTAGCCTTTTTCAAAGTAAATTTTGAAGAAAACACAATCTGACACTCCTTGGTTTTGGAATGAACTCCTGGTGTGTGTAAGAAAGAAGATTCCATTTGGTAAAAAAGGGGTTACGACAACACGTCCGTGTACATCCGTGTAGATAAAACAGCTAACGCATTTTTTTGTGTTTTGTTTGTTGGTTATTAACGCTCCTGACATGGATTGTGGTCGCTTGTTGGAATCACCTCAACGAGGCAGTTCTAACGAGTACCCACGGCCTATGTTTTCTGGCGGGAAATCAATGAAAAATGTTTACCCCTGGGTAAGTCTTTACCCTTATTGGAAGTATGTTCAGGGCACGGATTTGTTGTCACAGTGTTACTTTCATGACTTCTATCTTGCCATATGCGTAAAAGTAAAATTGTCCAGTTTTTTTTTTCTCTCTCTCTCTCTCTCTCTCTCTCTCTCTCTCTCTCTCTCTCTCTCTCTCTCTCTACATCTACACATGTACATATTTTCCTTGTTTCTATGATTTCTGACCGCACATGGATCTTGTATGCTCGCGGGGGCCGCCTCATCGAGATGGTTCTATCGAGTACCAGGCGATCTAAGGTTCTTTGGTGGAAACGAAGAGTATAGTGAGTGCCCATGTAAGTGTGTATGAAATGAGATTCGCCGAGGGATTCAATATATGGACTTATCAACATTTATCCCGAAAAGCCACTTACTTTATCTGGACACCCTGGAACCCCACTTTGACACGGGCGAATTGGGGTATTCAGGGGTAAATAGCTTTCTCTTATTTCTGATCGGAAGTATGAATTTTGTATGCTTACTGGAGCCGTCTCGTCGAGGCCGCGCCGTTGTTACGGGCGGGAATGCGAAGAATACTGGACTTGTTTTTGTTTTTTTTTTTGAAAATTTTCCTGTTCTGTTTTTAATATACGACGTTTACATTTTGTGCCAGTGTTGTACGCAGTGTAAAGATAACTTTTATTATATTTGTGAAAACATTTAAAGCTTGTTGGATACCTAAAAGGGTATTGTAATTGTCATAAAATACATGTACGATGTCGATATGGCGAACGCTGAGAACTCCGATGGGACCGATCCTCCAGATGCGGTCCGATCTTGGGATTCACTGCTCTGCCTCCAAGCTTCGGATCGTTGCGGCGGCGGAGGATTGGGTATGTAGATTATACTAAGATATGCTTCACTTCGCCGCTCTGCATCCGCATGCGGCCAGATTCCATAATGTAGCTCTGAAGCTTTCACTGATACCAGAGTTGCGTGAGTGATACGTATATACATCTTCACGCGTATTTAGCTGTGCTCTACGGTCCCTCAACAAATGCGGATTCTAATACGTCGGTCAACAGTATGATCTCTGTCGCTTTTTGTCAGGTTAATTACAATTAAAATTTATATACAGTCGTTTTTCTATGAAACAGGGAAGTATTTCGCGTGCCCATCGGGATCGTCTCAGTGAGGCGATTCTGTTGGGCACATGAAACGCTCCTCTGTCGTGATAAGGACTCTTGGAGCTATGGAGACCATTCTCTGTGGACTTGAGAACCAGTACGAACTGTACAAGGTAAACGAGACTTCCAAGTTTTAGATATCGAAGCTTCATTGAATCTAGTGTAGCTCGTGTCAGCTTTATAGACTGGAAGACATTTGTCCTCAAAGGCCAAAATTTGTTGTCCTTTCGTAGGGACAGTTCATGCTCACTTCAGTTAAAGAAAAAATGCATTCCTCTTTTAGTATTATTGAAAGTCCGTTTAGGCCAGTACATTTAGCCGGATATGACCCTTGACCCACAACTAATTCCTTGAGAAATGTTATCAGCAGTTTTAGTATCAGGAAGGTGTCCTGATTTATAGAAAAAAGTCCTCAAAAAAAAACCCGAGGGGAAAGGGTATTTTTGGGGGGTGCAAAAAAAAACAAAAAAAAAAAAAAACAAAAAAAAAACGAAAAATGAAGAAAAGTCACAAAAACCAAGCGTATGTTAAACAATTAAAACTTGACTTCATTAAATCATCCAAAATGAATATTTCTATCTGGGGAAAAATACTAAAAATTCTGAAGATAAAAGATTTATTTTTATTTTTTTTTTATAGTTTTTGTGTGAAATTTCGAAAAACAAGTATTAGCTTTTATAAAAAGCTTGAGTCTATGCTAAGCACACATTAATTTGTGTAGAACTAAAATGTGCCAGTTACCACAAAGTGTAAAAAAGTCAAAAATATCAAATGAGGATTTCCAAATCTTATAACCAATGTCACATAAATCAAAATTTCCGATTTTTTTTCACTATCAATTACAACTAATTGTACTACATGCCTACATTTACGGTTTCTTCATTTCTTATTCTAGTTTAAACTTTCATTTTACATTCTAGGTTAAAGTCATGAAAAAACAATCTGCCAAGATTGCCGTCTAGAAATGAAAACATTAAGAATTGGATGTGGGAAGAACTAGATAAGGGCAAATAAATGTTAATTTTGCAAGTGTGAGAGCAATCGTGCCTATCCATGTGATAAACTTTAGGCAGCTTTCAGGTAATTGCTGGGTTTCAATATGCAAGTGGGCGCTCCAGTGTGACCAGAGTTGGGGGTGTCCTGGGGTAACCAAATGGATAATTGAAAAGTAGAACCAGTCAACAGAATACCAGTCATCACCTTTCATTAAATGCTTCCGGGGCAAAAGCTATCATTAAGATTGTCTACACCCGTGGGCGTTGACAATAAAGGAAAGTCTCTTCAAACAAGAAAAAAATAATATCACTGACATTTATCTTAAAAGTAAATCCATATCGGTACTTAACTTCATGAAATCGTTTAAAAAAAGTGATAGTTTCTGTGCGCCAAAATATATGATACGCTATTGGTACACCAAAAGATATTTTATTATTATTTTTTTTTTTTTGGGGGGGGGGGGGGGGAGTGGGGAAATCAAAAGCAAACACATCACGAAAACATGCCTATATAATTTTGACCCCCACTAACCCGCTTTTATCTATGTATTTGAAAAACTTGGGGTTTAGGGGTTATATTTTTTTCTGCTCAAAAACATAGCTTCTGAGATTGTTGATACTCAATAGAACTGCCTCATCTATGTTTTGAGCAGAAATAAGTGAGTGAGTGTGTTTGAGGTTTACATCCCGTCAACAGCAAATGTCATATGCAGTGGTTTCAAAAACATTTCGGCATCTAGGTTTCAAGGAAAGATAGGAGTGTGATTTTCAATGTTATCTGAATAATAAGTAGAAGTAAAACATTAGCAGGGGAATAATGTCTAAGTAAACGGGTAAATCCCCACTACCCGTCTATTGATGAAACCCCTGCATACGGAGACCGGACCTCGGTTTAAAGACTCATCTGAGAGTCTGACGAAGCCTTTGGATCGAACCCACGACTCCTGGTTTATGAGGCTAGTAGCTTATCCACTACACCATGGAGGCTTCTTTTAGCAGAAATAAGAAAAATAATGTACATGTACACCCCCTAAAACTCCCCCAGGCCCCACCCACCCAGGTGTAAATGTGTAGCAGTGGTGTTAAAGTCAACTGCTGCTCCCTCGTGCGCGTGAAAACATCCGGAATGTGTGTTCAAGAGCCATTAATTAAGCTTGAGGCTTTCATCGCAATCGAACTAAAATAAATCAGTATAAACTATAACTCCAGTAGGGGATTTGGGATTACTATCGAGTACCCACAATCTATGCTTTTGAGCAGACATTTCGAAACACGCCTTACCAAACAAAAACATTGTCAATTGTTCAGCCCAAAAATGGAATTTTAAGATAAAAATGATGTTTTTCTGATTTCTACTCAAAACATAGAATGCGGAGCTCGACCGAGTACCCACAATCTATGTTTTTGAGCTGATATAAGAAATTTAATATTTATCCCTGTACTATATAAAAGTGGGGTTCGAGGGGTCAAAATTATATAGGCGTGTTTTTTTTTTATCCCACCCATCTGGGCTTGGAGTAATAGATTGGGCTGCTAATGCTTCCGCACAGAACTGATGCCGACCGCATATGAGTACTGCTAAACCGCTGAGAATATCCAGAAAAGTTGCTGCGAGTCAGCCTGTCCATGTAAACCCTTTTGGATCCATTGGGCGGCAGGGATTCAGATGTCATTTCATCTCAATGTCAGGTAAAAATCCCACAAACTTGGAAGTAACGTCTCGTTTTCGTGATGGTTAAATAAGCCTCCGAATTTTTCTCTGGATTTTTTGCGGGGTGATCAAATCTTCCAATAGATTTAAATATGCGTGTTTTCGTTATGTTTTTTATGACCCTAACTTTAAAAAAGTTGGAGGGGCATATTGCTTCGGGTTCGTCCATTCGACTTTCCGTAACGCCTTTGATGCATAGCATAACGCAAGCAACATGCATGCTAGGGTTTTGAAATTTCATATATCGAGTTTTCATGTAAAATTAGCTAACGCGTATTTTTTTCTTATCCGGATTATGCCCCTTTCAAAAGTTATTGCCCTTTGATTTTTTTTATAAAATCTTGTCAGCAAAATATCTTAAAATCTATTGGAGCTAGAGCCTTGTAAGTTGGTGACGAGTAGATGATGTCCTGATAAACTTTTGACTAAATTCCGAAAAATTCTTTGTGGCTAATGGCCCTTTGTCACTTTGGGTACATTTTAGGGCTATGCTTTGTGATGCATAGCAAAACTGTAGAACCTTGTATGCCAGGATTTTGAAATTTCATATATGGATTGCTCATGGCAAATTAGCTGAAAAATATTTTTCTCATCTGGATTTTGCCTCTTTTAAGGTTGTTTGTGTCAACATTTGGGTTCAGTCAGCTCAAAACAGTTATTGTGCGCAATGTTGGGAGACAAAATTTGTAAATCAATTTCAAGGGGTACACCCCTATTATTTTTCCTGCCTGATAAAAATTCAGAGGCCAATTTCTATTGCAGTAAGTAGATAGGACAGTGTTGCAATTGTTCTGATTGTGATTTTTGAGTGGTTGCTTCCACAAAGTCACACATAGCTATCAAAATCTTACTCGGCCATGTTACCGGAATACACCGTATGCACATATTTACGATATTAATTCATTTGATTCTGATGGCACAAATGTGCTTCCATACATTAAAATTTTGTCATGAGCCATTTACAAATGTATTTTCCGACCAAAAAAAAATGCTTATTTTTACAACTTGAACATAGATCTTGTTTATCAATAGCATACAAGGAAAATATAAATGGCATGTATTAAAAAAATAGAATGTAGAAAGACTGCACTTTATCAATTTCTGACGTAAGTTTTGTTTTTGATGTCGTCATTTGTTTGCGCGCGAGGAGCCTTACAGCCGGTAAAACAGTGTATAGTGCTGTCATCTGGCCATTACTTATTTAATGCTTTTTCTGCGGATTAAATCCTAATTTTCTCAGAACTGGCACGGATATTTTTTGAGGACTTTTTTTGGTAATTAATATAACATAGCCCTGTGTTTTGGTGTTAAAAGAATTTCTCAAGGAATTAGTTGGACCATAAAAATTAAAGTACCTCGCCTTTTGGGACCATTGATTTAATCGTGGAATTTGAAAATATTCGAGGGTCGCTGATGAGGCCTAATTGGCCAAAACTTGCAAGTCTGGTCCAGAAACAATTACACATTCCATACTTTTGAGTTCCGTGGTGTGTATTCATTGCTTCCAACGGATAACCGTTTCATAGAACATATTTATTTAGTTTTTAAGGGAATGAGAACGCCTTCATGTAAGGCAACTCCTTCAAAAATAGCAAATTATTTTCTTTCAGAGTAGAACCCCTTTTCAGTGGGATAAAGCTTATAGAAAGCCGAACAGGAAGTTCCGAAAGTTGTCAGGTTTTGAAAAATGGCGGAAAATCTGCCAGGTGCTCCAATTCCACTTAACTGAAGGTGGGTTGCAAACGTAATAAAAATAGCGACTGTCACATTAGCTCTAGTGATTATGTACCTTGAAATCATTTTATGAATGAACCATTGGATGGCTTAGTAAAAATGTAATAAATCTTTCTTTCAGGAAGGTTGTCATAACACATCATGAGGATGACACGCATATTATAATTATTTAAAGTTAAAACCTCTGAATCCCGGAATGTAGTAAGACTGGGTTATCCGTAACGTCTGCTTGGTGCAAAAAGTGTAAGTGCCAAATGACAACTTTTCAGGAGAAACAAAAAATGTTGTATAAAACAATTGCAAAGAACAATTATTAGCGTCTATTTTGCGTGTTGATTTCTTTCATTTGTTTATGATGTTGATTGTTGAAAAATGGCGTTTGAAAAACAGAATTTAGCCGTTAATATTGATACAGACATTCTGCGCTGAGTATTTTGGCACACAAACAGTGTAAGTGCATTCAACGCATGCGAGTAGTGTAGGCAGCGGTATGGCCCCGCGGACTGCGCATGCGCGGGGAGGACGTCACGGCGCGTCGGCCATATTGGATGACTTGACATCGGAATAAAAGTCTGCCACGTCTCTATTGTGCAAAGAAGGCACTTAAATTTAAACAAAAGGCCTCTTCAAAACTCAGCTGCTCCGTCTCTTTTGTTCGGAAGATGCACTAAAATGTGAAAACAAAAGCCTGATCAGCAACAGCACCCGTCTAAGAGTTTTTATGAACGCCGTTAAATTCATACAATACCTAGCCGACAAAATCGGTGATTTAATGATGCATAATTTAGCCGAGAGATTATTGATAATATAATTAGGACTGTGCATGTTTGTTTTTGTTTGCGGTTTAACGTCCCCGTCAACACTATGTCATTTTGGAGACGTTGCTTCCAGTTTTGTGTGACTTTAATCCGACATTGAGATGGTAAGACATCTCAAGCCCTGCCATCCGCTGAAACCAATAGGGCTTATTAGCATGGACGGGCCGATTCGCACCGCTTTGCCTGGGTTAAGCGGTTAACCAGTACTCGTGTGCGATCAGCTCTGCGTGGAAGCATCATGCAGCCCATCTATTTCTTCAAGCCCCGATGGCCGGGGGCCGATCTAGCGTACTGGACCTATCAGCCAAAAGATGCATGAAAATCTCTCTCTCTCTCTCTCTCTCTCTCTCTCTCTCTCTCTCTCTCTCTCTCTCTCTCTCTTCTTGTTATACGAGTACCCGCAATCTATGTTTTGAGCAGATATATCGAAAATATCAATTTTTATCAGATTTTTTTTTCTATATTTTTTGTTGTAAAATTTTCAACATATCTGAATATGTGAGTTTTTCTTATGTCTTTCGAAACCAGCTTTAAAAATGCACCTTGTGAAAATGTCATCTGCTGGTAGGTTTGGCACTAGTAGTATTAGCAATGAGGGTTCTGGGACAACCCCACCCCCCACACACTGTGGGGCCGACCCCCACCCCCCGGGTCGGCCCTACCGAGTGGGGATGCCTAGGACAAAAAATGCTTTTCATCCCCGCAACACTGTGGGCCCCACCCCCACCCCGGCCGCATCGAGAGGGGATGCAATAGAATAAAATTTTTGTTTGCCCGCCATATCTCATGGCCAACACGTGACCAGCTCGCCAACAGCCCCACCGGTGGTGTGTGTTTGTATTAGAGAAATATAGTACCTAAACATACAGCACAAAAATGAATAAGTGTCCTTGGATTCCTGTGGGGAAGAGAGAATCCTGCAACAATAATTGCCGCGGAGAATTCTGTGGGCGACACAATTGTGTCAGTAAGAGGGTAGGAAGAAGAGAACCACTACTATGCACAAACTGTGGAGTGTTGGTGAAAACACACCATTTACTTTGTATGCAATGTGGTGTTAAATCAGTTATTACCATAAATTACATAAATAGGAGTCGAAGGACTCAAAAAGAGTTTAGACGGTTGTTCGCCATTTCTATCAAGTATAGTTAAAAAAGAGTTTAGATGGTTATATTCTAATTTATTTCCTATTAGAGAATTGTTAGTATATAGGTAAAGTTCCAACAAAAATGCTGAAAGATTTTCTAGTATATGTCCTATTAGAGAATTGTTAGTATTTAGGTAAAGTTCCAACAAAAATGCTGAAAGATTTTCTACTATATTTCCTATTAGAGCAATGTTAGTATATAGGTAAAGTTAAAGATAAATGCTGAAAGATTTTCTACTGTATTTCCTATTAGAGAATTGTTAATATATAGGTAAAGTTAAAGATACAGTAACATGGCTACTATGGATGAATACATAGAGCAGTTACTGGCAGAAATCTTGGATGATCCCGCCGAGACTCTGTCAAAGGGCGCCTGTTAAAACCCTTACAGCCTGAAAAATATCGACCTACCCCACCACCACGCAAAATGAAGGCCGCCAAAAGAAAAGCCATCGAAGAGGAATTTGACCCTATCCCCGCGAGAAAGTCCTGAGATCCGTCAAGGAATATCAGGATGAGATCCTGGATTTGTTTACATCTGCTGAGCAACAGCTAATCTTCAGGCAGACCCCATGGGTTATTGGCGACTTCTTGAGGGGCTGGCAGATGGACTTGCCTGCCAATAATTCTCATAGTGCAGACCCCAGGACTTTCCTCGAGGCTGTGGTGCCCCAAATCAGTAGCAAGCTCGAGGAAGAGATCGAGGCGCTGGGTGGTGTGAAGTTCCAGTTGGCTCTCAAGATTCAGCTTCGGAAGGACAACCCCAAACGGTAGTAAGGAGTACACAACCCCGGTGCTGCGCAACAAACAGGAGGCCCTTCTCCAGGCCAGCGAAACAAAGGGGGCTCTCGATAAAACCTTCCCACAGATCCAAGAAACACTCGAAAAGTGGACGCAGAGAGGGTCTGGCTGGGTTGTAGATCAGGTACAAACCCTTTGGTTGGACATTGCAAGATATCAACCTCTTCGAGGTAGGTCCTACATCCCACTCCCAACAGAAGTAAGTGCTAAGAAAGCAGTGGTTAACGTGAAAAACAAGGACGACCGCTGTTTTCTATACTCGACCATAGCGGCTCTGAACGAACCACCACATCATCCGGAGAGGCCAGGGTGGTATAAAAATGATCTTCATTAATTCAACATTGGTTGGATTGATTTCCCAATTCCCATCTCTCAGATACCAAAATTTGAGCGGCAGAACAATCTAGCCTATAATGTCTTTGGCTGGGACAAAGGTGTCACAATCCTATATCTCAGCCAGCAACCGAAAGAGATAAAAAAGATTAATCTACTTTTGATTGGAATGGGCGATAAACTCCACTACACCTGTATTCATAATCTCAACCGTCTCCTCTACAACCAATTCAAGCACAGTAATAAGAAGCATTTCTGTTAGAGCTGTCTTCATGGCTACACGAGAGAAGACCTGCTGGAGGCCCACAAGCTTGAGTGCGAAGGCATCGACCAGACGGCTGTCCGGGTGGAGATGCCAGAGGAGGGTAAGAACAAGCTCACCTTCCAGAACCACCACAATCTGCAACCAACCCCATTCGTCATCTATGCAGACTTTGTGGCTCTCACCACCAAGATTCAGGGCCCCGAACGCGATCCTACAAAAAGTAACACCCAACGAACACAACAACACAAGGCTTGCAGCTACTGCTTTATCGTGGTGCGGTGTGATGGAACGACAAAGCCGCCTGTCGAGTATCGCGGCCCGAATGCAACAGAGCACTTCTTAAAATCACTCGAGGAGGAGGAGGAGCGCGAGATTAAGAGCGTGCTAGCCAACCCATAAAACATAAGGATGACACGAAAGAACTATCAGGCCCATAACAATGCCGCAAATAGCTATATATGCGAAAAACCGCTAAACGGTGACTCTGTCCGCGACCACTGCCATATCACGGGTAAATATCGAGGGGCAGCTCACAACGCCTGCAACCTTAAGCTGAGGCTAAGCCCAAAGACCACCGTTATTTCAGTGGTGTTCCACAACCTCAGAGGGTACGACTCCCACCTGCTCATGAAGGCCATATCGAGGGTCGAAGGCAGAGTCTCCTGCTTCCCCAATAACACAGAAAAATCTTCTTATCTCTCGACCAACATCTATTCATCGAGAAGGGGATGCGTGGAGGTATCTCAATGGTCTCAAAGTGCTATGCTAAGACCAACAATCCTCAGGTTGAGGATTATGACCCAGAAAAACCTAGTAGCCATATTCTCTACCTAGATGCGAACAAACTCTATGGTTGGGCTATGAGCCAGGCTCTTCCCATCAGAGACTTCCAGTGGGTCGATGTATCGGGACTCGCAGAAACCATTGCAGAACTACCCGCAGACAATGAAGAGGGCTATATCCTAGAGGTAGATATGGAATATCCAGCAAAGCTGCACAAAGCGCACAATGCCTATCCGCTAGCACCAGAGCGCCTAGTGGTCAATAAGGAGTGGATGTCGGAGTAACAGCGCGAACTTCTCTATTGAGCTTTTGGGGGAGCACCTACAGAGGTTGAGAAGTTGGTACCCAACCTTCGCAACAAATACCGTTATGTGCTCCACTATCGGAATCTCCAGTTATACATGTCTCTGGGCATGCGTCTGACCAAGATTCATCGCGCCCTCCGGGTCCAGCAGACTCCCTGGATGGAGCCCTACATCCGGATGAATACTGAGCTCCGGAAGAAGGCCACACGTGACTTTGAGAAGGATCTCTACAAGCTCATGAACAATTCGGACTTCGGCAAGACGATGGAGAACCTCCGTAGGCGTGTCGACGTCAAGCTGGTCCGCGCCGACGAGGAAGATAAACTCAGGCGTCTCATCGCCAGCCCAGCCTTTGCCAGAGCCAACATCTTTGACGATGATCTTGCAGCAGTCCAGATGCATAGAAGTCGTCTAGTGCTCAATCGACCGATTTACATAGCTATGAGCATTCTTGACCTTTCAAAGACCTTGATGTACGATTTCTATTACAATCGGCTCCAGAGGCAGTACGGAGAACGCTGCCAGCTCCTTACACGGACACCGACAGCCTCCTCCTCCTCGAAATCGAAACAGAGGATGTCTACGAGGACATGGCCAAGCACCAGGGCCTCTACGACACGTCCGACTTTCCGAAAGACCACCCGCTGCACAGCACAGAGAACAAGAAGGTGTTGGGTAAGATGAAGGACGAGTGCGCCGGGCAGTCAATCGCCGAATATGTGGGCCTGCGGCCGAAGATGTACTCCATCCTCCAGGCATCTGGAAAGAACATCAAGAAGGCCAAGGGTGTGAGAAAAGCAACTGTCAAGAAGCGCATCAGGCACGAGCAGTTCAAAGAGGCTCTCTTTGAGAAGCAAACCTTCCGCCATGGCATGGATGTTCTTAGGTCGGAGCGTCACCGCATCTACGGGCAGCATCTCAACAAGGTGTCGCTGTCGCCCTTCGATTCCAAGCGTTGGATCGCAGAAAACGGAGTTGACACACAGGCTTATGGTAACTAAGATTAAATTACACAAGAGATGGACGCGTTCGTTGAGGAACTGGGGCGGTATCTAAAGAATTCTGAAATCATAGGATAAACTATGGGTCCCAAGAGAGTTCTAACCCAGGAGCCGGCAACTACAGACCCCCAGAACCTCGATATACTGCAGGCGAAAGTTCCGAGACCAAGGACCACTGAAGTAGGACGTAAACCAAATGGATGAATTGTCACCCGGTGGATGGATTCGAGCTCAGCGCTTGAGAACCCCATACGGAGGAAGCTGAGTGTCCGGTGGCACAACAAGGAGTTCCTCGCGCACAAAACCGCGCTGAGGTCCATCCTGCAAGTAATACATCACAGGCTCGTCGAGCTTGGTGACTGTGCGCCCGAGCCGGTGCACATCCAGGGACCATATGGGATCAGTCGCTTGCCGGCGCCCCCCTTCAAGTTCGCCAGGCTGGTACAAATAACGAACGCCGATGCCGGAGGGGATTATTGTCTCCTCGAGACCAGCAGGACGACCAGGAACTACAGAGAAGGGCTTTTGTGCCACCGATCGCGCCCTTATAGCATCAGAGGACTTTTTGCCGGTCAGTCGGGGGACCTCACCATTCAAGGTTGTCAAAACGGCAGGCAACCTTTTCACCCACTCTGTAGACCGCTGACCAGAAGTGAGTCGCATCTCCTGAGCGTACTGGTGCCCAAAGAGCCGGTCAGCCAAGGTGCGATTGAAGCGCTCAACAACGCCCTGGTCCCGATGGATGTCAACCCGACCGCGCCGAACCCGGACAGAGTGCTTTGCCAACAGCTGGCTGAGAGAGCCCATGAACTCACGGCCGGGATCAACCTGGAGCAATTTGGGCCACTTCAACGGGCTCCGTTTGTAAATCCGAGCCAGGCTATCGGCGACCTCTGCCGCCGTCTTGTTGATCAAGGGCTCAGCCTCCTTGTAACGGCTGGCGACGCCAACAACCGTGAGAGCGTAGCGAAGGTTTTCCGCCCAACTCGGTCGTGTGGCAGAAAGAGTAGATCCGCCTGGTGTATTTCATTCGGTGTGGCGATGTCGAATTTTTGGCCGTGGCATAAGCCGTGGGGTAGGAAGGTAGATATGTCTGTTTTTTGAGCCAGTCCTTAGCCCGCTGCTCACTCACCTTGGCTGCAGACGCCAGCTTCTCAATGGCAGCGAGCCCCTTCCAGTGGCCCTTTGGGCTATAATATATGGCAGAGAGCTTACTGTCCGCCATTGCTACCAACAACCTGATAAGTCTCCAAAAGAATGAAAAACTAAAACTCACTTGGCGAGTTTGTAGGCCACAAAGCCGGTAGCAGCCATCCCCAGGGTGATGAAGGCAATCTCGCGTTCTTTCTGGTCGTCACTGGGTTGGTAAAAGTCGGAGAGCTGGGGTTCGGGCCCCAGGTCAGCAGGGCTGACATTTTTCCCGGTGACCTGCACATACAGGCGCATCGCTTCATCGACGTCTTTTAAGGTTCGAACGGCGCGCCCCTGGCGGCGGAGTTCCTCAGTGATGAAATCAATACGCTCGGTCCGTTTTCGAGACCAATCTGCCTGTACAGCCTGTAACTGTTCGACTGCTTTATCGTGACGCTTGTGCTCTTCGTCGACGCCAGAGCACTTCAAACTGGAGAACAAGAAGTTTGATCCCGAGAACGCCAGAGCGGTCACCAGGGCACCGCCAACGAGCATAGCAATACTTGCCATTACTTCATGATATCAGCAGGTATCAGCCCCTGTTTAATTAGCAAGTCTTTGGGGGCCATGGCGAGAGGGACGTCAACTATGACCATGCCTACATCTTGGGGTATGAAGTCTACTTTTGGAGGGCTATCCCCAATCGCCATCTTGCCAAGCCGGGCGTATCCCACAGCGATGCCATAGACGACTGCGCTATGGTAGAGCGCGTTGACAAGCATTTTACCATCAGCTGCCGGGGTTGTCATGGTTGTGACGCAACGGGCTTCACTCCATATAGAATGGATCTAGCCTGGTCTCTAATTGTTTCACAACCCGGGGTTTATCCTGTTGCGCAGCAACATGCGCAGATAACTTTCTATTCGACTTGTCTTTGTTGCTGTTGCTCTGAGCAACTTGTCGCCGCGATAGGCTCACATGTTGCAGGGCAACTACAGCAATACCGCCCGCAAGACAACCCCGATGATCCATGGTGTCCAGGCGTTTTTTCCTTCTGGCAGATTACCGTGTTGTTCCTGTTGTTGCTCTGCAACATGTTGCTCTGCAACAACAACAACATCGTTAGCGGCGTCATCGTTCTTTGTTTTCTTGAAGCTCCTTGAGCAGTCGTTCTTGCTTGGCCTTTCGAGCAGCGGCCCCGGCACGACCGGCTGCTACCTTTTTCGGGTCTTTAGGCTTCGTCACTCTTTGCGTCACTGTCTCCGCCAATGGCGTCGCAACTGCACCACGCTGAGTTGCAGCGTCCGGCTGTTGATCCTTCCCCATCATCGTATTCTCCGCCATCATTGTATGATGAATTGATGGGGCAGTAATGTTCAAATCTAGCATGCTTGAAAGTGATTAACGTTGCGGTGAGCGGAGCTAACCACATGCCATAGCGGTGATAGAGTTCGCTGGCAGCGCCTTGAAGTGCGCTACCTAGAAACGGATCGCTTTCGAGATCGCGAATGAGCCCTTGTTGGTCCGGGATCGGGACGAACTTCCCGACCAGTCCCGCATACAGCCCGCCGCGTTCGAAATCGTTTTTGGCATGTCTGCCCCTAATCGGGCGGAGAAACGGGCGTAGGGCCTCTCGACCTCAGAGTCACTCAGCTCCTCGACCTGGTCAACGGTCAAGGCCTTTCCGTGAGCCACAATTCCGGATTTCCTGGCCGACCCTCCTGCTACTATTGCAGCGAGCCTTTCGCGGTATTCTTGCACCCTGTCATCTTTCCATGGCTTTGCTTGTTGCTCTACAACATGCATCGCAGCCGTGTCTGGCGCCGCCGGGTCGTCAAGCATCTGGTCTATCAGCTCGTCACAGTCCATTCTTTTGCAACAACGGCGGACCTGTCTAAAATAGAGTCGCAGGCATGCGCATACATGCGCGGCGAACATCATGATCACCCGGGAAAGGATAAAAAAGACAGCGAAAAGCAGCGCCACATGCAGACCAAGTACAGCGATTTCTGCCGCTACTGAGCACACCGTTGGTGTTAGTGTTGTTCGACAACTACGCAATATTAATTACAATATCATGTAATAATAACAAAGTAATTATATAGTCAGCGGGTTGATCAGTCTTCAACAGAAGCTTAGCGTGTTTTGTCTCGGCTAGCTGCTGCCTCACCAACTCCCGTCCTCGTGCGGGATCACGTCATTTTTACGCAGACAGTCTTCGAACGAGTCACGAGCCTTGCAGTGGAACAAACAGACCCAGCGCGTCTGCTCGCGCAAGTCCTTCAGGACGGAGTTGTACTTTTGGGTGAGGACCCAGACGCTCTGGTCGTCGTGGCAACCCGAGAACGCCAGCTCTGACAGCATGTCTTTCTTCTTCGTCAAAGCCCTCGAAGCGCTGCAGTCGTCTATGATGTATAGGGTCGGCGCGCCCTTGAACACCCGGTAAAACGCTCGCAAGTAATCGTGAAGCCGCTCACCGGGGTCTAGAACGTAAATCTCAGGATCCGTCCAGATCCAGGGGCGATGCTGATACGTCCTGTTGTACTGTATGGTGGGGCCGAGGACCACGATGTGCCGAAAGAACACCCGGTAGGGGCCTTCGAGCAGATCGAGGATAAAAACGGGTTTTCCGCATCCCGTTTGCCCGCATATTGTCGCCGAATGGGCCGTGCGCGGTAGGAGATTTATTAACCGTTCCTAAGGAACATTTATTAATCTTTGATTAAAAGACCGCTGAGACGAACCGGCCATTTTCGATGTTAAGCTGTGCATCCATGATGACGTAGAGATAGATGTTCAATGCGCCAGCAGCCTCGGCTCTTTTCGTTATCTGGATTGTCACACCTTCGCTGGCATTCTCTATCCGCCTGCCGGAGCTGTGGAGCCGGTCGTCGTCGCTTGTCCTGAGGTCAAGCCACAGCGCGTACTTGCTGGTGAGGTATTCCACAAGGCTGACGTCGGCTAGGGCAAGGTCTTTTTCGACCGTTGCCACTTCAGGATGTCGCCTGCTACCGGCTGCGAAGAGTTTCCTCGCTTCATCAAACATCTGGTAAGAGCGCATCCCTTGGCTGAAGAGTTGGTTGGGGATCCCCTCGATGGTGACCTCGACCTTGGCAATTTTCGGGTTATAGAAGGCCTCTGTGTCGCGAGCGAAGGGCTGTTGCGCGGCTTCATCCTCAAAGAGCATCAGGATGCCCTTCATGCTGCGGGCGGGCACGTTGAGATTGATATTCCAGAGGGTGTCGTTGTTGTCTTTGCCGATTTTGCGGTGCCGCAGTACCCAGTCGTAAAGGATCGAAATGCGGCTTCAGTACTGGTTGTTGATCATTTGGGCCAGCTCCGGCAGGGTGACCATGTCATACTCAAGACAGATGTTTCCAATGTCGAAAGAGGCACCTCTGCCTGTGGCTTGAATCACACGGTTGTAGTCGTTGAACGTGAGCTCATACTCGAGTCGGTCGCCCAGCGCGCTCTGGTAGAATGGCATGTGGCTCTCGAGTAGCTCGTAGTCTAGTGGGATGTAGAAACGATTGCCGAAAACATCGGCGACGGCTTTGTCCGCTGGAACGGACTCATCTTTTTCCCAGCATTGATTCGAATCCTCGTCGTATTTTGGTTTTCCGACGTATCAATACCTTAGTACTGGCCATTTTTCCTCTGTGAAGCCGTCCTCCAGAGATCGCGGTAGCAGTGGTACACATCACTATCGTCGATGCTGAGAACCTCATTTCCCGAAATTTTAATGACGGTCTTTTTCACGAGGGCGCGGCCTAGGTTCTGAACCAAGGTCCGATTGGCATCTTCGCTGTGCAGCGTGATCGTTTTGGCAAACCTAGCGGTCCCGGGGACGATGACATCATGTTGGCCGAGGTTGGGGAATCGAACGAGAAGCTGCTTGTTCGGGCCAATCGTGCTCGGGTTGTTAGTTATCGACACCGATTGCATCACCCCTATCACCCCAAGGGGTTCTCGGAAGCACCGGTAGGTGTCAAGCTGTCGTCCGTACTTACTTGATGACATGGTGTCAGCTTCGTTCACACTCGACAAAGTCGTCTGTTTTAAAGATGCGCGACAACGTTCAAATGCACATACGTGTTACATAAATATGGCTGACTATGATTTCAAAAACCCAACGTTCGACCCAGACGGGCCTGGAATAGACGATTATTATGATTTCGACCTCCCCGACCCCCTATGGAGCCACCACTGCCCGTCCAGCAAGATCTAATCACATCCGGGGACAATTTGCAGAAACTGCACGGCGAGTTGAAACAGGCAGAACTTGAGGCTCAGAAAAGGCGCCTGGTTGAAACTTTCTACAAAGAAGTGAACAGTGCCTATGGGTTGCGACCCGAAGGCAGGATCGACTATAGCCAGTTTGGGATTGATGCCGACGGCAAAACACTCTACTGGACCCCAGGCGACAAAAAGATCCCTATCACTGCGACGAGGGGACCATTCCGGTTTCTGGCCCTATCAACACTGGCCACAGGATACGGAGGAGGCGGCACACATGCACTGCGAAGTTCACTGGGGTTCCCTGAATACACATCGAATATGCAGCGTCTAAGTAGCTCCGCTGTGAAAGCTCTCAAGCAGGCAGATAAAGCCCTCCCGAGCCGTGCGAACTTTGAAAATATCGAACTTCAGGACATCCCCGGCATAGCGATAGCGCACGCCGCAGCGCAGAAGACGTTGAGACCGTATTGAAGACAATTGATGATCAGCCTATCGACACCGCGTGGGTCACCCAGGCCAAAAGAGAGCTCGCTGGGCTTGAAAAGGCCATGACTCGAACACGAGATGAGTTGGCGAACAACCTGGCAAAGCTGTCAAAGGTCGACGAGGGAAATCCCAAGTTGAAAAACGCTTGGCCAGGGAGCGGCGGAAAGTGACGGAAACGGACGACCCCGAAATCCAACAGGAATTTCGGGACCGGATCAGAAACCTCGAGAGTGAGCTTTCTGACATAGAAATCGAAAGACAGTCGAGGCTCGAAGCGCTCTCTACGAACAGAGATTAACAGAATCCGTGAGACGTTCAGGCGGCTCCTTCATGAAGACAAGACGCTGGCTGAGCGAATATGGACACTCTTCCGCGAACAGGGGATAACGATCGTGAGCACTCTTACAGCGGTTGGGATGGCAATTTCGACCCTTGTGCTTGCGCTAACCGGCGGCGGGGGGAGTGTACCGGCTCCGGCTCCAAAGCCACCCGGCAAGGGCGGGGTCAAGGAGTGTGTAAAACAGCACCTACAGTCCCTCCGGCGTGGCCTGGCCGATTTGGCCGGCAAGGCCGCGGCTGCCCTGCCCGGAATCATCGTCTCTTGGCTCTTGAGCACGCTAGGGAAGGCCGCTTCGTGGCTCGCAGATAATTTGTGGGCCTTGGTCATCGGCGTGGGGCCCTACTCTAGTGGCTGCACAGGACTGGCTAGCGCTCAACCAACCAAAGCACCACTAAACCAACCCCGATCCTTGCGATTATGAGAGCTGTTTTTTCTTCTTCATGATCGAGACCGGATTTCAGGTCCGGAGCAACCGTGGCAGACGTAGGCGAACCTTCGGGCGGTGGCCCTGCGAGTACTCGCGAATCGGTCCCGGCTGGTGCGGTAGTTTTCCCCTGGAATGTCCTATCGACTTAAGAGGCAGGTTGAATTAGTGCCGCCTTGTTTATTCCTGGGTTGTGGCCGATGGCAGCGTCTGACCCCGCTATTTGGATTTGGTTATTATAACCTTGGACATTGCCTGGATGGAGTGCCATGTCGCTCGGCATCAAGTAGAGCGCTCTCCAGCAAACGTAATCCAGTGGTGTGGATGCATATTGCAACGTCATTTGATAGCGATCGATGCTGCTGGGGATGTCGACAGGTTAGGCGATGGCGTCTTCGAGATTCGCCGTAAACTGCTTCTGGGCGTCGAACCCCGTCCCGACTTTGAGAATGTTGGAACGGGTTTGAGCTTGCGCTCCCAGGATTGCCCAAACATAAGTTCTAATCGAGTCCTTGAGGCGCACGACACCCGCTTGCGTGAAGCCATCTGATTTGTCGAGAATGAACATCGTCCATGCCTTTGAAATATCCGCATTATGGCGTATGGCATCCTTCGGGTGAAAAAAGGGGCCATCGGAGCTGTGCTCACTGCGGTATTTCTCCGAAGGGGTCATGAATGTACTAAAAGATCCGAGGCCTTGACACCCGTAGTCCCGCTTTTGCCTCCAATCTATAGAAGGCGAAACGGCGAACTCCTCGCAAAGCCGCTTGTAGGCCCTGGAGTCATATTGGTTATAGTACCATAAATAGGACTCGTCCCCAGGGAGGGCGACTTTTAGCTACTCAAGCAGACGCCTCGTCGTATAATAAACATGGAAGCAATACAGGCTTGCAAGAAGGGACTCCTCCGCTTTGAGATGGTCCTGGAATGAAACACCACATCCGGCGGTTGCGCACCAAACCGCAATGTTCAGCTTGCACTGCCACCAGCTGAAGGGGGTGTGCTGCCAGCTGTCCCACGCCTTGTTTGCCTTAGTGACGTCCCCGGTAAGCGGAGGGTTTTGATAATGCTGCCAGGTGTTGTCCCACGGCTTGTTTTCCTTTTGTTTGCGTGTAAGCGGATGATTTTGATAATCGAAGATGTTCGGGTATTTGGCAAGGAAGTGACTTCCCTTATCGTCGACCATTATGACTAGGTTTGGCTCCCCTGCTGCTGACTCCTTATGTTTGAAATGGCCGCCTGCCCGATATTTTGCCGAGCTATTAAACGTAAACGCCTTGGTATCCATACCTATTTAGGTGATTATCATGTACATCACACTCACTGACGTTCAAAACGATGTGCCAATCAATCTTGCCAGGACCCTGTCTGCGGGTGAGCGAGAGATTGCTCTCTGCGAGTTGACGTATTATCACTGGTGGTAGAACATATGTACGGTGAAAAGGAAATATAAGGTCTCAAATAAAAAGACAGAAAAAAAAACAATACCTGACGGGTATTATAACGTCTGTGAGTTGAACGGAAAGATGTTTCAACGGTTGGGCGCCGAACTCACTCTAGATGAGCCCTCTGGTCTATTGCAATTAACGGTAAAGCTCGGAGAAGTTATAACAATGAATCGCGAATTGGCTAATATCTTAGCCTTTTCCGACAATACTTTCAGACCTCGTCCCCAAACCTTTACCCTTCTCCACGGCGACCTAAAAAGTAATGAACCCCGCCCCCAGACGTTCACTGCAGAGCAGCCACACAAGCTGGCCGCCCATCGTGAGGTCTACTTTCACCTTGCTGAATTCAGTACTTCAGACAATCTGTATAACGGTCGCCCCTCTACACTGCTTAGCTCTGTACCCGTCGAGAACGAAAAGTGTGGAGCTTGTAGAACTGAATCATTTCCCGTCCTCAGGTTGAGGATTATAACCCAGAAAAACCTAGTAGCCATATCCTCTACCTAGATGCGAACAAACTCTATGGTTTGGCTATGAGCCAGGCTCTTCCCATCAGAGACTTCCAGTGGGTCGATGTATCGGGACACGCAGAAACCATTGCAGAACTGCCCGCAGACAATGAAGAGGGCTATATCCTAGAGGTAGATATGGAATATCCAGCAAAGCTGCACAAAGCGCACAATGCCTATCCGCTAGCACCAGAGCGCCTAGTGGTCAATAAGGAGTGGATGTCGGAGTACCAGCGCGAACTTCTCTATTGAGCTTTGGGGGGAGCACCTACAGAGGTTGAGAAGTTGGTACCCAACCTTCGCGACAAATACTGTTACGTGCTCCACTATCGGAATCTCCAGTTATACATGTCTCTGGACATGCGTCTGACACAGATTCATCGCGCCCTCCGGTTCCAGCAGACTCCCTGGATGGAGCCCTACATCCGGATGAATACTGAGCTCCGGAAGAAGGCCACAAGTGACTTTGAGAAGGATCTCTACAAGCTCATGAACAATTCGGTCTTCGGCAAGACGATGGAGAACCTCCGTAGGCGTGTCGACGTCAAGCTGGTCCGCGCCGACGAGGAAGATAAACTCAGGCGTCTCATCGCCAGCCCAGTCTTTGCCAGAGCCAACATATTCGACGATGATCTTGCAGCAGTCAAGATGCAAAGAAGTCGTCTAGTGCTCAATCGACCGATGTACATGAGCATTCTTGACCTTTCAAAGACCTTGATGTACGATTTCTATTACAACCGGCTCCAGAGGCAGTACGGAGAACGCTGCCAGCTCCTTACACGGACACCGACAGCCTCCTCCTCGAAATCGAAACAGAGGATGTCTACGAGGACATGGCCAAGCACCAGGGCCTCTACGACACGTCCGACTTTCCGAAAGACCACCCGCTGCACAGCACAGAGAACAAGAAGGTGTTGGGTAAGATGAAGGACGAGTGCGCCGGGCAGTCAATCGCCGAATATGTGGGCCTGCGGCCGAAGATGTACTCCATCCTCCAGGCATCTGGAAAGAACATCAAGAAGGCCGAGGGTGTGAGAAAAGCAACTGTCAAGAAGCGCATCAGGCACGAGCAGTTCAAAGAGGCTCTCTTTGAGAAGCAAACCTTCCGCCATGGCATGGATGTTCTTAGGTCGGAGCGTCACCGCATCTACGGGCAGCATCTCAACAAGGTGTCGCTGTCGCCCTTCGATTCCAAGCGTTGGATCGCAGAAAACGGAGTTGACACACAGGCCTATGGTTACAAAGATTAAATTACACAACAAGAGATGGACGCGTTCGTTGAGGAACTGGGGCGGTATCTAAAGAATTCTGAAATCATAGGGTAAACTATGGGTCCCAAGGGAGTTCTAACCCAGGAGCCGGCAACTACAGACCCCAAGAACCTCGAGATACTGCAGGCGAAAGTTCCGAGACCAAGGACCACTGAAGTAGGACGTAAACCAAATGGATGAATTGTCACCCGGTGGATGGATTCGAGCTCAGCGCTTGAGAACCCCATACGGAGGAAGCTGAGTGTCCGGTGGCACAACAAGGAGTTCCTCGCGCACAAAACCGCGCTGAGGTCCATCCTGCAAGTAATACATCACAGGCTCGTCGAGCTTGGTGACTGTGCGCCCGAGCCGGTGCACATCCAGGGACCATAGTGGATCAGTCGCTTGCCGGCGCCCCCCTTCAAGTTCGCCAGGCTGGTACAAATAACGAACGCCGTCGCCGGAGGGGATTATTGTCTCCTCGAGACCAGCAGGACGACCAGGAACTACAGAGGAGGGCTTTTGTGCCACCGATCGCGCCCTTATAGCATCAGAGGACTTTTTGCCGGTCAGTCGGGGGACCTCACCATTCAAGGTTGTCAAAACGGCAGGCAACCTTTTCACCCACTCTGTAGACCGCTGACCAGAAGTGAGTCGCATCTCCTGAGCGTACTGGTGCCAAAAGAGCCGGTCAGCCAAGGTACGATTGAAACGCTCAACAACGCCCTGGTCCCGATGGATGTCAACCCGACCGCGCCGAACCAAGACAGAGTGCTTTGCCAACAGCTGGCTGAGAGAGCCCATGAACTCACGGCCGGGATCAACCTGGAGCAATTTGGGCCACTTCAACGGGCTCCGTTTGTAAATCCGAGCCAGGCTATCGGCGACCTCTGCCGCAGTCTTGTTGATCAAGGGCTCAGCCTCCTTGTAACGGCTGGCGACGTCAACAACCATGAGAGCGTAGCGGAAGGTTTTCCGCCCAACTCGGTCGTGTGGCAGAAAGAGTAGATCCGCCTGGTGTACTTCATTCGGTGTGGCGATGTCGAATTTTTGGCCGTGGCATACGCCGTGGGGTAGGAAGGTAGATATGTCTGTTTTTTGAACCAGTCCTTAGCCCGCTGCTCACTCACCTTGGCTGCAGACGCCAGCTTCTCAATGGCAGCGAGCCCCTTCCAGTGGCCCTTTGGGCTATAATATATGGCAGAGAGCTTACTGTCCGCCATTGCTACCAACAACCTGATAAGTCTCCAAAAGAATGAAAAACTAAAACTCACTTGGCGAGTTTGTAGGCCACAAAGCCGGTAGCAGCCATCCCCAGGGTGATGAAGGCAATCTCGCGTTTTTTCTGGTCGTCACTGGGTTGGTAAAAGTCGGAGAGCTGGGGTTCGGGCCCCAGGTCAGCAAGGCTGACATTTTTCCCAGTGACCTGCGCATACAGGCGCATCGCTTCATCGACGTCTTTTAAGGTTCGAACGGCGCGCTCCTGGCGGCGGAGTTCCTCAGTGATGAAATCAATACGCTCGGTCCGTTTTCGAGACTAATCTGCCTGTACAGCCTGTAACTGTTCGAATGCTTTATCGTGACGCTTGTGCTCTTCGTCGACGCCAGAGCTCTTCAAACTGGAGAACAAGATGTTTGATCCCGAGAACGCCAGAGCGTTCACCAGGGCACCGCCAACGAGCATAGCAATACTTGCCATTACTTCATGATATCAGCAGGTATCAGCCCCTGTTTAATTAGCAAGTCTTTGGGGGCCATGGCGAGAGCGACGTCAACTATGACCATGCCTACATCTTGGGGTATGAAGTCTACTTTTGGAGGGCTATCCCCAATCGCCATCTTGCCAAGCCGGGCGTATCCCACAGCGATGCCATAGACGACTGCGCTATGGTAGAGCGCGTTGACAAGCATTTTACCATCAGCTGCCGGGGTTGTCATGGTTGTGACGCAACGGGCTTCACTCCATATAGAATGGATCTAGCCTGGTCTCTAATTGTTTCACAACCCGGGGTTTATCCTGTTGCGCAGCAACATGCGCAGATAACTTCCTATTCGACTTGTCTTTGTTGCTGTTGCTCTGAGCAACTTGTCGCCGCGATAGGCTCACATGTTGCAGGGCAACTACAGCAATACCACCCGCAAGACAACCCCGATGATCCATGGTAACCAGGCGTTTTTTCCTTCTGGCAGATTACCGTGTTGTTCCTGTTGTTGCTCTGCAACATGTTGCTCTGCAACAACAACAACAACATCGTTAGCGGCGCCATCGTTATTCATGACATGGTGTTTTTCTTTGTTTTCCTGAAGCTCCTTGAGCGGTCGTTCTTGCTTGGCCTTTCGAGCAGCGGCCCCGGCACGACCGGCTGCAACCTTTTTCGGGTCTTTAGGCTTCGTCACTCTTTGCGTCACTGTCTCCGCCAATGGCGTCGCAACTGCACCACGCTGAGTTGCAGCGTCCGGCTGTTGATCCTTCCCCATCATCGTATTCTCCGTCATCATTGTATGATGAATTGATGGGGCAGTAATGTTCAAATCTAGCATGCTTGAAAGTGATTAACGTTGCGGTGAGCGGAGCTAACCACATGCCATAGCGGTGATAGAGTTCGCTGGCAGCGCCTTGAAGTGCGCTACCTAGAAACGGATCGCTTTCGAGATCGCGAATGAGCTCTTGTTGGTCCGGGATCGGAACGAACTTCCCGACCAGTCCATCATACAGCCCGCCGCGTTCGAAATCGTCTTTGACATGTCTGCCCCTAATCGGGCGGAGTAACGGGCGTAGGGCCTCTCGACCTCAGAGTCACTCAGCTCCTCGACCTGGTCAACGGTCAAGGCCTTTCCGTGAGCCACAATTCCGGATTTCCTGGCCGACCCTCCTGCTACTATTGCAGCGAGCCTTTCGCGGTATTCATGCACCCTGTCATCTTTCCATGGCTTTGCTTGTTGCTCTGCAACATGCATCGCAGCCGTGTCTGGCGCCGCCGGGTCGTCAAGCATCTGATCTATCAGCTCGTCACAGTCCATTCTTTTGCAACAACGGCGGACCTGTCTAAAATAGAGTCGCAGGCATGCGCATACATGCGCGGCGAACATCTGGATCACCCGGGAAAGGATAAAAAAGACAGCGAAAAGCAGCGCCACATGCAGACCAAGTACAGCGATTTCTGCCGCTACTGAGCACACCGTTGGTGTTGGTGTTGTTCGACAACTACGCAATATTAATTACAATATCATGTAATAATAACAAAGTAATTATATAGTCAGCGGGTTGATCAGTCTTCAACAGAAGCTTAGCGTATTTTGTCTCGGCTAGCTGCTGCCTCACCAACTCCCGTCCTCGTGCGGGATCACGTAATTTTTACGCAGACAGTCTTCGAACGAGTCACGAGCCTTGCAGTGGAACAAACAGACCCAGCGCGTCTGCTCGCGCAAGTCCTTCAGGACGGAGTTGTACTTTTGGGTGAGGACCCAGACGCTCTGGTCGGCGTGGCGACCCGAGAACGCCAGCTCTGACAGCATGTCTTTCTTCTTCGTCAAAGCCCTCGTAGCGCTGCAGTCGTCTATGATGTATAGGGTCGGCTCGCCCTTGAACACCCGGTAAAACGCTCGCAAGTAATCGTGAAGCCGCTCACCGGGGTCTAGAACGTAAATCTCAGGATCCGTCCAGATCCAGGGGCGATGCTGATACGTCCTGTTGTACCGTATGGTGGGGCAGAGGACCACGATGTGCCGAAAGAACTCCCGGTAGGGGCCTTCGAGCAGATCGAGGATAAAAATGGGTTCTCCGCATCCCGTTTGCCCGCATATTGTCGCCGAATGGGCCGTGCGCGGTAGGAGATTTATTAACCGTTCCTCAGGAACATTTATTAATCTTTGATTAAAAGAAAGCTGAGACGAACCGGCCATTTTCGATGTTAAGCTGTGCATCCATGATGACGTAGAGATAGATGTTCAATGCGCCAGCAGCCTCGGCTCTTTTCGTTATCTGGATTGTCAAACCTTCGCTGGCATTCTCTATTCGCCTGCCGGAGCCGTGGAGCCGGTCGTCGTCGCTTGTCCTGAGGTCTAGCCACAGCGCGTACTTGCTGGTGAGGTATTCCACAAGGCTGACGTCGGCTAGGGCAAGGTCTTTTTCGACCGTTGCCACTTCAGGATGTCGCCTGCTACCGGCTGCGAAGAGTTTCCTCGCTTCATCAAACATCTGGTAAGAGCGCATCCCTTGGCTGAAGAGTTGGTTGGGGATCCCCTCGATGGTGACCTCGACCTTGGCAATTTTCGGGTTATAGAAGGCCTCTGTGTCGCGAGCGAAGGGCTGTTGCGCGGCTTCATCCTCAAAGAGCATCAGGATGCCCTTCATGCTGCGGGCGGGCACGTTGAGATTGATATTCCAGAGGGTGTCGTTGTTGTCTTTGCCGATTTTGCGGTGCCGCAGTACCCTGTCGTAAAAGATCCAAATGCGGCTTCAGTACTGGTTGTTGATCATTTGGGCCAGCTCCGGCAGGGTGACCATGTCATACTCAAGACAGATGTTTCCAATGTCGAAAGAGGCACCTCTGCCTGTGGCTTGAATCACACGGTTGTAGTCGTTGAACGTGAGCTCATACTCGAGTCGGTCGCCCAGCGCGCTCTGGTAGAATGGCATGTGGCTCTCGAGTAGCTCGTAGTCTAGTGGGATGTAGAAACGATTGCCGAAAACATCGGCGACGGCTTTGTCCGCTGGAACGGACTCATCTTTGTTCCCAGCATTGATTCGAATCCTCGTCGTATTTTGGTTTTCCGACGTATCAATACCTTAGTACTGGCCATTTTTCCTCTCTGAAGCCGTCCTCCAGAGATCGCGGTAGCAGTGGTACATATCACTATCGTCGATGCTGAGAACCTCATTTCCCGAAATTTTAATGACGGTCTTTTTCACGAGGGCGCGGCCTAGGTTCTGAACCAAGGTCCGATTGGCATCTTCGCTGTGCAGCGTGATCGTGTTGGCAAACCTAGCGGTCCCGGGGACGATGACATCATGTTGGCCGAGGTTGGGGAATCGAACGATAAGCTGCTGGTTCGGGCCAATCGTGCTCGGGTTGTTAGTTATCGACACCGATTGCATCACCCCTTTCACCCCAAGGGGTTCGCGGAAGCACCGGTAGATGTCAAGCTTTCGTCCGTACTAACTAGATGACATGGTGTCAGCTTCGTTCACACTCGACAAAGTCGTCTGTTTTAAAGATGCGCGACAACGTTCAAATGCACATACGTGTTACATAAATATGGCTGACTATGATTTCGAAAACCCAACGTTCGACCCAGACGGGCCTGGAATAGACGATTATTATGATTTCGACCTCCCCGACCCCCCTATGGAGCCACCACTGCCCGTCCAGCAAGATCTAATCACATCCGGGGACAATTTGCAGAAACTGCACGGCGAGTTGAAACAGGCAGAACTTGAGGCTCAGAAAAAGCGCCTGGTTGAAACTTTCTACAAAGAAGTGAACAGTGCCTATGGGTTGCGACCCGAAGGCAGGATCGACTATAGCCAGTTTGGGATTGATGCCGACGGCAAAACACTCTACTGGACCCCAGGCGACAAAAAGATCCCTATCACTGCGACGAGGGGACCATTCCGGTTTCTGGCCCTATCAACACTGGCCACAGGATACGGAGGAGGCGGCACACATGCACTGCGAAGTTCACTGGGGTTCCCTGAATACACATCGAATATGCAGCGTCTAAGTAGCTCCGCTGTGAAAGCTCTCAAGCAGGCAGATAAAGCCCTCCCGAGCCGTGCGAACTTTGAAAATATCGAACTTCAGGACATCCCCGGCATAGCGATAGCGCACGCCGCAGCGCAGAAGACGTTGAGACCGTATTGAAGACAATTGATGATCAGCCTATCGACACCGCGTGGGTCACCCAGGCCAAAAGAGAGCTCGCTGGGCTTGAAAAGGCCATGACTCGAACACGAGATGATTTGGCGAACAACCTGGCAAAGCTGTCAAAGGTCGACGAGGGAAATCCCAAGTTGAAAAACGCTTGGCCAGGGAGCGGCGGAAAGTGGCGGAAACGGACGACCCCGAAATCCAACAGGAATTTCGGGACCGGATCAGAAACCTCGAGAGTGAGCTTTCTGACATAGAAATCGAAAGACAGTCGAGGCTCGAAGCCCTCTCTACGAACAGAGAAGTTCTCCGCTCCCAGATTAACAGAATCCGTGAGACGTTCAGGCGGCTCCTTCAAGAAGACAAGACGCTGGCTGAGCGAATATGGACACTCTTCCGCGAACAGGGGATAACGATCGTGAGCACTCTTACAGCGGTTGGGATGGCAATTTCGACCCTAGTGCTTGCGCTAACCGGCGGAGGGGGGAGTGTACCGGCTCCGGCTCCAAAGCCACCCGGCAAGGGCGGGGCCAAGGAGTGGGTAAAAAAGCACCTACAGTCCCTCGGGCGTGGCCTGGCCGATTTGGCCGGCAAGGCCGCGGCTGCCCTGCCCGGAATCATCGTCTCTTGGCTCTTGAGCACGCTAGGGAAGGCCGCTTCGTGGCTCGCAGATAATTTGTGGGCCTTGGTCATCGGCGTGGGGCCCTTCTTCTAGTGGCTGCACGGGACTGGCTAGCGCTCAACCAACCAAAGCACCACTAAACCAACCCCGATCCTTGCGATTATGAGAGCTGTTTTTTCTTCTTCATGATCGAGACCTGATTTCAGGTCCGGAGCAACCGTGGCAGACGTAAGCGACCCTTCGGGCGGTGGCCCTGCGAGTACTCGCGAATCGGTCCCGGCTGGTGCGGCAGTTTTCACCTGGAATGTCCTATCGACTTAAGAGGCAGGTTGAATTAGTGCCGCCTTGTTTATTCCTGGGTTGTGGCCGATGGCAGCGTCTGACCCCGCTATTTGGATTTGGTTATTATAACCATGGACATTGCCTGGATGGAGTGCCATGTCGCTCGGCATCAAGTAGAGCGCTCTCCAGCAAACGTAATCCAGTGGTGTGGATGCATATTGCAACGTCATTTGATAGCGATCGATGCTGCTGGGGATGTCGACAGGTTAGGCGATGGCGTCTTCGAGATTCGCCGTAAACTGCTTCTGGGCGTCGAACCCCGTCCCGACTTTGAGAATGTTGGAACGGGTTTGAGCTTGCGCTCCCAGGATTGCCCAAACATAAGTTCTAATCGAGTCCTTGAGGCGCACGACACCCGCTTGCGTGAAGCCATCTGATTTGTCGAGAATGAACATCGTCCATGCCTTTGAAATATCCGCATTATGGCATATGGCATCCTTCGGGTGAAAAAAGGGGCCATCGGAGCTGTGATCACTGCGGTATTTCTCCGAAGGGGTCATGAATGTACTAAAAGATCCGAGGCCTTGACACCCGTAGTCCCGCTTTTGCCTCCAATCTATAGAAGGCGAAACGGCGAACTCCTCGCAAAGCCGCTTGTAGGCCCTGGAGTCATATTGGTTATAGTACCATAAATAGGACTCGTCCCCAGGGAGGGCGACTTTTAGCTACTCAAGCAGACGCCTCGTCGTATAATAAACATGGAAGCAATACAGGCTTGCAAGAAGGGACTCCTCCGCTTTGAGATGGTCCTGGAATGAAACACCACATCCGGCGGTTGCGCACCAAACCGCAATGTTCAGCTTGCACTGCCACCAGCTGAAGGGGGTGTGCTGCCAGCTGTCCCACGCCTTGTTTGCCTTAGTGACGTCCCCGGTAAGCGGAGGGTTTTGATAATGCTGCCAGGTGTTGTCCCACGGCTTATTTTCCTTTTGTTTGCGTGTAAGCGGATGATTTTGATAATCGAAGATGTTCGGGTATTTGGCAAGGAAGTGACTTTCCTTATCGTCGACCATTATGACTAGGTTTGGCTCCCCTGCTGCTGGCTCCTTATGTTTGAAATGGCCGCCTGCCCGATATTTTGCCGAGCTATTAAACGTAAACGCCTTTGTATCCATACCTTTTTAGGTGATTATCATGTACATCACACTCACTGACGTTCAAAACGATGTGCCAATCAATCTTGCCAGGACCCTGTCTGCGGGTGAGCGAGAGATTGCTCTCTGCGAGTTGACGTATTATCACTGGTGGTACAACATATGTACGGTGAAAAGGAACAATAAGGTCTCAAATAAAAAGACAGAAAAAAACAATACCTGACGGGTATTATAACGTCTGTGAGTTGAACGGAAAGATGTTTCAACGGTTGGGCGCCGAACTCACTCTAGATGAGCCCTCTGGTCTATTGCAATTAACGGTAAAGCTCGGAGAAGTTATAACAATGAATCGCGAATTGGCTAATATCTTAGGCTTTTCCGACAATACTTTCAGACCTCGTCCCCAAACCTTTACCCTTCTCCACGGCGACCTAAAAAGTAATGAACCCCGCCCCCAGACGTTCACTGCAGAGCAGCCACACAAGCTGGCCGCCCATCGTGAGGTCTACTTTCACCTTGCTGAATTCAGTACTTCAGACAATCTGTATAACGGTCGCCCCTCTACACTGCTTAGCTCTGTACCCGTCGAGAACGAAAAGTGTGGAGCTTGTAGAACTGAATCGTTTCCCGTCCTTATGACCCAGAAAAACCTAGTAGCCATATCCTCTACCTAGATGCGAACAAACTCTATGGTTGGGCTATGAGCCAGGCTCTTCCCATCAGAGACTTCCAGTGGGTCGATGTATCGGGACTCGCAGAAACCATTGCAGCACTACCCGCAGACAATGAAGAGGGCTATATCCTAGAGGTAGATATGGAATATCCAGCAAAGCTGCACAAAGCGCACAACGCCTATCCGCTAGCACCAGAGCGCCTAGTGGTCAATAAGGAGTGGATGTCGGAGTACCAGCGCGAACTTCTCTATTGAGCTTTGGGGGAGCACCTACAGAGGTTGAGAAGTTGGTACCCAACCTTCGCGACAAATACTGTTACGTGCTCCACTATCGGAATCTCCAGTTATACATGTCTCTGGGCATGCGTCTGACCAAGATTCATCGCGCCCTCCGGTTCCAGCAGACTCCCTGGATGGAGCCCTACATCCGGATGAATACTGAGCTCCGGAAGAAGGCCACAAGTGACTTTGAGATGGATCTCTACAAGCTCATGAACAATTCGGTCTTCGGCAAGACGATGGAGAACCTCCGTAGGCGTGTCGACCTCAAGCTGGTCCGCGCCGACGAGGAAGATAAACTCAGGCGTCTCATCGCCAGCCCAGCCTTTGCCAGAGCCAACATCTTCGACGATGATCTTGCAGCAGTCCAGATGCATAGAAGTCGTCTAGTGCTCAATCGACCGATTTACATAGGTATGAGCATTCTTGACCTTTCAAAGACCTTGATGTACGATTTCTATTACAACCGGCTCCAGAGGCAGTACGGAGAACGCTGCCAGCTCCTTACACGGACACCGACAGCCTCCTCCTCGAAATCGAAACAGAGGATGTCTACGAGGACATGGCCAAGCACCAGGGCCTCTACGACACGTCCGACTTTCCGAAAGACCACCCGCTGCACAGCACAGAGAACAAGAAGGTGTTGGGTAAGATGAAGGACGAGTGCGCCGGGCAGTCAATCGCCGAATATGTGGGCCTGCGGCCGAAGATGTACTCCATCCTCCAGGCATCTGGAAAGAACATCAAGAAGGCCGAGGGTGTGAGAAAAGCAACTGTCAAGAAGTGCATCAGGCACGAGCAGTTCAAAGAGGCTCTCTTTGAGAAGCAAACCTTCCGCAATGGCATGGATGTTCTTAGGTCGGAGCGTCACCGCATCTACGGGCAGCATCTCAACAAGGTGTCGCTGTCGCCCTTCGATTCCAAGCGTTGGATCGCAGAAAACGGAGTTGACACACACGCTTATGGTTACAAAGATTAAATTACACAACAAGAGATGGACGCGTTCGTTGAGGAACTGGGGCGGTATCTAAAGAATTCTGAAATCATAGGATAAACTATGGGTCCCAAGGGAGTTCTAACCCAGGAGCCGGCAACTACAGACCCCAAGAACCTCGAGATACTGCAGGCGAAAGTTCCGAGACCAAGGACCACTGAAGTAGGACGTAAACCAAATGGATGAATTGTCACCCGGTGGATGGATTCGAGCTCAGCGCTTGAGAACCCCATCCGAAGGAAGCTGAGTGTCCAGTGGCACAACAAGGAGTTCCTCGCGCACAAAACCGCGCTGAGGTCCATCCTGCAAGTAATACATCACAGGCTCGTCGAGCTTGGTGACTGTGCGCCCGAGCCGGTGCACATCCAGGGACCATAGTGGATCAGTCGCTTGCCGGCGCCCCCCTTCAAGTTCGCCAGGCTGGTACAAATAACGAACGCCGACGCCGGAGGGGATTATTGTCTCCTCGAGACCAGCAGGACGACCAGGAACTACAGAGGAGGGCTTTTGTGCCACCCATCGCGCCCTTATAGCATCAGAGGACTTTTTGCCGGTCAGTCGGGGGACCTCACCATTCAAGGTTGTCAAAACGGCAGGCAACCTTTTCACCCACTCTGTAGACCGCTGACCAGAAGTGAGTCGCATCTCCTGAGCGTACTGGTGCCCAAAGAGCCGGTCAGCCAAGGTACGATTGAAACGCTCAACAACGCCCTGGTCCCGATGGATGTCAACCCGACCGCGCCGAACCAGGACAGAGTGCTTTGCCAACAGCTGGCTGAGAGAGCCCATGAACTCACGGCCGGGATCAACCTGGAGCAATTTGGGCCACTTCAACGGGCTCCGTTTGTAAATCCGAGCCAGGCTATCGGCGACCTCTGCCGCAGTCTTGTTGATCAAGGGCTCAGCCTCCTTGTAACGGCTGGCGACGTCAACAACCGTGAGAGCGTAGCGGAAGGTTTTCCGCCCAACTCGGTCGTGTGGCAGAAAGAGTAGATCCGCCTGGTGTACTTCATTCGGTGTGGCGATGTCGAATTTTTGGCCGTGACATACGCCGTGGGGTAGGAAGGTAGATATGTCTGTTTTTTGAGCCAGTCCTTAGCCCGCTGCTCACTCACCTTGGCTGCAGACGCCAGCTTCTCAATGGCAGCGAGCCCTTTCCAGTGGCCCTTTGGGCTATAATATATGGCAGAGAGCTTACTGTCCGCCATTGCTGCCAACAACCTGATAAGTCTCCAAAAGAATGAAAAACTAAAACTCACTTGGCGAGTTTGTAGGCCACAAAGCCGGTAGCAGCCATCCCCAGGGTGATGAAGGCAATCTCGCGTTCTTTCTGGTCGTCACTGGGTTGGTAAAAGTCGGAGAGCTGGGGTTCGGGCCCCAGGTCAGCAAGGCTGACATTTTTCCCGGTGACCTGCGCATACAGGCGCATCGCTTCATCGACGTCTTTTAAGGTTCGAACGGCGCGCTCCTGGCGGCGGAGTTCCTCAGTGATGAAATCATTACGCTCGGTCCGTTTTCGAGACCAATCTGCCTGTACAGCCTGTAACTGTCCGAATGCTTTATCGTGACGCTTGTGCTCTTCGTCGACGCCAGAGCTCTTCAAACTGGAGAACAAGAAGTTTGATCCCGAGAACGCCAGAGCGTTCACCAGGGCACCGCCAACGAGCATAGCAATACTTGCCATTACTTCATGATATCAGCAGGTATCAGCCCCTGTTTAATTAGCAAGTCTTTGGGGGCCATGGCGAGAGCGACGTCAACTATGACCATGCCTACATCTTGGGGTATGAAGTCTACTTTTGGAGGGCTATCCCCAATCGCCATCTTGCCAAGCCGGGCGTATCCCACAGCGATGCCATAGACGACTGCGCTATGGTAGAGCGCGTTGACAAGCATTTTACCATCAGCTGCCGGGGTTGTCATGGTTGTGACGCAACGGGCTTCACTCCATATAGAATGGATCTAGCCTGGTCTCTAATTGTTTCACAACCCGGGGTTTATCCTGTTGCGCAGCAACATGCGCAGATAACTTCCTATTCGACTTGTCTTTGTTGCTGTTGCTCTGAGCAACATGTCGCCGCGATAGGCTCACATGTTGCAGGGCAACTACAGCAATACCACCCGCAAGACAACCCCGATGATCCATGGTGTCCAGGCGTTTTTTCCTTCTGGCAGATTACCGTGTTGTTCCTGTTGTTGCTCTGCAACAACAACAACATCGTTAGCGGCGCCATCGTTATTCATGACATGGTGTTTTTCTTTGTTTTCCTGAAGCTCCTTGAGCGGTCGTTCTTGCTTGGCCTTTCGAGCAGCGGCCCCGGCACGACCGGCTGCAACCTTTTTCTGGTCTTTAGGCTTCATCACTCTTTGCGTCACTGTCTCCGCCAATGGCGTCGCAACTGCACCACGCTGAGTTGCAGCGTCCGGCTGTTGATCCTTCCCCATCATCGTATTCTCCGTCATCATTGTATGATGAATTGATGGGGCAGTAATGTTCAAATCTAGCATGCTTGAAAGTGATTAACGTTGCGGTGAGCGGAGCTAACCACATGCCATAGCGGTGATAGAGTTCGCTGGCAGCGCCTTGAAGTGCGCTACCTAGAAACGGATCGCTTTCGAGATCGCGAATGAGCCCTTGTTGGTCCGGGATCGGGACGAATTTCCCGACCAGTCCATCATACAGCCCGCCGCGTTCGAAATCGTCTTTGACATGTCTGCCCCTAATCGGGCGGAGTAACGGGCGTAGGGCCTCTCGACCTCAGAGTCACTCAGCTCCTCGACCTGGTCAACGGTCAAGGCCTTTCCGTGAGCCACAATTCCGGATTTCCTGGCCGACCCTCCTGCTACTATTGCAGCGAGCCTTTCGCGGTATTCTTGCACCCTGTCATCTTTCCATGGCTTTGCTTGTTGCTCTGCAACATGCATCGCAGCCGTGTCTGGCGCCGCCGGGTCGTCAAGCATCTGGTCTATCAGCTCGTCACAGTCCATTCTTTTGCAACAACGGCGGACCTGTCTAAAATAGAGTCGCAGGCATGCGCATACATGCGCGGCGAACATCTGGATCACCCGGGAAAGGATAAAAAAGTCAGCGAAAAGCAGCGCCACATGCAGACCAAGTACAGCGATTTCTGCCGCTACTGAGCACACCGTTGGTGTTGGTGTTGTTCGACAACTACGCAATATTAATTACAATATCATGTAATAATAACAAAGTAATTATATAGTCAGCGGGTTGATCAGTCTTCAACAGAAGCTTAGCGTGTTTTGTCTCGGCTAGCTGCTGCCTCACCAACTCCCGTCCTCGTGCGGGATCACGTCATTTTTACGCAGACAGTCTTCGAACGAGTCACGAGCCTTGCAGTGGAACAAACAGACCCAGCGCGTCTGCTCGCGCAAGTCCTTCAGGACGGAGTTGTACTTTTGGGTGAGGACCCAGACGCTCTGGTCGGCGTGGCGACCCGAGAACGCCAGCTCTGACAGCATGTCTTTCTTCTTCGTCAAAGCCCTCGTAGCGCTGCAGTCGTCTATGATGTATAGGGTCGGCTCGCCCTTGAACACCCGGTAAAACGCTCGCAAGTAATCGTGAAGCCGCTCACCGGGGTCTAGAACGTAAATCTCAGGATCCGTCCAGATCCAGGGGCGATGCTGATACGTCCTGTTGTACCGTATGGTGGGGCAGAGGACCACGATGTGCCGAAAGAACTCCCGGTAGGGGCCTTCGAGCAGATCGAGGATAAAAACGGGTTTTTCCGCATCCCGTTTGCCCGCATATTGTCGCCGAATGGGCCGTGCGCGGTAGGAGCTTTATTAACCGTTCCTCAGGAACATTTATTAATCTTTGATTAAAAGACCGCTGAGACGAACCGGCCATTTTCGATGTTAAGCTGTGCATCCATGATGACGTAGAGATAGATGTTCAATGCGCCAGCAGCCTCGGCTCTTTTCGTTATCTGGATTGTCACACCTTCGCTGGCATTCTCTATCCGCCTGCCGGAGCCGTGGAGCCGGTCGTCGTCGCTTGTCCTGAGGTCAAGCCACAGCGCGTACTTGCTGGTGAGGTATTCCACAAGGCTGACGTCGGCTAGGGCAAGGTCTTTTTCGACCGTTGCCACTTCAGGATGTCGCCTGCTACCGGCTGCGAAGAGTTTCCTCGCTTCATCAAACATCTGGTAAGAGCGCATCCCTTGGCTGAAGAGTTGGTTGGGGATCCCCTCGATGGTGACCTCGACCTTGGCAATTTTCGGGTTATAGAAGGCCTCTGTGTCGCGAGCGAAGGGCTGTTGCGCGGCTTCATCCTCAAAGAGCATCAGGATGCCCTTCATGCTGCGGGCGGGCACGTTGAGATTGATATTCCAGAGGGTGTCGTTGTTGTCTTTGCCGATTTTGCGGTGCCGCAGTACCCTGTCGTAAAGGATCGAAATGCGGCTTCAGTACTGGTTGTTGATCATTTGGGCCAGCTCCGGCAGGGTGACCATGTCATACTCAAGACAGGTGTTTCCAATGTCGAAAGAGGCACCTCTGCCTGTGGCTTGAATCACACAGTTGTAGTCGTTGAACGTGAGCTCATACTCGAGTCGGTCGCCCAGCGCGCTCTGGCAGAATGACATGTGGCTCTCGAGTAGCTCGTAGTCAAGTGGGATGTAGAAACGATTGCCGAAAACATCGGCGACGGCTTTGTCCGCTGGAACGGACTCATCTTTGTTCCCAGCATTGATTCGAATCCTCGTCGTATTTTGGTTTTCCGACGTACCTTGGTACTGGCCATTTTTCCTCTCTGAAGCCGTCCTCCAGAAATCGCGGTAGCAGTGGTACACATCACTATCGTCGATGCTGAGAACCTCATTTCCCGAAATTTTAATGACGGTCTTTTTCACGAGGGCGCGGCCTAGGTTCTGAACCAAGGTCCGATTGGCATCTTCGCTGTGCAGCGTGATCGTGTTGGCAAACCTAGCGGTCCCGGGGACGATGACATCATGTTGGCCGAGGTTGGGGAATCGAACGAGAAGCTGCTTGTTCGGGCCAATCGTGCTCGGGTTGTTAGTTATCGACACCGATTGCATCACCCCTTTCACCCCAAGGGGTTCGCGGAAGCACCGTAGGTGTCAAGCTTTCGTCCGTACTTACTTGATGACATGGTGTCAGCTTCGTTCACACTCGACAAAGTCGTCTGTTTTTAAGATGCGCGACAACGTTCAAATGCACATACGTGTTACATAAATACGGCTGACTATGATTTCGAAAACCCAACGTTCGACCCAGACGGGCCTGGAATAGACGATTATTATGATTTCGACCTCCCCGACCCCCCTATGGAGCCACCACTGCCCGTCCAGCAAGATCTAATCACATCCGGGGACAATTTGCAGAAACTGCACGGCGAGTTGAAACAGGCAGAACTTGAGGCTCAGAAAAAGCGCCTGGTTGAAACTTTCTACAAAGAAGTGAACAGTGCCTATGGGTTGCGACCCGAAGGCAGGATCGGCTATAGCCAGTTTGGGATTGATGCCGACGGCAAAACACTCTACTTGACCCCAGGCGACAAAAAGATGCCTATCACTGCGACGAGGGGACCATTCCGGTTTCTGGCCCTATCAACACTGGTCACAGGATACGGAGGAGGCGGCACACATGCACTGCGAAGTTCACTGGGGTTCCCTTAATACACATCGAATATGCAGCGTCTAAGTAGCTCCGCTGTGAAAGCTCTCAAGCAGGCAGATAAAGCCCTCCCGAGCCGTGCGAACTTTGAAAATATCGAACTTCAGGACCTCCCCGGCATAGCGATAGCGCACGCCGCAGCGCAGAAGACGTTGAGACCGTATTGAAGACAATTAATGATCAGCCTATCGACACCGCGTGGGTCACCCAGGCCAAGAGAGAGCTCGCTGGGCTTGAAAAGGCCATGACTCGAACACGAGATGAGCTGGCGAACAACCTGGCAAAGCTGTCAAAGGTCGACGAGGGAAATCCCAAGTTGAAAAACGCTTGGCCAGGGAGCGGCGGAAAGTGACGGAAACGAACGACCCCGAAATCCAACAGGAAATTCGGGACCGGATCAGAAACCTCGAGAGTGAGCTTTCTGACATAGAAATCGAAAGACAGTCGAGGCTCGAAGCCCTCTCTACGAACAGAGAAGTTCTCCGCTCCCAGATTAACAGAATCCGTGAGACGTTCAGGCGGCTCCTTCATGAAGACAAGACGCTGGCTGAGCGAATATGGACACTCTTCCGCGAACAGGGGATAACGATCGTGAGCACTCTTACAGCGGTTGGAATGGCAATTTCGACCCTAGTGCTTGCGCTAACCGGCGGCGGGGGGAATGTACCGGCTCCGGCTCCAAAGCCACCCGGCAAGGGCGGGGTCAAGGAGTGGGTAAAAAAGCACCTACAGTCCCTCGGGCGTGGCCTGGCCGATTTGGCCGGCAAGGCCGCGGCTGCCCTGCCCGGAATCATCGTCTCTTGGCTCTTGAGCACGCTAGGGAAGGCCGCTTCGTGGCTCGCAGATAATTTGTGGGCCTTGGTCATCGGCGTGGGGCCCTTCTTCTAGTGGCTGCACGGGACTGGCTAGCGCTCAACCAACCAAAGCATCACTAAACCAACCCCGATCCTTGCGATTATGAGAGCTGTTTTTTCTTCTTCATGATCGAGACCGGATTTCAGGTCCGGAGCAACCGTGGCAGACGTAGGCGACCCTTCGGGCGGTGGCCCTGCGAGTACTCGCGAATCGGTCCCGGCTGGTGCGGCAGTTTTCCCCTGGAATGTCCTATCGACTTTAGAGGCAGGTTGAATTAGTGCCGCCTTGTTTATTCCTGGGTTGTGGCCGATGGCAGCGTCTGACCCCGCTATTTGGATTTGGTTATTATAACCTTGGACATTGCCTGGATGGAGTGCCATGTCGCTCGGCATCAAGTAGAGCGCTCTCCAGCAAACGTAATCCAGTGGTGTGGATGCATATTGCAACGTCATTTGATAGCGATCGATGCTGCTGGGGATGTCGACAGGTTAGGCGATGGCGTCTTCGAGATTCGCCGTAAACTGCTTCTGGGCGTCAAACCCCGTCCCGACTTTGAGAATGTTGGAACGGGTTTGAGCTTGCGCTCCCAGGATTGCCCAAACATAAGTCCTAATCCAGTGGTTGAGGCGCACGACACCCGCTTGCGTGAAGCCATCTGATTTGTCGAGAATGAACATCGTCCATGCCTTTGAAATATCCGCATTATGGCGTATGGCATCCTTCGGGTGAAAAAGGGGCCATCGGAGCTGTGATCACTGCGGTATTTCTCCGAAGGGGTCATGAATGTACTAAAAGATCCGAGGCCTTGACACCCGTAGTCCCGCTTTTGCCTCCAATCTATAGAAGGCGAAACGGCGAACTCCTCGCAAAGCCGCTTGTAGGCCCTGGAGTCATATTGGTTATAGTACCATAAATAGGACTCGTCCCCAGGGAGGGCGACTTTTAGCTACTCAAGCAGACGTCTCGTCGTATAATAAACATGGAAGCAATACAGGATTGCAAGAAGGGACTCCTCCGCTTTGAGATGGTCCTGGAATGAAACACCACATCCGGCGGTTGCGCACCAAACCGCAAAGTTCAGCTTGCACTGCCACCAGCTGAAGGGGGTGTGCTGCCAGCTGTCCCACGCCTTGTTTGCCTTAGTGACGTCCCCGGTAAGCGGAGGGTTTTGATAATGCTGCCAGGTGTTGTCCCACGGCTTATTTTCCTTTTGTTTGCGTGTAAGCGGATGATTTTGATAATCGAAGATGTTCGGGTATTTGGCAAGGAAGTGACTTCCCTTATCGTCGACCATTATGACTAGGTTTGGCTCCCCTGCTGCTGACTCCTTATGTTTGAAATGGCCGCCTGCCCGATATTTTGCCGAGCTATTAAACGTAAACGCCTTTGTATCCATACCTATTTAGGTGATTATCATGTACATCACACTCACTGACGTTCAAAACGATGTGCCAATCAATCTTGCCAGGACCCTGTCTGCGGGTGAGCGAGAGATTGCTCTCTGCGAGTTGACGTATTATCACTGGTGGTACAACATATGTACGGTGAAAAGGAACAATAAGGTCTCAAATAAAAAGACAGAAAAAACAATACCTGACGGGTATTATAACGTCTGTGAGTTGAACGGAAAGATGTTTCAACGGTTGGGCGCCGAACTCACTCTAGATGAGCCCTCTGGTCTATTGCAATTAACGGTAAAGCTCGGAGAAGTTATAACAATGAAACGCGAATTGGCTAATATCTTAGGCTTTTCCGACAATACTTTCAGACCTCGTCCCCAAACCTTTACCCTTCTCCACGGCGACCTAAAAAGTAATGAACCCCGCCCCCAGACGTTCACTGCAGAGCAGCCACACAAGCTGGCCGCCCATCGTGAGGTCTACTTTCACCTTGCTGAATTCAGTACTTCAGACAATCTGTATAACGGTCGCCCCTCTACACTGCTTAGCTCTGTACCCGTCGAGAACGAAAAGTGTGGAGCTGGTAGAACTGAATCATTTCCCGTCTTACAGTAAAAGAGGTTGTTGTCAGGGCCTATTTCACAGCTAACCGTCTCACTTAGAGATAGCAACGGGGAGATGTTACCATTCGGGTATATGAGCGCAACCCTACATATAAGGAATGGTTGACGCAAGCGGCCCCGGTTGGGTCAGAAAATACCCTGGGTTGGATTTGGCCGATCTTGGTGACACTGAGGGGTTCGATAAGGACGGAAAGGAAGATCGACTGTACGCCTTCCAGCTCTCTGATGGGGTCTACAAAAGAAAATAGGTCGCCCAAGCGGGGTCATTGGCATTCGGTGATCTCGGCGACGTAGATACCTCACATGCCGTTCCAAAGCGGGTTCATACGCTGGCCTTCACTGGGAGCAAGTGGGTTGCTTTTGCGGACCCCGTCCAACAAACGGGGTGGCTTATTGACATACAAATCTCGTCTCCGTACGTTGTGACTGGAAAAGAGCACAAAGTTAGGAAGGTAGTGAATAGTGGCACTCGACTGTGCTTGTATATCCCCGGGACGAAGAACATTGTCGTTTCCGAAGATAACGTGCTGAAGACAAGCAACAACCGGCAGGGAATCCTGAAAATAGTCTTCGAATTCAACCAGCGGGAATCATTGGTATGTACTCGCCAATATCATCGATCATACTTGATCTTATTCTCGGAGATAGACCCGTCGACTTTGTTGATGTGTTACCCGGCTTCCAGCTTAAGTGGAGTCAAGCAAATGCTAATTAAGAAGTTGGGATTTATATACAAGTTCAAGAAACGCCTCGAGTGCAATACACTCTTGAAGGAATCCAACACCAAGTTGATTCCCGTTATTTAGACCTACATAATATTTTTATAGGCCCAGTGTCTCTCAAAAGGCTGCGATTTACGCCCGGTGCGCTCACACCAGACCAAGATATAGTCATTATTAGCCAGTAAGTCTATTTAAACCCACCCAGTTCGAGGGGTAGTACACGATGGGCCTCTACCCAGGACTTGAAACCGGTGACAAACACCGCCTTCAGCACGTGGCCGAGGTCAAATCCCGTCTCGAAAGAGAACGAGACTTCAGAGCTTCGCTGTACAAGAAGTACCGGCGCGGGGCTAATGTTGCTGATGGGATTGATAACGCGCTTACTGCGACTAGCGTAGGGCTGGCTGCTTCTGGCATCGGGCTCTTGTCAACTATCATCGCGACGCCTGTCGCCATTGGCCTTGGAGCTGGGGCGATTGTGTGTGGGTTGTTGGGCGTTGGCGAGAAATGTATTGGACGAAAACTCCAAACAAAAGCCAAAAACATGACGAGATTCGTATCTTGGCTGAATCGAAGCTAAACTCAATCGCCGACCGCATTTCTATCGCGCTGAACGACGATAATATATCTGAAACGGAATTTCGCCTGATTCTGTGTGAAATCGACAAGTTCAATCAGATGAAAGAAGAAATTCGTCAGCGCCAGAAACAAACTGTTGGTTTGTCGGAGGAGGAAAAAAGAAGTTGTTTCAACGTGCGAAAGACGAGGCGTTAATGACGGCCCGTACGAAGTTGTTAGAAGATCTCAACCAACCAGCGCTGAGTGGCACTTAAATATTTCTTGCTTTCGAGCTTAAAAAACTTAAGGTCGGCTCCATAAACAATCACACACATACGATGAGACAATAATAAGATATTAAAATGTTTTGAGGAATTTTATTACAATAAAATCATCATCAAGGAAAGAATAATCAATCTACCACAACACCGCGTGAGCGATGACCTACATTTGAGTGGAAGGATAAAATCCCAGTGTATTGTTCTATGCTAACACCGTGTACGGCGTGCGCGTTGATTTTATCCTACAACTTTAGATTCTTCAAGGCTACCACAACACCGGGCATCTAAGTGGAATGATAAAATCCCAGTATATTGTTCTGTGCTAACACCGCGCACGGCGTGCGCGTTGATTTTATCCTACCAAGGAAAGAGTGATCAATCTACCATAACACCGCGCATCTAAGTGGAAGGATAAAATCCCAGTATATTGTTCTGTGCTAATACCGCGCACGCCGTGCGCGTTGATTTTATCCTACCAAGGAAAGAATAATCCAGCTACTACAACACCGTGAGCGATTACCTACATTTGAGTGGAATGATAAATCCCAGTGTATTGTTCTGTGCTAACACCGCGCACGGCGTGCGCGTTGATTTTATCCTATCAAGGAAAGAATAACCAATAATCTACCATAACACTGCGCACGGTGTGAGCGATGACCTATGGAAGCGAATTAACTAGTTGCTCCAAAGCTTCACTGTTGGTAGTGTGATATTTAGCTTTTAAAAACTTCATCATCTGGGTAGTTCTCCTGCATATGATTCGTCAATTTTCCAAATCGGCTTTTAATGTTATCAAAAGGTCTTGTGACCTGAAAAAAAAGAACAAAACGAAAACTAAGGACAAGAATAAAACAGAAAAAAAAAAAACAAAATAATTTGAAACTTTTCAATTCCTCGCCCACCTATCCATGTCAGCAAACAGTGTAGACCCAGATCAGACTCCATTCTCGGAAGAAGTGCAACTCTGTACCGACATTCCCTTGTTTTCCAATACTAGTTATTTCCCTTGGACCACAAGCCTTGTCTTTCTACATGACAAGCTAAGAAGTGCAATCTCTGTATCGACATTCCCTTGTTTTCAATACTAGTTATTTCCCTTGGACCTCAAGAAAAATTGGCGTGAAAAATGACGGCATCCAAAATGCTAACTGTATGTGTACTAGACCTACATGTATTTGGTCTATTTTTAATGAACATTTCTGTTAGCAAATACTGTGTTGTGTGGCGTCTGATCTTGGCCCGCACTGTTTGCTATTTGCATTTTGGAGACGTTGTTTCCAATTTTGTGGGACTTTTACCCGACATTGAGTTGAAATGACATCTCAAGTCCTGTCGCCCAATGAAACCAATAGGGTTTATAAGCATGGACGGGCCGACTCGCACCGCGGTTCCTAGACAGGCTTAGATTCTCTTAGCGGTTTACCAGCCGGGTCTGTTTCAGCTCTGCGTGGAAGCATCATGCACCCCATCTATTTCTTCAAGCCCCGATGGGCGGGGGCGAAACTATAAAACATAAATGGCTTAACAATACTTACATATTTATTATTTTTTCTTTCCAAAAATTGTTATTCCTTTGTGAAACCTCAACAGGATGTTGTGAAATCTTCACATAGGCACTGCGCATGCGCAGGAATGCGGTGCGTAAAAAACACCGGATCGGACCGTATTTGTACTATCTATCAATCTATGTTCTTGTACCGAGTCGGTCATATCTGGTTTGTTGGGTGGATAAATTTTCTACACTTTGATGTGACAAACTGTGTATTACTATTATTGTAATATGATATGGTGTTTATTGACGTTTACTGAGGTAAAATAAAAGGCCTCTTACGCACTGGGTGCGATGTGCTGTAAAGGTGCCTTAAGACACAACTTTTTAGGTAAACATGATAGGACCCGCTGATTTGCGCTGGGTACCCCGCTCGGTGGGGCCCACCTGGGGGGTGGGGCCTACTCTTGGTGGGACCGACCCGGGGGGTGGGGGTTGGCGCGGTGATGAAAAAATTTTTTTGTCCTAAGCATCCCCACTCGGTGGGGCCGACCCGGGGGGTGGGTGTCTAATATTCATCTCAGAAATACGACAAAATGTAATGTATTGACCAAAACGGACGTTTTGCTCAAAATCGTAGGCTGTGGCTATCCAAATAGCACAATCGCTGATCAGACGTCGCGCTCAGATGCGTCTGTTCCTAATAACCCTGAATTGTAAGCAAACAATTAACACGCTGATCAGATGTTATGTGGGGTCTGATCCGGATCTACAGTGTTTGCAAAAACAAAACGGCCTTAGTTTTTATCCGAAGGGGATGGTGTTTGGACTCAAATGAATGGTCAAAGCGATCTACGCGATACAACCATTCAACTGTGGCCGAATTATCTCTCTTGGAGGTTCAGATTATCTCCCTTTGGGTAATCTTTAAATGACTTATTTCTCTTATGCCTGAACCGCTTTGGGTGATCTGGGTATCAAACGAATCGTCTAAAGTAGACCTACGCGATGAAAACATCGGACCGTGACCAAAATGCGTGAAATCGCTTTTAACTCCCATAGAATGGCTCGAAATTGACATGTCTCGTTTGAAAGGTCTTGACATATACTAAGTATCGGTGATAAACTCAACGCTCTGAAAAATGAATCATCGTTCTAAAAAAAGTGTATGAGGTAAGACCTATATTTGGCTATAATTAAGTCTGGTGTACGAACAAACGATAATTTACTTTTCCAAACGTGACTAGTTTGAATTGGTCTTTTTAGAAACTCGTGCTGGATAACTCTAGAAATTCGATCACATTACCATATCTCCCTTATAGAAAGAGGCAAAATGTTTCACTGTCATTATCAGTATATTACAATGATACGATACGAGTGTTGAGCCAGCGATTGAAAAAAAAAACCTATATAGGTAAAACTTTAGCGACAATAGAAGACTGATCAGTCTGCGTATAAACGCGGACTAATCAATTTACGCATTTCGCATCAGTCTTCTATACTCTCACGCGTATATCCCTAAGACAGCGAGACTGGCTTAATAAGAGGGACTGATCTTATTCACGTTTAAAATATACTCACCGGAAATAGAAACTATACACTCATTTTAAAGTTGTCACTGGCGAAACATTTTTATGAAATTTGAATTCCAATTATATAAATTATCATCAGTGGCATATCCGATTTATCGAATAAAATGTTTAATGATAGCTACGATTTAACGGGTAGAGCCACAAGCTCAAAGCAAGGGTCAGAATTATGCTGTTCAAGTTTCCATTGGGTCAAACTTTTTGTGTTGCGAATGTAATTCCCATTTTTGCCAGTTATTACGCATCATCTAACGTGGGGAATACTGTTTACAAAATGAAAATTTTCACAATGGTTGAAATGTTATCGACGTTTAAATATTGGACCAAACCACCGGAAGTGAGCAAAAAGTATGGCATTTCTGATTGCGGTTTTTGTTTTTATCAATATTTAAGACACAGCTGAGAATGCTAAAACGACTGAAGGCACTTTCGGGTCGATTTTTGGGTTGAAACATTATTTTGAAAATTTCGCTAAAAAAAAAAACAGTTTTTGAGATTTCAATACAATGTTTGTTTCTCGATAATTTTTAGATGTTATGTTATTTTTTATTCCTTGCTTTTTACTTGTTACCTATACGCAAAAAATGTTGAAGTCAAAATTCTATTACAAACAGATTTTGTGAAAAATGCATTTTTTTTTAACATTTTTCCCAAAAACTTTTATTTTGAACACCAGGTTTTCTTTAAATTGTTACAGGATTCATGTCGATAGTTGATAAAGTCCTTAATCAGTAATTTTTAACTGAATTATCCACTTGTTTTGTCAGGCGAGACAATTTAAAAGTGTATAGTTTCTATTTCCGGTCAGTATAGAATTTGCCATGACTCTCAAATATAATTGTGTCTGCTCAGGATTTTATTACGAGTCCAACGGGTATAAATCAAGTTAACAAATCCATGAGGGGAAGACTAATACGGACCCTTTGCTCAAAAGCATAGACTGTAGCTATCAAAATAGCGCGATCCCTGATCAGACGTCGCGCTCAAATGCGTCTGTTCCTAATACTTATGAACTGTAAGCAAACAGTTTAGACACTGATCAGATGTTTTGTGGTGTCTGATCCGGATCTTCCCTGTTGGCAAAAACCAAGCAGCCTTAGTTTTTATCCGAAGGGGATCGTTTTTGGACTCAAATGAATCGTCTCAAAGAGATGTACGCGATTAAATCATTCAACTGTAGTATAATTATCTCCCTTGGCGGTCCAGATTATCTCCCTTTGGGTTATTTAAAATGGCTCTATTTCTCCTATGCCGGAACAGATTTGGGTGATCTGGGTATCGAACGAGTCGTCTCAAAAAGATCTACGCGATGAAATTATCTTCGTTCAGAAACGAATCATTGTATTCGCAAAATTGCAGTATGTTTCCTCTGGCTTACTTTGCCGGATCATTACAGGGTCACTGATGAGGCTTTATTAGCCGAAACTACGTAGTGTGGCCCATCTTCTTTCTTATGAATGTTTTCATTGCTCTTAAAGGAACTCATTTTTGATTTTTATTTGATAGGCTGGTTAAAAATCGCGATTTACGCGCAATATCACGTTATTCATAAAAGCAATTGATTGGCTAAAATGTCATTCGCGAATGACACGCGTGAATTGCGACTGCGAATCTCGCGCGATACAAATACGAAACAAATGCGTAGGCGCTGTTAAGTTCCTCGCAAGCGGGAGTGTACATCACGAGAACATGCCTATATTATTCTGACCCATTGAACCCCACTTTTATATAGTTAAATTGGGGTTGCTTAAACTTTATTTTAATTGCTTCAATGACATGTATATGTAACAGACAAATATATACTATCCAGGATTTGACATTAAGCCAAAAGCTTGTGCAGTGGCCATCTCCTGGTTGGAATAAATACAAAAACGTGCAATGATATCTGAATGGTCAGGGAGTGTTTAGAAGCATCGAATGCATCAAAGATAGACTGGAAACAGACATGCAGACAATTCGAGAAAAACAAAAACAGTCGACATATAAACGAGGTACAGACACAGACAAACAGACAGACAGACAGACAGACGGACGGACGGGCAGACAGACAGACAGACAAACAGACGGACGGACAGACACACAGAGATTATTCCAGTTCTCGTGAAGGATAATATCGGATATCTTTCTTCATAAAAGTTGTGAGATAGTACCAAAAATAGCGCTCTCTTTAACCAAAACGCTTGGATTTTAAAATAGATTCTTGCACACTCAGGAATAAAGATTCATTGTCAATGTCGGTTAACGTTTCTTTACCATAAAGTAACTCACGTGTAGAATGATTGTGAAGGTAATTGTTCAGGTAAGTATTTCTGATTGCCGAATACCTGGCACATTTGAAGAGAAAATGGAAAGGACTTTCAAAGGCGCCACATTCGCATGAAGGGCTTGGAACAATGTTTTTACGATATAGATGTGTGTTAAGTGAGCTGCATTCCATGCGTTGGCGAGCATGTAAAATTTGGCCTATTCTTGAACCCGCATAAAAATATTTCGGTGTTTTTTTAATATTTCTGTTTAAGCGATATTTAAAAGATGCAACGGAATTGGCAACCCTGATATCTTCAGCCAAATCACTCCAAGCTCTTATAGTGGACGGAAAAATGAGTTGAAGAACAAGTTAGTGCGAGTACGAATCGATTGAATAATGTTTGCGTTGCGTGCATTATAACGATTCGAGTGTCTTACAAGGGGTGGCAGTATGTCAGAGAGGTATTCGGGTGTAAGGCCATTGGAGATTTTATAAAGAATAACAAGTTTGTGCTTGGTCCTCCGTTCTTGTAGGGTTTCCCATCCATGTTCTGATTAAAGTTTTTGGATACTGCAGAGCTTTGTTGCTCCGGCTGCTATTCTTGCTGTCTCGTTATGAATAGACTCTAACTGCGTTTTGCATTCATTGGTACAGTTGTCCCAGACTGCGTCGCTGTACTCGAGTAAAGGCCGTATAAAAGCAAAGTACATACGTTCAAGTGCATTCCTATGAATTCGAAATTTAAGTGCACGAAGAAGGTTTATTCCAGACCATGCTGTCTCAGATATTCTATTTTGATATGCTCAGTCCAGTCACAGGTATTTGAAAAGGTAAGGCCAAGATGCTTATGCCAGGTAAATTCGATGAGAAGGGTATTGTTCATTATAAGAGGTGGGTGGGCAACATGATTATGCTTTTTAGATATTAAGAGTGATACTGTTTTGCGATCGTTGCAGTCGACAAGCCAGTCCGAAGCCCATTTGGATATAGTTTCTAGATTTAAATTTAAAGTAATAGCAGCGGTCTATGGATGTTCAACGACAATATACAAACTCGTGTCATCTGCGAATAGGCGGATAGAACAGTTTATATTCATCATAATATCATTAATAAAAATGAGAAATAGAAGGGGACCAAGAATGGAACCCTGGGGGGCCAACATGGACTGGTGCCCAGTCAGATATGGTCCCGCACAGAGCAACACACTGACGTCTGCCTGAGAGATAACTAAAAAACCATTTGCGAACTTGTTCAGAACAGCCTATACGGGAGAGTTTGTATAGGAGACCTTGGTGCCAAACTCTGTCGAACGCCTTACTAATGTCGCAAAATACCGCACGGACCTCTTTTCCAGAATCGACAGCTTCACAGAACGTATGATATGTATGCAACAACTGATAGGTTGTCGAATCACCAGGAATAAACCCGGGCTGAAATGGAGTGAGTAGCTGATTTTCGCAAATGTAGTTGTAGAGGTGTTTATGAACAAAACGTTCCATTACTTTTCCAATGGGTTCAAGAAGAGATATAGGTCGATAGTTTGACGGCAATGATTTATCGTCTTTTTTGTGGATAGGTGTAAGATAGCCATCCTTCCACGGAGGTGGGAAATAACCTTGACGAAGCGATATGTTAAACAGAATAGACAGAGGCTGTGAAAGGATCGGAGCGCCTTCTCTAAGAAGGCGAGGAATGAGATGGTTGGACCGCATGCTTTCTTCACATCCAGATTATTGAGTACATCAGTAACATCTTGTACTGATATAGAAATGGAATCTAGGACTGAGTCTGTAGCTAGAGGGAGCTGAGGCGGCTGCATATTCTGATCATTTATATGAGCTATGAGCGAGAAATAGTTATTTAGCATGTTTGCTTTTTGTTCACTCTCTTCGGCGAGTTCCACATTTTGTGAAAGAGTGGGTATACTTGTAGAACGTTTGTCAATATTTAATAATTGCTTTGATGTTTTCCAAAACAGTGTAGAATTCAAATTTGTGGCAGCTAGCTGTGATTCGAGTTTATCAAAATAATTTTTCTTAGAGTCCCTAATTTCGCGGATGCATGCATTGCGTAAATGTTTGATTTTTCCCCAGTAGTGAATGTTTGAGGTTTGCTTATGTTTACGTAAGTACGTTTACGTTTACGTATAAGTCTTCTAATAGCACAAGTTATACATGGATGATTGTCCGGTCTAATGGTAGCAATTTTGTTGGGGATAGAGGTTTGGCTGGCTTCTCGAAGGGCTTGATTTAAATGGTCCAAGTTACTGTCAATATCTGTATCATTTTCAATCTTATTTATCAAATCAGAGGAGGACAGTAGATTACGAAATAAGTTGAAATCTGCTCGCTCATAATTCCAAATTTTTCTCTTTATAGGCTTAGATTCCGGGCAAAAGAATTTAAGCAACGCAAGAATCGGACAATGGTATCTCAGTTGCTCAGGGATAAATGTGTCCATTACTCCGCTGTAAAGAACACTTGCTTCGTTGCGAAAAAGAAATAGGTCAATAAGGTATGAGGAGCTTTCCGTATAGGGGGTAGGGTCTCGTATAATTTGTTTTAGGTTGTACTGGTTCATTAGCTCTGTAAGCTTCTTCTTATCGTTGGTGAGCAGAGCATATTAAAATTAAAGTCGCCAGTGATAATAATGTCACTGAGTCCAGTATTACTGGCTCTGTCGAAGCTTTCAGCAAGAAGGTTAAGGTAGGTATTGCTACTATTTGGCGGCCTGTAACCCCCCCCCCCCCCCCCCCACGAGCAGAAGAGTTTTCCTCTAAATTTTTATCTCGACCCAAACGGCCTCAAGACCGGTAATTTCAAGATCACGACGTCGTATGCAACTGAAAGAATCCCTAACATATAAAATCACTCGTCCTCTTGGACGATCAGTCCTATCAGTGCAAAATGGTGACATGAAGTTGTCAATGAGAATGCTATTGTCTTTTATCTCAGGTTTCAGCCAGCTCTCAGAGAATACAACTATGTTATATGATTGTGCTTCACATCTGATAATGTCCATATTAGGAAAGATACTTTGGATGTTTAGGTGCATTATGCTTAGAAAACTAGAGAGATTTTCAAGAGAACTTTGTGACAGTGAGTTAGAGCTTGCAGAAGATATAACAGAGTCTTGCCCGGGGTAAGGATGAATATCTCCACATGAAAGAAGGAGACAGAATGTCCAGAGGGACAGCACACTGAAAGCAAGAGTATGAATGAGAAGACATGAATATTTTGCGTTCTCGCTTGAGTTAATTCTAGCACGTTTATAAGGGTATCTGATATATTTGTACGTTTCATTACTACGTTGCAGCGCTAAGATGAAGCTAAGACAAGATATGCATAACCTTTCATGTTCTTTTCTCTTCTTTTTTCTCCTATTACTGCTACTCGCTCACATCTGAGTATTCAGAGCAGGATTTCCTGGGTGGGAACCAGTACTTTTTTATTATTTTATTTTTTAAGCAATGTGGATGAAGTGCCTTGCACAAGGACACAACACTTTGGTCAGCGTGAGGCTCGAACCCGGAACCTCTCGATCACAAATCAAATGCGCTACCACTGCACCAAAGCGCTCCACAGTACCAAAGCGCTCCACTGCACCAAAGCGCTCCACTGCACCAAAGCGCTCCACTGCACCAAAGTTCAAAACTGAAGACATGAATGAATAATACCAGCATTATGAAAATGAAGTTTCTACGGTTTACATGTTTTTGAGCGCCAAGTCTTAGAGTTTCTGTTACGCCGAGGAAGCCACCGAGACCATCTGACCGTATTCTACCTATTTGCATTTGGTAGAGGAAAGAGTAAAAAAAACATGCTTCTGGTCCCGGGGGCTAATCGAACAGTTCGTCGAATTATGTTTGTAGATAGTGCTCCAAAACGTTTCCGATACACTGGAATAATCTACAGACGGACATATGGACGGAAGAACAGATAGACAGACAGACACAGAAAGACAGACACACACAGACACACACACAGACACACGCACACAGACTGGTATATATATGCACAAACAAATCATGTTGAACTATAAACAAACACATGTGAGTTAAGCAAACTAGGGTGATGTTTCATTACTAGTTAGCTAATAATAGTCGTTAAAATGTGACATAGATGAGCCGCGTCCCGGGAAGAGATCGTCATTCTAAACGCAAACAGCAGCGTCTCAGGCGAGCATATGCAGATGTTCAGTCTCAGCCGTACGGTAGGATTTTCCGAAGTTACATAAAAAAGGTTCTGTAGCGGGCACATGACGCAGTTGTGACGTCATATCAACGTCGACATAACATCATGACGTTTATGCAAATCGGATCCACGTCGGTGAAACGTCATGACGTTGCACCAACGTTGATTTGACGTCTCCCTAGCGACATGTGCCCGCTGGGGCATGTATTAAACATGCCCACTGAAATGTCGAATGTTTTCTGAATGTCCTCTCCCCCCGCGACGCGGCTCTCGTTATCGAAAAGATATACAACTACAAAGGACAAGAAAACATAAACTATACATCCCGCATTATATAGAGAAAATTGGGGGTTACAGTGATATGAATTTTGCGTTTATAAAAGGGCGAAAATATACATTGTTAGTATTCGTTAGAAACAACTCAGTAGGGCACATGATGTAATTATGATGTCATATCAACGTCGGCACAGCGCCATGATGTTTATGCAACGTTAAATGACGTTGCACAAACGTTGACTTGATGCTGCCCTAGCGACATATACCTGCTGGGTCGTCTCGCTGGATAGATTTTAACGATCACTCATAACCTATGTTTAACCTATTGTATGCGGGAAACCCCTAAAGGGGTACCTTTGCAAACAGTACAGGCCCAGATCGCGTTCCGCGGCGTCTGATCATGGCCTGCACCACTATTTGCAGAATTTATATTCCAAGCAAAATATGGATTTCCTTGTATGGTGTACACGAAAATGGCTCAAATGACGGCTGTAATAACATATCATGGGGAAAATATATTAGTTTTTTGGCGATGTATTATTTCACACAGTTGTATCATCCTCAGGTGGCTCGTCGTAAACAACAACCCCACCCCCGCCAACCCCAGCCCCCATAAAAATATAGACGTCGATAAAGGTATTTAAATACTTTGTTGCTATTGGCCCCCGTGGCCTAGTGGTTAAGAGCGCTGACTCTTGATCATTAGGTCTCACCGCTGTGGTTCGAGCCTCGCTCGGGTCACATGTGAGACGCCAAGTTCTGCAACGGAAGGTCAGGTGGTTTTTTCTCCGGGTACTCCGGTTTTCGCCCACCTCTTATTAACGATCGGCTCGATATGAGTGAAATAATCTTAAAAGGGCCGTAAAATCACCCCCCCCCCCCCCCAAAAAAAAAAAAAATACTTTGTTGCGCGCGTTCTCTCCAGTATTACAGGAAATAACCTTAAGAATATGCATCAATTGATAAAACAAACAAGGAAATTTCGCACAATGACAGTTCGAGATTTATTATTGTTTCCCCTCCAAAAGTATACTGTCCAAATTATTCATTTCATTTTGGAGTTAGTGGGACTAGATGAAATGATATCAAAAGCCCAACCGCCAAAAGTAACCGATAGGGTTTGAAGGGCGGTCCGACACTAACTTATTTCCTACACGCCTATACAAATACAATGAAAATTTTCAGATAAACTTTTGTAATATTTTTCTTATTTCTGCTCATAATAAAGATTGTGGGTATTCGTTAGAACCGCCTCATCGAGGCGATTCTAACGAGTACTCGTTGACAGGGGCAAACCTTATTTTTTCTTATTTCTGCTCAAAATAAAGATTGTTTCTAACCGCAATCTATATTTTAGAGCAGAAATAAGAAAAAATAGGTTTGCCCCTGTAAACCCCAGTTTCATTATATTAAAGTGGGGTTCAAGGGGATCAAGACTATATAGGCGTGTTTTCGTGATGGCATGCTTTGACCTTCTAAGCGGTTTACCAGTTGGTAGCTCTGCGCAGAAACACCACGCATACCAATCTATTTCTCCAAGCAGAGATTGGTGGTGGCGGTTTCGTACCTCGCCGAGGTCACTTCCATGCGTCTTTGGGGACGAAATGACACGGAATCATACATTTTTGTTCCACGACCAGATTGGGGATTACTAGCGGATTAGCCGTTTAGTACACGCCTATTCAAATATATTGAAGAAAAATTCCACTGCAACAATAAACAAACAAAAAATAAAAAAAAATAAATAAAAAAATAAAAAAATAAGAAAGAAAATTCTCAAGTAAATAATAGACACACATTTCTGTTCAAAATATAGAAATTGGATATATATATTAAAACCACATAGGCTACATGAAGGTGGTTCTAGCGAGTACCCATAATCTGTAATAAGAAAACAATGTAAACCCCCGTAAAACTTAAGTCTAACTACAAAAAGTGGGGTTTAAATTATAAAGGCGGGTTTTCTAGCAGAAATCCGGATTGTTCCAGGTCAGAAAAAGGTCCTATCTGGTCAGAATCAGAATCAGAATTGTTACTGGTGACACGTCAAATGACATTCATACACCAGGACCTGTGATGTGGGAAGTTAGTCCCTAGCTCTAACCAAAGAGGTAAATTTAGTTACACAATCATCAGCACCTTCAGCTGTCGAAATAATCGAATCGGGAAGGGCATTCCAATCTCTAATGGTTCTGGGGAAGAACGACTCTTTATAAATGTCAGTTCTTGGGCTAAGGGTCAGAAACGCCAACGAATGGTGATTTCTACAGTGTCTAGCTGGGGGGGACAAGGTCATCTGTTGGATGCTGGCAGCACCCTTAAGACCTTTGTATAATTGGATTAGCCTACAGTCTTTTCTCCTTTTCTTGAGAGACTCCCATTTTAATTTTCCAAGTATTCCAGTCATGCTCCCAGTTTCAAAGCAGTAATTGCCTGTTACAAATCTAGCAGCTCTATTCTGAACTTTGTCAATTCCATCATTAAGGACCACTCCACTGGGGTCCCAGATACAACTACCATATTCCAAGATTGGGCGAACAAGACCTTTATATGCTGCATCTTTTACATCATGAGGGCACTGATGAAGATTTCGCCTCAGGAAACCAAGCGTTCTATTTGCCTTAGTACACATGTTGCTAATATGAGTATACCATCTCAAGTTGTGTGAGATTATCACTCCAAGGTATTTAATGGAGTCCACATTCTCGAGGACCGTTCCCTCTAAGGTGTAAGAAGCCTCAACTTTATTAGATCTCTGCCTAGTTATCTGCATAATATTGCATTTAACTGGCTGAAATCTCATGCCCCATTTACGTGCCCAACATCCTTATCTATCTATGTCAGCCTGAAGTTTCAACGAGTCATCTGTATCTCTAATTTCCCGGTAACAAACAAAATCATCTGCGAACAGTCTTATTTCTGAGTCAATGTCAGTGGAAATATCATTGATGTACAGGGAGAACAAAAGTGGACCAAGAACGGTCCCTTGCGGGACTCCAGACAAAACTGGAGCCCACTCCGAAGATTCACCATTAACAACAACCCGCTGTTTTCTGTAGCAAAGAAAGGAATCTATCCATTTGAGGGTCTTTCCCCCAGTTCCATAACCAAATAACTTAGATTTAAGTGGTTCATGAGGAGGGGTGTCAAAAGCCTTCTCGAAGTCCAGAATAAATGTATCCACCTGTCCCCCTTTGTCCAAGAGTTTTGCCCAGTCATTAATAACTGTGCTTAGCTGAGTTTCACAACTGTGTCTTTTCCAAAATGCATGCTGTCTGTCTGACAAAAGTTTATGTTCGTCCAAGTGGGCCATGATGTTTGAGCAGACTATATGTTCCAGCAATTTACACAGAACACAAGTCAGAGACACAGGGCGATAATTACGGGCAAGAGCCCTATCTCCTTTTTTGAAGAGTGGACAGATGTTTGCTAAGAGCCATTCTTTGGGGATTTCACACGTATCAAGAGACTGTTGAAACAAGTGTGCAAACACTTGACCCAACTCATTTGCTAGTTCCTTCAGGACTCTAGGATGAAGCTCATCAGGTCCTAAGGCCTTACTGGGGTTTAAGCCTTGAAGTAATTTGATCACTCCTGCAGCTGTCACAACAATATTATTCATGAATGTGGCCGATCTTCCAGTCAATGGAACCTCCGTGAACTCAGTTTTATTAAACGCATCATTGAATTGACCAACTAGTTCCTCTGCCCTTTCAGAGTCTGACTTAGCAACCCCGCCCCTCCTCTTTTATTAAGGGGCGGGATACCTTGCCTGTCTTGCTTCTGGCCATTAATATATCTGTAGAAGTCTCTGGGATTTGCCTTTACATCACCTACCAAGTTATTCACATACAAATCATGCTGATTTTTTTTTATATCAGTCTTGATTTCACGTCTCTAGTTTTCAAATTTTGTCCGAAGTTTACCACTTCCCGTCTTTTTTGCCTGTGCATGAATCTTATTTCTTCTGCGAATTGTCCTTCTTATCTCTGGAGTGATCCAGGGAATAGAAGATACAGACCTACTAGTTTTTGAGGGGATATGATTTTCGGCCGAAGTATGAATGAACGCTAACTTGGTTTAGGCAATATTAGAATGACTAATTTGTCCAGGCAGATCTCGTATCTGACTTATACATGTACAGCTAATACATTGAAATTCCACTTTTAAGGCCACCAAAAATTGATACTAATTCTGGTTTAAAAAGCTTATTTATAGGCGAGGTACTTTAATTTTTATGGTCCAACTAATTCCTTGAGAAATTCTTTTAACACCAGAACACAGGGCTATTGTTATATTAATTACCAAAAAAAGTCCTCAAAAAATATCCGTGCCAGTTCTGAGAAAATTAGGATTTAATCCGCAGAAAAAGCATTAAATAAGTAATGGCCAGATAACAGCACCATTCACTGTTTTACCGGCTGTAAAGCTCCTCACGCGCAAACAAATGACGTCATCAAAAAACAAAACTTACGTCAGAAATTGATAAAGTACAGTCTTTCTACATTCTATTTTTTTAATACATGCCATTTATATAGTAAATACATGGTTAGTGTCTTTAATAATAAAATATAATCGGTGAGCCTTAGACAATTTTATAGGGGCGAGCTTTAGCGAGCCCCTATAAAATTGTCGGGGCGAACCGATTATATTTTATTATTAAAGACACTATCCATGTATTTAGTTTATACCGCAATTCAAAACAACCAATGGGTTTTGCAATAATTTAGCAAATTTAAGCAAAAAAGACAGCAGACAGTGTGGCATGTTAAACGACATTCAGTGCCATGGCGCGCACACGTAGTATAACGTGACGTCAACGAGTGCAAAGTTTCTGACGTCACCGCGCCACAAAGACGTAGTAAACAACATGGACGCGCGAATAAAAGTTTCTCAGCGCTTTAATTTCTGTATGAATATCTGCAAATAGATAGTTTATTTTAGCTTTAAAAAATATTTTCGAGGTTGAGGCGCAACTGCAGTAGCCGTGCGCAGTTATTCCAACGGGCCATTCAAACCAGGAAAAGCCGAGAAGGTAAGAATTTAGCTGAAATTTCTGAAAATCTGTTTAAATAGATATTGCAAAGATTTTAACTTGCAGTTTCGTTGTTTTCCCATGAATGAAAGGTTGCATGTTATTGTTTATACTTGTAAAATAGGGACCTGAAAAGTAGGTCCGGTCTATAAACGGTCATTAGACGTATTATAGGTCAGTAGAAGGTATTATAGGTCACTAGCGATTATAGCGTGCAGTTATTCGACCCCCTTTATTAGGTTACTAGAATGCCTGATTGCGGTATAAATTTTCTTTGTATGCTATTATTTTGGGGGTCGGAAAATACAGTTGTCAATGTCTCATGACAAAATTTTAATGTATGGAAGCACATTTGTGCCATCAGAATCAAATAGATTAATATCGTAAATATGTGCATACGGTGTATTCCGGTAACATGGCGCACGTAAGATTTTGTTAGCTGTGTGTGACTTTTTGGAAGCAACCACTCAAAAATCACAATCAGAACAATTGCAACACTGTCCTATCTACTTACTGCAATAGGGGTGTACCCTCTTGAAATTGATTTACAAATTTTGTCTCCATATATTGCGCACAATAACTGTTTTGAGTGAGTGAGTGTTTCAGTTTTAAGTCCCACCAACAGCTAAGGTCATACGGAGACGGGACCTCGGTTTAAAGACTCATCCGAAAGTCTGGAGAAGCCCGGAATCGAACCTGCGACCCCTGGTTTACAAGGCGAGTAGCGTAACCACTCGACCACGGAGGCTTCTATAACTGTTTTGAGCTGACTGAACACAAAGGTTGACTCAAACAACCTTAAAAGGGGCGAAATACGGATGAGAAAAATATCTGTCAGATAATTTGCCATGAGGAATCCAAATATGAAATTTAAAAACCCTGGCATACAAGGTTCTAAAGTTTTGCTATGCATCACAAAGCATATGCCTACAATGTATCCAAAGTGACAAAGGGCCATTAGCCACAAAGTATTTTTCGGAATTTAGTCAAAAGTTATCAGGACATCTACTCGTCACCAACTTACAAGGCTCTAGCTCCAATAGATTTTGAGATATTTTTCTGACAAGATTTTATAAAAAAAATCAAAGGGCAATAACTTTTGAAAGGGGCATTATCCGGATAAGAAGTCGACCTTATTATTATTTATAGAGGGTAACACATTTAGTAAACTAGTACTAATCTTCCATGTGGCCCTCTTTTCCTGGGAAGAAATCAGTACTACGCAATGTGGAGAAAGTCTCTTGCTCAAGGAAACAACACTTGCCGCTCGTGGGGATCGAACCCGGTACCTCTCGGTCCCGAGTCCGATACATTACCACTGCGCCACAGCGCTCCACATGAAAAAAATACGCGTTAGCTAATTTTCCATGGAGAATCGATATATGAAATTTCAAAACCCTAGCATAAAAAAACATAACGAAACCACGCATATTCAAATCTATTGGAAGATTTGATCAACCCCGCCCCCTAAAAAAAAACCCGGAGAAAAAGTCTGAGGTTTTTCTTATTCATCACGAAAACGAGACGTTGCTTCCAAGTTTGTGGGACTTTTACCTGACATTGAGATGAAATGACTTCTCAATCCCTGCCGCCCAATGAATCCAAAAGGGGTTTACACGCATGGACAAGCTGACTTGCAGAAACTTTTCTGGATATTCTCAGCAGTATAGCAGTACTCATATGCGGTCGGTATCAGTTCTGTGCGGAAGCATTAGCAGCCCAATCTATTACTCCAAGCCCAGATGGGTGGGGTCAAAAACACCCCTATATAATTTTGACCCCTCGAACCTCACTTTTATATAGTACAGGGTTAAATATTAAATTTCTTATATCAGCTCAAAAACAGAGATTGTGGGTACTCGGTAGAACCGCCAAGTTCAGGCAGTTCTGTCGAGCTCCGCAATCTATGTTTTGAGCTGAAATAAGAAAAACATCATTTTTTTATCTTAAAATTCCATTTTTGGGCTGAACAATTGACAATGTTTTTGTTTAGGCTCAAAAGCATAGATTGTGGGTACTCGATAGAAACCCCCTCCTACTGGAGTTTTAGTTTATACTAATTTATTTTAGTTCGATTACGATGAAAGCCTCAAGCTTAATTAATCGCTCTCGAACACTCGTTTTCACGCGCACGAGGGAGGGGCAGTGGACTTTTACACCACTGCTACCCATTTACACCTGGGTGATTAGGGCAGTGGGGAGTTTTAGGGGGTGTACATGTACAATATTTTTCTTATTTCTGCTAAAAGAAGCCTCCATTGTGTAGTGGATAAACTACTAGCCTCATAAACCAGGAGTCGTGGGTTCGATCCAAGGGCTTCGCCAGACTCTCAGATGAGTCATTAAACCGAGGCCCGGTCTCCGTATGCAGGGGTTTCATCAATAGACTGGTAGTGGGGATTTTACCGTTTACTTAGACATTATTCCCCTGCTACGCTTGATAAATTTCTAAGGGCTTTATTCAGATAACATTGAAAATCACACTCCTATCTTTCCTTGAAATCTAGATGCCAAAATGTTTTTGAAACCACTGCATATGACATTGGCTGTTGACGGGATGTAAACCTCAAACAAACACACTCACTCACTTATTTCTGCTCAAAACATAGATGAGGCAGTTCTGTTGAGTATCAACAATCTAAAAAATTATGTTTTTGAGCAGAAAAATATAACCCCTAAACGCCAAGTTTTTCAAGTATATAGATAAAAGTGGGTTAGTGGGGGTCAAATTTATATAGGCATGTTTTCGTGATGTTTGCTTTTGATTTTCCTTTTTTTCCCTTCCCCTCATTTATTTTGGCGCACAGAAACTATCATTTATTTAATGATTTCGTGAAGTTAAGTACCGATATGGATTTACTTTAGATATATGTCAGTGATATAATTTTTTCTTGTTTTAAGCGACTTTCCTTTATTGTCTACGCCCACGGGTGTAGACAATCTTAATGATAGCTTTTGCCCCGGAAGCATTTAATGAAAGGTCATGACTGGTAATCTGTTGACTGGTTCTACTTTTCATTTTCCATCTGGTTACCCCAGGACACCCTGGTCATACTGGAACGCCCACTTGCATATTGAAACCTGAAAGCTGTCTAAAGTTTATCATATGGATATGCACGATTGTTCTCACACTTGCAAAATGAACATATATTTGCCCTTATCTAGTTCTTCCCACATCCAATTCTTAATGTCTTCATTTCTAGGTGGCAATCTTGGCAGATTGTTTTTTCATGACGTTAACCTAGAATGTAAAATGAAGGTTTAAACTAAAATGCGAAATGAAGAAACCGTAAATGTAGGCATGTAGTACAATTAGTTGTAATTGAAAGTGAAAAAAAAAATAGGAATTTTTTTTTTATATGACATTTGTAATAAGATTTGGAAATCCTCATTTGATATCTGTGACTTTTTTTACACTTTGTGGTAACTGGCACATTTCAGTTCTACACAAATTAATGTGTGCTTAACATAGACTCAAGCTTTTTATAAAAGCTAATACTTGTTTTTCAAAATTTCACACAAAAAAAAAAAAAAAAAAAAAAAAAATTTTATCTTCAGAATTTTTAGTATTTTTCCCCCAGATAAAAATATTCATTTTAGATGATTTAATGAAGTCAAGTATTAATTGTTTAACATACGCCTGATTTTTGTGATTTTTCTTCATTTTTCGTATTTTTTTCATCCCCCAAAAATACCCTTTCCCCTCGGATTTTTTTTGAGGACTTTTTTTCTATAAATCAGGACACCTTCCTGATACCAAAACTGCTGATAACATTTCTCATAGAATTAGTTGTGGGTCAAGGGTCATTTCCGGCTAAATGTACTGGCCTATTAGTAGGTTAAAGTTATTCTTTCTTTGTGTTTTTTGCATACAGTGTCCTCTGGTCAGAGACAACCTTTGGGACTGTTCAAAAGTGGTCTTATGAACAGTTCCAAAGGTGGTCTAATATAGGAAGTTTACTGGAAATGTATAAAATTATTATGGGTTGAGTGAAGCAAAGATGACGTGTATCTTGCGTCAATGGGGCGTGCATATGATGTTTGCTTACAGACGGACAGACCTGCTGTCCTTGCAGCAGGTAAGGGTAGAGGGGGAATGTTGTTATTTCTTCTTTTTCTACACCTCTTCTTTTCCTCTTTCTCCTCTGTCCCTCATTTTCATTCACTCATCTATCTCTTCTATCTCTTTTCTCCCCTTCAATTGGAGACGACACACAATCACCCATAAGGATTAAACCCCAAACAATCAATTAATCATATACAGCAAAGTTCCGCTTTTAAGACCGCCTAAAAATAAGACTATTTTACCTTTTAAAAGCTTATTTAGTAGGTTGCAGTTATTCTTTGTTTGTGTTTTCTGCATAATTGTCCGCTTGTCAGCGACCACCTTCAAAACACGCCTATATAATTTTGACCCCTTTGTTCCCCACTTTTATGTTGTGAAACTGGGGTTTATAGGGGGTAAACTTTATTTTTCTTATTTCTCATCTGAAATATAGATTGTGGGGACTCGTTAAAACCGCCTCGATGAGACGGTTCTAACGAGTACCCACAATCTATATTTTGAGTAGAAATAAGAAAACTATCACAATTTTTCATCATAAAATTTTCATTTTTTCGGCAATAAAGGTTACAATGTATTTGTACAGGTGTGTTTTCGTAATGTAATAGACCACTTTTGAACAGTCCCAAAGGTGGTCTTGATATAGGATGTTTACTGTGTCTACTAAAATTCACAAGCACCGCACTTCAAAATTGGATATACTCCACATCCACCCAAACTATGACCAGAGGTTTAGATTCATCCGTGTAGCTTAGTCTATTCTTTCATACCCCAAAATGGTCATTTTTTAAAAAGAAAATTTGTGATATTTTTCTTATTTATTCGCCAAACATATATTTTGGGTGATGGATAGAACCACGGTTCTCATTACGAAAACACTATATGAATGCATTGTAAAACGAAAAACGAAAATTTTAAGATGTGTTAATTATAATATTTTTATTTTTATTCTGCAAAAAAACATAGAATGTGGGTACACGTTGGAATCGCCATTATCGAGGCGGTTCTAACGAGTACCACAATGTATACTGTAGAGCAGAAATAAGAAAAATAAGGTTTACCCCTGTTAACCCCAGTTTTACTATATATAAGTGGGGTTCAATGGGTCAGAATAATATAGGCGTGTTCTCGTGATGTACACTCCCGCTTGCGAGGAACTTAACAGCGCCTACGCATTTTTTTCGCATTTGTATCGCGCGAGATTCGCAGTCGCAATTCACGCGTTTCATTCGCGAATTATATTTTAGCCAATCAATTGCTTTTATGAATAACGTGATATTGCGCGCAAATCGCGATTTTTAACCAGCCTATCAAACCTGAGTGTCGAAAACACAGATAGTGTGTATTCACAGACTGCTATGTGACCATTTCGCATTTATCATTCTTTTTTATTTCCTTTTTTATTTCTTCAAATTTTCCTTGTTTCAGATTTTTCTTTACTTTGAACATAACATATCTGATCGTTTCGAAAAGAGGACAAGGCAATTATTCATTTACATTTGCCTGGGGATAAAGGGTAAAATATAGGTACTGCATAATGATTGAAGTTGACTGTCAAAATGCAGGGTGTTTATTGACCAAAAGATTTATGACACCTAGGTGCAACTTGGGGCTATAAAGATGGCTTTTTAAAACAACACCTCATTATCGTCACTTATCCTAGATATCCGAACTAATTCACTCCTTTCACTCACAGAAGCGGCCCATTTTTTAATTATTTTTGTAATTTTCATTTATTTTGTTTAATTAATTCGGAGAATCAGGTTGTGTTTTCTTCGAAATTTATTTGGAAAATGCCTTAATCCTTTCCATATAATGTAGGCCCTGATCAGATGTATACTTCTGCGTCTGATCTGGGTCTACACTTTTTGCCATTTTACGACAAATGGAATCGTCCACCATTCCATTTGTTAGAGTATGAGGTTGTGTTTTCTGTAAAATGTATATTTCTGCAAACCACTACGGTCCTGATCAGACGCCTACTTCTGCTATGTCTGATCTGGATCTGCACTTGTTTGCCATTTGACGTCAAATGGGATCTTCCACCTTGTAAATAGCACAAGACCATTTCCAAATTTAAGAGTGTGAGGTTGTTTTTTTCTTCAAAATTATTTTGAAAATGTCTGAAACTTTTGGAAACAATGTCGGCCCCGATCAGGCGCCTATTTCTGTTGCGTATGATCTTGGTCTACACATTTTGCTAATTGGTGCCAAATGGCATCTTCCACCTTGTGAATAGCATAAGACCATTTCAAAATTTAAGAGTGTGAGGTTGGCTTTTCTTCACAATTTCCGAAATAATTCATGTTCAGTCATTCACAGAAGCGGCCCATTTGTTTAATATATATATATATATATATATATATATATATATATATATATATATATATATATATATATATATATATATATATATATATATATATATATATATATATATATATATATATATATAGTTTCAAATAATGTGAATATTCCACAATACGGGTTTTAAATACTTTGATAAATAAATGAAGTTCAGATGCACAAACAATATTTTATTTTTGGCTAACCGGTTTCATGACATTAGTCAATTTTCAAAGCCTTTATTTAAGTATAGCGATGTCCATATAATGGCGTCTTGTTACTATGGAAGTTGGCGTAACGTAACGTAACGTAACGTCATGAACTTCCGTCCGGTCTGTATGTATTATGTATTACTATGGAAGTTGGCGTAACGTAACGTAACGTAACGTCATGAACTTCCGTCCTTACTATGGAAGTTGGCGTAACGTAACGTAACGTAACGTCATGAACTTCCGTCCTTACTATGGAAGTTGGCGTAACGTAACGTAACGTAACGTCATGAACTTCCGTCCTTACTATGGAAGTTGGCGTAACGTAACGTAACGTAACGTCATGAACTTCCGTCCTTACTATGGAAGTTGGCGTAACGTAACGTAACGTAACGTCATGAACTTCCGTCCTTACTATGGAAGTTGGCGTAACGTAACGTAACGTAACGTCATGAACTTCCGTCCTAATACATAATACATACAGACCGGACGGAAGTTCATGACGTTACGTTACGTTACGTTACGCCAACTTCCATAGTAACAAGACGCCATTATATGGACATCGCTATACTTAAATAAAGGCTTTGAAAATTGACTAATGTCATGAAACCGGTTAGCCAAAAATAAAATATTGTTTGTGCATCTGAACTTCATTTATTTATCAAAGTATATATATATATATATATATATATATATATATATATATATATATATATATTAATTTCATTAGATGACCGCTTTGTTGTCAATCAAGCGTTACGCATCCGGAGACTAACGCCAACAGATCTTCAGCAATACCTGCGCCGAGTAAGAGGCGTTAATGTCTCTAGACAGAAGATCCGAAATCGTCTTCACTCGAGTGACCTTAAGGCACGGCGTCCGCAAGTTGTACTGCTGGTGAAAGTGTTGGACCGCCTCGATTATCACAGCAGGCAATGGATCGTCGTTAGTCTACGAAGCGTGAACTGAGGAATCCTTCTCTTCTCTTCTTGAAGTGCTGCACTAAGCTCACCTAGGGTCCTCGTTTCCCGAGGATGGCCCATACGCGTTCGGAAGATAAGTCTGGACTCATCGCAGGTCATGGTATTGTCCGAATATTTTGCCGTTGAAGGTACTCAGTAACGACTCGTGCCCGATAAGCCATAGCGTTATCGTCCTGAAAGGTAAATCCATGACTGTGGTGTCGAACACACGGTATCATGCGAGGAGCCCACAAGTTATCACGATAGTACAGTCCTGTTACTCTGTCTTGGCACACATGTAAGTTTGATTTTCCAGACATGGTGATCCCAACCCAGTTCATAACAGACCCTGCTCCATATCGGTCATGAGCAACTCTAGCCGGTTCTGTATAACTTTCACCAGTACGACGTCAGCCTCTTCTACGACCATCCCGAAAGTCCATGTTAAACCGGGATTCGTCACTGAACATAACGCGGGACCTCTGATTTATGTTCCAATGTCTGCGATGTGTACACCACGCAAACGTTGAAGGTACTCAGTAACGACTAGTGCCTGATGAGCACTAGCGTTATCGTCCTGAAAGATGAATCCACGACTGTGGCGTCGAACACTCGGCATCACGTGAGGAGCCAGCACGTTATCCCGATAGTACAGTCCTGTTTCTCTGTCTTGGCACACATGTAAGTCTGTTTTTCCAGTCATGGTGATCCCTACCCATACCATAACAGACCCTGCTCCATATCGTTATTTAGGGCTTGTAAAATGACGTTGACGCTTAGAAGATTGGTCGCCCTGTCGCTACATAATGACGTGATCATTGGAATTAGTGTGTGGTTCAATTTATGGATATTTGATAAAGGACTTGAATTAAATGCATCTTGGCCAGGTAACGCTTTATGTATTTCCGAATATTCAACCTCTAAGGAAAATTTCCCTTACTTTTTGTGAACAGTATATATAGCTGTCCACAAGATATCGTTTTATTATTTTTCTTGTAATATTTTTAGTTATTTGTTTCAAACGAAGTTTATAATAGGTAATTGAAAGGTTTATGCTGTGTAAATGGCATTTTTCTATCGGTACAATTGCGAGAAAATTGCGGGTTGAAATGTAAACCTTATTGTTCTGAGCCCAGTTGTTCAAAGCATCGTTAGCTTAACGAACTCGTCAGTGGTCATATTGTTAGCTGTTCTAGCAAGTTTAATATGTAAAAGTTTGGTATTTTTGCTGAAAAAAATGTGAACAGCTTTTGCATCCTTTTCAGCAAAAATATTAGCATATTTGCCATAATAAATGATCAAAATTTTAACGATACGTTAACTAACGACGTCGATAGTTTTGAACAACTGGCCCCTGATTTACAAGGGCATTAGCATGTTAACGTGATGAAAATAAAATTGGATAAAACTAGCCAATTTTTTTTTTGTTGTTGTTGGAATGTATAATAATAATAATAATAATAATAATAATAATGCTTCTATAACTACTACTACTTATACTACTACTACTACTGATAATAATTTTAATAATAAAACGATGATGTTAATAATTATACTGTCACTCCTTTTTCCTCTTCTGCTGCTATTATTGGGCCCTCACCGATCGGGACTTGAAATAGATTGGGCTGCATGATGTTTCCACACAGGGCAGAAACTGTCCGCACATTAGTACAGGTAAACCGCATAGGCGGTCTTAGTCTGCCCAGGCAAAGTGATGTGAGTCAGACCGTTCCTACATATAAACCATTTTGGTGTGTTTCGGCGGCAGGGCTTGGGATGCCATTTTATCTCAATGTCGGGTAAAAGTCTCACACATTTTGAGCAACGTCTCCAAATTGACCTTAATAATAATGTCGGGAACATAAAATCTCAATACAAACAAACAAACAAACAAACACACAAACAAACAAATAATAATAATAATAATAATCAAAACGATCGTTATAATAAGTTTATCTTGCTACTACTCCCACTACTACTACTACTACTACTACTACTACTACTTCTTCTACTACTACTACTACTACTACTGCTACTGCTACTACTACTACTACTTCTTTCACTGTACTACTACCACTATGTCAACTATTATTACTATAATTATCATTAACGTGACGAAAATAAAGTGGATAAACACTAGCTAATATTGTTTGTAGGAAAGAACATTTAACAATTATTTAACAATTACAATGATAATAATGATAACAAACGATACTACGACTACTACTACTACTACAAATAATAATAATAATAATAATGATAATAATAATAATAACTAGAGCTGTCAGTGAAACTGACTAGGGCCCCGGCAGCGCTATCAGAGGAGTAGGAAAATGTTGATGTTAAAAAACTGGAAAGAACAAGGAAATGAAAGAACATACCCCAGAGAATCATTTTGAACATGATTACTCGGTTTTAGACCTTTGGCCGATGTAGAAGTTTTTTAATACGGCTGTGGGTCTTGCGTGTGACACTTCGTCACATTATGGTTAACATTTCTGCCAAGTAATATTTAAATCCATCCAGGAATAATAACAAAGTTATTAATTGGACACAGGAAAGACCCTTTTTTGACCTTTAACCTCTAAGTATGACCTTGACCTTTGAGATACGGACCTGAGTCTTGCGCGCAACACTCCATCACATTATGGTTAACATTTCTGCCAAGTAATATTTAAATCCATCCAGGAATAAGAAAGTTATGGAGGATAAAAAAATTTGTGGACGGACAGACGGACGGACAGACAGACAGACAGAGTGATTACTATAGGGCACCCACACTTTCAGTGCGGGGCCCTAATAATGTGTTGTACTTGATGTTGGAAAGGAGGGTGCTAAGTAAAAAAAGACCAGTTTAGTACCCATTTTTAAACAATTGGAATCTTCTACCTTTTTTATAACATTTGTCCATTTCGTAGGGCGCACATGTCTTGTTGTAGGTTTTGTCATGCGTTGGCTCATAAATGTATAGTCACGCCATAACCGTCGCTGTTCGCACACATACAGTGTAGTTAAGTGGAAACTTTAGTAATAAATAATAATACTCGACCTTGAAGTTCTTTATAGATGGTAAAATGTTGACTTCTAGTACTAATATTCCATGTGGTCCTCTTTTTCCTGGGTAGAAACCAGTACTAAGCAATGTGCATAAAGTTCCTTGCTCAAGGAAACAACACTTGCCGCATGTGGGAATCGATCTGGCTACCTCTCGATCGCAAATCCGAAGCTTTACCACTACACCACAACGCTCAACGATCTTTAATCTAAGAACAACTCTTCGAGACTCGCTAAGGAGCTTGACATTCACACTTTAACCTTTAGCAAAATAGATACGCCTTTTAATGTGCTTGCCCCACACCCCTCCGACCCCCCCCCCCCCCCCCCCACACACACACACCTTTTCGCTAAGGAGCTTGACATGCACACTTTAACCTTTTCCAAAGTAGATATGTCTTTTAATGTGCTTGCCTCAAACCCTCCCACACACACCTTTTGAGCCCCAGAACCAATCTGCATCCTCCCAGGATAGTTATTTTTGGTTAGGATGAGGCATCAATGTCGGGTAAAAGTCCCACAAAATTGGAAGCAACGTCTCAAAAAGGACCTTTTCAGTGTTGACGGGGACGTTAAACATTAAATAAAACAAACAAAAATCAGGGGACAGTTAATCGCAACACTTTTTTTTGTCCACGCCACACTAAGTTATAGAAACTTTGTGAATCGACAACTCCTGGAGAAAGTGATAACTTTTGTTTTGGTTTCAAAGTGCTCCACACATGCACGACATCAAAACAGAATACCAAAGAAACACTTCTCTGTTTGCATAGGTTTACAGCAGCATTATTTCACTTATCCACCCACTATTTTCTACATATAAAAAGCATGACTCCACCTGACTTTGACAGATCCTGTGAATTTACTCCCAAAATACCAGTACTTGGCACCTGTTGAAATGTCATGTACACTCAGTCACATGCAAAGAAATAGAAAGAAAACTATACCATAACCTGTAACTTTTTTCAGGAATCCTCTTTGAAAAACAGCCACTTTTTAGTGCCAAAGCTACGTTCGTGAATTCAGATATGCCGCTGCACCTTGAACTTGCACAGCATCCAGACAGCTGGAGTGTTAGTTTCGTATTCCATTTCATAAAAGTACAGATACTCAGCAAATAAGCCCACATTGGCAAAAAATATCCACATATCACAATTTCTATGAGCAACCATGCCATTATTGACCCTACTTCTATAATATTTTGAAAGATGCGAAATTGTCCCCTGATGTCTTAGTTGTCCTAAAAATAATAACGTGTCTTTTTTTCGCGCGGCTCCCACTATTGTGTTTTTTATGGGGGAGGTGGGGGAGGGGTGGGGGGGGGGGGGGGAAAGCTCCCTCACCTAGGAAAGAATGGTGTATAACCCAGTCGAAAATCAGCAAAATTCAACAGTCATCATGTGGGAATGGGGGAACGAGTTAACTTTGACAGTGCAAGCTTTTCATGAGTGACGGCTCGTATGACTACAGTGTTACCAGTTACAACGCTTGTTCTAACACAGCGCGCCTATCTAGGCAATGGAAAATAACTTATTCTACAACAAATCACGACAAGGAAAAGCGTGACGAGTGACGTCATTAAAAACTGCCAATTTATGACGTCACTAGTCGATTTCCTTGACGTCAGACGGTGTAACATCATATTCTCGCACCGAAAACGTTAGAAAAGGATATAAATGCATGTGTTTCAGTCGATAATTTTAGCGGGATTTCTTCTAACAATGGCGAAAAATGGTGAGATTTTGAAGGAAACAACAGCATTTTTGACGATTTTCAGCCTGTTAGAATCGAAATAGACCATTTTTAGTTTGTGATTTGTTGAGCATTTTATCAGTTTGTCGGTCAGTTTTAAGTAGACAAATCACGCACGCTACGCGCACGTGATTTGATCTACTTTACAACTGACCTCCAAACTGATTTATTACCCAACAAATCACAGATTGAGCTAATATATGTCTTAAGCACCGTTCCGTTTACGCGGCCATTTCTTAAAGAGCATTATAGCTTAGTGGTTAGTGGACTGTCCTCTGATTCTAGAGGCCCCCGGCTCGATCCTCGGCATCGGTGATAAGATTTCGGCGTCCGAATACGCTCCATTGGCATTATTTGCAGGGACGAATGTCATAAAGTGCACCTTCTTCTGACCGGGACTTTAACTGTAGGCCCACTGCTCAGAGAGGGTCATCCCCTCTGCAGGATAAAGACGACTACCGCAAGAACATGGTAACCTAGCCCCTCACTAATATCGAAACAATGTTGCAACCATAGAATGCATTCAACCAGAGTTTGTAATACAGGATCTTGTAAGAGTGGACGTATGCAAATAGTGTAGTCCCAGGTAAATCAACACAGAACGCAGCATCTGATGGGAAGAATAACAATATGGACAGGTAGTGCATTCCAGTGGATAATGATCCTGGAACCAGGTGTACTTGTAATAATCTGTTCTAAAGAAGATCGGTCTATATGCAAAAGGGTGATTATGGGCTGATAACCTGGTATTGCGGATAAGGTAGTCAGATGCGATCATATGTGATCTTGTACATCATAACAAGAAGACTGTCAATATGGCGTTGTTCAAGGGGGCACCAGTTTAGGTCCTTATGCATAGAAGTGACGCTGGAAGAGTAACTATAGTCACGTGTTGCCCACCTGGCAGCCCTTCTCTAAACTGCTTCCACTTTGTATATATCAGTGTGTGGTGGAAATGCAGTGAATTCATACTCTCGCTGCGGCCTAACTAAAGTCTTGTATGCTACTGATTTCAGATCAGGAAACCAACGATATGATTTGCATTTTTGGTTTTGTTATCTACATGTATATGGGGGCTCCAATTCAGGTCATCAGACATTGTGACCCCATGATATTTGGTTCTCGTAATACTCCCAAGTTGAATATTGTGCTAAACGTACTTAGTTTGAATTGGGGATTTGAGGCCGGTAACATGAAAGACATGGCATTTAGAGGGATTGAAACTCTTGTCCCACATCTTTTCAGACTGTTATAGTTAATGTAAAGTAGAAGTAAAACAACGATCAGGAATCGATACAATTAACTTACTCCACCCATCAAAGACACCAAAGGGAAAGAAACACAAACATGAATCGACCAGACCATAATGGAAACCTAAACAAAGAAAGGCCATAAGGACAGTTACTTTCCCTAAAAATGGCCAAATGGCCATCCAAGTCTTCTTGGCGCATTTGGCTGTCTGACAGAGGGCTGAAGGCGAGTTACATCTATCTATCTATCTATCTATCTATCTATCTATCTATCTATCTATCTATCTATCTATCTATCTATCTATCTATCTATCTATCTATCTATCTATCTATCTATCTATCTATCTATCTGCCTGCCTCTGTCTGCCTATCTATCTATCTATCTATCTATCTATCTATCTATCTATCTATCTATCTATCTATCTATCTATCTATCTATCTATCTATCTATCTATCTGCCTCTGTCTGCCTATCTATCTATCTATCTATCTATCTATCTATCTATCTATCTATCTATCTATCTATCTATCTATCTATCTATCTATCTATCTATCTATCTATCTCTCTCTCTCTCTCTCTCTCTCTCTCTCTCTCTCTCTCTCTTTTCCGACTGTTATAGTTAATGGAAGTCTTCTTTGCGCATTTGGCTGTCTGACAGAGGGCTGAAGGCGAGTTACACAGATCTATCTATCTATCTATCTATCTATCTATCTATCTATCTATCTATCTATCTATCTATCTATCTATCTATCTATCTATCTATCTATCTATCTATCTATCTATCTATCTGCCTGCCTGCCTGCCTCTGTCTGCCTATCTATCTATCTATCTATCTATCTATCTATCTATCTATCTATCTATCTATCTATCTATCTATCTATCTATCTATCTATCTATCTATCTCTCTCTCTCTCTCTCTCTCTCTCTCTCTCTCTCCTTCTGTCTCTCTCTCTCTCTGTCTCTCTCTCTCTCTCTCTATACTGAGTCGGTCACATTTGGTCATTACATCGGTTAGAGAGGTCGCTAAATTTAGAATTTAACAGAAAAAAAATCATCTGATCATCTGCAAAAAAATATAACTCGTGATTTGACCTGCTGAGGCAGGTCATTAAAATAAGCTAAGAAGAGGACTGGTCCGCGAACAGAGCCCTGTGGTGCGCAAGAGGAGATTGGAATGATTTCTGAGCTTTCTTGGATGATTACAACTGCTTGGTTTCGATTGTCAAAAAAGTGCTCAGCCCATTTCAGGGTGTCTTCTCTAATACCACAGTGATGTAATTTCAGAATAAGTTTTTTTTGGTGGACAACTTTGCTGAAATCTAATAGGATCAAATCAGTCAATTTCCCCATCTGCATGATTTAGACAATTCATCAATCAACATGATGAGCTGCGTCTTGTAGTATTTTTTTCTCGGAAGTCATGTTGGAGTTCAAATAGAATGTGCTAAACACATAACATACTGATTTTCTTCTGTTGATATTCAACACATCACAAAAAGCTTAGAAGATCTAAGCCTGCCCAGGCAAAGTGGTGCGAGCTGGCCCACCCATGCATATAAACCCTATTGGTTTCATTGGGTGGCAGGGATTGAGCTGTTATTTCCTCTCAATGTCAGGTAAAAGTCCCATACAATTGGAAGCAACGTCTCCAAAATGACCTAAATAGTATTGACGGGGATGTTAAACATCAAAGAGAACAAAAACAAACACAAAACATACCCGAGCAGATGTGTTTTTCCTGTTCCACACTGACCAGCCATAACAAGCAGCTAAGTATAAGGTGGTTCTCTGTTCCCCTGGCAGCAGAGCCATGACCTTGACAAACGAAAATCCTCATCAGTGACATGCAGGCAAAAGACAATCAAACAAGTTGTACAAAAAGGCGAGTAGAAAGTTCAAAAATAGTTAAATAATATATATTAAGAAAACAAAGTTTATCTTTCAAAATTGCATATTTCTGTTAAATAGTAAGGAACACCGAAATTCAACGAACTACGGTTGTCATTCAATGGTACTGCGACGTTGGGAAGAAGCAATACACACGCAGCAGAGGTTGCAGGTTTTACCCATTTTGCTACCAAAGTTAGTTCCCTTGGATGGATGGATGGATGGATATTTTGTTTAAAGACGCTCAACCCTAATAGGGCATATAGCGTCTAAAAATAATTAGATATAAAATTGTTATGGAAGTTTAAAAGTTAGAATATTAATGATTACAGTTTGTTAAAAAGTCCGATTTCTTTAAGAAAATTGATTAATTGATAAGATGGTATGTCATTAAAAAGATCTTTCATTGTTGTAACATTAAAATATTTTGAGCGTATATGATGAAATTCTACACATGAAATGAGAAAGTGTTTAACTGTAAACGGTTCGTTACAAGATATACAGAAAGGTGCTTGTTCGTTTTTTAATATGTATGAATGAGTGAGTCGTGTGTGTCCAATACGGCATCTTGTGAGTTTAGTCTGATCTTTCCTATTATAATTCGAAAAAGTACATTTGGTATGAAAATTTGGTTGAATTTTATTTAATTTATTATTTGTTTCTTTTCCCCAAATTGATTGGCATTTTTTTTTTATATATAGGTTTATGTTCGATTTTAAATCTGAAGAAGGAATTTTTAAATTGGTAATAGCTAACGATAATGCTGATTTGGCTTCCAAATCAGCTAACTCATTACCACGGATATTTACATGACTGGGAAGCCAGCAGAATATGATCTCCTTTGAGACGGAAAGATAGTGATATTTTCTTAAAATTTGTTGAATCAAGGGGTTTCTGTGCTGATGATCTTTCAGAGCTTTTAGTACAGAAAGGGAATCGGAATAAATGATGAAATGTCTTTCAGGTTGATCTCGAATGTGATAGAGTGCGATATCAATTGCTTTTGCTTCAGCGGTAAAAATAGAGCTATTATCGGGTAGTCTAATGCTATCAGTGAAATTCGGACTAATGACAGAACAAGCAACTTTCTCATCTTGTTTCGAACCGTCAGTGTAAATGGAAATGTGTCGTTTAAAATGTGATTTTATTTCTAAAAATTCATTTTTAAAAATATGTGAATCAACTTCAGATTTCTTATTTTTATGTAAATCTAATACTATCTTTGGATTAGTTAATGTCCATGGTTCTTTCGAAGGAAATGAAAATGATTGAATATTTTGGACATTAATATTGGCTTCTTTAAGTAAAGGACGTATTCTTAGGCCAAGAGGTTTAATTGCGGAGGGTTTATTTTCGTAAAATCTTTCAGAATTAGTCTTAAAAACACATTCATATGCTGAATTGCGTGGATTTGCAGCTAATTTGGTAGCATATTGAAGAGACAATTTTTCTCTTCTAACATAAAGTGATGGTTCATTTGATTCAGCATAAAGACTTTCAATAGGTGAAGTGCGAAATGCACCTAGTGCTAGACGTAAACCTTGATGATGTATAGTATCCAAAGATTTTAAATAAGATTTCCTAGCAGATCCATAGATTATGGAACCATAGTCCAATTTGGAACGAATTAAAGATCTATAAAGATTTAAAAGAACAGTGCGATCTCCTCCCCAGTCGGAACTGGACAGGACTTTAAGAATATCAAGAGCTTTTAAACATTTAGCTTTCAAAGCTTTGATATGAGGAATAAAAGACAATTTGCTATCAAATAAAAGACCCAAAAACTTCGCCTCAGTGACGACTGGAATAGGACTGCCGTATATTGTTAAAACTGGATCTAAATGCAACTTTCGAATTTGGCAGAAATGAACACACTGAGTTTTTGTTTTAGAAAATTTAAAACCATTTTCTTTTGCCCAAGTTTCTATGTTATTTAAACACCTTTGAGTTTAAATTCAATGGTTTCCATATTTTTGGAACGATAAAAAATTCCAAAATCGTCAACAAAAAGCGAACAATCTGGGTCTTTTACACATTTAACTATATTATTAATTTTTATGCTGAACAAGGTTGGTGATAAAATACCACCTTGTGGTACACCTTGTTCTTGATCAAATGTGTCCGATAATGTATTTCCTATGCGAACATTAAATGTTCGATCGGACAAGAAATTTTGAACAAAATGTGGCAATCGGCCTTTAAGGCCCAAGTTGTGTAAATCTTTCATGATGCCATATTTCCAAGTCGTATCATAGGCCTTTTCTAGGTCAAAGAATACAGCTACGACATGTTCTTTTTTGATAAAGGCATCACGTATAAATAATTCTAAGCGAATCAAATGATCATTAGTAGAGCTGTTTTTTCTAAAACCAGCTTGAAATTTAGTGATAAGCTGGTTTGATTCTAAGAACCAAACCAGCCTATCATTAATCATTCTCTCCATTGTTTTACATAAGCAACTTGTCAAAGCAATAGGTCTGTAATTAGTGGCTTCAGTATGATCTTTATTAGGTTTCGGAATAGGAATAATGGTAGCTTTTCTCCAGTTTTCAGGGAATTTTCCAGTGATCCAAATATCATTCAGAATATTTAATAATGTTTCCAATGCCTTGTTGGGTAAATGTTTTAAAATTTGATAGTGTATGTCGTCAGGACCAACAGCAGTATCATGAGATTTATGGAGAGCATCTAATAATTCTTTAGTAGTGAAAGGTAAATTGTATTTTTCATGATTTAATGAGGACAAATTTAAATTCTTTTTCTCTTGTTCTTGTTTAATATTTTGGAAATGTTTTGAATAATTTAAGCTAGAGGAGTTTTTCTGAAATTTTTCCCCCAAGGCATTGGAAATGTCTTTAGCCGTTGAACACATATTTCCGTTCGATTTGATATGGACATGTTTATTTGATTTGTTTTTGCCACTAATTTTTCGAATCATGTCCCATATTTTCTTAGTTGGTGTTCTGGTATTCAGTTTGGAGACGTATTGCTGCCAAGATGCTTTTTTGGCCGATTTTATTGTTTTGCGAGCTTTAGCTCGCATGTGTTTGGCATGGATAAGATTTTCTTTTGTTGGTTGTTTATTGAATTTTCGTAATGCAGATTTTCTTTTATTGATTGAAGTTTTAACTTCATCATTAAACCAAGGTCTGTTTCTTTTTGAAAATGTCGAGGATTTAGGACTACATTTTTCAGCAATATCAATCAATTCATCAGTAAAATCTTATATATCACTTGCAGTTTTAAAAAGTTCAGGGTCGAGTTTTTCATTACATAATTGATTAAAATTTTCCCCAATTTGCTTTACTCAAATTCCATCTGGGGTGACGATCCTCATGGGTCGATGCAATTTCTTCAATTACTATCGGAAAATGATCGCTCTCATAGAGATCGTCCACAACAGACCAATCAAAATCTAGATAAATATTTGGAGAGCAAATTGAAAGATCTAAAGCAAAATAATTTCTTGTGGGAGAATGAAGATATGTTGGTTGTTTATCGTTAAATAAACATGAATCATTTTCAGCAATAAAATTTTCTATGATTTCTCCTTTGTCATTTGTATCCGAGCAACCCCATAATTTGCTGTGACTATTAAAATCTCCTAATAATATATAAGGACTAGGTAATTGATTTGTTAAATTTTCTAATTCTTGTTTAGAAAAATTATAGTGTGGTGGAAGGTAGACAGAACAAATCGTTATGGATTTGGATAAAGTGACGTTTACAGCAACAGCTTGTAAATTAGTGATTACATCTATTTTCCTATGAGGAACGTCAGATTTTACCAGGACTGATGTACCTCCTGATGCCTTCTGATTATCCGTTGTGATATGATTGTACATACTGTAACCTTTGAAATTAATATTATCTGTAGTTTTCAAAAAAGTTTCTTGGAGACAAATGACATTAGGAGAAAAAAGTGTAGTTAAAATTAGAAGTTCGTTAAAATTGGCTTTCAGTCCTCGACAATTCCATTGAATTATTGACTTCTTATCCATGGTTGAATGGAGAGAAGATTAAAACAAGGAATTTAATCCTTTATCTTTTATTAGGCTTTGAGAACGTGGAGGGATCAACGTCCAACTCCATGATTTCTTTTTCTGTTTTCCAAACTTCACAGACATTGGATTTAGATAAATGATCTTTTCCGCAATTCACACATTTTGGAGAATTCTTGCAGTTGATAGTGTGATGGTCGGTACCACCACACTTCTCACAAACAGATCCGTCAGGGACAGTGCAATCGTTTTCATGGTGTCCAAACCTCTGACAATTGAAACATCGCAGAGGATTGGGCACGAATATGTCAACCGGTATTATCCTGTAGAAAACTTTTAGTGATTTCGGTAAAGAAGTGGTACTAAATGTGAGAAGAAGTGTGTTCGTGTCAATCAGATTTCCGTCTTTTTTAATTTTAAAACGCTTACAGGCCGTTACTCCTTGATCTTTAAGATATTCTATAATGCTGGCTTCAGATTCCTGTTTTAACATTCTGTCACGGATAATTCCCTTACAAGAGTTTAAAGTTTTATGTTCCGTGACAGATACATTGATGTTGAAAAATTTATTGATTTTAATTAGATTTTCCGTTTGAGTTTTCCTGTTAGTTTCAACCAAAAGAGTTCCATTTTTTAATTTTTTAACGTTTTTTGGAGTACCAATGATAGATTCTATTTGCTTTTCGATCACAAACGGTGAAAGGGTAGTAATGGCCTTTTCTTCCTTACTCGAAATCACCAAAAATCTAGCAAAATTTTCGTTGGCTTTGAAATTGAAAGTTGCCGGTTCCGGGTCGTCATCAGATAGATCTAAAAATGCTCTTTTCCTAGTGTTGGATCCCATGGTGATAATTTATGATTCGATAGCTATGCGCCCCACCCTCCTTGGAGCCCTACAAGGGGACGTTTAATGGAAATGGATCTCCTATTTCCAACGCCAAGGCTACATTGCTATTATACTCGATGACAGGACCAGAGTCCTTCCGCTCCACTTCTGCTTTATGATTCCCAACTATGCACCCAGATTTCAATGAAAAAATGAGGAACAGTTGGGACCCATCCCCACCCATATTCTCTCCCTCACAGAAGTTTCTGCTGAATTTCCCCAGTACAAGCCCACCGATTAATCCATCAGCCGCCGCCCAAAGATAGAGGAATAAGAAAAAATTACACCCGGTTTGTACCATAAAGATACGTAAGAAAGATAGAAGGAAGTAAAGAACAAGCTGTGCGATTCTAGAGCTTGACACGACTGAGCCGATTGATTCAGGCCGGATCTAGCCCAAACCCCTCGTCTATCTGAAATATGGGCCAAAATGATGTGTTGAAAAGCTGGAGATCCCTGGGCTTTTCTCAATCATCAGGATCCCTTCTTCCAGCGTACGAGACGCCACTCACGGCAAACAAGTGGCTCCTGTTTCAACAAGGAATTTCATCCCCATTCACTACAGAAGGAAGTGACCTGTATATTTTATTCCCTACAGACAAGGAAGGCCGAAAACGTTTGCTTAAATAAAAGCTTGGCTATGAAAACAGGAGATCATTTGCTAAATATGAGATCCACGATTATGGTAAGAAATTATTGAGGTGATAAGTTTCAGAGAGAACAAAGTATTTTATAAACTAATGAAGAATAAATCTGTGTTAGATGATGACGAACACTTCAGAACTTAGTGATAAGTATCCGATTCGGATAACCTTGATGTAACATAAAATACTTTTGGGGTAACATGAAATGACAAGTTACTTATTTAATAACGTATTTAAAATGCATCTTTCATTGATGTGCAGAGTGAAGGAGCATGAAAAAGTGACACATACACAGTACAAACATATACAGATGAGATTTTCTTCTTTGCGGTGCGCGACCCACCAGCAATGATGATACACGTACAAATGCAGCGTGGTAGTAACATGAGATAGGAAAGGTTTAAAAGGATAGATCTCGCGTAGTGAATTGTAAAATAATTTGGTAAGATGCATTTGAATAAATTGAATTACAAAATAATACCGGTCGAACGGACGATTGTTCTGTATGTTGGAGGCTTTTACCCAACTGCCACAGAACCTGAAGGCAGCCGCCTATTTCGAGGCACCGGGTGGTCTCGGCAAAGGGACTGTTTTCGGTGGGGTCTTACCACTCTGCCTAGTTCCCTTGGATCATTTACTGCGGGATCACCTGATGATGTTACCGATAAGCGGAAGTAAGATTTTACATGTATTTCCTTTCACAAAAAAGCTTGAGTCTACGCTTAGCACACATTAATCTGTGCAGTACTTGAATGACAAAACTTACCATGTGTATATTCCAATTAATATGTAAGTGTATAACAGTCACGGGTTACAAATAAGGATTTCTAAATGTTCTCCCCAATGTGACATTAAAACAAAAGTACCGATCTTTCACCTACAACTACACTGCATGACTACATTTACGGTTTCTTTCATTTCGCAATTTAGGTTCAACTTTTTATATCACATTCTAGGTTAACCTTATGGAAAATTAAAAAAACATCTTCCGAGCAGTAAGAACTAGATGTGTGAAGAACTAGATGAGGGCGAAGTCAACATCATGTTAACATAATTTATATTTATTTTGCAAGCCTGAAAGCAATCATGCATACACAGGCGATTTTTTTTCTTCTCAATATACTGCCATCCCCCTCGCGGACATTCTAGGCCTGTGTAAATTACATACACTCCAGATTTGCATGATGATATCTCAGTGGTTAGCGCACTTGCCTCTGATGCTAGAGGTCCTGGGTTCAACTCCCGGCAGCGGTGATAAAATTTCGGTGTCTGAACACGCTCCATTTGCATCATTTGCAGGGATGAATGTCATAAAGTGCACCGTCAGAATCAGAATCAGATTTGTTACTGGTGACACGTCAAATGACATTCATATACCAGGATCTGTGATGTGTGAGTTAGTCCCTAGCTCTAACCAAAGAGGTAACTTCAGCTACACCATCATCAGCTTCCTTCGGATCGGGACGTTAACTGGAGACCCCCTGTGCAGGGAGACTCATCTTCTATGCAGGCTACAGCTCCTTACCGTAATATAATGATTACCGCGAGGCCGTTCGTCCTTTAAATCTCGAGTGTATATACACCTGTGAGTAATGGTCAACTCCAACTTTACTTAAAGACAACAACAACTACAATTTAGGATTGCATTAAGCGAGATTTAATGCGCTAGTCGTAGGCCCTAGATCCAGAGACTTGTGATACAACAATTCTAATGTGAGAAAAACTGCTTTGATCATTTTGTGAATACTTATGAACTTGACTGAAAGTTGGCTGAAAGTTGACATGTCTGAACAGCTAGAAGATCTCGCTAGGACTGACGCACCACACGTTCTCTAAACCATCTTTCAACCACGTTTAAACAAAACAATTTTCTATTGGCTAATCCAGCTCGAACCACTGTCTTAACCACTGTCTTGACCACTCAAGCAACAAAAAAAACTGTTGTCATATATAGTAACGTATAAGACAACAATTTTCCGCTATTCTTCGAAACGCGGAAAATTTATAGTCTAACTATACTTAAAGAGAACAACAATTACAATTTAGGATTGCATTAAGCGAGATTTAATGCGCTAGGGTTACAAATCACGTTGTTGTAAAACTGCGAATCAGAATTCTATAAATCATTCTGTAACTTACGTTACCACGAAATCGATAAAGGGCGATACTCATAAACCCAATACTTTAGTTACCCCTATTCTTTTTTCAAAAGAATCGTCCACGTAACCCTCTTTACTAGCATCCGTTCGCCAACGCCCGTGACGTTTCCAACATCTATCACTGATAGCTCCAGAATAGGCTGCCGCGGTCGCGCCCCCCTGCTCGCAACGAATGCAATCCTAGATGTAAACTTGAATCAATTTTATGAAGCTTTTCTGATATACACTCTTTTGCTCTGGTGTAACTAAGTGGCTTATTCTTATATATAAGATTACATTTACCACCGGACTTGAACATTGGTTTAAATAAAAAGTGATCTGAAGAAAGATCAATACCGACAAGATCTATGTATCGTTTCAACATTTTGAAAGGACATGCGATACTGTCTCCTCCTGCAATCAAAATTTCATCTCCCTTTCTATATTTATCTGTTTTACTGGAGTCTATTTTAATGCTGAAATGATTGTCGTGTAGTTTTACGTTACTGCATTTAAGCTTGCTTATTTCATCATATCTTAGAAATCCTGAGAAACCAATTAATATCATGCACAAGTCTCTAATTATATTAATGTCTGCTGAATTCGAACTGCTCTCGTATAAAGAGCATACCTCTATCAACATGGCAGAAGTTACAACGTCCTTTTTAACTAATGGAGGGTAGTCTCTTAGCTGATTCCAACAAATTGTGTACGAATCCATTGTTAGTAGGATCGATCCTTCCACATAAAGTATGAGCCCACTTTATACTATAAGAACATGCTGATATTACGTTAAACGAGCTCTGATAATCCATTAGTCTTGTAAGATACATTGCGATATGAATAGGCTGCGCTGGCATAGAAGTAAACCCATTTTCAGAACAGAAGCGGTTCCATTTTTGAAAATATGAATAGTATTTTCTAACAGTGTTATCACTGCAGGGTCGCTGGTGGGGCTTTGTTGGCCGGGACTGCGTAGTGTGGCCCATCTTCTTTCTTATGAATGTTTTCATTGCTCTTAAAGGAACTCATTTTTGATTTTTATTTGGTAAAGATACCTTTTCGATTAATTGCTTTAAGGATCCGATTTTAATGAGATGTTTTAATGTATCGTACTATTTTTATAGGTATTGGTCTAAGGAGATCGGATAGAGAGGCGCTAGATTCAGTGGGATGTGGAACAGCTACGACGATTGAAGATTCAATGTGTAAATATTTGGTGAGCTCGAGAAGTGATAACGCAGTCCCGGCCAACAAAGCCCCACCAGCGACCCTGCAACGATCCGGCAAAGAAAGCTAAAGGAAACATACCGCAACCCTGCAAAACTCGAACAGGCAGCCGACACAAAGACCGACACAAACCAAAATGGGGTCCAAACAACCAAAAACCCGCCCAGAACACGAGTCCAAACCAACAATTTATTTCTGATATCTCAGAATATCCACGCTGATCTCAAAGGACCAAAAGTAAAATATAAACTGCACTATGGTTGATGTACGGGGAGACGTTTTACGGCCGCCACACGGCACAACACCAGCTGCAGTGAAGGCAAATAAAAATCAAAAATGAGTTCCTTTAAGAGCAATGAAAACATTCATAAGAAAGAAGATGGGCCACACTACGCAGTCCCGGCCAACAAAGCCCCACCAGCGACCCTGCAACGATCCGGCAAAGAAAGCCAAAGGAAACATACCGCAACCCTGCAAAACTCGAACAGGCAGCCGACACAAAGACCGACACAAACCAAAATGGGGTCCAAACAACCAAAAACCCGCCCAGAACACGAGTCCAAACCAACAATTTATTTCTGATATCTCAGAATATCCACGCTGATCTCAAAGGACCAAAAGTAAAATATAAACTGCACTATGGTTGATGTACGGGGAGACGTTTTACGGCCGCCACACGGCACAACACCAGCTGCAGTGAAGGCAAATAAAAATAAAAAAATGAGTTCCTTTAAGAGCAATGAAAACATTCATAAGAAAGAAGATGGGCCACACTACGCAGTCCCGGCCAACAAAGCCCCACCAGCGACCCTGCAACGATCCGGCAAAGAAAGCCAAAGGAAACATACCGCAACCCTGCAAAACTCGAACAGGCAGCCGACACAAAGACCGACACAAACCAAAATGGGGTCCAAACAACCAAAAACCCGCCCAGAACACGAGTCCAAACCAACAATTTATTTCTGATATCTCAGAATATCCACGCACCCATTGTTTCCTCTCCCCTTTTTGACTACGTCCTGTAAGGGAAGAATATCAATTTCTCTTACAAAAGGGACGAACTCGCCCTTGCTGTCTACCAGTTCCACCCAGTAAGGAGCGGATTTCCATTCTGGAACCACAAGCGTACCTGGGGCTTTCTCTTTCTGCGATTTAGCCAAACATAAAGATGCCAACCTCGGTGGCGGAACCATCCAGTTACACTCGTCTGACCAAGGCTGGTCAAACGCGTTCACTGCTTCTGTTCCGGGAACCCACCATCTGGAATTAACTCTAATTTATTATTGTAATTAGATGAAAACCGATCTACGCTGTGTGGCCCCCATTTCAAATTTAGCCTCTGAAATACAAAATCCGTGATTTCCCAATCATCGCAATCAAAGCAACGACTAAGACTATCAGCTATCTGGTTATTTTGTCTCGGTATCCACTCTGGAATAAGAGTTATGGCTCTTTGTTTACAAAAATCATGTATGCTTAATGCAATATCTTGCAAATCCGGTTTCCTACTACCACCGCTTAATATACTCTTCACATTCTTATTATCTGAATAAACCTTGAGTTTCTTATAACTGAATGCCTCGGCATTACTTACCAAAACTCGCTTTACCGTTTAAGCTTCCCTCCAAGTTGAGCTTTTTGCAGCTTCATCTCTGCTCCATGAGCCAGTCAGTTCATAGCTGCATTCAACCGCAATTAGACAAACAAGAGGACCAAGCTAGATTGGTCCTGAATCGCTCACCTGAGCTAACAGATTCAAAGTTTAAGGCAGTGCCAAACCTTTCTTGAAGGCTTATTGGGAGGACATGGTGGAGACAGGGTAAGCATTTTCTGCAAATCAAGTAGAATGTAACTATGATAAACAGGCTGACCTCACCGATTTTCAAACTCATTCAAGCTTTTATTCCTGACTTGCTAAGAAGATCCGATCTAAACTGAAGTGGCTATGGTGATGACAAGTTCAAAAACAAGAGTTTTCAAACTCCACCAAGCTTTCTGCCTGACTTTCTTGTTTGTAAGTTTCATGAAGATCCGTTCAAAACTGAAGGGGCAGCAGTGATGACAAGGTCGAATATAGGCATTTTCAGCAATCAAAGGCACGTCACTCTATGATAAATGTGCCGACTTGGCCGGTATTCGAACTCATCTGAGGTTTTATTCCCAGCCACCTTACATGTAAGTTTCAGAAAGATCCGATCAACACTGAAGGGGCTACGGTGATTACAAGGTCATAATTTGGCATTTTCAGCAATCAAAGGGATGTTACTCTATGAAAAATGGGCCAACTTGGCTGGTTTTAAAACTCATCCGAGGTTTAATCCCCAGCAACCTTACATATACGTTTCAGAAAGATCCGATCAAAACTTAAGGGGCTACAAGGTCAAAAATTGACATTTTCAGCAATCAAAGGGACATAACTCTATGAAAAATGGGCCGACTTGGCGGGATTTTGAACTCATCCAAGATTTTATCCCAAGATACCACACTTATAAGTTTCAGAAAGATCCGATCAAAACTGAAGGGGCTACGTTGATGACAAGGTAAAGAATCAGCATTTTCAGCAATCTAAGGGAGGTAACTCTATTATAAATAGGCAGACTTGGCGGGTATTGGAACTCATCTGAGGTTTTATCCCCAGCCACCTTACATTTAAATTTCAGAAAGATCCGATCAAAACTGAAAGGGCTACGGTGATGACAAGGTCAAAAATCAACATTTTCAGCAATCAAAGACACGTTACTCTACAATAAATCGGCCGACTTGGCTGGTTTTTCGAAGTCATCCGACGATTCCTAGGTTTCATCATTAGCCATCTTACATATAAGTTTCAGAAAGATCCGATCAAAACTGAAGGGGCTACAGTGATGACAAGGTCAAAAATCGGCATTTTCAGTAATCAAAGGAACGTAACTCTATGACAAATGGGCCCACCTGGCTGGTTTTTTAACACATCCAAGGTGTTATCCCCAGCCACCTAACATATACGTTTCAGAAAGATCTGATCAAAACTAAAGGGGTGGCCGTGATGAAAAGGTCGAAAATCGGCATTTTCAGCAATCAAAGGGAAGTAACACTATGTTAAATGGGGGGACTTGGCCAGTTTTCGAACTCATCCGGGATTTTATCCCCAGCCACCTTACATATAAGTTTCAGAAAGATCCGATCAAAACTGAAGGGGCAACCGTGATGACAAGGTCAAAAATCGGCATTTTCAGCAATCAAAGGGACGTAACTCTATGATAAATGGGCCGACTTGGCCGGTATTCAAACTCATCTGAGGTTTTATTCCCAGCCACCTTAAATATAAGTTTCAGAAAGATATGATCAAAACTGAAGGGGCTACAGTGATGACAAGGTCAAAAATCGGCATTTTCAGCAATCAAAGGGATGTAACTCTATGATAAATGTGTTGACTTGGCCGGTTTTCGAACTCTTCCAAGGTTTTATCTCCAGCCACCTTACATATAAGTTTCAGAAAGATCGGATCACAACTGAAGGGGCTACCGTAATAACAAGGTCAAAAATCGGCATTTTCAGCAATTAAAGGGGTGTAACTCTATGATAAATGGGCCAACTTGCCAATTTTTCAAACTCATCCTAGGTTTTATCCCCAGCCACCTTACATATAAGTTTCAGAAAGATCCGATCAAAACTGAAGGGGTTACCGTGATGACAAGGTCGAAAGTCGGCGTTTTTCAGCAATCAAAGGGACGTTACTCTATGATAAAAGGGCCAACTTGGCCGGTATTCAAAATTATCCGAGTTTTTATCCTCAGCCACCTTACATATAAGTTTCAAAAAGACCCGATCAAAACCGAAGGGGCTACAGTGATGACAAGGTCAAAAATCGGCATTTTCAGCAATCAAAGGGACGTAACTCTATGATAAATGGGCCCACTTGGCCGGTTTTCGAGCTCATCCAAGGTTTTATCCCCAACCACCTTACATATAAGTTTCAGAAAGATCCGATCAAAACTGAAGGGGCTACCGTGATGACAAGGTCAAAAATCGGCATTTTCAGAAATCAAAGGGACGTAAGTCTATGAAAAAAGGGCTGACTTGGCCGGTTTTCGAAATCGTCCGAGGTTTTATTCCCAGCCACCTTACATATAAGTTTCAGAAAGATCCGATCAAAACTGAAGGGGCTACCGTGATGACAAGGTCAAAAATCGGCATTTTCAGCAATCAAAGGGATGTAACTCTATGATAAATGGGCCGACTTGGCCGGTTTTCGAACACATCCGAGTTTTTATCCCCAGCCACCTTACATATAAGTTGAAGGAAGATCTGATCAAAACTAAAGGCGCTACGGTGATGACAAGCATTTTCCCATAGTAAGTCTATGGGACCTTCTAGTTGCCATAGGAACCAAAGTTTTAGAGCGATTTCGAAAAAAAGTTTATGTCATCAATGCCCCACCAGAGGCATGCTACAGATGAGAAATGATTGAGATCAGCCTGCAGGATACAGAGATATAGCTGCTCAATAGTGTGGACGGACGACGGACGACGGACGGACGACGGATGACGGAGGACCCACTATACTATAAGCTCCCCTGGAGCCTTCGGCCCAGGTGAGCTAATAATGCTACTTCCCTGTACTTGCGCTGCTTCATAAGCATTTTCGTCAACACAAGTGACGCAATTAGCAACAGTGCTTTCGCCAGGACAGCTGGCATTCTTAGCTCTCATGGCTTCTGGTAAACAGCTATTACCTGTGTTCTGGTCATACACATGGGCAACATTAACATAACAGCTGTCTATGCGAACCGCTCTGTCTTTCTCACAAAATACCCACCGTATCCAACAACCCTTGCATCGCAGAACACTTCTATTTCACAGTCTATATTTTTCTGAATAAATCTTCCTTTTATATTTAACCCTCTTGCGTTTTTCTGTCAGAATATAAGAATCTTATATGGGTGTGAGGGGTGGATTGAAAAATCCGTCCCGAGGGACACTGTCCGGCATCACGAGGCTTGCCGAGTGATGCCGGACAGTGATCCCGAGAGACGGATTTTTCTATCCACCCCTCACACCCATATTGGATTTTTTTTCTTGCATACCTTCCATTTCTATTGCGAATTTTAATGCTACTGTCACTTCGGTTAACGACGTCCGCCATTTTGTGATAACACAACAGGAATGTTTAGTGACGTCACGCATGACGACGCCACGCATGAGGTTGTAATCAACCAGCGCATTTATCAAACACGCGATTAGATTCGATTTGGGGTCGGAACACCAGGGTCAGAACATAAATTTCTATCCCAGGGTAAAATCACGGAATTCCTTGTCTGGTGTGCAAGAATTGCAGTTCTTCTATTGCCTCAGATGTTATAAACACTGGGGCATTCCAACTGGCCCTTGATAAAATACACCAATAAAGTGCTCTAGTGCGCATACTAACCAATTTGCCGATAACAGTTTGAAGAGAGATAATTTGCGCCACGATCGAGGCAACAAGCCTAACTCTCATTACACTACTCCCACTTACCTTCATCTGATACAGGAAGGACTCTATGGCAATTTCAAGTCTGGAAATTCTTTCATGGGTCACAAAAATCTTGCCTTTAGCCATATCCAATAGATACCCTAGCCATGTAAGCTTCGTTACAGGTAACCATTTGCATATTTCATTGGCCAGCATAAAACCAAACTCCGTTAAATTTGATCGCACTAATTGACTAAGCTTTACAGCCTCACCAAAGTTCAAATGGCCTCCAATGCCATCATCAAGAAACATAATTACCTTGTGACCTTGACCTCTCCAATAAGCAATCAGCACCCTCAGAACCTTGGTAAAAATATGTCCTGAAGTTGCTAACCCGAAAGGTAGCACGTTAAAAACATAATATTTCTCAACACCTTCATGTTCAACTGAAAACCCCAAATATGTGCGCATCTCATTTTTTATCATAATGTGGTGGTATGCACTTTTAAGGTCATACGAAAACAAGTATGAGCCCTTTTTGAACATTTGCGTGGCTGTATTTATGTCTTCGTATTGAAATTTGTACTTAACCAAATACTCATTAATATGCCTGCAATCTAAAACAAGCCGTTCTTTGCCGGTTTTACTAAATGCTACAGTAAGGAGATTTATAACTTTTGGTTTTTCAAATACTTCTGTCACACATTGCTTTTCTAATAATTTCGACACCTCGGAAATGACAAATTGTACATTATCTCTTGCAGACTTGTTATTTTTCATCTGCTTAGCATCAGGCAACTCACGAAAAGGAACACTATACCCCTCGGCTATTACTCTCATTATGTATGCGTTGGCACCCGCCTGACGCCACTTACTCTCAGCAGTTTTCAGTCTGCCAACGGGAGAGGACGAACAATCGTTTCTAAATGATGTACTTAAAGCCCCATTTTCTTGCCGCGACCCATAATCTACTGTTGTGTTGCCTGATGCTATTGGACCATTTGATTCAATACAATATGTACTTAACTTATTGTTCTTTCCCGTCTGCCCTTTGGCCAATTCACATGTGTTTTTCCAGTGACCCGGCTTATGACATAGAAAACAAAGACCCGGCTTCGTAGCCCTCTCTCCATACGTCTCGGTTGGTTGCCCGCTAGGAAAAGTGACTGTTGCCGTCGGCCTGTCTGTAGATATACGGGTTGAATCTAGTCTTAGAACGCTTCACTTTCTCTGCTTTGGCCTTCCGATTTGCCCGAGATTCTGCCCTATATATCCTACGTTCGTCATCCGAGTCGTCCGCCAGAGGGTTTGTGTTGTACTCCTTCACAACTTTCCAACCCATCTCCGCCTCGTCAGCAATGCGAATCAGCTTTTGCCTATGGTTTATTAGTTCTTTACCTGAAAAAATAACATTCTGCATACATTGTGCGAAAAATGCCAATTTCAAGCAAATTTCCGTGTAATCGCTAACAGAACGTGTTCCTTGGAACAAAATGACAAACGAATATTTTCTCTAGCACTTCGCTTGTGAGCGCACACTGTAAATCAATAATTGCGTAGACATTATAGAGATTGAGTTTAACACGGAAGTACAGCCATTAGTTACCCACAGTGCATATTGACCTTTCCATTCTTATGCAACACAACAAGTATAAGCTTTCACAAGAAGAAAAGAGCAGCCTATAGCAAGTGTAAGCTTTCACACAAAAAGAAGCCTGCGCGCAGAGCTCTGGCATAGAATTGCTACATGTATTACATTTGTACAAGCCTATATCTGCTGTCATATTGTACAGGCTAATACAAAAATATACATCTACAAACTCTCGACCACGACGGACCACTGCCTATCCTATAAGCTACTCAGTAGCCTTCGGCTCTGGTGAGCTAAAAAAACATACCTCGCCGTTAGTAAACGTTTAGGTTTAATCTTCAATTAGTCTTCTATAAAGTCTAACTTCAAGCATTCAATTTGAAAGATGTCACAAGCATACATGTGCCTTTTAATGATGAAAAACTACTTTTTGACATTATTACAGCATTTTTAGACATTATACTTCAGTCGACAGGATGGCAGTTAGAATATTGCCAATGATAGTTAATTGTATAAAACACATTTTTGGGATATAACTCCAGACATTCGCATTTAATATGTGCTAAGCGTAGACCTAGCTTTTTGTAAAAGCTATACTTGTCAAATAAATAGTTTACCACATTTCAGGTTTACAATGATATCGGTTTTGCAGCACGCTGGTATTTTGTGTGTGTTTGCGTTTTACGGTCCAATAGCAGCTGAGGTCATACGAAGACGGAACCTCGGTACAAAGACTTGTTCGAGAGAATGAAAAATCCAGGGTTCTAAGCAAACCAGCACCCCTGGTTATGATGAAAGTACCATAACGGTTTTAAGCAAATATGTACAATACGGAACGCGGCTAAATACAGGTACTGAATTCGCTTCGCTTGACTGCTACCGTGTTCAATGTGATTTCAGTTGGCAAATAGAGCAGGCCCTGATCAGACGCCACGTACTGCGGCGTCATAACTACTGCCAATGAAACATTATCGCATTTGTGATTTTTCTACCTCAAGATTCATGTGAAAGCATATTAAAATGATTTTAAGTGCATGCACATGAATGAAGAATTCAGGACGAATTTAAATCTGTATGTGTAAACGTTATCTATACGTTAAATAAAATAACCAAATTTCACCTTCTGACACTTTATCATTTGCAACAATACCAGCACCCTCGTCAAGGCACGTCTCTGCGTCCTGTAGCTTGTCCAAGACTTTAGCATTGAACTTATATTGGTCTTCACAGCTCTTGCGTTTGAAGGAATAACCATCACTTAGAATGTTATTTTTAATTTTCGAAATCTGACTGTCAGCTAAAGTTTTCTGGTTTTCACTTATCTTATCTTGAAACCGTTCCAACTTCGACGATATAAGCTGGTCCAAATTCCCTAGAAGGCTCCCCTGAGCCTCAGTGACCACCCGGGGCACGCTGTCCTGAATAAACCCCTGCGTCCCTGGATCTAACGACATGCTGCTCAAGTTGACGTGTCTGGACAGCTAGAAGATCTCGCTAGGACTGACGCACCACACGTTCTCTAAACCATCTTTCAACCACGTTTAAACAAAACATTTTTCTATTGGCTAATCTAGCTCGAACCACTGTCTTAACCACTGTCTTGACCACTCAAGCAACAAAATAGCTGTTGTCATATATAGTTACGTATAAGACAACAATTTTCCGCTATTCTTCGAAACGCGGAAAATTTATAATATGACCTATCCCAGTAATAGACATTTTTCACTAAGACGGAGAACGGACTTAGGAGATGGAAATGGACTTTATCAGCTGGGCTCATCTCAACGTTATTTGTTTCTATATCTAAAGTGCGTATCCAGTTGACGAAATTTTTGTTTTGTATTATTTCAACGCCACTTTAAAGATTATTTTCCTAGTTTAGAGCCGATCGTCAACCAGAGAAGGGCGGAAACTTGAGTACCCGGAGTCAAGCCGCATGACCTTCTGTTGCAGAACTTGGCGTTTCACATGAGACTCGAGCGAGGATCGAAACTACAACGGTGATAGACCTACAGTGATGAGAGACCTGATGATAAAGAGGCAGTACTCTTACCACCTAAGCCACTATAGCATGTTCACTGACGAGGTAAAATTACAAGAGAAAAAAAAAAGAGAAAGAAAAACGATTGACATACAATTCTGTTCGCAGGTCCATTGTGATTCTGTCAAACTATCGAACTTATAGGGGATCTTCCCGGTTTGCCTCTGACTGGAATAAATCCCCTAAATGGCTGATTGGAAAACAGCGTTTTCAAGAATAACCGATTGAATTCGTGTGTCTTCTAGACCGTGACCAAATTAGTTCAATCACAATAGCGTTAGCATTCGATAAGAACTTGAATACAACGTTAACGCACTATAGCGATTAAACTTATTTCGTTGATCGCTATCGGGATGAAATGCTTTCTTCAAGCCCCGAGCGGCGGGGGCGAGAGAGAGTCAACAAGTGTAGTAACGTAAGAACACATTTAAATGCGGTGTCTGATTATAGTCTTTGATTATGTTTGTATCTCGATGACAGTTCGGTTTAGATGAAGTTCTCAGTGTTGGTTCGAACACTGAATCATTGCCCAGTATCTAAACAACTTCGCTTCAACATCGACGCGAATACGATGTTGCAAACACGTTGTGTGCCCGCTGGGTGTTTTTTGATTAAGAAATAGATCAGCTGTAGCAGTGATTTGTGTTGAGTAAAAAATCACAGTTTGGAGGTCAATTAATAAAGTAGCTCAACTCACGAGCGCGTAGCCCGAATGATTTTTCTACTTACAACTGACCGACAAACCATGATTTATTACTCAGCAAATCACTGCCAGAGCTGATATATTTCGACCGAAGTTCGCCCAATCTTCCACCATTTTAGAAGAAATCCAGCGTATTTTATTGACTATGTCACACACATTTATGTCTTTGTGTAACGTTTCACCGTCTAACGTCAATGAGTCTAAGCGTTACGTCACGAACTGGCTGCTTTTAATGACGTCACTCGTCACTCACTTTCGACTAGTGATTTGTTGCGTGATAAATCACAGTTCCTTTCCATTGCCTACATAGGCGTGATGTGTTAGAATGGCAATTAATTACTTTCAAAATAGAGGTGAAGCAATGATCAGGAACCGATACAATTAACCTACAGCTCCCACCAGAGACCCCTACAAACTGGTACAGATACCTATGCGAACAGTGTAGATCTACTTAGAAGGCTCTTGTGGACTTCAGGATATAAACTGTTCGCTATCCTATCAACCCTTAAGATGCCGAGAAGAATTGCATCTTAGCATGCCACCTGTTGTTGTCATCTACTGAATGTATACTTGCAAACTTCTTGCATACCGGCAAACAGGGTAGGCCTTGATCAGACTGCTCCTAGAGGGGCAGTCTGATCTTGATCAATTAGGTTTCCATCAATGACTTTTAAGTAACCAACGGATGACAGAGCATACGACAGTTGTTGCGACTGGCTTTTTAAGGGTTAAGATTGTGCTTGGGTGAATTCAAAGGAAACTTCCTTTCACGTAACTACCCATGCTACTTTTTCTCAGCTGGGTTCCCAGGAGACTTACAAACCTCGCTCATCTGAGGTCCCAAGAGACTTCGTCCCAGTTAAGTGCTCGCTGTCAGATTTATCATAAGGCCTCTCACCGCTGTTGATTCGAGCCTCGCTAAAGTCACATGTCTGACGCAAGTTCTGTAACGGAAGGTCAGATGGGTTTTCTCCGGGTACTTCTGTTTTCTTAAAACTTTGACTAACGATCGGCTCGAAATGTGTTAAAAACCTTGAAAGGGTCGTAACAATATTAAAAACAAAATGAAAAAGATAAATGCATAAATAAATGTTTTATTGCATCCCTTACAGACCTTGCTTATGTGTATTCCGTAGATACCTTCGTCTTACACAGAGACTTCACCTTATGTGACTTCCCTAGAGAATAGGCCCCGCCCGCCGGGGCTTCTAGAAATAGATTCGGTTGCATGGTGCTTCCACGCAGACGTGAAACTGACGGCACATGAATACTAGTCAACCGCTTAGCACACAGCTTCTGCATGCAAAGTGGTGCGAGTCGGACCGCCCACTGCATATAAGACCTTCGAGAGGACTTGAGATGCCAAAAATTAGGAAGTAAACCCCCAAAATGGCTGAAATAGTGTTAACGGGGACACTAAACCTAAATTCAAACAAAAGTTCCATGGAGACCTCGCTCATGTGAGTTCCCTGGAGACTTCACCTGAGGTGAGTTCCCCGCGGACTACGCCTCAGGTTACTTCCCTGCAGACTTCGCTCCGCCTTTTGTCAGTTCCCTGGAGAGTTCTACTCGATAATGAGTCTGGATATTCACCTCAGGACTAGTAGGTGAGGCTTAAGTTGATTTCAGTGGAAACTTTGCCGCTGGTGATTTCCCGGAAGACTTCGCCTTAGGCAAGTATCTGGAGATTTTCGTCTAATGTGAATTCAAAACTGACGTGAAATGAACACCCCACTAAACCCCGCTTTATAAAGAGAAAATTGGGGTTTACGGGGGTATACATTATTTTTCTTATTTTTGCTCCAAGACATAGGTTGTGGGTACTCGTTAGAACGAGCACCGACAATCTATGCCTCTGAGGAAAAATAAGAGAAATATCAGGAATTTTCATCAGAAAGTAGCAATTTTGGAGACGTGAAAATGCACTATGTCGCACGGGTGTGTTTTCGTAATGTTTGGACAAAATACACTGCTTTCTCCGTTTTGCTAGATACGCCTTTTATTACAGGTAAATTACAGTTAACGGTAACGTTGAGAACATCCCAGCGTGTAACTTCGTTCTCGATCTTCGAAGTCCTAATTCGGTCTTCGTGAAAAATGTCTTATAGGAGATAGATAGATTGTCACGTTAACCCGTTCTTGGTCAACCGCCTGTATACAGATGGTATTCATATGGGCGTACTTTACATTTCTATCAATTATACTAAACAAAATACGAGGAGTCATTGACAACTTTCTCCTATGGTATTTTCACTATTTGGGCAGTATTTTCTATGTATTCTCATGAAGGCCAAAAGAGACACCGTCGCTCTTGACTTCAGCAAGGTGTTTTACAAACATCACGAAAACACGCCTATACATTTTTGACCCCCTTAAACCCCACTTTTATATAGTAAAACTGGGGTTTACAGGGGAAAAGACTATTTTCCTTATATCTGCTTAAAAGCATAGATTGTGGGTACTCGATAGAACCGCCTCGTCGAGGCGGTTCTATCGCATCCCCACAATCTATGTTTTGAGCAGAAATAAGAAAAAAGCACAATTTTTCATCTTAAAATTTCCATTTTTTTACAATGTATTTGTATAGGCGTGTTTTTTGTAATGGTTCCACTTGAATAGCTTGAACACTATTAAGCTCAGACACGATAAAATATAAAGCAACCTCTTACAGTGGATTCAGAGCTTCCTGACCAACAAGAGCTAATTAGACCTGGTCAAAGGCCTCATTACCACGATTGCCCAGCTTTATCCGGTGTCTCTCAAGGTGTCTTGCTCGGACCTTTGTTGTTCTGCCCAAACATAAATGACCTGCCACAGACAGTCAGCTTTGGAGCTCGCATCTTTGCTAATGACAGGCTTTTATATCACAAAATCTGAAGCATAACTGATTCTGTGGCACTTAAGAGTGATCTTGTTAGACTAGAGCAATGCCCATACTGAAATACAGACTGGCAAAAGTCTTTTCAACCAAACCAAATGTGTGGCAGTCAGGGTAACAAAACGGAGAAACCTGGTTGGAGATTTGGAGCAACTATCATGTACAAGACACATGGCCATGAAATGTCAATCTTAAAGATTTGATAGTACATGGGCACCCTTTATTTCAGAAACATGCAAATGGGAACCCCATTTTAATGCAATGCTGTGTAAAAAGCAGCCAGCAGTCTGGCGTTTCTTGTGAACGAACATAACCAGCTAGCCTGAAGATCTTAAAGCATGATGTTGGAGACCATGATTAGACTTATCCTAGATTATGCGTCGCCAGTGTGGGACGGGAGGGGAGTATAGTATCCAGCAACTGAAGACGGTCAACGGCGAGAAGCTCGGTTTGTCAGAGCAGACTACTACACAACCAGTATTATCTCCCAAGTGATACAAAAACTTGGCCGGCAAACTCACCAGCATTGACATCAAGATGTCAGTGCTGGGTATGATCTATCGCTGGGCTAAGTGGCATTCGTGCTTCTCCGATCCGAAAGCAGCGAACAGTAGCGGATGTTCCATGTGGTATATGGACCAAAATCTTCTGTCAGCTCTCCTTCATCGCCATGACCAACAGACTTGAGGACCAACTTTCACAGAGTATTGTCACATTCTTGACGAATTCTTGAGGACTTCAAAAGAGATCGTGCAAATCTTCACTAAACTACATAAAGTAGAAGTAAAACAAAGATCAGGAATTGATACAATTAACTTACTCCACCCATAAAAGATACCAAAGGGAAAGAAATACAAACATTATGCGACCAGACCATAATGGAAACCTAAACAAAGGAAGTCCATAAGGACAGTTACTTTCCCACAAAATGGCCATATGGCCATCCAAAATTAAAAGACACAAGTGATACACACAGTAAGTAACAAACAACAACATAAATAAATCGCCACAGAAGAGCCGCCTTGGAACGGTCAGTGGAAGATTTCCACTGGGGGGCTTAAATCGATTTTACGTGGCCACAATCCTCGCCCTTACTTCCGTCGAGATTTAGACAAATAATTTGTTCAGTCCGCATGAAGGCCTCCTAACTCATCAGTGCAACATTTCCGTGAACACAAAAATCAAAGAACCACAGAGGTGAGAAAACGGTGAGGACTCGACAGCAAGAAACCACTGAAATGCTGGAGCAAAAGAAAACCAACAGTTAGACTCCGATGAGCCCGACCAGAAACAGAGCATCAGGCACCAACCAACATTATCTCTCTAATTCTCAATAAGCCTTTACGTTGGGGCCGTCATAGAATCTGAGGCCTGACCCACCGGCGTGCAATTAAAGAGGGAAGCAAAGTTGTCAACCGTGATTGGGTTAACTACCATGCATGCAGTCTGTCGTATAATATCCATGTTGTACCCCAATCTTTTTATATCGAAGAATGATTTTACGAAATTGGGTGCTGAAGTCATTGCGGTTATATATTTTTCTGAATTTATACACTAAGTCACCATAAAATTCGGGTTCCGATAGACCTTGTTGTAGAAGAGATCTAAGTCCAATATTGAATTTTGAAATTAAATCAGAATGGCGTCTATAAAATTTTTAAAAGGCTTTGCGTAGTTTATGGTACCGATAACCCTGATTAAGGAGTTTAGCCGTTAATAATTTATTACGAGTGTTGAAGTCAGTTACATGACTACACACTCTAGCAAATCGAATTAATTGCGAAATATAAACGCCATAGGATGGCGCACGAGGAACATCACCATCCAAAAAAGGAAAATTTACAATCTCAAAATCAACGTCATCGCGTTTATCATAAATTTTGCACGAAACAAATCCATCTACAATAGATAGCTGTAAATCCAAAAACGGGGCCTCGGTATCAGAAGAATTTGCTTTATTTAACTGAAGTTCTAGGGGGTAAATCTGACTGATCAAACCATCAAAATAAGTATTATCAATATTTAATAAATCATCTAAATATCTAGAAGTAGAGCTAAAAGCTTCAATAATTTCAGATTGGTTATCAATGGAAAGCGACAAAATGAAGTCTCTTTCATAACAATACAAGAACAGATCAGCCACAAGAGGTGCGCAATTAGTACCCATCGGAATACCCACAATTTGTCTAAATAACTTAGTACCGAATCTATTATAAATATTGTCAAGTAGAAAGGTGAGGGCATCACACACTTTCTGACATGACCAAAGTGTATAATTCTTATGCTCTTTAGAAGTGAAAAATGCATTTCTGACATTACATGCAAGATACATAAAAACTGTTATTCAAAGTTTTTATTTTGTTCTGTTGTGAGGCAAAATTCACGTGTTTCACTTGGGAGTACAACTGATATTGACTTACAGTTGGGCAAGGCTCGCTGTCCTTGCAGCAGGTTAGGTCAGAGGGGGCGCGTTGTTACTGCCTCTGTTTTACTTTTTGTATACATTTTCTCCTTTCTTTCCTGGCCTCCCGCTCCTCTCTTCTCCTAATCTACCTCTTCTGTCGCTTTGTCGCTTTCTGTATGAGACGACATTCTATGACCGACCAGTGTTGACGTATCGTTTTACACAAAACAATTGTTGAGCTTCACCGCCGCTTTGCACATAGCTTTAATTTGACGAAGCTCCAGTGTTGGTCCTGTGTGCACTTCATGTGAAGAGGAAAATTAGATAGGGCGACTGATGTTAGTTTGCAGCATGGATACTTTAAAGTATCCTGAAGCACTAGCGTTATGCTATGGGATTTTGGGTTGACCATCACTTTGTAAATCTTGGGAAGGTAGAAAGCAGCAGGTAGCCAGATAGCCCATTGTGTCTCTTATTATTCAAAGCGCTTTACTGTATACTCCTAAGTAATTATTTGTAAAACGTTCTAATTGCTTGACTAGACGAGAAGCGCTTTCCATCCCATCAAGAAGCTCCGTTAAATGCTTTGGTAAATGTTCCGGTAAATCGTTGGTCCAAGCGCGGGGCTAACCTTTTCAGCTCACTGCGGTACGTTAGAGTTCATTTATACGCGTGGCGTAGTTGTGAAACTTTCCCGCGGTCAGACCTCAGCGTTTGATGCAACAGTCTTTGAAAGGAACATTTTATAAATCATTTCAACGTTTTTTTATGTTTCTCTTGTAAAGAGACCAGAACACTTTTAGACGTGATTACAATTCTCTTGAAGTCTGTAAAAATGTGGGACTTCTCGTACGAAGTGTGAACGAGACACCAGGCGAGATTTGGTGCCTGTGTATGTTGGTGTCAGCCTGTGTGCAGTAAAAGAAACACTTGGTGTGTTTGCTTTTAATGTCAATATATTTTGTTGCGCAAACATGTTGGTAGAGATCTCAATCGTTACAAAGTCGAGCTTGTAGCTTTGAGTGACACTCGCCTTGCAGAGGAAGGGCAAATAAAAAGTTGATACTGGTTACACTGCCTTCTCGAGTGGACGCAATAACGAAGAGCGGCGTGAAGCAGGAGTAGGATTTTCCATCAAATCACACCTTGTCAGCAAGCTCTCAAGGCTTCCAGCGGAGGGCATGCACCTATTATAAGTGCCTATGCACCCACAATGACCAACCCAATTGAGGTCAAAGACAAGTTCGGTGATGATTTTGTAATTACTGCTACACCCCGGGAAGACAAACTCATCTTCGGAGACTTCAATGCGAGAGTGGGCACAGACCACAAAACCTGAGAAGGAGGGATTGGGACTGAAGAAGTAGTGACCTGCTGATCACTAACACAGTCTTTCGTCTGCCAACTCGCAACTATACATCATGGATGCATACTCGCTCTAAACTTTGGCATCTCATTGACAATGTCATTGTAAGAAGGAAGGCCAGACAGGATGTCAGACTGACAAAGATTATGTGTGGTGCAGCCTGCTGCTTGTTGTCAGCAAACTCAACTTGCGCCCACACGGCGACCACATAGCAAGCACGTGCCCAAGAGACTGGATGTCTCTAAGCTGAAACAAGACAACAAGAGGCAAGCCTTCATCCATGACATCTGCAGCCGACTGGATACAATGGAACTCAGTTCAGATGATCTGGAAGACAATTGGACAGCCTTCGGAGATACCGTTCACTCTTCAGCAATGGATTCCCTGGAACCAGTATCTCGTAAACATTAAGGCTGGTTTGACGAGAATGATGAAGAAATCCAGGGACTCCTTGAAGTGAAGCACCAAAAACTCAGGGCAAACCTCAGTGATACCAGCCCATTATCTAATAAGGCGGCCTATTCAGATATATGCAAGACAGTCCAAACTAGACGCAGAGATATGCAAGACCCCTGGCTGGGTTGACGAGAATGATGAAGAAATCCAGGGACGCCTTGAAGTGAAGCACCAAAAACTCAGGGCAAACCTCAGTGATACCAGCCCATTATCTAAAAAGGCGGCCTATTCAGATATATGCAAGACAGTCCAAACTAGACGCAGAGATATGCAAGACCCCTGGCTTCGCAATAAGGCTGATGAAATTCAGTCCTATGTAAACAGAAATGATATAAAGAAGTTCTTTGATGCACTGAATACAGTCTATGGTCCCCAGAGATCAGGATCTACCCCTCTCCTCATTGCAGATTGAAATATTCTTCTGACTGACAACAAGAGCAAGAGACAAGCCTTCATCCATGATATCTGCAGCCGACTGGATACAATGAAACTCAGTTCAGATGATCTGGAAGAGAACTGGACAGTCTTCAGAGATACAGTTCACTATCTAGCAATGGATTCCTTAGAACCAGTATCTCGTAAACATCAAGTCTTAAGAGATACCGTTCAGTCTTCAGCAATGGATTTCCTGGAACCAGTATATCGTAAACATTAAGACTGGTTTGACGAGAATGATGAAGAAATCCAGGGACTCCTTGAAGTGAAGCACCAAAACACAAGGCATACCCCAGTGATACCAGCTCTTTATCTAATAAGGCGGCCTATTCAGATATATACAAGCAGTCCAAACTAGACTCAGAGATAGATAGAAAGGATATGAAGAAGATCTTTGATGAACTGAATACAGTCTATGGCCCCCAGAGCTCAAGATCCACCCCTCTCCTCAGTGCAGATGGAACTAGTCTTTTGAGTGACAAAGAGGCTATCTTGAAAAGATGGGCTGAACACTTTGATAGTGTTCTTAATCGGTCATCCTCTATCAATGATAATGCAATCAACAGCCTACCACAGGTTTAATGTAATGTGCTGCTTGATAAATTCCCTATTACTGAAACAATGAAAGCAATAAAACTACTGACATCCGGCAAGACTCCAGAATCAGATGCACTACCTGCTGATATCTACAAAGCAGGGGGTACACCTGTTGCAGAGAAGATGACAGAGGTATTTTATATTATGCGGAGAAAAGAAACCGTCCCTCAAGAATTCAAGGATGCGTCAATAGTCCACGTATTCACACTGAACGGGAACCCTCAGGTCTGTCACAATCATCGAGGCATCTCTTTATTGTTAGTGTACTGCTTAACCGACTGAATGAACACATGGAACAGTCAAGGCTTCTACCATAAAACCACTGTGGGTTCCAAAAAGACAGAGGAATAATTGGCATGATTTTCACAGCCAGTGAGCTTCAAGAGAAATGCAAGGAACAGAACATGGACCTATAATGACCTTTGTCGACCTTACCAAAGTTTTTGAAACAGTCAGTCGTGAAGGTCTTTGGAAAATCATGGTGAAGTTTGGACGTCCATCCAAGTTCATAGCAATGGTGAGGCAGTTCCACGATTGTATGCTTGCACGGGTCCAAAATGATGGTGAGTTTTCGGATCCATTCCCTGTGACCAACGGAATCAAGCAAGGTTGGTTGCTAGCCTCATGATTTTCTCTGCAATGCCCATAGATGGTTTCCAGGATGGTCACAATGATATACCTAGTAGGTATCGCTTTGATGGGAAGCTTTTCAATCTCAGAAGGTTGCAAGCCAAATCGTAGGTGCAGAAGGAGGTGTTAGATGAGTGCTGATGACATGGGAAAAGGTGCTCCGACAGAAGAGAAAATGCAAAAATGTATTGATAAAGTGTCTGACTCATGTGATAGCGATGACCTCACACTCAGCATCAAAAAGACTGAGGTAGTCTATCAACCAGCATCTGGCAAGCCTTATAAAGAGCCCATCACCATAGTGTAAGGTCAAAGATTCCAAGTGATAAACAAGTTCAACTTCCTTGGGAGGACTCTGTTAAGAGTCGTTCACATTGATGATGAAGTCATAGCTTGTGCAGTATTTGGCGGACATATGCGCTGCTCCACATCATGGTCTAACTATATATCAAGTTTCAGCTTGACAGGCTCTAAATTGCCGGCGAAGTTAGCCGAAACAAAATGTTGCCAGAAATTTTGAACGGGGCATAACTTTGTTTTTATTTGGTGGACCAAAACCTCAAAACAAGATCACTGACCACGCCAGAACGGGGCCCACATAAAGCTGTCAAAGAGGTATGGTACAGGTTTTTGTCAGAAAGTAGATCTTGTGATGGTAAATATGTGTGTGAAGTTTCATGAGAGAAAAGCAAATATTTTTGAAGTTATGACTGAGGTTAGGCTTTTGGTTAAGGCAACATGTTGGTCTTGTAACGATTAGTATCTGTGTGAGGTTTCATGAGAGTAGGGCAAATACTTTGGAAGTTACGACCAAGGTTAAGCTTTTGGTTAAGGCGTGACAAACACATAGATAAAAGCACTATATAGCTATGTCCCTTTGTCAGAATGTAGGTCTTGTAATGTTAAGCATGTTTGTGAAGTTTCATGATAGTAGGCAAATACTTCTGAAGTGATGGCCGAGGTAAACTTTTTGGTTAAGGCGTGACAAACACATGGACAAAAGCAATAAAGCTATAGCCCTTTGACAGAATGAAGGGCCTGTGATGGTTAGTATGTGTATGAAGATTCGTGAGAGTAGGGCAAATACTTCTGAAGTTATGACCGAGGTTAAATATTTTGGTTAAGGATGACAAACACATGGACAACAGCAATATATTTATGAACGGTGTGGTGCCCTAACAACATGTGCTGCTCCACATCATGGTCTATTTATATATAAAGTTTCAGCTTGATCGAATGTTAATTGTTGGAAGAGTTAGCTGGAAACGAACTTTTTACAGAAATATTCAAAGGAACATAACTCTCTAAATATTTGGTGGACCGTAACGTCGATTCAATATGCGGTACACTACCATATAGTTTAACTATCTACCAAGTTTAAGCTTCATTCAATGAACACTGTAAGAGGAGGTATCCGGAAACGAAAAGGTTCACAAAATTGTCAAAGGGGCATAACTTTGTAAATATTTGGCGGACTATAACCTCGAAACACTATGCGCTATACCATCTCATAGTCTTACCACTACCAAGTTTCAGCTTGATCGGATAAAAACGTTAGGAGGAGTTATCCGGAAACGAAAAGTTTGCAGAGACGGACGGCGGGACGGACGGGCCTGACGGACGGACGAAAGCCGACCCCAGACGATAATACGGCCGTTGTTTACAAAATGGGCTTATAAAGAGTTTGGGGAGGGGGGGGGGGGGGGGGGCAATCATCAACATATATGATTGGGGAAAGAATCAGAACAACCAACACGAAACATGAAGGAACCACAGCAAAAGCAACAACTTGGAATTCTACAGATGATGCTGCCATACCTATTGCATGCATGTGATACATGGACATAGAAGATTGAATCTCTTCCATACATGCTGTCTTAGAAAACTCTAAAAGATCACGTGGCAAGGCAGGATTCCAGACACGGAAGTACTGAAAAGGACATGGGTGCAAAGTGTATACACTCTTCTGAAACCAGCACAGTTCAGATAGACAGGACATGTTACCCGGATTCCTGAGGAACCTCTGCCAAAGAATATTTTCAATGGAGAACTAAACGCTCCTATGGTAGACAGACAAGGCGCTACAAGGACACCTTCAAAGCTTCCCTCAAGGACTTCAAAATGCAAACAGAGTCGTGGGAATAGATTACACAGGACAGAGCAAAGTAGCGAGGCATTATCAAAAGGATCCTATAGTGAATATGAGGCAAAGCGAACCATTGAAGCTGAGCAGAAACGGGCGGAGCACAAAACCAAAGCTGAGGTATCTTCAACAGGGCTGTCTTCCTCTAAGCTATGTTGCTTTATCTGCAATAGACAGTTCAGAGCTAGAACTGGTCTCATCAGCCACCTAAGAACACACAAACAGTCACGTTTCACAAATGTGATTAAGACTGATCGTTCTCAGTGATGACGGACGAACCATTTATTAATTGTTGCGCTTCTTAAGGGGAATCGGAACAGCTACCAGATTCATCCGCCATTTTTCAAAGGGAGACAACTTTCGGGACTTCGTGTTCGCTTTTCTATAAACTCTGTCCTACAAAAAAGGGGATCAACTCTTAAAGGAAAGAATTTGCTCCTCAGGAGCAAATTTTTTCCTTTAAGGGTTGACCCCTATTGACATGGGAGACAAAAATACTTTTGCAAGAGTTGCCTCCCCTGAAGGTGTTCCCTTTCCCCTTAAGGAAAATGGGAACACCTGGCAGTTTTTTTTTTCGCCATTTTTCAAAGGGAGACAACTTTTGGGAGCAAAGGCTTTTCTTTATGAGTTAATCCCTATTGACATTGAAGACAAAATGCTTTTGCAAGAGTTGTCTCCCCTTAATGTGTTCCCATTCCCCTTAAATCGGGCACAGGAACAAGAAAACCTGTACACTTCACAATCTTCAGTTTTGTGGTGTATTTTTGCCTTCCAAATGGCAACCATTTTAGTATAGGAATGAATTTCATTTTTGTTGATTTTTTTCGATGTGTCAACACCGGCGAATCACTCAAAAACTTCATGTTAAGTTTTTTTTTTTGTGAATGATTCGCCGGAGTGAACACATCGAATAAAAATCCACAAAAGTGATGATTCATTCCATATAATTCCAACTTTGTCATCGAAATGTAAAAAAAAAAAAATGTCACCAAAACTTGTAAAGCATTACGATAACAAGTCTGTGAAACGAAGACCTCCCTAAACCCCACTTTATATGGAGAAAAGTCGGGTTTACGGGGGTATACATTATCTGCCTTATTTTTGCTCAAAAACATAGATTGTTGGTACTCGTTAGAACCGCCTCATTGAGGCGGTTCTAACGAGCACCTACAATTTATGTTGAAAGCAGAAATCATAAAGATGTTATCATTTTTACCTAATATTTATCATTTTCTGACACCATGTTGGACGCCATTATGTCTTACGGACATGTTTTCCTAATGTTTAGGAATTCTTTCGAAAGCGTAACTTACCAACGGCCACGGTTGAATGATTATTCAATAAAAAGATGTCATCTTTGAAAGAAACCCAAGTGAAAAAAAAACTTCACTCTTTAAATTCATTTTTTTTTCTCTTCAAACAGTTACGTTTTTAACAGTTTCCCATCTGTTAGTCGAACGCTTTTGACGTTACTTTATAAAACAGTGACGTCCGAGTGACACGCGGGTTCTAAACGTGCTCTTTGACGCCACGTTATATTAATACCTGTCGCTGTGTGACATTGCTCAGTAGAAAATTTCTATTTCAACCAATCAAATCGATCGAAAATTATATAATGATGAAGATTTGGAATTATCATGAAATAAAGGCACTATCTTTTGAGCATAAATGCTCATTTACAACCCTTAGGCGGCCCCCGCCCATAGGGGCTTGAAGAAATATATGGGCTGCATGATGCTTCCACACAGAGCTGAATCCGGCCCGCACACTAGTACTGGTAAACCGCTTAGAGGATCTAAGCCTGTCCAGGAACCGCGGTGCGAGGCGGACCGTCCATGCTAATAAACCATGTTGATTTCATTGGGCGACAGGGCTTGAGATGTCATTTCATCTCAATGTCGGGTAAAAGTCCCACAAAATTGGAAGCAACGTCTCCAAACGACCTTTACAGTTTTGACGGGGACGTTAAACCTCAAATCAAACAAACAAACATCCCTTGGGTAGTTAATACTGGTGTAGAACATAAAAAATACCGATAGTGTTAGCGTGGTAGCTCAGCAGTAAGTGCACTTGTCTCTGATGCTAGAGGCCCCCGGTTCGATTCCCGGCAGCGTCAATAAAGTTTGGTGTCCGAAAATGCTCAATTGGCATCATTTGTACGGGTGAAGCCCACTATTTGAGTGCACCGTCCTTCGGATCGGGACGTTACCTGGACGCCCTCTGTGCAGGGAGAATAATCCCCTTTGCAGGTTACAAATCCGCATCAAGAAAACACGCCTATATAATTCTGACCTCCTCGAACCCTTCTTTTATATAGTAAAACTGAGGTTTACAGGGATGCACATTATTTTTCTTATTTCTGCTTAGAACCATAGATTGTGAGTACTCGTTAGAACCGCCTCGATGAGGCGGTTCTAACGTGTATCCGCAATCTATATTATGAGCAGGAATCAGAAAAATATCACATTTTTATCGAACAATTTCATTTTTTCGGCAGTAAAATTTACCTTGTTTTCGTAATGCTTACCGTAATATCATGATTACCACGTAGGCGTTCGCCCGCAAATCTCGAGTGTATGTACAACTGCGAGCAATGGTGAAATGTTACCTATCGCAGTAAAGATATAGTCTTTCAAAACGCAGTGAGACGTGACTGCACTTTTAATTTTGGACTCGTCCGTGTTTTAGGTAAGTCGCCTGCAGTGGATATTTTTTACACTGGGCGATAGTTACCATCAAATTCTTAATCTGGGGCGTCGTATAACCAGATTGACGACCTGTCGTGACACTTTAGTAACACGTCTTCTGTCTTGGAGATCTAGGGTTCGAATCTTGGGCAGATGCTTTTTTTATTTTTTATTTTTTAATTTTACTTTTCTTTAACATTTTTTGGAACCTATAAAATTGGAGCACATGAGATGTTTGTTTTTGTTTTTTTTGTTTGATTGATTTGAGGTTAATTTGGAGAAGTTGCTTCCAGTTTTGTGGGGTTTTTACCCGACACTGAGCTGAAACGACATCTCAAGCTCTGCCACCGAATAAAATTAAACGGGTTTATAAGTATTGGACGGTCCAACCCGCACCACTTTGCCTGGGCAGGTTCGGACTTACTAAGCGGTTTACCATTGCTCATGTGTCGTCAGTTTCAGATCTGCTTGGAAGCATCGTGCAGCTCGATCTAGTTCTCCAAGCCCCGATGGGGGGGGGGGGGGGGGCGGGGGGGGGGGGGGGCATCACATTAGATGTTTTTTCATTTTATTGAAAAGATGGAAAGAGCACAAGCGAATCGTTGCATCTCGGATTCAAGAAGTATTATCAAAAATGTAACTATGATTGAACGTACGTTCATAGCCGTCAGTGAAGGCAAATGCGCTGTTGAAATGAATCTGAAATTTGAATTGGGCTTTTACGGCCCAGGCAACACTATTTATGTCATTTTTGAGCCGGTCAGTTTACTAATCCACACATGTCCTTGGCAAGCTAATACGTAAGCGGTTAACCAGTACAATGCATATTCTTTCCCCAGAAACTAACAACTGCCCTTCTTGAATCAGCAGAAAGGAGGGAATGGCCATGGAAAAGATTTCATGATCAATCTCCATGGGAAATAATGTTGCTGACCCCGGCAGGTATCGAGCCCGCGTCCTATTGACCACCAGTCAGACGCGCGGCATTCGACTGAACTACCGAGGCCGGTACCAGCCCCGATAGCTCAGTTGGTAGAGTGTCCGCTCCGGGGAACGGGAGGTCACGGGTTCGATCCCGGGCCGCGAAATACCAAAGACGTTAAAAATGGTACTAGCTGCTCCTCGCTTGGCACCCAGATTTACGGGGTAGAGCTAGGACTGGTCGATCCAGTGTCTGGATAATGTGACTGGGTGTGGTATCATGTAATGTGTCTGGGACATGATACTTCAGTGAGGCAGCACTATAAAAGTGACCATTGAGCTCCCTGTCGCAACCAGACACCGTCGTGATATGACTGAAAAATTGTTGAAAGCGACTTTAAACCCGAATTCACACACACACCGAGGCCGGCATCCAACATAAAAATATAATTGTTGAAAATAAAACAAACGAACAAAATATAAATAATGTAAATATAACAAAATAAAGAATAACTTTAAACATAAAAAAGATAGAATAAAAATGAAAAATCAAATATAAAAAAATGTGCCACTGGGACTCGAACCCTCGTCTAAAAGATTTATAATGTGACTCCAGTAAACCACTCGGCCATGACTTCTAGGTAAATAATATCAAAACATTGATTTATATCTTTAAAATCACGAGAAAAAAAAAAGTATCCGAAACCTGCTTTCCCTAAAAAATGGAATCGACTCGTCTCGCTTAAACTTTGAACTCTCAAAGGTCGTTGATAAACTATAGATATAGTTTATCAACGACCTTTGAGAGTTCAAAGTTTAAGCGTGACGAGTCGATTCCATTTTTTAGGGGAAGCAGGTTTCGGATTACCTTTTTTTCTCGGGATTTTAAAGATATAAATCAATGTCTGTATAGTTTATAGCTAGAAGTAACGGGCGAGTGGTTAAAGCGATGTACTGCGAAGTCACACTATAAAATTTTTTGGCGAGGGGTTCGAGTCCCAGTGGCACATTTTTTTTTTTTTTTATATTTAATGTTTCATTTTCATTTTATCTTTTTATGTTTAAAGTTATTTTCTTTATTTTTTATATTTACATCCTTAATATTTTGTTTCCTTTGTTTATTTATTTACAATTATAGTTTTATGTCATTGTAAATCTTTTGGATGCCGTCCTCGGTAGTTCAGTCGGATGCGCGTATGACTGGTGGTCAATAGGACGCGGGGTCGATACCTGCCGGGGTCAGCAACATTCTTTCCCATGGAGATTAATCATGAAATCTTTGCGATGGCCATTCCCTCCCTTCCGATGATTCAAGAAGGGCAGTTGTTAGTTTCTGGAGAAAGAATGTGCACTGTACTGGTTAACCGCTTACGTATAAGCTTGCCCAGGATAAGTGTGGAAAAGTAAACTGACCGGCTCAAAAATGACATAAATAGTGATGCCTGGGCCGTAAAAGCCCAATACAAACAAATGAAACGCTTTCAGACTCATTTCAACAGCGCATTTGCCTTCACTGACGGCTGTGAACGTACGTTCAATCATAGTAACATTTTGCTACAACGTTTCGCTTGTGCTCGTTCCATCCTTTCAATAAAATGAATATACATCTAATGTGATGGCACCGCCCATCGGGGCTTGGAGAAATAGTTCGAGCTGCACGATGCTTTCAAGCGGATCTGAAACTAACGACACATGAGCAATGGTAAACCGCTTTGTAAGTCCAAGCCTGCCCAGGCAAAGTGGTGCGGGTTGGACCGTCCATATTTATTAAACCCGTTTAGTTTCATTGGGTGGCACGGCTTGAGATGTCATTTCATCTCAATGTCGGGTAAAACCCCACAAAACTGGAAGCAACTTCTCCAAACTTGACGGGGACAATAGACCTCAAATCAATCGAACAAACAAACAAACAAACATCTCCTGTGCTCCAATTTTATAGGTACGAAAAAATGTTAAGAAAAAGCCAAAAAAAAAAAAAAAAAATAACGAGCTAAGATTCGAACCCTAGATCTCAAAGATGGGAGACGTGTTACTAGACTGTCTCGACTGGTAGTCAAACTGGTTTAACAGCGCGCAAGTTTAACAATATGACGGTAACTATCGCCCAGTGTAAAAAATACCCACTGCAGGCGACTTACCTAAAACACGGACGAGTCCAAAATTAAAAGTGCAGTCACGTCTCACTGCGTTTTGAAAGACTATACAGTAAAACCGACATCAGTTGTCAGTTTGGTATTGTCAATATTATTGTAAATAAAGGTTATTTTTAAATTTATCTACGCAAGTATATGTTATTTTTGGATGATCTAATTTTATTTTTGGTGACTCCCTATTAATGTGATGGTATCAGGCTAAAAAATACCATACCTGCACTGTATCGACGCTAGCCAAGTGGTAAAGTCACGGGCCTGTAGAGCTGAAGTATGCGGGTTCGAATCCCGTTGGGGATGTTTTTTCTTTAACATTTTTTTTTTCGCGCCAAAAGCAAAAAATCCTCGATTTTCTCGTGAAGCATGCATTTTTTGTGCAGATATAAATTTTTACTGAACATTCCTTAGTTCATACTCGGTTGCCTTGCCGCGAACATGTCTTCAAAAAAGCTTCTTAATGCCGAAAGCAAAGCCATGGCACTGAACATTTTGAAAATTTGCAAAGACGAAAAGAGGAACGTATGATCAACATGAATTAAATTATAAATTTCCAATCAATGTTAATTTCAAGTCATGTTATTGGTGTGCCTATTCTTTACTTTCACATGTCACATATAGGGTCTAGGCCAATCAGGTTCCATTGTATCAAATTATGGCATCTTGTATTTCAATTCTCTTGTACATGTCCTTGCTGGTGTTTCTTTTTTATTCACTATTATAAATCAAATGTGAAGTTGATCTTTAAAAATTGTGCATGACATGTATTGAACTTTAAAATAAATAGATATATATAACCATTCACGAAAAAATAATAATACAAAAATAATAAACAGAATTGAAAATTAAAAAAGAAATAATAAAAATGTAAATTCTGAAACTATTTTATGAAAAATTCATCAAGAAAAAAATAAATCATGCTTTTAATAGCTTTATGAAAAAAAGGTTGTCTGCGAGGATCGAACCTGTGACCCTCAGGAAAGTAAATCAGACATTTTAGACGCTCGTCTGTACTAGTTGCGATACATAACTGATTACATTGACACTGCAAAATTAAGTGATTATGTGTTAGAATATAACCCGTTACGTACCTGTGGAAAACACCGTTGTTTGTTATGATTTATAAATAGACGAGTATTTATCAACATTGAAACCATAACACCGACATATTACGGCAGGGTACCTGTAGATACAGGTATAGTTTATCAACGACCTTTGAGAGTTCAAAGTTTAAGCGAGACGAGTCGATTCCATTTTTTAGGGAAAGCAGGTTTCGGATACTTTTTTTTTCTCGTGATTTTAAAGATATAAATCAATGTTTTGATATTATTTACCTAGAAGTCATGGCCGAGTGGTTTACTGGAGTCACATTATAAATCTTTTAGACGAGGGTTCGAGTCCCAGTGGCACATTTTTTTATATTTGATTTTTCATTTTTATTCTATCTTTTTTATGTTTAAAGTTATTCTTTATTTTGTTATATTTACATTATTTATATTTTGTTCGTTTGTTTTATTTTCAACAATTATATTTTTATGTTGGATGCCGGCCTCGGTGTGTGTGTGAATTCGGGTTTAAAGTCGCTTTCAACAATTTTTCAGTCATATCACGACGGTGTCTGGTTGCGACAGGGAGCTCAATGGTCACTTTTATAGTGCTGCCTCACTGAAGTATCATGTCCCAGACACATTACATGATACCACACCCAGTCACATTATCCAGACACTGGATCGACCAGTCCTAGCTCTACCCCGTAAATCTGGGTGCCAAGCGAGGAGCAGCTAGTACCATTTTTAACGTCTTTGGTATTTCGCGGCCCGGGATCGAACCCGTGACCTCCCGTTCCCCGGAGCGGACACTCTACCAACTGAGCTATCGGGGCTGGTACCGGCCTCGGTAGTTCAGTCGAATGCCGCGCGTCTGACTGGTGGTCAATAGGACGCGGGCTCGATACCTGCCGGGGTCAGCAACATTATTTCCCATGGAGATTGATCATGAAATCTTTTCCATGGCCATTCCCTCCTTTCTGCTGATTCAAGAAGGGCAGTTGTTAGTTTCTGGGGAAAGAATATGCATTGTACTGGTTAACCGCTTACGTATTAGCTTGCCAAGGACATGTGTGGATTAGTAAACTGACCGGCTCAAAAATGACATAAATAGTGTTGCCTGGGCCGTAAAAGCCCAATTCAAATTTCAGATTCATTTCAACAGCGCATTTGCCTTCACTGACGGCTATGAACGTACGTTCAATCATAGTTACATTTTTGATAATACTTCTTGAATCCGAGATGCAACGATTCGCTTGTGCTCTTTCCATCTTTTCAATAAAATGAAAAAACATCTAATGTGATGCCCCCCCCCCCGCCCCCCCCCCCCCATCGGGGCTTGGAGAACTAGATCGAGCTGCACGATGCTTCCAAGCAGATCTGAAACTGACGACACATGAGCAATGGTAAACCGCTTAGTAAGTCCGAACCTGCCCAGGCAAAGTGGTGCGGGTTGGACCGTCCAATACTTATAAACCCGTTTAATTTTATTCGGTGGCAGAGCTTGAGATGTCGTTTCAGCTCAGTGTCGGGTAAAAACCCCACAAAACTGGAAGCAACTTCTCCAAATTAACCTCAAATCAATCAAACAAAAAAAAAAAAAACAAACATCTCATGTGCTCCAATTTTATAGGTTCCAAAAAATGTTAAAGAAAAGTAAAATTAAAAAATAAAAAATAAAAAAAAGCATCTGCCCAAGATTCGAACCCTAGATCTCCAAGACAGAAGACGTGTTACTAAAGTGTCACGACAGGTCGTAAATTTGGTTATACGACGCCCCAGATTAAGAATTTGATGGTAACTATCGCCCAGTGTAAAAAATATCCACTGCAGGCGACTTACCTAAAACACGGACGAGTCCAAAATTAAAAGTGCAGTCACGTCTCACTGCGTTTTGAAAGACTATACTCTGCCGTAATATGTCGGTGTTATGGTTTCAATGTTGATAAATACTCCTCTATTTATAAATCATAACAAACAACGGTGTTTTCCACAGGTACGTAACGGGTTATATTCTTAGACAAAAGCACTTAATTTTGCAGTGCCGATGTAATCAGTTGCGTAGCGCAACCAGTAGCGAGGAGCGCCTAAAACTACTGTCCAGAGTGTCGTAGGTTCGATCCTCGCAGACAACCTTTTCTCATAAAGCTATTAAAAGCATGATTTATTTTTTTCTTGATGATTTTTTTTATAAAATTGTTTCAGAATTTACATTTTTATTATTTCTTTTTTAATTTTCAATTCTGTTTATTATTTTTTGTATTATTATTTTTTCGTGAATGGTTATCTATTTATTTTAAAGTTCAATACATGTCATGCACAATTTTAAAGATCATCTTCACATTTGATTTATAATAGTGAATAAAAAAGAAACACCAGCAAGAACATGTACAAGAGAATTGAAATACAAGATGCCATAATTTGATGCAATGGAACCTGATTGGCCTAGACCCTATATGTGACATGTGAAAGTAAAGAATAGGCACACCAATAACATGACTTGAAATTAACATTGATTGGAAATTTATAATTTAATTCATGTTGATCATACGTTATTTTAACGTTTATCGATTGTTAGTCACAAAACTGCACTTGTCAGAACCAAAAAACTTCGCTTTGTCAGCCGACAAAGTCTCTTCTGCTGTCAGAGTAGCATCACATGACGACACTTCAACAGCAGGGCAACCGAGTATGAACTAAGGAATGTTCAGTAAAAATTTATATCAGCACAAAAAATGCATGCTTCACGAAAAAATCGAGGATTTTTTGCTTTTAGCGCGAAAAAAAAATGTTAAAGAAAAAAAAACATCCCCAGCGGGATTCGAACCCGCATACTTCAGCTCTACAGGCCCGTGACTTTACCACTTGGCTAGCATCGATACAGTGCAGGTATGGTATTTTTTAGCCTAATACCATCACATTAATAGGGAGTCACCAAAAATAAAATTAGATCATCCAAAAATAACATATAATTGCGTAGATAAATTTAAAAATAACCTTTATTTACAATAATATTGACAATACCAAACTGACAACTGATGTCGGTTTTACTGTAGTCACGCAAACAAGTCCTTGTTTACGGCCTGTACACAGGTATTGTTCGCCAACAAATAGCTGGCAGTGACGTAGGTGACTATTTGAGCTATTTTACCGTTAGCCCCGTAAGCTTTGCATTGTTCAGAACAAAAACAAGTCGTGACGTCACTGTCAACTATTCCTCGACGGACTATATCTACTACTATAAGCAAAATAAAGGGGAGTACTCTGTCCCTACCAAGTTTGTTCAAACTGTGACCTTTGGTTGACTTTGACCTATTTTTACATGAATAAGTTCTGAAGTTAGATCCTTTGGAAGCAAGGAATACACCAAATATACGAAAATAGCAGACTCGGTTTTATTGAGTCTGTTCATGAAAAGTACTGAAATGTGCAACTGTTACACCGGGCACGCACTCTAGCACCGGCTTAAACAAAACCCTATTTTCAAAATGATACCAAATTAATACAATGATCTCAAAGGACCAGAAAATATAATCTGCACTTTGATGATGTACGGGATACGTTTTACGGCCGCCACACGGCACAACACCAGCGTCATTGAAAATAAATATGTTCTAAAGTTAGATCCTTTTGAAAGCAAGGAATACACCAAATATACGAAAATAGCAGACCCGGTTTTATCGAGTCTGTTCATGACCAGTACTGAAATGTGCAACACCGACCACGCACTCTAGCACCGCCTTAAGCAGAACTCTATTTTCAAAATGATACCAAATGAACTCAATAATCCCAAAGGACCAGAAAATATAATCTGCACTATGATGATGCACGGGATACGTTTTACGGCCGCTGTAGTGTGAGATTATTGATCCCGCGAGATTCTTCAGTCGCACCGGAAACGGACGGGTGTGAGATAATTCAGCCGTGAGAAGTGTAATACGATTACTCTATAAAATATGTTCTATAGAAGGGTATGTTCCGTTTGGGTCTGTTGTTTCATGTTTGTATTTCTTTCCCTTTGGTGTCTCTGATGGGAGCTGTGGGTTAATTGTATCAGTTTCTGATCATTGCCTCTACTTCTATTATCCTTTGGAAGCAAGGAATACACCACAGAACCGGCAAATATGAAGTGTACATGTTTTCTGGGCCAAACTAGCCAGTTTCGGCCCAATTAGGCCTCATCAGTGACCCTCAAATATTTTCAAAATTCCACAATGGAATCAATGATCCCAAAGGTGGTTTAGAGGTGGTAAAGACTGGGGTATCGAAACTCTCTTAGTATATTGAATGATAAGTTATACTGGCACATTAATTAACAGGAAATGAATGGCATTTCTCACGGCCTTCTTGCGCATGCGCAGATATAGCTTGGTATTAAGTTTCTCAAGGGTTTAAAGATCTTACGCTACGTTATTTATTCACCAAGCCCCTATTGGCGGGGGCCCAATGACAAACGGATACTATAGAATGTAGAAGGATATTATCTTGATTAAAGACAACACTGTCAAGCTGGACTTTTATTGGGGTCCGACTTGACCAAAGCCAAACTGCAACGCCCGAGATCACTCAGGGCGACTGGACTTAGGGTCGAAATGGTCCGTACTCATAGTGGTGTTGATTATCAAATTACAGAAAGAAGAAAAAAAAAAAAAAAAAAAAAAAACTGTAGAGACATTTCTTGTTTGTTTTGTTTGATTTGGGATTTAACGTCCCGGTCCACGCTGTATAAGGTCATTTTGGAGACGTTGCTTCCAGTTTTGCCCGACATTGAGATGAAATGACATCTCAAGCCCTGTCGCCCAATGAAACCAATAGGGTTTATAAGCACAGACGGTCCGACTCGCACTGATTTGCCTGGTTAGGCTTAAATTCTCCAAGCGGTTTACCAGTACTCGTGTGCGGTCGGTTTCATCTCTGCGTGGAAGCATCGTGCAGCCCATCTATTTCTTCAAGCCCCGATGGGCGGGTGCAAGCTGACTTTATATTTCTTATTCGACTTTGTTTAGGTAGGTAAGTAGGTAGGTAGGTGGCTGGGTGGGTGGGTGGCTAGATAGGTAGGTAGATGGGTGGCTGGGTAAGTAGGCAGGTTTGATTTGTGGTTTAACGTCCCCGTCAATACTATATAGGTCATTTGGAGACGATGCTTCCAATTTGGTGGGACCCAACTTTGAGATAAAAAGACATCTCAAGACCTGCCGCCCAATGAAATCAATAGGGTTTATATGCATGGACAGTCCGACTCGCATCACTTTGCCTTGGCAAACGGTTTACCAGTACTTATGTGCGGTCGGGCATCATGCAGCCCATCATTTCTTCAAGTCCCGATGGGCGGGGTAGATTTAGGTAGGTAAGTAAGGAGATGTGTGTTGGTGGGTAGGTAGGTAGGTTTGATTTGAGGTTTAACGTCCCCGTCAATACTATATAGGTCATTTTGAGACGATGCTTCCAATTTCGTGAGACCCGACTTTGAGATGATAAGACAAATCAACCCCAGTCGCCCAATGAAACTAATAGGGTTTATATGCATGGACGGTCCTACTCGCGGGTAAGGTAGGTAGAAATAAGTAAATGTATGTCTAACCGTCCGTTCCCATACGGAAAGAAGCCTCCGTGGTGTAGTGGTTATGTTACTGGCCTCATAGACCTGGGGTCACATATTCGATCCCGGGTTTCCACAGACTTTCGTATGAGTCTTTTAACCGAGGTCCCGTCTCCGTAGGTGGGTCGTAAAACTGAATGACAAATTCTTGCTGTCGAGTACTCACCGTTGTTTTATCGCTGTTGTTGTTTGAGTTGTGTGTTCACGAGAATGTTGCGCTGATGAGTTAGGAGGCCTTTATCAGTCTAAACAAATTATTTATCTGAATCGCGACGGAAGTAAGAGCGAGGATTGTGACCACGTAATATCGATTTAAGCCCCCAGTGGAATTCGTTTCACTAACCGTTCCAAGGCGATTCTTCTGTCGCGGTTTATTTTTGTTGCGGCTTGTCTTTGAGTGTGTGTACCGCTTATATTATTATTATTATTTTTTTTTTTTTGCTAGCCAATTGGCCATTTTGTAGGAAAGTAACTGTCCTTTTGCCTTTCTGCTATTGATGTTTCCATCAGGCGCTGGTTGTTTTCTTTTTGTGTTTTTTTCCCTTTGGTGTTTCTGATGGGAACTTTGGGTTAATTGTATAGATTTCTGATCATTGCCTTCACTCCTATTTTACGTACGATCCTACCTACCTACCTATCTACCTTCAGGCCTGTCTGCCTACATTCATAAATACCGCAACACCATCCCACACCTACCTATCGAAACATATGTACCAAGTTCCCTACCTACCTGCGATCCTGCCTACATACCTACAAACCTACCTAATTCCTACCTACCTCGCAAACAACTCACACCTACCTACCTACCTACATATATACATACCTTCCTCCCTACACCCAGCCACACACACACAAACCACACCTACCTTCCTTCCTACTTATGTACATGCGTACCTACGAACGTACGTACGTACCTACCTACAACGTCGAAGTTAGAAGATAGAAGGTTTGAAGTCAGTGGAAAAAAATATAGAAGTTAGAAATAAGAAGTTCGAAATTAGAACTACCTACCTACCTATACCTAGCCACTATACCACCCTACCTACCTACTACCCTACCTACCTACTTGGCTACATTCCTACCTACCTATCTATACACCTATCTTCTATCGATATACGCACGCACATACCTACTTACCTACATTCCTACCTACCAAAACATACGGCCCTCCCTGGCCAGTGGTTAAGAGCGCTGACTCTTGATCACTAGGGATCTCACCGCTGTGGTTCAAGCCTCGCTCGGGTCACATGTGAGACGCCAAGTTCTGCAATAGAAGGTCAGGTGGTTTTTCTCCGGGTACTCTATGATTAATGGGTCGACTTGGCCGATTTTGGAGACGTTGCTACCAATTTTGCAGGACTTTTACCCGACGTTGTGATGAAATGACTTCTCAAGCCCTGTCGCCCAGTGAAACCAAGTATTGGACAGCCTGACTCACACCCCTATGCCTCTGAAGGCTTAGTTCTTCTAGTACTCATGTTTCAGCTCTGCGTGGAAGAACCATGCAGCCCATTCTATTTCTCCAAGCCCCGATGGGAAGGGGCGTGACACACCAAGGTTTTGTTTTGTTTGATGTGAGGTTTTACGTCCCCGTCAACACTTTAAAGGTAATTTTGGAGACGTTCCTTCCAATTTTGTGGGACTTTTATCCCACACTGAGATGAAATGTGTTCCAATGAAACCAATAGTGTATATAAGCATGGACCAACTCGCACCAATTTACCTGGTCAGGCTTCGATCCTCTGGACGGTTTACCAGTACTCGTGTGCGGTTGGTTTCAGCTCTGCGTGAAAGCATCATGCAGACCATTTATTTCTTCAAGCCCCGACGGGCAGGGGCGTGACACACCAAGGTAACGTGCCACTTGATGTTGCGAGGGGCCAGCTTCGATCATTTGCACAGCCCTGGCTGTTTCAAAAATGTTCGGTGACCGATAATCCGCGGACACATAAAAGAATGCAAACCATTCCGAAAGCATTAAGTACACGTTAGAACCGCCTCATCGTGGCGGTTCTAACGAGTATCCACAATCTGTTAGAGCAGAATTAGGAGAAAAAAAAGTTTACCCCTGTAAACCCCAGTTTTACTATATAAAATTGGGATTGAAAGGTGCCAAAACAATATACGCATTTTTGCGTGACAAAAAAGTATAATTTACTGTCTGACGTTGTGTCTAAAATAGCTGGATGAGTAGACAACAGTGCAGACCTTGGTGAGATGCACATCTAGATCTACACTGCTGACTCTGGCATGTCTGTCCAAATACAAACGGTACAGTTCGAACAATTTGACACGCGACTCGAGACCTACATTATCATACTTTCACACTCGACTGAATGCGTATATTTATCTTCGCCGTTTTCCGAAGAGGTCGATACTGTTTTTCAATACATAGAGGTCAGTAAATGGGTCGCCATTCACGAGATGCTGAAAATTCACGAGACGTTTACGAAAACCGATCTGTTAGGCGAAAACAATGACTAATTTATTCTTTGTTTAAAAGTCAGTCTCATGTCAAATTGTACCAGCTATACATAGAGATACACCCTTTCGGGTCGCAACGGCGATGCAATTCTAATGCATACGCACAAGATACATTTGCAAGACGAGTTTATAGCTTAATTGAGCCGGGGCATAACATTTCCTACAATTTACATGTGCGCCCAGCGAAGAATCAGATCAGTTTGCGCATTCATACAGTCTGACCAGATACTTCTCTTGCTGCATGAAGGAGCTTTGGTCCCTTAGCTATCATTAGAGCGCCCAACGAAGACTCTTATCATACTGCGCGGATGCGCAGGTTGATCTGAGTTTTCTTTGGGCGCACATGTAAATTGTAGGAAATATTGTGCCCCGGCTTATTATATTGTTGGTATTTCCAAATGTCTGCAATCTTTGATTCACGGAGTTCAACTAGTTCGATATAGCGAAAGCAGTTCGCGTAATTTAAACTTCATTGCAAAAAAGCTATATTCTGACCAAGGGTCATAACTGTAATGTTGATTTTGGGTTAATTATCTTCCCTTTTCTATTTTATTTTTCTGAAACACCTTTTTTCCTCTCATTTCAATACTATTTAAAACAGTCTTCAAACTTCATACCGATGTTCCTTAAGACAAGACCTTTCCATTGGTGCTTGACCTGTGACCCTTGACCTTTGAACTTTGACCAATGTTTCGAACATTTAACCAAAAACATTAACTTGATCGTATTTCCAAAAGTATTTGACCTAGATTCATGACACATCACACACATACAAACCAGTCCAAGAGTTACATTCTATCCAAGGTTCCACAACTCTATCATGCAAGTTGACTGAATTATCTCCCCTTTTCACTCCTTTTTTAAAACTTTTTTGTCTTTCATTTTTAAAAAACTAAAATACAGCCTTCAAACTTCACAAGGATGTTTCTTGGAACAAGATCTTTTCATTTATACCAAGCTTTTTGACCTGTGACCTTGACCTTTGAACTTTGACCTATTTTTCCAAAAACAAAAACAAAAACTTTAACCTTGCCATATTTCCAAAAATATTTGTCCTAGCCTCATGAAACGTGACACAGAACTGTATGAGCTGCATGCTACCCAAGTTCCACGACTCTATCGTGCAATTTGATTGACTTATCTCCCTGTGTGGTACACGAAAATAAAAACATCGGTTTCAATAAAATGTTTAGTCTCTCATTTTTATGCAACAAACAATACAGCTTTCAAAATTCACATGCTTGTTCCTTGGGGCAAGAACTTTCCATTAAAAACAAACTTTTAGACCTGTGACCTTGATCTTTGACCTATTTTTCGAAAATTTAACAAGACTTTAACCTTGGCCATATTTCCAAAAATTTTTGCCCTAGCCTCATGAAACGTGATACAGAACTGTATGACCTGCATGCTACCCAAGTTCCACGACTCTATCATGCAATTTGACTGACTTATCTCCCTGTGTGGTAAACGAAAATAAAAACATCGGTTTCAATAAAATGTTTAGTCTCTCATTTTTACACCAAAAACAAAACAGTTTGCGAAATTCACATGCGTGTTCCTTGGGGCAAAAACGTTCCATTGAAAACAAACTTTTTGACATGTGACCTTGACCTTTGACCTATATTTCGAAAATGTAGCAAAAGACTGTATTTGGCCCAGCCTCATGAAACTTGACATACGTCTGAATATTTCATCATAAGAGCTACATTCTGATCAAGTTCCATAATTCTGCCATGCAATTTGATAGATTTATCCCCCTGTGTGACATACGAATAGCACCCGCTTGCGTGCTCTTGTTTCCATTTGCATTGAACTCTCACACTGACCAAGCCAATCAAAGCCAGTCTACACTTTCCAACTGTTTCAACACGGAATGATGGACGATCACCGCACCTGTTCGGTACACCATCAAGGAAACATTCCTGTGTAATTTGGACCCCCTTGAACCCCACTTTTATATAGAAAAACTGAGGTTTACAGGGTTGCACATTATTTTTCTTATTTCTGCTCCGAAACATAGATTTTGGCTACTCGTTATAACCGCCTCGGCGAGGCGGTTCTAACGAGTACCCACTATCTATGTTTGAGCAGAAACATGAAAAATATCAGAATGTTTTTATCTCAAAATTCTCAGTTTTGGGAGGAAAATAAGTCAACATATTTGAATATGCGTGTACCGGCCCCGATAGCTCAGTTGGTAGAGTGTCCGCTCCGGGGAACGGGAGGTCTCGGGTTCGATCCCGGGCCGCGACATACCAAAGTCGTTAAAAATGGTACTAGCTGCTCCTCGCTTGGCACTCAGATTTACGGGGTAGAACTAGGACTGGTCGATCCAGTGTCAGGATAATGTGACTGGATATGGTATCATATAATGTGTCTGGGACATGATACTTCAGTGAGGCAGCACTATAAACGTGAGCATTGAGCTCCCTGACGCAACCAGACACCGTCGTGATATGACTGAAAAATTGTTGAAAGCGACGTTAAACCCGAATTCACACACACATTTGAATAGGCGTGTTTTCGTAATGTAAAATATTGCCATACGTAATAAATACATATTTTTGGGGTCGACAGTTTATCAGCAGGATGATCGGGAAGCTTTCATGCGATTGTCCACGTGACTGTTGCTTGCATGGCCACGCTATTCTTGTGGCTATGACGTCAGACCGCTATCTGTAAAACATGAACTGGGCTTGTGTTGGGGGCAGTGATAAACCCTTTTAACCAAGACCAGACTCCAAAAGAACGCGACGTCAGATCCGTGTAGACCATGATCACAGCGTCTGATCAACGTCTACGCTGCTAAGCCCATTTTACCAGCAAACCCAAAACCGGTATTTGACAAACGGGGCAGACCCAGATCACACGCCGCAGATTGCGGCGTCTGATCAGGGCCTACTGTGTTTGCAAACAGTTCAGCCATTTTTTTTTTTTTAAATAAATTTTAAAGAACAAAAACACAACCTATTGCCCCTAAAGTCTTGCTATATATAAGAAGGAAGATTCAGTTTTTGGCAAAAAGGGTTAAATACGGGAATTTAACCCCGCAGGCGCACGTCGCTAGGACAATGTCAAATCAACGTTGCACCAACGTTAATGTGACGTTGCATAAACGTCTTGACGTTCCACCTACATTGATGTGACGTCACAATTACATCATGTGCCTGCTGGGAAGGGTTAAACGAAACAATCTACCCTCCATGTACTGGACCATTTTCCCTACCTACATTTAGACTCAGAGAATCGAACTGTGCTTTGGTTTTCTGACAAGAGGGACGGCCCCTGCCCATCGTGGCTTGAAGAAATAGATGGGCTGCACGATGCTTCCACGCAGAGCTGAAACCGACCGCACACGGGTACTGATAAACCGCTATGAGGATCTAAGCCTGTGAGTCGGACCGTCCATGCTTATAAACTCTATTGGTTTCATTGGGCGACAGGGCATTTCATCTCAAAGTCGGGTAAAAGTCCCACAAAATTTGAAGCAACGTCTCCAAAATGACCTATATAGTGTTGACGGGGACGGTAAACCTCAAATCAATCAATCTGAAGAGAGGGAGGGTTGCTAGCAAGAATAAATGAGATCCTTGGCGCGGCGTTCAGTAAATGTTTCGTTCCAACGATAATGAAAATCAGAAAAGGGAATAGGAAGACACTTTCATTTTTCTAAGTGGGGAACCGTGATTATCTACGTCCATGGGCGTAGACATTATGGACATAGGGTTTAACATCTTAGTACAGCCATTAGTTACCCATAATGCACGTTGACCGTTATAGTCATTTGCAACAACAAGTATGGTAGCAGAACACAGTTTCCAGCCTGTGCAAATGGGGAAATTTCTTCATAAGCAAGGGCAGGGATCAAATTCAGTGTGTAAATAATGTTTTGCAATTATGAAAGCAATATTGAATTTAGTGTATTGTTTTTGTGTCATTGTGGAGGATATGAATTAATGCATGGTCACATGACCTGGATATCAAGGGATGTACCTGAAATACGAAACTACTGCTTTGGGATATTTTTGTTACACTTCCTGATTCATATGGTTATTGCTAAAAAAGTAAACGGCTGGCAGGGATCAATTTCTAGTCCCCTTTCATTTTTGGTAGGTGTACGATAGAGCTGAATGCCGACAATTGTCCTTGCAAATGCAGTGTGCTGCCAGGGCTACCTTGAAAACTGCAGAAAATGGTAAAAAAAAGCAGCAGCAGAGATGGGTTGGCTATGATTTGTTTACATAGCAACTTCATTGGCGGTACAGTGTACAAACTATAGAAACCAGCTTCAAATTATTATGTGGCAAGTCACAATGCAGAGATAAGACAAAAGAGAAGGGTTGCAAAGTGTACTATGTGTTACGGCTCAAAAATACTTCGTCCGCTGCTCGTCCGAGTCTCGCCGACAGCTTGGAATAGTGGTTTGCTACCTATAAGCTTTCACAAGAAGAAAAAGCGACCCATAACGAGAATAAGCTTTCATACAAAAAGAGATCCACGGATAGAGCTCGTGCACAGAATTGTTAACACATTTGTGCAAGCGCATATTTGCTATCATATTTGTGCAGGCAACATATACAGCTACAAACTCTCGACCACAACGGATCACTGCCTATACTATAAACTCCCCCAGGAGCCTTCACCGGGCTCCGGTGAGCTAAAAAAACTTCCTCGCTGTTTGTTAATATTCAGTTAGTCTTCTATAAAGTGTAAGAAAGTTGTCTATTTTACTTCTCCTATACTTTTCAAGCATTCCATCTGATAAGATGTTACAAGCATATTGGAGTTGCACATGTGCCTGGGATAAAAAGTACTTTTTGACAAAATTACAGCATTTGCAACTTTGGCATTTCAGACGTTATACTTCAGTCGGCAGGATCCTGGGATAGAAAATTGCCAAAGACAGTTTTAACATTCTATAAAACACATTTCTGGGATGTAACTCTAGACATTCGCATTTTAATACGTGCAAAGCGTAGACTTAACTTTTTGTAAAAGCTATACTTGTAAAAGTTTAAGGGAATGAGTTTCCGCCATTTTAACAAAGGATACAACTTTTACGACTTTTCATTTGTCCTAATGAAACCGGGCTCCGAGATTATAAAGCTTATTGTATGCTCAACTCAGCTGAGCATGAAATTCATAATGCTCATAAATATTTAAATACAAATGAAAGAGGCAATTTTCCTGCTCAGATCCGCAGAGAATGATATTTGCCCTGCTTATAAATTTTAAAATGCCAACAATAGATCAGACTGCTCCAGCAGTGCTCCAGCAGTCTGGTCTGGGTCCAGACTGTTTGCAAAAAACGACTTTTTTAGGAAACAGACAGACGGCAAAGCAGACGACAATAGTCGCGAATGGCATTTTATGGTTTAATAATAGGGATCAGCTTGGTAATTACAATTTGATATAATTTATATAGACGAACTTCATCCGCTCAAATATTTTTGGGATCATACAGCACGAAAATACTACCAAAAATAATCAAAGCGCCAAAAGGCACTGAAATGACAGATTCTGTGAAAAACCAGTGCTTCAGCTGAAGTGCACGACCCGCCGGATGCTTTTAGTTTTATGAGCGTTACCATATATGAGTATGGCGGCCATTTTTGTCATGTGACCTGGACCTAAAACGGCTCCCCCAATAAATGCGCCGCTTATCGTAAGGAGCAAAAATATATCTTATACTTTAGTACTGTATTCTGAATGGTTTGCAGGATAAAATGCATTCTCATTTTTCCAATACAAAAGCATATGTGTCAAAGTTTGACCTAGGCACAAAGAAGGTCAAGGTCAACCCAGGGTCACCATTTTAGCAATTTATGATGGGCCTACGTCCCAGATGCTATTTATCAATTTTCGTGGAAATCTGCCCAGTGGTTCTGAAGAAGACTATTTTTGAAGGGTTTTTACCATATATGGCTTGGCGGCCATTTTGGTCATGTGACCTGGACCCCATGAGCAAATTTTGGTTTTCCCCATCCCATAGAGGCCCCATATGAAATTTGACTTCAATCGGCCCAACGGTTTCCGAAGAGAAGCAGTTCGAAAATTTTCACATTTTTCGCCTCGGCGAGGCTATACTAAATGGAATGTAATACTTCGCAAGTTCATTGGTTAGATCTCATTGATATCTACCAGTATGCCAAAATTGTTTAAATATTCCAAGCGGTTAAGTCACTATCACCAATTTTCACAAACGGGTTACGGACGGACAGACAGACAGACCATATATGGCTTGGCGGCCATTTTGGTCATGTGACCTGGACCCCATTAGCAAATTTTGGTTTCCCCCATCCCATAGAGGCTTCATATGAAATTTGACTTCAATCGGCCCAACGGTTTCCGAGGAGAAGCAGTTCGAAAATGTTCACATTTTCGCCTCGGCGAGGCTATACTAAATGGAATGTAATATTTCCCAAGTTCATTGGTTAGATCTCGTTGATATCTTTCAGTATGACAAAAAATGTTTAAATATTCCAAGCGGTTAAGTCACTATCACCAATTTTCACAAACGGGTTACGGACGGACAGACAGACTGACAGACTGACAGAATGACACGGTGATTTTAGGGCATTCTTAGAAAATCAACCTAATTCAGTCTGTCGCTTTTCTGCGGGTCGTGCAATTCAGATTTACTTTCTTAAGTGATAAGGACAATGGCGCTGGAGTGCTGATTTTTAGTTTGGTTCACAAAACTGAGGGGAATCGGCTGTTAAACACTTTCAACTTCATTTTACTTGGACATTATAAATAAAACAACATGCAAATGACTACCCAGCAGGCACACGTCGCTAGGGCAACGTCAAATCAACGTCGATGCAACGTCATGACGTTGCACCGACGTTGATGTGACGTCACAATTACGTCATGTGCCTGCTGGGATAGTTGCCAGTTTTATGACAACACATAGCCGCAACTTTCTTGTAAAAGCTTACACTTGTTGACTGAGATGTGTTTCGCGGCTTAGTCAAGAACCTGCCTTATGTCGTGCGCTACAATAAAGGAAAACACTTTTTGTGCGATGTTTGAAGTTTTGCGGCATGTGACTAATTATTTATCACAACATTGTGCTTACATATTCAGTTATTTAGACCTATACAACAGAATTGGACAGTGATAACTGTTAGGAGTTTATTATTGCTGGCTTGCTACCGTACGGTGAAGTTTCTAGCGTCACGTACTTCGCATTTAATTAGGTCATGCAAGTGTTATGAGTCTGTACCCTTTCAGCCCTTTATAGCCAAGTACACATACCTACAGATGCAAACAGTGTAGAACCTGGTGAGATGGCTCATAATGATACACCGCATTCGGTTCTACATGGTTTGACATGCTATTGACGACTATTGACGCGTACAAATTCAGTGACTGAAGAGTGAACTGGAGAAACTCGTGGGTTGAAGGGGTAAAATCTTAACCTGGCCTGTAACTGTTGTGTGCGGGTCAGGACCAGGCAAAGCGGTTTGGCCGATAATCAAAAGTTAAATACAGCTTATTATACGGTCTATTTTCTTTATTTTTCAAAGTCTATCTAGATACTTCAATGGTGTGCACTGATTGTAGCTCTATACACATTGTTTTTTTTTTTTTTTTTTTTTTTCTTTTCTAAAAATATACAAAGGTACTTTAATGGCGTATTGATACAAATATAATTAATCATAACCCATTTTGTACTGAATGTAATATTATCACTTATATGACGAAGATTTCATTTCGAAATCCCGGTTCAAAATTAAGGGGCGTCAGCTAGAAATATAGGAACTAATTTAGGAAAAAAAAATGGGCTAACTTTCGACAACAGTGAAGCCCGCAGTGAAGGCCGTGGTAAGACGCCGCCTCCAAGATTCGCCAATGACCCATTATGCGGTCGTCTGTATAAAATGGGAACTTTCCTTATGCATATTCAATTAACTTTTCCCGTTTTGTTTGTAATTTAAGAAAGATCATTTTTGTATTTTGGTAACAAATGAAACAAAACATGTAATCAAAATGCGGAAATAATGCCATGAGAAATTAGTTTTGAGACAGCGAGCATGAAAAGTCAACAAACAACGGACTATTTGCGCGGAGTCATATTTCAAAAGTAGTGGAAGCCGGAAGTTCGGATGTTAAAATTGTAAACATGCAGCACGACGAAGAATGACAGAAAGAATCTGTCATTAAAAACTTTCTGATACAAAATCTGATACATTTTATATTTCGGCACAAAAAATAGATTGTTGGTACTTGTTATAATCGCCTCGGCGAGGCGGTTCTTACGACTACCCACAAACTTGTTAGAACCGCCTCGGTGATGCGTTTCTTACGAGTACCCACAGTCCATGGTTTTGAGGTGTACCCGTGTCAACTCCAGTTTTACTATAAAAGAGAGAGGTTTAAGGTGCGGGTGGGGTCAGAATATAAAGGTCTGTTTTCGTGTTGAAATTTTGTTCTAGCCGTGGCTAGTTCTAGCTACTTATACTGGGTGTTAGCCATAACTCTATTTGTTTGATTTCAGGTTTAACGTCCCCGTCAACACTGTAAAGGTCATTTTGGAAACGCTGCTTCCAATTTTGTGGGACTTTTACCCGACATTGAGATGAAATGACCTCTCAAGCCCTGCCGCCCAAAGAAACCCATAGAGTTTATATGCATGTAGTTGATGGTCCGACTCGCACCGCTTTGCCTGGGCAGACTTAGATCTTCTAAATGGATTACCAGTACTCGTGTGTGGGTCGGTTTCAGCTCTGCGTGGAAGCATCATGCAGCCCATATATTTCTTCAAACCCCGATTGGGGCAGTAAGGAAGTATAAGATGGACAAGACATTACAATTGAATCTACAAAATAAAGTTGTGTTGTGTTGCTCATTAGAGTCGCCTAATCGAGGCACACAGCATCTATTTCTTCAAACCCCGATTGGGGGGGGGGGGGGGGGGGGGGAGTGGTAAGGAAGTATAAGATGGACAAGACATGACATTTCAATCTCCAAAATAAAGTTGTGTTGTGTTGCTCATTATAATCGCCTCATCGAGGCACACAACATCTATTTCTTCAAACCCCGATGGGCCGGGGCCTGTAAGGAAGTATAAGATGGACAAGACATTACATTTCAATCTACAATGGTTTGTTGTGTTGCTCATTAGAATCTAATGAGTGCACACAACATATATTTTCTTTCATGATAAAATTAGGACCCCCTTAATAATAAACCTGAATAAGTCGAACTTCGGTAACTCATACACCTTTGGGACCATGAGAATTTGTCCGACATAGGGGAAATTCGATCGACTGAAGTAAATCATAGTTCCAGGTCATAAAACTTTAATACCTTTACAATCTTCAATGAAATAAAGGTATGTCGAGGCGAGGCGACTATACTGAGTACATACAACATACCCCAGGAAACCACCCTTTTATATTCAAATGTGTGGATATCTAGAGATACTGAGGCAATTCTCTAGGGACTCAAATGTGTGGATATCTAGAGATACTGAGGCAATTCTCAAGGGACTCAAATATGTGGATATTTGGAGATACTGGGGTAATTCCCTAGGTACTCAAATGTGTGGATTTCGCGAGATACTAAGATAATTCTCTAGGGACTCAAATGTGTGGTTATCTGGAGATACCTGGGTAATTCCCTAGGGACTCAAATGTGTGAATATCTGGAGATACTGGGGTAATTCTCTAGGGACTCAAATGTGTGGTTATCTGGAGATACCTGGGTAATTCCCAAGGGACTCAAATGTGTGGATATCAGGAGATACTGGGGTAATTCTCTAGGGACTCAAATGTGTGGTTATCTGGAGATACTGGGGTAATTCCCTAGGGACTCAAATGTGTGGATATCTGGAGATACTGGGGAAATTACATAGGGACTCAAATGTGTGGATATCTGGAGATACTGGGGTAATTCCTTAGGTACTCAAATGTGTGGATATCTGGAGATACTGGGTGGGGTAATTCCCTAGGGACTCAAATATGTGGATATCTGGAGATACTAGGGTAATTCTCTAGGTACTCAAATGTGTGGATATCTGGAGATACTGGGGTAATTCCCTAGGGACTCAAATGTGTGGATATCTGGAGATACTGGGGTAATTCCCTAGGGACTCAAATGTGTGGATATCTGGAGATACTGGGGTAATTCCCTAGGGACTCAAATGTGTGGATATCTGGAGATACTGGGGTAATTCCCTAGGGACTCAAATGTGTGGATATCTAGAGTTACTGGGGTAATTCCTTAGGGACTCAAATGTGTGGATATCTGGAGATACTGGGGTAATTCCCTAGGGACTCAAATGTGTGGATATCTGGAGATACTGGGGTAATTCTCTAGGGACTCAAATGTGTGGATATCTGGAGATACTGGTGTTATTCCCTGGGGACTCAAATGTGTGGATATCTGGAGATACTTGGGTAATTCCCTAGGGACTCAAATGTGTGGATATCTAGAGATACTGGGGTAATTCCCTGGGGATTCAAATGTGTGGTTATCTGGAGATACTGGGGTAATTCCCTAGGGACTCAAATGTGTGGATATCTGGAGATACTGGGGTAATTCCTTAGGGACTCAAATGTGTGGTTATCTGGAGATACTGGTGTAATTCCCTTGGGACTCAAATGTGTGGATATCTTGAGATACCGGGGTAATTCCCTAGGGACTCAAATGTGTGGATATCTGGAGATACTGGGGAAATTCAGTAGGGACTAAAATGTGTGGATAAATGGAGATACTGGGGTAATTCCCTAGGGACTCAAATGTGTGGGTATCTAAAGATACCGGGGTAATTCCCTAGGGACTCAAATGTGTGGATATCTGGAGATACTGGGGTAATTTCCGAGAGACTCAAATTTGTGGATATCTGGAGATACCGGGGTAATTCCCTAGGTTCTCAAATATGTGGATATCTGGAGATACTGGGGTAATTCCCTAGGGACTCAAATGTGTGGATATCTGGAGATACTGGGGTAATTCCCTAGGGACTCAAATGTGTGGATATCTGGAGATACTGGGGTAATTCTCTAGGGACTAAAATGTGTGGATATCTGGAGATACAGGGGTTATTCCTTAGGGACTAAAATGTGTGGATATCTGGAGATACTGGGGTAATTCCTTAGGGAATAAAATGTGTGGATATCTGGAGATACTGGGGTAATTCCCTAGGGACTCAAATGTGTGGATATCTGGAGATACTGGGGTAATTCCCTGGGGACTCAAATGTGTAGATATCTGGAGATACTGGGGTAATTCCTTAGGGACTCAAATGTGTGGATATCTGGAGATACTGGGGTTATTCCTTAGAGACTCAAATGTGTGGATATCTGGAGATACTGGGGTAATTCTCTAGGGACTCAAATGTGTGGTTATCTGGAGATACTGGGGTAATTACATAGGGACTCAAATGTGTGGATATCTGGAGATACTGGGGTAATTCCCTAGGGACTCAAATGTGTGGATATCGGGAGATACTGGGGGTAATTCCTTAGGGACTCAAATGTGTGGATATCTGGAGATACTGGGGTAATTTCCTAGAATCTCAAATGTGTGGTTATCTGGAGATACTGGGGTAATTCCCTAGGGACTCAAATGTGTGGATATCGGGAGATACTGGGGGTAATTCCTTAGGGACTCAAATGTGTGGATATCTGGAGATACTGGGGTAATTTCCTAGAATCTCAAATGTGTGGTTATCTGGAGATACTGGGGTAATTCCCTAGGTACTCAAATGTGTGGATATCTGGAGATACTGGGGTAATTACATAGGACTCAAATGTGTGGATATCTGGAGATACTGGGGTAATTCCCTAGGGACTCAAATGTGTGGATATCTGGAGATACTGGGGTAATTCTCTAGGGACTAAAATGTGTGGATATCTGGAGATACAGGGGTTATTCCTTAGGGACTAAAATGTGTGGATATCTGGAGATACTGGGGTAATTCCTTAGGGAATAAAATGTGTGGATATCTGGAGATACTGGGGTAATTCCCTAGGGACTCAAATGTGTGGATATCTGGAGATACTGGGGTAATTCCCTGGGGACTCAAATGTGTAGATATCTGGAGATACTGGGGTAATTCCTTAGGGACTCAAATGTGTGGATATCTGGAGATACTGGGGTTATTCCTTAGGGACTCAAATGTGTGGATATCTGGAGATACTGGGGTAATTCTCTAGGGACTCAAATGTGTGGTTATCTGGAGATACTGGGGTAATTACATAGGGACTCAAATGTGTGGATATCTGGAGATACTGGGGTAATTCCCTAGGGACTCAAATGTGTGGATATCGGGAGATACTGGGGGTAATTCCTTAGGGACTCAAATGTGTGGATATCTGGAGATACTGGGATAATTTCCTAGAATCTCAAATGTGTGGTTATCTGGAGATACTGGGGTAATTCCCTAGGTACTCAAATGTGTGGATATCTGGAGATACTGGGGTAATTACATAGGACTCAAATGTGTGGATATCTGGTGATACTGGGGTAATTCCCTACGGACTCAGATGTGTGGATATCTGGAGATACTGGGGTAGGTCTCTAGGGACTCAAATGTGTGGATATCTGGAGATACTGGGGTAATTCCCTAGGGACTCAAATGTGTGGATATCTGGAGGTACTGGGGTAATTCCCTAGGGACTGAAATGTGTGGATATCTGGAGATACTGGGGTAATTCTCTAGGGACTCAAATGTGTGGATATCTGGAGATACCGGGGTAATTCCCTAGGGACTCAAATGTGTGGATATCTGGAGATACTGGGGTAATTCCCTAGGGACTCAAATGTCTGGATATACTGGGGTAATTCCCGAGGGACTAAAGAACAAGCTCGGGTGAGTGTTTGAGTTTTACGTCCCACCAACAGCTTAGGTCATACGGACACGGGACCTCGGTTTAAAGACTCATCCGAAAGTCTGGAGAAGCCCGGGATCGATCCTGCGATCCCTTGTTTACAAGGCGAGTAGCGTAACCACTTCACCGCGGATGCTTATAGAACCAGCTCAAATTAACAACGGTAAACCGTTTATCAGTGTTTGAGTTTTCGAAGTTTCCCTTTATTTCTGACTTGACTCTATAGAAAGTATTTTCTTTGGATGTAATAGGAATATATCTGATTTTTTCAGTGTAAGCTCGAATTTTATTTCACCGAATGAACGCCAAAATCAGTATTTTCACGAGTAGCATAGCCACGAGTGAAAATACCAGTTTTGGTGTTCATAAGTGAAATAAAATTTGATCTTACACTAAAAAAAAAATCTGTTTCTTACATGCTTCGAAACGGCAATATTTAGCTTCACAAATCGCGTCACTCACCCTCAGAGAAAACTAACTTTGTTCCTGGTCGTTTCGCGTCAATTTAGTGGTACTGGGTACAATATTTGCACATGAGAAATAGCCCGGGTGGCCTTCCAACGAATGGTTACTAAAATAATTGAGAGAATAGTTTCCCAAAGAAGGTGTGGACAGATCTAACGTCGCGCGACAATAATACGAGACGTCAGCGTAGAAAATGACGTCAGTAAAGTCCCCGTGACGTGTGAACGTGCTTAGCGTCATTTCTATGACAGTTCATTAATTTTCAATCATCTGACAATGGAAAAAACTGACCACAGAATTAGATACCGAGAAAAAAGTAGTTCCAAACAGTGAAAAAAATGATACCAGTCACTGTTTGAAACAGTGACAATATCGTTTTCGATTTTCACTGAGAAGTCTCTATATTTCATTGAAAAGCATGTATGAAAAAACCTAATCATATGACGTCGCGTCTGAGAATGTAATAACGTTATGTAATAAATTCGATAATCCACCTGTGGATTAAATATACAAATGAATTAGATACGCCCCATAACGTTACATGTACGGCGTTCTTAAACAGGTCGCATTTACTTATGGCCGAATATTAACATTTTTATCAAAGAATCGTGAATAAAATGCGTTTTAAATGTCATATGATAAATCTTAACTTCCATTCGTGCTGATGTATTACTAAATGTATTAAACTTGTTGAAGAAAAGGGAAAAGATGCTCGGCAAAGCCTCGCATTTTATCCCTTTCCCTCAACTCGTTTGATAAATTAAATAATACATGAACACTCATGTAAGATCCTCTCTGTAATTATCAGCCATGATATGCTGTTCATCGGGGTTCGAGACATTGAGGTATTACTGCTTAGACACATGGGATTAATGATCCTCCTTGGAAGAAGACGGGCTGTGTATGAAACATAAACGACGCAGTTAACACCATCTGAGTCATATCGAGCCGGTCAGTTTAAAAAGGACAGACTTATACATAAGCGGCTAACCAGTACTCTGTACATTCAGTTCTACTCTGTAGTCCTTGCTTCCAAAGAGTTACCGTTTTATAGAACATATTTCGCCAGAAACTGACAACTGCCCTTAGAACTTGAATCAGCGACCGTGGAAAAACCATGATCACACTCCACGAAAGAAAGTTGCTGACCCGGAAGATATAGAGCCCGCGACCTCATGATCACAAGACCCACCCGAATCCGAGTGTGTGAATTCGGGTTTAACGTCGCTTTCAACAATTTTTCAGTCATATCACGACGGTGTCTGGTTGCGACAGGGAGCTCAATGCTCACTTTTATAGTGCTGCCTCACTGAAGTATCATGTCCGAGACACATTACATGATACCACACCCAGTCACATTATCCTGACACTGGGTCGACCAGTCCTAGCTCTACCCCGTGAATCTGAGTGCCCAGCGAGGAGCAGCTAGTACCATTTTTAACGACTTCGGTATGTCGCGGCCCGGGATCGAACCCGTGACCTCCCGTTCCCCGGAGCGGACACTCTACCAACTGAGCTATCGGGGCCGGTACTACTGACTGACTGAGCTACTGAGGCCGTAATACTACGCATTGTAGAAAGTAGCAAACCGAGTGACCCACACGACAGATTTGTTCTGTCATTTTGACATGTAGACTCATTACGAAAACATGCCTATACTAATACATTTTAATTTTATTCACCGGAAAAACGAAAATTTTCAGATGAAAAACTCTGATATTTTTCTTATTTCTGCCCCAAAATATAGATTGTGGGTACTCGTTAGAGGCGGTTCTAACGAGTACCCACAATCTATATTTTGGAGCAGAAATAAGAAATATAAGGGTACCCCTGCAAACCCCAGATTTACTAAATAAGAGTGGGGTTCAAGGGGGGTCAAAATTTTATAGGCGTGTTTTCGTGATGGTATTCAGAGCAATAATCAAAGTCGACGACTGCGAACGAACATCAGTAGCAACGGTAAGCAATGTTCCTTCAATGATAGTCCCAGTTTCCGAATCGGCACTTTGCTCTGATTTAAAACCAAAGCTCTGAGAGTACTGGTGGGTCGATTGTCTCTGAGTGTAAATTGGGAAAATGGGCCTGCACGGGGACATAGACGGTTTCGTTTAAATCTTAAATTCCTGTATTGTAAGCAAACCGTGTTGACCCTGATCAGACGCTGCGTTTTTCGGCGTCTGACCCATTGAATTCATGTACTGTAAACAAACTGTAGACCCTGATCAGACGCCGCGTTCTGCAGGGACTGACCTGGGTGTACTCTGTTTGCCAAGCCCAACCCATGATACCAGCCCAGATTCTACAGATAACCCTTTAATGCAACACGCTGACCTCACTGCACTGCGATAAAATTCTATAAACTATAGTAAGTTACATGGATTTCCCACAAATCAATGATAGTCACGTGGACTACAGCACTAATAGAGGTTTTGTCCTTTGTAACTTTGGGTCAATTGATAACCTATCGACCCAATAGAAAAACAAACGTGTTTATTATTATTATTATTATTATTATTATTACTATTATTATTATTATTATTATTATTATTATTATTATTACTATTATTATTATTATTATTATTATTTCATTCAAAAGACCACACCTTTCCTACACCTTAAAAATTATAACTCCAATCAAGAGCTCATCACTGGGACAGAATGCCACAAGCTCCTTGCTCCAATACATTTGGAACCATTAAAAATTCTTCGAGAAAAGGACAGTTTTGAATTACTGAGGATTTCAAGATCATAACGCCAGTTCACGAGATTTTTTTATATCTTTTCTCTCTTCTGTAAAACAAATGAATGTCGTGTGTACTCATTAGAATTGTCTCTGTGAGGTAATTTTAATGAGTACGCACAGCATTCCCTTTCAGAAGCTTGCTTTGTGTAGTGGATTAGTTACTCTCTTCAAAAGCCAGGGGTCGTAGGTTCGATCCCGGGCTTCTCCATACTTTCAGATGATTCTTTAAACCGAGGTCCCGTCTCCGTATGACCTTAGCTGTGGGGGGACGTAAAACTCAAACTTCCCTTTTACCGCCATAAATTATCCTTTATATACTGACAGCTGTAACAATGGGAATAATGTTCTATGGACTCCAAAACGAGTTCGGATTAGCTGTGGTAAACGAGCCTTCCGCGTTCGTGCTATCGAAGTTCGATTGTATATAAAGTATCGACTTTTATACCAAAAAAACACGCCTATTTAAACGCATTGTAAATTTCACCGCCGGAAAAACGAAACTTTTCGGATGAAAATTGTGATATTTTTCTTATTTCTTCTCGAAATATAGATTGAGGGCACACGTAAGAACCGCCTCATCGAGGCGGTTCTAACGAGTACCTTCAATCTATATATTAGAGCAGCAATAAGAAAGATAATGCATACCCCTTTACATCCCAGTTTAACTATATAAAAGTGGGGTTTAAGGGGGTAAAATTATATAGGCGTGTTTGCGTGATGCTGAGGTCCTCTCTTAAGGAGAACGGGTACACCATCAAGAGAGACAACTCGTGCAAAAGCATTTTTGTCTCTCATGTCAATAGGGGTCAACTCTTAAAGGAAAGGAGCGAATTCTTTCCTTTAAGAATAGACCCCTTTTTCAGCGGAATAGGGCTTTTAGAAAAGCAAACAGGAAGTCCCGAAAGTTGACTCCCTTTGAAAAATTGTGGAAATATCAGCCAGTAGTTGTCATTCCACTTTAGAAGAAAGCTTTTCTCTTCAAAGAAGTCTGCTCTTAAAACCCAAGGTATATGTCCTCAAAGAGGTTACTCTTTACGGAAAGAAATTGCTCCTGGAGTGCTCACAGTGGGAAGTCGAGGTGGGACGCATACCGTTTTGCAGGGCAATGGTTGCTGATATCGCCAAGCAACACCTGGGGAAGTGCCAAAGTCCCGTGTTTAGCACTGTGGCCAATGGACGATCTCTCGAGCATATGGCATAACACAAAATATACTTTTTTTTTTTTTCATACGACTCACATCATTTTAATCCCCCAGCAGACGCTCAACGTTGCATCAACATTGAAATAGCATTGAAAACGTTTATTTAACATCGTTTCCTGTATAAATACCTATGCGCATGGCTGTTTGAAGCCATTGTCAAATGGACCGAAAGCCGTGCTCAAACAGCAAAAACCATGTTCAAATCATGAAATTCGCGTGCTGTTTGAACATGGATTTTGAGCTTTTGATATCACAAGACGGGTATTGCTTTGCTTACGTTACGTTGAGCGAGGTAACGTTCTTGCATAAAAACCTATGCACATGGCTGTTTGAAGCCATTGTCAAATGGACCGAAAGCAGTGCTCAAACAGCAAAAACCATGTTCAAATCATGAAATTCGCGTGTTGTTTGAACATGAATTTTGAGCTTTTCATATCACAAGTCGGGCCTCGCTTTGTTTACGTTACGTTGAACGACGTAACGTTATCGCCCTGAACGTAACGTTTTATGGTTCTATGATGACGTCAGATGGTTACTGCATGACAACGTCATTGTAAATAACATTCTGAACTGGCCGCCATTTTGGCTTGCCTGTCGCATTTGAAGAGTTTGTATGGAATTTATATGGAGCTTTTGGGCGTTTTCGTCAAAATTTGCTGTCGGAATCCTAATTTATGCAAGAACAACGATCATCCATGGTTATTTCATTGCATTAACATTTGCCGGATCCCTCGGAAGATATTTGAACATTCGGCCTAGCGGCCTCATGTTCAAACAGCTTCCTCGGGACCCGGCGAATGTTAATGCATGAAAAACCATGGTTGATCCCTATATTATCGCCCTAAAAGTAGCGTTTCAGTGTTATATAATGACGTCAGAGGGTTACTGCATGACAACGTCATTGTAAACAACATTATGAACTGGCCGCCACTTTGGTTTGCCTGTCGCTATGGAATTTAGATGGAGCTTTTGGGCGTTTTCGTTAAAATCTGCTGTCGGAATCGTAAGTTACGCAAGAACAACGATCAACCATGGTTATTTCATTGCATAAACTTTTGCCGGATCCCTCGGAAGATATTTGAACATAAGGCCGCCAGGCGAATGCTAATGCTTGAAAAATCATGGTTGATCCCTATTTTCAACACTGAGTCGACGTAGGACCGTGTCAAATCGTTATTTGTTATACTGCAAAGAAATTTGCAGGCTTTTGATTGGAGAATGCAAGGACAATTATTTTCCCTTTTCCCCGTGAGCAAAAATATGTTACTCTCTCGCGCTTGCCTTCGATTGATGGTGATTGCCGCCATCTTGAATCTACTGCATAGCTGATATAAAATAAAAGTATGGTAGTCTCAGATAAGATTGACTAGGCAGAGCTATTCAGGTGTTATCAATAAATGTCAAATTCGCTGAGCCCACCAGAAGATTCGGTAGAGTGCCTTTCGCACGCTTTCTACAAGCGGACGAATTGGTCATATACGCCAAGGCTATGCTTGTGGTTCAGTCCGGGTGACTTGGTTTACCTTTTTGTTAATGGAATATTCTTAAGGCAGGTACAAACGATAGTTCCGCCTAGTCAATCTTATCTGCGACTACGATACCACACTATAGTTTATCAACGACCTTTGAGGGTTCAACTTTCAAGCGTGACAAGACTATTTCATGTTTTAGGGGAAGCAGGTTTTGGATTTCTTTTTTCACGGGATTTTAAAATTATAAATGAGTTTTTTTGATAATCCCATTATGTAAAAGTCGTGGCCAAGTGGATAATATGATGCAGTACACTATTCCGCGCAATGTAAAATCCCAACTGAAGGCGACTTACCTAAAACACAGACTAGCCCAAAATTAAAAGTGCAGTCACGTCTCACTGCGTTTTGAAAGACTATAATTTCCAAACAATGAATAAATAAAAGGTAACTTTTGAAAGTTTTTATTTCTCTCGGTGTCTTATTTCATTGTTTTCTGCCTTAAAACTCTCGTTCTAACATGCCGTAAACGTTTTTTTTCCACTGAGCAACGTTATCAACGTAATATGAGCATAATGGCGCGCGACTAATGACGTCACATGTACACATGTACTTGCTACAAAAGAATTGTTTGGGAAACCGTAAAAACGCTTTGCAGTATAACGAATTCGTTATTTTGATTCTTGACGAGGCTCGGGCAAATATCGCTCTTAGGCGGGTAAAATGCAAGTTAATAAGATATCTAAGTCCCGTAACGTTACACTTGCGACGTCTTTAAAGAAGTCGCGTTTACAAATGGCGGAGTATTGACATTTTTGTACATGAATATACATGTATAATGTAATGCGTTTTAAATGTCATATGAAAATAGAATCTTGCAGTTGTGCTCATGTATTATTTATTTGATCAGATTCGTTGATGAAAAGGCACGAAATGACTTTGATATAAGCAAAAGCTTACTGTCAGATCCTGTTAGTTGCTGTTGTAATTGACTGTACATGTACAATATTCTTGACAAATAAATACTGTTTAAACCAAGCCTCGCATTTGATCCCAGTTCCTAAACTCGTTTAACAAATGCGATAATGTAGAAACACTCATGTATGACCCTTTATTTATCTTATAACGTCGCTGTCAATGTCATGTAATAAAATTATATTTATCAGTTACCCCCTATATATATTGCATTGTAACGCATTGACCTGATAAAGATATGCTCTCTCAAGACAAGTGAGCTTTATCAGGTCAACGTGTCATTGCACTTTTATAAATGAAGCGGACTACCGGCAAAAATGGCTAAAGTGTTATTATAACTGAAACAATTGGAAGAAATACATTGAAAAACATCAAAAGAAAAATAACTGTCAGCTGATAGTTAAATATACTGACCAATTAAATTCCGCGTCGGAATGTTGGGACGCACTGAGGACAATCGATAACTGATCGTAAACTGCCAATTTGAAGAGTTTACAAAGGGATCATCATCATCATCATCAACGGATTTTTGATTAACGTGCAGGTACAGGGGCAGCGTCCACATAAGTGGGCCCCCTTCCATGTAGCTGGCTTGCTGCATGCATGGCAGATCTTACAGCAGATGTCTATCATGAGGATCGATAGCAGAGAGCTTCCATTCTCTGCAATCTCTTTCTGTTAGCTGCTTCCAGGTCATCTTGGGCCTTCTTGGCCCCCGCTTTCCACCTACCTGTATGTCACAGGCAGTCTTGACTACACAGTTGGAGCGTTCCACATGTCCTTACCAGCGAAGTCTTCTCTCTTTCAGGATGAGGTCCAGGTCCTCAATGCCAAGACGCTCAAGTAACTCACTGGACCTGATGGTGACAGTGTCCTGTGGCTTGACATTGCAGATGTGTCTGATCATTGCCCTGTCATTTGGCTGTAGACGTTGGAGGTTTGGCTTTGTCAATGGCCATGTCTCACTGGCATGGAGCATTGCGCTCCGCACACAAGAGCTATACACACGGCCACGTGTCTTGAACGAGAGGTGGCGGGAAGAGAGAACTGGTAGCAACTCCTTGAATTTCTTCCAGGCTGTTTTCACACGTGATGTAGTTGAAAGGTCGCAACCACCCGCTGCAGAGAGCATATCACCTAGGTAGCAGAAGGAAGCTACAACCTCCAGCTTGTCGGTTCCGACTTGGACTTCCCTCTGTGGTCTGCCATCTAAGGGGCGTGCAAGTCCTTGGCACCGTGTACACCTGTAATCAGGGTCCTCTATCAAGCGTTTGAGCCCACTGCATTTCTTGTGCACCCAGAACTTGCAGCCATTACAAAAAATACTGTTGCTGCCCACTCCAGTGCGACATACAGCGCATGTACTCTGCAAGAGGTCCAGACCTGTACCACAGATCATGATCTTTGTCTTTCCTGCATTCACTCTCAGCCCTTTCGCCGCCATTGCGTCTTTCCAAGTTAAGAGCCTCCTGACACATTCCTCAAGGGATTCAGCTATGATGACAAGGTCATCAGCATACAGGTCCTCCCAGGGGACTACAGAGCGGAACTCGCATGACAAGGCTTCAAGCACAATGATGAAAAGCAGTGGACTGAGAACAGAGCCTTGATGAACACCCACCTTCACCTCGAATTCTTCTCTGTAACCATCACCAACACAGACACGGCTCCGAGCATTAGCATACATCCCTTGGACCAGTTTCACAATCCACTCGTTCACTCCAAGTTAGCTTAGTGCCCAACAGATGACTTTCCTAGGCACTCGATCAAATGCCTTCTCCAGGTCTACAAAAGCCATGTAGAGTCTCCTGTTGGCCGCCAGATACTTCTCTTGCAGCTGCCGTAAAACAAAAATTGCGTCTGTTGTGCCTCTTCCTGGGACGAAGCCAAACTGGGAATTGTCAATGGACACCAACTGCCTAATGGGGCCATCCACAATCCTCTCCAGGACTTTCATGACCTGTTCTGTCAGCTTGAGACCACGGTAGTTGCCCCGTTCTAATGCATCGCCCTTGCCCTTGTAGAGACAGACAATGAAACTCTGTTCCCAGTCAGAGGGTACCTTCCCATCACGGATGATTGCAGCTACTAGGACGCGGATCATCGAGGCACCCGCATCACCTGCAGCTCTTATCATCTCAACCACTATGCCAGAGGGACCCGGTGCTTTGCCAGTCTTCATCTGAGAGATAGCCTTCTTAACCATATCAATAGTGATTGGGATGGATGGCCCTTCCACTGGTGGTTCATCAGACAGGTGGTCTGGGTCCCAGTCGAACTCAACATTGAGAAGCCTTTGGTAGTGTTCTAACCAGGCCCTCTGCTTTGAGTCTTCACTCATTGACATCTTCCCTGCATCGTTCTTTACTGGTTTGTCACCTACAACATGGCATTCTCTCTTCTTATCTAGTTAGCAAGGCGGTATACGTCTGAGGACTTAGGGTCAATATTCTTGTAGATCTCCTTCTCAGCTTCTTGGCGAGCATGGTGCACCGCTCGTCTGGCTATGCGTTTGGCCGCAAGATATGATGCACGGGTGCCCTTACCAGTCTTCAAAGCTTTAAAGGCTTGCCACCTGGCTGCAATGACCTTATTAACATCCTCATTCCACCACTAGGTTTCACGACGCCAGCGGTGGGGCCGAGTTGTGCCACACAACTCTTCAGTTGTGTTGAGCAGACCGGTCTTGATGCTGTTCCATATATCCTCAGTGGTAGCATCTGCTACACCGGCTGAAGCACTCACATGCTGGCTGAAAACCTCCTGGAAATGATTTCTTGTCTGAGATTCTTTAATAAACTGATAAATAGAATACCAGATTCGTGTCTTTTGATATCAAGTTTATCAGGCTCAGTTCGGCAGGCCTCGCGATTCTACAAGCGTTCCCAAAGCCTTGCCCGATAAACTTGATATCAAAAGACATGAACCTGGTATTCTCTATAACCAGACTTGTTATGCGTCGTTACTGACGCGTAACGTTTCGACGCCATCCGTGACAACTCTATGTTTTCATTTGAACTTCTTCGGCGATACAATCCGTTATATGTTAAACAGAATCTTACACTAGTGGTCATAGCATATGAAATTTATTAAACTCACCGAAGGCTCGTTTCATTTATAGCATATGAAATAACCGCTCTTGTAAGATCCTCTATTATCATAAATTATATGTTCAGCAAAACGGCATGACGCTGTCTTTGACAGCGTAACGATTTTGTGCATCGCGTTAGTGTACACCCTTGAAACAACCACGTTATCTAGAGAATAGTGGGCTTTAAATAGAGTATCTTACATGCGTGTTCGTGTATTATTGAATTTATTAAAGAATTGAGGAAAAGGGATAAAATGCGAGGCTGTGTCGAGCATTTTATCCCTTTTCCTCAACGAGTTCAATAAATCCAATAATACATTAGCACGAATGGAAGATTCTATTTATATCATATGACATTCAAATCGCATTTTATTCACGATTTTGTTACAAAAGCGTCAATGCTCCGCCATTAGTAAACGCGACGCATTGAAGGACGTCGTACCTGTAACGTTACGGGACGTATCTAACTAATTTGCATATTTAATCCACTAATGGATAATCGAATTTATGCTGATTTGTTTTATATCAGTCTTGATCTCACGTCTCAAGTTTTCAAGTTTTGTTCTGAGTTTACCACTTCCCGTCTTTTTTGTCTTTGCATGTATCTTATTTCTTCTGCGAATTTTTCTTCTTATCTCTGGTGTAATCCAGGGAATTGAAGATACAGACCTACTAGTTTTTAGGGGATATGATTTTCGACCGGTCAGGATGAAAGAAGTTATCAAATCAAAGTTCTCCTGGACAGACCGACCATCTGAATGACCATTAATGCGAAGCACGAGTTTCTTTAACGGATTGTTTTACCACCCTCGGTTTATACATCCCATATTTCAAATAGGAGAAATAGTTAATCGTTATATTACATGCACTTCCATGGACGTTTAGGACAGTTTGGATCTTGAATATTGGCTCTGAATTTCGATCGAGCTGACTGTTTACAACTCATGTTACAATTACGAAAACACGACTATACAAATACATTGTAAACTTTACCGCAGAAAAAAAAACGAACATTTTAAGATGAAAAATTATGATATTTTTCTAATTTCTGCTCAAATTAAAGATTGTTGGTACTGGTTAGAACCGCCTCTAAGGAGTGCCCACAATCTATATCTTGGAGCAGAAATAAGAAAAAATAAGATTTACCCCTGTGAATTCCAGTTTTACTATATAAAAGTTGGGTTCAAGGAGGTCAAAATATACATGTAGTCGTGTTTTCGAAATGATGGATCAGTCAGCGTAGTGTTACAGAAACTGGTTGGAATAAAAACTGGCTGGGTCCCATTTTGAAAGCGCTGACTACAGTTTCAGTGGAAAACAACTAAAATGTGAGATTAAAGAAAAACAAAACTTACTTCAAATTCAATGGACATGTCCACGTTTTCTTTGTTTCAAAGTTGCATCTGACTCAAACCTCACGCATTCTGAACGTCTGTTCATATCTTCCTAAGACTCCATTGCGATGACGTCATGCATAACATCGACGTGACTGAAACTTGCCCGCGTTTGAATAAAACGATTTCACCGCACAAGCGGTATCTTGTATCTTGTTCAAAAAAGTAGTTCAAGCTAAAGGGATTTATTTCCCCGGCTAAGAGAAATTATTTCTTTTTAGCAAAAAGGAAAATACCAAGAAATCATAGTATTTCTCTGTTATGCATGTAATATAAAATCTTTCATTCGCAAAGGGTTTCTTTACGGGAATGAATTTCATTTTTTATGGATTTTATCGACGTGTAAACTCCGGCGAATCACTCACAAACTGCATGAAAAGTAGAAGTGAAACAAAGATCAGGAATCGATACAATTAACTTACTCCACCAATCAAAGACACCAAAGGGAAAGAAACACAAACATGAAGCGACCAGACCATAATGGAAACCTAAACAAAGGAAGGCCATAAGGACAGTTACTTTCCCACAAAATGGCCAAATGGCCATCCAAAATAAAAAGACACAAGTGATACACACAGTATGTAACAAAAAACAACATAAATAAACCGCCACAGAAGAACCGCCTTGGAATGATCAGTGGAAAGAATTCCACTGGGGGGGCCTTAAATCGATTTTACATGGCCATAATCCTCGCCCTTACCTCTGTCGCGGTATACACTAATTTTGTTTAGTCCGCATGAATGCTTCCTAACTCATCAGTGAAACATCTCCGAGAACATACAAATAAAAAAACTACAGAGATGAAACAAGGTTGAGGACTCGACAGCATGCTACAACAGAATTGCTGGAGCAAAAGAAACCCAACAGTTAGACTCCGAGGGGACCGACCAAATAGGAATGAAGTCCGAAGGGCTCATCGAAATGTTGCAAATGCCACCAAGTGAAAATCTCATGCTGCTATATGTGCGCATGCGTAAATATATTGCACTTCAAAATCTTTTTGTGTTCCTGATGAATTCCATCATTGCATTCGTAAGTTCATTTCTTCCTTGAATACTTATATCTTTAACCATGGCTGCCAACCCTTTCAGGTTAATGCGTGTTACAAATTTCACACCCTCCCTGCCAGATTCTCTTCAACTGTATACTCTAAAGTATCCCTGTCTGAATTAAATCTCTGACAGTGGAACAGATATTGATCTACATTCTCTTTCATGTTATATGTCTCACACAAACTTGACAGATCTTTGTTTGTCTTCGCCTGGTGATCATTTAAGAGTGAATGCCAACAAAGCAACTGATGTACTGCAGAGAAAGTCCTTCTATCCCTATCTCCATGACGGATCCTTTTTCCCCAATGCCCCAAATTTTTCCTGCAATATACGTTCACTTTGTCTCAGCACTTGTATCTTCTTTCCCATTTTCCTTTCCCTGTGATTTACACTGAGTCTCCCGTACTGCTTCTTTCTTGTCCAGGATTGGTTTTACCTCATTGGTTTTAATCATTTCTGATGCTGTTGCCTTTGCCTGTTGATCTGCAAACTCATTACCCTCAATGTCTTTGTGTCCCGGTGCCAAATGAACTTTGACAATATTCTCCCTATTCCTTACTTTTGAGCATTGTGGTGGCTGGGTACATCTAAAATTCTGCAGTTCTGTTCGCGAGTTGTCAGATGAGGAGGAGTTCAGGTGTCCCAAATGTGAAAATGAACAATAAATATAAATATTTTCAAACCATGTACATAAGTTGAAAGTTACATTTTGTTTTTGGATTGAAGTATTAGTTTGTTTCAAACATTTACAGTTTTTTTCGCTTGAACTTGATTGCAAACTGGAAAAATATTTTTAAGTTTACTGTTTGAATGGGCCACCATACCGACACACTGACATTGGGGAAAGCCCAACCATGACGTCATATACCCGTCATCTACATCTAATGCGCAAGACCATAAGACCTTTGACCTCTTCGAAAAAACAAGGTGGTAAGTGACTTAGTCGTTGCTATTTTGAATGATTTTCCATGTTTTTCTCATGTTTTCAGCGCAATATTACACATAAGATATTTCCTTAAAAAGTAAGATAGTTTTTGTTCATGTGTGAAGGTTTTAACATTTTAAAAATACCGGAATAATGCTTAGGTGCGCAAGATCATAAGACAGCATCGTAATCGTTAGTGACCTATAATACCTTCTACTGACCTATATCGTCTATAATACGTATAGGGACTGTTTATAGACCGGACCTACTTGTCAGATCCCTAATTTGCAAGTGTAAACAATAACATGCAATTTTTCTATACACGGGAAAACAACGAAACAGCGAGTTATATTTGTTTAAACAGGTTTTCAGAAATTTAAGCTAAATTCTTACCTTCTCGGCCTTTCCTTGTCCGTTGGAATAATTGCGCACTGCTACTGCGGTTGCTTTTCAACATCGAATATAATTTCTAAAGCTGTAATAAACTATTTATTTGCAGATTTCCATACAGTATGTAAAGCGCTGAGAAGGTTTTATACGAGTGTCCATGTTGTTTCTAACGTGTTTGTGGCACGATGACGTCAGAAACTTTCCACTATTTGACGTCACGTTATACTACCTGTGCGCGCCATGGCACTGAATGCCGTTTAACACGCCACACTGTCTGCTGTCTTATTTGCTTAAAATTGCTAAAAGATTGCAAAACCCTTGGTTGTTTTGAGTTGCAAACTCAATACATGATTAGTGTCTTTAATAATAAAATATAATCGGTTTGCCGCGAAAATTTCATAGGGGCTCGCTGTAGCTCGACCCTATAAAATTGTTGAAGGCTCACAGATTATGTCACTAACCATGTATTTACTATACACTGGTTTGAACGATCATTTGAGTTTCTGCCAGATAAGGGAGTTAATATTTGCAAAAAGCCAAAGAGGAGTACGTACTTTATCCTAAAACTCAAAACTGGGGATATAGGCTAATGCTAAGATCTACTCTGAAAGGAAAGCATTTCTTTACGAGAAACGCCTATTCAAATATGATGAACATTTTACCACCGAAAAATGGAAAATTTTCGGATGAAAAAAAAAAAAACCTTGATGTTTTTACAGTTCTTTTTTGTCTTTCAGAAAACATAGATAGTTGGTCACAGTACTCGTTAGAACGGCCGCAGTGAGGCAGAAATAAGAAAAACAATGTATACCCCTGTAAACCTCGGTTTTCTTATAGAAAAGTGGGGTTTAAGGTGTCAAATTTAAATAGGCGTGTTTTCGTGAAGTGCAAACAGTATGTCACATAACTTCTAAATGCCAATTTGTGTTGGAGTTAAGCGGCCAAGTCAACACTATTAGGTCATCACGAACAGGTCGTTACCTCACCACACCTTAACGCATGCGTACAACATAGACGGTTCTTTCAGTTCACATCGCAAAAAAAATTCTGATGAAACAATTACATAATTGAGCCAGCGCACGTCAAAACCTACAAAAAAGACATGTGCGCCCAACGAAGACTCAGATCAGCCTGCGCATCCGCGCAGTCTGATCAGAGTCTTCGTTGTGCGCTCTTAGGATAGCTAAGGGTCCAATGCTCCTTCATTCAGCAAGAGAAGTCTCTGGTTAGATTATATGGATGCGCAGGCTGATCTGATTCTTCGCTGTGCGCATATGTAAATTGCAGATAATGCTATGCCCCGGCTCAATTCTTATTACTGTTCAGACCATAGTTTGTTGGTGCTCGTTAGAACCGGCTTTATTTAGGCGGTTCTAACGTGTTCCCACATATAAAGCGAGCTTTAAGGGGCTGTTCAACTTCATTGCACGGCCTTCCTAACTTGATAGAAACCTACGTGGTGTAATGGATAAGCTACACGCCTGATAAACCAGGCGTTGTGGGGTTCGATCCCGGGCTTCTCCAGACTATCGTATGAGCCTTTAAATGAAGAGCTTCCGTCTCCGTATGACCTTAGCTGTTGGTGGGGCGTAAAACTCATACACACTCACTTCTTAACGTGATGGTAGGCTCATACATAAGCGGCTTATCTTACCAGCTTTCGCCATAAGCTGCCAGCTGCCCTTATCGAATTAGCGCAAGGAAGGAAATGATCGTAGAAAAAACTTCATGATCAATCTCACCGAAACAAATGATGTCGACCCGACCGGAATAGAACCCTCAACCTCCTGATTGCCAGCCCGACTCGCATCCGACCGAGCACATATCACATGTATACATTCTCCTGAAATCGACATGATCACGTGGTATAAACCAGCCATGGCTTAGATTATGGTTTCCCACAATGGAGCAGCGACATTGGTCGTTTATCTCTGGTGCAATGAATTATTTATTAAAAAACATCATACAGCAATAGTCATGAGCGAACAACGCCGATGATTTATTTACTAGAAAGGTGCGTGAGGGTTATTTTCTTGTACATTCGTGTTGTGTTAGTGTGTTCGACAATGACAAAAAATATTATACAGCATGTACGGATTTGGCATATTTAATAGATAAAAATGGAATATGAAAATGGAACAGGTAAAAACCTTTTCTGTTCTAAGTATTTAAAATACCTTGAAAACACTAAAAAATCTGCTGGCCTTAATTCTCCTAAAATTGTAACAAATGTGTTTCATGATCCAGAAAAGAACCCAAAATAAGCAGGCGGAATGTCAAACAGTGTAGACCCTGATCAGACAGGAGCAATCTGATCTGGGTTTACACTGTTTGCTAAGGCCTATCTGTCCAAATACTTAGGATCATTGCGGTGAATCACAGTCTGCTTGAAATATCTTCGCATCAAGCGTATTTAAAGGGAACAGTGGTTTAAAAGATTTTCTTACTTTTTGCTAAAATAGTATATATGGGGTTGTAATAAAAGTTTTTATGTTAAGTATCATAAGGCCCTCATAAAACATATTTATCATATGACGTCGTTGATAAGCAGTGGATAGCGTCGTGTAATAAAAATCGTATGACCATACGTGTAATAACACTTTGGCGGGATTAAGTAACGTCATGACTACGTCCATGTCAACGATGCATTTTTTTGTAGGAAAATTATCAAATTTTAGGCGGTAAAATCAAATTTAAAGGTTCACATGAAAATAGAATCTTACACTCGTGGTCATTTCATATGAAATTTATCAAACTTGCCGAAGGCTCTTTTCATAAATTTCATATGAAATGACCATTCGTGTAAGATCCTCTATTTATCATATAACGTCGCTGTTATTTGATGGATAACGTCACGTCATGAAGTCAAATGACCACACGCGTAATAACACATAGTTACTGGCGCGTAACGTCACTCTGCAATCCGTGGGAACCCTTGAATTTTTTATCCGGTTGAAAATCGTTCTTTTAAGATAGAAAATAATCTTACACGAGTGGTCATTTCATATGAACTTTGTGAAACTCACCGAAGGCTCGAAGGACATCACGAAAACCCACCTATATAATGTTAACCCCCTCGAACCCCACTTTTATATAGAAAAAAAACTGGGGTTTGCAGGGGTAAACATTATTTTTTCTTATTTCTGCTCAAAAATATAGATTGTGTATTTTGAACAGAAATAAGAAAAACATCACAATTTTTCATCTAGACATTTCGTTTTTAGGCAGTAAAATTTACATTGTATTTGTATAGGCGTGTTTTCGTAATGATAAATTTCATATAAAATACCACTCATGTAAGATCCTCTATATACATACAAAACAACATCTGAAACAAACAAGTAAAAAGGCGAAATGAAAAGGTCTCCTTGTGGGATCACTGATTTTATTGTGAAATTTTGAAAATATATGAGGATCCCGGATAAGACCTAATTGGCCGAAACTAGCTAGTCTACCCGCCCCTAAACACACACACACACACACACACACACACACACACACACACACACACACACACACACACACACACACACACACACACACACACACACACACACACACACACACACACACACACGCAAGGTATACTGCCTAAAAGTACCTCAGAAAGATAGCTTCACAAACGCACACACACACACACGCACACGCACACACAGACACACACACAAGAAAACTTATAAATGCTCCATTTGTGTATACCATGCTTGCAAGATGATATAAACTTCGCTACCGCTAGTGTCAAGAGAATGTGTGGTGGCCGTAAAAACTCCTTGCCATTCATCAAAGTGTAGTGTGTGTGTGTGTGAATTCGGGTTAAACGTCGCTTTCAACAATTTTTCAGTCATATCACGACGGTGTCTGGTTGCGACAGGGAGCTCAATGCTCACGTTTATAGTGCTGCCTCACTGAAGTATCATGTCCCAGACAAATTACATGATACCACAGCCAGTCACATTATCCTGACACTGGATCGACCAGTCCTAGCTCTATCCCGTAAATCTGAGTGCCAAACGAGGAGCAGCTAGTACCATTTTTAACGACTTTGGTATGTCGCGGCCCGGGATCGAACCCGAGACCTCCCGTTCCCCGGAGCGGTCACTCTACCAACTGAGCTATCGGGGCCGGTCATCAAAGTGTAGATTCTACTTTCCAGTCTTTTGGGATCATTGATTTCATTGTGGAATTCTGAAAATGTGGGAGGGTCACTGATGAGATTAAACTGGCCAAAGCTAGCTAGCCTCGTCCAGAAACACTTGTACACTGTAAATTTGATTTTCAGATCTGTTATGCATTCTATGCTTCCATTGGTTCCGGGTCGTTTCGCCCATGGGTCGTTTCGCCGGGTCGTTTCGCCCTGAGTCGTTTCGCCCTGATTTTGGGGGTGGGTTGTTTCGTCCTTACCTAGGTGGGTCATTTCGCCCGTGAGTCGTTTCGCCCGTGGGTCGTTTCGCCGCAATTCTATTTTAAGGTAGTTACAAACAGAATGGATGAGTAAATGGGCAGATGGATGAATAAATAAATGAATGGGTGAATGGAGTTGTGCGTTGGTAGATGGACGGACGTACGGATGAACGGACGGCATTTTGAATATACCGATATAGATAAGTTAATGAATGAATGAATGGAGAGTATTGTTAGATGGACAATCGGAAATGAATGAATGAATGAATGAATGAATGAATGAATGAATGAATGAATGAATGAAGTGATGCATGTGTAGATGGGCGGACGGACGAACGATCTGAACTGTTAATGGTGACACGCCAAATGACACCTACGGATGGGTGATGTATGGACGGGCTCGTTTCAGAGTTCGGATAGAGAGATATAAAGTGGAAAAAAACACATTATAAACTGTGTATGTGATCTTCACAAATTCAAACAACAGTGTCAAAATGTGTTAAGTGTGTGATATATTGGTACTCGTTAGAATTCTAACAACCACCCACATTCCATGCCAGGAGCAAAAAATAGCAGTCTATGGGTACTACCCACAAAACACACAACGAACATGCAACACATTGTTTTTCATATTTCCGCCCAAAAATACACAGACCATTGGTGATCGTTAGAACCGCTTCGCCGAGGCGTTTCTAACGAGCACCCGAGCAGAAATGTGAAAAATATAAGAATCTTTGATCAGAACAATTTTGATTTTTAGCTCACCTGAGCCTTTAGGCTCATAGGTGAGCTTATAGTATAGCCATGGTCCGTCGTCAGCCCGTCCGTCCGTCGTCCGTCCGTCCGTCCGTCCACCATTTTCAAAGATCTTCTCCTATACTGCAGGGCCAATCAAAGCCAAATTTCATATGGAGCCTCAGTGGGATGGGGGAACGAAAGTTTGTTCGCGGAGTCTGGATCACATGACCAAGATGGCCGCCATGCCCATATATGGTAAAAAGCCTTCAAAAATCTTCTTCTCCAGAACCATAAGGCCAGTGGCCTTGAAACTTGGCATGTAGCATATGGTACTCGGGCCCATCATGGTTTGTACAAATGGTGACCCCGGGTTTACCTTGACCTATTTTACAGCAATGTCAAATTTGCCGAAGTAGGCTTTTGAATGGGGCAAAGTGAAAATAATGGATTTATAGGAAAACCATTGAAGACAGTGTCACCAAAATTTGTAGATCAGGTAAAGTAACTGAATACATGAAGATCTATGGGTCAGAAAGGTCAAGGTCATTCATTTGCCTTAGACCAAGGTCATTCAGGATCCATATTTCAAACATTTTTTTTCTCCAAAACTGCTGAGCCAATTTAAGCGAAATTTAATATGGAGCCTTTGTGAGTTGAACAAATGAAAAAAATGCCAATACGGTCTAGATCACATGACCAAGATGGCCGTCACGCCTATATATATGGTAAAAAAGCCTTAAAAATTCTTCTTCTCCAGAACCGTAAGGCCAATGGCCTTGAAACTTGGCATGTAGCATATGGTACTCAGGCCCATCATAGTTTGTACAAATGGTGACCCCGAGTTGACCTTGACCTATTTTACAGCAATGTCAAATTTGCCGACTTAGGCTTTTGCATGGGAAAAAGTGAAAATAATGGATTTTTAGGAAACCATTGAAGACAATGTCACCAAAATTAGTAGATAAGGTAAAGTAGCTGAATACATGAAGATCTATGTGTAAGAAAGGTCAAGGTCATTAATTGACCTTAGACCAAGGTCACGCAGGTTCCATATTTCAAACATTTTTTCTCAGAAACTACTGAGCCAATTGAAGTGAAATTCAATATGGAGCCTTTGGGAGTCGAACAAATGAAAAGCTGCCAACATGGTCTTGGTCTAGATCACATGACCAAGATGGCCACCACGCCCATATATGGTAAAGAAACTTCGAAATTCTTCTTTTCAAGAACCGTAAGGCCAATGGCCTTGAAACTTGGCATGTAGCATATGGTACTCGGGCCTATCATAATTTGTTCAAATGGTGACCCTGGGTTGATCTTGACCTATTTTACAGTAATGTCAAATTTGCTGACTTAGGCTTTTGCATAGGAAAAAGAGAAAATAATGGATATTTAGGGAAACCATTGAAGACAGTGTCACCAAATTTTGTAGATTAGGTAAAGTAACTGAATACATGAAGATCTATGGGTAAGAAAGGTCAAGGTCATTCATTGACCTTAGACCAAGGTCACTCCGATTTCATATTTAAAAAAAAAACAAAAAAACATTTTTTTCTCAGAAACTACTGAGCCAATTTAAGTAAAATTCAATATGGAGCTTTTGTGAGTTGAACAAATGAAAGTTGCCAGTACAGTCTAGATCACATTACCAAGATGGCCGCCACGCCCATATATGGTAAAAAGCCTTCAAAAATTTTCTTCTCCAGAACCGTAAGGCCAATGGCTTTGAAACTTGGCATATATCATATGGTACTCGGGCTCGTCATAGTTTTTACAAATGCTGACCCTGGGTTGACCTTGACCTATTTTATGGCAGTGTCAAATTTGTCAACTTAGGCTTTTGCATGGGAAAAAGTGAAAATAATGGATTTTTAGGAAACCATTGAAGACAATGTCACCAAATTTGTAGATCAGGTAAAGTAAATGAATACATGAAGATTCATGGGTAAGAAAAGTCATCATTCAGTGACCTGGGACGAAGATTAACCAGGTTCCATATTTCAAACAGTTTTTTCTCAGAAACCGCTGGCCCAATTCAAGTGAAATTTGATATGGATCCTTTATATGATGAACAAATGAAAATTTGCTCATATGGTCCTGGTCACATGACCAAGGTGGTGGCCATGCCCATATATGGTAAAAACACTTCGAAATTCTTCTTCTCCAGAACCGTAAGGCAAATGACCTTGAAACTTGGCAGGAAGCATCTGGTACACGGGCCTATCATAATTTGTTCAAATGGTGACCCTGGGTTGACCTTTACCTATTTTACGGCAATGTCAATTTGCGGACTTAGGCTTTTGCTTGGGGAAAAAGTGAAAATAATTGATTTTTAGCTCACCTGAGCCTTTAGGCTCATAGGTGAGCTTATAGTATAGCCATGGTCTGTCGTCCGTCCATCCGTTGTCCGTCCGTCCACCATTTTCAAAGATCTTCTCCTCCAAAACAGGGAGGCCAATCAAAGCCAAATTTCATGTGGAGCTTCAATAGGATGGGGGAACGAAAGTTTGTTCGCGGGGTCTGGGTCACATGACCAAGATGGCAGCCTGCTCTGAGGCTATATACATACATAAAAACATTAAAATGTACACCAGGACCAGGTGTCAGGTGAGCGTTTACAGGACCACTGGTCCTCTGGTTTTATTTGGTGGTACAATTTTCCAGTATTTGAATAAGCATGTTTTCCTTATGGAGCGTGATAGCTCAGTGGTTAGTGCACTTCCCTCTGATGCTAAAGGTCCCGGGTTCGATCCCCGGCAGCGGCGATAAAATTTCGGTGTCCGAACACGCTCCATTGGCATCATTTGCAGGGATGAATGTCATTAAGTGCACCGTTCTTCGGATCGGGACGTTAACTGGAGGCCCCCTGTGCAGGGAGAACCATCCCCTGTGCAGGTTAAAGAACCCTACCATAATTACATGATTACTGTGTAGGCTTTCATCTTGCAAAACTGGAGTGTATGCAATATACACCTGCCTAGAATGCCCGCGAGGGCGTATGGCAGTATATATAGAAAGAAAGAAAGAAAGAAAGAAAGAAAGAAAGACTATTAAACAGATCCGTACGATAACACAGCCATGCGACATAGTGCATGTTTTCACATCTCTAAAATGACTATTTTATTATGAAAATCTTTGGTATTTTTTCTTATCTATACTGCAAACATAGGTTCAGGCGGTTCTAACGAGTACCCACAACCTTTGTCTTGTAGCAGAAATAATAAAAATATTGTATACCCCAGTAAACCATAGTTTTTTCCATATAAGGTGGGGTTTAGGGGTAGCTCAGTTGCTCAAACCTGACGCAGAAGCCGTCAGTAGGTCGTCCAGCTGCACCAAACGAGGGCAAAACTATGTTTTCGGGAACTCCCAATAGCCCCATTAATCCTTTTACATACCAAAGCAAACATAACCTCAATCAATAGGGCTTGAAAAAAATAATGGGCGAAACGACCCACCTAATCAGGGCGAAACCACCCACGGGCGAAACGACCCAGGGCGAAATCACCCAGGGCGAAACGATCCACGGGCGAAACGACTCATGGGCAAAACGACTCACGGGCGAAACGACCCGAGACCTTTCCATTGATTACCTTTCAGAATTTACAGCAACATTCCGCTATTAATACCACCTAACAATAAGACTAATTCTGCAACAAAAATCTTATTTATTACATCCAGAAAACACGCCTATATATTTTTGACCCCCCTTGAACCTCACTTTTATATAGCAAAACTGGGGTTTACAGGGGTAAACCTTATTTTTGTTATTTCTGCTCTAAAATATAGGTTGTGGGTACTCGGTAGAACCGCCTCGATGAGGCGATTCTAACGAGTACCCACAATCTATATTTTGAGCAGAAATAAGAAAAATATCGCAATATTTCATCTGAATTTTTTCATTTTTCGGTGGTGAAATTTGCAATGTATTTGAATAGGCGTGTTTTCGTAATGCGTTACAGCTATCCGTCCTTTTTGTTTTCTGCACGCAGTGTCATCTGGATTGGGACCACCTTTGGGACTCACGGTTTAAGACCACTTTTGATCAGTCCCAAAGGCGGTCTTAATATAGGAATTTTACTTATTTAACTTCGAAAAGCTGGTGTCAAGGGAATGACCTTGTTTGCAGAAAATTGCTACAGTCTGTCCCAGAAACAAAAAACAACAACAACAAATAACTTGTACACTCTGTTTTCATTGCATGTTTCCAAAAGATTACCTTTGAGAACATAAAAACAACCACTAAAGGGACCACTGGCAAACAGTGTAGACCCTGATCAGACGCTACAGCATATTGCGTCTATTCAGAGTTTACACTGTTTGCTAACGTAGTAAAAAATTACAACAGTCTTAAAACTTGCCCGCAAAACTGACATTGAATCGGTTTTGTACGGAACCCGGGAAGGTACATGCATTTTTTTTAGTAAGTTGTGCGAACAAGATATTAAGTTGTGCGAACAATATATTATCTTGTGCACACAAGATAATATGTTGTGCGCACAAGAGGACAAGATACTATCTTGTTCGCACAACATACTATCTTGTGCACACAAGATATTATCTTGTTCGCACAACATATCTTTTTTGCACAACATAGATCTTGTGCAGCCAACATAATATCTTATGCGGCTAACAAGATAATATGTTGTTCTAACAAGATATTAAGATGTGTGAACAAGATATGTTGCTCGCACAAGATATCTTGTACGAACATGATACAACATATTAAAATACATTGCATGTCCCTTCCAGGGTTCAGTAGTTCCGTAGGTTTAGGCCATGAAGACGGCCCCCGCCCATCGGGGCTTGAAGAAATAGATGGGCTGCATGATGCAGAGCTGAAACCGACCCGCACACGAGTACTGGTAAATCGCTTAGAGGATCTAAGCCTGCCCAGGCAAAGCGGTGCGAGTGTCGGACCGTCCATGCTTATAACCCCTATTGGTTTCATTTGGTGTCAGGGCTTGAGATGTCATTTCATGTCAGTGTCAGGTAAAAGTCCCACAAAATTGGAAGCAACGTCTCCAAAATGACCTTTACAGTGTTGATGGGGACGTTAAACCTCAAATCAAACAAAAACAAATTAGGCCATGAAGTAGAATTTATTTGTCTGCATTCGATGTTTTGTCTAGTTTCAGTAATTTACAACGTCACAGCGACGTGTACAAAACCCAGTCTTGGCTCCAACTCGTACACATTGAGTACAGAAAAGCTTCTTTACACTGTCAACGATACGTATGACATTTTCTGCATTCCTGGTTACGTCACTTCCGATGAAGAAAAACTCGTCTGCCAAGCTTCAGGATCATGGTCGGCGGAGCCGCCAACATGTACAAACGCAGGTAGGATGGGCTAACACACTCGTGTGCTTAACAGGGGCGTAGCCAAAACCAAAATATTATCACGCACAATAAGGTAAAATCTTTGTAAAATCTTTTCTAAAGTGGGGAGCAAATTCCTTCCTTTAAGTGTAGCCCATACAGAATATGTAATGGAGCACACTGTTATTTAGGTGTTTTCTCTTTCAACACGTGAACAAGTCCGTGAAATGAAGACCCCCCACCCCACCCTACACCTCACTTTATATAGAGAAAACTGGGGTTTACGGGGGTATACATTATTTTGTTTTATTTTTGCTCTAAGACATAGGTTGTGGGTATTCGTTAAAACCGCCTCAATGAGGCGGTTCTATCGAGCACCCACAACCTATGTTTGCAGTACTAATAAGAAAAATATCAAGGATTTTCTTCAGAAAATGGCCATTTTGGAGATGTGACAATTACACTATGTCGCACTTGTGTGTTATCGTAATGATTGGAAATATTTCAGTACGTAACGCACATGCGTAGTATGCGTAATGGCGTTACGCCTATGCTAAAATGGCATCGTACTTATCTCTAGAACTAACAAATTTTTCAAATGAAAAGGTTTAGCAGTGTTCTTATTTCTAGTTCAAATACAGATCGTAGGTGCTCGTTAGAACCACCTCAACGAGGCGGTTCTGTTGAGTGCGTAAAATCTACGTTTGTGGGCAAAAATAAGGAAAACAATGAAATGCCCATCTCCCCAAAAACTCCACTTTCTCAGTATAGAGTGTGTTTCAGAGGGCTGTCCAGACACGGACTTTTGTCAATCTGGTGGTGACGTCACGTATGGTAGGTAACTGATGGGTAACTGTTTCATTTTGTTTATTTAACCGTCCAGATCCCATCACGGAAACATGCCTATACACGTTTGTCCCCCTTGGACCCCACTTTTATATACTGGTGTTTACTGGGGTAAACCTTATTTTTCTAATTTCTGCTCTAAAATATAGATTGTGGGTATTAGTTAAAAACGTCTCGACGAGGCGGTTCTCACGAGTACCCACAATCTATATTTTGAGTAGAATTAAGAAAAATATCACAATTTGTCATCTTAAAATTTTCGTTTTCTCGGCGGTAAAGTTTACAATGCATTTGTATAGGCGTGTATGTTTGTTTGATTTGAGGTTTAACGTCCCCGTCAACACTGTATAGGTCATTTTGGAGACGTTGCTTCCAATTCTGTGGGATTTTTACCCGACATTTAGATAAAATGACATCTCAAGACCTGTCGTCCAATGAAACCAATAGGGTATATATAGGGTATATAAGCATGGACGGCCAGACTCGCACCGCTTTGCCTGGACAGACTTATAGGCGTGTTGCTGAACTTCATACAAGGCCTAAATTTTACGAAAACTTACCTCATCGTCCTTAAGGATAAGATAGGTCTCAAGTTAAAGATAAATGTCTTATCTTTCATTTTCTAGGGATCGTACGTTCGGAAATGGGTAGCGTCATATCTAAAATGGGGAGATAACTCTGATAATAGAAAATGGTAAAATCTGCAAATAAGAGTGTCGTAAATTATGTGATGACGCTTTACCATTACGTGCTTATAGTTTTTAGTTTATATCCATAAATGTGTATATATTTCAAATTTTGTGATCGTCTTCTTTATGCAAATTCTGTTGTATATGACCGAAAGTACAGCTAAACGGAGTATTTGCCCTTGACCTTATGTTGGAGTTTCGCTATAAAAATGTTTATGCTTAACTTAGTATTAGCCTAGAAAACATTTTTAAAAACAAAATTTTGCAACTTCCCGCAAAACAACAACAAAACATTCACTGAATTTGGAACACAGTCGTTAGGAATCAATTCGTATACAAAGATTTTACCCTACGATGCAATTTTCTTAAAAATAATAATGTCATTTGTGTGCCGTGTTGGTAATTTTTTTATATATATTTTACTGGATATTTATTATTATGTCTATGTTTTCGCGCCTTGACGTTTATTTCTATTTCTGCTGTATTATGCTGTATAAATTTACAAGTATGAAGAACTGAAACCTATGGAATAATTGAAGTATGAAAATACAATTTTATATTTGCAATTAGAACAGCATAAATAGAACAGTTTGAATAGGATTGCCAAGTATCGGACGTTATAAAAGTAATAATAAAGGGATAAACAAAATTAATATAAACATACTTTATACAACTAAACTTTTGGAACGAGACACTATTCCAATCAACTACACCAACAATGTTTTACTGAGTCAGTTGCGTTCGCTAATTTCTTGATTTTGCTGTTTTACAAGGAGTCAACTTACCCCACCCACTATCAGTAAACTGTGCATATAGTCAGAAACTCGTAGACAGAATGTTTCCTGTCGTTTACTCGTGTCACCGAGTAAATCTCAGTCGATTTACTAAAATTCTGTTAACCATTGGTCAATAATATTTCATTAAACAAGAGGGCCAAGATGGCACCGAATCGCTCACCTGATTTCAAGATGTCACACAGTTTCGGAAAGTAATGTGGATAACTGACAGCCATCTTATTCAACGAAGCATAACTGTTGCACTTAAATGGGTGGCCACCTGAGCAAGATGATTGCAAACTTACAGTTTGAATGAAACTGACTTATGATTTTAGATGAGGTTGTCATTTAAAGAGTTTTCTATTTAAGCTCTGGCGGCCACCTTGTTCAGTTTGGTGGAACTCTTGTAACTTGTTTGGTAGTGGGTCATCCATAGCCCCAGATAAGAGCGGTTCTCGACACATTACCGTTCTTATTTCTGCGAAAATGGTTCATCCATAGCCCCAGATGTGGTGTCCACACAATATTTTTCTTATTTCTGCTCGGAAACGTGTGCTGTGGGTACCTATCCACGGTGAGGCGCTTCTAATGACTACCCATAGCATATATTTTCATGCAGAAATAAGAAAATTATCAGTGCTTTTCGTATGCTAAAGCGGCGTATTTTGAGCTATGGGACTCATTTACGTAACATTACTCTGAAGTTTGAAAGAAAACGTAGCAAAGGTATAGGGGAGTTGTCATTTTTTTTTTCTATTTTTAGCTCTAGCTGCCATCTTGTTCTTCCGAGCAAAACCGCTTTAGCAATTTTTAGGGTCTTGTAAGCAAGAATCATACGAGTTATGAAGTTTGAATGAAACTGGGCCAAAGGTGCAGGAGGAGTTGTCATTTAAAGTGCGTTTATTATTATTATTATTATTATTATTATTATTATTATTATTATTATTATTATATTTTAAGCCGTGGTGGCCATCATGCTCATCCAAGCTAACCCATCACAGCTAATTTGGTAACGGGCTTCTCAGCAACCTTCCTGTGAACCTTGAATGAATTTGGACCAAAGGAATAGGAGAAAGTGTCACTTAAAGGTCGTTTTTTTTCTATTTTTAGCTTTGTTGGCCATTTTGTTCATCATTGCTGTGAAGTTTGGGGAAATATAGAACCAAAGGTGTAGGCGAAGTTATCATTTAAATATTTTTCTAGTTTTAGCTCTGATGGCAATTTTGTCAATCACAGCGGAGCTTTTTTTACTATTCTGGTAGAGGGTCACCTGAGCAATATTACTATAATGATTGATTGAAATTGGCCTCAGGGTATATGAGTGGTGGTCGTTTAAAGATGTTTTTTTTTCTATTTTTAACATTGGCGGCCATTTTATTCATCATAGTGAAACTGTTTTATCTATAGTGGTAGGAAGTCACCTAGGCAACATAACTGTAAAGGTTGAATTAAATTGACTCAAGGGTTGAGAAGGAGTTCGCGTTTAAAGAAATCGTTGATGTGTTTTCTATTTTTAGCTCTGATAGCCAGTTTGTTCCATGAAGAAGAAGCCTTTTATTTATTTTGATAGCAGTCACCAAAGAACTTTTCCCTTGGGGTTTGAATGAAATTCGTCTAGGTGTAAAGGAGGTAAAGTAAAAGTTGTCGTTTGAATTTTTCAATTTTTTTTTTATTTTTAGAACTGCCGGACATATTGTTCATCAGAGTTTTATGTTTGCAGCTATTTCAGTAGGGAGCCACCTATGGCAACATTCCTGTGAAGTTTGAATCAGTGGCCCACAGGTTACGGAGGAGTTCGCATTTAAAGCAAATTGTTGACGTTTTTCTAATTTTATCTCTGGTAGCCATAATTCCTGTGAATTTTGAATCAGTGGCCCACAGGTTAAGGAGGAGTTGGCATTTAAAGCAAATTGTTGACGTTTTCCTAATTTCATCTCTGGTAGCCATTTTATATTTAAGAATGCAACCACATTTTTATTATTTTGATAAAGAGTCACCTAAGTTACATTCTTATGAAGTTTTATTGAAATTGAAAAAAAAATGTCGTTCAAATATGTGTCTAACTTTAACTCCTGCTGCCACCTAGTTCATCGGAATGGATCAATTTCAGTTATTTGGTAGCTATATAGGGAGCCACCTAATCAATATTCCTTTGAAGTTTGAATCAAAGTGGTTCAAGGCTTTAGTAAGAGTTAGCATTTGAAGCAACGTTAACTTATCGTGTTAACGTTACTCTAGGTTTGTCTCTGATGGCCATTTTGCTCATCAGAGCGGAACCGTTCTGTTACTTTGGTAGAGTGTCACCTATGCAAGTGCCCAATGATAAAGCAGAAGTTGTCGTTGGAAGACGTTTTTTTTCTATTTTACCTCTTGCGGCCATCTCGTTCATCAGAGCGGGACGAATTTTGCAATTTTGGTAGGTAGCCATCTAGGCAATGTTCCCATGAAGCTTGAATCAAATCTGCACAAGTGTGTGGGAGAAGTTAGCATTTAAAGCAAAATAAATTTGCTTCTATTTTAAGCTCTGTTGATCATTTTGCTCATCAAAGCAAAACCGTTTTAGCTATTTGGTTAAGGGTCACCTACTCAACGTTCCTATGAAGCTTGGATGAAATTGGCCCAAGGTAAAGGAGTTTTGTTTGAGGACATTTTCTAGCTTACCTCTGGCGGCCATCCTGTTCATCGGAGCGGAGCAATTTTAGCTGTTCTGTTATGAGAGCGCGCTAGGCAACATTCCAGTGAAGTTTAAATCAAATTGGCCCTAGAGTTAAGGAGGAATATGCATAAAAAGCAAATTGTCACATTCTTTCTGCTTTCGGAGGTTCATCTCAGCAACATTCACATTAAGTTAGAATTAAAATTGGCCAAGGGATAATGGAGGAAGTATCGACTGAAGATATTTTTATTTTTAGCTCTGGCTGCCATCTTGTCATGAAAGCATAACAATTTTAGCTATTTTGGTAGGGAGCCAATAGGCAATATTCCTGTAAAGTTGGAATCAAATTGGCACAAGGGTTCATGAGGAGTTAACATTGACGTTTTTCTATTTTTAGATGGTCACCTCAGCAACAGCAAGAATAAAACTGGCCCAGGGGTAAAGGAGGAGATGTCGTTTGAAGTTTTTTTTTACTATTTTTAGCGCCGGCGGCTATCCTGTTCATCGGAGCGAAACGGTTTTAACATTTTTGGTCGGGCTCCACCTATGTACGTTCCTTGAAGCTTGAATCAAATCGGCCCAAGTTCACAATAGCTCACCGTAAGCACTTCGTACTCAGGTGAGCTAACAAGTGGCCATATATATAAGTATTAAATCTCCCACCTGTCTGATATTTTTACGGTTTTATTAAGATCGAAATCCTGACAGTTAGTTTTGAAAGTAATATTTCGTCTGTCATAACTGAAGGTGACCAATCTTATTCGCATGCGAGAAATGCTACGCTTCGTGTGTTCTTAGATTGTTGATGAGACCAATTCTAGATTTGAACTGTCTGGTGCAGATAAAGTAACAGAGGTTAGAGGAAGACAGCGCTGTTGGTTATGTCTTTGCTTTGGCTTTGCACTGTGGACATCTCGTCTCGGCTTCGCTGATTCTTTTCACTAGCTCCCCTTCTGATGAGGCCTTGCCACTTTACTCGGTCCTGTGCAGTTTTTCCCCACGAATCTGTTGGTATGCTGAAGTCCTGGCAGGAGGCTTACAGCGAGATATAGTAACGCTTCTCCTGCCCACCTTAGGAGCGTTTGGCCATTTCTAGTTTTCATATAGGATTTTCTTTGGCAAACGGTTCTGAAGCACCCTGGTAACATGGCCTGTCCATCTTACTTGTGGCAGTTTCAGAAGATCATGTACAATCTGCATCCCTGACCTTTTCAGGACTTCTATGTCTGGAAACCTGAATAGCCACTTAATATTTAAAAGTTTCCTAAGACAGCTTGTATGGATTATCGAAGTGATTCAGTCTTTTCGCGTGCCGTTGTAAACCGTCCACGTTTCACATGCATATAATAGTGTTGGCAGCACCACAACTCTGTAGGATTGCAGCTTTCTGTCTGATTCTACTTCGATACCAAACACGACCACGTAGCTGGCCAAATGCTGCACTAGCCTTGGCAATCCTGGCATTTTGACTTCATCATCAATATGCACAGCTATTGACAGTGTACCCCAAGGTAGGCATTTGCAGTCTTTGATCGTTCATTCGGATGGAGAACCCTTTGTAAGTAAGTAAGTAAGTAAGTAAGTAAGTTAGTGAGAACGAGGGTGACCAAATTGGTTTACCCACTCTTCCTTGGGGCCCTCAAAACATGACATGTAACAGTCATATTATCAAAGTACAGTACAAGAAACAATATTAATACACATTCAAAATTTCAAAATGAAAAAATGAGAGAGAGAGAGAGAGAGAGAGAGAGAGAGAGAGAGAGAGAGAGAGAGAGAGAGCATGCTAAGTTATACATACCTTCATTCATTACCAAGAACTCATATTTTCAAAATGTAGACTTTCTGGCGGTGGAGGTCCTTACTTAATTGCTAATTTAACTTTTTATCCTTTCGGTACATTTAGTTATATAAAGACTTTATAACGATGAGGAATTCTTTATGCTAACTGGGATACTATTCCGTACGATCACACCGGTGTATGAGAGGCGTCCCTTAAATAAATTACATTTCAGCTGTGGCACTATTTAATTTTTCTGCGTTACAGATCGTAAATTCGTTGCAGTGTTATTAAGATTTATATCCCTCATTTGGAAAAGTTCCTGTAAATAACTAGGAGCGATGTTGTTATACACTTGCCAGATGCCAGGTGATAGATCACCTTAGTATTTGTGATGCTGATTGCTTGGTCGTTGCTGTCACAGGAATCAGATACTTGATCTACATAATTTTTGCGTGTCGTTGTTTACAAAGTTCGCTCAAAATTTAGAATATCTCGAAATGCGTACATAGTATTTTTACAACGACAACGATCAGTCTCGAATGCGTACATTCTATTTTTACAAAGACTGTATTTTGTAAGCTTGATTTTTTCACGTTTTTGGGCCCAGTGATAGTAATTCCGACGTGTTTAGTCAGAGTCTTTGAACTAAATAAGATGGCAATAAGATGGCAATACTGAGGTCAGACTCAACATGCAAATATATAGAGATCTTACACGAGTGGCCATTTCATATGATATTTATGAAACGAGCATTCGGCGAGTTTCATAAATATCATATGAAATGGCCACGAGTGTAAGATTCTCTTTATCATATGACCACTTTCAATTGGATTTTATCGCCTTTTAATTTGACAATTTTTCTACCAAAAATGCATTGTTGACATGGACGTCGTCATGACGTTACTTGATCCCGCAAAAGTGTTATTACGCGTGTGGTCATACGATTTTTATTACACGACGTTATCCACTGCTTATCAACGACGTCATATGATAATGATAACTATGCCACAATGAAACTTACCCCATCTCACAGCCTTTGATTGTGTGTGTCGGGGAGGAGTGCACAGAGGCTGGGGCGAGGACAGGTAGTACAAGTCATTGAAAATAATTACAAATGATTTCGCACCGAAATTTATAAACACTCTATAAAATGCTAAACTGAAGGCTCTTTCATTTTTTGCACGTTGAGCCTGTATAAATTGATTTACGGACTTTAAAGTGGAAACATTTTCAGAAGAAAAACAAATGATAATTTTATTATTTGTGTTATTTTACGCTAAATATTGCTTGCAGGTGCTCGTTAAAACCGCCTCATTGATGTGGTTCGCACGAGTATCAACGCTCTTTGCATTTTCATGAAAAGCTGCCCATGAAATAACGTCTACTGGCTGATCATACAGAGAGACCGGCCCCGATAGCTCAGTTGGTAGAGTGTCCGCTCCGGGGAACGGGAGGTCTCGGGTTCGATCCCGGGCCGCGACATACCAAAGTCGTTAAAAATGGTACTAGCTGCTCCTCGTTTGGCACTCAGATTTACGGGGTAGAGCTAGGACTGGTCGATCCAGTGTCAGGATAATGTGACTGGATGTGGTATCATGTAATGTGTCTGGGACATGATACTTCAGTGAGGCAGCACTATAAACGTGAGCATTGAGCTCCCTGTCGCAACCAGACACCGTCGTGATATGACTGAAAAATTGTTGAAAGCGACGTTAAACCCGAATTCTAACATGACGTTAACGTTTTTCCCATTGAACCCAGTGGAAACGTCAGCGTTTGCAAATATGCGATAATTCACGTCGTCAACGTGGTGCGTGCAATTTGGCGTCATCGTGACGTTGCATGTAAACATTTCCTTCTGTCGACATCCGCTGCAAAATAGTCCCCAAGATAACGCTTTGTTACTACTGTATTTCAGTTTAGCATCATGTTAGAGTCGAAATAATTTCCACGCACCCGGTGTGTTATCGTGATTAACACACGGTGTTGTCGGGCAGATGCGAATATTAATTCACTCCGGCTTCGCCGTCGTGAACTAATATTTCGCAATCTGCCCTCCAACACCGTGTGTTAATCACGATAACACACGGTACGTGGAGATTATTTCTTAATTCACACACACACACACAAGTAGTAGTAAGAGGGTCACTTTGGTCCCAAGATAATAGATTACGTAATAAACAAAGGACGAGAACAATAGATTACGTAATAAACAAAGGACGTGTGAGATGATAGCCGGCAAAGGTGAAGATGACGAAATTACCCTAAATATCGGGGTGAGAGTTCGAGTAAATTACGCCGTAATTATCCTAAAGTTTGAGGTCTCGGGCGACGATCGAAAGGCGTTCCCGCGGAATGGCGAAGTTTGCTGATCCCCGATCGGTTCAGGGCGATCGGGGTCTACACCGTTCGCTCGAGCGCTCCTATCCGTATATTTAGGGGGATACTACCCGGTGTCGTATTGATATTATTAACAATCGCGGCGAACCACTTATCGCCTCGAAAACCGGAAAACAATGGAAGGTGTTGGAAGAGCTCGATTTGATGATCTGCTATCGATTCAATTACTTAAGGCGTGAAAAAGGACTCCGCCGCGGGAAAAAAAGTTTTGTTTGTTCGATTTGAGGTTTAACTCCCCGTCAACATAATTTTGGTCATTTTGGAGACGTCGCTTCCAATTTTGTGGGACTTTTACCCCGACATTGAGATGAAATGACATCTCAATCCCTGCCGCCTAATAAAAACAATAGGGTTTATACGCATGGCCGGGCCGACTCGCAGCTCTAAGCCCCGATGGGCGGGGGCGGATCAATCATTTTGCCCCGTTTTCAACATAGAAATATTTTTACCCAAACAAAATAGATTTAATACGTCCGCAAAGTCTGCGCGGTGTGCCGGGACTTTTTAGGCCTTATACCATTACGAAATTCCGCCCACGCAAATATATGGAAAAAATTACTAACCAAAAACTGAAAAATTTCAGGCGAAAAAATATTTTTCTTATTTCCGCTTCAAACAGTAATATTTTTTTGGGGGTTCGGGTTTTACGACCCTTTCAAGACTATTTTACTCATACCGAGTCGATCGTTATTCAGAGGTGGGCGAAAACCGGAGTGCCCGGAGAAAAACCACCTGACCTTCCGTTGCTGAACTCGGCGTCACACACGTGACCCATACATTGTGGGTACTCAATAGAACCGTCTTAATGAGTCGGTTCTATCGAGTACCCACAACCTATGTCTAGGGGGCAGAAATGAGGAAAATAATATTTACTCCCCACTTAAACCCTAGTTTTACCATATAAAAGTTGGGTTTAAAGGGATCAAAATTATATAGGCGTGGTTTCGTGATGCGATAGCGTGTTCGCCTTTTCCGGCCTTCTAGCTGCGCACGGAGCGATAGATGCGCTCGATCAGGGTTAGCTCCGTTTGGTCAGGGGCGGTCGGTCCGTTTGTTTGTTTGTTTGTTTGATTTGAGGTTTAACGTCCCCGTCAACACCGTATAGGTCATTTTGGAGACGTTGCTTCCAAATTTGCGGGACTTTTACCCGACATTGAGATGAAATGACATCTCAAGCCCTGTCGTCCAATGAAACCAATAGGGTTTATAAGCATGGACCGTCCGACTAGCACCGCTTTGCCTGGGCAGGCTTAGATCCTCTAAGCGGTTTACCAGTATTTGTGTGGGGTCGGACTCAGCTCTGCGTGGAAGCATCACGCAGCCCATCTATTTCTTCAAGCCCCGATGGGCGGGGGCGGTCAGTCAGTCCGTCGTTAACGCAAATTGTTGCGCGTGTTAAGCGAAACGACGTTGTTGTAACGTTGCACGGTAGCAGCAGTCTCCCATCCCAACATTTAGGATATTACTACTGTCAGGCGCGGGTGCGGTGTCATGATCAGCCGACTAAGAGGCGAAATGTTTATTGCCTTTAAACGAACAACGAAACTCGCTGGTAGAGAGCGTTCTGAAGGCTGCGGTTATTGATCCAATTTTTATGCTCCCCGAAGGGAGAGCGTGTAATCACCGCTTCGCCCGTCCATCCGTCCGTCCGACACACTTTTTATCTCTAAAAGTGTTAAAGGTAATTAAGCGAAACTCGATATACTGATATATGGGGGCTATGAGGGGAATCGGAGAATACAAGAACCATAACCCTGCCAACAGTATTTACGGAGTTACTTCCATTCTAAAATAGGATCCCCGCACAGTATTTTGGGTGGCCTATAGTAATCACCTTGTCATTCAGTTTGTCATATCTAAACCAAAATTCTTAACCGGTCATTACTTTAAAAGTATTATCCATACTCTCGTGAAACGTTACACTCCTACTACTACCGGCCCCGATAGCTCAGTTGGTAGAGTGTCCGCTCCGGGGAACGGGAGGTCTAGGGTTCGATCCCGGGCCGCGACATACCAAAGTCGTTAAAAATGGTACTAGCTGCTCCTCGCTTGGCACTCAGGTTTACGGGGAAGAGCTAGGACTGGTCGATCCAGTGTCAGGATAATGTGACTGGGTGTGGTATCATGTAATGTGTCTGGGACATGATACTTCAGTGAGGCAGCACTATAAACGTGAGCATTGAGCTCCCTGTCGCAACCAGACACCGTCGTGATATGACTGAAAAATTGTTGAAAGCGACGTTAAACCCGAATTCACACACACACACACTCATACACTCCTACTAACAAACACAAGACCTACATTCTGACAAAAGGCCAGAACTGTATTGCTTTTGTCCATATGTTTGTCACGCATTAACAAAAAAACTTAACCTCGGTCATAATTGAAAAGTATATGCCCTACGCCCTTGAAACTTCACATACATATTAACTTAACCTCGGTCAAAACTTCAAAAGTATTTGCCCTGCTCTCACACACATACATACCATCACAAGACCTACATTCTGACGACAAAGGGTCGTAATTACTTATTTTCACTGCATTATCGCCCCTGTTTCAAAATAAATATCTCCTGTTGTTTCATAACCATGGGTAATAAGGCTTTCATCACACGCGTAATCCTTATGACAGTCTGCATTGAAAATCGCTTACTATTTACAGGCCCTTGCAGGGAAGGGATCTTACATTTCTCCTTATTTTTGCAGTCTTTGTTGAAAATCGCTAACTAGGAAATTCTTAGACTTTTGGTTTAAGAGTTACAACAGGCGGCTACTATATTTAGTTTTTTTACATCTGACACTTAGTTCATTGATTAACCCATTGTATGCGGGAAACCCCGAAAGGAGTACCTTGGCAAACAGTGCTGGCCCCGATCAGACGTCGCAGAACGCGGGGGTCTGATCAGGGCCTACACTATACACATCCGCATACACTCACACCTACAAACGCGCACAAACTGCTTCAAACCCTAATATAATTTGAAAAGTTTATATAGGGCTTGCGACGGAGAGGAGTTCATCAAAAAGGACACGAGCGTAATTAACGAAATTAACTGGAATTTCAACGAAAGGGGTCTATGTAATTGGATCGAGGACAACTAAAAATTTCACTATGGCCAGGAACCCCGGCTCACTTTGTACCAGGTAACTTCTCACCATGACGGGGAAGGCAACACGAACTACACCAGAAAGCAGATCTACGATACGGTAAAGCACTACTGGAAACGGCTAAAGCGAAAGCTAAGGAATGGTCAGTGTTATTTCTTCCCACCCGCGAGAACTCCACTACCGGATAGCGACGACAACCCCATCAGATATAAGCTGAGCACGGGAGAGCTGTATTCGATACCTACGTCCGGAGAGAAAAGTCCCATGCATTTGAAAGATATTGAGTTTTACGAAAAGTGGTTCAAAGACTTACTCACTTTTGTAACAGAATATCTGAGAGATGAAACACTTAGCTTAGCCGTATCCGATTAGAAATAATGTGGAAAAAAGAAAGCGATTTTCGCTAATCGAACATTTGGGACCAGTTGTATTCTCGAACGAGTTAAGAGGAGAGACACCGGGTATTGGTGGAGGTGGCTGTGGTGGTGGTGGTGGTGATGGTGGTGGCTGTGGTGGTGGGTGGTGGTGGCTGTGGTGATGGCTGTGGTGGTGGAAGTGGGTGGTGGTGGCTGTGGTGGTGGTGGTGGCTGTGGTGATGGGTGGTGGTGGCTGTGGTGGTGGCTGTGGTGGTGGAAGTGGGTGGTGGTGGTTGGTGGGTGGTGGTGGCTGTGATGGTGGCTGTGGTGATGGTTGTGGTGTCTGTTGTTGTGGCTGTGATTGTGGGTGGTGGTGGTTGTGGTGGTGATGGTGGCTGTAGTGGTGTCCCACTACAGTCACCACCACTAAAACCACAGACACCACCACCCCATGGTGGGTGGTGGTGGTTGTGGTGGTGATGGTGGCTGTCCCACTACAGTCACCACCACTAAAACCACAGACACCACCACCCCACCATCACAGCCACAACAACAGACACCACAACCATCACCACAGCCACCATCACAGCCACCACCACCCACCAACCACCACCACCCACTTCCACCACCACAGCCACCACCACAGCCACCACCACCCACCACCACAGCCACCACCACCCACCACCACAGCCACCACCACCCACTTCCACCACCACAGCCATCACCACAGCCACCACCACCCACCACCACAGCCACCACCACCACCACCACCACCACCACCACCACCACAGCCACCTCCACCAATACCCGGTGTCTCTCCTCTTAACTCGTTCGAGAATACAACTGGTCCCAAATGTTCGATTAGCGAAAATCGCTTTCTTTTTTCCACATTATTTCTAACCTCTGAATAACGAGCGACTCGGTATGAGTAAAACAGTCTTGAAAGGGTCGTAAAACCCGAACCCCCCAAAAAATATTACTGTTTGAAGCGGAAATAAGAAAAATATTTTTTCGCCTGAAATTTTTCAGTTTTTGGTTAGTAATTTTTTCCATATATTTGCGTGGGCGGAATTTCGTAATGGTATAAGGCCTAAAAAGTCCCGGCACACCGCGCAGACTTTGCGGACGTATTAAATCTATTTTGTTTGGGTAAAAATATTTCTATGTTGAAAACGGGGCAAAATGATTGATCCGCCCCCGCCCATCGGGGCTTAGAGCTGCGAGTCGGCCCGGCCATGCGTATAAACCCTATTGTTTTTATTAGGCGGCAGGTATTGAGATGTCATTTCATCTCAATGTCGGGGTAAAAGTCCCACAAAATTGGAAGCGACGTCTCCAAAATGACCTAAATTATGTTGACGGGGACGTTAAACCTCAAATCGAACAAACAAAACTTTTTTTCCCGGGGCGCAGTCCTTTCTCACGCCTTTAGTAATTGAATCGATAGCAGATCATCAAATCGAGCTCTTCCAACACCTTCCATTGTTTTCCGGTTTTCGAGGCGATAAGTGGTTCGCCGCGATTGTTAATAATATCAATACGACACCGGGTAGTATCCCCCTAAATATACGGATAGGAGCGCTTGAGCGAACGGTGTAGACCCCGATCGCCCTGACCCGATCGGGGGACAGCAAACTTCGCCATTCCGCGGGAACGCCTTTCGATCGTCGCCCGAGACCTCAAACTTTAGGATAATTACGGCGTAATTTACTCGAACTCTCACCCCGATATTTAGGGTAATTTCGTCATCTTCACCTTTGCCGGCTAACATCTCACACGTCCTTTGTTTATTACGTAATCTATTGTTCTCGTCCTTTGTTTATTACGTAATCTTTGTCTTGGGGTCAGAGTGACCCTCCTACTACTCTCAAACACACACACACACACACACACACACACACACACACACACTGATCATACAGAGAGTCTCTGGACTCACTGAATTCGCACAACATTGAATCAATGTCAAGTTTTGGACGCCTTAACGTCGACTCGGCGTTGATTTAACTTTCACATATCGACGTTTTGTGTTCATGGAGATAAATGCGCCGACAATTGGATGTAAAATGACTTTCTTAAAGTTGCTTACGAAATGTATTGGAAAAACGCATTAAACCTATACTTTTTCACACAGGTTGTGAACCTTTGACAGTGGGTTTCAAAGCCACTATGGGTATCAGGATGTCCAAATGTAATGTTTTGATTAGCGAAATGGTTGCATGTTTAGAAAATTACAAGTTTTATGCTGTGTTTTGAAAACTAAAGGTAGCAGAAACAACGATCATAGGTGAAAAATCCGATTTCATATGGTAGATAGAGTTATCTCCTCATTAATTATCAACCAATCTAAAAAAGCGCCCAAATTGCACACAGAGAGTACAAAATTGAAATGTTCTTGACGAAAACGAAACAATTTGCGAAAAAAGTTAGTTTTGAAATGTGAAAAATTCATGTTGAAAAACGAGCTCTTTGATTTTGTTTTCGACGAATGAAGAGTTATCTCCCCATTTTTAGTATGATGCTACCCATTTTGGAGCGTACGACCAATTTATAAATTAAGTAGGGACATTTATCTTTAATTTGAGACCAGTTTCATCCTTTATGACGGTGAGGTAAGTTTTTGTCCATTGAACTTGGTTCGGCAACGCGCCTATTAAATCCTCTAAGCAGATTACCAGTACTCGTGTGCGGTCGGTTACAGCTCTGCGTGGAAGCATCATGCAGCCCATCTGTTTCTTCAAGCCCCGTTGGGCGGGGGCGTCGTAATACTACAAAGGTGAACAATCGACATGTCCGCGTGGTGAGTGCCCCCTTGCTATTGCTGTACTGAGAAAAAAAAATCCCAAGGAGTATTTGTAGCTGTTGAAATCAGAGACAGAATATTTATGAAAGAGATGGACCTTTTTGTCTTTGAGAGTCCGTCAATGAGACTATTCCAGGGCTAAGAAATTTTGTTCTTGAAAAATGATACAAGTATATGTAATTTTGCCCGAATTAGAGAAAATACTTTCAGATATATGCGATTGAAACAAAAAGACTTTGGAATTTGGAAGCGATGCCTCCACACCTCCCCCTCCCCACACACACACACATACGCCCATCGGGGCTTAGAGAAATTGATTTCGCTGCATGGTGCTTCCACGCAGTGCTGAAACTGACCACACATGAGTACTGATAAACCGCTTAGAACTAAGCCTACCCAGGCAAGATCGTCCAGTACATATAAGCCTTTTGGTTTCATTGGGCGGCAGGGTTTGAGATATCATTCCAATTCAATGTCAGGTGAAAGTCCTACAAATTTGGAAGCAACGTCTCCAAAATGAAGTAAATAATGTTGACGGGAACGTTAAACCTCAATTCAAACAAAGAATGGAAGCGAGGAGAGTGAAAGTTTGCCCTCTAGGCCGACAAAACAAAACAAAACAAAAAACAACAGATTTACCAATTTTGTACCGGAAACCCCTAAACCGGTACCCTGGCAAACAGTGCAGGCCCAGATCATACGCAAAAGAAGGCGGCGTCTGATCGGGGTCTACACTTTTTGCGAAACGTTCAGCCATTTTCCAAATAAATTTTGAAGAAAATACAATCTGACACCCGTAAATTTTGAAATGGACTCCTGCTATATATATGAAGGAAGCTTCAGGGAATGTTTGGTACAAAAAGGGTTAACCTGGAAAATACATTCTAGTAACGTAAATAACAAATAAGGAACTTACAGAGGCTACTGAACTGTAAAATCTGTCAAATCTAAAAACTGTAAAATCTAATAAAAATGCAGTGTATTTATCATAAACATATTATTGAAGAACTCTTTACTGACTGTTTGCTGCAAAGGAATGTCCAAAATTACATGTTTTATAAAATTGAGCTTTTTCTTATAACTATTTTATTGTATGTTGTCTATTATTTATGACTAACTTTGATACTTGAATATATTCTAGATACACAAATCTGCAGTCTTTTTAACATAGCAATTGTTCATTAATGTTGTGCGTTTTCATTTTTATTTGATAATTTGGTAAGTTTGTATGTTTGAAGTTAATTAGAAGTGAAGGCAAGGATAAGGAATCGATACACACCTCCCATCAGACACGCCAAAGGGAAAGAAAAACATAAAACGACTAGACCCTAATAGAAACATCAATAGCGGATAGCCAACAGGACAGTTACTTTCTTGCACACCAGACAAGGAAATCCGTGATTTTACCCTGGGATAGAAATTTATGTTCTGACCCTGGTGTTCCGACCCCAAATGGAATATAATCGCGTGTTTGATAAATGCACTGGTTGATTACAACCTCATGCGCGGCGGCGTCATGCGGGACGTCACTAAACATTCCTGTTGTGTCATCACAAAATGGCGGACGTCGGTAACCGAAGTGACAGCAGCATTAAAAATTTGCAATAGAAATGGAAGGTATGCAAGAAAAAGAATCCAATACGGGTGTGAGGGGTGGATAGAATAATCCGTCCCTCGGGATCACTGTCCGGCATCACTCGGCAAGCCTCGTGATGCCGGACAGTGTCCCTCGGGACGGATTTTTTATTCCACCCCTCACACCCATATAAGATTCTTATATTACCACCAAATGGCCAATTGGATATCCAAAACAAAAACAATATAAGCGATACACACACTAAAAAAAAAATAAACCGCGATGGAACGGTCAGTGAAAAGAATTTCACTGGGGTGGGTGGGGTGGGGGGCTTAAATCGACTTTACCCGGCCACAATCCTCGCCCTTATTTCCGTAGCGATTTAGACAAATCATTTGTCCAGTTGTTAGAATATTAACGTAAATAAAAAAGATTTATTGAAGAAATTGAACAAATATGTCTTTGACAGCAATAAAGAACATCTAATATATTGAAAAATCTTCATTTGTTTCCCACAAGGGACAATATAAAATACTCAGTTATAATATTTCGGCCAGTGACCTTATGGCGACTTCAGCGATGTAGTTTTCTGTGTATTTCAGTTTTTCTGAAGAAGGCCATTGGCCGAAATATTAAAATTGAGTGGATATGTAAAATTAATCACATTTTCCTTCCCTCCGGAAGACTTTATACATAATTTCTAACTCAGCGCACCTATATAGGCAAATGAAAATAACCGTGTTTTATTCGAGCGTTACGAGTGACGTCATTAAAAACTGCCAATTTATGACGTCACTAGTCGATTTCCTTGACGTTAGACGGTGTTACGTCATTTTCTCGCATCAAAACGTAAGAAAAGGATATACATACATGTGTTTCAGTCGATAATTTAAGCGGGATTTCTTCTAACAATGGCGAAAAGTTGTGAGATTTTGAAGGAAACAACAGCATTCTTGCCGATTTTCTGCGTGTTAGAAACGCATTCTTCTTACAATGGCGAAAAGTTGTGAGATTTTAAGGAAACAACAGCATTCTTGCCGATTTTCTGCGTGTTAGAAACGAAATAGATCAGTTCTTTCCAGTGATTTGCTGGGTAATAAATCACAGTTTGTCGGTCAGTTGTAAGTAGACAAAGCACGCGCGCTTCGCTCTCATGGTTTGTCTACTTTATAACTGGCCTCCAAACTGTGATTTATTACTCAATTATTCACAGTTAGAGCTGATCTGTTTCTTAAATTAAATACGTTTTTCCCAAAACGTCGTGACCTATTGTATACAAGTTCAGAATAATAGACTAACGAAAATCTAGCCGTCGTCATAATACTTTTTTTCTGGATAAAGGCCTATGGCCGAAATATTGAATTAAGATTAAATTGGAAACAAGATGTGTTTGTGAAACAACTGATGCCCCCAGACAGCGCATGTTAAGTATGAAAGCAGTATCTCTAAGTAATCGAAAGGTATGACCAATGTTCTTAAAAAAGTAGGTCAATGTCACATGGTAAAAAATTATGGGATTGTTAAAAAGGTCTTGTGACATAGCATGCACATGTGAAATATGAAAGCCCAATCACTTACCAATCAGAAGTTATGGACTATGTTAAAGTTTTTAAAAAAGAGGTCAAACGTCAAGGTCAAGGTCACGAGTTCAAACATTATGGTGCCACTTGAAAGGTCTTGTGACAAGGAGCGCACATGTGAAATATGAAAGCCCTACCACTTACAAATCGAAAGTTATGGCCAATGTTAAAGTTTTTTTTATAAAATATGAAAAAAGTAGGTAAAAAGTCAAGGTCAAGGCCACAAGATTAAAAGTTATAGTACCACTGGAAAGGTCTTGTGATAAGGTATATACATGTGAAATATGAAAGCTCTATCTATTACCATTCAAAAGTTATGCCCAATGTTAAGGTTTTTGTAGACAGACAAACGGACAAACAGACAAACGGACAGGTCAAGGTCATGAGGTCAAAAATTATGGTACCACTTGAAAGGTCTTGTGACAAGGAGTGCACATGTGAAGTATGAAAACTCTACCACTTACCAATCGAAAGTAATGGCCAATGATATAGTTTTAAAAAGTAGGTCAACCATCAAGGTCAAGGTCCCAAGTTAAAAATAATGGTATCACTAGAAAGGTCTTGTGACAAGGAATGCACATGTGAAATATGGAAGCCCTATCACTTACCAATCAAAAGTTATGGCCAATGTTAATGTTTTAAAGGTGCATTATTGAGCTATCTGGAAAAAATGCTTCCAAAAATAAAATACATTTAGCCGGTATATTTCTACAAATGAATGCATTTTATGCAAAAATGCGAACAATTATGATGACAGGTAAACGAGTTTGAGAGGGATTCCCTAACTAGTTTTCGAACACTAGTTAGATCTATTTTTAGTTCGTGACAAAAATAGAATCCCCATATATGACGTTATGCGACGTTCATTTTTGGCCTTGTTTGCTTAGGCCATGCCTGAATCGGAAAAAATATGACGTTGAATACCATGTCATAAGTAACGACACTCAGAGACGATACTGTCGCCATGTATGTGTAAAGTGACAGATTTATTTTTAGAGCAGAAATTCCGAACACATCTTCAGTGCAAAGGGTAAACACGAATGAAAACGACCATTTTCAAAAAGTTCTGAAGCTGTATTTGGCTCCAAAATTGTACACATGACAAAGGAGTATGCCTTGACGATAAAAACCAGAAAAAAAATTGAGACCCGGTAGCTCAATAATGCACCTATAAAAAATGAAAAAAGGTCAAAGGTCAAGGTCACGAGATCAAAACTTATGGTGCTACTGGAAAGGTCTTGTGATAAGGTATACACATGTGAAATATGAAAGCTCTATCTTTACCATTTAAAAGTTATGCCCAATGTTAATGTTTTTTAGACAAACAAACGGACAAACAGACAGACAGACCAAAAACTATATGCCCCCCCCCCCAAAATCTAGATTCCGGGGGCATAAAAATGCAGTATGTTATACTTACATGTAATTAATAGTCATTCATTCCATTCCGAAAGCAGATATTCTAACAGAATATACTAGTATTTTATTCTGCTATAAACATGTAGGATATCAGGAATGATAAAATTTTAAAAGTTCATAGCTCAGATATTGGTTTAAAATTATCACTGATATGTAACAGCTTTCATTTCTGTAAGAACCCTCAATATTTATTTGCTTTAGAACGAAGATCCTGCTGCCATTATGATGACACACCCGTGCGACATAGTGCATTTTCACATCTCCAAAATGGCTACTTTTCTGATAGAAATCCTTGTTATTTCTGTGATAAATGCTCAACACATAGGTTGAAGGTGCCCGTAATAACCGCCTCTGTGAGGCGGTTCTAACGAGTACCCACAACCTATGTCTTGGAGTAGAAATAAGAAAAATAAAGTATACCCCGTAAATCCCAGTTTTCTTTATATAAAAGGGGTTTAGGGGGGGGTTTTCGTTTCACGGACTTGTTCACGTGATGACCACCAGTTTATTTTATCTAATTTGTATACATAAAAATCTTGACTTTTGGCACCAGTTTATGCTAATAGCTAACAAGTAGAATATAGTTGTCGAAATCATCACGCAAACTAACCAATATAATGTGACCCCCTTAAACTCCACGTTCATATAGTAAAACTTGAGTTGACAGGGGTAAGCCTTATTGTTCTTATTCTGTCCTAAAATATAGATTGTGGGTACTCGTTAGAACCGCCTCATCGAGTACCCACAATCTGATGAGGCGGTTCTAACACACAATCTATATTTTAAGCAGCATTAATAAAAATTGTTACATTTTTTCATTTTAAGTTTTTCATTTTTACGGCGGTAAAATTTACAGTGTATTTGTATAGGCATGTTTTCATAATGAGAAACCCAACGTCAGATATATTTTCAGAACAACTAAATTCATATAAATGAATAAACATAAGCAAGGCAAGCCGTTGCTTAAAAGCAAGGCAAGCCGTTGCTTAAATAATACTAGCATATATTTGCTTCCAAACAGTACAGATTAAGAACTGTCTTATTTATTGATACTTAAAGGCAGACTGATATTGCTAGAAAACTCGGTTTATATAGATATGCGGGAAGGAACTTGAAATTTTGGCATTCGGAAACGTAAAATATAGACATTCACTTCATGGGCATTTGTGACTAATGATCTCCACAAGCTTTCAGTATTCCTATACAAATACATTGTAATTTTTACCGCCAAAAACCTGAAATTTTGTGAAGAAAAGGTGTGATTTGTTTTCTTATTTCTGCTCAAAATATAGATTGCGGGTACTCGATAGAACTACCTCATCGAAGCGGTTCCAACGAGTTTCTACAGTCTATATTTTAAAGCAGAAATAAGAAATGATAGTTTTCTTATTTCTGCTCAAAATATAGATTATAACGAGTAACCAGTCTATATTTTATATAGATTGTGGAACTCGTTAGAACCGCCTCATCGAGGCGGTTCTAACGGGTACCCACAGTCTATATTTTAAAGCAGAAATAAGTAAAATAAAGTTTACCCTTGTAAACCCCAGTTTTATAACATAAAAAGGGGTTCAATGGGGTTTTCCTGATGTGTTACTGGATCACCTTTTGACATAAGTGTTAGTTGTGCGTTTCCCATTAAGTTTCTGCTAGACAGTATTTCACACACCATTACTGCTAGACAGTATTTCACACACCATTACTGCTAGACAGTAGTTTACACACCATTACTGCTAGACAGTATTTCACACACCTTTACTGCTAGAAAGTATTTCACACACCATTACTGCTAGACAGTATTTCACACACCATTACTGCCAGACAGTAGTGCACACGCCATTACTGCTAGACAGTATTTCACACACTATTACTGCTAGACAGTATTTCACACACCATTACTGCTAGACAGTATTTCACTCACCATTACTGCTAGACAGTATTTCACACACCATTTCTGCTAGACAGTATTTCACACACCATTACTGCTAGACAGTATTCCACACACCATTACTGCCAGACAGTATTTCACACACCATTACTGCTAGACAGTATTTCACACACCATTACTGCTAGACAGTATTCCACACACCATTACTGCCAGACAGTATTTCACACACCATTACTGCTAGACAGTATTCCACACACCATTACTGCTAGAAAGTAGTTTACACACCATTATGATAACACACCCGAACGTCCTAGTGCTATTTTTCACATCCCCAAAACGGCTAATTATCTGGTGAAAATCAGTGATATTTTTCTTATTTGGTTGTGGTCCTCGTTGTGACGGCTTTCGGTCCATTTGACAATGACTTTAAACAGCCATGCGCATAGATATTTTATGCAAGAATGCTGTATTAATCAAAGCGCCAAAGGCACTGAAATGACAGCTTCTGTGAGAAAATCATAACACTGTGAAAACTTACAGAAAACCTTTCTAAAAAGATTTTAAAATTTAGAAAGGTACTTCCGCAAATTCCAATATATGATATGTTTGCAGATATCTATAGACCGGTGGTATTATGAAACGCCATTCGATGTTTCAAATTTTTGAAAGAAACTATTTACGTTTTCGAAAACAAACATTAAAATTCAAGTTTTAATAATGCTACTGTCCATAAGTAACAGTGTTGTCTGGTCGGTTGTGGACATCTCTATTCTGAATGTTCTTAATGACACTACGCTGCGTTCGCTAACTATATGCAATAGTTCGCCACACCATTACGCTTATTTCACCCGATACGCCATGCTCTATTACGCACGCGTCTCCTCGGCATACCTTACACCTGTACGTCGAAACACCCGGAAACGACAATCGACGTGATTCACGCTGAAGTGCGATTTGTCACTGAAACGCATATGTCAGTCGTTTAGACGCCAATTTACCTATTTCATGCACTAGCGTAAATGATCCATACTGTGTCGACGCGTTAACTTTGGTCACGACGGGGAAGTCTACATGTAGCTATCAAACGTGCATCGCATAAGGGCGACGATCAGTGTCAGTGCTTATTAGTCGGTAGTTGAGACCCCTTGTTTATCTACAGGTACAATGTAGCAGCTACCGGCGGAAATCTGTTTCACGTATGCGTCTGACGGTTGAATCGATCTTGACGTACTGACGTCGGTCTTCCGCTACGTCGACGTCCACTTGTGTCTTCTGTATATAGTTAGATGTCGCTCCAATAGACGATAGATCACACACATCAGAGTCAACGTCATCTGCTTTCCGACCAGCTTTTAACTGTCCAGGGGCACGCTTACGATCCTTTAATGAAAAATGTTGCAATACGCTCTGACTTAATGCTTTTTGAGAACAAATTTCAGTTTCTTCTTTTCTAGGCACGACCTTACATTACACACCAAAAGTTTGATCCTGAACATGTGGTTTCTATCTGTACTGGTGTGAATCTGGTGCACTGGATCAATGTGGTCGGACTGGTAACCAGGCGTCACGGTTGATTGATTTAACCTTTTTAGCTTAAGGGCATGGTGCATTAGTGTGTTGTAATCGTTTGGTTTCAGAATCAAAACACTGAGAGTGTGGGGTCTAGGTTGGAGTAATAGTCCTGGGCTGAGATTTAAACTGATTCATTTAACTCTGAAATTCCAAACAAATAGTGAAGATTTTGATAAGAAGACGCGTTCGGATCTTGGTCTACACTGTTTGCCAAGCTCACCCTATGATTCCAGGATAACCCTCTTCCGTCATATGGAATACCCTGATCTCACTGCGGCTATTTTCTACAAGACAAAAAGTTATTCTGACAAGTCAGTGATAGTCACGTAGACATTAACACTGAAGCGCTTTTCTTATTAGCAACTTCGGGTCGAATGCCAAACAATCAACCCAAACATTGCCGCGTCGTTTGTCAGTGTTGGGTACATGTAAGTGTTATCTGTAAAATCTGTACATGAATCAAATGTTGGATCTGGCAAACCATGTAAACTCAGATCAAACGCCACAGAACACGGTGCTGATCTTGTTCATTAGTTAATCAGTTCAAGTCCCCGTTCATGACCAGCCTGTATTTAGAGACAATCGGCATGAGTGTTGTCAGTGCTTTGATTTATTAACTTCCTTGAGTTTCTGGACAAGTTTCTCTTCAATCACTGAAGTTGAGTTTCTCTTCAATCACTGAAGTTGGGCTCATACATTCTGACAACTAGAATAATATCACAGGACCTACACTAAATATATCTGTACCATATTCCTGGGTTGAAAGGGACAGCCTTTCATTCGAAGTCAATATACACCTAAGTTACTTGACCTCGAAAGTTAGAAAGAAACCCCGTTAATATTCTTGTCTGCAGCTGACCTGGTCCAACTGCAGGCTGGTCTTTAAGGATTAAATATTGACAGCACTGATAGAAACCAGTGTTAAAACCTGAGCAGATTGCTGAGGAGGCGCCGCATTGATCTGGGTATACAGTCGGCATGATGCAGCTGATTCATATGAAATGCTGAATCGTAAGATAAAATCGTCAAGTCGTCTGCTTCAAAAGTTTGTATTACTCTTACAGGATACAGTCTGCAATCTGCCTGATTGCTTCGAGGTGAGCCTCGCTTTCAAATCCCAGTACCATTAAATGAAATACTACAGCAGACAAAATTATTGATAACTAATACGCTTGTACAATTTTTATTACTGCGCCAAACCGGACTACATTTTGTGCGGACTCTTATTTCTATGGCGGTTAAAGCCGGAAGAACTGAAGCCTGAAATACTTTAAACGTTCAGCTAGCACAGCAAGAAAAGACAGATTGAATCTGTCATTAAAAATGGCGATCTGTTAATGTTTTGCAACTGACAGTTGTGCCGTTTGAACTGATATTTTAATCACTTTTAGAATGGTTTTATACCTGTTGTTCCTGTTTTCGCTACTGTGTTGATAAATTATAACGTATATAACATTACAGAATGCAGGATTTCAAATCGCTTTGTAATACAATTCCTATCAGAAACTCAAGTAAAGGAGTTAAGGGGTATTTGTAATCTTGAATATGAGCCGTGGCACAGCATTTCCTACAACTTACATATGGGCCAGGCGAAAAATCAGATCATCATGCGCATCCATTTAGTCTAACCAGAGACTTCTCTTGCGGCATGAAGGAGCGTTGGGCCCTTAGCTATCCTTAGAGCGCACAATGAACACACTGATCAGACTGTGCGGATGCGCAGGCTGATCTGAGTCTTCGTTGGGCGCACATGCCTGAGTATAGGTTTTGTCGTGCGCTTGCTCATATATTAGACTAAGCAGATATTTCGAGTAAGTGCATAATTAAAACAACTGCAATGAGTCGTCGAAAGAAGAAAGTATATGACAATATCTTCTGGCAGAATTTATAATGTGCAGGGGCCAGTTTCATCAATAAACATCGTACGATTAATCTTAAATTGCTCGTACGCACTACTTAAAGAACTGCGTACGTCAGTTTCATAAAAACATCGCAAAGTGTTCGCACGAGCTAAATTTGCGTTTCACTAAAATAAGTTGTAATTTTGAATATGCGCTTAAACAGGGCCACTAATTGTCACATGCGTGATCACGTGCCGTCTTGAAATAGCCGTGTAAGGTAGATTACACGCTTTAAAATTATTGTTCCTGTGGACCTAGATGAATATTCAGTACAAACAACGTTGAATCAACGTTGATTCTATGTTGCTACAAACTTGTGTTGCCATTTTATTGCCGTAAGATACACGTGTTAATTGTCTGGACCCCTTCCCTCTTTACCACTGGCGAGTTGGGCTGTTTGTTGACGTCGTGACGTCAGATAAGCGTTGATTTAACGTTATAATGAACCTTTCACAAGCACGTTTGTCAGTATATGCGGGCGGGCCTCTTCCATGAGTGCACGTATATCGTTGAGTTTATAATATTAGTTGAGGGAAAGGAATGACATCACGGTGAGATCTCGCTGAGCATTTTATTACCTTAATAAATCCAGTAATGCAAGGGCATGAATACAGGATTCAATTTATCTTATGAACTTAAAACACAGTTTACGCACGATTTTAACACAAAAGGTCAATGCATGACGCCGTTTAACAAAGAAGCCGCATATAACGTAACGTGAAATACATGGGCTGCATGATGCTTCCAGGCAGAGCTGTAACCGACCCGCACACGAGTACTGGTAAACCGCTTCGAGGATCTAATATGTTCTATAAAAGGGTTATCCTTTGGAAGCAAGGAATACACCACATAGCTGGAAAATATGGAGTGTCCATGTTTCCTGCGCCAGACTTGCTAGTTTCGGACAATTAAGCCTCATCAGTGACCCTAAAAATATTTTCAAAATTCCGCAATGGAATCAATGATCCAAAAGGACAAGAAAATATAAACTACACTATGATGTTGGGCAGGGAGACTTTTTGTGGCCGCCACACATTCCCACACATCAGCTGTAGTGACGTCAAATATAAAATGATTATCCTTTGGAAGCAATGAATACACCACAAAACTGGAAAATATGGAGTGTCCATGTTTTCTGAGGCAACTAGCTAGTTTCGGCCAATCAGACAACTAAGCCTGCCCAGGCAATGCGGTGCGAGTCGGCCCTTCCATGCTTATAAACCCTAATGGTTTCCTTTGGGCAGAGCTTGAGATGTCATTTGATCTCAATGTCGGGTAATAGTCCCACAAAATTGGAAACAACGTCTCAAAATGAACATTACAGTGTTGACGGGGACGTTAAATCTCAAATCAAACAAACAAATCAAAAGCCTCTGAAAGTTTTCGTGTATAACGTATGTCAGTTTTCAGCTCCGGTTTGTTGTTGGCAATGGTCTTAGCAAATATTATTCATTGATTGCTGTCTGTCAGGCCGTCCAGCGGATTTTGCTTTCAATGAAAAATAAATTCATTTCATTTGCAACATAGATTCTACAACATGACTGATTTTAAATTACAAAGAACCTGACTTGAAACGAAGTTCTGCAGCTACATGTATGTATACACAATTACACAATCGCCTGCAAAATATAGACGAAATGAAAGAACGCAAGACTATGACCCCCACCCCCATACGTGCCATCTGCATGATGTCGTGAAGCTTTTCGTACATACGAGTATACACACATGTACGTACGTCCTTCCGTATGGGGTGTACGTACGTGATCTTTTGACCTCAGGTTAAGACATTGTACCAGGAAGAACCTAAACTTTTATGAGCTCATATTTTACAGACCATATGATGGAAATGTGATGTTAGGTATAGGCCAATAGGTTTATTCAGCAATACACTTGCCCATACCTATAACCTCTAGGTCAAGGCATATTAGAAAAAATTAAATGTAGAAATTACTTAAGAGCTCATATTTTTTAAAACCATATAATGGATTTGGTTCATATTTAGTACGATGATCGATACTCATTAAAAGTTTTATTTAGCATACCCGCGCCCATGCCCATGACCTCAAGGTCAAGGTCACGGACTCAGAATATTTTAATGTCAATGTTCAAACAGGAGCTCGCATTTCCCTATCCATATCATGGATTTAGTTCGTATTTGGTATGATGAAAGATACAGGTCGTTTCTCCGGCTACTCCGTTTAGTTTTTCGCCCACATCTGATTAATGATAGGCTCAAAATAAAAGAGGCCTTAAAACCAAAACTGAAGGACAATGTCACAGAGTTAGTAATTTATTTTTTATGGATTTGGTTCGTATTTGGTATGATGATACACACATTTTCCAAGATTCAAACGACATTACCCCCACCTACGCCGATATCCTCAGGGACAGTTTTCCAAGCTAGAAATGCTGTCTTTATTTATTTATTTATTTATTTATTTATTTATTTATTTATTTATTTATTTATTTATTATTATTTATTTCCTTGGTGAGGATGGTCCCCAGGCGGAGGCATCTGTGTCGTATTGACAATTCTAGTTCGATGTGTCGATTTTAGGTACACTGAGTCTTCGTTTTAAACACACGTCTAATCGCAGATTGGGGGTCGTCGCGTCGGTTATTTTGCTGTTAAGGCCCCGTCAACTGTTGTTACATGTATATAGGTCATTTTGGAGACGCTACTTCTGATTTTGTGGGGCTTTTACACAACCTTGAGATGGAATGGCATCTTAAGCCCCATCGACCAAAGAAACCGCTAGGGTTAAAGGAACGCTCCCACTCGCACCCTTTTTCTCGGCTAGGCTGTTACATTCTAAACGGCAAACCAGTAATCAAATCATCAGGAAATCACGCCTGTATAATTTTAAACCCCTTGAACACCAATTTTATATAGTAAAACTGGGGTTTACAGGGGTAAACTTTATTTTTCTTATTTTTGCTCTAAAGTATAGGTCGTGGGTCTCGATTGAGCAGAAATAAGAAAACTATCACAATTTTATCTGAAAAAAAAATCTTTTTTTTTTTCGGCGATAGAGGTTATAATGTATTTCTATAGGCATGTTTATGTTTTCGTAATGTTTGTCAGTTTTAGCTCTGCGCGGAAGCACTATGCAGGCCGAACCCGATAGGCGAAAGCGAACGTCAATTCTAGGTTATACCATGAAATATAAACTGTGGATACTCGTCAGCACAACCACAACGATGCGCTTCTAACGAGTACCCTCAATCTCAATTTTTCAAAGAAAAAAAAAACACTAAGAAACCCCCACCCAAAACCTAAAGATTAAAACAAGGTGGGGTGTAGTTTCGAGGGATCTTTATTGCGTGGGCTTGTATAAGTAATGGGCGTTATCTGCGAAGGTATAAACAAAATGAAAAGTTGCGTACCATCCTTTTAACAATTTAACCTATGCCGCGCGTCATCTTCTTCAGCTATGGCTGTGATAAGACGAAAATTTCAATGTGCGACGTCTAAATATTCATCCCAGAAATACGACAAAATGTGCGAACATCGCAGATTGTGAGCATTTGATGAAAAAGGATTTTTGTCGTAAGAACTTCGTACGATCTTTTTAAGACGAAAATACGTCGCAAATGCTTTGATGAAACTGGTCCCAGGACGTTTCCGCATTATCCTATTTTCTGCCCAGGTATTTTTAACTGTAACAGTACAGTATAATACAATCACTGCCTTTGCATTGTATTTGACCGTGCTAGCCTGTATTGACTACCCTGTATTGATCGGAGGTCATCCGTATTAACACCCGGTCAACGAATATTAACTGAGGTCAAGTGGGGTCAAAAATCAATAATCATGTTTTTTTAATTGTGTCAATTTATAAAATAGTCATTAATCATGTACTTTCGTAATGACCCAGTTACAGGTCCTCGGTCCAATGCAGCAGACCTCGGACCTGTACCTGGGCCAGTTCGAAATTACTTGATTAATAACATTATATACTTAGGCAATGCATGTTGATATTTGACTGGTTTCAGTCATAAGACACCAAGCATTAAATTTTATGCCAGACTTTGATGTGTTCTGTTATGAAAAGATTGACACTTTACGTTTTAGTAGTGTTTCGTTTATTGCCATTTTAATACGACTTGAACTAAACAAACCTGGATGCCTGATATCTCAGTGGTGAGTGCACTTGCCTCTGATGCTAGAGGTACCAGGCTCGATCCCCGGCAGCGGTGACAAAACTTCGCTGTCCGAACACGCTGCACTGGCATCATTTGCAGGGATGAATGTACAGGGTACTGTCCTTCGGGATGTTAACTGGAGGCCTCCTTTGCAGGGAGAACCAGCCCCTTTACTCCGGTTTTCGCTACATCTGATTAACGATCTTCTCGTTATGAGTGAAATAATCTTGAAAGGGCCGCAAAAAGAAAATAAAATGACGGAACTAGACAAGTCTGACTAATTAAATCAAAGCGCCAAAAGGCACTGAAATGACAGATTCTGTGAAAAATTCAGATTTACTTTCTTTAGTGATAAGGACGATGGCGCTGGAGTGCCGATTTTTAGTTTGGTTCACAAATTTGAGGTGAATCGGCTGTTATACACTTTCATCATCATTTTACTTGCACACAAATGACTAGCCAGCAGGCACACGTCACTAGGGCAACGTCAAATCAACGTCGATGCAACGTCATGACGTTGTACCGACTTTGATGTGACGTCACAATTACGTCATGTGCCTGCTGGGATAGTTGCCAGTTTTATGACAACACAAAGCGTAGACGCAACTTTCTTGTAAAAGCTTACACTTGTTGACTGAGATGTGTTTCGCGGCCCAGTCAAGAACCTGCCTTATGTCGTGCGCTACAATAAAGGAAAACACTTTTTGTGCGATGTTTGAAGTTTTGCGGTATGTGACTTATTTTTTATCACAACATTGTGCTTACATATTCAGTTATTCAGACCTACAACAGAATAGGACAGTGATAACTGTCAGGAGTATATTATTGCTGGCTTGCTACCCTACGGTAAAGTTTCTAGCGTCACGTACTTCGCATTTAATTTGGTCATGTAAGTGTTATGAGTTTGTACCCTTTCAGCCCTTTATAGCTAAGTACAGATACCTACAGATGCAAACAGTGTAGAACCTGGTGAGATGGCTCATAATGATACATCGCATTCTGTTCTACATGCTGTTGACGACTATTGACTAGACACCTAATTTACATGTGTAGAATGGACGGGTACAAATTCAGTGACTGCAAGGGTAAAATCTTAACCTGGCCATTTTGAAATGTAGCAGAGCTCATTTCATCTTTTTTTTTTCTCTTACATTGCGACACAAACTTCATATTTTTTACGATTCATCTGCAGGCAGCTGATTCAAATGAAATCCAATCACTGAAAAATAAGATTAAAACGTAAAATCGTCTGCTTCATGTTTTGTATGGCGCTTTTAAGATAACTAACACGTTCATTGTTCGTTTTTTAAAGACATGTGTCGTCTGATCTTTCATGGAACTTTTTCAACTACAGTCGTCGCCAAACCCGTCGCATGATGCAGCTGAATCGTAAGATAAAATCTTCAAGTCGTCTGCTTCAAAAGTTTGTATTACGCTTACAAGATAGATAATACGCTTGTACAATTTTGATTACTGCGCCAAACCGGACTACATGTTGTGCGGACTCATATTTCTATGGCTGTCAAAGCCGGAAGAACTGAAGCCTGATTTACTTTAAACGTCTAGCACAGCAGGAATTGACAGATGGAATCTGTCATTAAAAAATATACCCGCTTTAGGTCTTTCTACCTGTCATGCAAACGAACAGGGCTTGATTTCTCCGAAGTTGAAACATTATGAAATTGCACCAAGTAATAGTGGGTTCTTTGACAGTTCAAAATGTTTAATTTTTATGATTTTGTATTATTTCTGTTGCAAACATGAGATGCGGGCAATCTTTAGAACCGCCGCTTTGAGGCGGTTCTAAAGAGCAACCACAATTTTTGTTTAAAGCAGAAATAAGACATTAAAATTCAAATTTAAGACACAATCTGCTTTTAAAAACTTATTGAGAAGGTTTCAGATATTCTGACTGTGGTTTCCACATCTAGTGTCTCCTATTACGTGACCACCTTTGGGGCTGTTCAAGAGTGGTCTTGAAGACCACTACTGAACAGTCCCAGAGGTAGTCTTAATATAGGAATTTTACTGTATCATTGTAAACCCCAACTTTCCTCTCCGCAACGTGTTCATTACACGGACCTGTTAACTGGGGTTTACAGGGGTGTAAATTATTTTTCGTATTTCTGCTCAAAACATAGATTTCGGTACTCGTTAGAACTGCCCAACAGAGGCGGCTCTAACGTGTACCCCACACTCTATCCTTAGAGTGGAAATAGGAAAATATCGGAATTTCTTATCGGACAATTTTCATTTTTTTTGGTGGGAAATTTTTCCATTATATTTGAATAGGCGAGTTAACGCGATGAATGATTCAAGCATCCTTCGGTCAGGACAAATTCCACAATCGCATTATAAAGGTGATCCGTTTCATCAAAAAGAAAAGGAATGAGTGCCTGTAATTACATAATCTCTTCATAAGGAGAATGTACAGAGCTTCAATGGATACAACTCATGTAAATTGGCCGACTTCACCTGGAGCCATTGGCTACCTTTGGCTACTTTGGTTGCTGTTCCGTTTTCCTACATCACACCGACGACAAGGGTCAAAGTTAGGCAAATCCATAAAAAGCCAATCAAAAACAATGACTGATACCTCCATTTTAAAGAGTGCTCATCAGTGCGCATGCGTGGAAAACCGGACTAACCATTCCTCAAGGCACGGTTTCATTTGTTCCATTGGTTTCATTGACATGCGCAGATACTGATCACATGACTTGCTAATAGTACTGGCCGTCTATGTCCAACTGATACCGTCGTTGATATTTGACGTACGGTGGTTCGAGGTAAAGTCGGCCATTGTTTTACTCATTTGCCGCCGGCTTCGGTAGCTCAGTCGGATGCGCGTCTGCTGGTGATCAGGAGGTCGCAGGTTTGATACCTGCTGGTGTCAGCAACATTCTTTCGTGGAGCTTGACCATGGAATCTTTTCTACGGTCATTCTCTCCCTTCCGCTGATTCAAGAAGGGCAGTTGTCAGTTTCTGGGGAAAAAATGTGCAATGTACTGGTTAACCGCACAAGTACAAGCCGGCCCAGGAGAGGCGAGGCCAGGTAACCTGACCTGCTCATAAATGACCTAAATAGTGCTTGCTTGGCCATTAAACTCCAATACAAACAAAACCTCATTTGTCAATAGAGATCTACTTTTTTCGAATGAACTCCTTCAGGAACAAATCTTACATAATTTGACGCTTTCAAAGTTGTAAAGCGCAAAAGCTTTTCAGTGCTAAAGTCCACGAGACAGTCGCCTGCTTGTGGGAAATCCAGATAACGGTTATTAATAGAACATAGTAGCGCTATTCTTATTGTTATAAAATCAGAGCGTTGCCTAAGTGGGTTATCTACTGAAATTATGTGTTGGGTTTGGCAAACAGTGTAGACACAGACTGGTCGCCACATAACCCAGTTTATCAATCCTCCCGAGTTAATAAAAATGCAGCGCTGTATTAGTATTGTCGTATTGTCTACGAAATTATCACTGAAAAATAGAATTTACACATTGTATGCGGGAAACCCCTAAATGGGCACCTTGGCAAACAGTGCAGACCAAGATCAGACGCCACAGAATGCGGCGTCTGATCAGGGCCTGTACCATTTGCTAGCAGAATGTTCCATCGAAAATAGGATAAAAACGTAAAAAATAGGCCTATGATAGCGGCGTATGATAAGCGTCTACACTCGCTTAAAGGCTTAAATGAATAGATTTAAGGGTGTAAGTGACAGGATTTTAAAGGGTTCATGACAGTTTTTTGTCACCTACACTTAGGGACAGTCATCCCATCAGTGCAGTCAGTGCTTTTATTTATTTCTCATTACAGAAGGTACATATCCCTGGTGGATGTTACTGGTCGCCGTCCTGTTGGTAGTTCTTCTTATATCTTGTATTTTACCAAGACTGGTGCAGTATTGTTGCATGTAAGTAGGCGGTATTTTCCTGGTTTAATGACATCTTTTATGTCTGTAGAACTAGTACCTGTTATCCCCCTCCCCACGCCAACAGCGGGCGGTAAATACACCGGAGCCGGGCACAGCATCTACAATTTACATTTACGACCAACGAAGAATCAAACCAGAGACTTCTCTTGCTGCATGATGAAGCACTGGGCCCTTAGCTATCCTTGGAGCGCAGAACGAAGACTCTGATCAGACTGTGCGAATGCTGGGTACATATATAAATTGTAGGAAATGCTGTGGTCCGGCCCATAAAATGTTTACTCTGTATGTATGCATGTGTGTGTGAGTGCGTGCGTGCGTGTATGTATGTATAGATTAATACTTTCAACGGGCCTCACCCATCGGGGCTTGAAGAAATACATGGGCTGCATGATGCTTCCACGCAGAGCTTAAACCGACCGCACACGAGTTCTGGAGGGCCCTTAATAGGATGATTTAAAGCTCTTGTTTAATCCCCTGACTAAGGTTCCACAGGGGAAATAAAAAAATGTTCATGAAAAAGTGGATTCAAAATTTATACTACTAAACAAAATATTTATATTTTAAAAAAAGTAATATAATTAATAAGAACAATATAAGCATGGCATGCAAAATATTATTTTGAGATATTAAATACAAAACTGATGCGTTTATAAAGCATTTTTCAGAGGCCAAGTGTATAACAGCTTTAATAATAATAATAATAATAATAATAATAATAATAATAATAATTATAATAATAATGATAATAATAATAATAATAATAATAATAATAATAATAATGATAATAATAATAATAATTATAATAATAATAATAATAATAATAATAACAATAATAATAATAATAATAATAATAATAATACTATTAATAATAATAATAATAATAACAATAATAATAATAACAATAATAATAATAATAATAATAACAATAATAATAATAATAACAATAATGATAATAATAATAATAATAATAATAATGATATTTTTTCCACTCCTTATTATTTTTTATTTGTTGATCTTGAATTACAGCTGGGCAGGGCCTGTTGTCCTTGCAGCAGGTTAAGGGTAGAGGGGGTGTGTTATTTCTTCTGTTTTTACTCTTCCATTCATTTTTCTCTTTCTCCTCCAGCCATCTTTTTCATCTCCTTTACTATCCCCACACTCCCTTTCTCTTGGAAATGACACAAAATGACTTACACGGGTTGACGTGTCATTAACCCAAAACAAACAATCTTCTCAATTATAATTAAACGATACACGGGTATTATTCCAACGTGACATAGTGCATCCTCTCATTTCTCCAAAACAGTTATTTTTCTGATGAAAATTTTGTAATGTTTTTTCATATTTATACTTTGTACGTACGTTTTGTGTGCTCGTTAGAACCATCCCAATGCGGCGGTATGGATCTATTTGTGTCGTTGAGCATTAATATGAAAAATTTAGTATACACCTAAACACCAGCCTTCTCTACATAAAGTTGGGTTTAGATTGGTGTTAATCCCAGTGGAAATCTTTCCACTGACCGTTCCAAGGCGGTTCTTCTGTGGCGGTTTATTTATGTAGTTGTTTGTTACTTACTGTGTGTATCACTTGTGTCTTTTTATTTTGGACGGCCATATGGCCATTTTGTGGGAAAGTAACTGCCCTTATGGCCATCCTTTGTTTAGGTTTCCATTATCCGCCCCCACCCATAGGGGCTTGAAGAAATATATGGGCTGCATGATGCTTCCACGCAGAGCTGAATCTGGCCTGCACACTAGTACTGGTACTGGTAAACCGCTTAGAGGACCTAAGCCTGTCCAGGAACCGTGGTGCGAGGCAGAATGTCCATGCTAATAAACCCTATTGGTTTCATTGGGCGACAGGGCTTGAGATGTCATTTCATCTCAATGTCGGGTAAAAGTCCCACAAAATTGGAAGCAACGTCTCCAGAATGACCTTTACAGTGTTGACGGGGACGTTAAACATCAAATCAAACAAACAAAGGTTTCCATTATGGTCTGGTCGCTTAATGTTGGTGTTTCTTTCCCTTTGGTGTCTTTGATGGGTGGAGTAAGTTAATTGTATCGATTCCTGATCTTTGTTTTACTTCTACTTTCCAACGTTAAGGCTTATTGAGAATTAGAGAGATCTAATTCTTGGTAATGTTGGTTGGTACCTGATGCTCTGTCTCTGGTCGGGCCCATCGGAGTCTAACTGTTGGTTTTCTTTTGCTTCAGCATTTCAGTGGTTTCTTGCTGTCGAGTCCTCAACGTTGTCTCACCTCTGTGGTTCTTTGATTGTTTGTGTTCACGGAGATGTTGCACTGATGAGTTAGGAGGCCTTCATGCGGACTGAACAAATTATTTGTCTAAATCGCGACGCAAGTAAGGGCGAGGATTGTGGCCACGTAAAATCGATTTAAGCCCCCCAGTGGAAATCTTTCCACTGACCGTTCCAAGGCGGTTCTTCTGTGGCGGTTTATTTATGTCGTTGTTTGTTACTTACTGTGTCTATCACTTGTGTCTTTTTATTTTGGACGGCCATATGGCCATTTTGTGGGAAAGTAACTGTCCTTATTGTTACCTCCCTTCCATTATCTACCTTGGTAGATCATATGCATAGCTTCTAGGTTTATAACCACTCTCTGACAACTGCGTCAGGGAGTCGACTCTTTGGCTCAGGGGTAAGAGCAGTGGACTGTCACCCGAGCGGCCCGGGTTCGAATCCCACCATAGGCGGGGATTTTTTCAGGCTATGCATCTTTCCTTTGTTACGGCTTTCCGGTCGTAAGATGGGGGCTCGTCCGAAATGCCAGAATTGGCTTGTGCCGAAGTTGATATCCTTCACGTCATCATAAATGATGACTTCCTTGAAGAGGGGACCTCCCTTCCATTATCTACCTTGGTAGATCATATGCATAGCTTCTAGGTTTATAACCACTCTCTGACAACTGCGTCAGGGAGTCGACTCTTTGGCTCAGGGGTAAGAGCAGTGGACTGTCACCCGAGCGGCCCGGGTTCGAATCCCACCATAGGCGGGGATTTTTTCAGGCTATGCATCTTTCCTTTGTTACGGCCGTAAGGTCGTAAGATTATGGCCCTCCTTTGTTTAGGTTTCCATTATGGTCTGGTCGCTTAATGTTGGTGTTTCTTTCCCTTTGGTGTCTTTGATGGTGGAGTAAGTTAATTGTATCGATTCCTGATCTTTGTTTTACTTCTACTTTGATAATGTGATAGGTAAATAAGAGACAAGAGAAAATCATCAACTCAGTTATGTGCGGAACCCGGGAAGGGACATGAACTTTTTTATAAGTTGTGCGCACAAGATATTATCTTGTTCGCACAACATATTATCTTGTACGCACATAAAGACAACATAATACATTGTTGGCACAACATATTATCTTGTGCACACAAGATATTAAGTTGTGCGAACAAGATATATTGTACATACAACATAGATCTTGTACGGACAACATAATATATTGTGCGCACAATATATTATCTTGTGCACACCAGATATTATCTTTTTTGCACAGCTTAATATCTTGTCTGGACAACATAATATCTTGTGCGCGCAAGATATTATCTTGTGCGCACAAGATAAAATCTTGTTTGCACAACTTCCCAAGATGTATATTGAGCAAACAAGATGATCTGTTGTGCGAACAAGATAATAACTTGACCGCACAAGATATTAAGTTGTGCGAACAAGATATTATCTTTTGCGCACAAATAAAATTATATTCTCCGCACAAGATAATATCATGTGTGCACAACATATTATCTAATGCGCACAAGATATTATATTGTTCGCACAGCTTAATATCTTGTTCGCACAACATATTAAAAATAAAATTAAATGCCCCTTCCCGGTTCCGTTGTTATGACCAACTTCTTATTTTATCTATTTCTCTAGTCAACAGTTAGTAAACTATTGATTTTCCCCAAGGAGGCCCCTCTTGGAGACTTCTCTTCAGTCAGCACTGAAGTCTACATAACATTATGTTATGAGATGATAGTCCTCAATAATCAAGAATAAATGCCTTTAAGCTAGTATAACTCTTTACCATTGAGATACTGCTTTCAAAACACCAGGTACAGCTTTTTGTAGGGTTAGCAATTTCTGGCCCATTTGGGCATCTACATGTAATTTTATCTTTGATTACGTTTTGCAAATATTTGATCGATCAAAGCTGTAGCGAGGGAACCTTGAGAACAACATTTCTTAAGATCTGCTGCATCTAGGCTTATGGTATTTAGCTGTCATCCTAGGACTAATGTGTAGATGATCTGCTGCATCTAGGCTTATGGTATTTGGCTGTCATCCTCGGACTAATGTGTAGATGATCTGCTGCATCTAGGCTTATGGTATTTAACTGTCATCCTAGGACTAATGTGTAGATGATCTGATGCATCTAGGCTTATGGTATTTAGCTGTCATCCTAGGACTAATGTGTAGATGATCTGCTGCATCTAGGCTTATGGTATTCAACTGTCATCCTAGGACTAATGTGTAGATGATCTGCTGCATCTAGGTTTATGGTATTTACCTGTCATCCTAGGACTAATGTGTAGATGATCTGCTGCATCTAGGCTTATGGTATTTAAATGTCATCCTAGGACTAATGTGTAGATTATCTGGCGAGCTTTTGGAGCACTTCTGTAAAAGGTTGACCTAAAAATATACCGCTTTTCGGACAATGACATGGTTTATGTACGAACTATCCGACGAATTGCAAAAGCTTTGCTTATGAGATACTTATATACTTCAAAGGACATTTTGATGTGATTTTAGAGCTTATTTGATCAGATTTTATCCTGCTTTAGACATTTTATCAAAGCGAACCCTTTTCGCACAATACCCGATCTAGGTCGGAATCTATTAAAACTCCGATCTTGTTCGGAATCTATTAAAACTGAATGATTGGGATCGAATGTTAAAATCGACACGAAGTTACTGAGTACAGTAGATTTACTTAGCTTATGTCCGCATCACGAAAACTCGCCTATATACATTTTACCTCTTGAACCCCACTTTATATAGTAAAACTGGAGTTCATAGGTTCATTTCTGCTCTAAAATATAGATTGTGGGTACTCGTTAGAACCGCCTCGAGGAGGCGGTTCTAACGAGTACCCACAATCTATATTTTGAGCAGAAATAAGGAAAATATCGCATTTTTTTCATCTTAAAATATTAATTTTTCGGCGATAAAGAGGTGTGTTTTCGTAATGGCGTGGCTTTCATTCGGGATAACGGTTATCTATGACCGCGCTCTTCTTCTTGTTGTGATATCAGAGTGTTGTGTAAAGAAAGCTGTCTGTAAAATATTGATTCGGCGCATGTGCTGGGACATTCTCTAACAGTGTAAGTCCAAATCTCTTCACACCCAGGACTATATGCTGAGCCTACACTCAGAGCCAATAGATCAACCAGTGCGTCAGGGCTTTGATTTTCACTAAGGCGTTTAACTACGTGTTAAGGGAAACCGTACAAACAAAATATCCGAAGGACTCCAGGTAGTCTGATAAGAATTTGCATACTTCTGAAGACTCTTTATTAACTTTTGATTCAGTTCCATTTATATATCTGAAATGACATTATGAAAACCTGCTTATTCAAATATATTGGTAAAAAATTACCACCAAAAAATGAAATTTTTCATATACAAATCCTGAAATTTTTTAAAACATATATTGTTGTAGTCGTTAGAACCGCCTTGCCGAGCCGATTCTAACGAGTACCCACAATCTATGTATCATTATATAGGTGTGTGGCCATGATGCGTCCACTTTTAACTAAAACATTGTTGCTATAGGCAACCCAAAATACAAAATGTCGGAAGAATTTCTGCATCAAAGCTTCTTTGTATCAATGTGTATGAATGCACGAATGAATGAATAAATGAATGAATGAATACAGGTATGAATGAATGAATGAATAATCTAAATTTTAAGGTAAGCGCGCGTTAGAAGCGCATTGAACCTACCCCCGTCCAGGATTAGTTTTCCCAAAATTTCCACAACCTGAAAGATCTGATTACTATAAATTCACTACAGAATATTATTCATGAAGGTATACGTATTCGTCGGCAAGCTTTATTAGAAAATAGAAGTAGATGCAATGATCAGGAATCGATACAATTAACCCACAGCTCCCATCAGAGATACCAAAGGGAAAGAAACGCAAACATGAAACAACAAACCCTAATGGAGACATCAATAGCGGAAAGCCAAAAGGACAGTTACTTTCCCACAAAATGGCCAATAGGCTATCCAAATAAATACTATGGGATGGTTGTTCTATCCAAGATATGCAAAGTTTAGAAAAAATACAAAATGAAGCTGCTAGGGTCGTAACATGTCTAACAAAGTTAGTGTTTCTGGTAAATCTTTATAGGGAATGTGGCTGGGTACTCTTATCTGACCGGCGAAAAGTTCCATATACAAAGTTAATAATGCAGTAGTTCCTCCATATATATCTCATCTTTTTCCTCCGCTAGCAACAGTATCGCTGTAACATATAAGTGCCCTGACATTTCAAAACAAAATCCTATGTTGCGTATTCTGTCTCTCTTTTGAACTCTATTGATAACAGTGTTTGTGCAGCAGGAAGTGTTTCAGCTTTTGAACAACAACAAAAAGCTAATACCCCTCAAAATGCTGAAGTTCCTGTATATTTTACTTCTCGCGAAAGGTTCTTTTTAATAATGCAAACATGGATTAGGAAAAGATGTAGAAACCTTAAAGTTGATTTATACATCACGAAAACACATTTTCATCTGTAATTTTTCATTTTTACGGCGGTGTAATTTACAATGTATTTAGATAGGAGTGTTTTTCGTAATTATTATTATATTTATATATTATATTTACCTTATTCTTACTCCATACTGTAGTTGCTCGGAATATGTTGAAGACGCCGAGCACTTCTTCTTCAAATGTCCTTATTTACAAGCAGAACGTGTCATAATATTTCAGACAACATTCACCCATTAAATTTCAATAAAATTGGACTTTCGGATGAGTCTTTAAAACGAGGTCCCGTCTCTATATGACCTTAGCTTTTAGTAAGACGTAAAACTCAAACACTCACTCACTCAATAAAATTCTTTATGGTGGTGTATCTTTTGTTTACCAACTTGCATATGTGTTCAGTACGTCCCAAAAGTCTTTTTTCATTATCAAAGGTTTTTTGTTTGACTGGGTTGAGGTTTTACGACCTACTCAACGCTGTACAAGTCATTTTGTAGACGTTGCTTTCATTATGGTGGGGCTTATACCCGACATTGGGATGTCATGATATCTCAAGCCCTGCTGCCCAATAAAACCAATACGATTTAACGCATGGACGGTCCGACTCGCACCATTGTCCCTGGACTAGACTGGAAACAGTCCATTCATTTTATCATTTCACTTATAAGAATAATCTTATTAATTTTAACCCAGCTCAAAAGCAATGACTTCCATCCCATAGCACCAAATGAATGGACTGGACTAATGCGATGGTCCATGATGTAATGGTTTGTTGACCCCTTCAAGGTAACAGACAGTCCAGCTGCTAATGTTTTGATAACCCTACTCCAAGGCTGCTGCTAATGGCATGTGAATAGATTGATGTCCTCTAGCCACCAAGATAAGGTGTATTCTAGACAATTTGGTCATTCCTGTGTATTATGCCTTGAAAAGCAGATATGATTTTGCAGTTGGTCTTTAAAATATGAAAACATGCAGTTGTAGAATTCCATGTTAGTTTCTGTAATACAGTGTACCGTAAAATCCTAAAAATTCAGACACCTTTGATGGCTTGCTGTAATTCTCCTAAAATTTTAGCAAATCTGTTTTACAATCCAGCAAGGCCATTACGATAACACGCCCGTATGGCATAGTGCATTTTTTCACATCTCCAAACTGTCTACTTTTTTGATGAACATATGCGATATTTTTCTTATAAATACTACAAACATAGGTTTTGGGTGCTCGTTAGAACCGCCTCATTGAGGCGGTTCTAACGAGTACCCACAACCTATGTCTTGGAGCAGAAATAAGGAAAATAATGTTTACCCCCGTAAACCCCAGTTTTCTCTATATAAAATGGGGTTTAGGGGGTTCTTTATTTCACGGACTTGTTCACGTGATGGCATCTTAATGTGCATACAGAATGGCAAACAGTGTAGACCTTGATCAGATGCTCCTTCAGGAGCACTGCACTGATTGCTAACGCCTATCTGTCCCAATAATTAGGACCATTACTGTACTGTAGATCTGTACTCACTGCAGCATAAAAAGAAATCAAATACAATGACTGTAGTGAGGTTAAAAGGTTTATCTTTTGAAAGCAAGGAAAACACCACAGAACTGAAAAATATCAAATGTACATGTCTTTTTCTGGGCCAGAACTCTAGCTACAATACTCTTAGAGTTGTAAACCTTTGAAAAACTTAAAAATGTCCACATTTTTAATGTCTTTTTTTTCTTAATAACTTACAAACCGACACACCTATCAACATCGAACTTTAAATATACGGTCACATTGTCATTACACAATTTCATGGCAAGTTAAGTAACTGTAGTTTCAATACTCTCAGAGCAATGGCCCTTGGAAAAACAAATATTCAGTCTTTTCCGTCTTTTTTCATCTTTATTTCAAAACTGCTATAGATATTCAAACGAAACTTCCTTTAGTTATTGACAGTTCACCTATAGTAATGCCTTATCTGTCTGCCCATCCATCTGTCTGTCCATCTGTCCATCTGACCGTCTTTCCATCAACATTTGTCATGTTTTTTACTCTTAGACTTGTGGCCCTTTGAAAAAAATCCAACTCCTCTGATGGCACTGCCGGTGCCCTAGTCAGTTTCACTGACAGCTCTAGCTTTTCTTATTTCTGCTCTAGAATATAGATTGTGGGTACTCATTAGAACCGCCTCGATGAGGCGGTTCTAAAGTGTACCCACAATCTATATTTTGAGCAGAAATAAGAAAAATATCATATTTTTTCATGTAAAATTTTCTGTTTTTTTTTTTGTTTTTTTTTTGCGGTAAATTTACAATGTATTTGAATAGGCGTGTTTTCGTAATGTGGTGCTGACTAGTATCCATAATCTGTACTGAGTGAGTGAGTGTTCGAGTTTTACGTCGAGTTTAAAGACTCACCCGAAAGTCTGAAGAAGCCCGGGATCGATCCTGCGACCCCTGGTTTACAAGTAGAGTAGCATAACCACTACACCACAGAGGCTTCTCATAATCTATACTAACTGTCTCATTGACGTGGTTCTGACTAGTAAACATGATCTATGCTTACTCCCTCAATGAGGTAGTGCTGACTGGTCACCATAGTCCTAACCGCCTCAGTGAGGTGGTTCTGACTTGTAACCATAATCTATACTAACAGACTCAATGAGAAGGTTCTGACAACGCTAACCACCTCCGATGGTTCTGACTACTAACATGAATCTATGCTAACCGCCTCATACTAGTAAACATTGTCAAACCACCTCAATGGTTCTGACTAGTAAACAAAATAAATGCTTTGCGGTAGAAATAAGAACTAGAAATGTGTCAATAGAACACATAAGCCCCCGCCAGGGGCCCACCTCACCTCGAAAAAATCAGGTTGCAGCAACAGCTGTCAGTGGAGAGCATAACTCACCTGGAACAGTGTCTTTGAGGTCAATGGCATAGTTGGGGGTTTTGCCGATTCAGCCTTTGAAAAAAATAATTATCATCATACTACATATATATCCTAACAATCAAATTGTTTGGAAAATATGAGCGAGCTCTTTAAACTTTAACATTAAAATTTTGATCTTGAGGTCCCTGGGAAAGGGTGGCACAATGGCTGAATGAAATCTTTGACTATCTATCTATCACCATTCCACATATGAAGCAAATCCATCGTGCGGTTCGGATAATGAGCTCTAAAATCTTTAACATAAAAAATTCCAAGTCTGTGACCTTGACCTTCACATCAGGGGTGGTGGTATGGCTGAATACAACTTTGGACCTGTAACTATCATCATACATATTATGAAGCAAATCCATCATATGGTTTGGAAAATATGAGCTCTTAACGTACTTTAAATTTAAAAATGTCTATGTCTGTTGCCTTGATCTTGAAGTCATGTGTATAGGTGGGGTACTGCTGTATGTCACGTTGCACCTGCATCTATCATCATACCAAATAAAAACCCAACCCATCATATGGTTTTCAAAATATGAACCCTTAAAAAAAAAGGTTAAAAAAATCTAAGTCTGTGACCTTGACCTTGAAGTCATTGGCATGGGTGGGGGTATTACTGAATAAAACTTTGGACCTGTATCTGTCATCAAACCAAATGAATCATAAAAGTTCAAGTTCTACCTGGTACAAATACCTTAACCTAAGTCTTAAACATTGAAAATGTCTAAGCCCGTGACCTTGGCCTTGAGGTCATGGTTATGGGTGGGGGTATGGCTGAATAAAACTTTGAACCTATATCTATCATCATATTTAAAATATAACCAAATCCATCACAGGCTTTGGAAAATATGAGCAAGTTCTACCTGGTACAAATTCCTTAACCTGAGTCTTAAACATTAAAAAAACATCTAAGTCCGTGACCTTGACCTTCGATGCTGGGGGGGGGGGGGGGCTTAAAAGCATCAGAAATCATATGATAAATGTTCTTTTAGCTTGTTATCGTCATGTGATAGGTGACAGCTTTTCCTATGAAGTGTGTGTGTGTGAAGTCGGGTTTAACGTCGCTTTCAACTTTCTTTTCAGTCATATCACGACGGTGTCTGGTTGTGACAGGGAGCTCAATGCTCACTTTTCAGTGCTGCCTCACTGAAGTATCAGGTCCCAGACACATTACATGATACCACACCCAGTCACATTATCCTGACACTGGGTCGACCAGTCCTAGCTCTACCCCGTAAATCTGAGTGCCAAGCGAGGAGCAGCTAGTACCATTCTTAACGACTTTGGTATGTTGCGGCCCGAGATCGAACCCGTGACCTCCCGTTCCCCGGAGCGGACACTCTACCAACTGAGCTATAGGGCCCGCTTTTCCTATGAAGTAAAATGAAAAAGTTTTCATCACGAAAACACGCCTATAAAATTTTGCACCCCCACCTTAAACCCCACTTTTATAAAGTAAAACTGGGATTTAAGGGGGTAAACACTATTTTTCTAATTTCTGCTCAAAACATAGATTGTGGGTACTCGTTAGAACTGCTTCACCGAGGCAGTTCTAATGAGTACCCACTGAGGCAGTTCTAACGAGTACCCACAATCTATGTTTTTGTGCAGAAATATTAATTTGTTTTGTTTGATTTGAGGTTTAACGTCCCCGTCAACACTGTACAGGTCATTTGGGAGATGAAATATCAGAATTTTTATCTGAAAATTTTATTTTTTGGGTGGTAAAATTTTCAATATATTTGTATCGGCCCCCGCCCATCAGGGCTTGAAGAAATATATGGGATGCGTGATGCTTCGCAGAGCTGAAACCGACCCGCACATAACTACTGGTAAACCGCTTAGAGGATCTAAGCCTGCCTTGGCAAAGCGGTGTGAGCGGCCATTGAGATGTCATTTCATCTCAATGTCGGGTAAAAGTCCCACAAAATTGGAAGCAACGTCTCCAAAATGACCTTTACAGTGTTGAAGGGGGCGTTAAACCTCAAATCAAACAAAATAGATCCTATTTCCCAGCAAAAGATATGTAATAGTGATATACATGCACACAATTTATGCTACTAATGAACAGAATGCATTTATGGAAATGAGATAACTTAATAATAGATAATAAAGTTCTGATTAAGGCTGAAACTGTAATTCCTAACATGTTACAGACAGTTAATGGGGTTATGAACTTTGACAAGACACTGACCATATAGTGAATCACCTTTACCTGTTGACCGTCCATCTCACTGGACGCCTGGAAATCGCATTAGTCCAGTCCCAAACGTTTTGGAGATCAGAAAGTATTAGAGAGAAGAAATAAATGCATTGCTAATACAAAGGAGAAGATATTGGTTAAACTTTTGGACTGATTCCAGTCTATCCCTGGACAAGCTTAGAACCAATAAGCGGTGTACCAGTACTCATTTGCAGTCGGTTTCAGCTCTGCGTGGAAGCATCATAAAGCATTATCTATTTCTTCAAGCCCCGATGGGCGGAGACCAAGCGTTACAAAGGTGGTTGAATATTATTTGTACATAATGTCTTATTTGTGTCAAAATCATTCAATCCTCAGTGCTCATTGGAGTGGTCATGACCATTAGATCTTTTTGTTTATCGGACAAAATGTCATTTTTGGGCCTCGAACGAATATATTTTTTATCATATAACCTATAAATTGGCATACTTTCGTTGGTTTAAAGCACAATATATGACGCCTGAAATGTTTACATGTCCATATGGTCTTGAAAATTAAATTTCCCACATGGCTTCAGCTTCCGAAAGTAGATTTTCAATGCCATCACGAAAACACGCTAATATAATTTTGACCCCATTAACCCCACTTTTATCTAGTAAAACTCAGGTTTTCAGGGGTAAACCTTATTGTTCTTATCACAATTTTTCATCCTGAAATTCTCTTATTTTCGGCGATAAAGTTTACAAGATATTTGTATGGGCGTGTTTTCGTAATGCGACATCGCTTTATAAAATTAGACTCTGGGCTGTCAAACAGAGAATATCAATGTACATGTCGTCAATACATCAATCATTTTATTTTGTGAATATCTAATTAGAGAGTTGTTGACTATTGAGTCACGTGACATGATGTGATGTCGACAAGAGAATATCAATATTGACCTCGGCGTGTGTGTGCTATTCTAATGTGATTATCTAATTAGACAGTTGTTGACTATTGAGTCACGTGGCATGATGTGATGTCGACCAGAGAATACCAATATTGACCTCGGCTTTGCTGGCGTCAAATAACGTCACACGGGTGTGCTATTCTAATGTGATTAGCTAATTAGACAGTTGTTGACTATTCAGTCAAGTGGCATGGTGTGATGTCGACCAGAGAATACCAATATTGACCTCTTGCCTTGCTGGCGTCAAATAACGTCACACGGGTGTGCTATTCTAATGTGATTATCTAATTAGAAAGTTGTTGACTATTGAGTCACTGGGCATGATGTGATGTTGACCAGAGAATACCAATATTGACCTCGGCTTTGCTGGCGTCAAATAACGCCAGATGGATCTGCTATTCTAATGCGACATCACACTGATTATCAATTTTAATTTGAGAGGGATGACGAGAGGTGCACTTTTGTTTTTAGCCGCTGAAAAGTTGCCACTGAATTATTAAATAACTTCTTAGTTCATAGAAAAACACAAAAAGGGAGAGAGACAAATAATCTACCTTGTATTGCATTTGTTTGTTTGTACTGGAGTTTAACGGCCCAGTCAACACTGTTTTAGGTCATTTTTGAGCCGGTCAGTATACACACTTTTCCTGGGCAGGCTTATACGTAAGCGGTTAATAAGTACAGTGCACATTCTTTCGCCATAAACTGACAACTGTCTTGTATTGCATAGATGGTGAAATAGCATAGTCTGCAATTTCGCCATAAACAACCTCCGCAAATAGAACTCCCTGTATCAAACAGATGATCGAGGCTGAAGGATATATTTTTGAATAATTAATAAGGAAACAAGGATTAATTGATGGCTCTAAGTTCAAATATCAACTACGAGCAGCGTGAAGGAAATGATCGATCATAACTGGATTAGTAGTTGTACTTTTTATGGTCTGGAATTATTTTTTTTCACTGTTCCGAGATGAGAATGCCACTGTTGAACAGCCAAAGGTTTGCCCGCACTTCATTATAATTCCCCCATCGAAGGGGAGAAGGCATAAGATGTCGTTTTTCGCCTTTTATGCTCATTACGATAACATTCCAGTGCGACATAGCGCATTTTTTGTCACATCTCCAAAATGGTTAGTTCTCTGATGAAAATCCGCGATACTTTTTTCTTATTTATACTGCAAACATATGTTGTGGATGCTCGTTAGAACCGCCTCATTGAGGCGGTTCTGATAAGTACCCACAACCCGTGTATTGGAGCAGAATTAAGAAAAATAATGTATACCCCATAAACCCCACTTTTTTTCTTTATAAAGTGGGGTTTATGGGATGTTCATTTCACGAACTTGTTCACGTAATGCTTGCTTTCACGAAGCACTATGTATAATGTATCCTGAACCAACCCAGCAGGCACATGGAGTAATTGTGACATCACATCAACGTCGATGCGACGTCATGACGTTCATGCGACGTCACATCGTCGATGCCACGTCGTGACGTTGCACCGACGTTCATTGGACGTTGCCCTAGCGACGTGTGCCTGCTTCGAATGGATGGATTCTTACAAAACTTGCATGGTTACAAGGTTACATTACTATGATAGGGCAAGCAGTATTATATTTTGATGGCATTGTGCTCATTATTCTTAAAGGTTCACAGGCTTCCAAAAACTGTCAAATTTGGGTCAAAACTCTTAAACTAATGTTATGAAGACAAATATAAAACAATACATCATAGCAACCTACTGAAGACCTGATATGATTTTGGAGACATAATTTTCAAGGTCACTAGAAGGAACAACTTGTGAAATTATGCACTGACTGCACAGTTTCTCCTGCTGAACCAATTGCTGAAGGCCGGCCACAAATGGCGCAATATTTTGTAACATGCAAGAGTTTTCTTCTTTGTGGGCAAACACTCGGCTGTTTGTGGCCCAGGCAGGGCTGCTGCACAACTGTCTGTTTATGGCCAGTATGCCCTATTGGGGACACTTTCTTTTAATGTAGTGGACATCATTAAACCCCGGTCCCACAGAGCTTGCGACCGCGATGCGACCTTTCTGGGACTAAAAAAAATGGCAATCGCGGAGCGGTTGCAGAAGTCGCACGGAGGTTTTATAAAGGTTGCAGCAAGGTCGCGGGTAGGTCGCCGATCCAATTTAGTCGCCGATCGTGTTTTGTGCATGCACAAAAGACTGGCTGCGACTGATTTTAATCGTAGACTAGTTGCAATGGTTTTCTAGACGTCGCAGACCAATCTCCGATCGATCGCCGAACAGTCACCGATCGATCCCCGACCGAATTTATGCAAATTTTGCTGTAAATTCGAGCAACCTTATTGCAACTTATCGGAGACTGGTCGCAGACCGATCGCCGACTAATCGCATACTGATCCGCGATCGATTCACGACCTATCGGCGATCAGTCGGCAACTGTTCGGCGATGGGTCGGCGATCGATCGGAGATTGATCACTGATAAGTCGGAGATTGATCTGCGATTGGTCTGCAACTGGTCGCCGACAAGCTGTAAAAATGTGTTAAAACCACTGAAAGATTATAGCGCCAACTACAATGAAAAACTGTTAACATCCTAGCATCATTTCGACGACAGCTTTCAAAGAGGCAACATGGTTCGGAGAGGCAGACAAAAGAAAACGGCGGGCAGCCGAAAAAAAACGGGAAGCAAGGCTCGGGCACCAATTTCGGATGACGAGGACTTTTATGTTTTATACATGTATGTAGGACGACTATACATATTACAATCTGAGTTCCCGCCACTGTTTTCCCAATTATATCCATAGTTTGCACGCCTTCAAATCATATTTTCTTGTCATGGCACAGCGCCAATGTTATTCACATAATGTTTGTAATAGATCCTCTTACGTTTTGCTCCTCTTGTAGCCACGTTAGGTCAAGTAACATTTCTGACTTCATCGAAAACACTATCATCCCTCCAGGCCCCCGGGACAACTTGGTGATTATCGTCTTCACGGTCTAGGAGAGCATTCTGTAGGCCCGGGTACCTAATTCGCATTAGATTGTGAAGACAAACGCATGTCGCAGTATTGATGCCAACAGTGTCTGGTTCTTGAAGCGTAGTGATTAGAAGGCAGCGAAATCTGTTGGCCAAGATGTCAAAAGCAATTTCTACAATCCGTCTTGCCCTAGATAGTCTGTAATTAAACACTCTTTCTGATTCCGTCAGATTCCGTGTGGAGAATGGTTTCATGAGCCATGTACGTAAAGGGAAGGCATCGCCGCCCACCAAGAAATAAGGCATAGGCTCGTCGTCTTGTGGAAGAGGCTCGTCGGGAGGAAAACGCATGTTCCCAGCTTCTAGGGCGACCTTAAGATTGGACCGGTTGAACACAGCACAGTCGATACAGATCCATTACTCCCAATGTCGGCCCAGATAAATTTATAATCTGCATCAACAACACCTAGCAGAATTATGGAAAAGAACCCCTTATAATTATGGTACAGTGATCCAGAATCTTTAGGGGCTCTGATTGCCACATGTTTTCCGTCTATGGCTCCCACTGCATGTGGAAAGTTCCACCTAGATTCAAACCTTTCACTTATCAGGGGTTGACGGCGTTTTTACTAATTCGTCACTATATTCTTCCACTATTGCTCCACAGACTTCGCGAACAACTTTTGAAATAGTGTTATGAGCAACTCGGAACGCAAAAGCAAGGCTCCGATAACTGTTTCCAGTTGCCAGATATCGAAGTGTCACGGCAATCTTAAGTCCTGGGCTCAAAGATCTCCTCCAGTTCGTGTCCTGTTTTGTCAGTCTTGGTGTCAGACGTTGAACAACTTCATGAAACATTGCTGGTTCCATTCGGAGATAGGCTACGAAATCCCCCTGACTTTCTCTCTCCAACTCCACCATTAAATTTTCGAAATCTCCAAACTGAGGCCTTCTGGCAATCCAAGGCCTTTTCCAATAACACCTTCGTCGTCTATGCCTTATACGTCTGTAGATCACAACAGTCATAAATGCTGCTTGCTGGTTGAACTGTTGTAAGCGAATTAATTGCTGTGTTGCCATGATGAAAATTTCCACAGAAAGATTTGATCTCTCTCGAAAAAAATTCAGAAATGATTTGATCTCTCTCGAAAAATTTAGTTTATTTTTGTCTGTGTCAAAAAAAACGCAAAACAATCTCCGACAAGTCGCCGATCGGTTTTATCCAGTCCCTGAAGAGTCGCCGATTGATCGCCGACTAGTCGCCGATCATGTTTCACTTGTTGCAAGTCAGTCGCTGATCATACGGCGAATCTTCGGCGACAAGTCGCTGATCAATCGCCGACTTCGGGCAACATTAATCGCCGATTGTTCGGCGACCGGTCGCCGACTAGTCGGCGCCGGGTCGGCGATCACATTTACGGAGCAAATTTAGTTGCAGCAGTTGCAAAGGTCGCGGGCCAGTTGCAACGATATCAGTTGCAGAGGGGTCGCATCGCAGTCGCAAGGTCTGTGGGACCGGGGCTTTACATTAGTTAGCATATGCATTTAGATAACAATTGGCACCGGCTGGCAGGCGCTGCGTCAGGGGTGCTTTAGAGAGAGATCCGCAAACTGCGAACGGGCCGACGCAGCGCCCCTTATCCGCGGTCAGCATTTATTCAGGTCTTAATATATGTGCAACCCCTTCCTAGTCATTAAAATCACACACATAGTTGTGTGCTGCCCGCTGGCCTACGCCAGTAAATATACTGTATGGTTATTCTGATGCTTGAAGACGGCATGTGATCAGGGACATACCATGCACTGCATCAGTGAAATCTGGACCAAAACCTGTGTCGCCGAGAGCACGTACGCCTACAACACATACATGCCGTACACTGCTTCAGTTGCTGATTCTGAGTACAATCGCCGCGGATATATCAAAACATAATTAGAGTCTCCACCAGAAAACCGGTCACGGACTGCTTACTTTAGCTCTGAGAAACCTGGCACCAAACCATGTGTTGCTGCGGTCAAATACGAAACCTGAACTGCTGGTTTTGAGTGCACTTACTGTAAAACACTTTTATTTGGCGGTCATTTTATTTTGGCGCTATTGGCGATCAAGGAAAAAACGCCAAAATAAAGAAAACGCCAATAAAGATCAAATAGCACAAGAGAAGAATAACTAACTGGCAGAAATTGTATTCCAAATACACATCACAAGTATGATATATGACAATACAACGCCAGTCAGTCAAGGGCATTATCCTTGACAGAGGTCGAACATAGGGTTAGGGAGCGTAGGTCAAAGTTTATTCCATCCAGCCAGAGTAAAATATCTTCAAAACTACGGTGATGACAAGGTCAAAAATCATATGTAAGGTGGCTGGGGATAAAATCTCGGAAGAGTTCGAAAACTGGCCAAGTCGGCCCATTTATCATAGAGTTACGTCCCTTTGATTGCTGAAAATGCCTATTTTTAGCTCGGCTATTTTTAGCTCGGCTGTTTTCGAAGAAAACGACGAAGTATTGTCATAGCTCTGGCGTCGTCTGCGTCGTCGTGCAAAAACTTGGACATTTTGTAATATCTCTGTCATTACTGAACATATTTACTTGAAACTCGGACTAGTTGTTCATTATGAAAAGTGGAACTCATACCAATAGGTGAGGTAACCCTCAAAATATTTTGGCACAGTTATGCCCCTTTTTCGACTTAGAAGTTTTGCAGCCGAGCGTTGGCAACCGCATGCGGTGCTCTAGTTGACCCTGTCATCACCGTAGCCCCTTCTGTTTTGATTGGATCTTTCTGAAACTTATATGCAAGGTGGCTTGGGATAAAAACTCGGATGAGTTCGAAAACCGGCCAAGTCGGCTCATCTATCATAGAGTTACGTCACTTTGATTGCTAAAATGCCTATTTTTCACAATGTCATCACCGTAGCCCCTTCAGTTTTGATCGGATCTTTCTGAAACTTATATATAAGGTGGCTGGCGATAAAAACTCGGAGCACTTCGATGACCGGCTAAGTCGGCCCATTTATGATATAGTTACGTCCCTTTGATTGCTGAAAATGCCGATTGTTTTTACATTGTCATCACCGTAGCCCCTTCTGTTTTGATCGGATCTTCTTGAAACTTATATGTAAGCTGGCTGGATGAGTTCGAAAACCATTTATCATAGAGTTACGTCCCTTTCATTGCTGAAAATGCCGAATTTTGGACCTTGTCATCACCTTAGCCCCTTCAGTTATGATCGGAACTTTCTGAAACATATATGTAAGGAGGCTTGGGATAAAAACTCGGATGAGTTCGAAAACTGGCCAAGTCGGCCCGTTTATCATATGATTGCTGGAAATGTCGATTTTTGACCTTTTCATTACCTTCAGTTTTGATTGGATCTTCCTGAAACGCACGTATAGGTAAGTCAGGGTTAAAAGCTCGGATGAGTTTGAAAACAAGCAATGTGGGTCGATAACTGACGGAGTTATGTCCCCTCCCTTGCTGAAAATGCTTGTTGTTGACCTTGTCATCACCGTAGCTCCTTCAGTTTTGATCGGATCTTCTTGAATCTTACAAACAAGTAAGTCTGGGATAAAAGCTCAGACGAGTTAAAACATTGACGAAGCTGGCCCATCTATTGTAGAGTTACCTCCCCTTTACTGCTGAAAAAATGCCTATTTTTGACCTTGTCATCACCATAGCTCCTTCAGATTTCATCGGATATTTTTGTAACTTACATGTTAGTAAGTAAGGGATAAAACCTTGGCTGAGTTTAAAAATGGGTGAGATCAGCCTATATTTCGGATAGTTATGTCCGCCTTGATAATAGAAAATGCATATTTTTGACCCTGTCATCACCGTAGCCCCTTCAGTTTTGATCGGACCTTCCTGATACTTACCTACAAATAAGTTGGGATTGGGAGCTTGTATAAGTTCGAAAATTAGCGATGTAGGTCGAACACTCATGGAGTTATGCCCCCTACTTTGCTGAAAATGCTTAGTTTTGACCTTGTCATCACCATAACCCCTTCAGTTTGATTGGATCTTCTTGAAACTTACAAACAAGTAAGTCAGGAATAAAAGCTCGGATGCGTTCGAAAACTGACGAGCTTGACTTATCTATTGTAGAATTGCGTCCCCTTTACTGCTGAAAATGCCTATTTTTGACCTTGTCATCACCATAGCCCCCTTTCAGTTTTCATCGGATCGTCTTGAAACTTACATGTAAGGAAGTAAAGAATAAAACCTCGGCTGAGTTCAAAAATTGGTGAGGTCAGCCTACATTTCAAAGAGTTATGTTCCCCTCGATTACAGAAAATGCCTATTTTTGACCTTGTCATCACCGTAGCTCCTTCAGTTTAATCGGATCTTCTTGAAACTTACATGTTAGTAAGGCAGGGATAAAATGGATAAGTTCGTGAACTGATGAGGTCAGCCTATTTATCATAGAGTTACATCCCTTGGATTGCAATAAAGACCTCTTTTTGACCGTAACTCCTTCAGTTTTCATCGGATCTTCTTGAAATGTATATGGTAGTAAGTTAGGGATAAAAGCTCATACAAGTTTGAAAACTAGCAATGCCAGTCAGTTAATCATGGAGTAATGTCCAATTCTTGGCTGAAAATGCTTATTTTCGACCTTGTCATCACTGCTGCCCCATCAGTTTTGATCGGATCTTCATGAAACTTAGAAACAAGTAGGTCAGGCAGAAAAGCTCGGAGGAGATGAAGTTTGTCTATTTATCATAGAGTTTCTTTCTTTTTTTTTTCTTTCTACTGATACTGCGTCGGTCACATTTGGTCATTACCGCAGGTGTACATAACATACACTCCAGGTTTGCAGGATGAAAGCCTACACAGAAATCATGTAATTACGGTAGGGATGTTTAACCTGCACAGGGGATGGTTCTCCCTGCACAGGGGGCCTCCAGTTGAAGGACGGTGTACTTTATGACATTCATCCCTGCAAATGATGCCAATGGAACGTGTTCGGACACTTGAAATTTTAACGCCGCTGCCGGGGATCGAACCCGGGACCTCTAGCACCAGGTGGCAAGTGGCAAGTGCACTAACCACTGAGCCATCACGCTCCACTACATCCCTTTGATTGCAGCAATTAATTGCTTATATTTGACCTTGTCATCACCATAGCCCCTTCAATTTATATCGCGTCTTCTTGAAAGTTACATATAAGCAAGTCAGGGATAAAAGCTTGAATGAGTTTGAAAACCGGTGAAGTCAGCTGATTTATCATAGAGTTACATTCTACTTGATTGCAGAAAATACTTACCGTGTCATCACTTTGACCTCAAATAAAACCTTCAGTAAAGGTTGGCACTTCCTGAAACTTTGAATCTGTTAGCTCAGGTGAGCGATACAGGACCATCTTGGTCCTCTTGTTATGTTTTGTTTGGTGCTGTTAGTTCGCCTATGTTTGTGCATGTGCGTAAATACACTCTGTGTCTGTTTAGCGTCATGTCAACCGTGAGTATGGGAGACCGGGGATAACTGATACATTTTTTAGACTTTTTGGTATATCTAGTGATCTGTCTGGCCGATTATGGTCATCTTTGTATCTTCTAAAAGCTCTATCTTTTCTGAATCTAAAACAATATTATAATACTAAAATTTTGGCTTTTTTCCTCCGTTTATGTAGACCTTTCCGAAAACACGCCTATTCGAATACATTGTAAATTTTACCATGCAAAAACAAAACACTTCAGATGAAAAATTGTGATATTTTTCTTATTTCTGCTCAAAATATAGATTATGGGTACACGTTAGAATCTCCTCATTAAGGCGGTTCTAACGAGTACCCACGATCTTTATTTTAGAGCAGAAATAAGAAAAATAAAGTTTACCCCTGTAAACCCCAGTTTTACTATATAAAAGTGGGGTTCAAGGGGGTCAAAATTATATAGGCATGTTTTCGTGATGTTTTACGGCAGATCGAATGCATTAACTTGCCCAAGTGCTGGGTCATGTTGATGCAAGGCTTGGGGCAAATTTATGCAGTAATTTATTTTTCGCTACAGGCAACGGAAATCACAATAAATTGTGCGAGTCAAACTGTCACTGGCTATCAACCCAAGTGGTATCTTTGAGCCTGTAGGGCGAGATGTCATTTCATCTCAATATCGGGTAAAAATACCATAAAATCGAAAGTTACGTCTCCAAAATGATCAACTAGTTTTGACGGGGACGTCAAACCTCAATTTAAATATAATGTCCCCAGACGGTTGAAATGTCAGTATGTGGTGTATATGTCTATAAAATATATGCCATAAACCATGTTGTGGTAGTTGCGGAAACAAGAATTTCTGCTAATCACGAAAACACGCCTATATAACCGTGACCCCCTTGAACCCCACTTTTATAAAATAAAAGAGGGGTGTACAGGGGTAATCCTTTATTCTTATTTCTGCTCTAAAATATAGATTGTGGGTACCCGTTAACCCGATGAGGCGGTTCTAACGTGTTCCCACAATCTATATTTTGAGCAACAATTAGAAAAATACCACAAATTTTCATCATCACTTTTTTATTTTTACGGCGGTAAAATGTACAGTGTATTTGTATAGGCGTGTTCAATTATGAAATACTGGAAGAAATTCTGACTGAAATAGGGACGCGTTGTTAAATTCACTGAACATTGTTGTCTTTCAGAGGTATTGCTGTCATGATAACATCATACAAAACTACCACTGGTTATCGAATAAATGGTTTATGAAGGCTGGAAAATGCAGTTAAGCAATAAAAGATAACCAAACAAGCGCACCCAGTAAAGCAGAAAACTGTGGCTGCTGTATCATGACAACGCAAATTAAACATGGTTTACGCTTGTCATCAAGCTTTGGAGACTTTTAATAGCTAACCTGAACACAAAGTTATAAACAAGAGCCCATGGGCAACTTCGCTCACCAGAGCTCAAGTGGGCATAAATTATCCCACCCTTGATGGCCATTTATTTTAATCGACCATAAGTAGTAGAGGCCAATCGCATGACCGTTGCTGCTAAATTATTTTGAAATCAACCATTGTTTTTTTTTTTTTTTGTTGCCGTCGCATACATTATGGTCAGCTTTGAACAATCTCAGCAGGTCTAAAGTCCAAAATGTTGCATACCAAGGTCTTGTATTTCCTGAGATGCAGAATTCAAAATTACTTTTGGCCATATATTGGTGTGACAACCACACAGATCCCTCAAACAAACTTTGATTTCTCGACCACACTGATGCAGTATATGTAATTTGGTATCAGTTAGCTCAGTAGTTTTGGAAAAAAATAGAAATATGTAATCTTATGGTCCCAGAATCATTTAGCTGGTCGCAAATATCAACTCTGATGTCATAAGCTGCAACAGAACTATAAAATCCTGTCTTTGCCATACAAAACCCTAAGTGACCATATGTGACCTTGACGTAAGAAAGATCAAGGTGAACCAAATGACATCATTTGAACAAACGTGAAAGGGACAGGGTCCCCAATATTGTATATCAAGTTTCAAGGCAATCGGTCTTTTGGTTCCTGAGAACGGGCGATTTCAAACGTTTTTACCATATATGGGCATGGTAGACATTTTGGTCATGTGACCCAGACATTCAGAATATATGTTTGTTCTTCCACCCCATGGCGGCTTCACATGAAATTTTGTTCCAATTGGCCTTGTAGTTTCAGAGGAAATGTCCTTTGGAGTTGTTTTGATGTTCAAATGAGAAAAGAGGGTAGGTACATTTATTTCCCCTTTTTATGTCTTTTCCCCTCTTGTTTGATTTTCTAACTACATTTTCAAGATGCTGAGAGACCTCTCAATAAATTCATATCATAATTAAGTGACAGAAAATCAGGTGCATTAAACTCCTTAAATACGGGTGCTACGAATTTCAAATCCCCGACTAGTAGGAGGAGATGCGGACACAAGAACTTTTAGTGATAAAGTGGCTAAAACTGACAAAGGGCCATAGCTCTGGTAAAAATTAATTGAGCGTGACCTTGATGAAATATGAGTGAAATATAGAGATTTCTCAGTGAAATAAAAAACTAGATATAAGGCCTCTGTTTCAAACAATGAAGATACGATTTTTGTATTAGACTGTTTGTGAATTAGATAAAAGGATATGAATGAAATGCAGCCCCCTAAATTCGCAGGCAAGCCTATATCGTAAATATACATGTATAGTTCCAGCCATTTGTATTGTTGTGGTGGGTTTGAAGGTCCATATCACTTCTTCTTCGTATGCCCTTGGTATTGTGATATTAGAAACTGATACTTACCGCAAGATTTAAAAAAGTACTATACGCGTGATTTACTCTTTGGGAAAGACAATGCTAACTCAACCGAAAATGAAATAGTGTTTCCCGAAATCCAAGATTATATTCTATACTCAAGCATATTCACAGAAGAAAGTTACTTGTGGGGTATATTACATAGTTTCCTACAGCTTGCAGTACTCGCGTGGTTTAGTTAATAGTGACAAAATCAGTCAGATCACGGGCCGGAAGAGCGTGCCGAGTGACGTCATTAAAATCGGCCGATTTGTGACGTCACTCGTAAATTCCTTCACGTTAGACGTTGAAACGTCATTTTCTCGCACCGAAAACGTTACAAAAGGACATAAATTCATGTGTTACAGTCAATAAGTTTAGTGGATTTTCTTCTAAAAATGGCGAAAGGTTGTTGGAATTTGAAGGATTCGGGAAAGAATCAGAGCCACCAAGTTTGAACACAAAACATGAAGGAACCACAACAAAAGCACCGACTTGGAACGGTCAGTAAAACTGCTGGTGGGTATCATTCCAGAAAAAATGGATTTATGAGAACCCAAAATATATTGTTTTCAGCACTCCCTCACATTCACACAAAAAGACGGCTAATTGTTAACCGTACGGCCCCCGCCCATCGGGGCTTGAAGAAATAGAAATGGACTGCATGATGCTTCCACGCAGAGCTGAAACCGACCCGGACAAGAGTACTGGTAAACCGCTTAGAAGATCTAAGCCTGCCCAGGCAATGCGGTGCGAATCGGCCTGTCCATGCTTATAAACCCTATTGGTTTCACTGGGCGGCAGGGCTTGTGATGTCATTTCATATCAATGTCGGGTAAAAGTCCCACAAAATTGGAAGCGAACGTCTCCAAAATGACCTTTAAAGTGTTGACGGGGACGTTAAACTTAAAATCAAACAAAGCACCTTTCATATTATCAAAACAGCCAGCCCAAAATTAACTAGACATCTATTGTCAAAAAACAAATTGACATGAGCGATTCTCGTCTAGTATTCCCCGGGGTCATAAACCACACACAGCAGGATTATATCATAGGCCTCAGTCAAAGTGAGCCAATCTGTGTGGCCGTCGATAAAGTTGAACATGCGTGATAACACCAACCAATGGAAGGCTAGGATTATATCGTTTAAACGACATATTATGTTGAAAAAAACAAGATCAATGGGAGGTCAAGATTATGTCGATTAAACGATATCTTTATTGTTTTAAATTCCACGCTACTTTTACAGAGTGGAAAGGAAAACATTAAATATGTCGTTATATAGTTTAAACGACATATTTCTTGTTTTCCTCTCCACGCTAATTTTATTGTTTTAAATTCTGTTCTGCTAGAAACTGGAACAGAAATGTCCCTTCCAGGGTTCCGTAGCCTGTAGCTGAGTAATATCCCATCCACCTGTGACTGCGACTAATTTTGTGCAAACAGTGCAGTTTCCCAGAGATTATCCTGATTTCCTGCCCTGGAACAGTTGATAATTTGACAGAACTCATACAGAATATTACTTGTATACAGAAATAGATCCTAAATGTCATGTTCTTTTCTGTGTTAAAATCCTCGCAAAAGCAGGGTATATTTTTGACAGAGCAACCAGACTTTTTTCTTTCTTTCTTTCTTTCTTTCTTTCTTTCTTTCTTTCTTTCTTTCTTTCGTTCGTTCTTTCTTCGTATACTGCCTTCGCCCTCGCGGGCATTTTCGGCAGGTGTACATAACACTCCAGATTTGCTGGCTAGTCGTGTAATTAAGGAGGGGTCGTTTACTTGCAAATGGAGCCTCCCTTCACAGAAGTCCTCAAGGCCCGATCCGAAAGACGGTGCACTTTGTACCATGTATATCTCCCTGCAATTGGTACCAGTGGAGCTTGTTGGACGCCGTAATTTTTCTACCGCTACCGGGAATCAAACCGATTTGGTGGGGGGTTGGGGCGTGAGGAGGGGGATCTGATATCAGAGCCAAGCGCGCTAACCACTGAACTACCACGCTCCACACAAAAATCAATAGTTTCGTATTTCATCAGTCAGCATCAGTCTCGCCACTTTGGACATTTCCTTCCTGATTCCCGGGACTTCCGTGGAGTGTGGATCATGTTTGCTGATGTTGGCTCGGTGGGGGACGCCTATAAGTCCGCGGGTAGGCTCTCTTGCCTGATGCCTCCAGCTGACCTGTCTCATAGGCTACGTCGGTCGGTGTGTGCTCGGAGGGGGATGTGCTGTGTTTGCCGGGTCTTGTCCATCATCCGTTTCGGTTTCAAAACTTTGGGGTTGAGACACACTGATGAAGATTAAATATCAGAAAGGCCTCTGTGTCACTAAATTTGGTATAGTTACGCCTTAATTACATACGGTCTTCGATGATAGGTTATGCTACCTCAAGACATCATGTGAACAAGTCTGTGATATGAACATCCCTTAAACCCCACTTTATTAGCCCCCACCCATCGGGGCTTGAAGAAATAGATGGGCTGTATGATGCTTCAACGCAGAGCTGAAACCGACCCGTACACGAGTACTGGTAAACCGCTTAGAGTATCTAAGCCTGCCCAGGCAATGCGGTGCGAGTCGGCCCGTCCATGCTTATAAACCCTATTGGTTTTATTGGGCGGCTGGGCTTGAGATGTCATTTCATCTCTGTGTCGGGTAAAAGTCCTACAAAATTGAAGCAACGTCTCCAAAATGACTTTTACAGTGTTGACGGGGACTTTTAACTTCAAATCAAACAAAACAAAACCCCACTTTATATAGCGAAAACTGGGGTTTACGGGGGTATACATTATTTTTCTTATTTCTTGGAGGCGAAAGGGCTGAGAGTGAATGCAGGAAAGACAAAGATCATGATCTGTGGTACAGGTCTGGACCTCCTGCAGAGTACAGGCCAGTTCCGATGCGCCGTATGTCGCACTGGCGTGGGCAGCAACAATATAATTTGTAATGGCTGCACGTTCAATGCAATGGGCTCAAGCGCTTAATAGAGGACCCTGATTACAGGTGTACATTGTGCCAAGGAACTGCACGCCCCTTAGATGGCAGACCACAGAGGGAAGTCCCAGTCGGATCCGACAAGCTGGAGGTTGTAGCTTCATTTTGCTACCTAGGTGATATGCTCTCAGCAGCGGGTGGTTGCGACCTTTCAACCACATCGCGCGTGCAAACAGCCTGGAAGAAATTCAAGTAGTTGCTACCAGTTCTCCCTCCCCGCCACCTCTCGTTCAAGACACGTGGCCTTGTGCATAGCTCTTGTGTGCGGAGCGCAATGCTCCATGCCAGTGAGACATGGCCATTGACAAAGCCAAACCTCCAACGTCTTCAGCGGAATGGCAGGCAATGATCAGACAGATCTGCAATGTCAAGCCACAGGACGCTGTCACCATCAGGTCCAGTGAGTTAGTTGAGCGTCTTGGCATTGAGGACCTTGACCTCATCCTGAAAGAGAGAAGGCTCTGCTGGTATGGACATGTGGAACGCTCCAACGGTGCAGTCAAGACTGCCAGGACATACAGGTAGGTGGAAAGCGGGGTCCTAGAAAGCCCAAGATGACCTGGAAGCAGCTGACAGAAAGCGGTTGCAGAGAATGGAAGCTCTCGCTATGATCCTCATGACAGACAAGCCCGGATATCTGGTGTAAGATCTGCCAGGCGTGCAGCAAGTCAGCTACCTGAAAGGGGGCCCACTTATGTGAACGTTGCACCTGTACCTGCACGTTAATCAAAAATGCGTTGATGATGATGATGATGATTTCTGCTACAAGGCATAGGTTGTGGATACTCGTTAGAACCGCCTCATTTAGGCGGTTCTAACGAGTGCCCAAAACCTATATGTTTGCAGTAAAAATAAGAACAATATCACGGATTTTCCTCAGGAAACTAGCCTTTTTGGAGCACAGGCACTTGGTCCGTTAATTTGTCCGAAAAACGTGTGAAATGTGATTAAAGTAAAAATATGAGTAAATTTTTTTTTATACTGGTATAGAAAGCTAGACAAGGTTCACAACAAACCAGCACCGTTTTCAGGGTACACATTAAATGACAATTGGCACAGGTACAGTTTTTGACACAGGAAGGTATATTTTGTATGAAAGTCAACCTAAGGCATGCAGAATTTCAATAAAATAATGCAGAACATCTGGATCAAGCCACATTGTGATCTACACGTCAAATTACCCCGGATAGTATTTAGTAGGACAACTAACTGTCACACCAACTCCATGGTTTTTCACTGTTTCCCTGCGATTTCCTGTTGAAATCCGATAATGTCAGCACCAAAGCCATCTTAACTATAAATCTCAATGAAGATGCTCTCACCTGATGCAAAAGTTTCCGCCAGTTAACCATTATTACCAGCAAATTTCGCCTTTTTTGTGTGGGAGCAGGCATTTCTAATTGCAATTTTTTTCATTCTATATTTTGAAGCTGATGTAATCCGAGAGCTGATTGGTCGAAATCGCTGGATTTCCCAAATTTCGACCAATCAGCGCGTGGATTACATCAGCTTCAAGATACAGAATGAAAACAATACTGCTTTGGGAAATGCCTGCTCCCACACAAAAAGGTGAAAATTGCTGATAATAACGGTTATCTGGAGAAAGATTTTGCATTAGGTGAGAGCATCTTCGTTGATATTTATAAGAATGTTGGCTTTTGTGCTGACATTACCTGATTTCCGCAGGAATTCGCAGGGAAACAGTGAAAAACCATTGAGTGGGTGTGACAGTTAGTTGTCCTACTAAGGTCTATCCGGGGTAATTTGACGTTTAGATCACGATGGGGCTTGAACCAGGAGTTCTGCATTATTTTGATGAAATTCTGCATGTCTTAGGTTGAAGTTCATACAAAATATACCTTCCTGTGTCCAAAAATGTGCCAGTGCCAATTGTCATTTTATGTGTACCGAGAAAATGGCACTGGTTTGTTGAGAACCTTGTCTAGCTTTCTATACCAGTGTGAATTTTTTTTTTTACTAATATTTTGTCATTTTACCTATTTCACAAGTTTTTCGGACAAATCAATGGGCCAAGCGCCTGTGTTTAGGAGCTGTGAAAAGAAAATGCACAATGTTATCATAATGGAAAAGTCATCGCCAGGATATAATAATAAGTTTTGAGGAATACTTTGTCTGTACTGTTTAACTACACACAACCAAACTATAGAGACAACTCTCACATGTTCGCATAACTACTACTGCAACTGCATTATAGCTTAATGATCCATTTTTACTGAGAAGAATAAGATTTTAGTTTTTGTCAAAATCTGCAGCAACAAGTTTATTCAGACTCGATTCTAGCCATACCCCTATATATTTACATGTTACCCCAGGTTCATATGTGCGGAACTAAAACATATGCGGCCCCCGCCAATTGGGGCTTGAAGAAATAGATGGGATGCATGATGCTTCCACGCAGAGCTGAAACCGACCGCACATGAATACTGTTAAACCGCTTAGATGATCTAAGCCTGCCCAGGCAAAGTGGTGCGAGTCGGACCGTCCATGCTTATAAACCCTATTGTTTTCATTGGGCGACAGGGCTTGAGATGTCATGTCATCTTGATATCGGGTAAAAGTCCCACGAAATTGGAAGCAACGTCTCCAAAATGACCTAAATAGTGTTGACGGGGACGTTTAACCTCAAATCAAACAAACAAAACATATGCACCCTTTATTGTTTTATTGCTATTTATACAACAATCGTGTGTACAGAATGGTGCTATAAGAATCGGTTATAAGAACTTTGGACAAGACATATCACCGATGGTTAGAACTGGTAGCTCAAATGCGTCTTTTTGCGGGAAAAGTTCTTATAGTTTCCAGTTCTGTGGTGAAAGGATAACCCTTACTAGAACATATTTAGCATAATTGGATTATAACTTTTTAGGCTTTCCTGATTTGAATGGTCACTGGAATGATTGCTCACTGCTTTTGCGGTTGCATCTAAAACGCGAAAATTTCTAAAGCTAACATAAATGTTCAATTGTAGATTTTCAGTCAAGCGCTGAGTAACTTTCTGCGAACGGCCATGCTATCTCTGGCATGTCTGCGGCACAGTGACGTCCAAACGGTGCACTATATGACCGAGCTACGGACTACTGTCTCTTTCCAAAATCAGATATAAAAGTGTCCATTGATACGGTAATGGAGCCTTTGTACGCATACTGTAAACTATTTGGCCGTCATTTTTTGGCGCTATTGGCGGTCAAGGAAAAAAGCCTCAAAAACAAAAAAGAAAAAAAAATCATTAAAGGTGAATCAAAATACTGAAAGTACTGAGGAAAGTTGATTTATGAGTAATAATTATCATGATAACAATGTCAGTAGTAGACCAAGGAGTTCTCGAGATATTTTGTTGACAAGGTCCCAGAAGATTAAACAATGCGATGTAGAAAAAAAAGATTGATTGTTTTGAGTTTAACGACAGGTCAACCCTTGTGGGTCATTTTGTGTCGTCTCCCAGATAAAGGGTGAAAAGAGATAGAAGAGATTGTAGAGATGAAAATGAGGGACAGAGGAGTAAGAGGAGAATGAATGGAAGTGTAGAAACAGAAGAAATACCCTCAACCATCACCTGCTGCAAGGACAGAAGGCCTCGCCCAACTGCAAGCCAATATCAGCTGGACGCCCAAGTGACACAAGATACATATCACCTTTGCCTCACCCATCCACCCCCACGAAGGAAACAAAGAAAGAAAGAAAGAAAGAAAGAAAGATAAACGTGCCTGTTATTTTTTTCATGGTAAAATAGAAGTAAAGGCAATGATCAGGAATGGATACAATTAACCCACATCTCCCGTCAGAGACATCAAAGGGAAGGAAACACAAACATGAAATGACCAGATCCTAATAGTAACACTAATAGCTGAAAGCCAAAAGGACAGTTACTTTCCCACAAAATGGCCAAATTAGCTATCCAAAGCAAAAAATAAAAATAAAAATAAAAATAAAAAATAAATAAATAAATATATATAAGCGATAACACACTCAAAGACAAACCATAACAAAAATAACCAGTGACAGAAGAACCGCCTAGGAAAGGTCAGTGAAACGTATTCCACTTTGGGGCTTTAATCGATTTTACGCGGCCGCGATCCTCGCCCTTTCTTCCGTCGCGATGTAGACAAACACTTTGTTCAGTCCACATGAAGGCCTCCTATCTCATCAGTGCAACAACTCCGTAAACCATATATTTCTAAATTAGCTCAGGACATTCATTCTGTGCATTTCCCATCTGCTAAAAATCTTACAGAGAAGTTCTACTAGCGGGCACTTGACGTCTTAGCAACGTCGCGTCGTATCAACGACGATGCACATACAAGTACGCTGTGCGGCCGCTGGAGCTGTTTTCCTTCGGACGTGGTAACATAAAGAGGAAAATAACTTGACGAAAAAAGATCATTTTTAAACCATTTGATTTAGACATAATAGATAAGTTCTTAATAGTTAGATCCCTTGGAAGCAAAGAATACACCAAACAAACGAAAAAAGCACACTCGGTTTTATTGAGTCTGTTCATGACCAGTACTTAAATGTGCAACACCGGCCACGTCCTCTAGCGCCGGCTTAAGCAGAACTCTATTTTCAAAAAGATTCAATATGAACTCAGTGATCCCAAAGGACCAGAAAATATAATCTGCACTATGATGATGTATGGGGAGACGTTTAAACTGAATAGGCTACTCTGTGATGACAATGTAAAAAACAGGTCTTTTCTGCAAACAAAGTGACGTAACTCTGTGATAAATAAGCCGACCTCACCGGTTTTCGAACGCCTTTGAGCTTTTATCCCTGACTTGCTTATATGTAAGTTTCAAGAATATCAAATCAAACCTGGAGGGGCTACGGTGATGACAAGTTAAAAAATAATCGATTTCAGCAAAGTAATGAGTAATTGACCAACATCACTCCTTTTCGAACCCATCTAAGCTTTTATCCCTGACCTACTTGTTTGTAATTTTCAAGAAGACATGACGAAAACTGTAGGAGTTACGGTGATGACAAGGACAAAAATAGGCATTTTCTGAGATCAAAGGGAGGTAACGCTATGATAAATAGGCTGACCTCATAATTTTTCGAATTCATCCAAGCTTTTTTCCCTGCTCCGTCTTTGGTCGGGCCCCTCGGAGTCTAACTGTTGGTGTTCTTTTGCTCCAACAATTCTGTTGTTGTATGCTGTCGAGTCCTCAACCTTGTTTCATCTCTGTAGTTTTTTGATTTGTATGTTCTCGGAGATGTTACACTGATGAGTTAGGAAGCCTTCATGCGGACTAAACAAAATTAGTGTATACCGCGACGGAGGTAAGGGCGAGGATTATGGCCATGTAAAATCGTTGAAGCCCCCCAGTGGAATTCTTTCCACTGACCGTTCCAAGGCGGTTCTTCTGTGACGGTTTATTTATGTTGTTGTTTGTTACTTACTGTGTGTATCACTTGTGTCTTTTTATTTTGGATGGCCATTTGGCCATTTTGTGGGAAAGTAACTGTCCTTATGGCCTTCCTTTGTTTAGGTTTCCATTGTGGTCTGGTCGCAAAGATCAGGAATCGATACAATTAACTTACTCCCCCATCAAAGACACCAAAGGGGGGAGTAAGTTAATTACATCGATTCCTGATCTTTGTTTTACTTCTACTTTCCTTACATGTAAGTTTCTAGAAGATCCTATAAACACTCTAGGGGCTACGGTGATGACAAGTTAAAAAATATGCATTTTCTGAAATCAAGGGGGACATAGGTCTCTAAAATATAGGCCGACCTCACCAAATTTTAAACTTTGCCGAGGTTTTATCCAAATACTTACCTACAAGTGAGTTTCAAGAATATCCGATGGAAACTGAAGGGGCTACAGTGATGACAAGGTCAAAAATAGACATTTTTAGCAATCAACGGGACGAAATTCTACCATAGAGAGGCCAACTTCGTCAGTTTTCGAACGCATTCGAGCTTTTATCCCTGACTTACTTGTTTGTAAGTTTAAAGAAGATCCGATTAAAACTGAAGGGGCTACAGTGATAACAGGGTCGTCAAACATAAGCATTTTCAGCAAGATAGTGGACATAACTCCGTAAGTATTCAACCGACATTGCTAGTTTTCGAACTCATCCGAGCATTTAATATTGACTTACTTGTTTCTAAGTTTCAGGTAGTTCCGATCAAACCTGAAGGGGCTACAGTGATGACAAAGTCAAAAAAACTGGCGCTTTCAGCAATCAAGGGGATGTAACTCATTGATTGATTAACGGGCCGACTTGGCCGGTTTTCGAACTCACTCGAGTTTTTTGTCTCCAGCCGCCTTACGTATAAGTGTCATAAAGATCCGATTAAAACTGAAGGAGCTACAGTGATGCCAAACATTTTCCCATTGTAAGTCTATGGGACCTTGTGATTGCTATAGCAGCTAAAGTTTTCATTCGATTGTGAAAAAAATAATTAAGTCATCAATGCCCAATCGGACGCATGCTACAGATGAGAAATGGTTGAGATCAGCCTGCAGGTTGCAGAGATATAACTGGTCAAAGGTGTGGACGAACGGCCGGACGGACGGCGCACGGACTGACGACCAACTTTATTATTTGCTCCCCTGGAACCTTCGTCCCAGGTGAGATAAAAAGCGTACCTGGATTCAATACATGGTCCGTGATAGACACATGAACCATTGCAGACGGGAAGCTTCTGCAGTTAGTAACTTTGGCTCAAACGATATACACTCGTCCCAAAAAGAGAGTAAAGTTTTACAATTGAATTCCCAGTGTTTCATTTCATGTCATTGTATTAGGAAGTAATTGAGCTAAATTATCTGTTGTGGGACATGTTTTCTTGCAATATTAATGCCATCGCATTGTTTTTAAGAGCAACATTGGATTAATGTTATTACTTAGTCTAAGCAATTGACTGGATGTTTAAAGCGATGCCATTTATTCCCCGATGAGGATACGAAATAAAGCTTTTTTTTCCAAATCAAACCAAACAAAAACAAATACAATAAAACAATCATCACGCTAACACACCCGTGCGATATAATGTATTTTTCCCATCTCTAAAATGGCTACATTTCTGATGAAAATCGGTTGTATTTTTCTTATTTATACTGCAAACATAGGTTGTGGGTGTTCGATAGAACCGCCTTTATGAGGCGGTTCTAACGAGTACCCACAACCTATGTCCTTAATGAGGCGGTTTTCAGGCAGCACCCAGAACCTATGTCGTGGAGCAGAAATAAGAACAATAATGTATCCCCCTCCCCCGTAAACAGCAGTTTTGTCTGTATAAAGTTGGGTTCAGGGGGTCTTCATTTCACTGACCTTGTAAACCTAATGACAGCAGGTGTTTGTAAAAACGCTCTGCCTCAACACCATTTTCTGGTTCCTAAGGATGGACGAATGCTACAGTACCGCCAACATTCTTAGTCATAAACCTAATGACAGCAGGTGTTTGTAAAAACGCTCTGCCTCAATGTCATATTCTGGTTCCTAAGGATGGACGAATGCTACAGTACCGCCAGCATTCTAAGTCATAAACCTGATGACAGCAGGTGTTTGTAAAACGCTCTGCCTCAACGGCATATTCTGGTTCCTAAGGATGGACGAATGCTAAAGTACCGCCAACATTCTTAGTCATAAACCTGATGACAGCAGGTGTTTGTAAAAACGCTCTGCCTCAACGTCATATTCTGGTTCTAAGGATGGACGAATGCTATATATTAAAATAGAAAAAAAAAATCCTTTTAATATACATGTTTATGAAATTTTACTTAAAATGAAGCAGATCATCTAGATAGTGATCCTAAAATGTCTGCTAAATTTTGTAAGCCGTTTCCTGAGATTTTCATTCATAAAACTGTAACGGGCAGACAGACAGACAGACAAGACAAAAGCAGGCTTTAAATTTGGAGTATTTTTTTCCGGAACGGCTGCTGCCAGACATGCGGTAGTCATGTACCGGGAAATTGCCTGCTGTGTTTTGTTTAAACAATTTTATTTGAACTATTTACATATATAGAGAACAAAATATTACATGGTACAGGATCTGACAAAAAACATAAAGTTTATATAAAAGCATATCCTAAACCAAATCTTTATATCACATAAGGATTTAGAACGAAACGTCCGTATAGTTTCTAAACTGGTATCTTTGTGCGCATTAGATTTTATCTTGTGCAGGTGCAGACATCTTAAAAAACTAAAAAAAAAAAACAAAACAAAAACAAACAAACAAACAAACAAAACACACACACACACACACAAAACAGCATGTCCCTGTCCGGGTTCCGTACCTTTTATTATACCTTCAAATATTCTTAATGTTGTTTTGTTTTTTATATACATTTGTTATATTTATTTATTTAACAAATACAGGGTATGCCTATTTATTTATTTTCCAAGTACAGTGTATTCTTGTCAAAATGATGGTGTGTTTGGGTGAGGCGAGGGGGCGTCCTCTAGTGGGGCAAGGCCTGTTGTCCTTGCAGCAAGTGTGGGCGTTGTTATGTATTTAAATCAGCAGGAGGTTCCCTAAGGAAAACCATCCGTAGTATACCCTTAACTTATACTGGTCCGACATTATTTTAACTGGTCCACTGATATTGACATTATCCAGGCGATGTGCTATAGACAATTAACGAAGTTTTCAATGTTCGAAGTTTGGACGATAATTTTTGATTGCTTGGTTAAAGCTAACGATCAAAATAAAATTCTAGCCGATTTCAACAGCTATTTTTATCATCTTCAGGGAAAAGACGAAGAAAAAGAGATCAGATAAAGAGGCAAACGACTTAAAGCGAACTGAAGAAGACATATATGGAGGAGATTTTGAGGACAATTTTGCCAGGACAAGTCCGCCTGTTCCAAATTTCAGAAAGGATCGAAAATCTAACATGGACTACATGAGTGATCTGTACAAAGATGCGGATTTGTCAAACTTAAAACGAGCGAATAAAAATGCACGATTTTAAGAGAAGTGAGATTTAGGGAACCACAAGAAAGGAACTCTTTGCATCAAGAGAACAAGTCCGTGAAACGAACATCCCCCTAAACCCCACTTTATATACTTTGTTTGTATTATTTGAGGTTTAACGCCCCCGTCAACACAGTAAAGGTAATTTTGGAGACGTTGCTTCCAATTCATGGGACTTTTACCTGGCATTGAGATGAAATGACATCTCAAGCCTTGTCGCCCAATGAAACCAAAAGTGTATTTCAGCATGACCGGTCCGACACTCACGCTGCTTTGCTTGGGCAGGCTTAGATCCTCTAAGCGGTTTACCAGTACTTGTGTGTGGGTCGGATTCAGCTCTGCGTGGAAGCATCATGCAGCCCATATATTTCTTCAAGCCCGACTACTTTATATAGAGAAAACTGGGGTTTAAGGGGGAATGGCATATTTTTCTTATTTCTGCTCCAAGACCTAAGTTGTGGGTGCTCGTTAGAACCGCCTCATTGAGGCGGTTCTAACGAGTACCCACAACCTATGTTTGCAGTATAAATAAGAAATATATCACGAATTTTCATCAGAAAAGTAGCCATTTTTGGAGGTGTGAAATACGCACTATGTCGCACGGGTGAGTTATCGTAATGGCAATTAAAGATTAGTCTTCGGGTGAAAGTTTCATGCCAAATGGCGAAAATTTGATGCCATACAAACGAACTTTAAATTACATCTCGTTAAATCTCTTTTAATGAACACCTTTAAAGTTTGTAAACCCCAGTCCTTTCAGAGGAAAATGGGGTTTTGCAGGGGTTACATTTTTAGCTCACCTGACCGAAGGTCATAGAGAGCTTTTGTAACCGCGAGATGTCCGAAGTCGTTGTTCGTCGTGCGTGCGTAAACTTTTTCCTGTGAGCACTCTAGCGGTCACACTTTTGGTCTAATCATCATCAATCTTGGTCAGCATGATGATCATGACAATATCTACGTCAAGTTCGAATATGGGTCATATCGGTTCAAAATGTAGGTTAGTAGGTCAGATCATAGATAAACTTTGTGAAGGTTCCAGAGGCCACTGTTTTGGCTTAATCTTCATCAAACTTAGGATGATCATCTTGACAATATCTGAGTCGAATTGGAATATGGGTCTTGTCAGGTCAAAAAGTAGGCCAATAAGTCATATACGGCATCTTATTTGTTTGTTTGATTTGAGGATTAACTTCCCCGTCAACACTGTATAGGTCATTTTGGAGACGTTGCTTCCAATTTTGTCGGAATTCTACCCGATATTGAGGTGAAATGACATCTCAAGCCCTGTCGCCAAATGAAACCAATAGGGTTTTTTAAGCATGGAGGGTCCGATTCGCACCGATTTACCTGGGCAGGCTTAGATCTTCTAAGTGGTTTACCAATACCCGTGTGCGGTCGGATTTCAGCTCTGGAAGCATCATGCAGCCGATCTATTTCTTCAAGCCCCGATGGGCGGGGGCCATCATATTTGGCATGCAGTTTCCTTGTGACAAGGGCTTCCTACTCATACAAAAATGTTTTACATGTACCTGTGCCCTACTTTATCATAACTTTTGAACCATTTGAGAAAGCGCAATCATATTTGGCATGTATATTCCTTGTGATAAGGCTTTGCCACCCATACAAAATTTATACCTGTGACCATTGACCTACTTTGTCAGTACGTTTGAACTATTTGAGATATAGCCTTCATATTTGGCATGTGTGATCCTTGTGACAACGGTTTCCCACCGATACAAAATATTGACCTTAGACCGACTTTGTCATATCGAACCATTTAAGAGAAAAATTCATATATGACATGTAGTTTTTTTTTTTCAAGGGCTTCCTATTCATACAACAAATTAGAGCTGTGACCTTGATCTCGACATGTAATCTATTTTAGCATGCGTTTTAACCGATTAAGATAGAGCCTTCTTATTTGGCATGTATGGTCCTCGTGACAATGACTTCCCATACATACAAAAATTTTGACCTGACTTTGACCTTGACCTTTGACCTACTTTGTCATAAAGTTTGAACCATTTAAGATATAGCTGACATATTTGGCATGCAGGTTCCTTGTAACAAGGGCTTCCCAGTCATACAAACACGTTTGATCTCTGACCTTGACCTTTGACCCCCTTTGTCAAAACGTTTGAACCATTTGCGAAGATGCCTTCATATTTGGCATGTAAGTTCCTTGTGACAAGGGCTTCCCACTCATACAAAATACTGCGTTGTCACCTTGAACCAATTGCGATGATGCCTTCATATTTAGCATGTAAGCTCCTTGTGACAAGGGCTTCCCACTCATACAAAATACTGCGTTGTCACCTTGACCTGTGATCTTCTTTATCATAACTTTTGCACCATTTAACAAAGAGCCTTCATATTTAGCATGTAAGTTCCTTGTGACAAGGGCTTCCCTCCCAAACAACATTTTGACATGTGACCACGATCTTTGACCTTCTTTGTCATACATTTTGAACCATTTGGGATAGAGCCTTCATATTTGACATGTTGGTTTTTGTGACAAGGGCTTCCTACTCATTGAAATTTTAACCTGTGACCTTGATCTTTTACCTGTTACCTACTTTATCATAAGTTTACCCGTTTGAGATAGAGCCTTCATATTTGGCATGTATGTTCCTTGTGACAAGGGCTCCACCTATTCAAAAACGTTGAGCTTGATCTTTGACCTACTTTGTCATTAACGTTGAACCATTTGAGATAGACCCTTCATATTTGGCTTGCAGGTACCTTGTCGTAAGGGCTCCCACTCATACAAAAATGTTTGACCTCTGACCTTGATATTTGATCTACTTTGTCAAAACCTTTAAACCATTTGCGATAGCGCCTTCTTTTTTGGCATGAAGGTTCCTTGTGACAATGGCTTCCCACTCATTCAAAACATTGACATGTGACCTTGACCTGTGACCTTCTTTATCATAACATTTGAACCATTGAACATAGAGCCTTCATATTTGGCATGTAAGTTCCTTGTGACAAGCGCTTCCCACACGTATAAAATTTTGACCTGTGACCTTCAGCTTTGACCTATTTGTCATAACTTTTGAACCATTTGAGATAGAACCTCCATCTTTGGCATGTGGGTTTCTTGTGACAAGGTCTTCCCACTCATACAAAAATATGTTGATCTATGACACTGACCTTGACCTGTGACCTCCTTGGTCGTAACTTTGGAACCATTTGGTATAGAGCCTTCATATTTTGCATGTATGTTCCTTGTCACAATGGTTTCCCAACCATACACAAACTTGACCTGTAACCTTGACCTTAATCAGTGACCTATTTTATCATAACTTTGAAACATTTGAGATAGAGCCTTCATGTAAATTTTGGCATGTATGTTCCATGTGACAAGGGCTTCCTACCATACAAAAATATGACCTATGATCTTGGCCATTGACCTGTTACCATCTTTATCATAACTTTTGTGCTGTGACAATGGCTTCCCACACATACAAAAATTTTGACCTGACGTTTACCGTGGCCTTTGACCTACTTTGTCATAAAGTTTGAACCATTTAAGGTATAGCTGACATATTTGGCATGCAGATTCCTTGTAACAAGGGCTTCCCAATCATACAAACACGTTTGATCTCTGACCTTGACCTTTGACCTGCTTTGTCAAAACGTTTGAACCAATTGCGATGATGCCTTCATATTTGGCATGTACGTTCCTTGTGACAAGGGCTTCCCACTCATACAAAATACTGCGTTGTCACCTTGACCTGTGATCTACTTTATCATAACTTTATCATTTAACATAGAGCCTTCATATTTAGCATGTAAGTTCCTTGTGACAAGGGCTTACCACCCATACAACGTTTTGACATATGACCTCGACCTTTGACCTTTTTTGTCATACAGTTTGAACCATTTGGGATAGAGCCTTCATATTTGACATGTTGGTTTTTGTGACAAGGGCTTCCTACTCATCCAATTTTTAACCTGTGACCTTGATCTTGACCTGTTACCTACTTTATCATAACTTTACACGTTTGAGATAGAGCCTTCATGTTTGGCATGTATGTTCCTTGTGACAAGGGCTCCACCTATTCAAAAACGTTGAGCTTGATCTCTGACCTACTTTGTCATCAACGTTGAACCATTTGAGATAGACCCTTCATATTTGGCATGCAGGTTCCTTGTCGTAAGGGCTTCCCACTCATACAAATGTTTGACCTCTGACCTTGATATTTGATCTACTTTGTCAGAACCTTTAAACCATTTGCGATAGAGCCTTCATATTTGGCATGTAGGTTCCTTGTGACAAGGGCTTCTCACTCATTCAAAATACTGACATGTGTCCTTGACCTGTGACCTTCTTTATCATAACATTTGAACCATTGAACATAGAGCCTTCATATTTGGCATGTAAGTTCCTTGTGACAAGGGCTTCCCACACGTATAAAATTTTGACCTGTGACCTTCAGCTTTGACCTATTTGTCATAACTTTTGAACCATTTGAGATAGAACCTCCATATTTGGCATGTGGGTTTCTTGTGACAAGGTCTTCCCACTCATACAAAAATATTTCGATCTATGACACTGACCTTGACCTGTAACCTACTTTGTCGTGACGTTGGAACCATTTGGTATAGAGCATTCATATTTTGCATGTATGTTCCTTGTCACAATGGTTTCCCACCCATACACAAACTTGACATGTACCCTTGACCTTGATCAGTGACCTATTTTATCATAATTTTGAAACATTTGAGATAGAGCCTTCATATTTGGCATGTATGTTCCATGTGACAAGGGCTTCCTACCAAACAAAAATATGACCTATGATCTTGGCCATTGACCTGTTACCATCTTTATCATAACTTTTGAACCATTTAAGATAGATTCTTCATATTTGGTATGTATCTTCCTGGTGATAAGAGATTTCCACAGACTAATTAGTCAAGATTCCGATGCCCCATTCCCCCCTTCCCTCCCCCCACACACACACATGTGTCACCACAAAGTTAGACTGAGTCGGTTCATCTCCGTATGATGCACGAGGACCTGACCCTCAATGTCCACACAAGGTGCCCTGGTAGTCACAAATAAGTCAGGTCTGTATTTTCATTGGGACATTTTGAACGACTTTTCGAAGGAATGTTCCATGCATGGGTGACCCTCTGACAAAATTTCTAAAAATCCTTACGCTCCACTGAACATGGTAGTCACCGGAACTAAAAAATATATAAAAACCCTTTAAATGACTTCTGCTCCTAAATATTTGAAATATTTTCACAGAAATGTTTCTTCAGTCACTGTCAACTAAAACTGCTCACACCATTTACTCCACCTTATATTGCCTACTATATTATTTATACAATAATCATCAGGTGAGCGATACAGGGCCATTATGGCCCTCTTGTTTAGTGTTTTGTTCAAAAGCGTAGACTGTAAGTACCAGTTAGAACCGTCTGAATAAGGTGGTTCTAACGAGCACCCTCAATTTGTTTGAAACAGAAATAAGAAAAATATAATTATTTTTCGTTAAATTTGATTCTTTTTATCGTTGCCATAATGAAGCATGAAAAGCTTCTTGCTGAATATTCATTTAAGCCACACCCATTTCTGTCTATCAACCAATCAAATTACTTAACGTAATTTATTGCCACAAATTCATAAACTGAATGCCAAACAGTGCCGATCCTGATCAGATGGCTTCTTCAGAAGCCATCTGATCTGGATGATCAGATGGCTTCTTCAGAAGCCATCTGATCTGGATCTACACTGTTTGCAAAGATAGGGGTTGTCGTGAACAGCAAGAGAAGGGTTAAAATTACATTTAGCCTTCTTAAAAATGGCAATGTAATCATGATAACAAATCCGTGTTATGAACACGTCTCTAAACCCCACTTTATATAGAGCCAAACATTATTTTGCTTATTTCTGCTCCAAGCCATAGGTCGTGCAGGCGGTTCTTACGAGCACCCGAAACCAATGTTTGGTGTATAAATAAGTAATATAAGAATTTACATAGGTGTTAGGGGTGGATGGAAAAAGCCGTCCCTCGGGATCACTGTTCGACATCACTGGGCAAGCCTCTATCCACCCCTCACACCCATGTAGGATTCTTTTGCTTGCATACCTCCCTTTTCTGAGCGTTGATTTTTAATACTGCAGTCACTTCGGTTGCAGACGACCACCATATTGTTATCTTTAGTGACGTCGCGAAACGTGAAGTTACGTCAACCTTAAAGGACTGCGCATATGAGGCCGTATTCAACCAGTGCATTTATCAAACACGCGAGAATATTCGGTTTTGGGTAAGAACACCAGAGCTAGAACAGAATTTCTATCCCAAGCTAAAACTATGGATTTCCTTATCTGGTGTCCAAGAAAATATATGTGTGACATAATTTCTGTTTCGGGGTATGAAAGAATGCAATATCTCACATAGTAATGCTATCGTGATGCGAGATACATAGTTTATACTTCTTTTCCATAGTCAACCCAGCTGAAGTATTTGCTACTAATAAACTAATATAAACCTATGTATTTAATAGCGGATATTACACTCGTGGTCTACAAACTGTATGAAATTTATGAAACGAACCTTTAGTGCGTTTCTTACACAACTCGAAAACACGCCTATACAAATACAGTGTATTTTGATTTGATTGATTTGAGGTTTAACGTCCCCGTCAACACTGTAAAGGTCATTTTGGAGACGTTGCTTCCAATTTTGTGGGACTTTTACCCGACATTGAGATGAAATGACATCTCAAGCCCTGTCGCCCAATAAAACCAATATGGTTTATTAGCATGGACGGTCCGCCTCGCACCGCGGTTCCTGGACAGGCTTAGATCCTATAAGCGGTTTACCAGTACTAGTGTGCGGGCCAGATTCAGCTCTGCGTGGAAGCATCATGCAGCCTATATATTTCTTCAAGCCCCTATGGGCGGGGGCGTACAAATACAGTGTAAATTTTACCGCCGAAATATGACTATTTTAAGATGAAAAATTGTGATATTTTCCTTATTTCTGCTCAAAATGTAGACTATGGGTACACGTTAGAACCGCCTCAATCTATATGTTAGAGCAGAAATAAGAAAAATAATGTTTACCGCTGTAAACCCCAGTTTTACTATATGAAATGGGGGTTAAAGGGAGTCAAATTTATATAGGCGTGTTTTCGTGATGTTTCATATCAAATAACCACGAATATAAGATTACCATACTTTAAATGGAAATTTCGTTGCCATAGGAGACCAAACGATTTTCAATAGAAAGCATAGGGCTTGCACGGACAGCGTCATGACGTTGCGCACAAATAGTCTTGTGTTATTACACAAATGGTCAAATCACTTTTATGACATGACGTTATCGCCATTTTTGATAAATAAAACGTATAGTAGTCGCAGATAAGATTGACTAGGCGGAGTTATCGTTTGCACCTGCCTCTGGAATGTTCTATTAACAAACAGGTAAACTAAGTCACCCGATTGTGTGAATTTAACTGTAACAAAAACAAAGCTGTGGCGTATATGGTCATTTAGTCCGCTTGCAGAAAGCATGCGAAAGGTTCTTGTGGACTCGGCGAATTTGACACGCATCGACAAAACTTAAATAGCTCCACCTAGTCAATCTTATCTGCGACTACTAGTAGTCGCAGGTAAGAGTGACTAGGCGGAGTTATCGTTTGTACCTGCCTCTGGAATGTTCTATTAAATAAAAAGGTAAACTATGCACCGGACTTTGTGAATTCAGCTGTAACAAAAACACAACCGTGGCATATCTGCTCATTGAAAGCATGCGAAAGGCACTGTATCGATTCTTCTGATGGAATCTGCGAATTTGACAGATATTGACTACACCGGAATAACTCCGCCTGATCAATCTTATCTGCGACTTCTATTGACTACACCGGAATAGCTCCGCCTAGTCAATCTTATCTGCGACTACTTATACAGGGGATATTTGATTTTTAGTGTAAGATCGACTTTTATTTCGACTGAGCAACAAAAGAAGTATTTTCACGAGAGGTAAAAAAAAAAAAAGAACAAAAAAAGCATTGTTTCTCATATGCTTTAAATTGAATTATTAATGCAGTTTTAAGACGTCATCCGTCATCAAAGAGAACAACTTTTTTTTCCACGGCGTTTTGCGTCGATTCAGAGGTGTTCAGTGAGTGCACATGGTATAATATTGAGTATGAACTTAACGTTTGCATCTGAAAACAAGCTTGAGATGTTACTTTATCAAATAGTTCATAAGAAGTTGCAATCGCGAGAACACGCCTATATAATTCTGACCCACTTGAACAATACTTTTTTATAGAAAAACTGGGGTTTCCAGGGGTAAGCCTTATTTTTCCAGTTTCTTCTCTAAAATATAGATTGTGGGTACTCGTTAGAACCGCCTCGTCGAGGCGGTTCGAACGAGTACCCACAATCTATATTTTGAACAGAAATAAGAAAAATATCACAATTTTTTTAGGCGGTAAGGATTACAGTGTATTTGTATAGGCGTGTTTTCGTAATGGTTCAAATATAGTCCGCAGGTGCTGAGCTTGAATGGCGTTGCGTGCATTAACTACCCTACGTCGGTCCTGATCGCAGGAATAGGAAAACATTTGCGTTGCTTTTGGTATTTCAAAATCTTAAAATCTAAATTGAAAGTCTCCCTAGTCGTCTATAATGTCTGGCATTTTTTCTTCAAGTCAAAATGAAAAAACAAGACTCACTCGGATTGTAACTTATCGGTGAGGAACAACTACAATGTAAGTGAATGAAGTATTACAGGTCTAAAACAATAACGTTTCATCATGAAAACATGCTATATGACTTTGACCCCCCTTAACCCTTCTTTTATATGGTAAAACTGGGGTTTTCAGGGGTAAACATTATTTTTCTTATTTCTGCGCAAAAACATAGATTGTGGGTACTCGATAGAACCGCCTCTATCGAGTCCCTGCCATCTATGTTTTGAACAGAAATAAGAAAAATATAAGAATTTTTATCAGAAAATTTTCATTTTTTGGGTTGTTAAATTTTCCAGGCGTGTTTTCATAATGTTGTGTAATATTAATGTGGTCTCAACATTTTTCTGTTCAAATGTTTATTTGTTTCATCTGACAAAAACGAACAAGTAGATTGTTGGTGTCATTTAAAAACTTTCATGACTCCAAAACTAGACATTTCTCTGATGATTTTCTTTCATAATTCTGAAAAACGAACATGTAGATTGTTGGTGTCTTATTGAATACTTTCATGACTCCAAAACTAGACATTTCTCTGATGAGTTTCTTTCATAATTCTGACAAACGAACATGTAGATTGTTGGTGTCTTGTTGAATACTTTCATGACTCCAAAACTAGACATTTCTCTGATGATTTTCTTTCCCTTAATTCTGACAAACGAACATGTAGATTGTTGGTGTCATATTGAATACTTTTATAACTCCAAAACTAGACATTTCTCTGATGATTTCCTTTCATAATTCTTAAAAACGAACAAGTAGATTGTTGGTGTCATATAAAAAACTTTCATGACTCCAAAACTAGACATTTCTCTGATGATTTTCTTTCATAATTCTGACAAACGGACATGTAGATTGTTGGTGTCTTATTGAATACTATCATGACTCCAAAACTAGACATTTTCTCTGATGATTTTTCTTTCATAATTCTGACAAACGAACAAGTAGATTGTTGGTGTCATAACTAGACATTTCTCTGATGATTTTCTTTCATAATTCTTACAAACGAACAATTAAATTGTTGGTGTCATATAAAAACTTTCATGCCTCCAAAACTAGACATTTCTTTGATGATTTTCTTTCATAATTCTGACAAACGAACATGTAGATTGTCGGTGTCTTATTGAATACTTTCATGACTCCAAAACTAGACATTTCTTTGATGATTTTCTTTCATAATTCTGACAAAAGAACATGTAGATTGTTGGTGTCATAACTAGACATTTCTCTGATGATTTTCTTTCCCTTAATTCCGACAAACGAACATGTAGATTGTTGGTGTCATATTGAATACTTTCATGACTCTTAAACTAGACATTTCTCTGATGATTTTCTTTCCCTTAATTCTGACAAACGAACATGTAGATTGTTGGTGTCTTATTGAATACTTTCATGACTCCAAAACTAGACATTTCTCTGATGATTTTCTTTCCCTTAATTCTGACAAACGAACATGTAGATTGTTGGTGTCATATTGAATACTTTCATGATTCAAGAACTAGACATTTCTCTGATGATTTTCTTTCCCTTAATTCTGACAAACGAACAAGAAGATTGTTGGTGTCTTATTGAATGCTTTCATGACTCCAAAACTAGACATTTCTCTGATGATTTTCTTTCATAATTCCGACAAACGAACATGTAGATTGTTGGTGTCATATTGAATACTTTCATGACTCCAAAACTAAACATTTCTCTGATGATTTTCTTTCTCTTAATTCTGACAAACGAGCAAGTAGATTGTTGGTGTCATATTGAATAGTTTCATGACTCCATAACTAAACATTTCTCTGATGATTTTCTTTCATAATTCTGACAAACGAACAAGTAGATTGTTGGTGTCATATTGAATACTTTCATGACCCCAAAACTAGACATTTCTCTGATGATTTTCTTTCCCTTAACTCTGACAAACGAACATGTAGATTGTTGGTGTCATATTGAATACTATCATGACTCCATAACTAGACATTTCTCTGATGATTTGTTTTTTATAATTCTGACAAACGAACAAGTAGATTGTGGGTGCTCGGTAGATGTGTCTCACTGAGGTTCTAATGAGTACCCAATCACGAAAACACGCCTATACTTGAAACCCATTAATATACTGTAAAACTGGAATTTAAAGCGGTTAAACTTATTTTTCTTATTTCTGCTGTGAATACAGATTGTGATGAGGTGGTTCTAATGTGTCCCCACGATCTGTATTTTGAGTAAGAAATAAGAACAAGAGGTCCAAGGGCCACTATGCTCACCAGAGCACAGGGGCACTGCCCACTGGCAGCCATGTATTTTAATAAACCATGGAAGCCGATGAAATTTGGACCCTATCAGCCTAGTGGCTTCAGAGGACTGATGTCGCTTGAATGTGCTGTTGCAAGACAGCAGACAGCAATTGACAACTGCCCATCTGTGGCAACCAATAGGCTCTTCTGTGGCGATTTATTTATGTTGGTGTTTGTTACTTACTGTGTGTATCACTTGTGTCTTTTAATTTTGGATGGCCATATGGCCATTTTGTGGGAAAGTAACTGTCCATATGGCCTTCCTTTGTTTAGGTTTCCATTATGGTCTGGTCGCTTAATGTTTGTATTTCTTTCCCTTTGGTGTCTTTTATGGATGGAGTAAGTTAATTGTATCAATTCCTGATCTTTGTTTTACTTCTACTAAAATTATATGACAGATGGACCATTGTTAATTTAAGGAATATTGCTATGAAAGTTTGACAAAGTATCTTGAAAGGCATAAATGTCATTTCGTCCGTATTCGATATTATAGGCCTATGGAAACGCTTAACTTGCCATAGTAACCAAATTAAAGAGACAAATTTCATTAAAAACACAAAACCTGTAAAGGCAAATATGGTGAATATTTGCATAAAATTCTCAGCCTCACAGAGAATATTGTTTATGAGGAGATAATGTTTTAAGTATTTTTTTTTAATTTATGTTTGGAAACCAATAAAAATGAGCAGTTGGCCTTAAATCATAAGGCAGATAGAAGATTGCTTAAAGAATATTTCTATGCAAGTTTTGCTAAAATATCTTGGCAGTAAAAGAAAATTTTCAGTTTGCCCAATTATAAGTCTATGGAAAATCTAAGTTGCCATAGCAACCAAAACTAAAGAGCGGAATTTTATAAAAAACGGAATACCTGTTCAGGCAAATATAGTGAATATTTCCATAAAGTTTCAGCCTCATAGAGTGTATGGTTTCTGAGGAGATGATTTTTAAGTGTTTTCTTTCTTTTTTGTTGTTTGTGTTTGTTTGTTTTGTGTGTGTGTGTTTGTGGGGGGGGGGGGGGGGCATATTGGTTTCCGTGGCAACTAGTAAAAGTGAGCAGGTAGCCTAAAATCATTTGGCAGATAGATGATAGCTTACAGAATATTACCATGAAAGTTTTGTTAAAATATCAACAAAGGCTTGGCGGTAAATACCATTTTCCAATTTTGTCCATTATACCTCAATGGAAACACTAAGTTGCTAAGCAACCAACGTAAAGAGCTTAATTTCAATAAAACATCAAAACATGTTGGTTTATGGGTAGGGATATATAAGGTTTCCGAGATAATGGGCCTTTCATAAAGTGGAGGGGTGGGGCATGGCTCAGGGCACCCCAAGGGGGCGGGGGACATATTGGTGTCACTGAATGTTCCTAATCACAAGGAACATGAATATATATGGTTGAGGGGTGGGGCTCTGAACAGTTTCTCAGATATACGGCGTTTTGTGAAGTGGAGGGGTGGGACATGGCCTTGTCGCAACCCGGCAGACCCCAAGGTTGGTGTCAATGAATGTGTCTTATCATAAGGAACAAGGGTATATATGGTTTAGGGCTGGGACTCTGTAAGGTTTCTGAGATATTGGGCCTTATTATGAAGAGGAGGGGGTGGGACAGTGCCCCGACGCATCCCGGGGCCCCCAAGTTGGTGTCACTGAATGCGTCTTATCATAAGGAACAAGAATATATATGGTTTAGGGGTGGGGATCTGAATGGTTTGTGAGATATATGTCCTTTTATGAAGTGGAGGGACGGGACAGGGCCCCAGCCCATCCCTGGGGGCCCACAGGTTGGTGTCACTGTATATTTCTTATCATAAGGAGCAATAATATATATGGTTTAGGGGTGGGGATCTGTAAGGTTTCCGAGATATTGGACTTTTTATGAAGTGGAGTGGGTGGGGATTCTTTAGAACTTATAGTGCACATTATAATGTACATGCGTTTGTAACGCGACGTCTGATTGGATAACTTGCGACAGTATATTCTGCGATATACTGTTTGAAACCCGACGTCATCACGTAACGTCGCTTTTCATTGGCTGGCATATGGTTTTACGCATCTCGCAGGGCTTGCCGTTTTGTGCAGAATACTACAGTTTTTAATAAAATAGCCGAGTAAGCGCATTAGAATGGGGATAACTGTATTGCAAAATTGTCATTTGAGGAGGTAAACCGTCGGTTTTACGGTCGCAAATTACGTTTTACGGCTCCGCTGTCAAGTCACCGTAAAACGAAATTTCCGACCGTAAAACCGCCGATTTACCTCCTCAAATGACGATTTTGAATACAGATATCCCCTAAGTGCACGATTCATGTCTGCAATAGAAATAAGACAAAAATGTCAGATATTTAAAAAAATAACACTTATCCTTCTAAATAATTAATTATCCCGCTGAATAATTAATTTAGCCACACCCGTTTCTGACTTTGGACCAATCTGATTATTTGATGCAATTTATTCCTACAAATTCACAAACTGTCAAACAATGTAGATCCTGATCAGATGGCTTTTTCATCTGATTTTGATCGACACTGTATGCAAAGGTAGGGTTTGTCGTGAACAGCAGGATAAGGGTTAAAAAAAAGACATTAGCGCTCAGTTTGTTCTTTGAAGGATAAAACTGATAGCTTGTGTATCTACTTATAATATGGCTACATAATTATCTGCAGTAGTTGTATAGATAGATTGGGTCAAGTGTGCACAAAAGTGTGATAAAACAGGAAAGGGGGACCTGTTACTTGAGCAATCGTCGATTTTTAACGTCATTTCAGGTACCTCACAGAAGGCTATTATATAAACTAGAGTACTTTGGGATAAGAGGATCCACACATAGGTGGATTAGCTCATGGCTCTCTGGGCGCTCAACAAGTTGTACTTGATGGCCAAGCGTCTGATCCAGTCCCTGTTTTATCTAAAGTCCCTCAAGGTTCCGTCCTCGGACCGGTCCTCTTTTTGATTTTAATCTCCCCGATAATATCAGGTCATCGGTCCGTTTGTTTGCTGATGATTGTGTCCTGTATAGGAGCATATATTCTCCTTCTGTCTGTCTTATTTTACAAGATGACCTGGATCAACTTGCACAGTGGGAGGCCGATTGACAGATGAAGTTCAATGTGGCCAAACGTCACTCAATGAGGGTGTCACGACACCCTCCGGACAAGCAAATTAAGTTTGACTCTACAATTCACCAGCAAATTTTGGAGCATGTTCCATCCCCCAAATATTTTGGTATCACCATCACTGATGATTTTGATTGGGGTCAACATATCTGTGAGATTACATCTAAAGCAACTAGGACTTTAGGATTCCTTAAACGTAACTTGGCCTTTGCACCTAGGCAGACAAAGGATGTTGCATATAAAACATTGGTTCGCTCCCAACTTGAATATGATCATCCATTTGGCATCCCTATGTTAAAACTCAGAGGACAGCTGCTCGATGGACCTACAGGCGATGGCGAAACAGAAGTAGCGTCGGTGACATGCTTAATGAGCTAGAGTGGCCGCCCCTGGAGGCCCGTCGTGAGCAGTCCTCTTTAACTTTCTTCTACAAGATACACTCTGATTCAGTGTCAGTTAATAAAGGTAGGTACTTCATAGGGCGTCAAAAGTAAACGACTCACAATATCGTAGATACCAGTCCTATAGTGATGCCCTGAAGAACTCCTTCTTTCCTGGAACTATTCCCCAATGGAATAGTCTTCTTGCCTCTGCGGTGAATGTCAAGTCCGCAGAAGAGTTCAAAGCCTGTACAGTGTAAGATTGAGACTGAGAGGTATGCGTTTTAGGATACGTCTGTTTATATGCAGATTGTAAATAGTTTTATGGACGCATCCAGTGTCTCTTTTTTTTTAAGCTAAATTCTAAATTTAGCCACCCAACCAACTGAGGTAATGGCCAAATTGACCGACTCAGTATAAGAAGATAGATAGATAGATTTCTGGGGGTATAATCCCACAGCCGGTAATGCTCCTTGTAAGAAAGAACGATCCCTCCTGCATTGGAGACCCTCATCGGATGGAGTGTACTAGCTTTATTATGAGGGTGATAAGTTGCTCAAGTTGGACCAACCCTTGGGCGATTAAAGTCGCCTACAGCACCTCAAAGGTCAAGAACAGGCAAGATCAATGTTTGCAGCAGAAACAAGAAAAAAATGTCAGATATTACGATCACATCCGTGCATTTTTCAAATCTCCAAAATCTCTACTTTTCTGAGGAAAATCGGTGATATTGTTTTATTTTTACTGCAAACATAGGTTGTTGGTGCTCGTTAGAACCTCCTCATTGAGTCGGTTCTACTGAGTACACAAAATCTATGTCTTGGAGAAGAAATAAGAAAAATAGTGTATACCCCCGTAAACTCCAGTTTTCTCTATATAAAGCTGGGTTTCTGGGGTGTTCATGTCACCGACTTGTTCATGTGCGTATTTTCAGAAAATAAAAATAAGCTTGAGCGCCCATGATCTAGGTATACAGCAACAATAAGGAAAAGGGTAATTTATTTTCACTAGAAAAAAAAAAAAAAGATTTACAGTTTGAACCATTAAAGAAAGCTTTATCTTACATTTGAATATCCTCGTAGTGAGACTCGTAAGAGACACAATGTACTTCCAGTATTAGAGAACTGTCACACTTATATATTTACATTTCCAGTGTAAAATCTAATGTAAACCTATAGAAAACAGTGTAGTTCATACTTCCATGAACGCATCCTGTCACGTGATTTTCAGTGAAGTCAGTCTAAACCATGGTTCTCTACGGGCGTTGGTGACGTCAACGCTGTTCCGCTCTTTGTAGAAAAACAGCGCGTAAATGTTATTAAGTGTTAAAAGTTTGCCCTATAGGTATTTTCGCCCAGTGATGAGGGGCAAAGAATGTAAATAAATATAAAAAAATATTTTTTCTGTTTTTCATGAAAGTATGAACAACAGCGGGTCGCTAGCCAAGTTTACATGAACCCTCAAGTTACTTTGCATGCGACCCACTGCGTTTATACTTTCATGAATAAAATTTCGGGAATAAAATTCATTTCTGAAATAAACCGCCACTTAAAAGATGAATATGACGTAAGCAGAAGTATACATTATTTTCCTTATCTCTTTTTCCAAAACCTTAAATTATGGGTACTTACTAAATACTAATACAAACAAAAAAAATGTTTCCGAGAAAATATTTGAGTCGTTTAAGATAGCCTTTTCTCACAAATGGGACAAGAATATCACTTTGTATGACAGTGTGCGATTTCTTTGTCTCACACTGCTGTCTTACCCTCTGGTTTATTAGCTGTCTCAATCTGTAAACCATTGCTGAATATGGGAAAGCATGTGCATTGCAGTGGAACTTTTTGCCAAAACTGTCTCCTGCTGTTGGATGTTTTGTTACCCGTGCAACAGGGACGTGTCTTTACTGTTTCTCCCAACATGTGCATTTTAACAGCCACAAAATCATGTCCTTGATCACCTTTCAGTGAAATGAACATTCAGCGCCACACTGCTGTCAAATGTCAAGGAAAGAAAGTCATGAAATGTAAATGGTGTTTGTCAGAAATCAACAACTCTTTTTCAGTTTCGATTTAGAAGCCTCCGTGGTGCAGTGGTTACGCTACTCGCCTTGTAAACCGGGGATCGCAGGATCGATCCCGGGCTTCTCCAGACTTTTGGATGAGTCTTTAAACCGAGGTCCCGTCTCCACATGACCTTAGCTGTTGGTGGGACGTAAAACTCAAAACACTCACTCAGTTTTGATTTACCACTGCATGTAACAGCCCACGCCCATCGGGCCTTGATGCAATAGATGGGCTGACTGATGCTTCCACACAGAGCTGAAACCAACCGCACAAGTGTACTGGTAAACCACTTAGAGGATCTAAGCCTGCCTAGGCCAAGCGGTGCGAGTAGGACCGTCCATGCTTATAAACCCTATTCGTTTCATTGGACGACAGGGCTTGAGATGTCATTTCATCTCACAATGTCGGGTAAAAGTCCCACATAATTGGAAGCAACGTCTCCAAAATGACCTATACAGTGTTGACGGGGACGTTAATAATATAATAATAATAATAATAATAATAATAATAATCGACCTTATTTATAGAGGGTTACACATTTAGTAAACTAGTACTAATCTTCCATGTGGCCCTCTTTTCCCAGTACTACGCAATGTGGATAAAGTTTCTCGCTCAAGGAAACAACACTTGCCGCTCGTGGGGATCGAACCCGGTACCTCTCGATCCCGAGTCCGATACTTTACCACTGCACCACAGCGCTCCGTTAAACCTTAAATCAAACAAACAAATAAACCACTACATGTAAAGGAATGTATTGAAAATTGATTGGAGAAGCTCGCGGATTAAAAACAACCTTAAACCTTATCTTGCTGTTCACGACAACCCCTATCTTTGCAAACAGTGTAGATCCATATCAGATGGCTTCTGAAGAAGCCATCTGATCAGGATCTACACTGTTAGGTTTATGAATTTGTAGCAATAAATTACATCAAGTATTTTGATTGGTTGATAGACAGAAATGGGTTTGGTTTAAATGAATATTCAGCAGGATAAGGGTAAAACAGCTTTCTTCAGCAGGTAGGAATAAAAATGGCTCTGCCTTTTTGCTCTGTTACTTTTGTGTAAAGGGGCCATATTGCATATTGATTTTATGTGTTCTTTGGAAGTCTGGCGGCATTAGCTTTGGAAGCATTTATAACATTGACAGCACATTTTTAATGTAGATGGGTGATCATGATGGGGTTGAGAACTTGACAAGGGAATCTCCGGCTCGTTTTCAGTTTATTTCAGTCTCGTGTTCGGCAGAGCCTCGCATGAGACTTAAATAAAGCGGAAAACTTGCCAGTCTCATCATAGGTTCTATTAACCTAACCTGGGTATACATCTTATGGAAGAGTAACAAAAACGCTGTGCAATCTCATCATAGATTCTATTAACCTAACATGGGTATACATCTTATGGAAGAGTAACAAAAACGCTGTGCAATCTCATCATAGATTCTATTAACCTAACCTGGGTATACATCTTATGGAAGAGTAACAAAAACGCTGTGCAATCTCATCATAGATTCTATTAACCTAACATGGGTATACATCTTATGGAAGAGTAACAAAAACGCTGTGCAATCTCATCATAGATTCTATTAACCTACCATTGGGATACATCTTATGGAAGAGTAACAAAAACTCTGTGCATTTTCATTGTATGCCCTTATCATGCTGAATAAATTAATTAAGCCACACCCATATCTCACTATCCACCAATCAAATTACATGATTACAAATAATTTGTTCAATTCATGAACTACATGACAAACAGTGAAGATCATGATCAGATGGCTTCAGAATATAAAGGTAGGGATTGTCGTGTTCAAGAGGATAATTTGTTTGTGTTGTGGTATTATGTACCCTTCAACACTGCTTCCGTTTATTATTCTTTTTACCCAATGTTGAAATGAAATTACATCTCAAACCCTACCACCCGAAGAACCCTACCACCCGAAGAACCCGAGCGCTTCGACTCGCACCACTTTTCCTAGGCAAGCTTAGACCTAAGTGGTACACCAGTATCCATTTGGATCGGTTTCAGTTCTGCGTTGAAGCACCATGCAGCCCAAGCTTCTTCTCATGGGCGGGGCTCTAGTCAGGATCCAAACGCTCTCGAGACATATTAGCCGGGACAAAGCAAAATTTATCGATGGTCTTAGCAATCAACAAAGACTCGGGTCATCATGCGCATGTGCACATATAAATCACAGAGTCACGGTCTTTGCTCGCCATTCCTTAGTTACATGTGGAGCAGACTTTGTGGATAACAAACACGCGGATGTGCAGTCTGATCAGCGTTTTCTGCATAGAACATCATGACTCGGATCAACTGTGAGACCTATAATTAACGATTGGCTCGATATAAGTGAAATAATCTTGAAAGGGCCGTAAAACAACAAACACGCAGGCTTTGTGGATAACAAATACGCGGATGTGTAGTCTGATCAGCGTCTTCTGCATAGAACTTCATGCAGGATTGTGGTGTGATCCGCCTAAATTAGGTAAAATTCCGATATCATAACATTAAGACCACTTTTGGAACTGTTCAAAAGTGGTCTTCCAGACCACTTTTGAACAGTTTCAAAGGTGTTGTGGTACTTTACTAGAGGATACTGGGTGTAGATACTGATAGATAACAGCTGACACCTTATAAATATGTTTTTAAAAGCATAATTAATCATATTTTTACCTTGTCTAGATAATGACGAGGCCCCGAATACTTTGGATAAGAGTGCACACTTTTAATCATTAGGTCTCACACTGCTGTGGTTCTAGCCTGACTTGGATCAACTGTGAGACCTCTAATTAACGATTGACTCGATATAAGTGAAATAATCTTGAAAGGGCCGTCAAACAAATAAAAAACTGGGGCCAGTTGTTCAAATCCTCGTTAGCTTAACAAGCTCGTTAGTGGTCATATTGTTAACTGTTCTAGAAAGTTCAATTTCTAAAATTTTGTTATTTTTGCTGAAAAAACAAACAAACTGTGAGCAGCTTTTGCATTTGCAAAAGCTGCTCACAGTTTTCAGCAAAAATTTTAGCATATTTGCCATAATAAATGCTCAAAGTTTTAACGATATGTTAACTAACGACGTCGTTAGTTTTGAACAAATGGCCCCTGATCTTAATAGCGGAATTTTACTGTATAAAGTATCAAACTTGGTTAAATTTTCAAAGAATTTATTCTTAAATAAATTACTTTAGTGCCGTTAGCCGACTCGGCTTGTCGGCTGAGTATTATTGTGTTCGAGTGTGACGTAACGTCAACCCTTGTGGGTCATGTTGTGTCGCCTCCTAAAGAAGTGGAGTAAAACAGATTTGTGTGTTTGAATAGAGGTTTAACATCCCAGTCAACACTGTTTAGGTCATTTTGTTGCTTCCATTTAAGTGGCATTTTGAGCCGACATTGAGATGAACTGTCATCTCAGGCCCAGTCACCGAATGAAAACAATAGGATCTATATGCATGGATGGTCTGATTCGCATCACTTTGCCTAGGCAGATTTAGACCCCTATGTCCTCTAAGAGGTTTACCAGTACTTATGTACAGTCGGGCCGTTGGTTTAAGCTCGTAATGGGAGCACCATGCAGCCCATTCTATTTCTTTAAGCCCCGATCGAAAAGACACAGAAGAGATACTAGGGCGATGAAAGGGAGGGACAGGGGAAAGGGATGAACATGAACTGAAGTAAGAAACACCCCCTCTACCCTTCCCTGCTGCAAAGACAAGCGGATCGTGCCCAACCGCAAGCCAATATCAGATGGAGGTCCCAGATGTATACAACTGACAATCAGGAGGTCACTCGTTCGTTTCCCCAACGGATCTGGTAAAATTCTTCCACTGTGACAGGTAATGAAAAAGTCTTTCTCTTCCTCCGATTCAAGGGCAATTCTTCACTTATTGGCGAAAGAATGTGTGTCCACCATACTGGTTAACAACCGAGGAAAATTGGGGACATGTTAACTGATTTGCAAGATCTGTCCTCTTTAATTGACCAAACACCATTAAAACTGCAGCCGGTAACACAACTGCTCTATATTGCTGTATTAAATTTAACCCTTATATGCCTAGCGACCCTTTTCTGGGACATTGGTAAATAGGGTAGACCCAGATCAGACGCCGCATAACGCGGCGTCTGATCTGGGTCTACACTGTTTGCTTAAAGACCATTCATTTTTGTAAAATTTGCTTCAAACAAAAACAAACCTGACACCCCCTATAATTGAACATGGACCACTGCAAACTTACTAGATGGAAGTTCCCATTGTCATATATCGGTTACTTAATGTATACATATAATCTGAAAACATGATAATGACATTGTTCACCCTGCTCAGACGCCCAAAATTGCGACACTTTTTGAATTTTAAAACTTTTTGAGTGTGTGAGTGTTTCAGTTTTACGTCCCACCAAAAGCTATGGAAATACGGACCCGGGACCTCGGTTTAAAGACTCATCCGAAAGCCCGGGGTCGATCCTGCGATCACTGGTTTACAAGGCGAGTAGCGTAACCACTACACCACGGAGGCTTCTTTAAAACTTGTTGAAACCTCGTAAGTATGAAATTTCTATTTTCGTTTATTTGGTGTACCTCTTGCTTCCAAAGGAACTTATTCCCAAATTGGGCTATGTGACTGTTTACTCATTTCTGACGGACAACCACAAAATGTATACAACTGCAAACAGTGCAGGTCCTAGAGGCGTCTGATCACAGTCCTTTTAGGCAGATAAGCACGATATCCTCACATGTTGCCGGCCTCGGTAGCTCAGTCGGATGCGCGTCTGACTGGTGATCATGAGGACGCGGATTCGATACTTGCCGGGGGTGGCAGCATTCTTTCGTGAAGATTGATCAAGAAATCTTTTCTACGGTCATTCTCTCCCGCTGATTCAAGAAGGGCAGTTCTTAGTTTCTGGCGAAAGAAAGTGCCTTGTACTGGTTAACCGCTTTATTTGTTTGTATTGGAGTTTAACGGCCCAGTCAAAACTATTTTAAGGGCATTTTTGAGCCGGCCAGTTTTCCTATCCACACTTTTCCTGAGCAGGCTTATACGTAGGCGGTTAACCAGTATAATGCATTTTCAGAAACTGACAACTGCCCTTCTTATACGAATGTATAAGCCTGCCCAGGAAAAGTGTAGATAGGTAAACTGGCCGGCTCAATAATGACCTTAAAATAGTTTTGACTGGGCCGTTAAACTCCAATACAAACACATAAACAAAATCAATCACATGTGTTTTATATATGTTGTAAGCCTCTCTGAACCATTTCAGACGGAAAGCCCGAAGAAAAAAAAACCGGGTTCATTTTCAAAGAGTTCACGCCCTGATAACACGTCATAGAAAGCGGCGTCTATTCAGTGCCTATGCATGTATTACATGAAAAACTAGGAAATCACTTAAGGTGATGAATGCCCCCGCCATATGGGTCACTAGATCAGTATGCACATTGTAACTAAACTAGAAACTACAAAGTTCTCCAAGTACCATGTGGCCAACATGTTTCAGCCGTATAAAGGGACATACATGTATTGGATCAGTGTTCCATGCATGTCTGATCTATGTTGCAAGTTTCGATGTCCTGCATCAAATACTCTAGAAGTTGCGGAGACACGAACGGTACTATTTAACCTTATCTGCTACACATATGCCCAAAATGTTTAAGCTGTTCAAGGGGACATAATTCTGCAATTATGGACTGGATCAGAATCCTGTTTCATTTATGCACATGCTCAGTGCAAGTCTGAACTGTGTTGCAAGTTTCAATGCCCTGCATCAAATACTGTTGGAGGAGTTGCGTAGGCACGAACAGTATATGCTACACATATGCCAAAAATGTTTAAGCTGTTCAAGGGGACATAATTCTGCAATAAGGGGCTGAATCAGAATCCTGTTTCCTTTATGGCACATGTTCAGTGCATGTCAGAAGTGTGTGTCAAGATTCATTGCCCTGCATCAACTACTGTAGGATGAGTCGCGGAGACAGAGTAGTACTACAAAATGTGACGTACAGACATACGGACAAGGGCAAAACTATATGCCTCTCCCCACTTCAAATCGGGGCATAAAAATGTTTTCTAATTCAAGTTCGAAAACAATTCAACCAGACGCCCCTAACTTTCGAAATGGACTCCTGTATATAGTTAGGAAGAGTAAATTCAGTAGAAAAGGGACCCATTCAAGACCTCCAGTTACCAATAAATTAATGTTTACAGCATAGCAGACTAACCGTATTAACCGTAATTAATGGTCTTGCCCTAATAAGCGCACAGCATTTTTTTTTTCAGGAAAAACATTACGAAAACACGCCTTTTCAAATACATTGTAAACTTTACGTCCGAAAAATCGAAATGTTTTAGATGAAAAATTGTGATTTTTTTCTTATTTCTACTCTAAATATAGATTATGAATACTCGTTAGAACCGCCTCGTCGTGACTCATACATGCCCCGTGACCCGCACATAAAGACACTAGAAAACAGTGTTGTACCAAATCAGACGTCTGATCAGCGTCTACTCGATTTGCTTATGTACAAGATGGTTTATGAAACAAACAAACCAGTTATACCTAAAAATGGAAATGGTCTTGTTCGGAATTATTATCTGGAAGATTGTATTCGTTATATCAGGTTAAGAGTGTTATTGGCTTGCAAGCCAGTTAGATTGAAAAAGTGGTTCCTGTTTTAGACTTCTCTTTCTATGTTATTTTGGATCCTCAGGTGTGTTTTTTTAAAACAAAAATCAGAGATACAGTCAGCTTTATCCGGTGTTCTGGTTCCCTCACCCTATAGCTCAATAGCTTTCGCATATTTTAATAGAATACAGGGTACCAGTTTAGTGAGAAATGGTCTAGTGACAGAGCTATCGTTTCTGTGCGAAAGTTTAACTAAACACCGAAGCGAATTTATCCACTTGGCCACGGTCTACCCACACATGTTATTGACGGTTTACATGTTTCAAATTAGAAGCCCCTGTGGTGCAGTGGTTATGCTACTTGCCTTGTAAACTAGGGATCGCAGGTTTGATCCCGGGCTTCTCCAGACTTTCGGATGAGTCTTTAAACCGAGGACCCGTCTCCATATGACCTTAGCTGTTGGTGGGACGTTAAACTAAAACTCACACACTCACTCCATGTTTCAAATATTTCCGAACAGATGAATGCATTCTAAAAATGGATAAATTGGGGACACACAGAGTTCGGAAATATTTGAACTATGGAAACCACTGTGTATAACCGGACAGTCGCCACATCGGAAGCGGCATTAGACTGTACACCTAAAAATCACTAGCGGCATATAAACAACCAAGAAAGTTTGATATTTTCCGCCAGGTAAGAAAACAACGGAATGTGCGATTAGAATGCGGTTTTCGGCATGGGGAGAAGAAATGGGTGTACTTTATTCGTATGTTTCTCATAACTTCTTATAGTGGTGCATTTTTTGTCTAGACCTCATCTTGCACGGCTCAATCAGTGATTTTGTTGCCTCTGCGCCCGTCAACACGATGAATCCTGGTCAATATATTCGCAACTAAGGTCAACCGGCTACTTTCAACACAATGGAATCTTTTAAACACATGTATTCTTTGACTTCTGCTAGCTGCAAGCGTCTAAATATTTGAATTTTGTAACCTATGACCACTTGAATTGCACCAGTCACATTCGAATGACTGTCCGACTAGCGGCAACTGTACTGCATCACTAGCGCCACAAGTGCTAAAGAAAACTGTCCGACTAGCGGCGATAATTTTTTTAACATTTGTGACAAACAAAAGCCGTTAGAGTCTGTATAAATAGGCCAACTTATGTTTAAAAGCAATTCACACTGTTTCTTCGTTAATTGATCACAAGAAGAATCTTTTGGTGTTGTGATTTAGCGCTCAGTATAGTTGCTAGTTTCACGTAAGGCACGTCGACTGCAGTTTGTACACATGTTGGCTTTTCTTTTCCTGCAAGGGGAGGGGAGGGTCATGGCCTTCCTCTTGAACATTTTTTTATTTAGGGGTAATGAAGGGGTTGTTGGGTGAGGCAAAGTTTACGTGTATCTTGCGTCACTGGGGCGTCCAACTGATATGCATTTACAGTTGGCATTTACAGTTGCAGCAGTTAAGGGTAGAGGGCAAATGTTGTCGTTTCTTCTGTTTCTCCATTTCCATTACTTTTCCTCTTTCTCCTCTGTCCCTCAGTTTCATCTCATCTACTATCTCCTCTATCTCTTTGCTCCTTTCTCTGGGAGAAGACACAGAATGACCCACTTGACGTTAACCCAAAGCAATCATTATCGACACTGGAAATTACAGTTAGTCAAAGTTTTTAAAACTCTTTTGCGTGAGAATGGCGATGTCAATCTGAAAGAGAGAGAGAGAGGCTTGAAGGAATAGATGGGCTGCTTGGTGTTTCCACGCAGAGCTGAAACCGACCGCATACGAGTAATGGTAAACCGCTTAGAGGATCTAAACCTGCCCAGGCAAAGCTGTGCGACTCGGACCGTTCCTGTTTATAAACCCTATTGGATTAATTTGGCGACAGGGCTTTAGATGTCATTTCATCGCAATGTCCGGTAAAAATCCCACAAAATTGAAAGCGACGTCTCCAAAATGACCTATACAGTGTTGACGGCGACGTTAAAACTCAAATAAATAATAAATAAATAAAAAATAACATTAAGGATGCCTGATTAAGCATCCAAAGCATCTTATGTGCTATTTTATATTTTTCCAAGTGAAGAACACCAAAACGCTTTGCGTTTGTTCGAAATTTTACAGTTACACGTGCATACAATGCATAAGGTGCTACTACGCCCTTGGGCACGATAAGCACATTACGATCACGCTTTGGTAATCTATATAGCGTGTATATTTTGCAACGGCTGTCCATGGCCTAGTGGGTAAAAGCATAAGGTCTCTCACCGCTATGGTTCGATCCTCGTACGGGTCACATGTGAGACGCCAAGATCCGTAACGGAAAGTCATGTAGTTTTTTTTTTGTCTGGATACTCCTTTTCCGTCCACCTTTGCTCGAAATATTGAGATAAAACCAAAACGCGCGCGCGTGCGTGCGTGCGTGTGTGAGTGTGTGTGAATTTACGTCCCACCAACACTCACCTAAGATCATATAGACACGGGACCTCAGTTTAAAGACTCATCCGATAGTGTGGAGAAGCTTGTAATGGACCTCAGGGCGCCCTGTTTGCAAGAATAGGAGGTTTAACACTGTTCCAGGGAGGCTTATAGAAAAAAGGCATATATATTGTGCGTGTGTCCCGAAGTCCATCTGCAACTCTTCTGATCGATCAGTAAAATATCGGATATTTGTCAGCCAAACTAAAACTCATCATGGTAAGAAGGCCTTGTTTGTTTGCTTGAATCGAGGTTTCAAGTCCGCGTCAACAGTATTTAGGTCATTTTAGAGACGTTGCTTGCAATTTTATGGGACTTTTACCCGCCATTGAGGTAACATGACGGCTCAAACCCTGCCACCAAAACAAACTTAAACGGTTTAAATGTAGGGACAGGTCATACTCGCACCATTTTGCCTGGACCAGCTTAGACTTCCAGTACTTTTGTGCGGTCGGTTTTCAGCGCTGCATGGAAGCATCATGTAGCCCGATATATATCTCCAAGCCCCGATGGGCGGGGATGTGACGAACACCATGTAAACCCCACATTCGTTTGCTTGAATTGAGTTTTTACGCCCCCGTCAACACCATTTATGTCATTTTGGAGACCTTGCTTCAAATTTTGTGGCACTTTTATCCGACATTGAGATGAAATGACATTTTAAGCCTTGCCGCACAAACAAACGAAAATGGTTTATAGGTAGGGACGGTCCGACTCGCACCACTAGGCATGGGCGGTGTTCGACCCTCTAAGCGACTTGCCAGTACTCATGTGTGGTCGGTTGTAGCTCTGCGTGGAAGAATCATGCAGCGCAATCTATTTCTCAAAGCCCCGATGGGCGAAGACCCAAGGAAAGAAAGGTTTACTAGAGTGTACATCAGTGTCATTGTTTTTGCTCAAAAACATGGATTGTGGTTACTCGTTAGAACCGCCTCAAAGATGCTGTTCTAAGGACCACCTGCAATCTGTAATGCATGTGTAGACTAAAATGAAAAAAATGCTACATTTGAGATAAGACAGATGTCATTTTAACACACGTGTGTGATTGAAAACTTCTGTACCTGCCTCTTTTCAACTAGAGTATTTAAATAACTTGAAAACAGCTTCACATGTGGTTTAACCGAGTCTGTTCATGTTGCGACATTTTCAAGCCAGGGCCGTCGGGGTGGTTTAATGGCCCTTTCCTTATTATATATATTTCACTCATATTGAGCCGATCGTTAATCAGAAGAGGGCAAAAACCGCAGTACCCGGAGAAAAACCACCTGATCTTCCGTTGCAGAACTTGGCGTCTCACATGTTACCCGACCGGCTCCGATAGCTCAGTTTGTAGAGTGTTCGCTCCGGTGAACGGGAGGTCACGGGTTCGATCCCGGGCCGCGACATACCAAAGTCGTTAAAAATGGTACTAGCTGCTCCTCGCTTGGCACTCAGGTTTACGGGGAAGAGCTAGGACTGGTCGACCCAGTGTCAGGATAATGTGACTGGTTGTGGTATTATGTACATGTAATGTGTCTGGGACATGATACTTCAGTGAGGCAGCACTATAAAAGTGAGCATTGAGCTCCCTGTCGCAACCATACGCCGTCGTGATATGACTGAAAAATTGTTGAAAGCGACGTTAAAACCGAATACACACACACACACACACACACACACACACACACACACACACACACACACACACACACACACACACACACACACACACATGTGACCCAAAACAGCTCGAACCCACAGTGGTGAGAGACCTAATGATTAACAGTCCACTTATCCACTTGGGCACGCCGTCATGCCGAGATTTCAGTTTACGGTTCGACTCGCACCACTTTACCTGGGCGACCATGCAGCCCAGTCTATGTCTCCGAGCCCCGATGGTGTGGAGGGTGGAGGAAGGGGTGCAACTGCCCCTTTCCTTTTTAGATCAGAGAAGGGGAGAGAATAAGGACAGAAAATATTTCATGTTGAATCGCCTTTACGAAAAAACGCTTATTCATTAAAAAATAGATTGTGGGTACTTGTCAGAACCGCCTCTGTTTAAAATACTCGTCAGCTTGAGGCGGTTCTGACAAGTACCCACAATCTATTTTTTAGCTCACCTGTCGCGTAGTGACAATGTGAGCTTTTGTAATCACTTTTCGTCTGTCGTCCGTCGTCCGTGCGTCCGTCCGTCCATGCGTGCGTCCGTAAACTTTTTCTTCAAACGACATCTCCTCCTAAACCACTGATTGGATTTCGACCAAACTTCACAGAAATGATCCTTAGGTAGTCCCCTTTCAAAGTTGTTCAAATGGTTCCGGTCCGTTGCACATCAAGGTCACCGGAGCCAAAATGGATTTTTTAATGAAAACTTAAAAAGATCTTCTCCTCTGAAACCGCAAGGCCCAGGTCTTCGATATTTGGTGTGAAGCTTCATCTAGTGGATCTCTACATAGATTGTTCAAATTACAGCCTTGGGGCCAAAAATGCGTCCGCGCCGAGGCCCACCAGTTTTACATAGACTTATATAGGGAAAATCTTTAAAAATCTTCTTGTCTGAAACCAGAAGGCCCAGGTCTTTGATATTTGGCATGAAGCTTCACCTAGTGGACCTCTACCAAGATTGTTCAAAATATAGTCCTGGGGCAAAAAATGCCCCCGCGCCGGGGCCCACTGTTTTCACATAGGAGTATAATAGGGAAAACCTTTAAAAATCTTCCAGTTGGAAACCAGAAGTCTTTTGGGATCACTTTTTGTCCGTCGTCCGTCGTGCGTCCGTGCGTCCGTCCGTACGTGCGTCCATGCGTGCGTCCGTAAACTTATTCTTCAAACAACATCTCCTCCTTAACCACTGATCGGATTTTGACCAAACTTCACAGGAATGATCCTTAGGTGGTCCAAATTAATGGTTCCAGTCTGTTGCACATCTATGTCACAGGAGCTAAAAATAGATTGTTTTACTGAAAATTTTAAAAATCTTTTTCTCTGAAACCGCAAGGCACAGGTCTTTGATATTTGGTATGAAGCTTCATCTAGTGGACTTCTACCAAGATTGTTCAAATTATAGCCGTTGGGCCAAAAATCTCCCCGCCCCGGATGCCTTTGGTCTTACATAGGCTTATATAGGGAAAATCTTTAAAAATCTTCTTCTCTGAAACCACATGGCCCAAGTCTTTGATATTTGGTGTGAAGCTTCATCTAGTGGACCTCTATCAAGATTGTTCAAATTATAGCCCTCGGGCCAAAAATGCCCCTGCCCCGAGGGCCTTTGGTTTTACATAGGCTTATATAGGGAAACTCTTTAAAAATCTTCTTCTCTGAAACCACAAGGCCCAGGTTTTTGATATTTGGTATGAAGCTTCATCTAGTGGACCTCTACCAAGATTGTTCAAAGTATAGCTCTGGGGCCAAAAATGCCCCCGCCCCGGGGGCTTTCGGTTTTACATAGGCTATACTTGTAATACTCTGAATGCGTTCATGTCATAAGTAATTATTTTTGGATCATGAATGTGAAAGAAATAGCCTTTAAAGTTCTAAAAGCAACTATTGATTCTAACTGTGCAGACTATACAGAACCAAAACCACTAATTTTGCTGTTTGAATCTCTTTGGTCATAGAAACTTTCGGTCATATACTTTAGACATGACACTACATCCTGTCAGATATCACTATTTCATACAAGTAAATACCGGCCCCAATAGCTCAGTTGGTAGAGTGTCCGCTCCGGGGAACGGGAGGTCACGGGTTCGATCCCGGGCCGCGACATACCAAAGTCGTTAAAAATGGCAGTAACTGCTCCTCGCTTGGCACTCAGATTTACGGGGTAGAGCTAGGACTGGTCGACCCAGTGTCAGGATAATGTGACTGGGTGTGGTATCATGTAATGTGTCTGGGACATGATGCTTCAGTGAGGCAGCACTATAAAAGTGAGCATTGAGCTCCCTGTCGCAACCAGACACCGTCGTGATATGACTGAAAAATTGTTGAAAGCGACGTTAAACCCGAATTCACACACACACATACAAGTAAAACTTCAATAATTTGAACTCGGGTGACCTGTTTACAATGGCTAATTCAAACTTGTTCATGAGCCCCCAGTTTTTTTTTTCCACACCTCCAAGTATCCATTTTGAGCGACACTCCCATTTTTATTTTGAAAAAAAAAAAAAAAAAAAAAAAAAGATGTGTCGTTTTTTTTATGTTTGTTTGTTTGTTTTGGAGTTTAACGGCCCAGTGAACACTATTTAGGTCATTTTGAGCCAGTCACTTTACCTATCCACCTGCCCTGGGCAGGCTTATACGTAAGCGGTTAACCAGTACAGTGCCCATTCTTTCGCCAGAAACTGACAAGTGCCCCTCTTGAATCAGCGGAAGGGAGAGAATGACCGTAGAAATGATTTCATGATCAATCTTCACGGAAGAATGTTGCCGAGCACGGCTGGTATCGAACCCGCGTCCTCCTGATCACAACTCAGACGCGCATCCGACAGAGCTGACGAGGTCGTGTGTACACTTAAGAATCGCCCCATATGGCAATCACAATGTTCTAATGAGTACACACTACCTTCCATTATGCCGGCGTCGGTGACTCAGTCGGATGCACGTCTGACTGGTGATCAGGAGGACACGGGTTCGGTACCGGCAGGGGTCGGCAACATTCTTTCGTGGAGACTGATCATGAAATCTTCTCTGATTCAAGAAGGGCAGTTGCCAGTTTCTTGCGAAAGAATGTGCACAGTACTGGTAAATCGCTTACGTATAAGCCTGCCCAGGAACAGTGTGAATATGTAAATTGACAGGCTCAAAAATGACCTAATTAGTGTTGACTGAGCCGTTAAACTCCAATGCAAACAAACAAAAAACTTTCTTTATTGTAGAAGATCGAAAGTGATATCTGAGTCATCCCCTAAAAGCTTCATAGCCTGGCGCTATGACAAACGATCTCTATTTCGAACACCCTCTATCTCGAACAAACTTTCATGATCCCGAAGATGTTCGAGTTAGTGAAGTTCGACTGTGTAGGTAACTCTACCCATTGAGAAAACATATAAGAAATTCGGAAAGGCACCTATTGAAGTAGTCTAGATTGTCAAGACTCGGGTTTGCCTGAATCTGCATGGTCGGATAGGAGTGTTTGCAGGACGTATAATGTCGACTTAAAAACTCAGACTTTCAGGAACAGTCTACATTGTCAAAACAAGGATTCTCCAGCATCTGCATATAGTTGGATAACTATTTGCATGGTGTAAACTGCTGACTTAAAAGACTCTGATCAGTCTATATTGCTAAGAATAGGATTGCCGTCATTTACACAGATAGGAATGTTTGCAGGATGTATATTGCTTCTTTCTAAGACTCTGATCAGACGTGCAGGAGAAGTCTAGATTGTTCAGACTTGGATTTGTTGACATTCGCATAGTCGGATAGAAGTGTTTGCTTGCACTGTAATCGCTAACTTTAAGACTCTGAGCAGACTTCCAGGAATGGTTTAAATTGCTAGGAATTGGATTCGCCAGCATTTGCTCAATTGAATGTTTACAGGACGTTTAATGATAGCTAAAGACTGATTAGCCTTCCAGGCCAAGACTGGGATTTGCGTGCGTCTGTATGTTCGAACAGGATTATTTGCAGCATGTATAATGCTGACTTAAATGCTTATATCTGACTTCCAGGAACAGTCTCGGTTGCTAAGAAGTAATTTACCGGCATTTGCATGCTTTGATTAGAGTGCTTGCGGCACATGTAATGCTGACCAGTCTTCGTCTGAATACCATATGCACAAGTGTACAGAGAGAGAGAGAGAGAGAGAGAGAGAGAGAGAGAGAGAGAGAGAGAGAGAGAGAGAGACCACGAGCTAATGCGGAATAACCGCAAATAAAACACATGCATATACGACCTTTAATATGTATACAATTTCTCAGTGCGTTACACAAATCACGTGCAGTCCATGCAGTTGAGTGGGTTACCGAGCCAGTCAGAAGATTTTACAACTAGATGACTATTCCAGGTATTGTTTTTTTGTTTATCCAGAGAGAGAGAGAGAGAGTGAGTGAGTGTTCGAGTTTTACGTCCCACCAACAGCTAAGGTCATACGGAGACGGGACCTCGGTTTAAAGACTCATCCGAAAGTCTGGAGAAGTCCGGGATCGATCCAGCAACCCCTGGTTTACAAGGCGAGTACCGTAACCACTACACCACAGAGGCACAGAGGCATCCAGAGAGAGAGAGAGAGAGAGAGAGAGAGAGAGAGAGAGAGAGAGAGAGAGAGAGAGAGAGAGAGAGAGAGATGCAAAAGATAACGAAACGAAAGTACAAGGGAGAAAAGAATGTCATAAATTGATAATGAAAAAATCGTAAATAACTTCTTGGACGCCTTACAACGACGACAACAAAAATGAATTTTCAATCGGCATTCAAGACGACAGGACGTTGAATCGACGCCCAAACGCCATGTCCCCAGTATGATTTCTTGTACAAACGTGTGTCATGTTGTCATCGCTGTTCATATTACAATATTTGCATTTCCTGTGTAAAGTCTAATGTAAAACTGTAGAAAACAATGAAGTTCATACTTCCATGAACGCATCAGTCTAAACCACGGTTCTCTACAGGCGTTGGTGACGTCAACGCTGTTCCGCTCTTTGAATAAAAAACAGCGTGTACATGTTTTTTCAGCTTTAAAAGTTTGCCCTATAAGCATTATTTTCGTCCAGTGATGAGGGGCAAAGAATGTAAATATAAAAAGTAAACTTAATTTTTCTACTTTCCATGAAAGTATGAACGACAGTGGGTCGCTAGCAAAGTTTACATAAACCCATTCGTGGTTCATTTACTTTGCACGCGACCCACTGTGTTCATACTTACATGAACAGCAGAAAAACAAAATTCATTTCTTAAATCAACAAGAGAATATTTGTTGTAAATCAGGTTTGAATAGAATTGAAAGTTTATAGTACTCAAGAGCGCAGCAAGTCGCGACATTTGTACATTTTTGTATATATATTATGGAAGAGTCTATTTGCAGTCAACTGCAAATAGCCAAAAAACGTTAAAATGGCTATTTGCAGTCATTTTATATTCCTGCCATTTACACGCGCGCCCATCGAAATTCAGATCAGTCTGCGCATCCGCGCTGTCGATTCATAGTCTTCGTTGTGTGCTCTTCGCATCAGGTTAACAAGTCCATGAAATTATGGCTCCTCTAAACCCCACTTTATACAGAGAAAAGCGGAGTTTAAGGGGTAATTATTACCATTCCTTATTTTGGTGCAAACACATATATTGTGGGTACACGTTAGAACCGCCTCATTGAGTCTGTTCTAACGAGCACATTCAATCTACGTTTAGACTAGAAATAAGGAAAATATACATCATCTTCATTCAAATAAGAGGGCCATGATGGCCTTGGATCGCTCAGCTGATCCTTATGGCAGGTATTATAAGGTGGAGTGGACTGTTTGAACAATTTTTGGCTGACAGTGGCCCAAGGAACATTTCTGTGAAATTATTTCAAAATCAATCTAGCTATTTAGGAACTTAAGTCATTTTAATCGTTATATATTTTTTTCTGGATTGGAAAATAGTCAGAGTGGCACTCATGGAACATTCCTTCAAAACTGTTTTCTTTTTTTGAGGAAGAAGTAATCGCTGACTTGTATGTCACTATCTGGGCACCTGTCAGGACCTAGTGCACCGACGGAAATGAACGGGCTCATTCTAACTAACTAACCATTACTCATGGTGACAAGGGGGCGGGGCGGTATCCATCCATTTGACAATACAGAGCTGACTTGTATGTCACTCTCTAGGCACCTTGTGGACATTGATGGTCAGGTCCTAGTGCACCAGACGGAGATGAACAGGCTCAGTCTAAGGGTGAGGGTGGATCCCTTTAAAGATACAGAGCTGGATTTGTATGTCACTATCTGGATATCTTGTATACACATTGAGGGTCAGGTCCTAGTAACAGGCTCAGTCTAACAAACAATGACCCATGGTGTCTGTGTATGCGGGGGTGGGGGGGGGTGTGCGATCCCTTTGACAATACAGAGCTGACTTGTATGTCACTATCTGGGCACCTAATGACATTGAGGGTCAGGTCCTACTGCACCAGACAGAGATGAGTCTTACTAACAATGACGCATGGTGTGTGTGTGTGTGTGGGGGGGGGGGTGGAACCCTTTGACGATAAAGAGCTGACTTGTATGTCACTATCTGGGCACCTTGTGGACATTGAGGGTCAGGTCCTAGTGCACCAGACGGAGATGAACAGACTCGGTCTAACTAACAATGGTGACAAGGGGTGGCCCTTTGTAAAAGATACCGCTCTATTCATAAAGTACCCCTCCTGACCAAGAGATTACAATTCTGAGCAAGTTTGATGCTGATTGGACCAAAAACTGTGGCCCATAGGGTGCTAACAAAGTTTTTCTATGATTTGACCTACTGACCTACCTTTTGACCCAACATGACCCATATTCGAACCTAACCTAGATATTGTTATGATGGTCATTCTGAGCAAGACTGATGATGATTGGACCAAAATTGTGGCCTCTACAGTGTTAAAAAGGTTTTTCTATGATTTGACTTACTAACCTACTTTTAAGCCTGACATAACCCATTTTCGAACTTGACGTAGGTTTTGTCGAGATGATCATTCTGAGCACGTTTGATGAGGACAGGACTCAAATTGTGGCCTCTAGAGTGTTAACAGGTTTTTCTATTATTTGACGTTTTGACCTACTTTTTGACCCGACATGACCCATATTCAAATCCTACCGAGATATTGTCATGATAATCATTCTGATCATGATTGGACTAAACCTGTGGCCTCTAGAGTGTAAACAAGAAAAGTTTACGGACGACGGACGACGCACGACGACGCCGGGACATCTCACAGTCACAAAAGCTCACCATGACCTTCGGTCAGGTGAGCTAAAAATCTAAGCTCTCGGCCTTATGGTTTCCGAGAAGAAGGTGTTTGAACTTTTTTCCAGTATAAGTCAATAGGAGCTAATGAGCCCTGGGGCGTGGCCAATTTTGTCCCAAAGGGCATGTTTAGCAGTATTTATGTAGGCGACCAGTTTATGTTGCTATATACTAAATATCTAAGGTCTGTACTTCATGATTTCAGAGAAGATTTTGAAGCTTTTTTTTTTCATTATAAGTTTATTGGAGTTAAGGGGCCACATGATTTGGCCAAGTTGGATTGGTAGGATTCATGTAGGCGACTACTCGACGTTGCTACATGCTAAATACCTAAGCTCTGGGCCTTATGGTTTCAGGGAAGATTTTTTTTTCTTTTTTTTTTTTTTTCAATTTTAAGTTTTTGTTTTCCATTTAGAGTCTATGATTGCTACTAGGCCCATGGGCGTAGCCAATTTTGACCCAAGGGGCACTGGCAACACTGTATCATTTCGCTATCGTACAAGCCCCTATAGTAGCAGAATATATTTTCTTTCAGTGTAATTTGTTTCTTTTTCTTCCAGTTTGTATTGATACATTATTTTTCTTACTTCTAGTCAAAACATATATTGTGGGTCCTTATTAGTGCCGCTTCGCCGAGGCGGTTCTAACGAGTTCCTACAATTTTATGTTTTGAGCAGGAGTATGAAAGATACCAAAATTTATCTGAAAACTTCCACAATATCTGAAAACTTCCACTTTTTGGTGGTAAAAGTTTCACTATATGTGTGATATAAATGTGCATGTCAAAATTCAAATTCTGTAAATATGAGCCAGTCCATGTTGTAATGATAAATCTTTCTTTAATATGGGTCACATAGGAAAATAGGAAACTCTTTATGCATAATCAGTACATGGTATTTGAGCAGATCTTCGCAAAGACAGTTTTTCTCATGGTGTGGTTCATTAAACAATTGTGTTTGTATAAAGGCGTGTGGAGACCCCCGGGGGCTGTAATTTTGACCGCATATCTATTGTAATACCTTTGAAAGATATTATAATCCTATTGATGACATTTATTAATTCAACCCTTGAGGTGCTAAGAAAAACTGCATCTGAAGATGTCGTCTGCGTATCTCATCTATTTCACATTTTTGCAGTCTAAAAGAATGTTTAGGCATACAAGCAAACAGTGTGGACCCCGATCAGATTGTTCCAAGCAGTTTTATCTGGATCCACACTGTTTACAACAATGACTTTTTAATGTAATCAGCACACAGCAACTCAGATGAAAATTGTTGTGACTGGCATCTTAAGGGGTTAAAACAGTCGAGAAAAATATAATGACACAACGAGTGAATATTACCCCTACAAATTAAAACAAAGCCTTTAAATTTTCAGTGAAAATTGATATCACTCAGTATATGTAGCCCATACATTATTAAAAAAAAAATGGTTTCTGCATTCTATTCACAAATTCATAACAAACACTGCAGATCCTGATCAGATGACTTCCTGATCTGAATCGACATTGTTTGCAAAGGAAGCGTTTGTCTTAAAAAGCATTACAATCACAATAATTTTAGCCACGCCCATTGCAGAATATCAAAGAATGACATTACTCCATTTACTGTATTTATTCAGTGCACTTCTTTATGACAAACACTGTAGATCCTGATCAGATGGCTTTCTGATCTGAATATATATTGTTTGCAAAGGTAGGGTTGAGTGAGTGAGTGTGTTTTAGTTTTACGTCCCACCAACAGCTAAGGTCATATGGAGACGGGACCTCGGTTTAAAGACTCATCCGAAAGTCTGGAGAAGCCCGGGACCGATCCTGCGATCCCTGGTTTACAAGGCGAGTAGCGTAACCACTGCACCACGGAGGCTTCTAAAGGTAGGGTTGACTTATCCAGCATGATAATGATTAAATACCACACCACGCCCGTTCATTTTATAGTGAGTGTTTGCCACTACGTCGCATCGACGTTACTTAGACGTTACCGGCACATTGAGTGCCTGGTGTAAACCATGCAGCGCATTCTATTTCTCCAAGGCCCGATGGGCGGGGGCGGATCCGATGATTTGTTTTTTTTGAATTGAGGTTTAACGTCCCCGTCAACACCATTTAGGTCATTTTGGAGGCACTGCTTCCAATTTTGTGGGGCTTTTACTCGGCGACATTGAGATGAAATGACAACTCAAGTCCTGCCGACCAATGAAACCAAAAGGCTTATATGCATTGGACGGATTCATTCAGTGAGTAATTTTGTGTCCTGTCCCTAAGAAAGGGAGGAAAGAGATAGAAGAGATAGCAGAGATGAAAATGAGAGACGGAGGAGTAAGAGGAAAACGAATGGAAGTGTAGAAACAGAAGAAATAACATCATCAGAAGAAATAACATCATCCCCTCTCTACCATTATCTTAACCAACTGTAAGCCAATATCAGATGGACGCCCAAGTGACGCAAGACACACGTCACCTTTGCCCCCCCCCCCCCCCACCGCCCACCCCCACTCCCCACCAAACCCTCATGGGCTTTACAAATTAGATATTTCAGTTAAATAAGCAGAGAACATCGCTAAACAGTGAAACAAAAGTGGTGCGGGTCGGTGCGTCATAAGCCCTATAGGTGTCATAGACTTGAGATGTCTTTACGCCTCAGTCTGTGGAAAAAGTCGAACAAAAATGGAAGTAACGTCTCTAAAATGTCCTAAATAGTGTTGCAGAGCACGTAAAACATCAAATCAAACAAACATAGCCATAACGGTGAGAGTCTTAATGATTATGAGTCAGAGCTCTAATGACTAATAGGCCGCAGAGGCCCGTTCCATTTTAAAATATTTTGAACATCTCCAGGTGGCCTTTCTAACACTAATAGAATGACTGCAAATAGCCATTTTTACGTTTTTTTGGCTATCTGCAGTTGACTGCAAATAGCCATTTTAACGTTTTCTGGCTATTTGCAGTTGACTGCAAATAGCCATTTTAACGTTTTTTGGCTATTTGCAGTTGACTGCAAATAGCCACTCCGATATATTATATGCACATAATCCGCGCACACGGGGTCTGGGGCGGGAAGGAACGCGACCTGACTTTACATAACCTACTTGTTGTAGTAAACATTTTGGATATCGAAATATTTCCCCGTTAACCCAACTTTATATACAGAAAAGTTGATTTTACAAGGGTACACATGATATACATTATTTTCTTAAAATTATACATTGTGTTCACAGCCCATCGGGGCTTGGAGAAATAGATTGGGTTGCATGATGGTTCCACGCAGAGCTGAAACCGACCGTACATCAGTACTGGTAACCCGCTTAGGTCTATTCCTGCCCAGGCAAAGTGCTGCGAGTGTCCATGCATATAAACCCTATTGTTTTCATTGGACGGCAGGGAATGAGATGTCATTTCACCTCAATGTCGGGTAAAAATCCCACAAAATTGGAAGACACCTCTCTAAAATGACCTAAATAGTGATGACGGGACGTTTACCCTCAAATTAAACAAACAGACTTATAGATTGTGGGTATGACCGCTTCTAACGAGTACTCAACATCATTATTTGGACTAGAAATAACGAGCAACGACAATCCAAAATAAAGAAAAGAATGTATATTCCTGTGAACACAACTTTTCTGTATAAAAAGTTGGGATGTTGACCCGCAATTCCTCCCTTCAGTAATATACCTAGGTAGATTATATGTACTGCGACTTTGGCTCAGTGGTTAGAGCATGGATTTACCCGAACGGCCCGGGTTAGAGTCCCACCAAAAGCGTTTTTTGTCTATCTGTGCTTCTTTCCTTTGTTAGGGCTTTCGTTTCGTAAGATGTGGGCTCGTCTGGGATCGGACATTTTTCACATAAACTAGCAACGTGCCGAAATTGGCTTCTCGTCATCAAAAATGGTGTGTGTGTGTGTGTGTGTGTGTGTGTGTGTGTGTGTGTGTGTGTGTGTGTGGAGGGTGGGTGGGGAGTTGTTACTTAATTCTGCCCTTCAATTATCTATGCATAGCTTATAGCGCTGACAACTACATCACATAAGGCGACTTTTTTTGGCTCAGTGGTTAGAGCAATAGACTGAGCGGCCTGGGTTAGAATCCCACCATAGGCGTGGATATTTTTCTAGCTATGCTGCTTTCTTTTGTTACGGCTTTCATGTCGTCTTACATGGATGTGGAGGAATAGATCCCCCCGCCCCCGGATCACAGTCAAAATCACACGGCACGCCTAGCGATGTCGGACAAAATGCCTGCCGGAATTTTCTGTCCACTTCTCATCTTCTCATGTATTCTTTTCTATGGATATTTTCTCCCTTCCAAACTGTTTTAGTTTCTGGTTTAAACTTGTGAATAAGCCTACCGAGACAAAGTGTGGTAAGGCAAGCTAACAGCGGCTCAAAAAGACCTAGGCCGTTAAACTACAAACAAACTAACAAAGCCTTTCACATCACTCTCTATAATGTTCTTCCCGTTTCCACTATGTGCATGCAACAGTGATCTGCATTAAAGTGCTATTATTACGAAAGTAGAAAAATAATTATACAAAATCAAGTGAAATAAATAACAAATACTCTCTTTGCTACTAAGTCCTCATGTCTAATCTCTCATATTCCTTTAAGCTTCGTTATGTAACGTTTTTACTGGGATTCTGCTTCTTCATAAAAAAATGAAACAATTGCCGCTAGTCGTACAGCATATTTTTATGAGCTTGCCGCTAGTCGGACAGTCATTCGAATCTGACTGGTGCAATTCAAGTGGTCATGGTTTACAAAATTCAAATATTTAGACGCTTGCAGCTAGCAGATGTCAAAGAATACATGTGTTTAAAAGATTCCATTGTGTTGAAAGTAACCGGTTGACCTTAGTTGCGAATATATTGACCTGGATTCATCGTGTCGACGGGCGCAGAGGCAGCAAAATCACTGATTGAGCCGTGCAAGATGAGGTCTAGACAAAAAAATGCACCACTATAAGAAGTTATGAGAATCATACGAATAAAGTACACCCATTTCTTCTCCCGATGCCGAAAACCGCATTCTAATCGCACATTCCGTTGTTTTCTTACCTGGCGGAAAATATCAAACTGTCTTGGTTGTTTATATGCCGCTAGTGATTTTTAGGTGTACAGTCTAATGCCGCTTCCGATGTGGCGACTGTCCGGTTATACACAGTGGAAACCTTCAATAACATGTGCGAGTACATATTGGACACAAAGGTGAATACTATACTTTCCACATTTTCAATTACCTGCACGAATGAAATTAAATAATTTCATGTGAGAAATTAGAATAATAGCATTTACTGAAAATTATGATTTACCTGAAACCTCCATTGAATCATAATGTATATGTACAAACTTATTAGGGCCCCGCACTGAAAGTGTGGGTGCTCTATAGTAATCACTCTGTCCGTTCGTCTGTCTGTCCGTCCACAATTTGTTTTATCCCCCATAACTTTCTTATTCCTGGATGGATTTAAATATATACTTGGCAAAAATGTTAACCATAATGTGATGGAGTGTCGGCGCAAGACTCAGGTCCGTACCTCAAAGGTCAAGGTCATACTTAGAGGTTAAAGGTCAAAAAAGGGTCTTTGTTGTGTCCAATCAATACCTTTGTTATTCCTGGATGGAGTTAAATATTACTTGGCAGAAATGTTAACCATAATGTGACGGAGTGTCTGGCGCAAGACCCACAGCCGTACCTCAAAGGTCAAGGTAATACTTAGAGATAAAAGGTCAAAAAACGTCTTTTTTATTGTGTCCAATCTATAACTTTCTTATACCTGGATGAATTTAAATATTACTTAGCAGAAATATTAACCATAATGTGACTGTGTGTCACGCGCAAGACCCAGGTCCGTACCTCAAAGGTCAAGGTCATACTTAGAGGTGAAAGGTAAAAAACGTCTTTTTTATCGTGTCCGATCAATATCTTTCTTATTCCTGGATTGACTTGACAGTAATTTTAATCATCATGAGAGGATGTGTTGTGCGCAAAACCCAGGTTGGTTTCTAAAACCGATTTATCATGTTCAAAATGATTCTTTGAGCTATGTTCTTTCATTTCCTTGTTCTTTATAGTTTTATAACATCAACATTTTCATACTCCTCTGATAGCGCTGCCAGGGCGCTAGTCAGTTTCACTGACAGCTCTAGTTATATTGAAGGTACTGCCACCAATAAATGAACAAAGTTTACGGCGTACTGACAGTCAATTGGTCCAGTTTTTATCAAGATTAAGATTCACCTTAAACAGCTTTATCCTGTTTATTTCTTTTTAGACTTTCAGATAAAAACTGTTAACATTGGTAACATTGTTTACTTTGGTTGTCTCTTGTTTATAATAGTTTTATACTTTGCTAATAAAAAATGTTAACATTTAATGTATCTTCTTCCTGATTGTATGTATATTTGTGTCGTCACCTAACAATTACATGTTTACTGGCCACATGACATGAATGTATACTCAGTATGTATGGAAGACCGCCTCCGTGGTCCAGTGATTAAGGTCGCTGACTTGCAATCACTGGAGGGTCATGGGTTCGAGCCCCGCTACCGGCCATGATCGTTTATGTGAGAACGTTTGGTAGTTTGTGCCGGAGGATCGGAGTCTAGTACTGGTACTTTCCAGGAATGATGGTTAGGAAACTACCCGCCTGTATATGACTGAAAGATTGTTGAACGGACTTAAGACCTAGCAAAACAAGCAGTATGTACGATGTGTTCTACCACATTATTGTCTCTCATAAATCTGTTAGGGACATTTATTTTGTTTTTGTTTGTCCATTTCTACTTGCCAAATCGCACATCGTCCATGCTCCATAACTCCATTATTCCTCCTGTCTGTCTGTTAACAATGTATTCTTCCAATTACTATTCAGATACTACTGAGCAAATTTCAATAAAACAGGGTCATCACAATGATCCCTTACTATCATAGTTGGTCAAAAGTGAGAATGCGATCATTGGGTCACATGTCAATGCCTCAGTTACCTTAACATTGAAATATTTCTTCCAATAAATGTCAGGGTAGTGCCACATAGAAGATTGATACCTCATGGGTTTGTCCATTCCAATGTGTAGATAACCATATATTGCCTTTGAGTACACTGCATCAAAAGTCTATTTAACAAGAACAGTGCACTTTGCTTCCTCACCAGTACTTTCATCTACATCAACTCGTACATCCCTGTGGCGGCAATATGGCTACATTTACACCAGGAACAGTAACCTTAAAACCAGGCAAGCCTTTCCTTTTAAAAGGAACCTTTTTTTTTATAATATGATGTTTAGTATGGGTAGAAAAGAAAGGAGATAAAAAGCCTAGAGAGAAGTGTACACGCTTGTCATATGACACAAACAAACCAGTTATACCTGAAAATAGAAATGGTCTTGTTCCGAATTAGTATGTGTAAGATTATATTCGTTATATCAGGTTAAGATTTGTTTGTTTGTATTGGAGTTTAACGGCCAAATCAACACTATTGGTTATATCAGGTTAAGATTTGTTTGTTTGTATTGGAGTTTAACGGCCCATTCAACACTATTGGTTATATCAGGTTAAGATTTGTTTGTTTGTATTGGAGTTTAACGGCCCAATTAACACTATTGGTTATATCAGGTTAAGATTTGTTTGTTTGTATTGGAGTTTAACGGCCCAATCAACACTATTGGTTATATCAGGTTAAGGCTTGTTTGTTTGTATTGGAGTTTAACGGCCCAATCAACACTATTGGTTATATCAGGTTAAGATTTTTTTGTTTTGGATTTTAACGACCCAATCAACACTATTGGTTATATCAGGTTAAGATTTGTTTGTTTGTATTGGAGTGTAACGGCCCAATCAACACTATTGGTTATATCAGGTTAAGATTTGTTTGTTTGTTTCGGAGTTTAACGGCCCAATCAACACTATTGGTTATATCAGGTTAAGATTTTTTTGTTTTGGGGTTTAACGGCCCAATCAACACTATTGGTTATATCAGGTTAAGATTTTTTTGTTTTGGAGTTTAACGGCCCAATAAACACTATTGGTTATATCAGGTTAAGATTTGTTTGTTTGTATTGGAGTTTAACGGCCCAATCAACACTATTGGTTATATCAGGTTAAGATTTTTTTTGTTTTGGAGTTTAACGGCCCAATCAACACTATTGGTTATATCAGGTTAAGATTTTTTTGTTTTGGAGTTTAACGGCCCAATCAACACTATTGGTTATATCAGGTTAAGGTTTTTCGTTTGAATTGGGGTTTAACGGCCCAATGAACACTATTGGTTACATCAGGTTAAGATTTGTTTGTTTGTATTGGAGTTCAACGGCCCAATCAACACTATTGGTTATATCAGGTTAAGGTTTGTTTGTTTGTATTGGAGTTTAACGGCCCAATCAACACTATTGGTTATATCAGGTTAAGGTTTGTTTGTTTGTATTGGAGTTTAACGGCCCAATCAACACTATTGGTTATATCAGGTTAAGGTTTGTTTGTTTGTATTGAAGTTTAACGGCCCAATCAACACTATTGGTTATATCAGGTTAAGATTTGTTTGTTTGTATTGGAGTTTAACGGCCCAATCAACACTATTGGTTATATCAGGTTAAGATTTGTTTGTTTGTATTGGAGTTTAACGGCCCAATCAACACTATTCGAGATATCAGGTTAAGACTTTTTTTTATAATCATCGTGTATAGTATGGATAGAAAAGGAGAGAAAAGACTAGAGAGGAGTGGGCACGTCTATCGTTTGAGAGCCATTACTAAAAACAAAACATGCATCACGGAAACACGCCTTTATAATTTTGACCCCCTCGAACCCCACTTTTATATAGAAAAACTGGGATTTGCAGGGGTTAACCTTATTTTTCCTTATTTCAGCTCTAAAATATAGATTGTGGGTAGTCGTTAGAACCGCCTCGATGAAGCGATTCTAACGAGTATCCAAAATCTATAATTTGAGCAGAAATAAGAAAAATATCACAATATTTCATCTTTTATCTTGAAATTTAAATTTTTTCTGCAATAAAGGTTACAGATAAGCTTGCGATAAACTTGTCCATTTACGCGTATTGTCCGCTTGACACACGCGCATTGCGTGCGTGTGAACGTATCGCGTATCAATGCGCGGTTGATCGCGTTCTCACGCGATTTCAACGCGTTAAACTCGTATCAGCCAAAAAAGTGATCATTCGAAACGCGTTAGGTAAATTCAATACGCGTTTCTGTGCGAGAGCATTTAAACCAATAAGAATAAAACAGGTATGTGACGATAAAAAGCGTGATTGCGAGAGAACACGGGCTAATCAAAATCCCCGTTGCTTGTATGTTTACCCTTATGTGTTTTTTGTTTGTTGTTGTTTGTTTTTTTTTAATTTGTTCGTGCATTAATGACAGTAAATAAATTGGTCTTTCTTATCAGTAGTGATTCCTTCGGATAAACAAACATACCTACATTTTGGATTGCATAACACCTTTAGAGATAAAACTCACTTGGGGGTATTCTGAAGAATGTCATATAGGTAGGGGACCAGGTGAGGGTAATTATTTACCCTGGGATATGTAATTTACAAGCCACCGCTATTTACTGGTTAATGGCGGCTCATCAGAACCGCCTTGTCATGGTGTTGATGGCTGTTTCTAAATAGTACCCACAATCTACGTTTGGAGCAGAAATAGGAAAAATATTGTAGACGCCTGAAAAACACACTTTTTAACCCATATGACAATGTAATCTCCTATCTTACACGTTTGGAGTGGTTCAATATCAATTATAAAGGTGTCAGGTTCACATGTGGCCCGAGTGATTTTGTTCAGTTTCTATAAAACTGCGTGTGTGAGAGTTACTTTTACGTCCCACCAGCAACTGAGGTCATATGGAGACGGGACCTCGGTGTAAATACTCTTTTAAAAGTCTGGAGAAGCCGGGAATCGATTCAACGACCTTTGCTTTGCGAGGCATTATTAATCTGGGATATTGCACCTGACTAAATATAGAAATTAACTCGCATATGCTGGCATCACATCAAGGGCTGTCATCAGACTGTTCCATCAGACTGCATAGCTCGATTGGAAAAGTGTCATTTAGGTCATGCGCGTGGACGGGCATCACAGAAGCACGCCTATTCAGATATATTGAATTTGTATAAATTAAAAAAAAAAAAAAAAAAAAGAAAATTTTCATATCAAGAATCTTATATGTTTCATATCTATGCTCAAAACAAAGATTTGGGAACTCGTTATAACCGCCTCGACGGTCGGTTCGGTTCTAACCAGTATCAAGACTCTATGTTTTGAGCAAAAATAAGAAAAAAATATACATACCCTTGTAAGCCCCTGTTTTGCGATAAAAAGTGGGGTTAACATCACGAAATTATGCCCCTTGAACCCTAACTTTATATAGAAAAACTGGGGCTTACTGAGGTATATCTTATTTTCTTATTTCTGCTCTAAATATAGATTGTGGGTACTCGTTAGAACCGCCTCATCTCTAAATATAGATTGTGGGTACTCGTTAGAACCGCCTCGATGAGGCGGTTCTAACGAGCACCAACAATCTATATTTTGCATACTCGATGTGGTTCTAACGAGTATCCACAATCTATATTTTGAGCAGAAATAAGAAAACTATCACATTTTTTCATCTTAAAATTTTCGTGTTTCCGGCGGTAAAGTTTACAATGTAATTGTCCCGTCTCCGTATGACCTTAGCTGTTGGTGGGACGTAAAACAAAAACTCACTCACTCACTTGTATAGACGGATTTTCGTGTATGGACGTGTTTCCAAGTTCAATACCCCATAAACCCAACTTTTCTCTTTAGAGGGTGTTCATTAATAGGCTTGTTAACCAGATGGAAAATAAATTAAGAAAAAGGCAATAAATAAATAAATAAATAAATAAATAAATAAATAAAAAAATAAATAAATAAATAAATAAATTACAATAAATAAATAAATAAATAAATGGGCCTTTTGTGAGTGAGTGAGTGAGTGAATGAAAAAGGTTTATTTCTGGTCTTGACATCTTGAATAAGTGAAGATAATGAGATGTTATTTTAACCCATTGTATGCGGGAAACCACTAAATGGGTACCTTGGCAAATAGGGCAGGCCCAGATCAGACGCCACAGAACGCGGCGTCTGATCAGGGCCTGCCATATTTGCTAACAAAATTTTCCATCAAAAATTGAATGAAAACGTAAAAATGGGCCTGACACCCCTTATATGAAAAATGGAATTGTCCAACATATAGCAATGGAAGAGTCCACTAGCATACAATTGGTTAAATAACTAGCTTTATAGCTCCCAGGTGCACCTGGGTGTCATAAAACTGTTGCTCAATAAACATCCTGCATATAAATCAATGATCTTTAACAAGTTCACCAGGCTGCTAAGCTACACAGATCTGCTAGAATCTTGAACTGTTACAATAAACCAATGGCCTTTAACAAGTTCACCAGGGTCCTTAGCTATACAGATCTGCTAGAGTCTTGAACGGTTACAATAAACCAATGGCCTTTAACAAGTTCACCAAGCTGCTCAGCTACATAGACCTGCTAGGGTTTTAAACTGTTACAATAAATCAATGGCCTTTAACAAGTTCGCCAGGCTGCTTAGCTACACATATCTGCTAGATTATTGAAATGTTACAATAAACCAATGGCCTTTAACAAGTTCACCAGGCTGCTTAGCTACTAAATACGCAATAATCCTTAACAAGTTCACCAGGCTGCTTAGCTACTTAGACCTGCTAGAGTCTTGAACTGTTACAATAAATCAATGGCCTTTAACAGGTTCTCCAGGCTGCTTAGCTACATAGACCTGCTAGAGTCTTGAACTGTTACAATAAATCAATGGCCTTTTATAGAACATATTTAACTTCACTACAGCTGGTGTGTGGGAATGTGTGGCGGCGGTAAAACGTCTCCCTGCCCTACATCATAGTGTAGATTATATTTTCCTGTCCTTTGGGATCATTGATTCCATTGTAGAATTTTGAAAATATCTGAGGGTCACTGATGAGGCCTAATTGGCCGAAACTAGCTAGTCTGGCCCAGAAAACATGTACACTCCATATTTTTCAGTTCTGTGGTGTATTCTTTGCTTCCAAAGGATAGCCCTTTTATAGAACATATTTAACTTCACTACAGCTGGTGTGTGGGAATGTGTGGCGGCGGTAAAACGTCTCCCTGCCCTACATCATAGTGTAGATTATATTTTCTTGTCCTTTGGGATCATTGATTCCATTGTAGAATTTTGAAAATATCTGAGGGTCACTGATGAGGCCTAATTGGCCGAAACTAGCTAGTCTGGCCCAGAAAACATGTACACTCCATATTTTTTCAGTTCTGTGGTGTATTCTTTGCTTCCAAAGGATAACCCTTCTATAGAACATATTTAACAAGTTCACCAGGCTGCTAAGCTACACAGATCTGCCAGAGCCTTGAACTGTTACAATAAACCAATGACCTTTGACAAGTTCTCCAGGCTGCTTAGCTACATGTACATAGACCTGTTAGAGTCTTGAACTGTTACAATAAATCAATGACCTTTAACAAGTTCACCAGGCTGCTTAGCTAAACAGATCTGCTAGAACCTTGATTTGTTACAATAAATCAATGGCCTTTAACACGTACACCAGGCTGCTTAGCTACACAGATCTGCTAGAGTCTTGAACTGTTACAATAAATCAATGACCTTTAACAAGTTCACCAGGCCGCTTAGCTACACAGATCTGCTAGAGTCTTGAACTGTTACAGTAAATCAACGACCTTTAACAAGTTCAAGACAAGGTTAGTTACCAAGTAGGCTGCTTAACTACACAGATCTGATAGAGTCTTGAACTGTTAAATAAATCAATGACCTTTATCAAGTACACCAGGCTGCTTAGCTACATAGACCTGCTAGGGTCTTAAACTGTTACAATAAATCAATGACATTTAACAAGTTCACCAGGCTGCTTAGCTACATAGACCTGCTGCAGTCTTGAACTGTTACAATAAATCAATGGCCCTTAACAAGTTCACCAGGCTGCTTAGCTACATAGACCTGCTGGAGTCTTGAACTGTTACAATAAATCAATGGCCTTTAACAAGCTCAAGCGTGACGTGACTATTACATTTTTTATGGAAGGCAAATTTCGGATACCTTTGGCATAGAATTTTAAAAAAAAGTTTTTTTTTTTTTCACATTCCGAACTGTTACGAACAGATGTCTACCTGCACGGAACAGAACTGAAAGTATCTACTAGACTAAGTGTAATACCAACTGATTGCGACTAACCGAAAACACAGTCGAGTTCAAAATTGATAGTACAGTCATGTCTTACTGCGTTTTGAAAGGCTATAGGAATACAAATTCAAAGAATTCTATTTGGCATCCAAACATTGCAACATGTTTATTGCCATACAGCTAGGCAAGTGCAAGACACTGTTTACAGACGTATTTATATCATTATATACAATGGCATGGTAGATAAGGCAAAGTAACACACATTATTATACCAATGGATTTAATTTATTACACAAAAGGCAAGAGTGTTGAACTGTTAGATATACGACTAATACACAAACATTTATTTGGCAACTAAACATTATACCATCTTCAGGCAAGTACAATACAATGTGTCACAGACATATTCATATCATTACATACAATGGCATGGTAGATACATGCAAAATAACACATTATTATACACAAACTGCTAGAGCCTTGAACTTATAAATATACGACTATGAAACAAATATTTAAGATCAGAAATGATTTGTCAACTACACATTGTAATATGTTAAGGCAAACTGTACTTCACTGAATAGAGACATGCTCATAGCAATACATACAATGACATGATGTCGGCCTCGGTAGCTCAGTCGGATGCGCGTCTGACACTCGAGTTCGATACCTGCCAGGGTCGGCAACATTATTTCGTGGTGACTGACCATGAAATATTTTCTACGGTCATCTCTCTCTTCCATTCATTCAAGAAGGGCAGTAGTCAGTTTCTGGTGAAAGAACGTGCACTGGTCTGGTTGACCGCTCACGTATAAGCCAGCTCAGGCAAAATGTGTATATGTAAACTGACCGGCTGAAAAATGACCTAAAATAGTGTTTAATGGGCAAGCAAGCCCAGGAGAAATGTGGGTATGTATACTGACCGCCTGAAAATGACCTAAAATAGTGTTGAATGGGCCGTTAAACTCCAATACAAACAAACAAACAATGTCATGGTAGAGACATGCCTAATATAATACTAAAGGTTTGAAAGGAATCACTTTTTATATATCAAACAAAATTTTGCACTGAAAATTAAAAAATTTCATGACAGAATTTGTACTCAATTTGTATATTGATAAATATCTTAAGCAGAAAATCATGTGCAATTCAGTACTCATTAAAGTGCACACTTCTCACACTTCACAAATGAATTCATGCACTCCAAAAATCTTGTGTGACACTGCATTCCGACAGAAATAATCAAACTTGTCAGCGCTCCTTTACAAAGCGTAAAAAGGATTTCATTCGATTTGTGAAACTCTAAAATGCCTAGGGGACAGTTACGAAACCGTCTAAGCCCCAAAGAAATGAACCGTGACGTCGGAATGTTGGAATCTGGCGTCTCTCAACGTCGTGTTTCTGGGATTCTGAATGTGTCTCAGAGCGTGGTTTCCCGAATGTGGAGATGGCATCTTACCCACGGAAATCCTTCACACAGACACGGCGGCGGTCGTGAAAGGGCTACAACTTAACGTCAGAATGTTTTTTTTCTTGTTGATTCAGTCTCGACGTCAATGGTTCCTGAATGCTACGCGTTTGAATAACGAGTTTAGGAACGAAAATGGAGTACGAATATCTATACAAACTGTCAGAAACAAGTTCCACAATTTAAGACTTAATGCCAAGAGGCCTGATGTACGTGTTCCGTTGACGAGACAGCACGTGCAAGAGCGATTGGACTTTGCCAGAACTCACGTCAGGTAGACGATTTGTGACCGGACGCCAGTACTGTTTACGGATGAGTCCAGATTCAGTCTAGTCTTCGCTGATAAACGTTAATTAGTGTGATGAATGTTTAAAGATCGATTCGATGACTTGAATGTGGCAGAGCATAATCGCTATCGAAAGGGATCAGTCATGGTTTGGGCTGGGATAAGCGTGAACGGTAAAACTGACTTGTACGTCGTTGAAAACGGAACTTTAACAACAGCGAGGTACTGTAATGAGATTCTTGATCAGTTTGTGAGACCATATGCCGGTATATCGGCCCTGACTGAAAGGAGGCTGATTCTACAAAACCGGAAACTGACTCTGATAACGAGCATGCGCAGGCGATGTTGCGCTGTAATTGATACCCGTGGACGCCATACACGTTATTAGGCACGTTTGCCTGAACAAATTTGGAAATTTATGAACAATTAATTGTCCAAATCCCTTCGTGTTACGGCATATTTTTGGGTGCCAAGACAGTTGTTGTTGTCACGCTTGAATGCAGCGCCATTTGACAAAATTAATCACTAGCCTTTGTGAAGGATATATTTTCTATCATTATGTATCAAATTTGGATTCAGCTGGTTAATATATCGAAAAATTATTTCGCATTAAAAAAGTGATCCCTATCAAACTTTGAGTAGTAACCCACAGCTTCCACCAGAGTCACCAAAGAAACACAAACGTGAAACAACAAGACCCTTATGGAATTATCATGGTCTAGGAAGATTTATTTCTTTAAAGGAAATTTTTTCCTGTAGCCGATCCTGCCAGCCTCGGTAGCTCATTCAGATGCGCGACCGACTGGTGATCAGGAGGACGTGGGTTCGATACCTGCCGGGTTAGGCAACATTCTTTCGTGGAGATTAATCATGAAATCTTTTCTACGGTCATTCTGTTCCTTCCGCTGATTCAAGAAGGGCAGTTGTCAGTTTCCGGCGAAAGAATGTGCACTGTACTGGTTAACCGCTAATGTTTCAGCCCAATTCGAAGCTTGGGTCGGGAGGAGATGTCATTTGAAGAATTTCAAAATGGCCACCATGGCGGCCATCTTGGATATCAGAACACAACGATTTTAGCAAATCTGAATCTCCATTCACTCCGATGCCTCCCATCAAGTTTCAGCTCTATCTGCCTTTGGATCGGGAGGTGATGTCATTTGAAGATTTTTATAGTGGCCGCCATGAATGATTTAAGCAAATCTGAATCTCCATGTCACCGATGCCTCAGATCAAGTTTCATCTCTATTCAACCTTTGGTTCAGGAGGAGAATCAAGAATTTCAAAATGACCGCCATTATAGCGGCCATCTTGGATATCGGAACGGAACGATTTTAGCAAATCTGAATCTTCATGTCACTCCGATGCCTCCCATCAAGTTTCAGCTTAATTCGTCCTTTCGTTCGGGAGTAAGTGCCGGCCTTAGTAGCTCAGTCGGATGCGCATCTGACCGGTGAGCAGGAGGACGCGGGTTGGATACCTGCCGGATCGGCAACATTCTTTCGTGGAGATTGATCATGAAATCTTTTCTACGGTCATTCTCCCCCATCCGCTGATTCAAGAAGGGCAGTTGTCAGTTTCTGGCAAAAGAATGTGCATTGTACTGGTTAAACGCTTACGCATAAGCCTGTCCAGGAAAAGTGTGGATAAGTAAACTGACCGGCTCAAAAATGATCTAAATAGTGATGACTGGGCCGTTAAACCCCAATACAAACAAACAAATCGTTCGGGAGGAGATGTCGTTAGAAGAATTTCAAGATGGCCGTCATGGCGGCCATCTTTGATGTAGGAACGGAACGATTTTAACATATCTAAATCCCAATGTCATCCCGATGCCTCCCATCAAGTTTCAGCTCAATTCGACCTTTGGTTCGGGAGGATATGTCGTTTGAAGAATTTCAAGATGACATGGCGGCCATCTTGGAAATCCGAACAGAACCATTTTAGCAATTCTGAATCTTCATGTCACCAGGATGCCTCCCGCCTTATATCAGTTCAATCTGCCTTCCGGTTAGTGAGGAAATGTCGAAAATGTGAAATGTTAACGACGACGGACGGACGACAGACGAAGGACAATAGGCCACGGATTAAGCTTACCCCGGGGTTGAGCTAACACTGTATAACTTGGTAAATCCCAGGTTAATTTAGAATGTCATTGATTGTACGGACTTGTTAACATGATGAATGGAAAAATTCCTCCTACGGAAGCTGTGGATTATTGTTTTTTTTTTTTTTTCAAGCCATAAAAGGAAACATAATAAAGAGTCAACTTTAATTTGACAAGAAGCTCCAAATTATATAAAACGTTTTATTACATTTTCTGTAGTGAATTACTGAGATTTCTCAGTGAATTATAAACCGATAATTCGCTGAGAGAATTATTTCATTGCGAACGTTTTGACGTCATAATTGCTAAGCGACGTTGCTGACGTTGTTGGTAACAACAATATCGAGAGGGCCATGATGGCCCTGGATCGCTCACCTGATCCATAGTGTAACAAGTGGGCCCCACAGAGGGCCATTATTGGTTGGCCCCAGGGCTTTAATGTGCATAATGTTGAGGGAGGTCTTAAAGGTGAAGCTTCATACCAAACATCAACAAAGGCTATAATTTGAACAATCTTGGCAAAGGTCCACTAGATGAAGCTACACACCAAATATCAAATCTCTGGGCCTTGCGGTTTAAGAGAAGAAGATTTTTTTAAAGATATTCCCTACATAAGCCTATGCAAAACCAAATGGCCCGGGGGCTATATAGGTCTATGTTAAACCAAAGGGCCCCGGGGTAGGGGCATTTGTGCCCACGAGCTAGAATATGAACAATCTTGGTAGAGGTCTACTAGATGAAGCTCCATAACAAATATCAAAGACCTGGGCCTTGCAGTTTCAGAGAAGAAGATTTTTAAAGATTTCCCTTTATAAGTCTATGGAAAACCAAAGGGTCTCCGGGCAGCAACATTTTTTGGCCCCAGGGCTATAATTTGCACAATCTTGATAGAGGTCCACTTGATGAAAGTTCACACCAAATATCAAAGATCTAAGCCTTGTGGTTTCACAGAAGAAGATTTTTTAAGATCTCCCCATATAAGTCTATGTAAATCCAAAGGGACCCGGAGCGGGGGCATTTTTGGTTTCAGGGCTATAATTTGAACAATCTGGATAGAGGTCCACTAGATGAAGCATCATACCAAATATCAAAGACCTAGGCCTTGTGGTTTCAGAGAATAAGATTTTTTAAAGATGTTCCCTATATTAGTCTATGTAAAACCAAAGGGCCCCGGAACGGGGGCATTCTGGCCCCAGGGCTATAATTTGAATAACCTTGGTAGAGGACCATTAGATAAAGCTTCATACCAAATATCAAAGTCCTAGTCATTGTGGTTTCAGAGAAGAAGAGTTTTAAAGATTATCCCTATTTAAGCCTATGTATAACCAAAGGGTCCGGGTGGGGGCATTTTTGGCCCCAGCACTATAATTTGAATAATCTTGGTAGGGGTCCTTCAGATGAAGCTTCATACCAAATATCAAAGACCTAGGCCTTGTGGTTTCAGAGAAGAAGATTTTTTTTAAAGATTTTCCCTATATAAGACTATGTAAAAGCAGAGGGCCCTAGGGCGGGGGCATTTTTTGCCCCAGCACTATAATTTGAACACTCTTGTTAGGGGTCCACTAGATGAAGCTTCATACCAAATATCAAAATCCTGGGCCTTGCAGTTTCAGAGAAGAAGATTTTTAAAGATTTTCCCATAATAAGTCTATGTAAAAACAATGGGCCTCGGGGATGGGGGCATTTTTTGCCCCAGCACTATAATTTGAACAATCTTGGTAGGGGTACACTAGATGAAGCTTCATACCAAATAGCAAAGACCAGGGCATTGTGGTTTCAGAGAATAAGATTTTTTAAGTTTTCTGTCAAAAAAATCTATTTGGGCTCCTGTGACCTATATGTGCAACAGACTGAAACCATTTGAACAACTTTGAAAGGGGTCCACCTATGGACCATTCCTGTGAAGTTAGGTCAAAATCCGATCAGTGGTTTAGGAGGAGATGTCGTTTGAAGGAATTTTTATCCCATGGACGACAGACAAAAAGTGATCCTAATATAAAACACAAGAGGGCCATGATGGCCCTGGATCGCTCTCCTGATCCATAGAGAAACAAGTGGGCCCCAGGGAGGGTCAATATTGACCCCAAAGTTATAATGTGCATAATCCCGAATGTGAGGGAGGTCTAAAAACGCGAAGCTTCATACCAAGTATCAACAAAGGCTATACTTGTCCACTAGATGAAGCTCCATACCAAATATCAAAGACACGGGCCTTGCAGTTTCACAGAAGAAGATTTTTATAGATTTTCCCCATATAAGTCTATGTAAAACCAAAGGGCCCCGAGGCAGGGGCATTTTTGGCCTCAGGGCTATAATTTTACTTATCTTGGTAGAGGTCCACTAACTGAAGCTTCATACCAAATATCAAAGACCTAGGCCTTGTGGTTTCAGAAAAGAAGATTTTTCAAGATTTTCCATATATATAAGTCTGTGTAAAACCAAAGGCCCCCGGAGCGGGGGCATTTTTGGCCCCAGGGCTATAATTTGAACAATCTCGGTAGTGGTCCACACGATGAAGCTTCATACCAAATATCAAAGACCTGGACTTTGCAGTTTCAGAGAAGAAGATTTTCCCTACATAAGCCTATGTAAAACTAAAGGGCCCCGGGGCGGGGGCATTTTTCGCCCCAGCACTATAATTTGAACAATCTAGGTAGGGGTCCACTAGATGAAGCTTCATACCAAATAGCAAAGACCTGGGCCTTGCAGTTTCAGAGAAGAAGATTTTTAAAGATTTTCCCTATATAAGCCCATGTAAAACCAAAGGGCCCCGGGGCGGGGGCATTTTTGGCCCCAGCACTATAATTTGAACCATCTTGGTAGGGGTCCACTAGATGAAGCTTCATACCAAATATCAAAGACCTGGGACTTGCGGTTTCAGAAGAAGATTTTTTTTTAAGTTTTCGGTGAAAAAATCTATTTTTGGCTCCTGTGACCTATATGTGCAACATACCGGAACCATTTGAACAACTTTGAAAGGGGACCACCTAAGGATCATTCCTGTGAAGTTTGGTCAAAATCCCATTAGTGGTTTAGGAGGAGATGTCGTTTGGAGAAATTGTTTACGCACGGATGACAGACAAAAAGTGATCCTAAAATAAAACACAAGACGGCCATGATGGCCCTGGATCGCTTACCTGATCCATAGAGTAACAAGTGGGCTCGGGGAGGGCCATTATTGACCCCAGGGTTATAATGTGCATAATGTTGAGGGAGGTCTAAAAATGTGAAGCCTCGTACCGAATATCAACAAAGGCTATAATCTGAACAATCTTGGCAAAGGTCCACTTGATGAAGCTACACACCAAATATCAAAGACCAGGGCCTTGCGGTTTCAGAGAAGTTCTTTTTAAAGATATTCCCTACATTAGCCTATGTAAAACCAAATGGTCCCGGGGCGGGGCCTTTTTGGCCTCAGGGCTATAATTTAAACAACCTTGATAGAGGTCAACTAGATGAAGTTTCACACCAAATATCAAAGACCTGGGCCTTGCTGTTTCAGCGAAGAAGATTTTCAAAGATTATCTCAATATAAGTCTATGTAAAATCAAAGAGCCCCGGGGCGGAGGCATTTGTGGCCTGAGGGCTATAATTTGAACAATCTTGGTAGAGGTCCACTAGATGAAGCTCCATACCAAATATCAAAGACATGGGCCTTGCAATTTCAGAGAAGAAGATTTTTAAAGATTTCCCTATATAAGTCTATGTAAAACCAAAGGGTCTCGGGGCGGGCATTTTTGGCCCAAGGGCTATAATTTGAACAATCTTGATAGAGGTCCACTAGATGAAATTTCACACCAAATATCAAAGACATAGGCCTTGTGGTTTCATAGAAGAAGATTTTTAAATGATTTCCCCTATATAAGTCTATGTAAAACCAAAGGGCAACAAGGCATGGTCATTTTTTTCTCAGGGCTAGAACAATCTTGGTAGAGGTCCACTAGCTGAAGCTTCGTACCAAATATCAAAGACCTAGGCCTTGTGGTTTCAGAGAAGAAGATTTTTCAAGATTTTCCCTATATAAGTCTATGAGTGTATGTAAAACCAAAGGGCCCCGGAGCGGGGGCATTTTTGGCCCCAGGGCTATAATTTGAGCAATCTTGGTAGAGGTCCACAAGATGAAGCTTCATACCAAATATCAAATACCTAGGCCTTGCAGTTTCAGAGAAGAAAATTTTTAAAGATTTTCCCTATATAAGCCTATGTAAAACCAAAGGGCCCCGGGGCGGGGGCATTTTTGGCCCCAGCACTATAATTTGAACAATCTTAGTAGGGGTCCACTAGATGAAGCTTCATACCAAATATCAAAGATCTGGGCCTTGCGGTTTCAGAGAAGAAGATTTTTAAAGATTTTCCCTATATAAGCCTATGAAAAAACAAATGGCCCCCGGGAGGGGGCATTTTTGGCCCCAGCACTATAATTTGAACAATTTTGGTAGGGGTCCACTAGATGAAGCTTCATACCCAATATCAAAGATCTGGGCCTTGCGGTTGCAGAGAAGAAGATTTTTAAAGATTTTCCCTATATAAGCCCATGTAAAACCAAAGGGCCCCGGGGCGGGGCATTTTTGGCCCCAGCACTATAATTTGAACAATCTTTGTAGGGGTCCAGTAGATGAAGCTTCATACCAAATTTAAAAGACCTTGGCCTTGCGGTTTCAGAGAAGAAGATTTTTTAAGTTTTCGGTGACAAAAATCTATTTGGGCTCCTGTGACCTATGTGTGCGACGGACCGGAACCATTTGAACAACTTTGAAAGGGGACCACCTAAGAATCATTCCTGTAAAGTTTGGTCAAAATCCGATTTGTGGTTTAGGAGGAGATGTCGTTTGAAGAAATTGTTTACGAACGGACGCACGGAGGACGGACGCACGACGGACAAAAAGTGATCCCAAAAGCTCACCTCGTCACTACGTGACGGTGAGCTAAAAATAGTTGACATTTGGCAGAAAATCTGATGAAATAATAGAAATCAGACTTCTATTTATGCGTCCATTTGACGTTTTTGAGGATAGACCTGCAACAGGTTTTCTTGAAAATAAAGTACTACTTTCATGGCATCGTTGCATCTGTATTTCATGCACAGGATGATTTTCGCATAAAATTGAAAACAAGATGGCGACTGGTTTTCAAACTAAACCACGCCTCCTGAAATCCATGCCCTGACTGTAACTAGTTTGGTTGGAAATCAGAATGGTTGAATTTGGAAATTCAAAGGTAAAACATGAATGTGAATGTAATAACCCGTTCATTTTGTTGTTTTGATTGATTACGGAGAAATAATTCACTCGTGTTCTAAGGCTTTCGTGTAAAAAAACTTGTTCGCTTTCGCTAACTCGTTTTTGTTTGCTCCGAAGGTTTAGAACACTTGTGAATTATTTCACCGTAATCGATAAAAAACCAAAATAAACTCTATTTATTTTACACTCTGCAGTGAAATCAATGCATGTTTGAAACAAATACAAATAACATTTTCACAAAATAACATGATCTTGTTATTTTCACAGTAGGAGCATGGCTGCCATATTTTTCGCCAAAACTGTTATGTTATCGACAAAATAATTCTGTAAAATACCTTAAAATGCACTCTTTGAACTGTACAAATGCTGAATTAAAAATGGCGATCTGTTTATGCTTTAAAACTGACAGTTATGACTTCATAGCAAGGTCAATATTGTGGTACGATAAGATGGATCACTTACCGTAAATACCCGTATAAAATTATAAACTAAAAAGAAAAAATACTTTTTTTTCGGCGGATACCAAAAATATGTCATCTCGTGTGTTGAAATCATCCGAATTTTCACTCGTGCTTCGCACTCGAGAAAATTTGGATGGTCTCAACACACTCGATGAAATATATTTGGTATCCACCTCAAAAAAGGAAATATCCTTTATTTATTATTGTCGTATAGATTCCAAAATAAAGATCATACCAATATTCATACGAAACATAGAATACCAGTTTCTTATTAGTGTTGTAGACATTCCAAAATAAAGATCATACCAATATTCATACGAAACATAGAATACCAGTTTCTTATTAGTTTTGTATACAGTCCAAAATAAAGATCACATCAATATACGAAACACAGGATACTAGTGCCTATTATTGTTGTATACATGCTAAAATAAAGATCATATCAATATTGATACGAAACATAGAATAGCATTTTCTTATTATTGTTGTATACAGTCCAAAATATAGATCATATCAATATTCATATGAAACACAGAATACCAGTTTCTTATTATTTTGTATACACCACTCCCGCCCCCCCAAAAAAGATCATATCAATATTGATACGAAACATAAACAAGAGGGCCCTAGTTCGCTCACCTGTGTGTCACTGTCTCGAGTACATTCTATTTTTAGCTCTGGTGGCCATATTGTTCATCAGCGGAGTGATTTGAGCTTAGTTGGTAGGGAGTAACCTAGGCAACATTCCTGTGAAGTTTGAATCAAAGTGGCCTTAGGGTTGAGGAGGAGTTCACGTTCAAATCAAATTTACAATATTTTTTTTTTTTTTAGCTCCGATGGTCATTTTGTTCATCGGAGTGGGATCGTTTTGGCCTTTTTGGTAGAGGGTCATCTAAGCAACATAACTCCGAAGTTTGAATGAAATTGGCCCAAGGGTACAGGAGGAATTGTCGTTTGAAGATTATTTTATTTTATTTTAGCTCTGGCAGCCATCTTGTACATTGGAGTGGAATGAGTTTTAACTATTTTGGTAGGGAGTCACCTAGGCAACATTCCTGTGAAGTTTTAAATCCAAATCATTTTTGTATGAATAGGAGGCCCTTGTCACAAGGAAACTACATGCCAAATATGAAGGCCCTATCTCAAATGCTTCAAAATTATAACAAAGTACATGTAGGTCAAAGGTCAAGGTCAAAAGACAAAATGTTTGTATGGGTGGGAAGACCTTTTCACAAGGAACATACTTGCAAATATGAAAGCTCTATCCTCTATCTCAAATGGTTCAAGTTATAATAAAATAGGCAAAATGTCAAGGTAAAGGTCACAGATCATTTTATGTAAGAATAGGAAGCCCTTGTCGCAAGGAACCTACATGCCAATTATGAAGGCTGTATCTCAAATGCTTCAAAAGTTATGACAAAGTAGGTCAAAGGTCAAGGTAATGGGTCAAAGTTTTGAATGTTTGAGAACACCTTGTCACAAGGAATTTACATGCCAAATTTGAAGGCTCTGTCTCAGATGGTTTAAAAGTTATGATAAAGTAGGTCACAAGTCAAGGTCACAGGTCAAATCTTTATATGCGTGGGAAGCCCTTGTCACAAGGAACCGACATGCCAAATATGAAGGCTCTATCCCAAACGGTTCAAAAGTTATGACAAAATAACCTACTGATCTACTTTTTTATTTGACATGATCCATATCCGAACTTAACTGAGATATTGTCCAGATGATCATTCTGGGCAAGTTTTATGATGATTTGACTAAAACTGTGGCCTCTTAGAGTGTTCAAAACGTTTTTCTATGATTTGACCTCTTGACCTACTTTTTGACCCTACATGACCCATATTCATCCTTGACCCAGATATTGTAAAGATGATCATTCTGAGCAAGTTTGATGATGAGCGGACCAAAACTGGGGCCTCTAGTGTGTTCACAAGGTTTTTCAACAATTTGACCTACTGACCTACTTATTGACCAGACATGGCCCATATTCGAAATTAACCGAGATATTGTCAAATGATCATTTTGAGCAAGTTTGATGATGATCGGACCAAAACTGGGGCCTCTAGTGTGTTCAGAGGGTTTTTCTATGATTTAACCTACTGACCTACGTTTTGACCCGACATGACCCACATTCAAACTTGACTGAGATATTGTCAAGATGATCATTCTGGGCAAGTTTGATGATGATCGGACCAAAACTGGCATCTAGTGTGCTCACAAGGTTTTACTTTGATTTGACTACTGACCTAATTTTTGACCCGACATATTGTCAAGATGATCATTCTGGGCAAGTTTGTTGATAATCGGATCTAAACTGTGGCCTCTAGTGTGTTCAGAAAGTTTTTCTATGATTTGACCTACTGACCTACATTTTGACCCGACATTACCCATATCCGAACTTGACCGAGATATTGTCAAGACTATCATTCTGAGCAAGCTTGATGATGATCGGACCAAAACTGTGGCCTCTAGTGTGTTCACAAGGTTTTTGTATGATTTGATCTACTGACCTACTTTGTGAACCGACATGACCCATATACGGATGTGACCAAGATATTATCAAGATAATCATTCTGAAGAAGTTTGATGATGATTGAACCAAACATGTGGCCTCTAGTGTGTTCACAAGGATTTTCAATGATATGACCTACTTTTTGACCCAACATGACCCATTTTCGAACGTGACCGAGACATTGTCAAGATGATCATTCTGGGCAAGTTTGATGATGATTCGACCAAAACTGTGGCCTCTAGTGTGTTCATAAGGTTTTTGTATGGTTTGACCTACTTATTGACCAGACATGACCCATATATGGATGTGACCAAGATATTATCAAGATGATTATTCTGAGCAAGTTTGATGATGATTGGACCAAACCTGTGGCCTCCAGTCTGTTCAGAAGGTTTTTTTATGATTTGATCTATTGACCTACTTTTTGATCCGACAACACCCATATTTGAACTTGACTCAGATATTGTCAAGATGATCATTCTGGGCAAGTATGATGATGATCGGACCAAAACTGTGGTCTCTAGTGTGTTCACAAGGTTTTTCTCTGATTTGACCTACTGACCTACTTTTTGACAGGACATGACCCATATTCGAACTTGACCGAGATATTGTCAGATAATCATTCTGAGCAAGTTTGATGATTATCGGACAAAACTGTGGCCTCTAGTGTATTCACAAGGTTTTTTCTATGATTTGACCTACTGACCTACTTTTTGACCATACATGACCCATATTCAAACTTAACCCAGATATTGTCATGATGGTCATTCTGAGCAAGCTTGATGACGATCGGGCCAAAACTGTGGCCTCTAGAGTGACCACAATGTTTTTTATATGATTTGACCTGCTGACCTATTTTTTGACCCGACATGACCCACATTCGAACTTGACCGAGATATTGTCAAGATAATCATTTTAAGCAAGTTTGATGACGATCGGACCAAAACTTTGGCCTCTAGAGTGATCACAAGGTTTCTCTGAGTTGACCTACTGACCTTTTATGACCTGCCATGACCCAATTCCGAACTTGACCGAGATATTGTCATGATGATTATTCTGACAAAGTTTGATGATGATTGGCCCAAAACTGTGACCTCTGGTATGTTCACAAGAAAAGTTGACGGACGCACGCACGGACGCACACACGGACGCATGCACGCACGACTGACGACGGACAAAAAGTGATACCAAAAGCTCACCTCGTCACTACATGAGAGGTGAGCTAAAAACAGTTTCTTATTGATTTTGTATACAGTCCAATATTAAAGATCATATCAATGTTGATGCTTAACATAGAATACAAATTATTTATTATTGTTATATCAGTCCAAAATAGAGATCATATCAATATTGATACAAAACATAGAATACAATTTCTTCTTATTGTTGTATATAGTCCAAACAATCATATAAATATTGGTTTTGTTTGTTTGATTTGAGGTTTAACGTCCCCGTCAACACTGTAAAGGTCATTTTGGAGACGTTGCTTCCAATTTTGTGGGACTTTTACCCGGCATTGAGATGAAATGACTTCTTAAGCCCTGTCGCCCAATGAAACCAATAGGGTTTATTAGCATGGACGGTCCGCCTCGCACCGCGGTTCCTGGACAGGCTGAGATCCTCTAAACGGTTTACCAGTACTAGTGTGCGGGCCGGATTCAGCTCTGCGTGGAAGCATCATGCAGCCCATATATTTCTTCATTTTAATTTTGTATACAGTCAAAAATAAAGATTATATCAATATTGATATGAAACATAGAATACCAGTTTCTTATTATATTTGTATACAGTCCAAAATAAAGATCATATCAATTGTGATATGAACCATAGAAAACCAGTTTCTTATTATTGTTGTATACAACCAAAAAGAAATCATATCAATATTGATATGAAACATAGAATACCAGTTTCTTATTATTGTTGTATACAGTCCAAAATAAAGATCATATCAATAGTGATATGAAACATAGAATACCAGTTTCTTATTATTGTTGTGTACATCCCAAAATAAAGATTATCACAATATTGAAACGAAACATAGAATAACATCTTCCTTATTATTGTTGCTAGAGTCCAACCTGTATTAATCGATCAAATCCCAAAGTCAGATTCTCTCATGATGGGCAACAATTTTTTAACTTCTGTATGACAAAAGTAAACTGATGAGTAAATGATTTCCGTCATTAGAAAACCTGTCTTCCTTGATACAGTCCAAAATAAAGATCACATCAATATACGAAACACATGATATTATTGTTTCATTTTAATTTTGTATACAGTTCAAAATAAAGATTATATCAATATTGATACGAAACATAGAAAACCAGCTTCTTATTAATGTTGTATACAGTCCAAAAAGAAATCAAATCAATATTGATATGAAACATAGAATACCAGTTTCTTATTATTGTTGTATAAAGTCCAAAATAGAGATCATATCAATATTGATATGAAACATAGAATACCAGTTTCTTATTATTGTTGTATACAGTCCAAAATAAAGATCATATCAATATTGATATGAAACATAGAATACCAGTTTCTTATTATTGTTGTATACAACCAAAAAAAGATTATATCAATATTAATATGAAACATAGAATGACATCTTTCTTATTATTGTTGCTACAGTCCAACCTGTATTAATCGACCAAATCCCGAAGGCAGATTCTCTCATGACGGGCAACAATGTTTAACTTCTGTATGACAAAAGTAATCTGATGTGTAAATGTACCTCGTCATAAGAAAAGTCTTCTTTGATACAGTCCAAAATAAAGATCACATCAATATACGAAACACAGGATACTAGTGCCTATTATTGTTGTATACATTTCAAAATAAAGATCATATCAATGTTGATACGAAACAGAATACAAGTTTCTTGATATTGCTGTATACATTCCAAAAAATCATATTATTATATTGATACGAAACATAGAATACCATTTTCTTATTATTGTTCTATACAGTCCAAAATAAAGATCATATCAATATTCATATGAAACACAGAATACCAGTTTCTTATTATTGTTGTATACACCCCCTCGCCCCCCCTCCCCCCCCCCCCCCCCCCCGCAGAAAAAAGATCATATAAATATTGATTTGAAACATAAAACAATTTCTTATTAATTTTGTATACAGTCCAAAATAAAGATCATATCAATGTTGATACTAAACATAGAATACTAGTTTCTTATTACTGATATTTCAGTCCAGAATAGAAATCATATCAATATTGATACAAAACATAGAATACCAGTTTCTTATTATTGTTGTTCACAGTCTAAAAAATCATATCAATATTGATACGAAATGTAGAACACCATTTTCATTTTAATTGTGTATACAGTCCAAAATAAAGATTATATCAATATTGATACGAAACATAGAATACCAATTTCTTATTATTGTTGTATGCAGTCCAAAATAGAGATCATATCAATATTGATATGAAACCTAGAATACCAGTTGCTTAATATTGTTGTATACGGTCCAAAATAAAGACCATATCAATATTGATATGAAACATATAATACCAGTTTCTTATTATTGTTGCTACAGTCCAACCTGTATTAATCGATCAAATCCCGAAGGCAGATTCTCTCATGACGGACAACAATTTTTAACTTCTGTATGACAAAAGTAAACTGATGTGGAAATATACCTCGTCATAAAAATACCTGTCTTCTGAGGTGTGACTAGATAAGTCTCAAACCAGCCGCACTACGTTAACAAGTCCATGTAATGAACAATCCCGTAAACCCCACTTTATCGAAAAATTATTTGAAGGGGTAGAACATATTTTTAGTATTTCTGTTCAAAGCCATTGGTTTGGGGAACTCCTTAGAACCGCCTCAACGAGGCGGTTCTAACGAGCACCCAAAACTTATACCCAAAACTTATATTTGAGGCGTTAATACGTAAAATATCACAACTTTTCTCCAGAAAAAAATAAACGTTTTTGAGATATGCAAAAATGTACTTTGCCATACGGATGTGTTATCATAATGTTTTCGTCTAAACATACTAGCTAGATTCTAGAAACTTTATAATTAGACTCCAGTACATAACCCCCGATTTAACAGTTTTCTAAGATTTTGCTACTTCTTGTGGTTTATTTGTGTAACGGTATGGGGATTCATAGAATCTATGATAGGGATGAGACCGAGACACAAGGAAATCTCAGGTAAAGTAGTAGTAAAACAAAGATCAGGAATCGATACAATTAACTTACTCCACCCATCAAAGACACCAAAGGGAAAGAAATACAAACATTAAGCGACCAGACCATAATGGAAACGTAAACAAAGGAAGGCCATAAGGACAGTTACTTTCCCACAAAATGGCCATATGACCATCCAAAGTTTTATAAGTTTTCAGTTTCATAAGTTTTTTATAAGTTTCATAAGTTTTCAGTTTATTTTTGTCACATGCGAGGCTAAGCCCGGCATGAAAATTAACTGAAAACGAGCCTCAGATTTCCTTGTCGAGGTCTCAACCCTAAAATTAGTTTTCTCAACCACCTGCTCTAAAGAATGAGTTGTGAATGGTAAAATGTTTGTAAAACTTTTGTAATCAGACTGCCCAAGAATACAGAAAATGGCCCCTTCACACAAATGTAGCAGAAAAAATTATGAGCAGGTATTATTCCTACCTTCTATTGTAAGCTGTTTAAACATTATTTCAGTGAGCTACTTTAATTCATTTTCAAACCATCCATTTACATGTAGTGGTACATTTGAAATGAACACCATTTCTTGATTTCTACAACAGTATATCAACGTTTCATAATTATCTTCCTGACACTTGTAAGCACTGCGTTACGATAACACACGCGTGTGACATAATGCATTTTTTTCATATGTCCAAAATGGTTACTTTTCTGATGAATTTTTGTGAAATTTTTCTTATTCATTCTATAAACATAGTTTGTGGGTACTCGTTAGAACCGCCTTACAGAAACGGTTCTAACGAGTACCAACAACCTATGTCTTTAAGCAGAAATAAGAAAAATAATATGTACCCCCGTAAACTACAGTTTTCTCTATATACAGTGGGGTTTAGGGGGAAGTTCATTTTACGGACTTGTTCACGTGATAGCAAGTTCATTTCATTAAAAGTTGATAAAGGACATGACATAGTGCCTATGAAAATGTACACCAAGAGAGAAGGGACCTCCCTGTTCGCTTGGGTAGCATAAAACACACATCAGAAGACAGCTTTAGGGGAATATAGTTCCATTGCAATGTACATGGTTTTCTATATGAAGTAATGATTGACAGATTGAGACATGTACTAAATAAGCAACAAAAGGGTAAGACTGCCATGTGGGACAAACAAATCACACACTGTCATACAAAGGGATATTCTTGTCCTATTGGTGAGAATACCTTTGTATAGTTGACGGGATTATAATCTGGAGTGATACACCTGTATGGAACAAGAGCTTAACTCTTAATCTGAATATCTAAGTCCTGCATGTACATTTCCAGTATCTGAATATACAATAATCATAAAACAAGGAAGCCTCAGTCACTCAAACACTCAAACACCAATGGTTTCGTTTACCATGATTAATTCAAACTCATTCTTTAAGCGAATTGGAACACCTAGCACATTTTCCCGCCAGTTTGTCAAAGGGAGACAACTTTCGGGACTTCCTATTCGCTTTTCTATAAGCTCTTTCCAATGCAAAAAGGTGTCTACTCTCTTGAAGGAAAGAATTTCTCCTCAGGAGCAAATTCTTTCTTTTAAGAGTTGACCCTTATAGACATGGGAGACAAGAATAAATGAATCGCCTCAGTGAGGCACCAAACCTTATCTTGAAAAGATATTTTGTGTGAGTCATTAGAATCGCCTCAGTGAGGCACCAAAACCTGCATGTTTTAGAAGAAATATTTACTTTATTTTGAAAAAGGTATGCTGTGCGTAGTCATTAGAATCACCTCAGTGAGGCATCAAACCTTATCTTTTAAAAGGTATGTTGTGTGTAGTCATTAGAATCGCCTCAGTGAGGCACCAAACCTTATCTTGTAAAGGTATGTTGTGTGTAATTATAAGAATCGTCTTAATGAGGCATTAAACCTTACCTTGAAAAGGTGTGTGTAGTCATATGATGTGTGTAATCATTAGAATCGCCTCAATGAGGCGATTCTTATGAGTACACACAACAAACCGTTATTTTATTTTATCTGCATCTAAAGCAAAGAATGTAGACCCTGAAATGAAGCAGCGTTTTGTGGCTACATTGTTTATTTATCTGGTAACTGATCTGGCTCTACACATCATCATTGTGCTATATATAACCCTCAGTGGCTCGAACTATCCCAATATCGAACAAAATTATTGGTTCCATAAGTGTTTGAGTTATTGAAGTTGAAATATATACAAATTATTTTAACTATCTTGAGTACATTGAATAGGAAGCTGGTTCGGGCATCATGCCCTTGGCATAACGAAAACACGCCTATTCGAATATATTGAAAATTTTACCACCAAAATGACATTTAAGTTTAAAATATTCAAATATTTGTCATATTTCTGCTAAAAACAAAGGTTGTGAGAACTTGTTAGAACAGCCTGGTCAAGGCGGTTCTAATGAGTACCCACAATCTGTTTTGGAGCAGAAATAAGAAATAAAATGTCTACCCCTGTAAACAACATGTTTATTATATAAAAGTGGGGTTTACCGGGATCAAAATTGTAATGGCGTATTTTCGTGATGCAATCTAAAATCTTTCTCGCAAAATGATCGGTGTTTTGACATTAACCAACTATGACTTTCTTATGAATGTTTTCATTGCTCTTAAAGGATCTCATTTTAGATTTTTATTTGCCTTCACTGCAGCTGGTGTTGTGCCGTGTGGCGGCCGTAAAACGTCTCCCCGTACATCAACCATAGTGCAGTTTATATTTTACTTTTGGTCCTTTGAGATCGGCGTGAATATTCTGAGAAATCAGAAATAAATTATTGGTTTAGACTCATATTCTAGACAGGTTTTTAATTATTTGAACCCAATTTTGATTTATATCAGTCTTTGAATCGACTGCCTATTCGAAATTCGCAAAATTGCAGTATGTTTCCTCTGGCTTTCTTTGCCGGATCATTACAGGGTCACTGATGAGGCTTTATTAGCCGAAACTACGTAGTGTGACCCATCTTCTTTCTTATGAATGTTTTCATTGCTCTTAAAGGATCTCATTTTAGATTTTTATTTGCCTTCACTGCAGCTGGTGTTGTGCCGTGTGGCGGCCGTAAAACGTCTCCCCGTACATCAACCATAGTGCAGTTTATATTTTACTTTTGGTCCTTTGAGATCGGCGTGAATATTCTGAGAAATCAGAAATAAATTATTGGTTTAGACTCATATTCTAGACAGGTTTTTAATTATTTGAACCCAATTTTGATTTATATCAGTCTTTGAATCGACTGCCTATTCGAAATTCGCAAAATTGCAGTATGTTTCCTCTGGCTTTCTTTGCCGGATCATTACAGGGTCACTGATGAGGCTTTATTAGCCGAAACTACGTAGTATGACCCATCTTCTTTCTTATGAATGTTTTCATTGCTCTTAAAGGATCTCATTTTAGATTTTTATTTGCCTTCACTGCAGCTGGTGTTGTGCCGTGTGGCGGCCGTAAAACGTCTCCCCGTACATCAACCATAGTGCAGTTTATATTTTACTTTTGGTCCTTTGAGATCGGCGTGAATATTCTGAGAAATCAGAAATAAATTATTGGTTTAGACTCATATTCTAGACAGGTTTTTAATTATTTGAACCCAATTTTGATTTATATCAGTCTTTGAATCGACTGCCTATTCGAAATTCGCAAAATTGCTGTATGTTTCCTCTGGCTTTCTTTGCCGGATCGTTACAGGGTCACTGATGAGGCTTTATTAGCCGAAACTACGTAGTATGACCCTTCTTCTTTCTTATGAATGTTTTCATTGCTCTTAAAGGATCTCATTTTAGATTTTTATTTGCCTTCACTGCAGCTGGTGTTGTGCCGTGTGGCGGCCGTAAAACGTCTCCCCGTACATCAACCATAGTGCAGTTTATATTTTACTTTTGGTCCTTTGAGATCGGCGTGAATATTCTGAGAAATCAGAAATAAATTATTGGTTTAGACTCATATTCTAGACAGGTTTTTAATTATTTGAACCCAATTTTGATTTATATCAGTCTTTGAATCGACTGCCTATTCGAAATTCGCAAAATTGCAGTATGTTTCCTCTGGCTTTCTTTGCCGGATCATTACAGGGTCACTGATGAGGCTTTATTAGCCGAAACTACGTAGTATGACCCATCTTCTTTCTTATGAATGTTTTCATTGCTCTTAAAGGATCTCATTTTAGATTTTTATTTGCCTTCACTGCAGCTGGTGTTGTGCCGTGTGGCGGCCGTAAAACGTCTCCCCGTACATCAACCATAGTGCAGTTTATATTTTACTTTTGGTCCTTTGAGATCGGCGTGAATATTCTGAGAAATCAGAAATAAATTATTGGTTTAGACTCATATTCTAGACAGGTTTTTAATTATTTGAACCCAATTTTGATTTATATCAGTCTTTGAATCGACTGACTATTCGAAATTCGCAAAATTGCAGTATGTTTCCTCTGGCTTTCTTTGCCGGATCATTACAGGGTCACTGATGAGGCTTTATTAGCCGAAACTACGTAGTATGACCCATCTTCTTTCTTATGAATGTTTTCATTGCTCTTAAAGGATCTCATTTTAGATTTTTATTTTCATGCTTAATGGAGGTGAGCATGAACCATGTGAATGCAAAATCAATCTTAAACGTAGAAAGTCTGACGAGATGTTAAATTTTAGTGGTGTATCGTTAGCATTAAACATGAAATAATGGTCCCTACTCTCCTTATGGACTTCCTTTGTTTAGGTTTCCATTATGGTCTGGTCGCTTAATGTTTGTATTTCTTTCCCTTTGGTGTCTTTTATGGGTGGAGTAAGTTAATTGTATCAATTCCTGATCTTTGTTTTACTTTTACTTTGCATATCAGGGCTGTTTTGTTTGTGCCGTGTGGCGGCTGTAAAAGGTCTCCCCGTACATGCATTTAATGCTCTTATTTTTCCAATCCTCAGGGATGCTCTGTCTCTGGTCGGGCTCATCGGAGTCTAAGTGTTGGTTTTCTTTTGCTCCAGCATTTCAGTGGTTTCTTGCTGTCGAGTCCTCACCGTTGTCTCACCTCTGTGGTTCTTTGATTCCTGTGTTCACGGAGATGTTGCACTGATGAGTTAGGAGGCCTTCATGCGGACTGAACAAATTATTTGTCTAAATCGCGACGGAAGTAAGGGCGAGGATTGTGGCCACGTAACATCTATTTAAGCCCCCCAGTGGAAATCTTCCACTGACCGTTCCAAGGCGGCTCTTCTGTGGCAATTTATTTATGTTGTTGTTTGTTACTTACTGTGTGTATCACTTGTGTCTTTTAATTTTGGATGGCCATATGGCCATTTTGTGGGAAAGTAACTGTCCTTATGGCCTTCCTTTGTTTAGGTTTCCATTATGGTCTGGTCGCTTAATGTTTGTATTTCTTTCCCTTTGGTGTCTTTTATGGGTGGAGTAAGTTAATTGTATCAATTCCTGATCTTTGTTTTACTTCTACTCTCAATAAACAAACAATAGTTCTCTTCACTTTTTCATCTTTTTGAGTCAGCATTATAAAATCTGGCACGGTATGCTGGTAAAAGATATAATGTGGTATGGGTTTTGTACGGAATTCTGGAAGGGACGTGCAATTCATTTTAATATATTGTGCGAACAAGATAATATCTTGTGCGCACAAGATATTATCTTGTGCACACAAGTTATTATCTTGTTTGCACAACATATTATCTTGTTCGCACAACATATTACCTTGATATCACAATTTAATCAAACACATAAGATATTATGTTGTCGGCAAAATATCTACGTTTTTCAAACAAGATAATAGGTTACGGGAAACTTCTTGTAACATCTTGTACACACAAGATATTAAGTTGTGCGGACAAGATATTATCTTGTGTGCACAAGATACTATCTTGTGCGCACAAGATATTATGTTGTCTGCACAAGATATATTATGTTGCCCGCACAAGATAACATATTATTTTTAGCACACAAGATAATATATTGTTTGCACAACTTAATATCTTGTTCGCACAATATATTAAAACAAAATGCATGTCCGTTCCCGGGTACCGCAGTTTTGTATGGTATCTTTGGCAATACTAATAACATCTACGACCGACACCAGTCTAAGTATGTCTTTAAAAAAAAAAAAAAAAAAACAAACGTTGAAATAAAATCTATATCACATGCTGACCTTCTTGTCAAATCAGAAACAGCTTGTAAATTTGTAACTTAATCTGTAAAATGTAGCCTAAGGTATTTTGGGGTCACATGGGAAAGTGGGTGGAGCATAGCCGTGGTAGACAGTTGACCTCATAGAGAAAGACACGTTCAGAGGTGATAAGTTCCCTTTGGTCAGAAAGGGAAAGTGGGTGGAGCATAGCCACTGAAGGCAGTTAACCTCATAGAGAAATAAACGTTCTGAGGTGATAAGTTCCATGGGGTCACATGGGAATGTGCGTGGAGCATAGCCACTGAAGGCAGTTTACCTCATAGAGAAATACACGTTCAGAGGTAATAAGTTTCCTGGGGTCACAGGGGAAAGTGGGTGGAGCATAGCCACTGAAGGCAGTTTACCTCATAGAGAAATACACGTTCAGAGGTGATAAGTTTCCTGTGGTCACAGGGGAAAGCGGGTGGAGCATAGCCACTGAAAGCAGTTTATCTCATAGAGCAATACACGTTCAGAGGTGATGCAAGACGGCTTAAACACCGCGAGATAAAACAAACAGTCAGAGCTGAATTGTTTCAAGACAGGAGGTCAACGACCACGTGTTTATGACATAATGTATACATTTATGAACACCAACTTACATGAAAAAAAATGGGGTTTACAAGGGTTAACATTATTTTTCTTGGTTCTGCTCCAAACAAAGATTATGCGTATTCGTAAGCAACATCCCAATGTGGAGGTTCTAACGACTACTCACAATGTTTATTCGTTGCAGAAATAAGAACATATCATCATATCTGTCTTTCTGGATGAAAGCAAAACACAGATTCACATTATCGTACATAAGGACTAGCATTAGCTGCAGACACACGGTTGCAAACAGTATTGTAAGGAGGATGGAAACACCTTCAGGAGAGTCAACTCATGCAAAAGTGTTTTGTCTCCCATGTCAATAGGGGTCATCTCTTAAAGGAAAGAATTTGCTCCTGAGGAGCAATTATTTCCTTACAGAGTAGACCCCTTTATCCGTGGTCCAGAGTTGATAGAAAAGTGAACAGAAAGTTCCGAAAGTTGTCTCTCTTTAGAAATGGCAGAACAATCTGTTGGGTGTTCCCATTCCCCTTAAGTTTTGTTTGTTTGATTATATTGGAGTTTAACGGCCCAGTCAACACTATTTTAGGTAATGTTTGAGCCGGTCAGTTAACCTATCCACACTTTTCCTGGGCAGAGTTATACGTAAGCGATTAACCAGTAGAGTGCACATTTCGCAAGAAATTAACAAATGCCCTTCTTGAATCAGCGGAAGGGAGAGAATGACCGTTGAAAAAATTTCATGATCAATCTCGACGACAGAATATTGCCGACCACGGCAGGTATCGAACCCACGTCCTCCTGATCACCAGTTAGATGCACATCCGACTGAGCTACCCAGACCGGCCATTCCCCTTAAGTAAGCAAAAAATAATCACAGTACTGTGTGGTCGATTTTGTATGAGTGTAGGCTGAAAAAATAGTCCCGAGCCTGGACTTATACCATTTAGTTTCTGCACCTTAAGGTAAATGGGTATACCTTCAGGGGAGGTATTTTTGTCTCCCATGTCAATAGGGGTCAACTCTTAAAGGAAAGAATTTTCTCCTCAGGAACTAATTCTTTCCTTTAAGAGGTGACCACTTTTGAGTCTATAGAAAAGCGAACAGGAATTCCCGAAAGTGGTCTCCCTTGGAAAAAAAGGCAGACAACTCTGCCAGATGTATCCATTCTCCTTAAGCCAACATTGTAAAACCTGATCAGACACAGCGTTCTGTATTGTATGATCTGGGTCTAAACTGCTTGTCAATACCACAGGTATTCATGGGTCAATTAATTCAAATACAAAAGCAATTTTCTTGCGGGGCCTCTTTATCTTCATTGGACAAATTAAATTTTGATTTGCGCGCGGTTTATCTTATTGGCCAATGGTAGTCTCGTATAAGAGTATAAACAAGAAAGCCAAGATGGCCCTGAATCGCTCACCTGATTCCAAAGATGTCCAATAACTTCTGAAAATTCTGGCGGCAAACTTGTATATCAGAGCTGAACAATTTTAGTTAAATCGGTATAGGGTCAACTAAGCATCATTCTTTTAAAAATTGAATTAAATTGGCACAAGGTTAAGGAGATGGCATTTAAATAAAATTGTTGCTTTTTTCTATTTTTAGCTGTGGCTGCCATTTCATCCATCTGAGCCGAAGGAGTTTAGCTATTTTGATAGTGGGTCACCTAAGTAATATTCCTATAAAGTTTAATTGAAATTGACCCAATGTTAAGGAGAAGTTGGCATATTTGGCAAAGCAACACTCCTATGAAGCTTGAATGAAACTAGGAGATGTCATTTAAAGATGTTTCTATGTTCGCTCTGGTAGCCATTTTCTCATCGGAGTGTAGCCGTTTTAGCTATTTTGGTAGGACGCAACCAAAGCAACATTCCTACGAAGATTGATTAAAATTGGCCCATGGGTTGAGGAGGTGTTAACATATAAAGCAAATTCTTAACATTTTGTATCTTAAGCTCTGGTGGCCAATTTACACATCAGAGCTGAAATGATTTAGCTACTTTGGTAGAGGGTCACCTAAGCAACACTCCTATGAAGCTTGAATGAAACTGGGAGATGTTGGAGATAATGTTATTTGAAGAGTTTTCTATTTTCGCTCTGGTGGCCATTTTTTATCGGAGTGTAACCGTTTTAGTTGTTTTGGTAGGGAGTCACCTAAGCAACATTCCTATGAAGATTGATTAAAATTGGCCCATGGGTATATAAGGAGATGTTGTTTAAAGGTTTTTCATTTTCCAGCGCGGAAATATTTGGATATTTTGGAAGAGGGTCACCTAAGCAACATTCCTATGGATTGAAATTAACCAAATGGTTTAGGAGGAGTTGACATTTAAAGCAATTTTTTGACGTTTTCTATTTTTAGCTCTGGTAGCCATTTTGCTAATTGGAGCGGAACCGTTTTAGCTTTTGTGGTAGAGGGTCACGTAAGCAACATTCCAAAGAAGTTTGAAACAAACTGGTCCATCGGTTAAGAAGGAGTTTTCTTTTAAACAGTTTTCCATTTTTAGCTCTGGTGGCCATCTTGCTCATCAGAGCGTAACCGCTTTAGTTATTTTGGCAGAGGGTTACCTAAGCAACGTTCCTATGAAGGTTGATTGAAAATGGCACAAGGGTTCAAGAGGAGTCGGCATTTAAAACAAATTATTGACGTTTTTCTATTTTTAGCTCTCTGGTGGCCACCTTGTTCATCGGAGTAGTTCCGTTTTAGCTATTTGATATAGGGTCACCTGAGCCTAATTCCTGTGAAGCCTGAATGAAATTAGCCAAAAGGTAAAAGAGGGATTGTTGTTTCAGGATTTTTCTATTTTAGCTCTGTTAGTCATTGAAGCGGAACCGTTTTAGCTATTGTGGTAGAGGGTCACTTAAGCATCATTCCATTGACGTTTGATTCAATCTGGTCCATTGGTTATTTAAAGATTTTCTATTTTTAGCTCTGGTGACCATCTTGTTCATCGGACCGGAACGAATTAACTATTTTGATAGAGGGTCAACTAAGCAACATTCCAAAAGAAGTTTGATTGAGACTGGCCCAATGGTTTAAGAGGATTTGTCATTTAAAGCAAACTATTTACGTTTGTTTTTCTTTAAAGCTCTGATGGCCACCTTGTTCATCGTAGCAGAAGCGTTTTGGCTATTTTGGTATAAGGTCTCCTAAGCAACATTCCTGTGAAGCTTGAATGAATTTGACCAGGTATAAGAGGAGTTGTTGTTTAAGGATTTTTCTATTTTTAGCTCTGAATGCCATCTAGTTCACTGGAGAGGAACGGTTTAGGCGTTTCAAAAGAGGGTCACCTAAGCAACATTCCTTTAATTGAAATAAGCCTAAGGGTTTAGGGGGAGTTAGCATTTATAGCAAATTGTTGACACTGCAAGACACACAACGCTTGATCACAAAAGCTCACCATGACCACTTCGTGCTCAGGTGAGCAAATAAGTAATATTTGCACAAAAGATTTTACAAGAGGACCAAGGCTGCCCTGATGCGTTCACCTGAAATTAAGCTGACGTTTTACAGTTTTAGATATGGCAGCCATTTTTCGCATCAACGATTTAGCAATGTTAGCAACTCTCCTATGAAGTTTGAATAAAATTGCACAGAGGTATGGGTGAGATAGTTGTTTAAAGATTTTTCTGTTCTTAGGTCTGACGGCCACCTATTTCATCGACGGGGGATGATTTTATTTACGTTTGGACGAGGGTAACCAACGCAACATTCCTGTGAAGTTTGAATGAAATTGGCCCATGGCTCTAGGAGGAATACACATTTAAACATTTTTTTTATTTTTAGCTTAGGCGGTCATTTTGTTTATCGGAGCAGAACGATTTAAGCTGTTGTAGTAAAAGGTCATACAAGCATCATCCCTGTGAAGTTTGAAGGAAATTGGTTTAAGGGTATGGGAGGAGTAGTCGTTTAAATATTTTTTTTTCTTTTTTAGCTCTGGTGGCCATCATGGTCTTCTAAGCGGAACGATTTTCGCTATTTTGGTACAGAGCCACAAGGGCAACATTCCTATGAAGTTAAAATGAAACCAGGGTCCTCATTTATAAAATATGTTAGTACTCAGTCACCTTAAGCTGCACACACAGTTTCAACAAATTTGCCCAGAGGTCCTATAGAAGGTTTAAACTTGTTATATATGCCAATAGCAGCCATTTTGATCATGTGACCTGGACCATTTCGACAAGTTTTCATCCATTGCAAAGGCAGCTATATAAAAAATTTAAGTTGATAAATCGGTGGACATCTAGGGCCAAGGTCGCTGATAGACCTAAACATATAATAGCATTTACAGACATTCATACAGTACCTTCCTCATTTCTTAATCACACAATTTTCGGACAATGCATTTTTAATCACTTTCCCATTCACGAGGGACCAAATTTGACCTAGTTAAAACCTAGGGTCATCAATGGAATAAATTTAGTTGTATCGAGTCACATAAAGCCATATACTAAATTTCAAGGCAATTGACCTAGAGGTTCTGGCAAAGAAGATTTTTAGGGGTTTTACCGTATTTAAGCATGCCGACTAAATTTGTCATGTAACCTGAATCACTCGAATAAACTTTCATTGTGCCATTGTCAGGAAGCTAGATATAAAGCTGAAAATAGCTCTGCAGTTTTTAAAGATAAAATAATTCTAAATGTTAATGTACCTGCAATCCAAGTGACCCGGGGCAAAAGCCATCGAATGACCTTGACGTTTGACATTCATATTGCGCCTACTCTCATGTCATAAAGCACAATATTTTTCACAAGATGCATTGTTTTACCATTTTCTCATTATTAAGCCCAAGGGACCAAATTTGACTTTGCTGAAAATTGGTCAAGGTCAACTAGTGTCATTCTTCAGCAAGTCTGGTAGTACTCAGTCTTCTAATGTTACATAAAAAGTTGGGAGAAAATTGGCCCAGCACTTCAAAAGATCTTTTACAGCTTTTTACCATACTTGGGCATTTGGGCATCTTGATTATGTAAGCAAGATTTTGTTCCCCAATTTTCAAAAGGTGGCATATGAAATGAATCTGAAATTGGCCAAGCTGCTTAGGGAAAAGGTCCTTTGAAATGTTGATGGACCTGCAATCCAAACGAACGTTTGCCAAGGACTTTAAATAACCATAACCTTTTGCATTCACAGGAATGCATTTTGTACCTTATCTCCCAAACTTTTTTTGAAAAATGCATTTTTCTATCTGTTCCCTATTGAAAGGCCTAAGGAACAACATTTGACCTTGTCGTAAAGTAGATAAGGTCAGCCTAGGGTTATCATTTTTAACAAAATTTGTAATACCCAAGTCACCCAATGCTGCATACGAAGGTTTAAGGCATTCGGCCCAGTGTTTCTTAAAAAAGATGATTTTTACAGTCTTTTTTCCAATAATTGGCCATTAGATGGCTGTAACCTGGATCATTCAAACAAACATTTGTTTCCCAACTGTCTGAAGGCTGCCTTTGAAATCTAAATGAAATTGGCTGAGTGGTTTCAAAGAAAATATATTTTAAAATGTCAATGGACCTACAATCCAAGAGACCTTCGGCCTTGACCTTTAACATAGATATTTGAGATTCGAACCCACGCACGTCGCAGAAAAGGCAAATATTTATTTATCCCTGATTATGTTTCCACTATGGTAAAGACGAATAGTCGCTTACATTGCTGAGGGAATTAATCATAATCCCGGAAAAACAAAACAACATAGATACTTGTTTTGTACCTATTCTCATGTCAAAGACCACAGTATTTTAAAAACAAAACGGATTTTTACCTTTGTATAAAACTTAGTATACCAAATTAGACATTTGCAAAAATTAGGTCAAGGTCAACCTAGGGTCAAAATTGGAAGCTCTTAGTCACCCGATTCTACCTATCAAGTTTCAAGGAAATTAGCCAAGTGGTTCTGGAAAAGAAGATTTTTGTAAGATTTTTGTCCCAGTTTGGGCATGGCTGAATTCTTGGTCATGCGACCTTGACCACTGGAACAAATATTCATTCCCTCGCTGTCAGAATAGAAGTGGTGGCAGGCTGCATATAAAAATGCAATGAAATTAGCCAAGAGTTCATCACACAGAGCTATCAGGTATATCATCTGGTAATGGAGGCAAGCTACAGCTGATTGGTCATTTCTTCCAGACATTTTCAGGCTCTAAACTACTTTAATCATATCGTTTTGCTCAGTCAGGAATGTTGCACCTCATTAAAATCGGATAAAATAGCACCATTAGTGGGTTGATTATCATCAAAGATAGCTGACAGTTCAATGCAGCAGCGAGCTTGTTTGGCAAAACGGCTAAAGCCAAGAACAAATAAACTTTTTTGATATTTCTCCAAAATGGTGACTTTTCATACGAAAATTTTAGATATTTTCTTTTTTATAACCCAAACATAGGTGGTTCTAACGAGTACCCACAACCTATGTATAGAAGAGGAAACTAACCAAAATGCTGTATACCCTTGTAAACCCCAGATGTCTCTATATAATGTTGGGTTTAGCGGGATGTCCATTTCACGGGGTTGTTCATGTGATGTGCATTAAAAAGGGCAATTCATTATTAAGAGAATAAACAAAAGAAAAATATATAAATATTAAACCAGTAAACTAAATAGACTAGACATTCTTTTCACATTTGGGCACTGCTTAGTAATGACGTTTACGCCTGCGACCATCGGTTCTTGGAGAAATAGTTGGGCTGCATGATGCTTCCACGCAGAGCTGAAACCGAGGGCACACGAGTACTAGAATCTAAAATACAAGTGAAGGCAATGATCAGGAATCGATCCAATTAACCCACAGCTCCCATCAGAGACACCAAAGGGAAAGAAACACAAACACGAAACGACAGACCCCAACGGAAACATCAATAGCGGAAAGCCAAAAGGACAGTTACTTTCCGCAAAATGGCCAATTGGCTATCAAAAAAAAAAATAAGCGATACAAACGACCAAAGACAAACCATAACAAAACTAGAGAGCAACAGAAGAAGCCTGCCCAGGCAAAGCGGTGGGAGGCGGTCCGTCTATGGTTATAAACTCTATTGGTTTTATTGGGCGACAGGGCTTGAGATGTCATTTCATCTCAGTGTCGTGTAAAAGTCCAAGCTTATTGAAACCAACAGCTCCAAAATGACCTATACAGTGTTGATGGGGACGTTCAACCTCAAATCAAACAAACAAAACAAACAATAATGAAGTAAATGTGTTTTCTGTATACATTTTATTGAATTGTTAGTTATAACTCTCCTAACCTTAAAAGACTGTCTAGTTAGTCTTGTAATGGTTGTTTTGTTGGGGCCTATTAAGTACTTGTCAGGTAATAAAGTACTCCGTGGAGTCTGCATGTGGTTGACATATTGGCAGATATGACCCCAGTGATTCTTTGGCCAAGAGTTAATCTTTGGACTTTAAATCAAGATCTGCCGCCATTAGCAGCTTTATAGAAGCAATAGAGACACCTATAAGTTTTGTGTCATAAGCTCCTTGAATTAGCCCAATAATTGTAGAGAAAATGCATTTTGAAATGTCAACGAACTTGTCAGGCAAGAAAGCTAGGGTCAAGGTCACCAAATGAACCTGCTCTTTGGCATTTGTAGACATTCATTTTGTATCTATTTGCATGTCATAGACCACAATATTTTGCGAAAAATGTATTGCTTTACCTTTTTGTCCTTTTGGAAAACCTATTGAACTAAATTTGACATTGTTGACAAATGGTCAAGGTAAACCTAGGGTCATCATCTTTGATAGTGCTCATTTACCCGATTCTTCATATCCAGTTTCAAGACAATTAGCCCAGTGGTTCTGGAGGAGACAATGTTTAAGGTTTTAACCACATTTGGGCATGGTGGAAATCTTGGTCATATGACCTGGACCATTCAATCAAATTTTCATTCCTCACTGTCTTACGGTGGCATATAAAATCTAAATGAAATTGGCCATGTGGTTTCAGGGAAAAGGTATTTTGAAATGCCAATAGACCTGCAATCTAAGTGACCTTGGGTTAATGTCACCTTAAACATTCACAGACATTCATTTTGTACCTATTCTTATGGCAAAGACAACAATATTTTCCTAAAAAATTCATTGTTTTACCCTTTTCCCATTGAAAAGCCTAAGGAACAAAATTTGATCTTGGCGTACAATAGCTCAACGTCAACCCAGGGTCATCATATTTGCAAACTTGGTAGCACTCAGTCACTCGATGCTACGTACCAGCTTTCAAGACTATCGGACGGAATGGTTCTGGATAGCAAGCTTTTAAAGAAATTTAGTCATATTTTGGCATGGCGGTCATCTCGGTCATTTGACCTGGTCTTTTTGAACATATTTTTGTACCCTTACTGTCCTTAGACTGAATGTAAAATTTAAATGAAATTGACTGTGTGGATTCCGAGAATGCAATACTAGTGACCTTGGGCGAAGGTCACTGAATGATCTTGACCTTTAACGTTCATAGACATTCATTTTGTCATGTCTAAGACCACAATAATTTTCGAAAAATGCATTGTCTCACCCTTTTCTCATAGAAAAGCCTAGCAAACTAATTTTGACCTTGGCGAAAAATAGGTCAAGGTCATTATTTTTGCAAACTTCGTAGTACTCAGTCACCCGATGATACATACCAAGTTTCTAGACAAAAGAGAAGAATACTTTTAAGGTTATTTCCATTTTTGGGCGTGCGGCCATCTTGGTCATGTGACCTTGACCATTTGTGCAAAACAAGAAATAATAAAAACAAGATATGTAAGTGAAACACGAACATGTCCCTGAGCCGAGGATAATTTTTTCTTTAAAGTAAGTCAAAGTTACGGCCACAGGTCAAATGTTTGTTTAAGTGGGAAGCCCTTTTCTCAAGGAATCTCCATGCCTTATATGGATATCTATCTGTAACGTTTCAAAAGTTATGTTCAAGGTTATTTTCTCTTTAAAGTCTGTCACAGTTCAAAGTCAAGGTCATGATTTTGTGTATGTGTGTGAAGCTGTTGTCACAAGGAACAAATGGTTCAAAAGTTACGAGAAAGTAGGTCACAGGTCAAGGTACATGTCAGTTTTTTGTATTGTGTATAAGTGGAAAGCCCTTGTCACAAGGAACCACCATGCCAAATATGAACGCTTTATCACAAACGGTTCAAAAGTAACGATAAAGTAGGTCACAGATCAAGGTCACAGGTCAACATTTTTTTATTTGAGTAGGAAGACTTATTTATAAGGAACCTACATGTCAACTATGAAGGCTCTATCTCAAAAGGTTAAAATGTTATGATAAAGTAGGACACAATTCGAGGTCAAGGTCAAAATGTTAGCATGAGCGAAAAGCTCTTGTCACAAGGAACCTATATGCCAAATATGAAAGCTCTATCTTAAATAGTTTAAAAGTTATTTTTCATTAAAGTAGGTCACATGTTAAAGTCAATGTAAAGTTTTTTGACTGAGTGGAAAACCCTTGTCCCAAGGAACCTTCAAGCCAAGTATGAAGGCTCTATCTTGAATGGTTAAAAAATATGACCAATGTTATTTTTTCATTAGAGTAGGTCATAGGACAAGGTCAAGTTCAAACGTCATTTTTTGTTTGAGTGGGATGCCCTTGTTACCAGGAACCTACAATCTTAATATAAAGGCCGCTCTATCTCATTCAGTTCAAAAGTTATGGCCAATGCTTTTTTTCTTAACAGTAGGTCAAAGATCAAGGTCAAGGTCAAACATCAATTTTTTTGTAAAAGCGGGATGTCCTTGTCATCAGAATTCTACAATTTTAATATCAAGCTCTATCTCAATCGGTTAAAAAATTATGACCAATGCTTTTTTTATTTAAAGTAGGCCACAGGTCAAATCAATGTCACAGGTCAAACATTTTGTATGGGTGGGAAGGCCTTGTCACAAAGAACCCACACTCCAAATGTGAAGGCTCTATTTTGAATGTTCAAAAGTAAAGACCAATGATAAAGTACAGACGAACAGCATTTCAGTTCACCCAACCAAAATAACAAGAGGCCAATGGGCCACTACGCTTACCAGAGGTCAAGTGAGAAAATCTTGCCACTGCCCCTGGCGGCCATGTTTTTAACAAACCATGTTGGCTTGAAAAATCTAACCTTTCAGTCCCTGAAATGAAAAAGGTCCAATCGTTTTAACTTATAATGACAGGTTAACAATATAGGCCGTAATTATCATCTTCCATTTAGCTTAAGGAAAATATCAATTCTGATGACAAACACTACAAAAGAGTCAGAAGAAATCCAGAATTTCGCCATTTTTCTCAAATGCCCAAGTGTCCAAATATGTCATTGATATTAAAAAGGTCAAAGTTAATCAAAGCTTTTGAACAAACTTGCCAGGAATATCGATTTAAATGCTACCAGCTAAGACGGAATAAGAAAAGTCCACTACTTTGCCTCTTTCCCATTGAAGGTCTATGTGATCAAATTAACCTTGATGTAAGGTGGGGCCTTATTGTCCAGTACTACACATAAAGTTTCAAGTTCATCAGACATTTGATTCCTGAGAAATGGGGTTTCATCATATACGGGCAAGACGGTAATCTTCGCAATGTGATCTCAATCCCACGAATAACTGTTTCTTACCTCATTATATAGGAGCTCCTTAAATAATTTGATTTCAATCAGCCACGCAGGTTTAGTGGACAAAATTATAAAAATACTGAATATGAGCCATCCAGGACAAAAGGTCAGTAAATGACATTGACCTCTTCAACTGATGAACTTCAATTCAGCTGACTCCAAAAAATCAATTCTGATGCCATGCACTACAACAGTTAGTTGAGTCCACTGTTATGCCTCTTTCCCATATAAAGGTCTAAGTCGCCGAAGTTGACCTTGATGTAAAAAGGTCAAGGTCAACAAAAGGTCCCCGTTTGAATAAACTTGATAGGGCCAGAGTACAAGGTCATCGGCCATTTGTGTTAGGCAAGAATTTCGAACAGTTTTTACCATATATAGGCATGAGTAGAGTTTCATTCCTCATCCCATAGATGTACCACATGTAATTTGGTTTCAATCAGCCCCGCAGTTTTAGTTGAGAAGAAGATAAATACACTGAATCTGAGCCATCCAGGACAAAGGTCAGTAAATGACAATGACCTTTGGAATTGATTAACTTCCATGCAGCTATTGCAAATATTAAATCTGATGCCACATGCTACAAAAGAATCAGCAAAATCCACTGTTTTGCCTTTTTCATAAAAAAATGTCTAAGTGGGCAAATTTGACCTTGATGTAGAATAGGTCAAGGAAACTTAAAGGTTACAATCGCGGCAGGGCTTGAAATGTCAGATCATCTCAATGTCGGGTAAAAGTCCCACAAAATTGGAAGCAATGTCTTCAAAATGACAGAAATAGTGTTGAGTGTGACATTAAACCTAAATTCAAACAAAGAAACAAAACATGTAATTGGGTTTCAATTGGCTTGTCAGTTTCCATTACGAAAACATGCCTATTCAAATATATTGGTAAAAGTCTACCACCAAAAACGGAAAATGTCCAGGTAAAAGTCCTAATATTTTTTATACTTCTGCTCAAAACTTAGATTGTTGGTACTCGTTAGAACGAGGCGGTTCTAACACGAGGCTGTTCTAACACGAGGCGGTTCTAACGAGTACCAACAATCAATTTTGAGCAGAAATAAGAAAAAAATGTAAACCCCTGTAAACCCCAGTTTTACTATAAAAATGCGGGGTTTGAAGGGGTAAAAATTATATAGGCTCGTTTTCATGATGCTAAGAAGTCATTTGAAAATGTTGAGGACGCAGGCGCAGACGACCACTTACGAGCTAAAACATATGCAGTTTTGACGTTTTAGCAATACAACAATCTAAGTGACCAACTTTAAACCTGGAGTGAAATAATCAAGGTCATCCAGGGGTCATTATTTAAACAAATGATTGCCTCGAGTCTCCAATGCTGCATAACAATGTATACCCGTATAAACCCCAGTTTTCTCTATATAAATCGGGGTTTACAGGGGTGTTAATTACACTAACTTGTTAACCCCGTTATTTGTTACGTGACCAAATTGATATTTGAAGCCTCCGTGGTGTAGTGTTTATGCTACTCGCCTTGTAAACCAGGGATCGCAGGATCGATCCGGGCTTCTCCAGACTTTCGGATGAGTCTTTAAACTGAGATCCCGTCTCCGTATGGCCTTAGCTGTTGGTGAGACGTTAAATTCAAACACTCACTCACCCACCAAACTGATATTAATCACCATTCATTTCTTTGTTCTAAAAGCTTCCTTTTGAAATTTTGTTACATACGTACCAGTGGTTTTGGTAGGGTGACAATGGGCCAAAATGTCCACTATTTCTGGTAGTAACCCATACCCCCACGTATAACAAAACATGTCGTATACCACGATGTTCGTCAGGATCCGTAGTATCTGAAACTGCCGGCATAAATTTGCATAAATGATGGCAAGCTGAGAAATCCAAGATGGCGTCCAAGATGGCTGCCATAGCTGTAAATTTTAGTTTTTTGTAAAATATGAAAATAAATACCACAAATCACCTTACAAACTTATTTTCATTTATTTTTCTGGTGTAGAAAGAAGATTTATGCTAGATTAATGATCAACATTATAGGTTTTACTTTAAAACCGGTGAAATTAAAGACATTTAATCGTTTTTGTGTCTAGTTTCATAGGTGGTACATAAAGGCAATGCTGATGTTTCAAAACTTTAAACAGTTTTTATTTATCTATTATTTTATTTTAACTAAGACACTATTCGTAAATATATTTAACACTATTCCCAAGTACATTAATGGTTTGTTATGATTTTTTTTACCATAAATTGAGCCCCAGGATTACCCCACCCACTCAGTTTTCCAGTACAATTCATTCAAAAAAATGCTCACACTCAAGGGATTTGCAGGCGAGGATTTCATTTTAGATAATCAAGTAACAGAGGGCATCGACAATTATAATGCTTAGTTCTGTTTTCATACTATATCTTCAGCCATTAGGAAACACCACCTCTTTATAACACTAATTTCGGGATCTAAGCATTAACCGTCTTAATTAAGCAGTGTTATATCAAAACAAATCTAGTAAAACAGTGTTTATCAGATTGACCTAAAAAAGACTTTTATTGTCATTTTAGCGATGTAACTGGCTAGGTTTTGGGGGTTATAAAGTTTTATCTTCAAAACTGTGTTATAAAAACGTGTTATCAAGAGGATATGCTGTACAATTAGGTTATACATGTATTTTGTTTGATTTGAGGTTCAACGTCCCCGTCAACACTGTATCGGTCATTTTGCATTTTCGAGACGTTGCTTCCAATTTTTTGTGGGACTTTCCCCGATATTGAGATGAAATGACATCTCAAGCCCTGCCACACATTTAAACCGAAAGGGTTAATATGCAAGGACGTTCCAAAACGCACCACTTTTCCTGGGCATGCTTAGAGTGTGTGTGAATTCGGGTTTAACGTCGCTTTCAACAATTTTTCAGTCATATCACGACGATGTCTGGGCATGCTTAGAATCTCTAAGCGGTTTACCCTGTATACCCTAGGTTTACTGGGCTAGGCAAATTAATCTTAGATTTTATAGCTCCCCATCAAATCGGTAGCTGATATGCACACCTGTGCACTATTGATGACCAATGTGATTGTCTGTACAGCAAACCTACACAAGAAACCGCTGCTGCTTTAACTAGCCCTGAGACATTTGACTCAGTCCCAAGATCTGAAATCTCTTGAAGCTGGAAGGCTAATATAGGCAAAACATGAATTGCCTTCTTCTTGCGTGTACTATGTAAAGAAGAGCAGGTATCAGAACCCATAAGGCAATACAGACAGCATAATTGCCCTTTCATCTGGATCTAGCTTCCTGTAAACAGTATAAACTTGAATTTACATGTACCTGGTGCAGTCAGCATGAATACCTTTTCTGCCTGTCATCAGCATAAAGCAGGTTAAAGTGATGCACCATTAGAACGAAAACATCGGTATCAGAACTGACAACAAGGGCTGCGTTAACTCCAAGAGAACCTGCAACTGCATTCTACTACCAGCTTCTTCGCGGTTGGAATAAAGTTCATGCTGAACAGGAACAACATCAGCGGAAACTTTAGAGCTATGTTCTCAAGTCAACCTGCACCAACAACAGTAGCATTCTTCTTAACCCTTGTTCTGCTGAATATTCAAATATGCCACACCCACTACTGATTATCAACCAATCAGATTACTTGATGCAAATTATTGCAACCAATTTACAATCTGAATGGCAAACAATGTAGATCCTGATCAGATGGCTTCGTCAGAAGCCATCTGATCTGGATCTACATTGTTTCAAAGATAAGGCATATCCGGGATTAGCAGGACAAGGGTTAAGAAGCGCATAACAATTTTCGGTATGGCGTGAGTGTTCGAGTTTTACGTCCCACCAACAGCTAAGGTCATACAGAGACGGGACCTCGGTTTCAAGACTCATCCGAAAGTCTGGAGAAGCCCGGGTTCGATCCTGCGATCCCTGGTTTACAAGGCGAGTAGCGTAACCACTACACCACGGAGGCTTCTATTTTCGGTATGGTACCTAGCGTAAAGTATTGTCAGTTCGTTCTTGCTTTTACTGCTTCAAAGTATCTATCAATCACCAGTCACTATATTTTTCCTCGTAGACCCAGGTGCATGTGAATAAACATTCTTTCCACACTTTTGTTGGGTCTGTTATTTGAGACTGATAGTCTCATACCTGTCAAAACCGACGTGAATGGTAGCTACACATATAACGGTAAGAATACTGTAAGACTGAGTGAGTGTTTGAGCTTTACGTTCCACTAACAGCGAAGGTCATACGGAGACAGGACCTCGGTTTAAAAAGTAGTTTAGGTCGTAATACCAAAGCGTCAATCCAAAATCATTAATCCATAGACAAATGACAAATATAAATGTTCAGTTCAACAGACATGGACTCCAGAAGAGTGTAATCAGGCGTCCTAGGATAGTAAGCATTACTCGGTAAGCAAGCTTCGCCCACCATGCCTATCGACCTGAACGAAGAAAAGGAGTAAATGCCGAGAAGGGTATGTCCGAGATTTTTTTAAGTCTTCTTATAGCTTTCCATTGGCAAACACATCAGAAATAATTCTGGAAATAGCCACATTGTACGGATCAACAAGATAATCCGAAAGTCTGGAGAAGCCAGGGATCGATCCTGCGATCCCTGGTTTACAAGGCGAGTAGAAGACTGTAAGACCAAAACATAGCAGCCATCTATTGATAGGTCAGTTTGAGACATGATGAATGCTGGAACATTTTAAGTACAGACATCCCTTCAAATATACAACCAGCAAGTCTTTCTAGTTTTTCAAGGAAATCCGACTTATTTGTAGACATCATACAATCTTCACCTGTAAACAAATTCGCGTGACCATGAGACATGAAAGACAAGACATTGAACGAATGAAATGATGTATAGAAAGCATAAATCTCTTCACCAGTGGCAGTCAGTTCCTCAGACAGGTTTCTCCAGACACCTGTGCCATTGACCTGATATCACCCATAGTCTGGAGTTTTGACCCAGGCTAAGGCTCATAAAATTGTTCTTTGGACCCCCTAACAAGCAATGGGTATGAGCCTTTCCTGCATGAATGACTCAAATGGCTTTTGATCCACTTTATGGCAACTTATCAAACTTCTCTATCTCTTGAGGAACTTCAACTCAAGTAGCTGTATTGTCCAAATGTCAGGGAGTGAGTGTTTCAGTTTTACGTCCCACCAACAGCTAAGGTCATACGGAGACGGGACCTCGGTTAAAAGACTCATCCGAAAGTCTGGAGAAACGCGGGATCAATCCTGCGATCCCTGGTTTACAAGGCGAGTAGCATAACCACTACACCACGGAGGCTTCTCCAAATGTCAGGGAAAACGGTTCAATAAATGTTTAACTGTCATTGTGAAATAAATCCAGCATCTTGTTGACAGACTTATTATAAGCCTGTGTATTGGTATGGTGATTGGTAGAGCTTGTAACTATGCATGGCGGACTTAGTACTAATGGGTCGTGATCCAAAAATCCTATAAGGGCTTGTTCATGGCTTCATTGTGGGTGATTCCTATTATATAACTGGATAGCCAGTTGGCCATTTTGTGGAAGAGGAACTGTCCTTTTTGGCTTTCCTGTGTTGTTGTTTCCATTAAGTTCAAGTTACTTCATGTTTGAGTTTCTTTCCCTTTAGAATCTCTGATGGGATGTGTAAGTTTATTGTTTAGATTCCTGATCATTGCGTTTACTTCAATTTTGAGAAACAATCTCTAAAAGTATGCAGTGAGGTTGTTGTTGCTCAGCATTAACTTGAATACAACTATGAAGAAGCCGATAGTAGAATGATTTTGCACCTACCGTTTGCAGGTTCTCTGGGAGTTAACACAGCTGTTCTGGTCATTCCTGATACCCAATGTTTTCGTTCTAATTCTGCTTCACTTTAGCCAGCTTACGAAAACATATTCTTCAAGACAGGCAGGATGGGTATTCATGCTGATTGCACCAGGTATTCCAGTTCACACTTTTCAGGAAGCTATAGCCAGATGAAAAGGCAATTATGCTGTCTGTATTGCCTTACAGGTTGTGATACCTGCTCTTATTTACATAGTATAGGCAAGAAGAAGGCAATTCATGTCCTGCCTAAATCAGACTTCAAGCTTCAAGATATTTCAGATCTTGGTATTGAGTCAAATGTCTCAGGGACAGTTAAGGCAGCAGCAATTTTTCTGTAGGTTTGCTGTTCAGGCAAACACATTGGACACAACGGTGCTCCAAAATTTCCAGAGTTAGATCTAGTCATCTACCTCCAACTAATGTTTTTTTCCCCATCTGTACAGGTGTGCGTATCAGCTACTGATTTGATGAGGGGCTATAAAATCTAAGATTAATTTGCCTAGCCCTGTATACCTAGGGCATATGGTTGATCCTGAAACTGGGTTATTCATTCCACAGCTCATAACACCGACACAAGCAGCCCCGAGCTATTTAAATGCCCCGATCAGTGTCGTGATGGCTGCATTTGCTCATAGAAAGAACAATAATGTACTCAAGCTTGCAAGTAGTAAAGCATGTTTGAATAGGTCTAACATTTGTAAGTCGCCCCCGCCGATCGGGGCATGGAAAAATAGATTGGGCTGCATGGTGCTTCCACGCAGATGAGAATCTGACCACACACGAGTACTGGTAAACCGCTTAGAAGGACAAAGTAGAAGTAAAACAAAGATCAGGAATTGATACAATTAACTTACTCCACCGATAAAAGACACCAAAGGGAAAGAAATACAAACATTAAGCGACCAGACCATAATGGAAACCTAAACAAAGGAAGGCCATAAGGACAGTTACTTTCCCACAAAATGGCCATATGGCCATCCAAAACCAAAAGACACAAGTGATACACACAGCAAGTAACAAACAACAACATAAATAAATCGCCACAGAAGAGCCGCCTTGGAACGGTCAGTGGAAGATTTCCACTGGGGGGCTTAAATCGATTTTACGTGGCCACAATCCTCGCCCTTACTTCCGTCGCGATTTAGACAAACAATTTGTTCAGTCCGCATGAAGGCCTCCTAACTCATCAGTGCAACATCTCCGTGAACACAAAAATCAAAGAACCACAGAGGTGAGACAACGGTGAGGACTCGACAGCAAGAAACCACTGAAATGCTGGAGCAAAAGAAAACCAACAGTTAGACTCCGATGAGCCCGACCAGAGACAGAGCATCAGGCACCAACCAACATTATAAGCCTGCCCAGTCAAAGCGGCGTGTGTCAGATCGTCCAATGCATATAAGCCTTCCGGTGTCATTGGGTGGTAGGACTTGAGATGTCATTTCATCTCAATGTCGGGTAAAAGTCCCACAAAATTGGAAGCAACGTCTCTAAAATGACCTTAATAGTGTTGATAGGTTAAACCCAAATTCAAACAAACAAACAAACAAAAACTAACATTTGTAAGAACTTGTTTACAATACTAGCTCATGTTTATACCGAGGACTATGACAGTTTCAAAACATGTACTTGTAGTCTCATATGGCCTATTAGTACAGCATTATCTTTTTATCACACATTTTTATAAAACAATGTCCAAAGCCCAAACCCCTAATTACATAAAAATGACAAAAACTATGTAAAATAAGTTATTTTACACAATTATACCTTTTTGTTTGGATATAACACTGTTTAACTAAGAGGTTAAAGCTTATAGTTTTATAAAGAGGTATTATAAAGAGGTGGTGTTTCCAAATGGCTAAATACATAATATAACATTAAGAACACGCATAATTCAAATCCATTGGAAATACCAAAAAATCCAGATAAAAATGATATTTTTCTTATTTCTGTTCAAAACATAGATTACGGGGACTCGTAAGAACCCTCTCAACGTGGCGATGCTGCCGTACACCCACAAGCTATGGCCTAAAGCATAAATTAGAAAAATAATGCTTACCCCTGAAAACCCAAGTTTTTCTATATAAAAGTGGGGTTCAACGGGGTGAAAATCATATGGGCATGTTTTCGTGACGATATGAAAACATAACTAAGGATTATTGTGAATGTCCTGTACTACTTAATTGTCTACAATGAAGCACACGCCTACAAATCCCTTGTGTGGGAGCATTTATGTGAATGAATTTTACTGGTAAATTGAGTGGGTGGGGTAAACCCGGGGCTGAATTGATGGTAAAAAAGTCATAACCAACCATAAATGTATTTAAGAATAGTGTTAAATGTAATTTAGAATAGTGTCTTAGTTGAAATAAAACAACATATATGTAAAAACTGTTTAACATTTGAAACATCAGAATTGCTTTAATGTACCACCTATGAAACTTGACACAAAACAATAAAATATCATTTTTTCACCGGTTTTCAAGTCAAACATAAAAGATTTATCTATATTCTAGCAAAAATCTTCTTTCTGCACCAGAAAAATAAATTAAAATAAGTTTGAAAGATGATTTGTGGTATTTATATTCATATTTTACGAAAATCTGGAATTTACAGCTATGACGGCCATCTTGGACGCCATCTAGGATTTCTCAGCTCGCCATCATTTATGCCAATTTATGCCGGCAGTTTCAGATACCAGGGATCCAGAAGAACATTTTGGTATATGACTTGTCTTGTTTTACGTGGGGGGGGGGGTGGGGTGGGATATGGGTTCCCATTCTTGGTCAAGATTTTCACCCTACCATTTCTAATGTTCGTATCTGAATGACTTTTGCCAAATGTCTCAGAAATTGCCTTGACCTTGATTACTCAGTTTCATTTACTACTGCATCTACCAATTTTCAGGTCACATGCTGCCCTTATTAATGAAAAATATTAGTTTTGACTTTGTCCCATTCAAAAGCCTATGTGCCAAATTTGATCTTGCATAAGGTCATACAGGGGCCGGCGTCCCCAAAGCTACATATCAAGTTTCACAACCATTAGCCCACTGGTTAAGGAGAAGAAGATTTCTAAGGGGTTTCATCTTATATTGGCAATACCCTTGGACCAAGGTCAATGAATGGCCTTGAATACTTTTGTTTTTTTTTTCATTTACTCGTTTAGCTAATCGTATCTACCCATTTTGGGATCGCAGGCTGCAATAATTTCTGAAAAATACTAAATTTTTACTTTGAATTAGAGGAACATTCACATACTACTAGAAACACATCATTAAACCACTGAACATGATGATCTTTTCCACACTGTAGGTGTCAGGATGTTTCTTTTAGCAGAATGCAATTTTATTTATTCAACTGTTTCTCAGCGACATCAACGCACAATGTCCTATGTGAATGGTCTGCCCAGCTGAAGATACATACAACATGTCATCATCAGCCTTCCCTACTCCTTACCTTGAGGTATGTATAGCCAAAAAACAAGTTCCAACCTGCACCATTGTGGCATGTGTCAAACTTCACAGCTGAATACTGGACCCCCTGTACAGATGACAGTGCTGACTGTGCAAGCACTAAAATTTCAAACCAGTTATTTTGGTACCCAAACTGCTATACATATGACATATAAACCCAATTTATCTCGTGCCATACACTGATCATATTCACAAACAGCACTCAGTCTGGGGACTTATTACTTTCTCTGTCTCTTACTATTCAGCATATACTGCAAAATGGTCTCCTATAATACTTTCTCCTCCACATCGCCCGTTGAGGCTAGTTCCTCGTGGCTCCTACCATTTTCAGCAGCCCCCTTAAATATAGACCAGAGACATCCATGATGTTCAAATATATGTACACATAATGTTGAGGTTATTATCACTTAAACCCTTAAATCTCTAAATAAAATTGAAACAGACACGATTCTAAAGCGTTATAATATTAGAAACAGTTTAATTCGTTGCATAACTTTTCAGACTGTTCGTTTTCTTTTGCTCAGCACTTCAGTTATTTCATGCTGTCACGACTTAATCTCCGTTTCTTCTCTGTATTCGTTTGACTTTTATGTTCTCGGAGATGTAGCACTAATGAGTAAGAAAACCTCCTTCATACGGACTGAACAAATTACTTTTCTATACAAAGACAGAACCAAGGTCGAGAACTGTGGCAGTGTAAAATCTATTTTAGCCGCCCCCTTCCCCCAAATAAACTGGTCACAATACCAACGTACAGACAGCTTAGCGGTCGCTTAGGCTTCGTATTTAGGATTTGGACAGACGGGCTTCTAAGAAAAATGATGTCTGACAGTTCAATGTTTTAACGTTTATCTAACTGTTGTATAGCGATGCCCAATGCTGATACCTGCCTTAGGGATCGCTTTATATATGTGCGGTTTCGTTGATAGCAAGAAAGAGTCGAAAAACGAAATACAGGCAATGACCAGTAATCGATACAATTTACCCACAGCTCTCATCAGAGACACCAAAGGGAAAACAGCACAGACACGAAACAACTAGACCCCAATGGAAACAACAACAGCGGAAAGCCAAACGGAGACAGTTACTTTCCCACAAAATGGCCAATTGGCTATCCAAAAAAAATAATACAAGAGGGCCATTATGGCCCTGGATCGCTCACCTGATCCACATTGTTACATGGGGGCCTGGGGAGGTCCATCATTGGCCCCAGGGCTATAATTTGCATAATCTCGGTAGAGGTCTAAAAGTCAAAACTTCATATCAAATATCAATGACAAGAGCCTTCTGGTTTCAGACAAGAAGATTTTTAAAGGTTTTTCCTATATAAGTCTATATTATATAAAACCTAATGGCCCCGAGGCTGGGCCATTCTGTCCCCCAGGGCTATAATTGGAACAATCTTGGTAAAATCCACAAGCCGAAGCTTTATACCAAATATCCAAGACCTTGGCCTTCTGGTTTCAGTCAAGAAGATTTTCAAAGGCTTTCCCAACATAAGTTTATGTAAAACTAGTGGGCCCCGGAGTGGGCCCATTTTTGACCCCAGGGACATAATTTGATCAATTTTGTTAGAGGTCCACTATATGAAGCTTAATACCAACTATCAAAGACCTTGGCTTCTGGTTTCAGACAAGAACATGTTTAAAGGTTTTCCCCGTTTAAGTCTATGTAAAACCAGTGGTCACCGGGACGGGCCCATATTTGGTCCCAGGGCTATAATTTGAACAATCTCGGTAGGGGTGTACTAGACAAAGCTTCATACCAAATATCAAAGACCAAGGCATTGTGATTTCAGAAAAGAAGATTTTTTAAGTCTCTGTAAAACCAGTGCGGCCCGGGGAAAGGCCGTTTTTGGCCCGAGGGCTATAATTTGAACAATCATGTTAGAGGTCCACAAGATGAAGCTTCGTACCAAATATCAAAGACCTGAGCCTTCTGGTTTCAGGCAAGAAAATTTTTAAAGGTTTTTCCGTGTATAAGTCTATGTAGAAACAGTGGGCCCCGGGGATGGGGCATTTTTGGCCCCAGGGCTATCATTTGAACAATCTTGGTCAAGGTCCACTAGACGAAGCTTCATTCCAAATGTAATCGAGCCTTCTAGTTTTAGACAAGAAGATTTTTAAAGATTTTCCCTATATAAGTCTATGTCAAACCAAAGGACCCCGGGCGGTGGCATTTTTGACCCCAGGGCTATAATTTGAGCAATCTTGATAGAGGTCCACTAGATGAAGCTTCACACAAAATATCAAAAACCTGGGTCTTGCGGTTTCAGGGAAGAAGATTTTTTAAAGGTTTTCCCTATATAAGTCTATGCCAAACCAAAGGGCCCCTGGGCGGGGGCATTTTTTGTCCCAGGTCTATAATTTGAACAATCTGGGTAGAGGTCCACTAGATGAAGCTTCATACCAAATATCAAAGATCCGGGCCTTGCAGTTTCAGAGAAGATTTTTTAGGTTTTCAGTAAAAAAAATCTATTTTTGGCTCCTGCGACCTAGATGTGCAACGGACCGGAACCATTTGAACAACTTTGAAAGGGGAACACCTAAGGATCATTCCTGTGAAGTTTGGTCAAAATCCGATTAGTGGTTTAGGATGAGATGTCAATTGAAGAAATTGTTTACCGACGTATGCATGGATGCATGCACACACGGACAACGGACAAAAAGTGATCACAAAAGCTCACCTTGTCACTATGTGACAGGGGAGCTAAAACATATGGTGAGACTCATGCTTAGATAGAAAGCCAGAAAGGTGAAATTATGACCAAATCTTCAGTCAGTACTTATCAATTATCAATCACAATGGCAGGACAGGTAATCAATTATCTTTTCAGCTCTGATTAGCCAGCCTTACTTACTGGTCCTTTTTTAGTCTTCTTTTTCTATTCTTTCTCTCCTTTCTTCTTTTTCTTCCCATTCTTTCCACCTTCTTCATCCCCTTCACCTCCAGAACATTTCTCTTCTGGGAAAAGAAATACAATGAAACCACAAATACCGTAATGATCCTCGAGGTGTCTGCTTCGGTTTCCTTGTCTAATTCAAACTTGCTGTTGATTCACTAGAGATTTAATCCAATAGCTACAGATATCCAAATATTTGGATATTTTAGGGAGGTTTTCTTGAATTTATTTTTGAATTGTATGTTGAGTGTACACATTAGAATCCAATTAGATTCTAATGAGTACACACAACCTGCCTTTATTAAGAAGATCGTCAAGACATATTTAATTAATTCCAAATATTCCTCATGCCTGGCACTACGATAAAATGTCACAAGTTCAAAATACCGCTATCTCAAACAAATGTTTATTATCACGAATGTATTTTAGTTATTGAGATTTGACGGTATTGCAAATCATTCAAACATACCTAATGTCGCATATACCTTGCCACTTAACCCATAAGCTGCCAGTCACGACAATTGTCGTCGTCTACTTTGTCATCTGCCGGTTACTTTAAAAGTCATTGTTGCAAACAGTTCGAACCCAGATCAGACTGCGCTTCCTATGAGCAGTCTGATCTGGGTCAACACTGTTTGCTTGTATGTAGAAATGTGGGTATAAAGGGCATCTTTCATCTGTTACCACGCATGTTTTTTTCTTTAAACTTTGTATATTAATAACTCAGCATATACAACCTATAAAAATGTATTTATTAAATTATATAAATCAAAGTAGGACTCAGGAGGCCACCCTGACTGACTCACTCCATGAGCTGATGTCTGTGTCTAAATAAGACAATCGTTATAATATGTTTTATTTGGTTTCAAGATTTGTGAACTGGGTTGAATGCAGAACTCCATAGGCATTCTTTTGGTACTACAAAACCTTTTGAATTAATTAAAGTTTACATTTTCTGAGAAAATAATTATCAAAAATACCATTTTTTAATTAAAATTAAAAAAAAATAAATAAACTTCAATTGCTAAGATACATATGTTCTAGTCTTTGTGAAGATTTCATTTTACTAGAAAAAACTTGCCATATGTATCCTCTGTAGCTATGCCAAATTTCATGAAAATCCGAAACCGGTCACACTGAAGTTTTACACCTTTAATGGATGTAGGTCGTTTCAGCAAAATTTACTTTTTTATTGAATGTGTGTGTGTGTGAATTCGGGTTTAACGTCGCTTTCAACAATTTTTCAGTCATATCACGACGGTGTCTGGTTGCGACAGGGAGCTCAATCCTCACTTTTATAGTGCTGCCTCACTGAAGTATCACGCCCAGACACATTACATGATACCACATCCAGTCACATTATCCTGACACTGGGTCGACCAGTCCTAGCTCTACCCCGTAAATATGAGTGCCAAGCGGGGAGAATTTTTAACGACTTTGGTATGTCGCGGCCCGGGATCGAACCCGTGACCTCCCGTTCTCCGGAGCGGACACTCTGCCAACTGAGCTATCGGGACCGGTATCTGTTTTATTGAAATCATCCAAGAACCTCACAAGAAGGCATTGTCCTCAAAAGTCCTAACACTTATGTAATAAAAATAAGATTATACAAATCACAATGAATACATCTTGAGCTGATCTAATTTAGAAAACATTAAACTATCATGAATTTCTTGTATATGTCTTTCATTTATACACTATGATTTATCCAAAATAGTAGATAGTAAAACACTAAATCAAAAGGTATTCTAATCAACAAATTAGGCGAAACAATATATATATTGCTTTGTTATTAGCAGCAAAATTATTGTGAACATGTTCACCTTTATTTAATGACTTTACAGAAGTCATGCTACTAAAATAGGTGTAAGGCAAGGGTATCCATTACTTTCATTGCCATACCGAGATGGTATGCAAGGACGCAATGGTCAGTGGTTGGTTGTTACTAGTAAAAATTGTACTGTTCATAAAACCATGGCCAAATTAAGCCTTATATATACTCTGTCTTTATGTACGCTGGATTCTTATCCTAACAAAAAGTTACAGTAATTATTGGTCCGTATTTCCAAAAATCGCAACTGACACTGATATGGAGTTTTTGTTGCAAAATATATCATTGATGAATGAGGCACAGGATATTTGTGTAAACCAAGCTGTTCCATGACTTAGAGGAACTTTGCTATTAGACAGGGAGAGAAACAGTTTCCTTCCTTACAGTACACATGCATAAACATGTCTCTTTTCTGCATTGGGATTGTAATGGTTGACGTTTCTTTATTGTCTTATTTTTTCTGTTTTTACTTTGTCAATATAGTGGTTAATTTATCCGAAGTGAGCTTTTAGTATTTTGTCTGGTTGTAAAACTTTTAACCACTTATTGAATGTTTCTGCTGAATGCAAGTTCAATGTTCTTTTTAAGCACTGTTCTTGCTTGCTTTGTTGTTCATTAATGATTACCGGTACATTTCTGTGCAATTTATCTCTCGGCTTAGAAAGAGCATTGTAGTGTTTGGACAGAAAAAAAGCATCACAGTGTATTTACTGAATTTAGTTATAGTTTGGTAGGCTTATCTTACATACATGTAACAGATAATTCAGTTGTTCATTTAAAATTCTATATAAAATCTTTTTTTTTCACTTGTAAAGAAGTTGCTGAGCTTGTTGTTCTTTTGCACTGTTACTGTACTCGTCTTTTGTGAGTTTTCAAAGTTTCTTTGTGGGTGTTGAGTGTCTTTTAATTGCTTGGGTGGACTGCGTCTTATTATTGTGGTTCAGTATGAATTCTTATCACTTTTACTACATGGGTATCAGCTGAAATATATTCAGCTCAATCTGAATTGATATCACTTTTACTACATGGGCATTTTAAATTAATGTAAAAATTGTTCTTATTCACATTAAGTGTTTTTGTAATATTTTTTGCTACAGCTGGAAACATTCAGCTGAGTTTTAGACAAAAATGCTTCAGTCAAAGATTACTACTGTGTGTGTCCTGCTGGAAAAAAGTGCTATCCGCATGTGTGGACACACCTTTTTTCTCTAGGACATTTGGCTTATCCGTCCACAATACAACCACTGTCACGTGAGGCAAGCCACTCCAAGTCGTCAATGCTTTCATAGAGCAAAGGATTGAGCAGGCACAAATGGGGCCCAGAAAAGAAGTTGTAGATCTAGTAAATGGACTTGAACAGACTAAGTTAGGGTATATATGTGGCTAGCTGTTGAAAGAGATCATTTTCAGAACCATCAGAGATTCAAAATCTTATGAGTAATGATTGAATGATTATTATCATCAGTTTAAATGCTTCTTGATACCTTACATATGTGCTTTGTAATTACTGCAACAACTGCTGAGATCGGTAAATGAAATGAAAAACCTATACAAATATAGAGACAACATAATCATGATCACATAAGTTTTGGAACACAGACAGAAGCACGAACATGTGTTTTCTTAAAAGCAAATGTATTCAAATGACCTTGAAATATAACTTTAGGAAGCCGTTTGGTTTCATTCATAGGGGTTATACAAAAAAAAGATAGATTGTCTAGTGCCTAGTACAGATACAAATACTGAAAACCGTTTAATGGGTCTAAATGCCAAGGAAAAGTAATCTCAAGTGTTATTAGTTGTCCCTAGAGTAAACCTTTCTTCCTAATGGATAGTTAGGGTTAAACAAACAAACAACAGTTAGACTGAAGAGTCATTTTTGAGAGTCATTTATCTCCAGTCGGATAACAAAGCTCACAAAATCGGAAGCAACATCTAAAATGACTGGTTTGTTGTTGATTTGAATGTTAAATCTAAATACCACCTAAGCAACACTACTAAATTAGACAAGGCAGACACGAAGAAAAATATGCACATGATATCATGGGTGCGTTTGATGACATTTGTCATCAAAACCTTCGCGGTATAGTTCTGTAGACAAAATAGTTTGTTTTGGCCATGGCGTTAAATAGGGGGCAAATTTACCAAACTGGATGTTTTGTAATAATACTTATAAATATGCTATGAACTACTTACACAACCCATACTATACTATAACCATCCAAATTGAAAGCAATAATAAAGTATTATTAAACAGCATGACCGAAACATGATAATTATATAATTTCACATTTTGCTGAATCAGGACTATCAGTATTCAGTCGGTTTAAACACAACGTTACCGGTCCTCAATTTCCATGAAATTTCATCTACATATTCCTTAGATATGTGGATAGTTTTCATACTAAAATCGTGTCTTGACAAAAATTGGAGCATGGTAAAATTGCATATAAAACTTTAATGAATACAAAACTTGGAGCTGAAACATGGGGATACCATCAAAGAAAATTGAATGCCCAGCCACTATTACTAGACGTATGAGGCCATTCATTGTATCAACTAACTCACCAATTATGGCCTTAATTCATAAAACATTGCAGTGTTAGATATATGAAACTCTGGATACTGTAGACAGGTTTATATCAGAGTACTCTCTGTTGTGATAGAGACTTCATAAAAATGTAATAAATTTACTACGGAAATAACATTAAATAGTGAATGCAACGTAATTATAATGGTTATACCCATGGCAATTATTGTGCATAATTTCATCAAATTCCAAGCGTGGGCAGAAACCAATGTAAATTCCCTATGCACTGAAAGACCCCCTTTGCAAGAAGATGCAGCAGACGACATAATCAGATGACAATTTTGGAAGCAGTTTTTCTTGGCATCTTAAGGGTTAAGAACAAATGATTTTTTTTGTATTTTGATTTTACAGTCATTTTTGGTTTTGGTTTTACGGCCCTTTCATCGCTAAGCAGAGTTGGACGAAAACCGGAGTACCCGGACAAAAACCACCTGACCTTCTGTTGCAGAACTTGACGTCTCACATGTGACCCGAGCGAGGCTCGAACCACAGCAGTGAGAGACCTAATGATTAAGTGTCAGCGCTCTTATCCACTAGGCCACGGAGCCCCGTTTTTACAGTCCTTCCAAGATCATTTATAGTCCTTCCTACCATTAATCAGATTTGTGAAAACTTATTTTGTTGCTTTGTTTGATTTGAGGTTTAACCTCCCAGTCAACACTGTACAGGTCATGTTGGAGACGTTGCTTCCAATTTTGTGGGACTTTTACCCGACACTGAGATGAAATGACAACTCAAGCCCTGTCGCCCAATGGAACCAATAGGGTTTATAAGCATGGTCTGTCCGACTTGCCCCGGTTTACCTGGGCAGGCTTAGTTCCTCTAAGCGGTTTACCAGTACTCGTGTGGGGTGGTATTTCAGCTCTGCGTGGAAGCATCATGCAACCCACCTATTTCTTCAAGCCCCGATGGGCGGTGGCCGTGTGAAAACTTGAGCATACAGAGATTAACAACCTGACCTTCTGTTGCAAAATTTGGTGTCTCACATGACCAGATCGAGGTTGGAACTCACAGTGGTGAGAGATCTAATGTTAAGTGACAGCTCACTGGGCCACTGAGGTGTGTTTATTGGACAAATGAATACATTTTGCAATTATATCTCTTTATTCATATTAACAATTATTATTGGTAGGGTAAGTAGAGTGAAACCCTTCAACAAGAGTTGCCAGAAGGCAACATAGCTCACCTAAAGGGGGCTTAGTTCAGCAAGTTATGTGTTAGTGCATGAATGCATGGGTGTGTTTGTGTGCATTAATGCCTGTGTGCATTAATGCCTGTGTGTGTGTGTGTGTGTGTGTGTGTGTGTGTGTGTGTGTGTGTGTGTGTGTGTGTGTGTGTGTGTGTGTGTGTGTGTGTGTGTGTGTGTGTGTACATGCATGTAAGCATGCATTTGAGAGTGTGTGTATGCATGCATGTGTGTATAAATGCATGAGTGTGTACATGCATGCAGTAAGTGTGTGCATGCATGCTTGCATGAGTGTATGCATGCGTGTGTGTGCATGTATTCACATGTGCATGATTGCAGGTATGCATGATTGTTTGCATGAGTGTGTGAATGCATGGATGTGCACGCGTGTGCCTGAGTGTGTGCATGTATGCATGTATGTGTTCATGCATGTGTGAGTGTATGCATGTGTGTGCATACATAAAGGTGTGGGTATGTTCATGCATGTGTGTGTGAAATTGTGTGTGCCTGCATGCTACATGCATGCGTGCATGCATGTGTGCATGCATGCTTGCATGTGTGCATCTTTGTGTTAATGCATGCATGTGTGAGAGCATGTGTGTTTTGTTTGTTTGTTTGATTTGAGGTTTAACGTCCCCGTCAACACCGGAAAGGTCATTATGGAGACGTTGCTTCCAATTTTGTGGGACTTTTACCCGACATTGAGATGAAATGACATCTCAAGCCCGGTCGCCCAATGAAACCAATAGGGTTTATTAGCATGGACGGTCCGCCTCGCACCGCGGTTCCTGGACAGGCTTAGATCCTCTACGCAGTTTACCAGCACTAGTGTGCGGGCCGGATCAGCTCTGCGTGGAAGCATCTTGCAGCCCATATATTTCTTCAAGCCCCTATGGGCGGGGGCTTGAGTGCATGTGTGTATGTATGCATGAAAGTGTGTGTGCTTGCATGCATGCATGTGTGATGGAGATGTGCATGCATGAGTCTGTGTGTGTAGAGTGAGTGCATGTGAACACGCATGCACACACATGCAAGCATGCCTTAGTGTGTTCAGGTACACATCATGTGTGAATGCATGCATGCATGAGTGTGTGAATGTCTGCATGTGTGCAAATGCATGCATGCACGAGTGTATGCATGTATACATGCAGCATTTGTGGGTGCATGTAATGTGCATGCATGCCTGAGTGTGTGCCTGTCTGCATGTGTGTGTGCATGGGTGTGTGAGTGTGTGCACGCATACATGCATGTGTATGCATGCATGCATGCCTGTGTTAAATTGTATGTGTGCATGCATGAGCATGCATGCATGTTTGCATGTGTGGGTGCAGCATGCATGTGTAAAGTGCATGAATGTACATGCATGCCTTATGGTGTGCATGCATCCTTATTGTGTGCATGCAACCTTATTGTATGCATGCATGCATGTGTCAGTGCGTGCTTTAGTGAGTGAATGTTTGCATGCATGTTTGCGAGCATGCAAATTGTGTTTGTTTGCATGCTTGCATGTGTCATGCATGCATTCATGAGTGTGTGCATGCGTACTTGCATGTATTAGACATATGTGCCTATGCATGGATGTGCGTGTGTGTTTGCATGCATGCATGTGTGACGCACATGTGCAAGTATGAGTCTGTGTCTGCATGAGTAAGTGCATGTATGCATGCATGCATGTATGTTTGTGTGAATGTGTGCATGCATGTGTGAGTGCATGTGTGTATGCATTCTTGCATCCATGCGTGCTATGTATGTTTGTATGTATGTATGTATGTATGGATGGATGGATGGATGGATGGATGGATGGATGTACAGAACAAATGCAATATCCCCACCCCCTAACCAATATCCCCACCCCCTAACAACTTTGTTGATGTCGACGGTTTATGCGTTTATTTTAAACAAGTGGGTTATGATGACTCTGGATTGCTGACCCGATCCTTATTGCACAATTGAAATGGTAAGGACATCATGGGTCAGGTCCTAGTGCATCAGAAGATGAACAGGCTCAGTTTAACTATCTATCAATTACTCATAGAGACAAGTTGTTTTGTGTGTGTGTGGGGGGGGGGGGGGGGGGGTGACAACAGGCTGTGTGTGATTGTGTGAACAGGATGAGTCTAACTATCTATGACCAATGACTCATGGTGATAAGGGGTTGTGGTTGGGGGGGGGGGGTGAGGGGGACAACAGGTTGTGTGTGAACATGCTCAGTCTATCAATGAATCATGGTGTCAAGGGGTTGTGCAGGGTGGGGAGGGCAATTTGATTTTATTCATAAAAAAGCAGTATGTACTGGTGCAATATTCCTATTGCAACACAGCATTGAGCTGTGAACCAGTTAACTGGTTAATTCTTCTTTTACACTGCTTATTGGTAGGGTAAGTATAGTGAAAAATCTTCATCAAGAGTTGCCAGAAGGCAACATAGCTTGCCTATAGGGGCCTTAGTTAAACAAGTTATTTGTGAGTGCATGCATGCATGAGTGCATGTGTCCATAAATGCATGTTTGTGCATGCATGCCTGAATGTGTGCATGCATGCATGCATGTATAAGTGTGTGTGTGTGTGTGTACATGCATGTGTGCATGCATGTATGTATGCATGCATGCCTGAATGTATGTGTGAATACAGCACATGTATGTGCATGCATGCTTGCATGAGTGTGTGCATACATAAGAATGCACACATGAGAGTGTGCATGTATGCACATGTGCATCCTTGCATGCATGCATGAGTGTGCTGGTATGCATGAGCAGATCAGTGTGTGTGTGTGTGTGTGTGTGTGTGTGTGTGTGTGTGTGTGTGTGTGTGTGTGTGTGTGTGTGTGTGTGTGTGTGTGTGCATGCATGCAGGTGAGTACGTGTGCATGCGAGTGTGTGTGTGCGTGCGTGCATGCATGGGTATGTGTATGCATGCTGCTGTGAAATTGTGCTTGTTTGCATGCATACATGCATGTGTGAGCATGTATGCATGTATATGCATGCACGCATGCATGCATATACATTCAGCTATGCATGCATGTGTGTGCATGTGCGTGCATGCATGCATGTGTGATTGCATGTGTGCATGCATTAGTGTGTGCTTGCCTGCATGCATGTGTGATGCACATGTGTGTGTGGGCATGCATGCATACATGAGTGTATGAATGCATGTATGTGAACATGCATGCATGCATGAGTGTGTAAATGCATGTATGTGCACATGCCTGCTGTGTGTGTGCATGTATAGTTGTGTGTGCATGCATACATGAGTATGTATGTATGTATGTATGTATGTATGTATGTATGTATGTATGTATGTATGTATGTATGTATGTATGTATGTATGTATGTATGTATGTAATATCCCAACCCTTAACTTTCTTATTGGGGGCGGTGTATGATTGGTTAATGCGTTTTAAAAAGACAAAAAAAAATTTAGAAAGAAAAAAAAATGTTCCCCGCATATAATCCTAGGCTCTATCCATTACCCTACTGAGGCTACAAGTGAATTGACTATTGTTTTACTTCTATTTATTATCATACGGAAATAAGGGAGGTAAAACAGAGACCTCTAGAGTGTTAACAAGGTTTTTCTATGATTTGACCTATTCTCTCATCCGACATGACCCATATTCGAACTTGACAGAGATATTGACAGGATGATCATTCGGAGCAAGTTTGAGAATATTTGGACCAAAACTATGGCCTCTAGAGAGTTAACAAAGTTTTTCCATGATTTGACCTACTGACCTACTTTTGACCCAACATGACCCATATTAAAACTTGACCTAGATATTGTCATGATGATCGTTTTGACCAAGTTTGATGATAATTGGACCAAAACTGTGCCCTCCAGAATGTTAACAAGAAAAGTTTATGGACAACGCACGAAGCATGACGAACGACGCCGCCGGATATCTCACGGTCACAAAAGCTCACCATGACCTTTGGCCAGGTGAGCTAAAAAGGGCTTGCTTGCAGTGATGCAGCTTTTTTTACAACGATCTTTTTCTTCCTTATTAAAGGGAATGTCGGCCCCCGCCCATCGGGGCTTGAAGAAATATATGGGCTGCACGATGCTTCCACGCAGAGCTAAATCCGACCCGCACACGAATACTGGAAACCGCTTAGAGGATCTAAGCCAGCCCAGGCAAAGCGGTGCGAGTCGAACCGTCCATGCTTATAAACCCTATTGGTTTCATTGGGCGACAGGGCTTGAGATGTCATTTCACAATTGGAAGCAACATCCCACACAATTGGAAGCAACATCTCCAAAATGACCTTTACAGTGTTGGCGGGGACAGTAAACCTCAAATCAAACAAAACAATCAAATTAAGGGGAATGTATACACCTGTATATGTTTACAGGGAGACAGCTATCAGGACTTCCTGTTCGCTTTTCTATAAACTCTGTCCCAGAGAAAAGGGGTCTACTCTGAAAAGAAAGAATTTTCTCCTGGAAGAGTCCAATAGTATACAATTACAGAATCAACTATCTCTACTTCTCACCGGTTTCCAGTTTAAGCAACAGGGGACAGTTGTTCAACAAGAGGGCCATGATGGCCCTGAATCGCTCACCTGAATCCAAGATGTTTCAAAAATTATGGAAATGAAGGAGGAGGAGTCATTTGAAGGTTTTTCTATTTTTAGCAGTAGTGACCATTTTGTTTAGCAGAGCAGAAGGATTTTGGCAATTTTCAAAGAGGGTCTCTCAAGGAACATTCCTGTGAAATTATTTTCAAATCGAGCTATTTGCCTAGGAGGAGATGTAATTTAAAGGTTTTTCTATTTTTAGCTGTGGCGACCATTTTGTTTAATGGAGCCAAACAATTTAGGCAATTTTGAAAGCGGGTCACTCAAAGAAAATTCCTCTGAAAATATTTTCAAATCTAGCCATTTGCCTAGGGGGAGATGTCATTTAAAGGTTTTTCTATTTTTAGTTCTGGTGGCCATTTTGTTTAATTGAGCGGAACGATTTAGGCAATTTTGAAAGAGGTTCACTCAAGGAACATTCCTGTGAAATTATTTTCAAATCGGGTCATTTGCCTAGGAGGAAATGTCATTTAAAGTTTTTTCTATTTTTAGCTTTGGTGGCCATTTTGCTTAACAGAGTGGAACAATTTAGGCAATTTTGAAAGAGGGTCAGTCAATGAACATTCCTGGGAAATTATTTACAAATAGGGCAATTTTCCTAGGAGGAGATGTCATTTAAAGGTTTTTTTCTATTTTTAGCTCTGGTGGCCATTTTGTTTAACTAAGCAGAACCATTCAGGCAATTTTGAAATTGGGTCACTCAAGGAACATTCCTGTGAAATTATTTTCAAATCAGGCCATTTGCCTAGGAGGAGATGTCATTTAAAGGTTTTTCTATTTTTAGCTCTGCCGAAAATTTAGTTTAACGGAGCAGAAAGATTTTGGCAATTTTGAAAGAGGGTCACTCAAGGAACATTCCTGTGAAATTCTTTTCAAATCGGGCCATTTGCCTATGAGGAGATGTCATTTAAAGGTTTTTCTATTTTTAGCTCTGGCGGCCATTTTGTTTAACGGAGCAGAATGATTTTAGCAATTTTGAAAGAGGGTCACTCAAGGAACATTCCTGTGAAATTCTTTTCAAATCGGTCCATTTGCCTAAGAGGAGATGTCATTTAAAGGTTTTTCTAATTGTAGCTCTGCCCGCCATTTTGTTTAACAGAGCGGAACGATTTAGGTAATTTTGAAAGAGGTCACTCAAGGAATATTCCTGTGTAATTATTTTCAAATTGGGCCATTTGCCTTGAAAGGTTTTTTCTATTTTTAGCTTTGGTGGCCATTTTGTTTAACGGAGCAGAACGATTTATGCAATTTTGAAAGAGGGTCACTAGGAACATTCCTGTGAAATTCTTTTCAATTCGGGCCTTTTGCCTAGGAGGAGATGTCATTTAATGGTTTTTCTATTTTTAGCTCTGGTGGCCATTTATTTAACGGAGCAGAACGATTTAAACAATTTTGAAAGCGGGTCACTCAAGGAACATTCCTGTGAAATTATTTTCAAATAGGGCAATTTGCCTAGGAGATGTCATTTAAAGGTTTTTCTATTTTTAGCTATGGCGGCAATTTTGTTTAACGGAGTAGAACGATTTAGGCATTTTTGAAAGAGGGTCACTCAAGGAACATTCCTGTGACATTATTTTCAAATCGGACCATTTGACTAGGAGAAGATGTCATTTAAAGGTTTTTCTATTTTTAGCTCTGGTGGCAATTTTGTTTAACCAAGCAGAACGATTTAGGCAGTTTTGAAAGAGGGTCACTTGAGGAACATTCCTGTGAAATTATTTTCAAATCGGGCCATTTGCCTAGGAGGAGATGTCATTTAAATGTTTTTCTATTTTTAGCTCTGGTGGCCATTTTGTTTAATGGAGCGGAATGATTTAGGCAATTTTGAAAGAGGGTCATCCAAGGAACATTTCTGTGAAATTATATCGAAATCCATTCACTGGTTTAGGCGGAGATGTCGTTTGAAGAAAAAGTTTACACACGCACGCACGAATGCACGCACGGACGCACGCACGACAGACGACGGACAAAAAGTGATCCCAAAAGCTCACCTCGTCACTACGTGACAGGTGAACTAAAAATGAAAGAAACAATATCGTAACACATACCTTCCTCTAACACTTCACTGGTAGCACCTGAAAGTAAATACATTTGCAAGCGTTTAACCCATTGTATACAAGTAGACTCTTCCATTGCTATATTTTGGAGAAGTTCATTTGCCTTATAAGGGGTGTCAGGTCTTTTTTTTTCGTTTTTATTCTACTTTTAATGGAAAATTATGTTAGCAAATAGGGTAGGCCCTGATCAGATGCTGTGTTCTGCGGCATCTGATCTGGGTTTGGAGTGTTTTCCAAGGTACCTTTTTAGGGGTTTCCCGCATGCAATGGGTTAAGGACAGGTGAGCATGTGCATATTAATGCACTCTGCACCCTACCCCACTCCATCACCCTGATGTCTGTGGAAGAAGTCCGGCCACTTGGCCTGCATGTCCAAAAATGTAAAATGTGCTGGGCAAGTAATTTTAGTTCACTTTCTCAGGGACAAGCACCAAGTATGCTCATAATACATTCAGCTAAAGAGAGATAAAAACATGTTATAATGAACAGTCTAATGCACTTATGTATGTAACACAACATTTGACTGGATAATGTGAAAGCTTAGCAAGAGTATATCCTGCGATATACTGTAGGAAACTCTGATGTCATGATGTAACACTGCTTTTCACTGGGTAGCATTTGGTTTTATGCAGCTCACAGCACTTGCCGCATTGAGCAAAATAGTTTAAATGTTAACAAAACAACTGAATAAATGCATTAGGATGGGGATAACTGGATTCAAAACTAGAATTTGTTTTTCTACAAAAACACAGATGTCTCCCCCGTTTTTGACCTCTAAGTATGACCTTGACATTGGAGGTATTGAGCTGGGTCTTGTGTGCAACACATCATCTAATGAAAATGAACATTTCTGCAAAGTAACTTTAAAAATGTTCATAGAGAAATAAAAAAGTTATTTGCCATTACACAAAAAAAGCCCTTTTTTACCTTTGACCTCTAAGTATGGCCTTGCCCTTTGAGGTACAACACATGTCTCATGATGGTTAACATTTCTGCCAAGTAATTTCATAATCCATCAAAGAATAAGGAAGTTATTGACTGTCCCTTTTTTACTTTTGACCTCTAGGTATGACCTTGACACTGGAGGTATGGACCTTGGTCTTGCACATGACTCATGGTCTAATGACAGTGAACATTTCTTCATGGTTACTGTATAAAGTCCATCCAGAAATAAAAAAAAAGTTATTGACTGGACACAAAAAAAACTGTTTTTACCTCTGATCTCTTAGTATGACCTTGATCTTGGAGGTACCGACCTGGGTCTAGTGTGCACCACATCATCTCCAGATGATTAACATTTCTGCCAATTAATTTCACAATCTATCCAGGAATAAGAAAGTTATTGACTGAACCTAAAAAAGGCCCCTTTTTGTCCTTTGACCTCTTAGTACAACCTTGACATTTGAGGTACCAACTTGGGTCATGCACGCAACACATCGTCTCATGGTGGTTAACATTTCTGCCAAGTAATTTCAAAATCCGTCTAAAAATAAGGAAGTTATTGACAGAACACAAAAAGGCCCCTTCTTTTTCCTTTTACCTCTATGTTTGACCTTGACCTTTCAGGTACCAAATTGTGTCATGCGTGCAACAAATCATCTCATGGTGGTTAACATTTCTGCAAAGCAATTTCAAAATCCATCTAAAAATAAGAAAGTTATTGACCAAACCCGAAAAAGGCCCCTTTTTTACCTTTGACCTCTAAGTATGACCTTGACCTTTGAGGTACCAACCTGGGTCATGCACGCAACACATTGTCTTATATTGGTTAACATTTCTGCCAAGTGATTTCAAAATCCATCGCGAAATAAGAAAGTTATTGACCAAACCCGAAAAAAGGCCCCTTTTTTGACCTTTGAATTCTACGTATGACCTTGACCTTTGAGGTACCGACCTGCCTCATGCGCACCACACATCGTCTCATGGTTGTTATTATTTCTGCAAAGTAATTTTAAAATCCATCTCAAAATAAGAAAGTTATTGACCAAACACGAAAAAATGCCCCTTTTTAGACCTTTGACCTCTAAGTATGACCTTGACCTTTGAGGTACCAACCTGCCTCATGCGCACCACACATCGTCTAATGGTTGTTAATATTTCTGTCAAGTAATTTTAAAATCCATCTGAAAATAAGGAAGTTATTGACCGGACACGATTTGCCTATACAGATATACATACCGACAAACTTCCAAGGGAGGTAATAGGGCTTATTATCCTGAAAATGCCAACTTCATAATTTGTTTATCTAGGTCTTTGAAATTTCATACCTTTTGTGTCCTCTATAAAACTAAGAAATACTGAAAGTGATATCACCAATACTTCCAGAGTTACAGCCATTCAAAATATAAAGAACATATAGCAAAATGCGTATCTTGTACCTAGGTGGGTACAGATGAGCAATATTATCATACTTGATTCCAAAGGGGCACTATATTACACAATGCATAACATTATTATTTCTTATCTAAATTTGTTGATATTTGGCAGACCCTTGCTTATATAATATACCTTTGAAATTATGATCTTACATCTATAAGTTTGTTGTTGTTTATGAAAATATTAATATTTTTCTCTCTAATGACCATATTTGGAATTATCCAAATTTAAACTGCCATTTCTCCAAAACCCATGCAGATATTTTATTCTAATTTTCAGGATTTTATAAACGTGTTGGTAACTTTTAAGAGATGTAACACTGAAAGCCTAATTTCTACAGGTTACAAAATTTGCATTTTCCGGAGTAGGCCTATTCAAAAAGTATAAATGCGATAGTTATAGTTCTTGCGCACTGCACGTCTTCTAATGCTGATTAATATTTATATGAAGTTTCGTGAAGATAGCTCGAACGGTTTTCAAGTTATAGAGCGGACAAAAATGTGTGACAGACAGACGCCCGGGGGAAAAACAATATGTCTCTCCGAAATACATTTTTTCGGGGGAGACATAATTATCATTTGTGGAGGTAAATTGTCTGATTTAAGGTTGCAAATTCTGTTTTATAGGGAGTACCATGCATCACTATAAAACAAAATTTCCGACCAAAAACCGCCAATTTACTTCCCAAAATTTTATTCCCTCGCATTTTATCCCTTTTCCTCAACTCATTTAATAAATTCAATAATACATGAACACTCATGTAAGATCCTCCATATAACACGCGACTTCAAGATGGATCCCAGAAATGTATAGATTATATAGAACAAGAATTCCATTGAAGGCTATGTCGAGCCTTTGGGTCAAGGTCAAACATAGATGCTTGCACGAAAGTTTCCATTCTTAAATGCAAGCTTGTACTAAGTATCATTAAGCTCTAATAATTCTTGAGAAATGAACTTAACCATTAGGGTGAACGCTAGGGTGGTCGCAATTTTTTACAATGTCGGTGAACCATGAAATGTAGGTCAAGGTCAAATATGGATGCTTGCGTTTAAGTTGCCATCCACAGATACAAGTTTGTACCAAGTAGCATTAATGAAGCTCTTATAGTTCTTGAGAAATAAACGTGACCATCAGGGTGAATGCTAGGGTGGTCGCAATATTTTACAAAGTCAGTGAACCATGAAATATAGGTCAAGGTCAAATATGGATGCTTGCATTTAAGTTACCATACCCAGATACAAGTTTGTACCAAGTATCATTAATAAAGCTCTTACAGTTCTTGAGAAATAAACTTGACCATTAGGGTGACCGCTAGGGTGGTCGCAATATTTTACAAAGTCAGTGAACCATGAAATGTAGGTCAAGGTCAAATATGGATGCTTGCATGTAAGTTGTCAACCCCAGATACAAGTTTCTACGAAGTATCATTAATGAAGCTCTTATAGTTCTTGAAAAATAAACTTGACCATTAGGGTGAGCGCTAGGGTGGTTGCAAATGTTGATGCCTTGACAAATGGACGGACGAACGGACGAACGAATGGACGAACTAATGGATGGAAAACCATGCTAATAGCAGGCGCGACAAAAATGACCATAAATGGTCATTTTTCTATATAACCTATATATTTTTGTTTGGATATAACAGGTTTGTATAACTAACACAGTTTTTGCTTTGGACCCAAAAAGAAGTGTTATAAAGCGGTTGTGGTGTATATTTATACACAATATATGGTTATGATCAGTCATCCCTTTCATATTGGTTTTGTACAGCTCAATCCCTTGACTGTCGCGTATACACTGCGTTTGCCAAAGTTTTCAAACACCCCCATAGTGGCCTGAAGGTAATCAGTTCTGAAAGGAACCCACAAGCCCTACACCTGTAGAACCAGCATATTCAGATGATTTTTTTTATATATATTTTCCTTATTTCAGCCCCAAACAGATTGTTGGTGATCATTAGAACTGCCTCATTGAGGCAGTTCTAATGAGTACCCACAATCTATGTTTTCAATAAAAAATAAGGATAACAATGTATACACCTGTAAACCAATCTTTTCTCTATATAAAGTGGGGTTAACAGGGATGTACATTACACAGGTTTGTTTATATGATTCAGGCAAAGACCCAGGTCCGCCTTTACATCTGCATTTATGGCACACACATTATGTGTCTACATTAGAAGCACATCAACAGATTGTGGGTGATTGTTCCAACTAATTCAAGGGGCTCTAAAGAAAACTTTAACTCTTTTTAGCTAAAATAAGGGAAATAGTGTACCTTAAAAATCTTGAAAATTCGGACGTTTTGAGGACTTGCTGTAATTCTCCTAAAATTTTAATAAACTTGTTTCTTACATGCTTTTCAATGAATGATAGAGATTTATCAGTGAAATATAAATCGATATTTTCACTGTTTCAAACAGTGAAAATACGATTTTTTATTTTTCACTGTTTGGGACTACTTTTTTCCTCAAATCTAACTCTAATTTCAATTTTATCTTTGTCAGATAACTGAACAATACTGAAATGTGTTCAAATTGACGCATAGCCCGTTCATGTGTGACGGGGACGTTACTGACGTCATTTATGACGCTGACGTCACGTCTTTTGTCGCGCGACGTTAGACTTGCCAGCAACTTCTTTGGAAAACTACTCTCTCAATTATTTCATTAATCATTCATAATAATACCATCCCAGGCCATTTCTCAGGTGCAAACTTTCAGTTCACACCCAATAGTATACCCACTAAACACGATGGACACCACTAAATTGACGCGAAACGAACAGGAACAAAGATAATTTTCTCCGAATGTGAGCGACACCATTAAAGACGCTAAATAATGGCTTTTGAAGCATGTAAGAAACAGAAAATTTGATTTTTTCAGTGCAAGATCAAATTTTATTTCACTCATGAACACCAAAACTGCTATTTTCACTCGTGGCTACGCCACTCGTGAAAATAACAGTTTTGGTGTTCATTCGATGAAATAAAATCGATCTTACACTGAAAAAATCAAATATCCTCTATTTCATGATCCTCTAGGGAGTCCAAAAGGTGCAACCGGAATGGCAAACTGTGTAGACCCTGATCAGACTGCTCCTTCAGGAGCAGTCTGATTTGGGTCTACACTGTTTGCTAAGGCCCATCTGTCCCAGTACTTGGGATCATAATGGTATCTCACTTCCTAACCTCACTTCATCATTCAAAGCGGGGTTTACAAGCTTGTTCATGCCAAGAACTTGTTAATGTGACATGATAAAATTGCATGTGCAGACTAATCTGAAACTTTACTGGTGATCGAGTATATATATCGTGCCACATATGTATCAACTTTTAGGACGTTTGTTGAACTTGGGCCATACCTTGGCTTTCCTGAGTGCCCTGTGGTCTGGGCTCTGGTGGAGGTATCTGCCCTTCAGTACCCATCTCCAATGAAATTTCCAGCAGATCTTGTGGGGTGTAGTTCACCATGCCTGCAAGAATATATACACTAAAACCTGTCTTAGTGGCCACCTCTATTAAGCAAGCAACCTGTGTTAAGCAAGTAAACATTCAGTCCCCGAAAAAGGAAAATGCATTAACATTCACCTGTGTTAAGCAAGCACCTGTCTTAAGCAAGCACTTTTTGAATATCCCATAGGTGGTTGCTTAATACAGGTTGGACTGTAAATGTATTTTCTGTTTGTATTTTTTTTTACATTTGCATATGACAACAGTAGGCCCAAGTGAGCCATAAATCGCTCACCTGGATGAGACTGATCATGATATAATACCGTGTGCCATGGTAATCATCTGCTATACACCGTGTGCCATGGTAATCATCTGCTATACACCATGTGCCATGGTAATCATCTGCTATACACCATGTGCCATGGTAATCATCTGCTATATTATCAGTTTGCCATTAGCCCTTCAAGTTTCTCCTCAAAACAATTTTAGGTGTGTGAGATGGCGTTTGAAGAATTTCTTGACTTGACTGTTTCATTTAACCCTTAACCCTTCTCTTGCTGAATATTCATTTAAGCCACACCCATTTCTGTCTATCAACCAATCAAATTACTTGATGTAATTTATTGCTACAAATTCATAAACTGAATGCAAAACAGTGTAGATCCTGATCAGATGGCTTCTTCAGAAGCCATATGATCTGGATCTACACTGTTTGCAAAGATAGGGGTTGTCGTGAACAACAAGATATGGGTTAAATTCCTGTACTGAATTAAGATAACACACCCATGCGACATAGTGAATTTTTCATAGCTCCAAAATGGCTACTTATCTGATGAAAATCCCAAATATTTTTCTTATAAATGCTCAAAACATAGGTTGTGAGTGCTCGTTAGAACCGCCTCATTGAGGCGGTTCTAACGAGTCCCCCAACCTATGTCTTGGAACAGAAATAAGACAAATAATGTTTACCCATGTAAACTCCAGTTTTCTCTATATAAAGTGGGGTTTAGGGGGGTCTTCATTTCACGGACTTGTTCATGTGATGGTAACTTCTGTTGCCAAACCCAATACATGACAATCCAACTTCTTTAGATAACCCTCTTACGCAACACTCTGAACACAGTGATAAGAATTGGGTGGCTATTATCTATTAACAACTGCTACCTGGATTTCCTACAAGTCAGTGATAGTCACATGGACTTCAGTGGTAAACTAGAAATGTGTCAACACAACACAAATGTCCCCGCTCAGGGACCTACCTCACCCCCCCCCCCCCCCCCCCAATCACCTTAAGGTCATCCGGCAGGGGCTGGGTGATGGCTGAATGAAACTTTTGACATGTATCTATCATCATTCCAAATATGTAGCAAATCCATCACACGGTTAAAGAAATATGAGCTCTCAAAAATATAATATAAAAAATTTCGATGTCTTTGACCTTGACCTTCAGTTAAGGGGTGGGGGGGTATGGCTCAATGAAACTTTGGACCTGCAACTATTGTCATACCAAATATGAAGCAAATCCATTATAGAGTTTGGAAAATATAAGCTATTAACGTACTTAATTTTGAAAATTTCTATGTCTGCGACCTTGCCCTTGAAGTCATAGGCATGGGTGGTGGTATTACTGAATAAATCTTTGGACCTGCATCTATCATTAAACCAAATATGAACCAAATGAATCATAGAAGCTAAAAGTTCAACGTGGTACAAATAACGTAACCTGAGTGTTAAACATTAAAAATTTCTAAGTCCGTGACCTTGACCTTGAGACCAAGGGTAGGTGTTGGGGTATTGCTGGATAAAACTTTGGACCCATATCTATCATCATACTAAATATAAACCACATCCATTGCATGGTTTAAAAAATATGAGCCCAAGTTCTACCCTGACCAAAAACCTTAACCTGAGTGTTAAACATTAAAAATTTCTAAGTCCGTGACCTTGATCTCGAGACCATGGGTAGGTGTGGGGGTATTGCTGGATAAAACTTTGGACCCATATATATAATCATACTAAATATAAACCACATCCATTGCATGGTTTGAAAATTATGAGCTCAAGTTCTACCCTGACGGAAAACCTTAACCCGAGTCTAACAGGATTAGCACGTACCCACGGACGCACGTAAGGAAAACCGAAAAACTATATGCCCCCCGCAGTATATGATGCGGGGGCATAAAAAGCTACTGCACTTAATAACTTTGGGTTGATTGGCAAACAAAGCAACCCAAAAAGTGTTATATCTAAAGCTGTGTTATAATGTACAATGTCATAAAGAGGCTTATATTGACAAACTGGATACAAATCTAGTTTGCTGTTTACATTGCTTTTTATATAATGGTAGGTCAGCAATGACTGTTCATATGCTTGAGCAGAATCAGCCTGCGCATCTTCTTACCTAACTGGATCTACAAATTTTTGTTATTAAAGGTCAGAGAATCCCAAAAACATTTTTTCTCATGACATGCATTATGTGCTGGTCTTCTTTTTTTTCTATAGAACATTTATACCTCTTTCCTCTGCTTTCTGCATGGCTTCTGTCAAAGACTGTCGTGTGTATCCCATATCTAAGATGGTATGCATCGTCACTGCTGGTTCTGATGATTCACCTGTAAATATTATATAAACCCGATCAGAAAAATATTACAAAAACAGGCCTATACAAATGCATTGTAAACTTTACCGCCGAAAAAAGGAAATATTTATGATGAAAAACTGTGATAATTTTCTTACTGCTGCTCAAAATATAGATTGTGGGTACTCGTTAGAATCGCCTCGATGAGGCAGTTCTAACGAGTACCCACAATCAATATTTTGGAGCAAAAATAAGAAAAATAAGGTTTACCCCTGTAAACCCCAGTTTTATTATATAAAAGTGGGGTTCGAGAGAGTCAAAATTATATAGGCGTGTTTTCGTGATGAAAATGTCATCCAGGTTTGAGACAAGGCCTCAAGGCTATGAAACCTTTTTTATGCTCAAGTCAATTCAGCATGACATTTCACACATGTTAACTCTCCTGAAAATCGCGGAGACTCCCGAGAAAATAGCTTTTCTCACACCTCCCAAAATTCAGAAGGAAACTCAGGGAAAAAATGAAAATCCTGCTTTGAGTCAAATTTTTCAAAAGCTGTGCGTGTATTTCCGTGGAATCCAGCAGAAAATTCGGAGTATGGTAAACTGATAGTAATTAATGTACTCTCCAGCATTATCGGGGATAAATATAACATATAACAGTGGCAGATGGGCATTAACCAATGAAAACAGTCGTTTTATAGGGTGTTTGCATTGGAAATTGAAAGTAATTTCATTCATCCTTTTTTTGTTTCAATTTTCCATTATGTCTATATAATTGGAGGTTCCAGGCTGATTTAATGGCCCTGCCCTTCTGGGCTTGAAGAAATAGATGGGCTGCAAGATGCTTCCAAGCAGAGCTTAAACTGTCCCACACAAGAGTACTAATTCGCTTAGTGCAAGTCGGACTGTCCATGCATATAAATACAATATCATTGGGCAGCAGGGCTTGAGATGTCATTTCATCTCAGTGTCGGGTAAAAGTCCCACAAAATTGGAAGCAACGTCTCCAAAATGACCTTTACAGTGTTGAGGGGGATGATTAAACCTTAAATCAAACAAGAGGGCCCAGGGGGCCCTGGTTCGCTCACCTGATCCAATGTATAACAAGTGGGCCCATGGCAGGGTCAATTTTGGCCCCAGGGCTATGATTTGAACAATCTTGGTAGAGGTCCACAAGATGAAGCTTCATATCGAATATGAAAGACATGGGCTTTCTGGTTTCAGAGAAGAAGATTTTAAAGGTTTACCCTGCATATAGAAGTCTATGTAAAACAAGATTTTCCCTATATACGTCTATGTTAAACCAAAGGGCCCCGGAGAAGGGGCATTTTTGGCCCCAGGGCAATAATTTGAACAATCTTGGTAGAGGTCCACTAGCTGAAGCTTCATAACAAATATCAAAGACCTAAGCCTTGTGTTTCAGAGAAGATGATTTTTAAAGATTTTCCCTATAAAAGTCTATGTAAAACCAAAGGGCCACATGGCGGAGGCATTTTTGGTCTCAGGGTTATAATTTGAACAATCTTTATAGAGGTCCACTAGCTGAAGCTTCATAACAAATATCGAAGACCTAAGCCTTGTGGTTTCAAAGAAGATGATTTTTCAAGATTTTCCCTCTATATGTCTATGTAAAACCAAAGGGCCCCGGAGCGGGGGCATTTTATGCCCCAGGACTATAATTTGAACAATCTTGGTAGAGGTCCACAAGATGAAGCTTCATACCAAATATCAAAGACCTGGGCCTTGCAGTTTCAAAGTAGAAGATTTTTCAAGATTTTCCCTATATAAGCCTATGTAAAACAAAAGGGCCCTGATGCGGGGGCATTTTTGGCCCCAGCACTTTAATTTGAATAATCTTGGTAGGGGTCCACTAGATGAAGCTTCATAATAAATATCAAAGACCTGGACCTTGCGGTTTCAGAGAAGAAGATTTTTCAAGATTTTCCCTATATAAGCCCATGTAAAACCAAAGGGCCCCCGTGTGTGGGGCATTTTTAGCTCCAGCACTATAATTTGAACAATCTTGGTAGGGGTCCACTAGATGAAGCTTCATACCAAATATCAAAGACCTGGGCCTTGCGGTTTCAGAGAAGAAGATTTTTAAAGATTTTCCCTATATAAGCCTATGTAAAAAAAGGGCCCTGGTGCGGTGGCATTTTTGGCCCCACGCAGCACTATAATTTGAACAATCTTGGTAGGGGTCCACTAGATGAAGCTTCATACCAAATATCAAAGACCTGGGCCTTGCGGTTTCAGAGAAGAAGATTTTTCAAGATTTTCCTTATATAAGCCCATGTAAAACCAAAGGGCCCCCGTGCGGGGGGGGGGGGGGGGCATTTTTAGATCCAGCACTATAATTTGAACAATCTTGGTAGGGGTCCACTAGATAAAGCTTCATACCAAATATCAAAGACCTGGGCCTTGTGGTTTCAGAGAAGAAGATTTTTAAAGATTTTCCCTATATAAGCCAATGTACAACCAAAGGGCCCCCGTGCGGGGGCATTTTTAGCTTCAGCACTATAATTTGAACAATCTTGGTAGGGGTCCACTAGATGAAGCTTCATACCAAATATCAAAGACCTGGGCCTTGCGGTTTCAGAGAAGAAGTTTTTTAAGTTTGCGGTGAAAAAAATCTATTTTGGGCTACTGTGACCTATATGTGCAACGGACTGGAACCATTTGAACAACTTTGAAAGGGGACCACCTAAAACTCATTCCTGTGAAGTTTGGTCAAAATAAGATCAGTGGTTTAGGAGGAGATGTCGTTTGAAGAAAAGTTTACGGACGCACGCACGGACACACGGACGCACGCACGGACGGACGCACGACGGACAAAAAGTGATCCCAAAAGCTCACCTTGTCACTACGTGACAGGTGAGCTAAAAACAGTGATGTCGTTAGTTTACATATTGAGACTTTGTTCATGAAAATAAGGCAACTACAGAAAAAATCCTCTATTAAGACCACCTTTCGAACTGTTCAAAAGTGGTCTTTAAGACAACTTTTGAACAGTCGAAAAGGTGGTCTCTGGGCAGAAGACACTGTATGCCGAAACCAAAAAGAAAGAATAAATAAAACTTACTAAATAAGGTGTTCACAGCAGAATTTGTCTTAATTTTAGGTGGTCTTAATGGCAGATTTTCACTGCACTTTTTACGATATTTTTGCAGAACAAAAAGCGAGTAGCAAATGCAAAAGCTACTCAGATTTCTTCAACAAATATACCAATAGAGCAATGTAGAACAGTAACTAACAGGTTCGTTATGCTAATGATGCTTTAAAAATGTGTTATTTTAACCTGCTTGTTCGTCTCCCCCAGCTGTTGCCACTGCTAGCTCTGTCTGCTTGTCTTCTGACTTCTCTTCTTGTTCCTCTTCTGTCTTTCCGTCTTTCTTCTGTAACTGTTTCTTCTTCTCAGCCTAGGTAGTAAGATAAGGAGAAGACTGACATAAAGTTCCATTATTACACACCGTCCTCTTCCAATAATAAACCGGCCCCGATAGCTCAGTTGGTAGAGTGTCCGCTCCGGGGAACGGGAGGTCACGGGTTCGATCCCGGCCGCGACATACTAAAGTCGTTAAGAATAGTACTAGCTACTCCTCGCTTGGCACTCAGATTTACGGGGTAGAGCTAGGACTAGTCGACCCAGTGTCAGGATAATGTGACCCGGTGTGGTATCATGTACTGTGTCTAGGACATGATACTTCAGTGAGGCAGCACCATAAAAGTGAGCATTGAGCTCCCTGTCGCAACCAGACACCGTCGTGATATGACTGAAAAATTGTTGAAAGCGACGTTAAACCCGAATTCACACACACACACACACACACACACACACACACACACACACACACACACACACACACACACACACACACACACACACACACACACACACAATAATAATGACAGAGAAAGTTATGTCTCAGTGAACAATGAAGACACAGATAAATTTGTTTATTTTGGATTTTAACAACCCAGTCAACACTATTTAGGTCATATTGAGACAGTCAGTTTACCTAACCACACTTCCTGCGCAGGCTTATACACAAGCAGTTAGCCAGTGCTGTGCACATGGTTTTGCAAGAAACTGACAACTACCCTTCTTGAACCAGAATAGACAACTCTTACATAGCTACAGATAGAGAGAGAGCACTACTGAGGATAATTATGGGAACATGTTCTTTATTTTGTTAAACACATTCTAAATATACTGTATGTATTTGGACAGACAAGCCTGGATAAACAGTGTAGATCCTGATGAAATGCCACATAATGTGATATCTCATCAGGGTCTACAGTGTTTGCCACTCATCCAGCTATTTTTAGACACCCCATCAACTTTATTAAATTTTAGAACAAGTATGGAAAGGAGCTGGGGTATGTATTTGGACATACTGGCCTGAGTAAACAGTGTATACCCTGATGAGATGCCACAAAATGCATCATTTCATCAGGGTCTACACTGTTTACCACACATCCAGCTATTTTTAGACATAACATAGAGTAGTACATTGCACTAATTCAATGTTAAATTGTCTGAATCCTTAATGCTCTGCATGCTGGGTATTTTTATCAGCAGACAACATTTTGACATATTTTTTCTTTTTTTCCTAGATAACGGGATTTGACCCCTCATGCAAATTGTCTCCTATAGAGACAATCTGCATGAAATATCAAGTCCTGTTTTCTGGGAAAAATAAGAAAAATATCAATCCACTTTTGTAATAGCCACTACCAGCCCAGAAGGGACAGTAAGGAACCCTGGAAGGGACATGCAATTTATTTTAATATGTTGTGCGAACAAGTTAATATCTTGTGGGCATGTGAAAAACATAATATCTTGATTGCACAACTTAATATCTTGTGCGCAAAAGATATTATCTTGTTTGCATAACAAAGATGTTGCGTGGACAACATATTATCTGGTTTGCACAAGATATTGTTTGCACAAGATAATATCTTGTGCACACAAGATATTATATTATGCGCTCTTGTGCACTCAAGGTATTATCTTGTTCGCACAACATATTATCTTGTTCACACAACATATTATCCTGTTTGCACAGCATAGATCTTGCGCGGACAACATATTATCGGGTGCGCACAACTTGTTTGCACAATATATTATATCTCGTTTGCACAACAGCACAACATATTATCTCGTTTGCACAACAAAGAACTTGCGCAGACAAAATATTATCTGGTGCGCACAATTTATTATCTTGTTTGCACAAGATAATTTCTTGTGAGTAAAATATAATGCCTTGTTTGAACAAGATATTATCTTGTGCACTCCAGTTTTTATCTTGTTCACACAACATATCTTGTTTGCACACCATATTTTCTTGTTTGCACAACATAGATATTATGCAAACAACACAATATCTTGTGCGCACAATATGTTATCTTGTTCGCACAACTTAATATCTTGTGCGGACAAGATAATATCTTGTGCACACAAGATATTATCTTGTGTTGTGGACACAAGATAATATCTTGTTTGCATAAGTTAATAATATCTTGTTCGCACAACATCTTATATTGTTAGTACAATTTAATCAGATGCATAAGATATGTTGTCAGCACAAGATATTAAGTTGTGCAAAAGATATATCTTGTGCATGCAAGATATTATGTTGTCCCTACAAGATATATTAAGTTGTCCGCACAAGATAATATCTTGTTCCCACAACTTAATATTTTGTTTGCACAACATATAAAAAAATGCATGTCCCTTCCCGGGTTCCGTAGGACAGAGTGATAGATGAAAATTACATTTTATGGTACAGGATGCTGCTACTGGGATCTAACCCACAACATGAAAACAATTCAGATGCACATCTAATGACCAAGTCACAATCAACATAAAGTTAAACTTCGACAAATCGAATACGGAACGCTCGTTTACCATGGCTAATTCGAACTTGTTCTTGGGTTTCTAGAGAATTTATCTCATAGTTCCAGATATTAATATATTATGATATAAGAATAATCATATTCTATGTTTTTTTTCTGATTTTATGCTGAAAAGGTATGTTGTGTGTACTCATTAGAATCGCCTCATTGAAAATCTATGCTGTGTGCACTCATTAGAAACGCCTCAATGAAAAGGTATGTTGTGTGTACTCATTAGAATCGCCTCATTGAAAATGTATGTTGTGTGCACTCATTAGAATCGCCTCAATGAGGCGATTCTAATGAGTACACAAAACATACATTTACTTCATAAAAGAAAAGATACATTGAAGTGATCCGAATTTTGATTTTGCGCCATGATTACCCCTCAGTAGGTCGACCTCTACCTATTTCGAACAGATTTTCATGGTCCCAAGGAATTCGAGTTATTGAAGTTTGACTGTACTGCAAACCTCTTCAATATGTCCTTCTTCATCGTCTTCACCAGCTATGACCCTTGAGTAAATTACTCTAGTCTGTTCTTTATCTTCTTCATCCAGTTCGTCATCATCACCCTCTTCATCGTCTTCACAAGCTTTGATCCTTGAGTAAATTACTTTAGTCTGTTCTTTCTCTTCTCCATCAAGATCTTCATCAGCATAATGATCCTCTTCATCATCTAGTTTACTGTGAGAATGAAAAATCTAATGAGCCACATCAGGAGAAAATGTAACTCCAGATATGGTGTTTACTTGGTGAATATTAGGGGATAATTTTCAGCAGCAGTAGCGGATGAAATATTTAAAAATGCGAAATGTCTTGAAATGGTCCTTAATGGAGTTTTTATTGTTTACCATGATTGTGACGAAGACCACACAGGGCATGTACCAATGTCCCTCGAAGTGTTTTCAAAATACTGTACAGAAAATAATCACCAGACAGTTAAGAAAGACAAATTTAACGAATAGGAAGATTATTTCATGAATGATAATTAGTGAACAGCATTACTGATCCTATAACCCACAACCTCACCCACCCTACCTCACTCCAACCCTTAGATGGAATTATATTTTGATTTTCTAAAACTTCACAATTTAAACTTCGAAATGAACAGTGTTAGCACTCTGTCTCTCCATGATCGCTGAAATTCTGAAATACAGATGAAAATTAAAACAATAAAATATAAAACAATCGAAGAAGAATAAAATGAACTTGATTGTAACAATAATAATTTAAAAAAAGTGTATTAAATAATGAATAAATATTCTTTGGCACTCATTCATGTACTAACCGCGATCAACGTTATTTAACTTCAAGCCGGACGATTGTCGCTTTGTTGCTATCTAATAGCCGTATTTGATTCGTAGATGTTAAAGTTTCTCTTTAGATGCAAAGTTAGATGTAAATTATTTCAAGGAATCGCCAGCATGTGGTATTATCCTAAATGGTCTCTCAATTTTTAAGATAAAATGACATTCAATACAATAATAATTATAATGTTTGTATCCTAAAAATCTCTCTGACAACTTTACGTCTACTTTCGTTTTTAACAGACTTGTGAAAAAGAGGCCGACCTCCTTGTGGCCGAGGCTAGAAGCCTAGCCTTTGGTTGTGACTCAGCGTGAGTTGTGAGTACCTTTGATCTCTTTATCCTCCTCTTGGTGAGCATCCCGTTGGCGGCCAAACGGGGCTGACTTTCCCATAAGGACGTGGTACGGGTGTTCGATAATCGGGACCTGGTGGTAGAGCCAGGCCAAGCCCTTGGGTATGACACGGTCTGTGTGGAAGACGGATCCTCTTGGTCCTGGACCCTGCTAGTGGGTATCGCGAGATTTAATTCTGTTATCCGGCCAGGTGGGTATAAATGTGTATGGGTGATCCTACGTGAAAAGTGAAGTCCGACCCTCGTGTGGCCGAGGCTAGAAGCCTATCCCTAGGGTGTGACCCAGTGTGAGTTGGGAGTACCTTTGATCCCTTTATCCTCGTCTGGGTGAACATCCCGGGATAATTTATCCTCGTCTGGGTGAACATCCCGGGATAACCTCTGTATAGGGCTGACTTTCCAATAAGGCAGTGATATGGGTGTTTGAGCAGCGGGACCTGGAGGCAGAACCAGGCCTAGTATCCGGGTCTGACCCGGTCTGTGTGGAAGACGGGTCCTCTTTGTACCGGACCCTGTTAGTGCGTATCGCCGGATAACCCCTGCTATTCTGCCAGATGGGTAAAGAGAAGTATGGGGTGACCCTATGTGAAAAGTAAAGTTCGACCCCCGTGTTGCCGATGTTAAAAGCCTAGCAATTGGGTGCAACTCAGTGTGAGTACTGGGTACATCTTGATTCTCCGCGGCATGAGCATCTCGAGATAACATCCCGTTCGACGGCCAGACGAGGCTGACTTACCAATAAGTGGTATGGGTGTTCGAGCAGTGGAACCTTGAGGAAGGGCTAGGCCTAGTCCTCGGTTGTGACCCGTCTGTGGGGTAGAGAGTACCTCTTGGTACCAGACTCTGCTAGTGGGTATCGCAAGATTAGCTCTGTTATCCGGTTAATCCATGGGGTGGGTGGGCTTGGGGTCGGAATTCAATTTTCACAGAGGATCATCCAATGCTCTTGTATTCCCGGATAAAAGAGGTTATCCCGCGATACCAACAAGCAGGTTACAATAACCAGGGGGCCCCTCTACCACACAGATCGGCTAACATCCGAATGCTAGACCTGGCTCTACCTACAGGTCCCTCTGTTCTAAATATCCATACCACTGCCTTATGGGAATGTCAGCCCCGTCTGGCCACCCAACGGAAACTATTCCGGGATGCTCACCGCGCGGAGGATAAAGGGATCAAAGATTCTCAATAGTCAGAGTGGGTCACATACGAAAGGTAGGCTACTGGACTCGGCCACGTGGTGGGGTGGTGTTCGGACTAAACTCTTCACATTGTTTCACTCCATCGTCTTGTATCCCCATCTGATCGGATAAAAACAATTAAAAACCTGAACCATTCAACTAAACGGGTATAATCCCATGTCCATTATACAAAATTCAAACGAAATTTGCCCAGTGGTTTCAGAAAAAAATGTATTTTGAAATGTCAATGGACTTGCAATCCAAGTGACGTTCTGCCAAGGTCATTAAATGACATTGACCTTTAAGCATTTATTTTGTTTCTATTCTCATGTTACAGACCCCAATATTTTTAATAACAAGAATTCCGCAGAAGGCGGCGTCGCACCTGCTGGGGGCAAAAGTCATAGAAGCCACAATCAGAATGTTGTTATTAATTAAGTAAATTTCATAGCAGTTGATAGTTGATGTAAAATGTGTCAAAGTCACTGGACCAAAAATATAGGCCATGGTCACCCGGTCAAGGTAGGTGCCAAATCAGTACAATGAGGAGAAGTACTATGCAAATTTGGTGGCTGTTGGCCATTTATTTTAGGACATATTATACATTGACGTAAAAGTCGCTGGAGTGCATAATATAGGTTAAGGTCACCAGGTCAAGGTACCACCAGAGTAAGTAAATGTAGGAGAAGCATTATGCAAGGTTTGGTGGTTGTAGGCCTTATGGTTAAGAAGATATGGAATGTCGACCTAAAATTCATTAAAGTCAATGGAGTGCAAAAATAGGTCAAGGTCACAAAGTCAATGTACCTGCATAGTCAGAACATCTAGAAGAACCACAATGCAAGATTTTGTGGTTGCAGGCCTTTTATTTGAGAAGATCTGGAACATTGACTTAAAATTGTGTCAAAGTCAATGGAGCGTAAAATATAGGTCAAGGTCAACAGGTTAAGGTAGCTGCAAAATCAGTACATCCAGGAGCAGCATTATGTAAGCTTTGATGGTTGTAGGCCTTTTATTTGCAGATATCTGGAATTTCGACAAAAATTTGTCAAAGTCGCTGGAGCGTAAAATATAGGTCAAGGTCACCAGGTCAAGGCACCTGCAGGGTCAGTACATCAAGGAGAAGCACTATGCAAGATTAGATGGTTGTGAGCCTTTCATTTGAGGAGATCTGTAACTCCGACATAAAATGTGTCAAAGTCAGTGGAGCGTAAAATATAGGTCAAGGTCACCATGTCAAGGTACCTGCAGAGTCAATACATCTAGGAGAAACACTATTCAAGATTTTATTGGTGTAGGCCTTTTATTTGAGAAGATCTGGAACATTGACGTAATCTGTGTCAAATCCACTGAAGCGTAAAATATAGGTTAAGGTCACCGGGTCAAGGTGCTTGCCTAGTCAGGAGCTCAGGGTGATGTTTCCTGAAAGGTTTGATGGTTGTTTAGTCTTATAGTTGATTACAATACAAACTTCGACGTAAATGTCGAACTTCGACGTAATGGTAAAAGTCACTGGAGTGCAAAATATAGGTCAAATTCACCAGGTCAAGGTGCTTACTAAGTGAGAAGCTCTATTAGATGTTTCATGTAAGGTTTGATGGTAGCTGAGGTCTGTAAATAAAAACTTTGACGTAAATGTCGAACTTCGACGTAAATGTCGAACTTCGGCGTAATGGTCAAAGTCACTGGAGCGCACAATATAGGTCAAAATCGCCAGGTCAAGGTGCTTACAAAGTGAGAAGGTCTATGAGATGTTTCATGTAAGGTTTGATGGTAGCTGAGGTTTGTAAAATAAAAACCTTGACGTAAATGTCGAACTTCGACGTAAATGTTAACAGACGGACGGACGGACGAACGGACGGACGCACGGACGAACGGACGGAAAATCGGACGCCTATGTCGCACCCTGCTATAAGCAGGTGCGACAATACTACTACTACTACTACTACTAATAATAATAATAATAAAAAAAATAATAATAATAATCGACCTTATTTATAGAGGGTAACACATTTAGTACTAGTATTAATCTTCCATGTGGCCCTCTTTTCCTGGGAAGAGACCAGTACTAGGCAATTTTGATAAAGTCTATTTCTCAAGGAAACAACACTTGCCGCTCATGGGGATCGAACCCGGTACCTTTCGATCCCGAGTCCGTTACTTTACCACTGCAACACAGCGCTTCAAAAATGCATTGTTCCATCTTTTCACCATTTAAAAGCCATACCAACCAATTTGACCTTAATGTAAAAGAGGTCACGGTCAAACTAGTGTCATCATTGTTGCAAACTTGCTAGTACTTAGTCACTTAATGCTACATACCACGTTTCAGGACAATCGGCCCATTAGTTCTGGAGAAGAAGCTTTATAATGTTTTACCTTATTCAGGCATGGGGCCATCTTGTTCATGTGACCTGGAATATTTGAATAAATTTTTGTTCCCTAACATTCCTTAGGCTGCATGTAAAATTTAAATGAAAATGGCCCAGTGGTTTTAGAGAAAGTGTATTCTAATATGCCAATGGATCTGCAATACAAGTGACCCTGGGCCAAGGTCACCGAATGACCCTGACCTTAAACATTCATAGGTATTCATTTTTTACCTATTCTTATATCATAGATAACAATACGTTTTGAAAAATGCATTGATTTACCTATTTCCCATTGAAAAGCCTATTGAGCCAAATTTGACCTTGGTGTAAAATTGGTCAAGGTCAACCTAGGGCCATCATTGTTTAAACTCGGTAGTACCAAGACACCCGATGCTACATGCCAAGTTTCAAGACATCTGACTCAGTGATCTGGAGAAGAAGGTTTTTTAAGGTTTTTATCATATTTGGGCACGGCAAACATCTTGATCATGTGACCTCTGCCATCCAAATACATTTTTGTTCTCTAAGTGTCCTAAGGATGCAAATAAAATTCAAATGAAATTGGCCGGGTGGTGTTTGAGGGAAAATGTTTTCTACTATGTAAATGGACCTGCAATGCAAGTGACCGTGGGCCAAGGTCACCAAATGATCTTGACCTTAAGCATTCATAGACATTAATTTTTTCAAAACTTTGGGGTTGAGACACACTGATAAAGATTAAATATCAAAAAGGCCTCTGTGTCACTAAATTAGGTATAGTTACGCCTTAACGGCAACCACTGGGTCGATATCTCTGCTGGTGGATGATTCGTTCGTCCCCGAGGGTATCATCAGCTCAGTATCAGTTCCTTAGTGCTGAGGTTGATACTGCGGTGTTGACGTCAGTGCTCAAGTACTGATTGAAATAACTGTATTATATCTTAAATTTTTGCAGCATAAAATTCTAATTGTTCTAAAACTAAGACTGACTTGTCAGGTGAGACATGTATCTTAGCGGATAGTGCAGTTTATATTTTACTTTTGGTCCTTTGAGATCAGCGTGAATATTCTGAGAAATCAGAAATAAATTATTGGTTAAGACTCATATTCTAGACAGGTTTTTAATTATTTGGACCCCATTTTGATTTATATCAGTCTTTGAATCGACTGCCTTTTCGAAATTCGCAAAATTGCAGTATGTTTCCTCTGGCTTTCTTTGCCGGATCATTACAGGGTCACTGATGAGGCTTTATTAGCCGAAACTACGTAGTATGACCCATCTTCTTTCTTATGAATGTTTTCATTGCTCTTAAAGGAACTCATTTTTGATTTTTATTGGTTTACACTTTTTGTTATATTTTGAATTTTGCAAGTCTCGCTAATTTGGACATCTCCTTCCTGATGCCCTGGACTTCTGTGGTGTGTGGGTCATGTTTGCTGATGTTGGCTCGGTGGGGGACCCTATAAGCCGCGGGTAGGCTCTCTTGCCTGATGCCTCCAGCTGACCTGCCTCATAGGCTACGTCGGTCGGTGTGTGCTCGGAGGGGGATGTGCTGTGTTTGCCGGGTCTTGTCCATCATCCGTTTCGGTTTCAAAACTTTGGGGTTGAGACACACTGATGAAGATTAAATATCAGAAAGGCCTCTGTGTCACTAAATTAGGTATAGTTACGCCTTAATTTTAACCTTTTCTCATATCACAGACCACACTTGTTTTCGAAAAAAAAAATGCATTGATTTTTGAAAATGTAATCTGATATGTCAATAGACCTGCAATACAAGTGACCTTTGGCCAAGGTCAGTGAATGACCTTGACCCTTAGCAAGAAGATTTTTCAAGGTTTTTACCATATTTGGGCATGGTGGCCCAGTTGTGTTAGAGGAAAAGTATTCTAATATGTAAATAGAGCTGCAATATATGGGACCTTGGGTCAAGGTCAATGAATGACCTTGACCCTTAGGATTCATAGGCATTCATTTTTTTTACCCATTCTCATATCACAGGCCACAATATTTTTCAAAAAATTCATGGATTAACCTATTTCCCATTGAAAAGCCTAAGGAGTCAAATTTGGCCATGGTGTAAACTAGGTCAAGGTCAACCTAGGGTCATCATTGTTGCAAACTTGGTAGTACTCAGTCACCCCGTGCTGCAAACCTAGTTTCAAGACAATCGGTCCAGTGGTTCTGGAGAAGGAAATTTTTAAGGTTTTTACCATATTTGGACATGGCGGCCATCTTGGTCATTTGACATTGCCCGTCCAAATAATTTTTGTTTCCTAAGTATCCTAAGGCTGCATATAAAATTTAAATGAAATTGGCCCAATGGTGTTGAGAAAATGTATTCTGATATGTCAATACACCTGCTATACAAGTGACCTTTGGCCAAGGTAAGTGAATGACAATGACCCTTAGCATTCACAGGCTTTTTTATCCATTCTCATATCACAGACCACACTATTTTTTCAAACAAGAGGGCCATGATGACCCTGGATCGCTCACCTGATCAATAGAGTAACAAGCGGGCCCCGGGGAGGGCCGTTACTGACCCAAGGGTTATAATGTGCATAATGTTGAGGGAGGTCTTAAAAGGTGAAGCTTCATACAAATATCAACAAAGGCTATAATTTGAACAATCTTGGCAAAGGTCCACTAGATGAAGCTACACACCAAATATCAAAGACCTGGGCTTTGCGGTTTCAGAGAAGAAGATTTTTTTAAAGATATTCCCTACATAAGCCTATGTAAAACCAAATGGCCCCGGGGCGGGGGCATTTTTGGCCTCAGGGCTATAATTTAAATAATGTTATGAAGCTTCACACCAAATATCCAAGGCCTGGGCCTTGCTGTTTCAGAGAAGAAGATTTTCAAAGATTATCTCTATATAAGTCTATGTAAAACCAACGGGCCCCAGGGCTGGGGCATTTGTGGCCTGAGGGCTATAATTTGAACAATCTTGGTAGAGGTCCACAAGATGAAGCTCCATACCAAATAGCAAAGACATGGGCCTTGCAGTTTCAGAGTAGAAGATTTTTAAAGATTTCCCTATATAAGTCAATGTGAAATCAAAGGGTCTCTGGGCAGGGTGATTTTTTGCCCCAGGGCTATAATTTGAACAATCTTGGCAAAGGTCCACTAGATGAAGCTACACACCAAATATCAAAGACCTAGGCCTTGTGGTTTCATAGAAGAAGATTTTTAAAGATTTTCCCTATAAAAGCCAATTTAAAACCAAAGGGCCCCGTGCGGGGGCATTTTTGGCCCAAGCACTATAATCTTGGTAGGGGTCCACTAGATGAAGCTTCATACAGAATAGCAAAGACCTGGGCCTTGTGGTTTCAGAGAAGAAGATTTTTAAAGATTTTCCCTATATAAGCCTATGTAAAACCAAAGGGCCCCGGGGCGGGGGCATTTTTGGCACCTTAATTTGAACAATCTTGGTAGAAGTCCACTAGATGAAGCTTCATACCAAATATCAAAGACCTGGGCCCTGCGGTTTCGGAGAAGAAGATTTTTAAAGATTTTCCCCCATATAAGCCCATGTAAAACCAAAGGGCTCCGGGGCGGGGGCATTTTTGGCCCCAGCACTATAATTTGAACAATCTTGGTAGGGGTCCACTAGATGAAGCTTCATACCAAATATCAAAGACCTAGGCCTTGCGGTTTCAGAGAAGAAGATTTTTAAAGATTTTCCCTATATTAGCCCATTTAAAACCAAAGGGCCCTGGGCCCGGGGCATTTTTGGCCCCAGCACTATAATTTGAACAATCTTGGTAGGGGTCCACTAGACGAAGCTTCTCACCAAATATCAAAGATCTGGGCCTTCCGGTTTCAGAGAAGAAGATTTTTTAAGTTTTTGGTGAAAAAAATCTATTTTTTGCTCCTGTGACCTATACATGTATGTGCAACAGACCGGAACCATTTGAACAACTTTGAAAGGGGACCACCTAAGGATCATTCCTGTGAAGTTTGGTCAAAATCCAATCAGTGGTTAAGGAGAAGATGTCGTTTGAAGGAATTGTTTACGGACGGACGGACGGACGCACGGACGACGGATAAAAAGTGATCCCAAAAGCTCACCCCGTCACTACGTGACGGTGAGCTAAAAATGCATTGATTTACATATTTCCCATTGAAAAGCCTTGGCGTAAAATAGATCAGGGAAAGCCGTATTTTGGTGTCAATGAATGTGTCTCATCATAATGAACAAGAATATATATGGTTTAGGGAAAGGGATCTGTAAGGCTTCAGAGATATTGGGCCTTTAATGAAATGGAGGGGGTGGGTCACGACCCCGGCTTATCTGGGGCAACCCCCAGGTTTGTGTCACTGAATCATCTTATCATAAGGAACAAGAATATATATGATTAAGGGGTGGGTATCTGAAAGGTTTCTGAAATACATGGCCTTTTTATGAAGTGGAGGGGGTGGGAGATGGCCCAGCACAACCTGAAAGCATATGGCTAAGAGAAGTTTACTCAAGGAACATTGTAAAATGTTGTCAAAATATCTTCAATGACTTGGCAGTAAACGCTATTTTTCAATTTTCCCCATTATAAGTCTATGGAAAATAAGTAGCCGTAGCAACCAAACTAAAGAGCTGATTTAAAAAAAAAAAAAAAAAAAAAAAAAAAAAAAACAATTCAACCCGCAAGCCTAGGGATACTACAGAATAAATTTCGGCCAAATCGGCCAAGTGGCTTCAGTCTTTGAATCGACTGCATATTCGAAATTCGCAAAATTGCAATATGTTTCCTCTGGCTTTCTTTGCCGGATCATTACAGGGTCACTGATGAGGCTTTATTAGCCGAAACTACGTACTAGTATGACCCATCTTCTTTCTTATGAATGTTTTGATTGCTCTTAAAGGAACTCATTTTTTATTTTTATTTATTCAGAGGAGATGACGTATGAAAGTGTTGACTCAGACAACATACGACGACAGACAACTGTCATCCTATGAACTCTCTCCCACCCACCCCCAATCCCGAGCCTTTGGCACTGGTGAGCTAAAAATGGTTGTTAGTTGTCATCTGAACCGCCTCATGTAGGCGATACTAACAAATACCCGCAACCTGTCTTGGAGCAGAATAAAACTAGACAATCACTAAATGTGATTAATGCCCCCACCATGTGGCTCACTAGATGAGTAATTTGTGTGACATATGCTGCAAACAGGCACACATTCTGGCCAAAATGTTTAAGTAGTTCCGTGGTTCCAAGCGGCGCCTGAATCAGATTCTTGTTTATTAATGCACGTTCATTACATGTCTGAACTGTGTTGCAAATTCCAATGTCCTGCATGAAATACTGCAGGAGTTTCAGAGACACGAACAGTACTACAAAGTGTGATGTTTGTACGTACGGACAAGGGCAAAACTATATGCCCCTCCCCACTTCTTGTTGGGGGACATAAAACCAGTTTTCTCTACATAAAGTAGGTTTTACCGATATAATGCATTTTTTCACAGCACCGAAATGGCTACCTTTCTGATAAGAATGTGGTATTTTTCAATTTATACTGCAAACGTAACTTGTGTGGTTCATTATCACAGCCTAATTGAGGCGTTTGTAACGACTACACAAAATAGAAGAGAAGGCAATGATCAGAAATCGATACAATTAACCAACAACTCCAATCAGAGACACGAAAACCGGTATCTTGGAGCAGAAATATAAAAAATATATCCCCGTAAACCCCGTTTTTCTGTATAAAGTGGGGTTTAGGCGGTGTTCATTTCACGGACTTGTCCACATGATGTTATAACTGTGTTTGGGGGATCCAAAGAAACATCATGTTAGCTAAACAACTGAGAACCATCGAGAATCAAAATGTGTAGATTATATAAAACAAGAAGGCCATGATGGCCCTGGATCGCTCACCTGATCCATAGTGTAACAAGTGGGCCCAGAAGAGGGGAATTAGTGGCCCAGGGCTATGATTTGCATTATCTTGAGGGAGGTCTGAAAGGTGAAGTTTTATACTTAATGTCAAAAAGTGGAGCCTTCTGGTTTCAATCAAGAAGATTTGTAAAGGTTTTCCTTATATAAGTCTATATATAAAATCTTTGGCCCCGCCTGGCCCCGGACGGGGCCATTTGTGGTCCCAGGGCTATAATTTAAACAATCGTGGTAGAAATCCACAAGGCGAAACTTCATACAAAAAATCAAATACCTTCGCCTTCTGGTTTCAGACAAGAAACTTTTCGAAGCTTCTCCCAATATAAGAAGTAGAAGTGGAGGCAATGATCAGGAATCGATACAATTCACCCACAGCTCCCATTAGAGACACCAAAGGGATAGAAACACAAACATGAAACAACACACCCTAATGGAAACATCAATAGCGGTAAGCCAAAAGGACAGTTACTTTCCAACAAAATGGCCAATCGGCTATCCAAAATAAAATAATATAAGCGACATAAACACCCAAAGACAAACCATAACAAACATAAACCGCGACAAAAGTCTATGTAAAACAAGTGGGCCCCATGATGGGCCCATTTTTGGTCCGAGGGCTATAGTTTGAAAAATTTTGGTAGAGGTCCACAGGATGAAGCTTCATACCAAATATCAAAGACCTTGGCCTTCTGGTTTCGGACAAGAACATTTTTAAAGGTTTTCCGTATATAAGTCCATGTAAAACCAGTGGGCCCAGGGGTTGAGCCATTTTGGCCCTAGGTCTATAATTTGAACACCATTGGTCGAGGTCAACTAGACAAAGCTTTATACCAAATATCAAGGAAATGAGCCTTCTGGTTTCAGACAAGAAGATTTGTAAAGGTTTTCCCTATATAAGTCAATGTAAAACCAAAGGGTCCTGGGGCGGGGGCATTTTGGCCCCAGGGCTATAATTTGAACAATCTTGATAGGGGTCCACAAGATTAAGCTTCATCCCTATTGAAGGGGTTAGTGCAAGAAGGGGCCCAAAGTCCATTTTTGGAAAAATCTGAGATATTGTCATTTTCAGGTACATCATATCAAGACCTCAGTACAATCTGATATATAGTTTGTTATGCCTTATTTCTTTACTGGCATTAAAATGACGGTTAATACAATTTTTGGTAGGGTCCTAAGTCCAATGTCGTACCACTGGTGCAAGAAGGGGTCTAAGTTTTACCACATAAAACTTTGAGTATCCATTGTATGTATTGTCCATTTGTTTCAGATTTTGTTATAATAAACTAATAAAGAGTCTTGATACTATTCAATATACATGTTCAACTAAATGACATAGGTTTCTGCTTTTAATAGAGAAAACTTTGTTGTATTTGTTTAGTGCAAGAAGGTGTCTTTAGTCCAATAAATCATGAACTTAGGCCCCTTCTTGCACTAAACCATTATTGTAACAAATGAATATCTGGAATATACTCAGAACTATTTATGCGATTTCTGCATCATTTCAGATGACACGATAATACATCAGAAGTATTTATTTAAATTCAGGTATAAAAAATATGAAAATTTTGCAAAACATTTTGTTTTTCGCTTTTTCTCGAAATTATGAAAATGTTACTTAGGCCCCTTCTTGCACTAACCCCTTCAATTATCAAACACTTGAGCCTTCTGGTCTCAGACGAGAAGAATTTTAAAAGTTTTCTCTATGTAAGTTAATGTAAAACCAAAGGGTCCCGGGGTAGGGACATTTTTGGCCCCAGAGCTATAATTTGAACAATCTTTGTGGGGTCCACTAGATGAAGCTACACACCAAATATCAAAGACCTGGGCCTTGAGGTTTCAGAGGAGGAGATTTTTTAAAGATTTTTTCCTATATAAGTCAATGTAAAACCAAAGGCTGAGCAGGGGCATTTTTGGCCCCAGAGCTATAATTTGAACAACCTTTATAGAGGTCCACTAGATGAAGTTTCCCATCAAATATCAAAGACCTGGGCCTTGCAGTTTCAGAGAAGAAGATTTCTTTTGAAAGATTTTTCCTTCATACGTCAATGTAAAATCAAAAAGGGCCCCGGGACGGGGACATTTTTGGCGCAAAACTATAATTTGAGCAATCTTTAGAAGTCCATTATATGAAGCTACACACCAAATATCAAAGACCTGGGCCTTGTGGTTTCAGAGGAGAAGATTTTTTTAAGATTTTCCTATACATGTATACGTCAATATAAAACTAAAGGGGCCCAGGGCGGGGGCGTTTTTGGCCCCAGGGCTATAATTTGAACAATCTTGGTAGAGGTCCACTAGATGAAGCTACACAGTAGTACACACCGGGGTCTTGCGGTTTCAGAGGAGAAAATGTTTTAAGTTTTCGGAACCATTTGAACAACTCTGAAAGGGGATCACCTATGGATTATTCCTGTGAAGTGTGGTCAAAATCCGATCAGTGGTTTAGGAGGAGATGTCGTTTGAAGAAATTGTTTACGCACACGGACGCACGACGGACGAAAAGTGATCCCAAAAGCTCACCCCGTCATTTCATGACCGGTGAGCTAACAACATCATATCAAGTGGGTGCCATGCTCGTCTTGTACTTCTGTATGTCACAAAGGGAGATAAATAAATCAAATTGCATGATAGTTATGGAACAAGCTCTTGTGATTATACAGATGTGTGTCAAGTTTCATGAGTCTGTGCCAAATACTTAATATGACCATGGTTAAGGCTATTTATTGTTGAATTTTCAAACAAATATGTCACAGGTCAAAACACTTAATAGCTTAATGGAAAGGTCTTACCCAAAGAACACAGGTAAAACGTGAAAGTTGTATTATTTTTGGCATCGGGGTCGGGCCATTTTTGGCCCCAGGGCTATAGTTTGAACAATCATGATAGAGGTCTACTAGATGAAGCTTAATATCAAATATCTGGGCCTTCTAGTTTCAGACAAGAAGATTTTTAAAGGTTTACCCAGCTTACGTAAATGTAACAGATGAAGCTCCATACCAAATATCAAAGACAAGGGCTACTGGTTTCAGTAAAGAAGATTTCTCTATATATGTCTAAGTATAGCATGTGGACCCCGAGATGGAGCCATTTTTGGCCCCATGGTTATACTTTGAACAATCTTGGTGGATTTCCGCTAGGTGAAGGTTCAAACCAAATATCAAGAACCTCGGCCTTCTGGTTTCAGACAAAGTGTTTAGAGGTTTTCACTACATAAACGTATGTAAAATATGTGGGCAATTTTTGGTCTCCAATGCTATAATTTGAACAATCTTGATATTGGGTCCACTTGATGCAGCTTCATACCAAATATCAAAGACCTGCTCCTTCTGGTTTCAGAGAAGAAGATTTTTAAGGTTTCCCTATATAAGCCTATATAAAAGATGTGCCCTGGGGCCAGTTTTGGCCCCAAGTTTATAATTTGAATAATTTGAATAAAAATCCCGAATTTTATGGTGACTTAGTCTATAAATTTAGAAAATATTATAACCGCAATGACTTCAGCACTCGATTTCGTAAACTCATTCTTCGATATAAAAAGACTGGGTACAACATAAATGTTATACGACAGACTGCATGCATGGAAGTTAACCCAATCACGGTTGACAACTTTGCTTTCCTCTTTAATTGCACGCCGGTGGGTCAGGCCTCAGATTATATGATGGTTCCAACGTAAAGGATTATGTTGTTTAGTACCTGATGCTCTGTCTCTGGTCGAGCCCATCGGAGTCTAACTGTTGGTTTTCTTTTGCTCCAGCATTTCTGTTGTTTCTTGCTGCCGAGTCCTCACCGTTGTTTCATCTCTGCGGTTGTTTGATTTTTCTGTTCACAAAGATGTTGCACTGATGAGTTAGGAGGCCTTCATGCGGACTGAACAAATAATTTGTTTCAATCGCGACGGAAGTAAGGGCGAGGATTGGGGCCACGTAAATTCGATTTATGTCCCCCTCCCTCCACAGTGGAATTCGTTTCCACTGACCGTTCCAAGGCGGTTCTTCTGTTGCGGTTTATTTTTGTTATGGATTGTCTTTGGGTGTTTGTTCCGCTTATATCATTTTATTTTGGATAGCCAAATGGCCATTTTGTTGGAAAGTAACTGTCCTTTTGGCTTTCAGCTGTTGGTGTTTCCGTTGGAGTATGTTGCTTCATGTTTGTGTTTCTTTCCCTTTGGTGTCTCTGATGGTAGCTGTGGGTTAATTGTATCGATTCCTGATCATTGCCTCTATGTCTAGTTTGGTAGAGGTCCACCACACGAAGCTTCGTACCAAATATAAAGACCTGGGCCTTCTGATTTCAGACAAGAAGATTTTTAAAGGTTTCCCTATAAAAGCCTATGTAAAACATATGGGCCCCGGGTAACGTAGTTACATAGGCGTGTAAAGAACTTCATATGATCAATATTCTGTTGAATGAGTAATAAATTTAATTGGGATTATGTTGATCGGGCTATGAAACATTATAAGCTTTTACAGTACAAAATTTAAACATTTTTACCTTGCACATATTTTAACCCATTGTTTCTTTATTATCCTAGTATGCACTATACAATCATGTGGGCACTATAAGGCATTGGCTGAGTGCATAGTACCCTGCAGGTGTTTGCTTACGTGGTCACCAGATGTTGAGATACTTTTACCATCTTAGTTAATGATCAACGTTTGGTATAAACCGAAATTGTGTTAACGTGAGAACAAAATAGAAGTGAAACAAAGATCAGGAATCGATACAATTAACTTACTCCACCCATCAAAGACACCAAAGGAAAAGAAACACAAACATGAAGCGACCAGACCATTATGGAAACCTAAACAAAGGATGGCCATAAGGACAGTTACTTTCCCACAAAATGGTCAAAAGCCTGTGGAATGCTCTGAAACGTATAAAACATCCAGATCTAGTCCTGGACCTGTCTCAAAAGCTTTCGATTTTCGAACAGTTTTTTACCTTAACTGTTTGCGAAATACTAACTTTCATAATGTAAAACTATACGATCATGGTTAAACCCCACTTTATGGTGTAGGTTACGTCATAGGGTGATTTGGTTGTCTAGTGACCTGGTTAGACTTTGTTGTGCGCTGATCAGTGAATAATTCAAAAGGAAAATGGACGGATCACAGGAAAACACAGTACAAAGTTAGGTAGGACATTTTACTTTTACTATTTTCGGGTTATAGCGGTTGGCTGAAAGTTTACCAATTATGAAATTGTAGTCTGTCTTATGTTAATTATATTTAGAAATAATTATAGAAAATTATTTTAAATTAATTAGATCGAACATGCTTTATTAAGTAACAAAAATATAATGAAACCTTCTGACATTCACAATTTAAAAAGCCAATAAGATTTTGAAATTAAAGCCAGTGTTTGTATGTTGGTATGTTAGTTAACAAGCTAGATAACTTTGTGCAGGAAATAAAACTATTAAGCGCAAGTATATAGTTAAACTCTACTATCATGTCTGAACAAGGTCAATCTGAATTTTTAGACTTAATGGAACATGTATCTGCAGACGTCATCCAAGAAATTCTTAATTTACACGAAAGTTTACAGAAACAATGTATCTCTGCTGAAGTTGTAAGGTGGTACCATGGAAACCATCAAGAGTTTTTAGAAATGTGAAGGGAATTAAGAGAAAACTCATTACGTGTTTTTGTTTGTGAGGATTTAAGCAATTGCAAATATGTAGTGGTCATTCCACTTCAATCTTAATAAACAAAAAAATTAAGTCTTTCTAGTAAACCAATGCAAGTGTGAGTGTGCAAATGGTAATAATGACCGCTTTTGTAAGTCTGCGGTCTTTTTCTTAAACACTGGTTAACAAAGGAAGTATAATGTCTACTTATGTAAACGAAAATTAACTCTTTATTAATGTAATTGTAATTAAAATATCCTGCCCAACTGACCAGGTAATGGTCAATATTTTGATTTTACTCCTGTTGTAACACTTGGACAGCCTTATTAAGGCCAATGTTTTCAGGAACGACATGGGTCATTAAACATGACAGCTTCTCAGGTCATTGAAAATGTAAAGGCTACTAATGACTGTTTCGAAGTGTTACACTGACGATATTGTTCGTTTAACGACTAATGAATATGGATATTGATTTTGGCGCATATGTGAGGGCTGCTCTATGATGTTATTGAGTTAGCAATATGACGAACAATATGTGGGTACATCTCTAAATAGGGATTTGAGCTGTGTGCAAAGGCGGATCTTGGTACTCTGTGTTAAAAGCGTATTTCTTATTATAGGACTCACGAGGGCTGTTCCTGTTTAGAGTAGAATGACACATAAAATTTCTCTTTACCGACTTACGATTAGGAATAATGACTCGGTATACATATTCGGGCTACTCATAGTATGAGTAGACTTATTCAGGTAAAAACCCTGAATTGTTACGCATAAGTTGAGATAAATATGTCACAGACTAACCTCCTTATACATATGGTTTGAAGTCATTGATATATTACTTCGTTTGTCCCGTTGAGGTGCATTGTATGCTTAAATTACCTCGTGGATAAATATGTGTGAATATGTTTTGTAAATAATTTGTTGTCAAATGTGTTTGTTCTCTCAGATGAACACAATGTATTTTACGCATGTCTTAGGGTCATTACTTATTAGGTAGTCTTTTGGCTTCATTGTGCCTGAAGACCAATGATTTTTTTTTATAAATGACACATATTAATATATGACATTTATCCATGACTTAAGAATCCGTTAACTAAAAATAAAGTCAGTGGTATTAAAGTAAAGATAAGTCCAGTTAAACAATAACTGCAAAGCATATAATAAATACTAACAGCTGAGTATTTTGATTAATAAAGTGTTTTAAAAGAGAAACCATTGGATAGATGCTCATATATTTATTGTCGCGATATCATTTATGATAAAAGGATTGTTTGTACTTTTACAAGTAAAAGTACATGTAACTTCAGTCAAATAATTGGTGAACGGCGGGCTATTGTGTATGACCTTGGGAATGTAGGTGTAAAATGTATGACCTGCTATTGTGTTTGTGATGGTGGAGAACAACGCACATGACTGTGAGGCAGGGGTGAAACAATCACCTATGCAATGTGCGGATTTTGATATGGAGATGTCTGTCGTAATGCAGAATAGGGACGTCGATAACGAGCCCGAGGGACAAACACAACCCCTTAGACAGACGGATGCCATGCTGGCATGGAGAAAATAACTATATAGAAGAAAATTAATTGAATCCTGATTAAATTTCATTGTAAATAACATAATTAATTAGAAGTCCTAGGTATGACCCTAAAGGTCATGCTGATGGTGAAGAACAGCAACATGACATTGTAGTATTTTAAATTTATTAGATTATACATAAGTCCTAGGTTTAACCCTTAAGGTTAAGCTGATGTTGAAGATTGATCGTAAACGACAAGCAGAGTTATTGAAAACACGCATTGTATTTTCATTCCAGTCATCAACAGCATATGCAGATGACATGTGAGTAATGAGGGAGTCCCATGAACAAACGAGAAGATCTCCTCCTGTTCCAGTATACCTGATAGTAAAACAGTATACCCAACGTTCGTCGCAAGATAACAGCTTATTGGTACCCAAGATTAGAATTCCTATGATTCCTATACCACAGAAACCATAGAACAATGAGGAAAGTGCTAAACAGTGAACAATAAACTCTATAAATGCGGTTTAATTGTTGTCTTAAGTTGTTAAAATATCTTAAATATTAACTGTTGTAAAATGGACTGAAGGCTTAAAGCTTCAGAAAACATTCACCTCATGGAAGTGAATAAACTTTTAAGCTTTAGGACTAAACGACATTAGATATTGTTTTTAAATAAGTTTAACATGTTGATTTCAGGATAACTTAACTTGTTGCTAACTATCAAGACTACCATTGACAGTTATTTTAAATATTCATTAATTACTTCACATAGGATTGTTGCATTTTATGCATGTCTATCCTATATGGTCATATAGGATTAATTCAGCTTATGCAGAATTGTCTTGTATGATAAACTATCTTCTTAAAAAATTTGTTCAGGAAGACATGATCAACTGGACACATGTATATAAATGTATATTTAAATTAATTTTTATTAAGAAAATTAATTTTATTACAAGAGGTCCATGATGGACCTAATTCGCTCACCTGAGTCAAGTTGTATTATCTTTAGACGATGTTTTTATTTTTGTCTATGTGCTATTTGTTCAATGTAGCAGAACCATTTAAGAACTTAGTTGGAGATTTTGTAAAATTTTTCTTCAATTCAGTCACTGTGTTCAAAGGATGTGGATTCTCGGCATCAAAAACGCCTCAAGTGTGGAAAAGCATGGGACTGAACCCATGATACTTGGTTTATCAGGCAAGTAGTTTAACCATTTCACCATAGAAGTTTCTAACACTAATTTTCTGATTACATGAAATTGTGTTAGTTTGCACTGGAGGTTTTGTATTTGAATATAAATTACGTTAAGTTTTGTTTTTGGAAATAATTCCGTTAGATTTTCAAGCATAAACACTGAATTTCGTTATGAAGTCAGTTTTATTTTGGGAAACAATAGCATATTTCAAACCACTGACAGCACTGGTGGGCCAATTGTGTCGGAATGTAGGCTAGGAAAACGATCCTGAATTGCGGTATAGACTGTTTACATTTCGTTTATTACTTGTACATTTCTGAACTGTAAGCAAATAGTGTAAATTCCGATTGGACGCCACATTCTGCAGCATCTGACTCAAAAATTTCCTGTACTGTAAGTAACAAAGTAGACTGATCAGACAGAGGCCATATTCTGTGGCATCTGTTCTAGGTCTACACTGTTTTGTCAACGCTCAACCCCTTATATGGAAAATGGCAGAACCTTTAATAAACAATGTAGGCCCAGATCAGACGTCAAGTTCTGCAGCATCTGATCTGGGCCTTCACTGTTTGCCAATCCCGGGTTGTCAGTATCCCATTCTAAGTTTTCGGCACAAACAGGGTTAAAATGATGTAATTTATTCTTATAAATTCACAAACTGAATGTAAGGGTAAATCTTGATCAGATGGCTCTTTTAGAAGCCAAGAAGCCATCTGATCAGAATCTACATTGTTTGAAAGATAAGGCATATCCAGGCTCAGCAGGTCTAGGGTTAATTTGTTTGTGTTGAGCTTTACATCCATGTCAACACTATTTAGGCATGCCAATACTATATGCCAGCTTGATTCTTCTCTGTGCCTTGGCTCAGAATTCATTTATTAATACTGTAATTAAATCTCTATAAGTGTATCTTGCATCTCTGTTGTGTCCAACTGATATTGCTCAAAGTTGGACAAGGCCTACTGTCCTTGCTGCAAGTATGGGTAGAGGGGGGATGTTATTTCTTCTGTTTCCATATACACTTCCTTCCATTCATTTGCCTCTTCTCCACTGTCCCTCACTTTCATATCCTCTACTATCTCTCCTACCTCCTTTCTCCGTTTCTCTGAGAGGACGCAAAACGACCCACAAGGGTAGACCTGTCATTTAACCCAAAACAATCAATCATTCAAATCTTTAGTTCATAGAGCTGTAGATATGGTGGGTATTTAGTGGTACATTAGCTAAAGTCTCCCTTACTTTTCGATAAAAATGTATGGTGTGTATATATACATTAAGAGCGAGGTGGTTCTAATAAATACCCACGACATATGCTTTATTGATAAGGAAAATTATCCTTTAACTATCAACATATACCCACCTTATCTACATCACTCCATCCAAAATAAACAGTTTCTTGTGCTGATTCTGTATACTGCAGCGCAGATCCTTAAGCCACCTATATTATTTTCAAGAGCCTAGTAGTTATCTTGCCCATGTTTGCAGCTATGTTTTTAACTAGGTCAAACACCTGGGTCCTAACCTCTAAGTGACTTCTATTATACAATGAGAGCCAGAGTCACTGCACAATTTAATATGTATACCTTCTGGCATACCAATATTAGTCACTTCACAGTTTGTTTTGAGTCTTACTGATTCATACCATATTATGCAAGCAGTGACAGAGCTATGTATAATAGCCTATCTTCAACTGCCTGTTGATATTTTGACAGGTCTAAAACCTTGTTGTTTTTATCTAAATGAACAATTTCATAGAGTGATTAAGATGTTTCTGTTTAACCCTTCAGAAGTATCTTCTGCTTTGTGTTGGCTGGTTACTTTTAGTCAGTATTGCAAACAGTGTGGATCAAGATCAGACTGGTCCTCTGATGCCCTTTTTGTTTAAATTGAGATTTAACGTCCCAGTCAACACTATTTAGGTCATTTTGAAGATGTTGTATCCAATTTTGTTGGAATTTTACCCAACACTGAGAAGACATTTCAAGCCCTGCCACACAATGAAACCAATATAGTTCATGTGCATAGATGGTCCAAATTGCACCACCTTGCCTGGGCAGGCTAGACCTAAAATAATAATATCCAACAGCCATTGTGTCCAGCAAGGGAAACCATTTTAGCAGCTTTGGTAAAAGGTCACCCAAGGAACATTTCAGTAAAATTATTTCGAAATCTAGCCACTGGCCTAGGAGAAGCTGTCATCAAAAGGTATTTTCTATTTTTAACTCTGGTGGCCATTTTGTTCATTGGAATAAAACCATTTTCGCAAGTGTGGATGAGGGTCACCCTAAGAACAATTCTGCCAAAGTATGACAGCCATTTTGTTCAGCAAAGCAGAACCGTTTAAGTAATTTTGGTAGAGGGTCAGCCAATGACTGTCTCTGTGAAATTATTTCGAAATCAGGCCATTGGCCTAGGAGGTGATGTCGTTTAAAGGTTTTTCTTTTTTTACTCTTGTGGCCATTTTGTTCAGTGGAGTAGAACAATTTTAGCAATTTTGGTAGAGGGTCACCACCCGAGGAACATTTCTGTAACATGATTTGGAAATCGGGCCATTGGCTTAGGAGCAGATATCGTTTAAAGGTTCTTCTATTTTTATATCTGGTGGCCATTTTGTTCAGCAGAACAAAAACATTTTAGCAAATCTAGTAGAGGGTCACCCAAGGAACATTTCTGTGAATTTTTTTTTGAAATCGGGACATTGGCCTAGGAGGAGATGTCGTTTACAAGTTTTTTTCTATTTTTAGCTCTGGCGGCTTTTTTGTTCAGCAAAACGGAACCGTTTAAGCAATTTTGGTAGAGGGTCACCCGAGGAACATTTCTGTGAAATGATTATGAAATCCGGGCATTGGATTAGGAGGAGATATCGTTTTTAGGTTTTTCTATTTTTAGATGTGGCGGCAATTTGGTTCAGCAGAGCGGAACCATTTTAGCAATTTTGGTAGAGGGTCACCCAAAGAGCATTTCTGTGAAATTGTTTTGAAATCGGGACATTGGCCTAGGAGGAGATGTCGTTTAAAAGTTTTTCTATTTTTAGCTCTGGCAGCCATTTTGTTCAGCGGAGCAGAACCATATTAGCAATTTTGGTAGAGGGTCACCAGAGGAACATTTGTTTGAAATGATTTTGAAATCCGGCCATTTGCCTAGGAGGAGATGTCATTTAAAGAAATTGTTGACGGACAGACGGACGGACGACGGACACAAAGCGATCACAAAAGCTCACCTTGAGCACGAAGTGCTCAGGTGAGCTAAAATTGGAGGTGTGCAACGTAGTTACATAGGCGTGTGATCTTAAAGACCCAAATAGTTTTGACGGTATGCAAAATATGCACTTTTGTTACACAGGCATGTTACATGAATAGTTGAAACAATGTTGATGAGTAGTAAGAACTTCATATGATCAATATACTGTCGAATGGGAAAGAAATGTAACTGGGATTATGTTTATTGGGCTATGAAACATTATAAGCTTTTACAGTAGAAAATTGGAACAATTTTACCTTGCACATATTTTAATCCATTCTTTCAATATTATCCTAGTATGCACTATACATTGAGGTGTTTACTTTGGAATATGATCAGATCTACTGGCATTTAATTTGGCCTTCCAATTATGCATTACGCAAGATAACATGTGCTGTTATTCAAATACTTTGGTGGGAGAAAAAGCAAGTGCAGTTTATATAAAACCTGAAATGTATCTACAAAACGTCGATCAAAGGGGTGCATGTTTCCGTTTACGCCAATCATGTGGGCACTATTAGGCATTGGCTGAGTGCATAGTACCCTGCAGGTGTTTGCTCACATGGTCATCAGATGTTGAGATACTTATAACATTTTAGTTAATGATGGACGTTTGGTATAAACAGAAATTGTGTAACCATGAGAACAAAAGCCTCTGGAATGCTCTGAAACGTATAAAACATCCAGTTTGATCAGTCAGGTTTTCAGTTTTGTAGCAGACGTGTTCAGTATATCGGGCTAGATCTAGTCCTGGACATTACCTGTCTCCAAAGTTTTCGATTTTTGATGTATTATAATTATGTTACATTGAAACTAATAATTACTAGACCAGTTTAACGTGGTCATAAAAATATAAAGAGAAAAACCGAACAGTTTTTGACTTTAATTATTTACGAAGTACTAACTTTCATAATGTAAAACTATACGATCATGGTTAAACCCCACTTTATGGCGTAGGTTACGTCATACCGGGGTCAGGTCCATTTTTGGCCCCAAGGCTATAATTTGAACAATCTTGATAGCGGTCCACTAGTCAAAGCTTCTTACCAAATGTCAAAGACCTGGGAAATGTGGTTTCAGAGAAGAAGATTTGTTTAAGGTTTTCCCTATATAAGCCTATGTAAAATATGTGGGTACTGTTGTGGGGCAATTTTTCGCCCCAAGGCTATAATTTGAACAATATTGATAGAGGTCCACTAGATGAAGTTTGAGCTCTTAAAAAAAATTAAACATAAAAATTCTCTGTTTGTGACCATGACCTTGAAGTCATGGGCATGGGTTGGGGTATTGCTGAATAAAACATTGTACCTATATTTATCATCATATCAAATATGAACGAAAGCCATCGTATGGTTTGAAAATTGTGAGCTCTTAAAAACATTAACATATATTCTCTATGTCTGTGATCTTGACTTTGAGATACTGGGTATCGGCAGGGGTATTGCTTAATTAAACTTTGGGCCTATATCTGTCATCATGTCAAATATGAAACAATTCCAATGCACGGTTTGAAAATTTAAGCTCTTCGAAATCTTTAACATAAAAGTTTCTAAGTCTATGACCCTTACCTTCAGATCTTGGGAGTGGACAGTTGTATTGTCAAATAAAGTTTTGGATAATTTATCATCATACCAAATATCCGTCATTTGGTTTGGAAATTATGACCTCTTAAAAACTTTAAAATGAAAATAGCGCTGTGACATTGACTTTGAGGTCACGGGCATGGGCAGGGGTACTGTTGAACAAACAGTTGGACCTATATCTATAATCATACCAAATATTAAACAAATCCATCCTACGGTTTGGAAAACAGAGCGCTTAAAATTTAACATAAATGTGCATGCCAACGCCAATTGAGGTCATGGGCGTGGGCGGTTGTATTGTCGAATGAAACTTTGGACCTTTGCTATCACCATACCAAATATGAACCAAATCCATCATTTGGTTTGGAAAATATGAGCACTTAAAAACTTTAACATAAAGTTTTCTAAGTCCATGCGCTTGACGTTGAGCTCATTGTCCTGGGCAGCAGTTTTATTGAACTTTGAACCTATATATATCATCATACCAAATATGCACCAAATCCATCTTACGGCTTGGAAATAATGAGCTCTTAAAAACTTTTAAGGTAAATGTTGACGCCGACGCCGATTCCAATGCCAACCCCAACATTGACGTGAGGGTTGTGCAAAAGCTCATACTGGACTTTGTCCAGGCGAAAAATGGACTTGAATCTATAGTGGTTGCAAATGTTAATGGCTTAACGAATGGAAAAACGTAAGAACAGACGGAGAAACGGACTCCTATATCACACCATGTTTAAAGCAGGTGCGACAACAAGAGGCTCAATGAGCCTAAACCGCTCACCTGATGAACTTAAGTTTTAACAATTCACAGACTTGACTACTAAATCTGCTAATAGAATCCAGCCCATTGACCCTTACAGGATATAAGTCATCATTATTGCATTGCATTCCAAGTTTGAGACTTCTAGCTTCTATAGTTCCTGAGAAATCTTTGACGAAAATTTAACATTGGTCAAAATGGAGAGAAAGAAGAATGAAAGAACAGATGAACAAATAAGCTGAGAAAGCCCAATGTCTCTTACACAAAATAAGTCATCATTATTCTATTGAATACCAAATTTGATGCTTCTAGCTTTTATAGTTCCTGAGAAATCTTTGATTTGACGCAGCCTTTCCCCTTGCCCAATGGTGCTACACATAAAATTTAAACAAGATTGGTCGACTGCCTTCTGACATATGCTTCATTGAAAGTGTGGACGACGGATGGACGGACGACAGACGACGGACTCCGGAGCCTTGGTATACTATCAGCTCACTGGAGCCTTTGGCTCAGGTGAGCTAAAAATTCAAGTCGCTATTTCTGTCACAACATTTTCCCTACGTTAAGTCTATGGGCAAATTTTTTTGTCCCTCAAGGTCACGTAACTCCGAGGTCAATATTCCGATTCGGCCCAAAATCGAACTTAACCGAGATTTTATGCCTGTCCTCGTTACCTGCAACTTTGAAGCTGATATGAATAAAAATAAAGTTGCTATCGTGGTCACAACATATTTTTTTTATGCTCAAGGGCAGGTAACTCCAAGGCAAATATTCCGATTCGGCCCAAAATCGAACTTAACCGAGATTTTATGTCTGTCCTCGTTACCTGCAAGTTTGAAGCTGATCTGAAAAAAATTCAAGTCGCTATCGTAGTCACAACATTGTCCCTAATTAAGTCTATGGGCAAATTTTTTGTCGCTCAAGGTCACGTAACTCCGAGGTCAATATTCCGATTCGGCCCAAAATTGAACTTAACCGAGATTTTATGCCTGTCCTCGTTACCTGCAAGTTTGAAGCTGATATGAATAAAAATAAAGTTGCTATTGTGGTCACAACGTATTTTTTTATGCTCAAGGGCAGGTAACTCCAAGGCAAATAATCCGATTCGGCCCAAAATCGAACTTAACCGAGATTTTATGTCTGTCCTCGTTACCTGCAAGTTTGAAGCTGATCTGAAAAAAAGTCGCTATCGTAGTCACAACATTTTCCCTATGTAAAGTCTATGGGCAAATTTTTTGTCGCTCAAGGTCATGTAACTCCGAGGTCAATATTCCGATTCGAACTTAACTGAGATTTTATGCCTGTCCACGTTACCTGCAAGTTTGAAGCTGATCTGAATAAAAATAAAGTTGCTATCAAGGTCACGACGTATTTTTTATGCTCAAGGGCAGGTAACTCCAAGGCAAATAATCCGATTCGGCCCAAAATCGAACTTGACCGAGATTTTATGCCTGTACTGGTTATCTGCAAGAATGAAGTCGATCAGAAAAAAATTGACGGAGCTAGAGTGATGACAAGCTTTTTCCTATGTGAAGTCTATGGGAGCTAGATGTTGCCATGGCAACCAGAGTTCCACTCAGATCTGCCTGAAAACCTAATGAAGCCTTTCCACTTGCCCAATAATGCGACACATGAAATTTGATCAAAGTTGGCCAAGTAGTCTTTAAGATATACATTTTTGAAATTCCCATAAACCCTAATGCAAAAACACACAAGGGCAGGTTACTCCTAAGTGAATGATCCGATTCTGCCAGTTATCGAACTTGACCGAGATTTCATGGCTGTGCTGGTTATCTGCATGAATAAAGCCAATCTGAAAATAATTGAAGCAGCTACGGTGATGACAACATTCTCCCCATGTTAAGTCAATAGGCAATTTTTTCAACGCTCAAGGGCACGTAACTCCTGAGTGAATAATCCGATTTAGCCCAAAATCGAACTTGATCGAGATTTCATGGCTGTCCTCGTTATCTGTAAGAATGAAGTCGATCAGAAAAAAATTGACGGAGCTAGAGTGATGACAAGCTTTTTCCTATGTTAAGAACGCTCAAGGGCACGTAACTCCTGAGTGAATAATCCGATTCAGCCCAAAATCGAACTTGATCGAGATTTCATGCCTGTCCTCGTTATCTGCAAGAATGAAGTCGATCAGCAAAAAATTGACGGAGCTAGAGTGATGACAAGCTTTTTTCTATGTTAAGCCTATGGGAGCTATTTGTTGCCGTGGCAACCAGAGTTCCAATCCGATCTGCCCGAAAACAGTATGCAGCCTTTCCCCCTACCTGATAATGTTTCACATGAAATTTGATCAAGATTGGCCCACTGGTTCCGGAGATATACTTCTTTGAAAGTGTGGACGACGGACGACGACGGACGACGGACGCCGGCTCGTGGTATACTAATACCTCACATGAGCCTTCGGCTCAGGTGAGCTAAAAATGGACATAAATCGTCTATGGTGATAGTAAGCACCCCTAAAGCCACATCAACTCCATGGTCAACTAATTGCACATCAACACAATTTTCCTGGCCCCAGTAGCTTTATGTTGCTCATGTCCATGTGAGTACCACTGATTTATACAAAAATTCGGGAATGGCTATTTAAGGGAAATGGATAAACCTTCAAGGGAGGCAACTTCTGCAAAAGTATTTTTGGCTCCCATGTCAACTTCGGTCAACTCTTAATTCCTTTAAGACAAGACCCCTTTTTCAGTGAGACAGGGCTTATAGAAAAATGAACAAATTGTCTCCCTTTCAAAAATAGCCATCAGAGGAGATGTCAAATCCCCCGACCAAAAGCCAATATGGCATTCAGGTGACTGTTCACATATAGAAAGTGCAACTGAATTAAACACACTGGTAAGCCCATAGTATATTTTGTATATGTAATGTTTATTGAGACTATCTTCACCTAATAATACAAAGAAACGCTTCTCAATATGATGAAGATCCAAGATTTCCAATGCACAATTTACAGGTATACTGAGTTGTGGTTTTTGCACATGAAATGCCTTTTCAACCTTGTATATACATGTACTATTGTGGTAAGTACCAGCAATATATTTCAAAGGTATTGGAGTTATAGCCATCACAAGTTTATACTGTCAGGGGAGATAACTCTGTCAAACCAGGGCACTCAGAATTGTGGTTCTTGTGCATGACACGCCTGCTTAACCTCATGTATACCTGTACCAAGTACAATTAATATGCCTCAAATGGTATTGGAGATATGGTGATCATAAGGTGGTCGTTCTGTTATATTGAAAGGGGAGATAACTCAAATACCACAGCACCAAGAGTTGCGGTTCTTGGGAATGACATGCCTTCTAAACCAAGTATTCAATATATCTCAAAGGGTATTGGAGTTATGGCCATTAAAAGGTTATATTGTCAGGGGAGATAACTAAAAAACCAGGGCTACCAAAGTTGTAATTCTTGCGCATGACACACCTGTTTAACCTTATGTACATCTCCACCAAGTACCCTCAATATGTCTCAAAGGGTATTGGAGGTATGGCGATCAAAAGGTGGTCATACTGTTATATTGGAGAGGGAGATGACTCAACTACCCTAGCACCCAGAGTTGTGATTTTTATGCCTGACACGACGTCTCAACCTTGTCCACAATTGTACCAAGTATTATCAATATATCTCAAAGGGTATTGGAGTTATGGCCATCACAGGTTATTTTGTCAGGTGAGATAATTAAGTAACTAGGGCACCAAGGGTCGTGGTTCTGGCATATGACACGCCTTCTTAACCTCATGTACAACTGCACCAAGTACCATCAATATATCTCAAAGAGTATTGGAGATATCGCCACCGCAAGGTAGTGATTCTATTTTATTGGAAGGGGAGTAACTAAAAAAAACATGGCATCCGGAGTTGTAGTTCTTGCCCATGACACGCCATCTCGACCTTGTGAACAACTGTGCCAGGTACCATCAATATATCTCAATGGGTATTGGAGTTATGGCCATCACAAGATAGTCACTCTATTTTATTTTAAGGGGAGATAACTCGAAAACCATGGTAGCCAGAGTTGTGGTTCTTGCGCATGACATGCTGTCTCAGCGTTGTAAACAATTGTGCCAGGTACCAGCAATATATCTCAAAGGGTATTGGAGTTATGGCCATCACAAGGTAGTCATTCTATTTTATTAAAAGGGGAGATAACTCAATAACTATGACAGCAAGAGTTCTTGTTCTTGCGCACGACACGCCGTCTCAGCCTTGTGAAGAATTGTGACAAGAACCATCAATGAATCTCAAAGGATATTGGAGTTATGGCCATCACAAGGTTGCGTATACAGACGAACGGGCAACCGGACAGACTGACAGACGGACGGACGCCAGGTTGATCGCTATATCTCCCGAACCTATTCGGTCGGGGGATCAAAATGGACAAAATCTGCCAGGTGTTCCCATTCCCCTTAATTAAAGAAGCACTATTCTTGTCATTGTGAGGTCTGAGTATTGTATAAAGAGCGTTATACCTGAAGAATCAATCTGGACTGGACTAATGTGTTGGGTTCGGCAAACAGGGTAGACCCAGAATTGATCTGACCCAGGACACTGGGTGTTTGTTTGATTTGAGGTTTAATGTCCCATTAACAATATTGAGGTCATTTTGAAGATGTTGCTCGCAAATTTTGTAGGGTATTTGCCCGACATTGAGATGAAATGACATATCAAGCCCTGCCACCCAATGAAAACAAAAGGCTTATATGCATTGGACGGTCTGATATACCACTTGGCCTGGGCAGGCTTAGTCCTTCTAAGTGGTTTACCAGTACTCATGTGCGGACAGTTTCAGCTCTGCGTGGAAGCAACATACAGCACAATCGAGTTCTCCAAGCCCCGATGGGCAGGGGCACTGGGTGTAGAAAACAATAATTATGAACAACTGAAACCTTTTAAATATGCTTTTAAAAATACGTTGTCTCTAATTTTAACTGGTGTAAACAGCATAATTTCTCTGTTTGAAGGCTATGCACAATTACCTGAGACGTGTTTGTCCAGCCTGGGCAGAGTCAACTTCGCCTTCCTCAAGGATCTGAGCTTGCACTGGTGGTGGTGGTGGATGGATCTCAACTGCCTCTGGTACTCTGTGCTCGTGTTCCCCCTGCACATCATACAGAGCTTGACTTACACTGATGGATGGTCTATGTTTACTCACGTCTGGCTTTGGAAACCATAATCTGAAATAAACATAGCACTTTTTGTCACCTTAAAGATTTTGAAGTTAGCATAGCAACAGATAAGGTGTGCATTTGATAACAACTGAATGACAATTGAGCCGGCGCATGACAAAACCAACAATAAGACCGGTGCAACCAGCAGAGATTCAAATCCACCCATCCACTATGACAAGACCTTTTACTTATATCTCTTTGCATAGATATTAACCAATAGTAGGTACATGCGAACAGCAAAGACTGTGATCAGACTGCGCGGATGCGCAGGATGAAATGAGTCTTCACTGGTCACTGAAGACTTCTTGTAGATATTGCCATGCACTGGCTCAATTGTCTTTAATTATCAATAACAAGAGGGCCAAGATGGCCCTGAATCGCTCACCTAATGTCAAAGATGACACATAGCTTCTGAAGTTCTGGTGGCCAACTTGTTCATCAGAGCTGAACAATTTTAGCTTATTCGGTAGAGGGTAACCTGAGCAACATTCCTGTGAAGTTTGAATCAAACTGGCCGAATGGTTTAGGAGTTGGTCTTTAAATTAAATTGTTGATATTTTTCTATTTTTAGCTCTGGCTGCCACTTTGTTCATCTGAGCCAAAGCAAAGGAATTTGGCTATTGTGGTAGAAGGTCACCTAAGCAACATTCCTACGAAGTTTGATTGAAACTGGGGCAAGGTTTAAGAGAAGTTGGCATTTAAAGCAAATTATTGATGATTTTCTATTTTTAGCCCTGGCAGCAATTTTATTCATCCAAGCTGAACCATTTTAGCTAATTTGGTAGAGGGTCACCAAAGCAGCATTCCTATGAAATTTGAAGATAATTGGCCCAAAGGTGAGCTAAAAGGTAAAGAAACAGAATGAAAACAATCACTCTCTACTTTTACCCGCTACAAGGACAGCAGGCTTGTCCAATTTAAGCAAATGTCAATTGGCCGCCCTGGTGACGTAAGATACTTGCCTTCGCCTCATCCAACCATCCCACAAACTCAGGATTCTAAACCAGGTTCTAACTGTTTAACCATTTCACACCCCAAGTTTCTGAAATGGATTCTTCATTTTTCGAATTTGGACATTTCCATTCTTTAACCCATGAAATGCCAATCACGACTATTGTCGTCTGCTTTGCCGTCTGCCGTTTACCTTACAACTATTTTTTTTGCAAACAGTGTGGATCCAGATCGGACTGTTCCTGTAGGAGCAGTCTGATCTGGGTCCACACAGTTTGCTTGTATGCAAAAATATTTTTAACAAGGAAGATGTGTTTGTGAAACACTAACATGTCCCCGGGCAAGGCCTTTTTTTTAAAGTTGGTCACACATCAAGGTCAAGGTCCAAGTTAAAATTGTTTGCATGAAGGTGAAGCTCTTGTCACAAGGATCCTACATGCCAAATATAAATGCTCTATCTCAAACGGTTCAAAGGTTATGACTAACGTTAAAGTTTCACACGTGCAAACAAACAAACAACAATCAAACAGACAGGGCAAAACAATATGTCCCCGCTATCGCTACCGGAAGCATAAAAAGTTTGCAAAAAAAATTTCAACATACGACATAAGCAGACAACATTTTCAGATGTGCATGTAGTTTTTCTCGGCAACTTAAGCGTAAATAGGATTAGAGTCAAAATTACAAACAGTGTTGCCTGATGAGCTCATGAGTGGACTCACCTTGTTCTACACTGTTCAGATATCTTTACTTATCTACAAGGTTGAAGCTAATAAAGAGTACAACAACATAATGCTATCTTTAAATACCGTAAAAATCCTAAAAATTCAGACACCTTGGAACTTGCTGAAATTCTCCTAAAATTTAAGCAAATTTGTTTCACGATCCAGCAAGGAGTCCAAAAAGTGCCAACAGAATTGCAAACAGTTTAGATCCTGATAAGGCCTTCAGGAGCAGTCTGATCTATTTGCATAGGCCTGTCTGTCCAAATACTTAGGATCATTACAGTACAACAAAAACACTCTATATTTTTACTGAAAAAAAAAAAAAACACGGGACGGGCCTCCGTGGCCTAGTGGTTAAGAGCGCTGACTCTTGATCATTAGGTCTCTCACCGCTGTGGCTCGGGCAAATGTGAGACGCCAAGTTCTGCCACGGAAGGTCAGGTGGTTTCTCTCCGGGTACTCCGGTTTTCGCCCACCTCTAATGATCGGCTCGATATGAGTGAAATAATCTTGAAAGGGCCGTAAAACCCAAACACACACAAAAAAAACAACTAGAGCTGTCAGTGAAACTGACTAGGGCCCCGGCAGCGCTATCAGAAATTTGTGGACGGACAGACGGACAGAGTGATTACTATAGGGCACCCACACTTTCACTTCGGGGCCCTAATAAAAAAAAAACAAAAAAACAAGGGACTCTATCTGCAAAACTGAATGTTAGATTCAAGCCTTTTGTTTGTTTAATTTGAGGTTTAACGTCCTCGTCAACACTGTAAAGGTCATTTTGGAGACGTTGCTTCCAATTTTGTGGGACTTTTATCCGACATTGAGATGAAATGACTTCTCAAGCCCTGTCGCCCAATGAAACCAATAGGGTTTATTAGCATGGACGGTCCGCCTCGCACCGCGGTTCCTGGACAGGCTTAGATCCTCTAAGCGGTTTACCAGTACTAGTGTGCGGGCCGGATTCAGCTCTGCGTGGAAGCATCATGCAGCCCATATATTTCTTCAAGCCCCTATGGGCGGGGGCTTCCGGTTCAAGCCTAATTCGAACTCGACTGAGGTTTTATGCTTGTCCTCGTTTGCTATAAGTTTCAAAAAGATCCGATCAAAAAGCTTGAGAAAAGGTGCAGACATCATTTTTCACTAATATTTATGCTCAAGGGCAGGTAACTCCAAAGTTGTTTGTCTCATGCAGCCGAAATTCGACCTCTATTTAGACTGTATGTCCCTCCTGGTTATCTGCAAAGTTGGAGACATCGTTTTCCCATTGTAAGTCTATGGGAGTTCACCCTCTATGGGATGTGACTGGAAATCCGATGGTCAGATTCAAGTCAAAATCGAACGCATTAGAGATTTTATGCTTATCCCCGTCTACCAAAAGTAACAAAAAGATCAGATCAAAAACGGTTGCGGAAAGCTGGATACACCATTTTTCGCTAATATTTATGCTCAAGGGCAGGTAAGTCAGAAGTCATTTGACCTGCGTGGCGAAAATTCACACTCCACATAGACTGTATGCCCCTCCTGGTTATCTGCAAGTTTGATGAAGATCTGATTTGAAATGGTCGAGAAAAGCTGGCGACGTCGTTTCCCATTGTATGTCTATGGGAAAAAAGATGTTACTTGAAAACCACTGGTCAGATCCAAGTCAACTTCGAACACGCTCGAGAGTTTATGCTTGTCTTCTTTACCAAAAGTTACAAAATGATCCAATTAAAAACGGCTGAAAAGCTGGAGACACAACTTTTCACTTACATTTATGCTCAAGTGCAGGTTACTCACAAGCTGTTTGCCCCGTGCAGCTCAAATTTGAACACAACGTAGATTATACGCCCCTCCTGGTTATCTGCAAGTTTGGTGAAGATCGGATCAGAAATGGCGGAGGTAAAGTAGAAAAGTCGTTTTCCCCCATTATAAGTCTATGGGAAAAAATTTTCACGCTCAAGGGGGTGTAACTGAAATAAAACGCTTGTCAGATTCAAGCCAAATTCGAACTCGTCCAAGATTTTATGTTTGTTCTCGTTTATGAAAAGTTACTAAAAGATCAGATCATAAACGGCTGAGAAAAGCTGGAGACACCATTTTCCACTTATATTTATGCTCAAGGACAGGAAACTCCAAAGCTGTTTGTCCCATACATCCCAAATATGAACTCAACGTAGACTGTAAGCCCCTCCTGATTATCTGCAAGTTTGATGAAGATCGGATCAGAAATGGCTGAGAAAAAGTGGAGACGTCGTTTTCCCCATTCTAAGTCCATGGGAAAAATTTTCAAGCTCCAGGGGATGTAACTGGAAAACCGCTGGTCAGATTCAAACCAAATTCGAACTCGTCCGAGATTTTATGCTTGTCCTTGTTTATGAAAAGTTACAAAAAGATCAGATCATAAACGGCTGAGAAAAGCCGGAGACACCATTTTCCACTTATATTTATGCTCAAGGGCAAGTAACTCCAAAGCTGTTTGTCGCGTGCAGCCCAAATTCGATCTCGACGAAGACTGTAAGCCCTTCCTGGTTATCGGCAAGTTTGATAAAGATCGGATCAGAAATGGCCGAGAAAATGTGGATACGTCGTTTTCCCCATTATAAGTATATGGAACCTTTTTGTTTCCATGGCAACCAGAATTCCAATCTGATCAGCCCAAAAACCTTATGGGGCCTTTTCCCCTACCTGATGGTGCTTCTCATGAAATTGGACCAAGGTTGGCCATGAGGTCTTAGAGATATTCTAATTTGAAATTGTTTACGGACGGACGCACGCACGCACGACGAACGACGAACAAAATGTGATAACAAAAGCTCACCTTATCACTACGTGACAGGTGAGCTAAAAACATATGAAGTGGATATCGTTTTACCCTAAGTATTCGGACACCTAAACTCCTTATCATACTTGTTCTAAAATTTGACCAAGTATAAGTTTCTTCCCGATGTTGTGTCTTAGTCTAACAATAGCGGGATGAGTGGAAAACAATGTAGACCCTGCGGCATCTCATGTGGGTCTACGTGTTTGCTCAGGCATCTCTGTCCGAATACATATGGTAAATGTGGTATTCATGAGAATCGCCTCGCCAGTTCTAATGAATACAAAAATCAACGGTTTACATGCAGAGCAGAAATAGGGAAAATTAACCTGCATTTATCACCAAATAACCATCTTATCTGTTCCTATCTTTAGTTAATTTGGTTGGCTTGGAATTTAACGGCCTAGTCAACACTTTTAACATAGCAACATATAAGGTAAGTATTTTGCGACAATTTAAGGATAGTTTTCCTTATTTCTCAATATAGACTTATGTTGTTAATACTCATTAGAACCGGAACGGCGAGGTGGTTCTATTGAATACCCAAAACATAGCAAGTCTATCATTTACGTTTTTGCCTGCCTTCTCATTAAGGGTCTATTATTAAAGTAAAGAACCACTGCTTCAGCTGAAGTGCACGACCCGCCGGATGCTTTTAGCTTTATGAGTGTTACCATATATTGGTAAGGCGGCCATTTTGGTCATGTGACCTGGACCTAAAACGGTTCCCCCAATAAATGCGCCTTATCGTAAGGAGCAAAAATATATCTTATACTTTAGTACTGTATTCTGAATCGTTTGCAGGATAAAATGCATTCTCACTTTTCCAATACAAAAGCATATGTGTCAAAGTTTGACCTAGGCACAAAGAATGTCAAGGTCAACCCAGGGTCACCATTTTAGCAATTTATGATGGGCCTACGTCCCAGATGCTATTTATCAAGTTTCGTGGAAATCTGCCCAGTGGTTCTGGAGAAGACTATTTTTGAAGGGTTTTTAACATATATGCCTTGGCGGCCATTTTGGTCATGTGACCTGGAACCCTTTGAGCAAAATTTGATTTCCCCCATCCCATAGAGGCTCCATATGAAATTTGACTTCAATCGGCCCAACGGTTTCCGAGGAGAAGCAGTTAGAAAATTTTCACATTTTTCGCCTAGGCGAGGCTATAGTAAATGGAATGTAATATTTCGCAAGTTCATTGGTAAGATCTCATTGATATCTATCAGTATGCCAAAAATTGTTTAAATATTCCAAGCGGTTAAGTCACTATCACCAATTTTCACAAACGGGTTACGGACGGACAGACAGACAGACCATATATGGCTTGGCGGCCATTTTGGTCATGTGACCTGGACCCCATGAGCAAATTTTGGTTTCCCCCATCCAATAGAGGCTTCATATGAAATTTGATTTCAATCGGCCCAACGGTTTCCGAGGAGAAGCAATTCGAAAATTTTCACATTTTTCGCCTCGGCGAGGCTATACTAAATGGAATGTAATATTTCGCAAGTTCATTAGTTAGATCTCATTGATATCTAATGAATTGAAAACATTTAATATGGTGGAAAGATGAAATGGAAAAATATGTGATAGCTTGAAAGAACATTTCCGTGATAAAGGCTGTAAAAAGCCGAAACGTCGAAGATAGTGAAGAATTATTGCGAAAAATAAACATATTCAATTAGACAGCAGCCATTTATGAACATTGCCGTATATCTACATACAACCGTCCGCAGGCTGAAAAGGCGTACTGGGCTAACGAAAGATACAATACTTTAGTTTAAGCAAGTTAGTCAGCTAAAACAAGAAAATTCAGCAGATCATCAATCAGTAGGTTTCCTGAAAACTTTATGTCGTGCGAGGGATGCATGCGGATGAAAAAGAGAACTAGTTATCATGTACAGTTAGTTTCAGCTCTGCGTGGAAAATAGAAGTGAAGGCATTGATCAGAAATGTTCAAGAAATGGATCTAAATGTGCAGATTTAATGTTATTCAATGATGTATAAAAGTAGGCGAGTCATTTACAACTGACAGTATTCAGCAGAATGCGACATAGTGTAACACTAACGTATTTTCTTGCACACCAGACAAGGAAATCCGTGATTTTACCCTGGGTAGAAATTTGTTGTGGTCCTGGTGTTCCGACCCAAAATCGAATGTAATCGCGTGTTTGATAAATGCTTTGGTTGATTACGACCTCGTATGCGCCGTCTTTAAGGTTGACGTCACCCCACGTTACGTGACGTCACCAATCATTCCTGGTGTGCCAACACAATATGTCGGACGTTGGTAGCCGAAGTGACTGCAGCATTAAATATCCGTGCTATGAAATGGAAGGTATGCAAGAAAAAAAATCCAATATGGGTGAGAGGGTTGGATAGAAAAATCCGTCCCTCGGGATCACTGTCCGGCATCACTCGGCAAGCCTCGTGATGCCGGACAGTGGCCTCGGAACGGATTTTTCCATCCACCCCTCACATCTATATAAGATTCTTATATTCTATATTTTGGAACACTCAGTTGATACAAAATTTAAAACTCAGTCATAAAGTGCATAAATGGAATTATTTTTTTTCCAAGGGAGGTAATAATAAAAAAGAATAGGCAAGTAACAGCTTAAAAACAAGAGGCCCATGGGCCACTATGTTCACCAGAGCTCAGGCTGCACTGCCCAATGGCAGCCATGTATTTTAACATGATATCATTTTAATCTACCAATTATAAAGTCTCCGAAATGAACCCCCATATCCAAATGAGCACCCATGTGGACCCAGTATCTGAAACATTAGGCCTTTTTATGCCCCCAACTTCGAAGAAGTTTTGGGGGGCATATTGGTTTTGCCCTGTTCGTCCGTCCGTCCTTCCGTCCTTCCGTCCTTACGTCCGTCCCACTTTTTACTGCATAGCATAACTTTAGAACCATGGGTGCTAGGTTTTTGAAATTTCATATATGGATTCCTCATGAAAAAATAATTGACCCGTGTTTTTTTTCTCGTCAGGATTATGCCCCTTTTTTGAGTTATGCCCCTTTGCAAAAAATACTATGAAATCTTGTAAGCAAGATATCTCAAAAACTGTTTGAGCTATTGCCCTGAAACTTTACATGCTGGTTGGGGATGATGAGTAGATGAACTGATTAACTTTTGAAAAAAATCCGAAATTTTTTTCTTGAGTTATGGCCCTTTGAAATTTTTCGCGTTTTAAGTTTGTAAGCAAGATATCTAAAAAAACTATTTGAGGTTTTTCCCCGAAACTTCACAGACTTGTCGGGGATGATGAGTAGATGAACTGATCAACTTTTGAAAAAAATCCGATTTTTTTTTTCTTGAGTTATGGCCCTTAGATTTTTTTCGTGTTTTCAGCTTGTAAGCAAGATATCTCAATAATTGTTTGAGCGATTGCCCTGCAACTTTACAAGCTGGTTTGGGATGATGTGTAGATGAACTGATTAACTGTTGAAAAAAAATCCTATATTTTTTTCTTGAGTTATGGCCCTTTGAAATTTTTCGCGTTTTAAGTTTGTAAGCAAGATATCTCAAAAACTATATTTGGTTTTTCCCCAAAACTTCACAGACTGGTTGGGTATGATGAGTAGATGAACTGATTAACTTTTGAAAAAAATCCAATTTTTTTTTCTTGAGTTATGGCCCTTTGATTTTTTTCGTGTTTTCAGCTTGTAAGCAAGATATCTCAAAAATTGTTTGAGCTATTGCCCTGAAACTTTACAGGCTGGTTGAGGATGATGAGTAGATGAACTGATTAACTTTTGAAAAAAATCCGAAATTTTTTTCTTGAGTTATGGCCCTTTGAAATTTTTCGCGTTTTGGCATATTGGTTTTGCCCTGTTCGTCCGTCCGTCCTTCCGTCCTTACGTCCGTCCCACTTTTTACTGCATAGCATAACTTTAGAACCATGGGTGCTAGGTTTTTGAAATTTCATATATGGATTCCTCATGAAAAAATAATTGACCCGTGTTTTTTTTCTCGTCAGGATTATGCCCCTTTTTTGAGTTATGCCCCTTTGCAAAAAATACTATGAAATCTTGTAAGCAAGATATCTCAAAAACTGTTTGAGCTATTGCCCTGAAACTTTACATGCTGGTTGGGGATGATGAGTAGATGAACTGATTAACTTTTGAAAAAAATCCGAAATTTCTTTCTTGCGTTATGGCCCTTTGAAATTTTTCGCGTTTTAAGTTTGTAAGCAAGATATCTAAAAAACTATTTGAGGTTTTTCCCCGAAACTTCACAGACTTGTCGGGGATGATGAGTAGATGAACTGATCAACTTTTGAAAAAAATCCGATTTTTTTTTCTTGAGTTATGGCCCTTAGATTTTTTTCGTGTTTTCAGCTTGTAAGCAAGATATCTCAATAATTGTTTGAGCGATTGCCCTGCAACTTTACAAGCTGGTTTGGGATGATGTGTAGATGAACTGATTAACTGTTGAAAAAAAATCCTATATTTTTTTCTTGAGTTATGGCCCTTTGAAATTTTTCGCGTTTTAAGTTTGTAAGCAAGATATCTCAAAAACTATATGAGGTTTTTCCCCAAAACTTCACAGACTGGTTGGGTATGATGAGTAGATGAACTGATTAACTTTTGAAAAAAATCCAATTTTTTTTTCTTGAGTTATGGCCCTTTGATTTTTTTCGTGTTTTCAGCTTGTAAGCAAGATATCTCAAAAATTGTTTGAGCTATTGCCCTGAAACTTTACAGGCTGGTTGGGGATGATGAGTAGATGAACTGATTAACTTTTGAAAAAAATCCGAAATTTTTTTCTTGAGTTATGGCCCTTTGAAATTTTTCGCGTTTTAAGTTTGTAAGCAAGATATCTAAAAAACTATTTTAGGGTTTTCCCCGAAACTTCACAGACTGGTCAGGGATGATGAGTAGATGAACTGATTAACTTTTGAAAAAAATCCGATTTTTTTTTTCTTGAGTTATGGCCCTTAGATTTTTTTCGTGTTTTCAGCTTGTAAGCAAGATATCTCAATAATTGTTTGAGCGATTGCCCTGCAACTTTACAAGCTGGTTTGGGATGATGTGTAGATGAACTGATTAACTGTTGAAAAAAATCCTATATTTTTTTCTTGAGTTATGGCCCTTTGAAATTTTTCGCGTTTTAAGTTTGTAAGCAAGATATCTCAAAAACTATATGAGGTTTTTCCCCAAAACTTCACAGACTGGTTGGGTATGATGAGTAGATGAACTGATTAACTTTTGAAAAAAATCCAATTTTTTTTTCTTGAGTTATGGCCCTTTGATTTTTTTCGTGTTTTCAGCTTGTAAGCAAGATATCTCAAAAATTGTTTGAGCTATTGCCCTGAAACTTTACAGGCTGGTTGGGGATGATGAGTAGATGAACTGATTAACTTTTGAAAAAAATCCGAAATTTTTTTCTTGAGTTATGGCCCTTTGAAATTTTTCGCGTTTTAAGTTTGTAAGCAAGATATCTAAAAAACTATTTTAGGTTTTTCCCCGAAATTTCACAGACTGGTCAGGGATGATGAGTAGATGAACTGATTAACTTTTGAAAAAAATCCGATTTTTTTTCTTGAGTTATGGCCCTTAGATTTTTTTCGTGTTTGCAGCTTGTAAGCAAGATATCTCAATAATTGTTTGAGCGATTGCCCTGCAACTTTACAAGCTGGTTTGGGATGATGTGTAGATGAACTGATTAACTGTTGAAAAAAATCCTATATTTTTTTCTTGAGTTATGGCCCTTTGAAATTTTTACGTTTTAAGTTTGTAAGCAAGATATCTCAAAAACTATATGAGGTTTTTCCCCAAAACTTCAAAGACTGGTTGGGTATGATGAGTAGAAGTACTGATTAACTTTTGAAAAAAATCCAAATTTTTTTTCTTGAGTTATGGCCCTTTGATTTTTTTCGTGTTTTCATCTTGTAAGCAAGATATCTCAAAAAATTGTTTGAGCTATTGCCCTGAAACTTTACAGGCTGGTTGGGGTGATGAGTAGATGAACTGATTAACTTTTGAAAAAAATCCGATTTTTTTTTTCTTGATTTATGGCCCTTTGAAATTTTTCGCGTTTTAAGTTTGTAAGCAAGATATCTTAAAAACTATTTGAGCGATTGCCCAGCAACTTTACAAGCTGGTTTGGGATGATGAGTAGATGAACGGATTAACTTTTGAAAAAAAATCCGGAATTTTTTTCTTGAGTTATGGTTCTTTGAAATTTTTCGCGTTTTAAGTTTGTAAGCAAGATATCTCAAAAACTATTTCAGGTTTTTCCCCGAAACTTCACAAAGTGGTCGGAGATGATGAGTAGATGAACTGATTAACTTTTGAAAAAAAAATCCGATTTTTTTTTTCTTCAGTTATGGCCCTTTGATTTTTTTTGTCTTTCAAGCTTGTAAGCAAGATAACTAAAAAACTGTTTGACCTATTGCCAAGAAATTTTACAGAATGGTGGAGGATGATGAGAAGATGAACTGATTAACTTTCCACAAAAATGCATTTTTTTTCTTGAGTTATGGACCTTTGAAATTTTGTGTGTTTATCAATATTTTTATTGATACAAGATATCTCAATTACTGTTAGGGACAAGCAGTGTTAGGGTCAAGCAGTTGGGGGCATTGTGTTTCATAAACACTGGCTCTAGTTTGAAGTAGAGGGGGTAGGGCATGGACCCAATGGAACCCTGGTTGGTATCACTAAATGCGTCTTATCATAAGGAACAAGAATATATATGGTTTAGTAGTGGGGATCTGTATGCCGGAAATATAAGGCCTCTTAAGCGGTGGAGGGGATTTGGGGATGCCTTGTTGATCCTAGGAAAGCCCAAGATTGTTGTCCCTAAATGAGTCTTATTGTAAGGACCAAGAATGTAATGGTTTATTGGTGGGAATCTTAATGGTTTCTGATATATGGGGCTCTTCTTTGAAGTGAAGAGAAGAGGAATGGCCCCTGTGGACTCCTAAGTTGGTGTGCTATTGTTAAGAAACAAGTATATTTAAAATTATATGGTGGGGATTTGAATGTTTTCTGAAATATATTGCCTTTTATAAAGTGGAGGGGCGAGGCACATTGCCCACGCACAAAGACACCCAGGTTGGTGCGATTGAATGAGTCTTATCATAAGGAACAAGAATATATACAGTTTAGGGGTGGGGATCTGAATGATTTCTGAAATATATTGCTTTTAATGAAGTAAGCAGGGGTTATGGCCTGGGCACCCCTGAGGACTCCCAAGCTGGTGTCATTTGAATGCGTCTTTTTATAAGGAAGATGAATAGATATGGTTTAGGGGTGGAGCTCTGAATGGTTTCTGAGTCTCAGAGATATATGGCCTTTTGTGAAGTGGAGGGGTGGGGCAAGGCCCTGGCTTGACCCAGGAGACCCCAGGTTGGTGTCAATGAATGAGTCTCATCGTATGGAACAACAATGTATATGATTCTAGGGGTGGGGATCTTCAAGGTTTCGAAGATATTTGACCTTTTATGAAATGAAGGGGTTGGGCACGGCCCTGGCACATCCCAGGGGACCCCCAGGTTGATGTCACTGAATTCTTCTTATCATAAGGAACAAGAATATATATGGATTAGGGGTGGGAATCTTTGAGATATATGGCCTTTTGTGAAGTGAAGGGGTGGGGGCAAGGCCCCGGCTTACCCAAGGAGACCCCCAGGTTGGTGTCAATGAACGCTTCTCTTCATAAGGAACAATAATATATATGGTTAAGGGGTGGGGATCTGTAATGTTTCTGAGATATTGAGCCTTTTATGAAATGGAAGGGATGGGGCATGACCCCGGCGCATCCCAGGGGAACCCCAGCTTGGTGTAACTGAATGCGTCTTGTCAAAATCATCAATGGTTTCTGAGATATATGACCTTTTGTGAAGTGGAGGTGTTGGGCAAGGCCCCGGCGCACCCCGGGAGACCCCCAAGTTGGTATCCATGAATGTGTCTCTTCATAAGGAACAAGAATATGTATGGTTTAGGGGTGGGGATCCGAGATATTGGGCCTTTTATGAAATGAAGGGGGTGTGGCATAACCCCGCGCCTATCCCCGGGGACCCCCAGGTTGGTGTCACTGAATGTGTCTTATCATAATGAACAGGAATATGGTTAAGGGGTGGGGATCTGAATGGTTTCTGATTTATATGACCTTTAATGAAGTTGAGGGTGTGGGGCGTGGCCCCAGCACAACCTGGGGGACCCCCATGTTGGCATAAAAGCATATGGCTGAGACTTAACTCAAGGAACATTTCTATAAAAGTTTTGTCAAAATATCTGCAATGACTTGGCAAAAATGCCATTTTTCAATTTTCCCTATTATAAGTCTATGGAAACTCTAAGTTGCCATAGCAACCAAACTAAAGAGTCGATTTTCATAAAAAACACAAACTTTCAATCCCCCAGCCCAGGGATACTACAGATGAAATTTGGGAACATTGGGCCGAGTGGTTTCAGAGGAGATGTCCTTTGAAAGTGTTGACGCAGACGACAGACGACATACGTCATACGCCACACGACGGACGACGACGGAAAACTTCGGCTCTGGTGAGCTAAAAATCATGCATTTCTTGGCTACCTTATCCCATGGAAAAAGAGCTGACCTCAAAAACAAATAGCAAAGGAACATCCGAAATATCCATATTGAATGTAAATATCAACAAATGGTGTTCCGACCAGGAAAGACTTAGTTCATCTCATCAGAAACTCCCACTTTTGCCCTACGATTCAGACAAAGGCTAATTTGAACAGCAAAGGCTTTGATCAGACTGCACAGATGCCGAGGCTTATATTCGCCTTCTGCTGATCGCAAATGTCATTTTGTTGGAATTTTCATGAGACTCCTCATTAGAGCCTCATCGCGAGAAAACCTGTCTTCGGGGTTTCCAACCAGTTAAACTAACCTGCTCAATCTCAGAAGCTTTGCAGAGGTAGCAATTTTGGCATACAACAGCCTTAATAATCATACTTTCCGAGCAGCAAAAATGGTACTGGTGAGACTGCATGGATGTGTAGGCTGATCTGCGCATGCAATTAGCAGGTTTTCTCATGACTGGGCTCGTTTATATGTTTTTACAGTGGCATACCATAATGCTCCTAAAACTTGGGACACCTTGTACATGTGCTGTAATCATCCTAAACTTTGCTCAAGTTGATTTAACCACCTAGTAATGTTTTCAAAAGGTTCCAACAAAACAGCAAATAGTGTAGACCCTGATCAGACTGCTCCTTCAAGACCAGTCTGACCTGGGTCTGCACTATTTGCTCATGAATGTATTCCCATAATTATGCTTTTACCGTAAATGCTTTCCTCCATGAATCCAGAATCTCAATGAATCCAGAATCTCAATAAAATTTTCGTCTCACAGATAGTCTTCAAACGTATTTTCTGCAGCACGAATATGCAATTATTTGCATTTTGTCTAAAGAATAATCATCAATAAAATAAGCCCATAAGTTGTGTTAATGATATGTACAAAACAATACTAGACTAGAATTGTTTTCAGAGAAAACACATGTCCCCCACCATGGCTGAAATTTACCCATTTTAGTTTCGTGGTGACCTTGAAAATGAGGTCAAGGTCACCAAAATCTAATCACCTTTAGCATGTCCCAAAGATATATCCCTGATCCCGACGACAGGTTCCTAAGATAATGCACATAAGCTTAATTTGGCGGAAATTAGGGAACGGGAGGTCTCGGGTTCGATCCCGGGCCGCGACATACCAAAGTCGTTAAAAATGGTACTAGCTGCTCCTCGCTTGGCACTCAGATTTACGGGGTAGAGCTAGGACTGGTCGATCCAGTGTCAGGATAATGTGACTGGGTGTGGTATCATGTAATGTGTCTGGGACATGATACTTCAGTGAGGCAGCACTATAAACGTGAGCATTGAGCTCCCTGTCGCAACCAGACTCCGTCGTGATATGACTGAAAAATTGTTGAAAGCGACGTTAAACCCGAATTCACACACACACACATTGGCGGAAATTTATCCATCTTAGTTGCATGGTGACCTTGAAAATGAGATCAAGGTCACAAAAGTCTTATGTACTCTTAAGCATGTTCCAATGATTTAGTTTGGTAAAATTCAGATGAAGGTTTCCCGAGATAATGTACACACAAGCTTAATGTGGCTGAAATTTACACATTTTAGTTTCGTGGTGACCTTGAAAATAAGACCAAGGTCACCAAAATCTAATCAACTCTTAAGCATGTCCAAATAATATATCCCTGCAAGTTTGATAACATTCCAACGAATAGTTCCTGCGATAATGTGCACACATGCTTAATTTGTTGGAAATTTACATATTTTATTGTCGTGGTGACCTTGAAATGAGATCAAGGTCACCAAAATCTAGTCAACTCATCAGCATGTCCCAATGATATATCCCTGAAGTTTGATGAAATTCCGCCAACCCCTCCAAGAGATATCGTGCAGACAAGGAACTGTCAAGCCGACGATAACACCAACGGGATCCGCACTGAAAACATTATGTGCCAAATGGCGGAAAGTCATTCATGTGTATTAGCTATGTCTCCATTAAGGTGAATGGATACACCTTCAGGGGAGGCAATTCTGTCATTTACGTTTTTGCCTGCCTTCTCATTAAGGGTCTACTATTACAGTTTTTAAGAGGAGATCCCTTTTTGGAAAGCGGACAGGAAGTCACAAAAGTTGTCTCCCTTGCAAAAATGGCGGACAAATCTTCCAGGTGTATCCGTTCCCCTTAAGGTGTATTATAAGAATCTTTCATGAGTGTGAGGTTTGTATAGACAATTCCTTTCGAGGGTAACTGTTTGGCAGTACCGAGGCTTTGCCGAGGTACCGCACAAACAGCAAACTGAGGAACGGAATTTTCTATTCAAACCGAACACACCATGAAATCCGAAGTTGTTAAATAGGAAAATATGTGTCTGATGATTTGTTTCTAGTATAGTGCTACTAACTTAGAGACGTAAAATCTTACACAAAGTTTCAGTTTGCTACCATAAACTAGAGCTGCCGCCTAACGGGCGCCAAGTATACCCCCGCATGCGTTGTCAGACAAATTTTTACAAGTAGTTGACCTTGAGGAAGGTCAACGTAAAGGTCAAGGTCAGGTTTGTGTGTATCAATCTTAAGTACTAGTGGCAAGGTGTGTGGTGTGTGAATATTAAAGAAACCGGTCAAAGAATAAGGAAGTTATGAGCAATGTTAAAGTTTTTTGTAACGGACCGACGACGACGACAAATTTTTACAAGTATTTGACCTTGAGGAAGGTCAACGTAAAGGTCAAGGTCAGGTTTGTGTATATCAATCTTAAGTACTAGTGGCAAGGTGTGTGGTGTGTGAATATTAAAGAAATCGGTCAAAGAATAAGGAAGTTATGAGCAATGTTAAAGTTTTTTGTAACGGACCGACGACAGACGACAAGCTGACTCCTATATACCCCCTTCAAACTTCGTTTGCGGGGGTATAATTAAAGTTAAAGATATACCATGTACAGAGACCACTTGACCAGAGTGTAACAGACTCACGATTGGAAGGATGTACTAATGTATGTCACACATACCTATACACATATGAACATATGGAATACTATATATTCTCTGGTGTAATATTGATAGGATTGTTATAACAAGAGCTGTCGCCTGACAGCGTAGCTCATCTGAACCATAATGCTTGCCAATAATGAGAGCAAAGTTGAATGTCACCTTGGTAGAGCACAATTCAAGGAACATTATTGTAAAAGTTTTATCAAAATATCTGCAATGATATAACAACAAATGCCAGTTTTAAAAATTTTCCATTGTAATTCTATGACAATTTTAAGTTAAAATTGTTCACAAGGCCGAGACGGTGTGTCATGCACAAGAACCACAACTCTGGGTGCCATGGTTTTTGAGTTATCTCCCCTTTCAATAAAATAGAATTTCTATCTTGTGATGGCCACATCTCCAATACTCTTTGAGATATATTGATGGTACTTGGTAAGTTGTACATGAGGTTAAGCAGATGTGTCAGGTGCAAGAACCACGACTCTCGGTGTCCTGGTTTTTTAATTATCTCCCCTGACAATATAACTTTTGAACATCAATTATGTTCCGTAAAACTAGTACTGAAGCCTATGAATAAATATTCAATGAGGGTCTGTTACCATTAAACCGAGATTCCTATTTGGTCTGACCAAGAATCCAGAATCAGCCTAGCCAAATAGGAATTCTTATTTGGACTAAACAGACTTTAGCCAGATCCGGAATCTGGATAAACTAAATTTTATTTTAGCCAGATCCGGAATCTGCCTAGGCCAAATAAGAATTCCTATTTGGCCTAGCCAGATTCCGGAACTGGCTAAATTCCTATTTGGACTACGACATATACATGTACAATACACAATGAAGCATCTTTTTTGTTTCAACAGCTTTGAAACGAGTAATTATGGGAGAAACTGTTCATGTCCTGCAGTCTGATCCAAGTCTTTGTTGCCTGTATGCATTAGCTTCAGTAGACCTGAAGCTATCCATAGGACAATAGTAAAAGCTTCTATCCGGCTGTAAATCCAGAAGAGCTTATCTGCCGTATTGCTTAGTGAAATGGTAGGGAGGAGTTCTTGTGGCAGACCTCGTGTGACAAACAATATAAACTGCATTGTTGTGCAATTCACATGTCAGTTTCTAACAGATTTAATTAAGGCAATTAAGGGGATTTGATGTATCTTCATGGGAGGTAACCTGTTTCAAATTTATTGTGTCTCCCTTACTAACAGATGTCTGCTCTTGAAGAAAAGAATTTGCTCATTTGGGAGCATTTTTTTCATAAAGCGTAGACCCCAGCTGTGTCTCTTTGGGTGTAAATCCTTTTCGTAAAAAAGACCGCTCTTATAAAGGGCGTTTAGTTTCAGGAAAGCCAGCTAGACGTTCCCATCACAAAACCATGTTGTCTCATATTTAAAATTGCAGTAAATCTGTCAGGTGTTTCCATTCATCGTGAGACATGAAGATTGTTGCAAGTGTCCCGTTTTTCTGCCTTCTGATCCAGGTGTCCAACAATAGGAAAACACGTCTATAAAAATGCATTGTTAACTTAACCTCCGAAAATAAAACGAACATATATGAACAAATGTGATATTTTTCTAATTAGGAAACATGTCCGTGTGAAATAATGGCGTCCAACATGGTGTCAGAAGTGAAAAAGTTTGGGGTAAAAATGATAAATTATTTCTTATTTCTGCTTTCAACATAGATTGTGGGTGCTCGTTAGAACCGCCTCATTGAGGCGGTTCTAACAAGTACCCACAATCTATGTTTTTGAGCAAAAGTAAGGCAGATAAAGTATACCCCCGTAAACTCCATTTTTCTCTATATAAAGTGGGGTTTAGAGGGGTCTTTGTTTCACGGACTTGTTATCGTGATGTTATTTCTGCTCAATATATAGAGTGTGGGTATTCGATAGAACCGCCTCATCGAGTACCCATATTCTATATTTTAGAGCAGAAAGAAGAAAATTAAGGTTTACACCTGTAAACCTCAGTTTTACTGTAGAAAAAAATAGGTTCAAGTGGGTCAAAATTATTTAGTTGTGTTTTCATGATGTTTTGACCTTAAGATCAAGGTATCCAAACTAGACTGATTTATGCCATGCTCTGTCTTATTTTTCTTCACAATCAAATAAAATAAATATGCCATGTGCTCATCAGCTCATACAATGTTGAAAACTAGTCTACACAAAATACTGATTTACAAGAAACAAAATAGGCAAATAAGAAGAGAGAAACCGGTAAAGAATGAGAGCCCTTCATCTAATGAGCCATATTAAGCGGGAATAGAATATTTACATATGCATTTAGTAACCCAAAGCAACATCTGTACCAAATATGTTCTATAAAACGGTTACTCTTTGGAAGCACAGAATACACCAATGTCGGGTAAAAGTCCTACAAAATAGGAAGCAACGTCTCCAAAATGACCTAACTAGTGTTGACGGGGACGTTAAACATCATTTCAAACGAACAAAACAAAATGTCGATACATAGCAGAAATACCGTGGCAGAGCAATTCAGATAGTCATGTAGTGGGTTAACATTGTCACTATCCCGACCTGAGGATATGGGAAACAGAGAACGAAACCGCGCACCTGAGTGTGTTGTGCTCCAAGCAAAGACAGAGATTAGACTGCTTCGACGCAGTCCGACAAATCTTTGCTGGACGTTATGTGTGTGAATTCGGGTTTAACGTCGCTTTCAACAATTTTTCAGTCATATCACGACGGTGTCTGGTTGTGACAGGGAGCTCAATGCTCACGTTTATAGTGCTGCCTCACTGAAGTATCATGTCCCAGACACATTGCATGATACCACACCCAGTCACATTATCCTGACACTGGATCGACCAGTCCTAGCTCTTCCCCGTAAACCTGAGTGCCAAGCGAGGAGCAGCTAGTACCATTTTTAACGACTTTGGTATGTCGCGGCCCGGGATCGAACCCCAGACCTCCCGTTCCCCGGAGCGGACACTCTACCAACTGAGCTATCGGGGCCGGTATTGCTGGACGTTATAATAATGCACCCAAAGTTTCATCATACCAGTCGATGTGCACACCTTTTCTTTAACACAGTTTGTTGCATGCGACCCAATATGAGATTAAAACCAGAAATAATCGCAGCGATCTTCTAGTTCGTTCAAACTTTCGTTTAACAAAACATGTTGAAACAAGAGCCGACGCAAGACAAATACATTTACCCATTGTGCTGGATCGAATTTTTGTTTAAGTAATTAGTCATTTTATCTCAGAATTATTTACAGGTTGGGGTTGTTGTTGAAACCAATAAATCATCATATTCAGTGAACCCGACCATAAAAACAAAGGGCCTAATACACAATGTTATTGTTTTATTTGTTTATTTATTTGAGGTTTAACGTCCCCGTCAACAAAATTTAGGTCACTTTGGAGCCGTTGCTTCAAATTTTGTGGGACTTTAACCCGACACTGAGATGAAATGACATCTCAATCCCTGTCACCCAATATAGTGTATATGCATTAGACGGGGCAGGGCAGGCTTAGATCTGAGCGGTTTACCAGTACTCATATGCGGTCGGTTTCAGCCCTGCATGGAAGCATCATGCAACCCAATCTATTTTGCCAAGCCCCGATTAGCGGGGGCCAACAGAATGTTATATTTAACATCATATTGAAGAGTATTTGAAAAATCATAATGCTTGTTGTGGCATGCATTTAATTCGTAAGGCCGAATCTAGACAAACAAGAAGGCAGCTAGAGTCACATATTACATTATCAAGTGAACGAAAACAAAATCTGCAGTAAGAACTGTGTGGGTTCGATCCCGACTCGGGTCACATTTGGGACGCCAAGTTCTGTAACGGAATGCCAGGTGTTTTTTCTCCGCGTACTCCTGTTTTCGCCCATCTCTGATTCACGGTAGGCTCGATATGAGTGAAATAGTTTTGAAAGGGCCGTTAAACCAAAACCATAAAAAGACCTGTGTGACCAGAAAATACTTGGTCATTACGATAACAAACCCGCCCGACTATGTGCATTTTTTCACATCCACCAGATGGCTACATTTCTGATTAAAATCCGTGATATTTTACCTACTTTTACTGTAAACATAGGTTGTGGGTGCTCATTAGAACCACCTCATTGAGGCGGTTCTAACAAGTACCCATAATCTATGTCTTGGAGCATAAATAAGTAAAAAATGCTAACGACCCTATTTAAAGTGGGGTTTAGTGGGTTTTCATATCACGAACTTGTTCATGTAATGTCAGGGTCGTTCTATGCAGAGGAAAAACAACCATCAGGATTGTCTTCAAATTGTGTTGGAGTTATGGAGACCACAGTGTGTGATTGAGAAAAAGATATGTTTCATTGTTTCTTTTCCATGATAGAAAGAAAAAACAAGAGGGCCATAATGGCCCTGGATCGCTCACCTGATCCATCCTGTAGAAATGAAATGGTATGTAAAGTAAGGTGCCTTATCAGAAGGAACATACATTCCAAATATAAAGGCTCTATTTAAAATGCTTCAAAAGTTATGATAAAGTAGGTCAAAGGTCAAGGTCACATGACAAACTTTTTGTAAGTCTGGAACGCCCTTGTCACAATAAACATACATACCAAATATAAAGGCTTTATATGAAATTGTTAAAATTATTATTGCGTAGGTAACAGGTCAAGGTCACCGGTCAAATAGTTTTGCATGAGTAGGAAGATCTTGTCACAAGGAACCTACATTCCAAATGTGAAGGATCTATCTTCAATGGTTCAAAAGTTATAACAAAAAGGTCAAAGGTCGAGGTTACAGGTCAAAATTTATGTTCGTTTGGGAAGCCCTTGTCACAAGGAACCTACATGCCAAATCTGAAGGCTCTATCACAAATGGTTCGAAAGTTATCGCAAAGAAGTTCAAAGGTCAAGGTCACAGGTCAAAATTTTCGGATAGATGGAAGGAACATACTTGACAAATAAGGAGGCTCTATCTCAAATGGTTCAAACGTTATGATAAAGTAGGTCACAGGATAAAGTCAAGGTCAAAATCTTTGTATGGGTGGGAAGCCCTTGTTACAAGGAACACTCATCCAAAATATGTAGGCTCTATTTTCAAATGGATAAAAAGTTATGACATAGTTGGCCAAAGGTCAATGACACAGGTCAAAATTTTTGTGTGAGTTGGAAGCCCTTGTTACAAGGATTTTACATGCCAAATATGAAGGCTTTATATCAAATGGTTCAAAAGTTATGAGCAAGTAGGTCAAAGGTCAAGGTCATAGGTCAAAATTTTGAACTGGTCACAGGTCAATTTTTTCCATGAGTGGGAAGCTCTTGTCGAAAGGAACCAACGTGCCAAATATGAAATTTCTATCTTAAATGGTTACAAAAATTAACGTAGGTCGAAGGTCAAGGTCACAGGTCAAAATTTTGTATAGGTGGGAAGTCCGCAACACATGGATAATACATGCCAAATATGAAGACTCTATCTCAAACGGTTCAAAAGTTATGATTAAGTAGGTCACAAGTCGAAGTCAAGATCACAAATCATTTTGTGTATGAATAGGCAGTCCTTGTCACAAGGAACCTACATGCCACTTATGAAGGTTCTATCTCAAATGTTTCAAAAGTTGTGACAAAGTAAGTCAAATGTCAAGGTCATGGGTCAACATTTTGTATGAGGTGGAAGACCTTGTCACAAGGAACATACATGCCAAATATGAAGGCTCTATCTCAAATGGTTCAAAAGTTATGATTAAGTAGGTGACAAGTCAAGGTCCCAGGTCAAATATTTTTTTGTATAAGTAGGAAGATCTTGTCACAAAGAACACATATGCTAAACATGAAGACACTACCTCAAACGGTTCAAAATTATAAGAAAATGACCTACTGATCTTCTTCTTGATACGACATGACCCATATTCGAACATGACGTAGATATTGTTAAGATGATCATTCTGAGCAAGATTTATGTCAATTGGAACAGAACTGTGGCCTCTATAGTGTTCATAAGGTTTCTTCTGATTTGACCTTCTGACATTCCTTTAGACGCGACATGACCCATAATCGAACTTTAGCCAGATATTGTCGAAATAATTATTCTCAGCAAATTTGATGATGATTGGTCCAAGACTGTGGCCTCTAGAGTGTTCGCAAGGTTTCTCTATGATTTGACCTACTAATCTTCTTTATGACCCGACATAACCCATATTCAAACGAGATATTGTCAAGATGATCATTCCGGGCAAGATTGATGATGACCAGACCAAAACTGTGCCCTCTAGTGTGTTCACAAGCCAATTCTATGATTTGACCTACTGACCCACCTTTTGACCCAGCATGATCCGTACTCGAACATAACCAAGATATTGTCAAGATGTTCATCCTGAGCAAGATTGATAATGATCGGACCAAAACTGTGGCCTCTGGAGTGTTCACAAAGTTTTTTTAATGAATTGACCAACTGGCCTATTTTTAACCCGAAATGATCCATATTCGACTTTAAAGATGATATTGTTAGGATGATCGTTTTATGAAAGATTGATGATGATCAGACCAAAACTGTGACCTCTAATGTGTTCACAAGGTTTTTCTATGATTTGACCAACTGCCCCACATTTTGACCCAGCATGATCCTTATTCGATTTTGGCCGAAATAATGTCACGATGATCATTCTGAGCAAGTTTGATGATGATAGGACCAAAAATATGGCCTCTACAGTGTTCTCAAGGTTTTTTTCAATGATCTGACCTACCGACCTACTTTTTGACCCGACAAGAACCATATTCGAATTTAAGGTAGATATTGCGATGATGATCTTCCTGAGCAAGTTTGATGATGATCGGACAAAAAGTGTGGCCTCTAGTTTGTTCACAAGGTTTTTTCTACGATTTGACCTGCTGACCTACTTTTTGTCCTGCCATGACCATATTCGAACTTAGGAGGCCTTCATGCGGACTGAACAAATTATTTGTCTAAATCGCGACGGAAGTAAGGGCGAGGATTGTGGCCTCGTAAAATCGATTTAAGTCCCCCAGTGGAAATCTTTCCCCTGACCGTTCCAAGGCGGTTCTTCTGTGGCGGTTTATTTATGGTGTTGTTTGTTAATTACTGTGTGTATCACTTGTGTCTTTTTATTTGTGATGACCATATGGCCATTTTGTGGGAAAGTAACTGTCCGTATGGCCTTCCTTTGTTTAGGTTTCTATTATGGTCTGGTCGCTTAATATTTGTGTTTCTTTCCCTTTGGTGTCTTTGATGGGTGGAGTAAGTTAATTGTATCGATTCCTGATCTTTGTTTTACTTCTACTTAACCGAGATATTGTCATGATCATTCTACGCTAGATGATGATTGGACAACAACTGTGGCCTCTAGTGTGTTCACAATGTTTTTTTCAATGATCTGATCTACTGACCTATTTTTGGACCCAACATGACCCACATTCGAAATTGACCTAGAAATTGTCAAGTTGATCATTCTGAGCAAGTTTGATGATGATCAGTTTTGTTTGTTTGGTTTGAGGTTTAACGTACCCCGTCAACACGATAAAGGTCATTTTGGAGACGCTGCTTCCAATTTTGTGGGACTTTTACCAGACATTGAGATGAAATGACATCTCAAGCCCTGCCGCCCAATGAAACCAATAGCGTTTATAAGCATGGACGGGTCGACTCGCACCGCTTTGCCTGGGCAGGCTTAGATCCTGTAAGCTGTTTACAAGTTCTCCTGTGCGGGTCGCTTTCAGCTCTGCGTGGAAGCATCATGCAGCCCATCTATTAGTTCAAGCCCCGATGGGCGGGGGCGTTTGATGATGATCAGACCAAAACTGTGGCCTCTAGTAAGTTGAGAAGGTTTATCAATTATTAGACCTCCTGACCTACTTTTAATCCTGATGGGCGGGGCCGCTGTAATTCTCATTTTGTAATACGGTCGTGCTATCCTTGTTGCCAGCGAGAAAGTTGTAGAGGTGAAGCTTCGCTAACTTCTCGAAAATGAGTCAACCTCCATCACTGTTACAACGTTAACAACGGGCAGATGGACGGACGAACGATGGACGGATGAGAGACGAACAGACCTCGGGCAACAGGCCAAGGCATAAGCTGGGCTGAAGCTAAGCTCCAGGTGAACTGAAAAGATAAAGCTTGATTGAAATCAGTGCGTATTTGTACTTGCCTGATCTGTGCTTGTTTTCTCCTGAAAAATAAAAAAAAACTGTAAACTACAAGTATCAATTTCGATTAGAAAACAGCCTTTTATGAGCATGGCCGTAAATATACAAACAATCATCCGCTGTCTGCAAAGTCGTACTGAAAAAAAAATCATACTTTAGTTTACAAGGGTAAATCGTAGTTTTCTTACTTCTGCTCTAAAATATAGATTGTGGGTACTCATTTGAACCGCCTCGATGAGGCGGTTCTAACGAGTACCTATAAGAGTACCCATAATTTATATTTTGAGGAGGAATAATTTTACTATACAAAAGTGGGGTTTAAGTAGGTCAAAATAATATAGACATGGTTGTGTGATGCTTAAACTAAAGTTTACAATGCATTTGTATAGGCGTGTTTTATAATGGCAAGTTAGTCAGCTAAAACAAGAAAATGAGTGAAATGACAAGACCATTTAATATATAAAAATATTCATGTCGTGCGGATGGTAGGGAGAATTAACTCGCTGTCATGTTTTTTTTTTAAAGCGGAAAATATCTAACGTAAAATTTTACAATTATTTGGGAAAGTCAAACAATATTACTTCAGTCTAGTTTTTCAGCAGATACTAACACACGGGACGGTCGAGAAAGTAGACTAAGCGAACTGTTCATGAGTGAGGCGGTAAGCTCTTTGTTTGATTTGTTCGTTTGATTGGAGTTTTAATGTCCCCGTAAACACGACTTAGGTCATTTTGGAGACACTGCTTCCAATTCAGTGGGACTTTTACCCGACATTGTGATGAAATGACATCTCAAGCCCTGTCGCATAATGAACAAATAGCGTTATCTGCATGGACGGTCCGGTCCGACTTTTCCCACTTTGCCTTGACAGGTCTAGACCTAAGGGGTTTAACGTTACTCATGTGTGCTTAGTTTCATCTCTGCGTGGAAGCACCATACGGACCAATCTAGTTCTCTAAGCCCGAAATGGGCGGGGTTGCTGCGTAAGTTATAGCTACGTATGACAGTGTTACGTGAACAAAGACGTTCAGATTAAACAACAAGGGCTACAACTTACTTCATTGCGACTTAATACACTGATGGTTAGTATATATTTCAATTATGACATTCCTTTTAATATGTATTCCGTGCATTAAATACACCGATTTAAAGAAAGTAATTATCTGAAAATGGAGTATAATGGTACCATCAAATGCCTGGCTGAAATGGGCAAGCTTTACATAATGACTGATTTGGTGGAGGTGATTGAAATAGTGATTGAAATAAACAGAAGTCATTGAAAATCCGTTTATCATAAACAGACTATCTAAACGTTATATACATTTTGATAAGTCTATCATAATTTGGACGCTCATCAGATTGTAACTGTTCGTTCGAGTAACGGTTTAGAAATGAGACAGCGACACCACAAAATGAATGTTGTAACTGTGTCGTAGTTTTCTAAGGGTGAAGCATAATAACCACGGGCCATTTGCTCAAAACATATCATTAATTAATGTATCGTTAAAACTTTGATCATTAAATATGGCAAATATACAAATATTTTTGCAGCAAAAATGTGAGCAGCTTTTGCAAATGGTCACATTTTTGTTCAGCAAAAATACCAGAGAATTAGATATTGTACTAGAAGAGTTAACAGGTTGATCACTAACGAGCTCGTTAAGCTAACGAGGCTTTGAACAACTGGGCCCTGATTTTTTTGTACATAACCCTCAACGTGCCGACTACATGTATATCAAACTTGGTTATCATTCTACTTAATTAACAGTCAACCACTGTTGACAGATGTTTTATACAGATCTATATTTATGTTCCTTAAAATCCTGTTTTCTAATAAAGTCGCGTTTTCTAATAAAGAAACATGTTGTATCGACAGCTGTCACAGAACAAGACAGGTTGTCTCTTCGCGTATTGGATTGTTTCATGATATGTACCTCGGACCCAGTCCGTGTAAGTACCCAAAATATTAGGTGTGACGCGGTCCCTCAAAGATGAATTGAAGGCTTTTATCACAAGATGAACACTTTAGCAACTAAGTACGTAGGGATAAGCAAGATATGTCCAAACATAAAGAACTACAGTGGCAAATCAATTCAAATTGTCAAGTAACATAGTTACAATCCCGGCATGAGGATACTGAAAAGTTATATTGGAAGCAGCGAACAAAACCGTGTCTTTGAGTGTGTGCTCCTAGCAAAGACTCAGATTAGACTGCTTCCGCTCAGTCCGACCAGCCGTTGCTGTGCGCTATTATAATGCACCTCGACCCAAAGTTTCATCAAACCAGTTGTCTATGTGCACATGTGTTCTTGGGCACCTTTTGTTGCATTCTTCCCGATACGAAAACAAGACACAATCGCGCTGTGTCCAAATTTCATTTTTGACAAACTAAGAAAACCATTTTGAAACAAGAACGTACGCGAGACAAATTCGTTTACCCGTTATAAAGATCCAAGATAGAATTATGTGTCTAGGTAATTAGTTAATCCCAAGATGTTATTTAATTTTCGGGGTTGTTGTTGTACACCATCTTCAATGAACCTGACCATAAAAACAAAGTGCCTAATATACAATTTTATTGTTTTATTTGTTCGTTTGATTTGAGGTTAAACGTCCCCATCAACACTATTTAGGTCATTATGGAGACGTTACTTCCAATTTTGTGGGACTTTTAACCGACACTGAGATGAAATGACATCTCAATCCCTGCTGCCTAATATGGTTTATATGCATTAGACTTTCCAACTCGCACCACATTACCTAAGCAGGCTTAGACCTAAGTGGTTTTACAGTACTAATGAGGTCGGATTCAGCTCTACGTGGAAGCACCATGCAGCAAAATCTATTTCTCCAAGCCCCGATGGGCAGGGGCCAACAAAATTTTATATTTTACATCATATTAAAGAGTATTTGAAATATCAAAATGCTTGTTGTGGCATGGATTTAATACGTCAAGCCGAATCTAGACAATCAAGAATGTAGCTAGAGTCACATTTTACAGTATCCAGTGGACGAAAATAAAATCTACCGTAAGAACTGTGTGGGTTCGATCCCGACTCTGGTCACCTTTGGGACGCCAAGTTCTGCAACGGAAGGTCATGTGTTGTTTTTTCTCCGGGTACTCCTGTTTTCGTCCATCTCTGATTCACGATAGGCTCGATATGAGTGAAATAATTTTGAAAGGGCCGTTAAACCAAAACCATCAAGAGCTGTCACTATAAGTGAGCAATGCCCCCGTGGGAGCCATAAAAAAGTGCGGACTTACAAACGCACAAACCCACAAACGGACAGTGCAAAAACTATATGCCCTCCTACGGGGGCATAAAAATACCAGTGTGACCAGCAAATACTTAGTCATTACGATAACAAACCCTTGCGACTAAGTGAATTTTTTCACATCCACCAAATGGCTACTTTTCTGATGAAAATCCGTGGTATTTTACTTACTTTACTGGAAACAAGGGTTGTGGGTGTCGTTAGAGCCGCCTCATTGAGGCGGTTCTAACGAGTACCCACAACCTATGTCTTGGAGCAGAAATAAGAAAAATAATGCTAACAACCGTAACCCCCAGTTTTCTCTATATAAAGTGGGGTTTAGGGGGTATTCATTTCACGGACTTGTTTGTGTGATGTCGGGGTCGTTCTATCCAGAGGGAAAAACAACCATCAGGATTGTCTTCAAATTGTGTCGGAGTTATGGAGAGCACAATGTGTGAATGAGAAAGAGAATACGTTTCGTTGTTTCTTTTCCATGAAAGAAAGAATAAACAAGAGGGCCATGATGGCCCTGCATCGCTCCCTAGATCCACCTTGTAGAAAAGAAATGGTACGTAAAGTAAGGTGCCTTATCAGAAGGAACATACATGCCAAATATGAAGGCTCTATAGCAAATGCTTCAAAGTTATGATAAAGTAGGTCAAAGGTCAAAGTCCCAGGTCAAACTTTTTGTAAGGCATGAAAGCCCTTGACACAAGGAACATAATGCCAAATATGAAGGCTCTATCTGAAATGGTTAAACATTATTATTGCGTAGGTAACAGGTTAAGGTAACCGGTCAGATTGATTTGCATGAGTGGGACGATCTGGTCACAAGGCAACTACATGCCAAATATGAAGATTCTATCTCAAACGGTTCGAAAGTTATGGCAAAGTAGTTCAAAGGTCAAGGTCACAGGTCAAACTTTTTGCATGGGTGAAAGGCTTTTGCTAGAAGGAATATTCCTGCCAAATAAGGAGGCTCTATCTCAAATGGTTCAAACGTTATGATAAGGTAGGTCACAGGTCAAAGTCAAGGTAAAAATATTTGTATGGGTGTGAAGCCCTTGTCACAAGGATCCCTCATCCGAAATATGTAGGCTCTATTCTCAAATGGATAAATTGTTCGTTTGTTTGATTGATTTGAGGTTTAACGTCCCCATCAACACTGTAAAGGTCATTTTAGAGACGTTGCTTCAAATTTTGTGGGACTTTTACCCGACCTACTTTGTGATCCGACATGACCCATATTCCAACGTGACCGAGATATTGTCAAGGTAAACATTCTGGGCAAGTTTGATGATGATCGGACCAAAACTGTGGCCTCTAGTGTGTTCACAAGCTTTTTCTCTGATTTGACCTACTGACCTACTTTTTGACCCGACATGACCCATATCTGAACTTGACCGAGATATTGTCAAGATGATCGTTCTGGGCATGTTTGATGATTGGACCAAAACTGTGGCCTCTAGTTTATTCACAAGGTTTTTATTTGATTTGACCCACTGACCTACTTTGTGATCGGACATGCCCCATATTCGAACTTGACCAAGATATTGTCCAGATGATCATTCTGAGCAAGTTTGATGATAATCGGACCAAACCTGGGTCCTCTAGAGTGTTCACAAGATTTTTCTATGATTTGACCTACTGACCTACTTTTTGACCCGGCCTGACCCATATTCAAACTTGACCGAGATTTGTCAAGATGATCATTCTGGGCAAGTTTGATGAAGATTGGACCAAAACTGTGGCCTCTGGTCTGTTCACAAGGTTTTTCAATGATTTGACCTACTGACCTACTTTTTCAACCGACATGACTCGTACTCGAACTGAACCGAGATATTGTCAAGGTGATAATTCTGAGCAAGATTGATGATGATCGGACCAAAACTGTGGCCTCTGGTCTGTTCACAATTTTTTCTATGATTTGACCTTATGACCTACGTTTGACCCGACATGACCCATATTCGAACTTGACTGAGATATTGTCAAGACGATCATTCTGAGCAAGTTTTGATGATGATCGGACCAAAACTAAGGCCTCCATGGTATTCACAAGGTTTTTCTATGATTTGACCTACTGACCTACTTTTTGACCCGAGGTGATCCATCTTCAAACATGACCGAGATATTGCCATGATGATGATTCTGACCAAGTCTGACGATGATTGGCCCTAAACAGTGACCTCTAGTGTGTTCACAAGAAAATTTTATGCACGGACGGACGCACGACGGACAAAAAGTGATCCCAAAAGCTCACCTTGTCACTACGTGACAGGTGAGCTAAAAACATTTGTTCTTTCGTATTTCTGCCTGTCTGTCTGTCTGTTTTTCTGTCTGTCTGCCCGTCCGTCTGTCGGTCGGTCGTCCGTCTGTCCCGATAAAACCATTATTGTTTCGTCAATGATTTCTCAAGAACCATAAAAGCTAGAGGCAGAGTATGCAAAATATGTGATAACATTGTTATTATCGGCTTACATGTATCGTGTAAAAGACTGGCCTTTCTCGGTGTATTTTTTCATATGTTCTTTCATTCTTCTTTCTCTCTATAATGGCCAATGTTAATGTTTATCAAATATTTCTCAAGAACTATAAAACCAGAGGCCCATAACATATGTATCATGTAAGACACATCAGGCAATCCCGTTTCAGTAAAATGAAAGCGGGCTTATAGTCATATTTGACAGTTCTAGATCTTACGGTGGTTTCGGCATCAAACTGTCTCATGAAACGATTGCTGTAAAAATCATTTATAGATCAAAGCACTGACAGCACTGGTGGGTCGATTGTCTTCGAGTGTGGATTGGTAGATATTTCGTATAACCTTTAAATTTATATACATGTTAAATTTCAAAACATGTACACGTAGATCCTGATCAGACGCCCCGCTTTGGTCGATTAATTATCAATTGACTAAAAGTTACTAACTACAGAAGCTTCCCGCCTGCTATTGTCCACGTGACTATCACTAACCATGTTCAAATCCATGTACCAGTTATTTATAGCAGTGCTAGTATTCTCCTTGTGAAGTCAGTGCGCCATGTACACTGGGCCCGTGAACATGGACATTGCAAACAGTGTAGACCCTGATCAGACGCCGCAGAACAGACCTTCAATAAATAACCGGTACCTTCATGGTGTACATGGTCAACGATTGTCATGTGGACAATAGCAGGCGAATAAGCTTTTGTAGCTAGTTACTTTGGGTTGAAAGATACGAAACTCGACCCTATAGATGGTAAACTGTGGAACACGAACACCATGACTAAGATAACAAAGCAACAACCGGCCAGAAAATACGGTATACATGAACGTTGCGTGTTCAAGATGTATCATTTTTCTCATTAAACAGTCGTCCGTTCAACGGAATAGAGCAGTAGATTCCTAGACCCTACGTCTCATCCCATCGGTCAGACGTCGAATTTGATGACTGGTCAGCTCTAGCCACGTGTATGTGTGTGTGTGGGGGGGGGGGGAGGGTTCAATGTTCTATATCCGACGCCCAAGAATCTCCCAAAATATGTTCAAGGGAATTCAAATCCGGGCTTCTAGCTAGCCAAGCCATGTCCTCAATTCCGTAACGGCGGGGTCTAGCACACAGGTCTAGTGGAAAGTGGTTGGTTCTCAAAATGAGGCATGACTTCTGGTGCTAAACATGCAAATATATCCAAACTCCATATTTAAACAGTGATAATGATGTTGTGGAAAGTTGGCTCTGAGATCTGAGGTCTTCTTTCAACTCTGAGTTGACCATAACAAGATTCCTGTTATGGCTAATCCCAATCCAGAGTTGAATGCAGATCGCAGATCACAGCGTCAGCTTCCAGTTACTATGTCGAAATTTCGAGATACTTATACGAAATTTCGAGTTGTTAAGTCGAAATTTCGAGAGTCGAAATTTCGAGTTAATAAGTCGAAATTTCGAGTTAATATGTCGTAATTTCGAGATACTATAACGAAATTTCGAGTTGTTAAGTCGAAATTTCGAGATAGTCAGTCGAAATTGCGAGTTAATAAGTCGAAATTTCGAGTTAATAAGTCGAAATTTCGAGATACTAAGTCGAAATTTCAAGTTAACAAGTCGAAATTTCGAGATAGTAAGTCGAAATTTCGAGATGCTAAGTCGAAATTTCTAGATAATAAGTCGAAATTTCGAGATACCTATCAAAAGAAATAAAAGTCTACCTGGCCCTATATGATGCTTCATCGTACACTTTTTACTCAGTATACAGTGGGGCTACTACTTATTTCTGTTCCATGCATATATTGTGGGTGCTCGCCAAATTGGAACCACTCATTGAGTACTCGGAAATTACGATTCATGATATACAGTATACATTGGGATAAACACTCGGAAATTACGATTCATGATATTCAGTATACATTGGGATAAACAAGGGCATTTATACGCACTTGTTAACACACACTCTCTCTCATTCTCCCTCGCTCTCTCTCTGCGAGAAAACTAAAGCTAGAAACACTAAACGACCAGACATAAATGCTCGGGATCAGTCGAATGCGGCGACTGATCAGGTTCTTCTCTGTTCACATACAGTACAGCTTTAGAAGGGTTCAACGGCATGCTAAACTCAGGGACAATCGACCCACTAGTGCGTTTAGTAATTTGACTTCAAATGATGCTGATGAAGAAAAAGAAGAAATACAGCATTTTAAACTCAATAAAATATGTTTATGCCGTGGAGATCATGGACTGAACAAAAATGTCATTAGGATTGCATATATGATGCAGTCTGATCTTGAGCATTTCAATTTGTAGCATCGCAAACATATGCATGTACTTCTCGAATTTCATGGTATTATGTGTGGACCAAGTTCAGTTTCCTATTCTCAGAGCATGACATTGTAACTTATTTGCATAATACGCGCCTGTTATTGTACTTTTCTTGGCTAGAAAGTCCAACATAATAACGCCTTGTGCGTCCCAAAATACACTTGCCATTACCTTGCCAGCAGAGAGCTGCGTTTTGAACTTCTTTGGCGTCGGAGACCCCGGCCCTACCCACTGGCGACTTTGAGTTTTATTCTCTGGCCCATAATAATGGAGCCGTTTTTTGTATTCGATTTGAGGTATAACGTCCCCGTACACTGTACAGGTCATTTTGAAAGCCTGGAGAAGCCCGAAATCGAAACCAGGATCCCTGGCCTATGAGGCGATTAACTTAACCACTTCACGTTAGGGTACGACAGGTACGACGACAAGTATCAATGATCTGACGTTATAAGCCCAAAACCAACAGTTGCAGTCCAAAGCCATCCACTTCTAAACCCCCCCCACCACCACCACCAACAACATTCCCCCCCCCCAAACCTAATTCCCTCTCTTCTCAAACGGGCCTCCGTGGCCTAGTGGTTAAGAGCGCTGACTCTTAATCATTAGGTCTCTCACCGCTGTGGTTCGAGCCTCGCTCGGGTCATATGTGAGACGCCAAGTTCTGCAACGGTATGTGGTTTTTCACCGGGTACTCCGGTTTTCGCCCACCTTTGATTTACGATCGGCTCGATATGAGTGAAATAATCTTGAAAGGCCCGTAAAACCAAAAAAACCCTCTCTTCTCAAAGAAATCTTATCACAGTTGTGGACGGGGAAACTCGCGCGAATACGAATAAATAATTCCTATAAAGCAATTATCTTTGTTTGCTGTTGTGGTTTTTCCGTCCCCGTCAACACTATTTAGGTCATTTTAAAGACGTTTCTTCCAGTTTTGTGGGATTTGAACCCGATATTGATATGCAATGACATCTCAAGCCCTACGACCCAAAGGAACCGCTAGGGTCTAAGGAATAGTCCACCTCGTACAGGGCAGGCGTTGATCTCTATACGGTTTAACAGTATTCAAGTTCGGTCGGTTTCAGCTCTGCGCGGAAGCACCATGCAGTGAAGTCTATGAAGTCTATGTCTCCAAGCCCCGATAGGCTGGGGCGCTATGAAAATCTGTAAATGTAAATTTAACGAGAAATTGCTATTGTCAAACGTTTGTCACTAGCCTCTTCCATGTTTTTTTTCGGGGGGTGGGTTTGGGGGTACCATACCTTCAAGAATATTTCACTTATATCGAGCCGACCATTATTCAGAGGTGGGCGAAGACCGGAGTTCTCAGAGAACAACCACCTGACCTTCCGTTGCAGATGTCACATGTGACTCGAGCCAGGCTAGAACCACAGCGATGAGAGGCCTAATGATTAAGAGTCAGTGCTCTTACATGATGGAGGCCTGTTTACCCACACACAATTTATATGTATATCACATATTAGACAGGCTAAGGGGTGTTATATAGACAACACATATTTACAAAAGGTGTGAGGAAGTAGTTTGACTCAGATATATTTATATATCAAATGCTTTCTCAGATTTTACACCCCGTAGATTGTAGGTCCACCGTTTCTGAGTGGTACACTAACAAAAGTAGTTGACTAAATACTATCACCACATTTTAGAATTCACATCTTAAAGAAGACAGCTACGGGGTATTTTAAGTATAAACAAATATTTTTGAGTAAAAACAAAAGTGATTGACTGCTTTCACGCTTTTGACCTAGATATAAAATAAATATTAGCCTTTTGAGAGGGTGATGGTCCTCTTCGTGAAACAGTCTGATCTGGGTCTACACTGTTTGCCTGGTTGCAAAAATAAGTATTTCTAGAAAAAGTGTATAAGAAGATTCAGCAGACTGAATAAATAGGCAACAATTTCCAATTCAGGTTTTCTTGGTATCTTTAGGGTTGAAAGTTTGATTCAAAAGCATTGACAATGAGGTATAATGTCAGACATTAGAGATTCTCGCGTTTAACTATGTCTATACCAAAGTAACTCGTCTCTGAAACGAACACTCATTTAAACCACTTCAGGAAATGTCGGGTTTACAGGTGTTATCGAACTTTTATTTATTTAATTATTATATATTTTTAAAGTGGCAGATTTCTATATTTTATATGTGTGACTTTTTTCCTGTTTTATTATTTTTTTAGTTGTATCTGTGACATTATTTCCATTTGCTTTTTCCTGTGCTTTTCTTTCCGAAACAGCATGCCACCCTCACCCCAAGAAAGGACATTTCGTGTCCAATATTTATGAGGAGAAAACAAAATGGATATTTAAAACCAGAAAAGTAGACAGGAAAAATGAAACAACAACAAAACAAAATCAGTAAGAACACAATGGAAGCTAAAACACATTGTATGTTTGTGCCCACGCATGTATTTGCTTTGGCTACAACATAGTACTATGTTTAAGAAATAGTACAATGCTTTAGCCAAAATAAATGCATGAGGCGTATGAAAAACAAGAAACATGTTGCATTGCATTATTAGGCGGGCGTTAGCCCGTCTATAGTCACCGTACACCTCGTACATGAGATTGTGTGCACCTCTTTAGATATTTCTTCTTGTAGTCCTCCGCTCAAAAAAAACAACAACAAAAAAAAACTTAAATACATAATTATCTAGTAAATATGAAAAATGCAGTACACGCAATAAATCCAATCAAGTTCGACCGGACTGTTTAAAAAATGAATTATGTTAGCTTATTAGATTTCAAGTTAAGCGCTAAAAAACGGCACTATTTTCCTACGCCGTTGCAGTTTATGCTTGAAATCATTCCCTTTCATCCCTCAGTTTCTGAACAGAACCCTTCTAGCTCTGATATTCAGTGTACCAATTCTTATAGAAAGATGGTTTGTTCCTATCATCGACAGCTGGCAAACGGTGTAGATTCTGATGAGAATGCTCATCACATGCCGTCTGGTCTGGATCTATAAGGTTTGTATCGGTATCTGTACCTGAACCAGTATCTGCAGCGATGTAAAGGGTTGAAAGGGCTGACACTCGACTTCAAACAGTATTCCGACGGCTTTTGAGAGGTCTAATTACATGTATAATTATAAAATAGAAATTTTATTCGCTGTGAATTTACATTTAGCAAATAATGAGGCACTGATCAGACACCGCATTCTGTGGCCTCTAGCTAGGGTATTGCCAGGATTCTTGGCATTTATGTACATGAATGATTCACATTATGTTGTACAAATGAGCTGCAGAATCTGTGAATGCGTTTATACGCCCTTTGTGAGACGAAACAATCAAAATTGAAGTTCATAATACGCAGCATCTGATCAGGGCCAACACTGTTAATTTATACTGCAGAAGTTAAAGGGTCAGAGGGACTGACATGGAAAGTTGAGAAAAACTTTTTTCTTCTTTTGCGTCTTTTTATGCCCCCACTTCCAAAGGAAATTGGGTGGCGTGTCCGTTAGTCTTAGACATTTTTACAGAGGCTGAACAGAACAGAACTTAATTTAACTAACTGCACAGGGGGGCGTAAAGTTACGGTATTAGCATGAAAAATAAAAATGAACAGGCTCATTTTTGTTTATATTTTATTTATTTATTTATTTATTTACTCATTTATTTATTTATGCTTGCGTTTCCTTCGTCCGATTTGGTATATCTCCCTTTTCGACTTAGCCATTTTAACCATTTGGGATCTAGAGATCTGCTTAAATGACACTGAAGTATAATTTGGGTTCATAAGTCAACATCACTCAGTATTTTGATTTTATTTGGAAACATAAAATTGTATAAATAAAGTTTGCTCTGCAGCGGAATACGAGTGTGTTGAAAACATCAGTATTATCACGAGTGTGATGCACGAGTGAAATTTCTGATGCTTTCAATATACAGAATGATAGTTTGATGATAGTTTGTAGGTTGTTCTCAGTGTATTGATATGTGATCGTCAGTAAAGTCGGTGGAAATTAATTCAGATACAGGAAGGTACATGAATAAATATAATTAAATGAATACATGTAAATAAACAAGTTTCTTCAAGCTAGAAAAAAGTCAGCTACTTGGAGACCTGCCTCCTGTCTGTGGTCTTTTATTGAAAAATCTCGTTTGAAGATAAAAACACTAAACTCAAGACTAGAGCGTCCATTGTCTGGATCGCGTGTTTGATTCCCCCTTCTCCAGACGTTCGGATGGGTCTTGTCTCCGTATGACCTTAGCTGTCGGTGGGACGTAAAACTCAAAATACACAAAAAGTCGATTGATAGGAAAAAATTATAGCGTGGCACGTTCAATCATACGTTTGCGGTAGTGTCAAAACCTCAATCTGTCTCGTTATAAACACGATTACGAAACTGACACCTGCTTTATCGACTATAATCATCACTAATCAGCCTGTACAAAGCAAGGCCTACATTCGCTATGTGCTTTATGGGTAGTTTTAAGCTGTCAGCAGACTGTCAGAGTATTTCAAACCTAAAAATAATATCGCCTATGAGAGACACGTGTTTCACAAAACAAAACATGGCCAGGAAGAAACAATAGATAATTACAGTGTGATTATCGAAGTTGGCAATTTCATGTGAATTTTCGGACAAAAATGAAATTATCAGGGACCAAGTTGTCAACTCTTGCAACTCATCAAAACTCAGAAAAGAGTTGCTTGAAGAAACAGACCTAAATTTGGAAAAGGTCAAGACAATTGCTAGGACATTTGAATTGTCAGAAACTCACTCCAGAAAAATGGAACAACCCGAGGGGGATCCAAACAGTAACCAGGAGGAAGTTTACAGGGTGCGACAAAGACAAGGTCGCAACAAACGACAACCCCACAGAGTTCGAGACCAAACCCAGGAACCCAGGGGCCGAGCTGGAAACCAAACTGCGGCATTTCGTGACAGAAGACCAACGTCAAACCAAGGGGAGGCGACTGCGCTCTGTTACAGGCGCGGATCCAGTGGTCATTATGGTAGGAACTGCGAAAGGACAAAAGATGTGACTTGTCATGCTTGCGGTGGTAAACGGCATTTTGTCAGGATGTGTAAATCAAAAGTGAAAAATGTGCATTTACTTTCGGAAAATAGTGAGGAAGAGAGAAAGGAAATATTCATGTTGCAAGGTAAGAATGACGCCACTTTATCTGTATCATTAGAGGGGGAAATTATTAACATCTTGATTGATAGTGGGGCTTCAACAAATGTAATTGATAAATGCACATATGAACAGGTCAAATTCCCAGAAAACTACCTATCAAAATCAAACGCTAAAATTTATCCGTACGGTAGTAATACACCCCTCCAATTACTCGGAAAAACCAAACTTAAAATGCAAATAGGTCGCTTAGAGCATACAATAGATTTCCAGGTAATCAAAGGTACAGGTAAGCCGTTAATCGGCCGTAAATCAGCGACGGAATTGGGTCTATTACATGTCGGCATGATAAATTCCTTATCGCCAGATCAAACAATAAATAATTAAAGCGAAAATACAGACGCAATCATCAGGTCGTTTGAGGATAGGTTTAAAGGGACCGGAAAGCTTAAGGACTTTCAGTTAGATTTGTATATTGATGAATCAGTGACCCCTGTAGCACAGGCAGTGCGACAAATACCGTTCAAAATGAGAAAACAAGTCGAGGCAAAAATCTATGAGCTCGAGAAAAACGATATTATTGAAAAAGTGTCAGGACCGACCCCATGGGTGTCGAATATTGTCGCAGTACCAAAACAAAATAATACCGTCAGATTAGTGATAGATATGAGACAAGCAAACAAGGCAATCATGCGCGAACGATATCCTATGCCAAATATAGATATCACGCTAGAACAAATGAATGGCGCTAGCATATTCACTCGTCTGGACCTCACAGAGGCGTTTCACCAAATTGAAATCCGAGACAGCAGTCGATACATAACAACATTCGTGTGTCACAAGGGCTTATACAGATACAAACGATTAAATTATGGCATATCATCAGCATCCGAATTGTTTCAGCGCATCATGGAACAAGTCCTGCAGGACATCCCAAATTGCAAAAACATTGTCGATGACATAATCATTCATGCGGACAATCAGTAACACCACGACAAAGTTCTTAAAATGGTCTTAACAAGACTCCGTGAAAAGAACTTAACGTTGAATAAAGACAAATGTGAGTTCAATAAATCTGAATTGAAATATATGGGACACATTTTATCAAAACGAGGTATTCAGATCGACGACGCTAAAGTCAAAGCCGTCCGAGACGCGAAACCGCCACATAATGCAAATGAAGTGAAATCGTTCTTAGGCTTGGTGACATTCTGTTCCAAATTTGTCAAAAACTATGCGACAGTCGCAGAGCCGTAAAGAAAGCTCACATGTAAAGATGTACCGTGGGAATGGACGTCAGAGCAACAAGATGCTTTTGACAAACTTAAGCAATGTTTGACAAGTGCGAAAGTCATGGCCTATTACGACCCGTCGGCTAAAACACACTTAATAGTAGACGGTAGTCCTTGTGGTTTGGGCGCAATACTAAACCAAAAGCAACCAAACGGTGACGTAAGACCAGTAGCGTACGCTAGCAGAACGTTAACGCCAACCGAGAGACGTTACTCTCAGACAGAGAGAGAGGCATTAGCTGTTTTGTTTGGAATACAAAGATTCCTTACTTGTACGGTCTGGAATTCACAGTGTACTCAGATCATAAGGCATTAGAGAGAATTTTCACCAGTGCACACCAGGCACCAACACGAATTCAAAACTTCGTCTTGAAATTACAACCCTACACGTTCACTGTAAAGTATCTGAGAGGCTCTGAAAATACCGCAGATATTTTATCGCGTGTACCAGTTCAAGAACCAGACGATGTTACCTGTGACCTGACCGAGATATATGTCAATTATGTAATGGAAAACAATTTACCCACAGCATTAACCATAGATGAACTGCAGCAGGCATGCGAAGCAGACGAAATTCTCACTAAAGTGCGCAAAAGCATTCATTCAAATAAATGGGGCAAATCGGAATCTCTGAAGCCTTATCGGCAGATCAAAAATGAACTGACTATTAAAGATTCCATCATTCTCAAGAGTAATAAAATAATCATTCCATTTTCACTGCAGAAACGTATGCTAAATCTGGCCCATGAATCACATTTAGGGATTGTAAAAAACAAAACAATTACTTAGGGAGAAAGTATAGTGGCCCAACATTGACAGTGACGTCATGAACACAATCAAAACGTGTCATGCGTGTCTAGTGACTTCTATTCCGCCACGGGAACCTCCTGTAACAATGACAAAATTGCCGGACGGTCCGTGGAAAGTGTTAGGAATGGACATTTCAGGTCCGTTTGAAAACAAATATTACATACTAGGTGTCATTGACTACTACTCGCGATTTCCACTCGCAGAAATACTTACATCCATCACAAGTCAAGCAATGATACAGCAGTTGCGCAAGTGGTTTTCCATATTTGGCTACCCAAACGAAATTCGTACAGACAATGCTCAGATCATGATAAGTGCCGAAATAGAAGTTTTTCTGAGGCAAAACGGTGTTAAACATTCGTACTCGATGCCTTTCTTTCCGAGACAGAATGGCGAAATTGAACGCTTCAACCGGTCATTGAACAAATGCGTCAAAACAGCGGTAGCCGAAAATAAAAACTGGCGCACAGAACTACACACGTTCTTGCTACATTACCGGGCAACAAGCCACTCTACCACGAATGTCAGCCAAGCTGAATTACTTCTAAACAGACCCTTAAAAACTAAACTTCCCGAAATTCAACAATTTCAGGTACCCACAAAACTTAAAGCACGTGACAAACAGCAAAAAGAAAAAATAAAATTTCATGCAAATAAGTCAAAGCCAAGTTCATACAGGAAGTTTTCTGTGGGGCAACCTGTTCTCATCCTAAAACAAGAAAAAGGTAAAGTGCTGCAAATATGGGAAGATAAGATTTACAGGGTAATTAGCCAAAAGAATACACCATTAAAACTACAATCAGAAAGTGGCGCATTCGATACAGAGCAGTGTGTCATGTGAGACCTTATTATCCACCTAAAAAAACAGTTTCTCACAAACTTGAAGTTTCCAAGAAATGTTTGAGAGACAGACAGGCCATTAAAAAGCCATGGAGATTCCGTGATGATGAAAACTGAGAACTTTGCAATCAGATAAATGTGCTTTCTGTCATGGAATATAGACAATATAAACTTAACATGTGTGGTTTGATAGACTGCAGACCATTATGGATTATAAACTATACGGAGACTGTTTACACTATCAGACATTTATATCAGTTGCCGTGAATTTAAAGCTCTGCAGCCGTTTTCGTAACTATATTTTATCTTTGATATGTCAGATACGATCATTTTATTTTGATATTTCATTGCTAATGTATGGGAATTTTCTTTCAAAATGGGGAAAGGTGTAGTGTTTGTAGTAATATAGACAATATTCTGTGCTTCTATTAATAGCACAGCTTCCGTACACTAGCAATCAGCTGATCGGCTGGGGGTAGTGAAAGTAAACAAAGCACTGATAAGCCTATAGAGTTTACATAAACAGCAGCTTTTTCTGTCAAAATTAATGTGTTACAATTTAGAATCAAGTTCATTTTTTTATAAAATGAAGTTCAAACATTGAAGATGGTGTAGGTTTTTGTTTTTTAATTCTATTGTTACTGGATATTATTGGAATATTTTATTATGTTTTTGTTCTCTTGGCATAAATTCTGTCAGACTATGCAAAGTCATTAAGCAATGTGGACCTATATTATAGCTATCCAACGGAGTTCTTTATCCTATTGCCTGCGGGAAACCCCTAAAGGGGTACCCTGGCGAACAGGGCGTCTGATCAGGGTCTGCGCTATTTGCAAACATAATAGAATAAGAACAAAAGTAGGCCTTACACCCTTTGTATGACAAGTGAAGCTGTCCAACATATAGCAATGGAAGAGTCCACTAGTATACATGGGTTAAGTGTAGGAACTGGGGAAGCATTGCCTGACCCATTGAATATTTGAATAGTACACAATGGCTGAGCAAACGGAAACTTTTGCCAGACATTGGCTGTCCTGATATATATCCATTTTGCTGACGGTAGTAATTTCCATACAAAATATTATGCACATCGTATAAGGGCTCCCGTTTATCGGGACTTGGCGAAATAGATTGGGCTGCATGGTGCTTCCACCCAGAGCTAAAACCGACCACACACAAGTACTGGTTAATCTCCAGGCAAAGTGATGCGAGTCGGACCGTCCTCACATATAATAACCTTAAAACCAACAAATTTTATTTGTCTTTGGAAGGCTATGAGTATTTCATAGACCTACATGTACATGGCCTGCGATAAGTGGATGACTATGTTTAATTGCTCATGGTTTGCCCAGCCGGAGGCTGAGTGGCAAGAAAAGACTTTAGTACCACATCTGTCTCATCGTTCACAAAACTGGATAAAAACATACATTTCAGCTTTCATAATGCCTTTCTGTTCATTTATTTATAGGTGCTATAATTCAGGCTTGATACTGACCTAGCTCTTCCATGCCTGAAATGCCTGATTTTGCAGACTTATCCCTTCACCTCCTCAACAATTAAACCATTACCTTTGCGAACAGTGTATTAACACCACTGCTATCCATTTACACCTGGGTGGAGTGGGGCAGTGTCATTACGTGTCTTGCCCAAGGACACCCCTCGATACCGGTGGCCGGATTCGAACGCACATCCTCTCAAGGCTGACACATTGTTTGTGATGTAGATGGCTTCTGAAGAACCCATCTGTTCAGGATCTACACAGTTATGCATTTGGTGAACTAACTGACTGCATCATATCAAGTAATTTTCTTTGCTAATAGTGAGAAATAGGCGTGTTTAAATAAATTGATTCAGCAGGATAAGCCAATTTTAACAGAAAAAGGAGGAAAAATCAAAGTTTAAAAGCTTGAAATCAAGAAAAAAAAGCAGTCATTAAAAGCATGAAATCCTGCAAATGCCTGAAAAATATGAGGCCTATATATCCACTTATTTCCTTTGACATGCAATAGTAAAGAAACATTGACATTGATGAGTGTGTGTGGGTGTGTGTGTGTTGATTCGGGTTTAACGTCGCTTTCAACAATTTTTCAGTCATATCACGACGGTGTCTGGTTGCGACAGGGAGCTCAATGCTCACTTTTATAGTGCTGCCTCACTGAAGTATCATGTCCCAGGTACATTGCATGATACCACACCCAGTCACATTATCCTGACACTGGGTCGACCAGTCCTAGCTCTACCCCGTAATCTGAGTGCCAAGCGATATGTCGCGGCCCGTGATCGAACTCGTGACCTCTCGTTCCCCGGAGCGGACACTCTACCAAGTGAGCTATTGGGGCCGGTTTGACATTGATGAATGATACCTAACAGAAATACAGTGAGTGTTGGCAACAACGTATCAGCATCCATGCAATGTCATTACGTTGCATTGATGGTGTGGCAATGTTGTTTAAGCGTCATGTGCCCATTGGTATGTACTGTTACAGCAAAACCATTTGAACAGAAAGCCTTACTGGATGAACATGCATTTTATGAAATCATGCAAGCTCTTAATATCTTTAATCTGTTAAGATATTATGGAATTCTATGAAGAGCTGTTCTTTTTTTTTCTTGTTTTGATGCTATGAGCATCCCACTACTACTAGTGCAACAGCGGCTCACTGTTCTTGTTTAACTCACTCAGCTGCTGCAATTTTACCCTAATTCTTTATCTGGAGCAGACAGGAGTTTGCCCCCACGTAATTATTCATGAGATACAGCTGTGTTTACCTGTTCAGTAGAATATTGTCTATACAATGAGCCAATCTGAATGTATAAGGCGGAGCTTAGTATTCATGAGCAGGTGTAGACATGTAATGATATACTTGCATGTGGTTCTATGCGGGGCATTCAAGTTTGAGCGTTAAAGGTATCATGTAGAATAGATTTATATAACAAAACCAAAGTGTTTTAAAGCAACCCACGAGAACATTACACGGATCATTTTGGAGACGTTGAATCCAATTTTATTGGACCTTTTCCCGACCGTGAGATGAAATTGCCGCCCAATGAAACCAAACGGCTTACATGCATTGGACGGTCTGAATCACACCAAATTGCCTGGACAGGCTTAGTATGACCCATTGTTTCTTAGTGCACCTAGTGAGGACGCTGATCAGACAGTGCAGATGTATAGGCTGATCTGAGTCTTTGCTGGGTGTAAAAAGTGTGGAAATTGCTTTGCCAGGGCTCTTGTATACTATGTCTTTCTTACGAATGTTTTCATTGCTCTTAAAGGAACTCATTTTTGATTTTTATTTTCCTTCACTGCAGCTGGTGTTGTGCCGTGTGGCGGCCGTAAAACGTCTCCCCGTACATCAACCATAGTGCATGTTATATTTTACTTTTGGTATTTTGAGATCAGCGTGAATATTCTGAGAAATCAGAAATAAATTATTGGTTTAGACTCATATTCTATACAGGTTTTTAATTATTCGGACCCCATTTTGATTTATATCAGTCTTTGAATCGACTGCCAGTTCGAAATTCGCAAATTTGCAGTATGTTTCCTCTGGCTTTCGTTACCGGATCATCTCAGGGTCACTGATGAGGCTTTATTAGCCGAAACTACGTAGTATGACCCATCTTCTTTCTCACGAATGTTTTCATTGCTCTTAAAGGAACTCATTTTTGATTTTTATTTAAACACAAAAAAAAAATAAAAAATCAAATAATAATAATAGAATGAGAATAATATATAAATATCTATAAAGATATATAAAATTTCATACAAAAGAAAATTTAATTTGGCAAATAATGATTAATAAAAATAAGATTAATTAAAATAAGATCATTTTACAAGGTTATTCGATGCACAGGCAGGTTAATATGAGGAAGTAAAAACTGGTCACAGGAAAAACAGTCACGGAAATAAAAAGTCACGGAAAAAATTAACAGGAAAAGATTCACAAATAAAAAAACTTTAGAAAAAAATCCTCTTAAAAAAGGTTGCAGAGAAATTAATTTTCCTGATGCCCTGTTAAAGATGGTGCGTCATTGTCAATTAGTTCATATAGCTTTCTCAAAGGTGTGAATATTGGTCCTGTCTGCCTACTTTGTTGCGAATACCCCTGTAAAGCCCACACTATATATATAAAAATGGGGTCTACGGATTATTCATTACAGCCCTGATTTTTGCTTAAAAATAAAGATTGTGGGTACCTGTTAGAAACATCTACATGTAACTGAGCCGGGTCTATTGAGCTCCAACAATCTATATTTGGGATAAAAATAAGAAAAAAAATTGCTTTCATCCGAAAATTACTACTTCTAGCTAAGTCGCCATTTAATCTCACGGGCGTGTCATCGTAATTTGAAGACTCTTATGGATCTTAAAAGATGGGAAACTCCGTGGACTGTCCTCGTCAGTCATTGTCAATACTCTGGATTCGAACTTATCAATCAGTACCTCACATAACTCATAATCATTAGTTTCCTTATTTTAGGCTCAAAAACATAGATTACGGGTAATAGTTAGAACCACACCATTGAGGCTGTCCTAACAACAACCCATAGTCTATATTTAGGCTAAAATAAGAACAAACTATCAAAAGTTTCCATCTGCTTTATGTTAGATATCGAGTCATGAAAGATGCCATTTTAGCACACGGGCGTGTTAGAGTAATGTGAAGACTCTAAGGGACCAACAGGCATCACGTGAACAAGTCCGTGAAATGAAGACCTCCCTATATCCCACTTTACATAGAGAAACTGGGGTTTAGGGGGTATACATTGTTTTTCTTATTCTTCTTGCTCTAAGACATAGGTTGTGCGTACTCGTTAGAACCGCCTTAACGAGGCGGTTCTAACGAGCACCCACAACCTATGTTTGCAGTATTTATAAGAAAAATATCACGGATGAAAAATATCACGGATTTTCATCAGAAAAAATGGCAATTTTGGAGATGTGAAAAAAATGCATTATGACGCACGGGTGTGTTATCGTAATGGGATGGAAAACTCCGTTGTCTGTCGTTGTCAACATTTAATTTTGAATCATAATTTTCAACCCACTATTGAAAACATTATTCAAACCAATTCTGTGACTTTTTTCCGTAACTGTTTTTTTTTTCCTACCCTAAACTGTGACTTTTCTCCGTGACTTTTTTCCTGTGACTTCTTTTTTCCTACATTCGTGAAATCTTAAACTGAACCGTACATTTTTACAGATTGTGGATGGTTCTTACGAGCACCCGCAATCTACTTTTGCAGCCGAAATTATTATGAAAAATATTACGTGTTTTATAAATCAAAGCACTGATAGCACTGGTGGATCTCGTTAAACGTTTACAGTTTTACTTGTTTGATTTGAGGTTTAATGTCCCCGTCAACACTAACTTTTACAGACCCTGATCCGACATTGCGTACTACAAGCAAACACTGTAGATCCTGGTCAGACACCGCGGTCTATGACGTCTGATCTTGGTCTACACTGTTTGTCAAACACAACACTTGATTCAAGTCCAAATCCTATAGATAATCCTCTGACGCAATACTCTGACCTCAACGCGGCTATTTTCCTACAAATTTGTGATAATCACGTGGACTTTAGCAATGGAAACATAATACGCATTATAACTTTGGGTCGTTTGACAAACAATCGACCCAAAAAAGAATTTAATTTTTGAGATACAAAAGTATTAGTACGGTGGTATATTTAGAACATTCAAAAGAATATTTTGAAAAATATTATGTCGAGCGCTCGACATATTATCTCGAGCGCTCGACATACTATCTCGAGCGCTCGACATATTATGTCGAGCGCTCGACATATTATCTGGAGAGCTCAAGTTACATCGTGAGAGCTCGACATATTATCTCGAGCGCTCAACATATTATTACGGGCACTTTACATAATATCTCGAGCGCTCTACATAATATCTCGAGCGGTCTGCATATCATCTCGAGCGCTCTACATAATATTTCGAGTGCTCCACATAACATCGCGAGCGCTCGACATGTTATCTTGAGCGCTCGACATTTTACCACGAGCGATCGATATGTCACCTCGAGCGTTCGACATGCTATCTCGAGCGCTAAGCATCTTATTCCAATCACTCAATATATTAATATGGGCGCTCTGGATCCTATCGAAGCATCAGTTTGGCTGCTGCCTTTACCTGGTCACCAAGTTAACAAGTCTATGCACTCAAGATCCTTAAATAGTTGTTAAGTTATTAAGGCCACGCCAACAATATTTCAGTCATTTTGGAGACGTTGCTTACTTTTACCCGACATTGAGACGAATGCATACCAAGTCCTATAATCATTAATATTAACCGTTCCAGTTAACAGCATGGTCCCGCCCACCGGGGCTTGGAGAAATAGATTGTGCTGCATGATGCTTCCACGCAGAGCGGAAACCGAGCGCAAATGAGTACATATAACCAGCTTAGAAGATCTAAGTCAGCCCTGGCAAAGTAGTTTGAGTCGGACCGTCCATGCATATAAACCTTATTGGTTTCAATGGGCGATACGGGTTGATATGTCCTTTCATCTCAATGTCGGGTAAAAGTCCCCCAAAACGTCTCAAAAATGACCTGTGCAGTGTTGACAGGGACGTTAAACCTCAAATCAAACAATTAAAACAGTATGGTTAAACTAGGATTTACAGGTGTATTAGAGGGAGAGAATAAGCAGAGTATCGCTAAAATGTATAGTTCCAAGGCCGAGTCCGAGGTATGTTCATTACGATATATTTACATTTCCAGTGTAAAGTCTAATGTAAACCTATAGAAAACAATTGCGTTCATACTTCCATGAACGCATCGAATCACATGATTTTCAGTGACGTTAAGTGACGTCATTCGTAACCATTGTTCTCTACGGGCGTTGATGACGTCAACGTTGCTCCGCTCTTTGTAGAAAAACAGCGTGTACATGTTTTTCATCTTTAAAAGTTTGCCATACAAGCATTTTTTCGCCCAGTGATGAGGGGCAAATAATGTAAATATAAAAAATAAACTTAATTTTTCTGCTTTTCATGAAAGTATGAACGACAGTGGGTCGCTAGCAAAGTTAACATGAACCCCTTCGGGGTTCATTTACTTTGCACGCGACCCACTGCGTTCATACTTCCATGAACTGCAGAAAAATAAATTTCATTTCTTAAAACACTACCGTGTGATACATATAGTGCATTCCTTCGTATCTCCAAAACGCTTATTTTTCTGATAAAATGTGTTATATTATTCTTATTTATATTCCAAACATATGTTGTGGGTACTCGTTAGAACCACCACAATGAAGTGGTTCCAACTAGTACCCATAACCTATCTCTTGGATCAGAAATAATAAAAATATTGTGCATCCCCGCAAACCCCAGTTTTCTAAATATAAACTGGGATTTAAAGGGGTCGGTTTGTTAATCTGATATATTGACGTGTTATATTGACACGTTCGTCATAGAAGTTTCGCCCGTTTCAACGTCCCCAGTTGTTTCTTGTCCAAAGCCTGGTCGTTCTCCCTAAACCGTTTCGCCCATTTAGCAATATTTGTATGTTAATTATTTATTTTATTTGAATTGAGGTTTAACGTCGGCGTCAACACTATTACGGTCATTTTGGAGACTTTGCTTCCAATGTTGTGGGACTTTTATCCGACATTGAGATATGATGACATTTCAAGTCCTGCCGCCCATTGAAACCAGTGGGTTTTTATGTGCAGGGACGGTCCGAAGCGTACTACTTTTCATGGACAAGCTTAGGTACCAGTACTCATGTATGGTAAGTTTCAGCTCTGCATGGAAGCATTGTGCAGCCCAATTTATTTCTCCAAGTCCCTATGGGCGGGATACATCGGTATGTGGCTAGCAAGAACTCGGATCAGAATGCACGGGCTATTTTGAGTCTTCGCACATTTCGAGGCTCGAGATGACACATCGAGCACTCGAGATAACATGTCGAGCGTTCGAGATGATATGCCGATCGCTCGTATAATGCGTCGAGTGCTCGAGATAATATATCGTGGGATCGAGGTATTATGTAGAGCGCTCGAGATATTATGTAGTGCGCTCGAGATATTATGTACAGCGCTCGAGCTAACAAGTCTAGCGCTCGAGATATTATATAGCGTTCGGGATATTATGTAGAGCGCTCAAGATAACAAGTCGAGCGCTCGAGATATTATGTAGAGTGCTCGAGATAATATGTAGAGCGTTCGAGATAATAAGTCGAGCGCTCGAGATATTATGTAGTGCGCTCGACATATTTTCTCGAGCGCTCGAGATAATATGTAGAGCGCTCGAGATAATATGTTGTGCACTCAAAATAATATGTCGAGCGCTCGTGATATTATGTCTAGCGCTCGATATGATATGCCCAGCGCTCGAGATAATATGTTAAGCGCTCGTGATATTTTGTCGAGCGCTCGAGAAAATACGTCGAGTGCTCGACATAAATTGTCCAATATTTTAAATTGAATGTCCTAAATATACCATCGTATATTAGCGTGGATTATGTTTTTTTTTTTCAAAAGTTAAGTGAGAACGCAATTGCATGGCTTTCTTTAAGGGACCGCGAGCGTGCCCTTGGACAGTTAGAAACTGGTCGGCATGCGGATGACGCTGACGTTAACTTTGGGTGCCACGTGTCCACGATTTATCGACTGTTGGAGGAGACAAGAGGCGTGTTGAAGGAGACGTTCGTGACCGACCACGTAACGGACGACCGAGGGTGACGTCAGCACGTCCGCATCAGCAAAACAGACTTCAGTCGGCAGCTGCTACCTTTAGACAAACAAGAGGTCGCAACAACTGACGTATAAACGTTGAAACTATACTTCGCCGTCTAAGTAATGCAGGCGTCCCTATTGTGGCCCGATGGTAACGCGTCGACACAGGATGGAACGCTTTCGCCTTATAGCTTTGGGTCGTTTGACAAACAATGAACCCAAAAATGAATTTAATTTTTGAGATACTAAAGTATTCGTTTTGTAACAAGCGTCCTTTTTATGTAAGAGTTTTGAATTGAAAAGACTGGTTTTAATATAGTAATTCAAACGAGCATAGAAAGAAAAAAGTGTGTCTTGGTGCATTGTTGAATGGTGTATGCTGTGAATGATGTGTGTGTGTGTGTGTGTGTGTGTGTGTGTGTGTGTGTGTGTGTGTGTGTTACGTCCAGCCAACAACTAAGGCAATATGGAGACGACACCTCGATTTGACAACTCAACCGAAAGTCTGGTGAAGCTTATGTTTGACAGATGTGCTCCAGATTTCAATTTTAAACAGGTTTGACTTTAATGCACGCCACATTCGTTAAAGCAGTGGTGTTTACATAAATTTACATTTATTTGTTTTAATTTGCTCCAAAACATAGGGTACGGGAACACGTTAAAGTTCCTGTTACTCATACAAGCACCCACACTCAGCGTGTGAAAACTCGGAGAATCTGTCACTTTACAAGCACCCGCAATAAAGTTTTGGAAATTCCATTCCATTTGCGAGTGAAAGTGTTGAAATTTTCCCATTTTTGATGCTTCTAGAGCAAGTCGCGCATAACCATTCCATATTGCATGGAGTAAAAAACCATACTTCTCCGTGTTTCGTGCCGTGAACGAAGCATTATTGCATAGGCGCGTTCCTTAAATACTTGGTGGACATGCCCATGATTCCACAACGCTGTAATTCCGCAATTTCTCAGCCATTGTTTCTTCATAGTAGGTTACAATGTAACACAGCCATGCGAGATTAAATATCTATCGTGTCAGCTAAAAAGGATTTTGTAATGTATGAAAAGTTTCTTATTTGGACCTTAAACATAGATTGACAGTGTTTGTTAGAATGCCTTGATTAAGGCGCTTCTAGCGAGACCCAAACCATGTTTGAAAACTACTGCATACCCACGAAAACCATGTTTGTATATTAATGATATTAATCTAGACTTTCTTCTTATTTGACTCCAATAGATTGAGAGTGTCAGTTAGAACCCCTTGATTGAAGCGGTAACAACCCGTGTTTGAAATTATAACAACACATTCGTGTGGTACAGTGCATTCTTTGAGGCCTCAAAAGCAGACGATTTTAAGTTTGTGAAATTCCACATATTGCACCTCAAAACATTGGTTGTGTATGCTCTTTAGAACCGTCACATTGCGGCAGTTCTAACGGATACCCACAATCTATGTCTTAGAGCAAAGATAAGGAAAAATGTAAACCCCATTTTATGTTTTTAGTTTAACGGCCCTTTCAATATAATTTCACTTATATCGAGCCTATCGTGAATCAGAAGTGGGCGAAAACTGGAGAACCCGATAAAAACTGTACGTCCGTTGCAACACTTGGCGTCTTACGTGCGTCCCGAGCCAGGCTCGAACCCACAGTGGTGAGAGACCTAATAATGAAGAGACAGCGCTCTTAAATGAAAACCACTTTATTTCTTTGAACAGCAATAAAAATATTCAAAAACTGATTTCTAAACCCGCGAATTTCATCATTACAACATCTGGCACCAGTCCTTTAAACAAAAAAATGTCTAATCAATCAACCATGACGTCCGGTTACCAGTCCGGCCACGTCACCGCAACAGTGCGTATACAAATCACATCTACAGGACAACGTTTTGATGTGTTATGAAACGAAAACTGAAATTGTTCTCAAAATGCAATTTCACGTCTTTCTTTAAGGGCATGTGAGCGTGCCCTTGGACAGTTTGAAACTGGTCGGCATACGGATGACGTTGCCGCTAATTTTGGGTGTCACGTGTCCACGATTAATCGTCTGTTGGAAGAGACAGGAGACGTGTTAAAGGAGACGTTATTGACCGTCGACGTAGCGGACGATCGAGGGTGACGTCAGCACGTCAAGATCGATCCATGCGCCTGCCGCATCTGCGAAACAGATTTCAGTCGGCAACTGTTACCTCTAGACAAACAAGAGGTCGCAACAACCGACGGATAAACGTTGACACTATACGTCGCCGTCTACGTACTGCAGGCGTTCCTATTGTGGCCCGATGTGGACGAGTTGACACAGGACGGAACGCTTTCGCTGGTGCAGGAAAAATGTAAACTTTGAGTCGGCGTCTGACAGACCCGGTATGAAGTGTTTTTTCAGTGACGACTCATGCTTCTGCGTTGATCACGTCGATGACTGTCTTCGTGTGTATAGACGTACAGGTGAAATGTATGCCGACGTTTGCGTCATCGAGAAGTGACAGAAAGGATGGAACAAACGTTGTGGTACATGTATGGGGATGTATCTCATATGCTGAGCGAACGCATCTGTTTTTTCTGAACTTTCAAGTTAATAGTCCTGGACGTGGACTTACAGTGCGATATTACATCGATCATGTGCTTCGGCCTCATGTGGTTCTCATATTTATTTATTTATTTATTTATTTATTTATTTATTTATTTATTTATTTTGCTAAGCATCCGGAGTATCGCTTCCATAGTGCTGTTCTTACTCAGATCTTTCTTCAAGTCAAAGGAATTCATGTTCTCGTCTGGCGCGCCCTCTCCCCCGATCTCGCTCCCATAGAGCATTTTTGGGATGAGTTGGGGAAACGTATCCACAACCAGCGAAGACAGCCTATGAACATCAATGAACTCCAGGCCGCGTTACCTGAAGAATGGAACAAGATGCCACATACATGTTTTTGTTTGTTTGATTTGAGGTTTAACGTCCCCGTCAACACTATTTAGGTCATTTTGGAGACGTCGCTTTCAATTTTGTGGGACTTTTACCCGATACTGAGATGAAATGACATCTCCTTGGCGCCCACTGAAACCAATAGTGTTTATAAGCATGGACGGGCCGACTCGCAACAATTTTCCTGGGCAGGCATTTATCAGTTGGCTTGTTAAGTCCATGAGACGTCGTTGTTCGGCGGTGGTAAACGCTGGCGCAAGTCATACCCGATATTAGAAGTGTCCAAGCACACAAACTATTGTTTATTCATTGTTAAAACTTTAAATTCAGCAACTTTCATGCAACTGTTTCAAGATATATTAAAATGAAATAGTTTTTTTTCGCGTTTCTTTTGCTGTTCAGTGGGGTTTAAAGAGTGTTCAATACTAGAGCTTGTTAACATGATGAACTAGAGCTGTCAGTGAAACTGACTAGGGCCCCGGCAGCGCTATCAGAGGAGTAGGAAAATTTGTGGACGGACAGACAGACAGACAGACGGACGGACAGAGTGATTACTATAGGGCACCCACACTTTCAGTGCGGGGCCCTAATGAGAACCATACGTTTCTATATCAAGGGCATTGTCTAATGGACTCGAAACTATTCAAGCTTGAGCCAGGCGTAATATTGACTGACCTCCAATATGCAGGACTTTGTATGGGATTTTTTTTCTCCCTACGATAAGTCTATTGAGCTTGTGCAAATTAAGTGACCGATTCAAATAAATGCCTTCCGTTATGCTACGGATGTTCATATGGTTTTTCTCCGGGTACTCCGTTTTTCGCCCACCACTGATTAACGATCGACTCGTTATGAGTGAAATAATCTTTAAAGGGCCGTAAAACCGAAACAAAAATGCCTTCCATTAAACCGATATCTCTCCTTCTTTTTACTGAATAAAAAACATTGTTTGCGGACAGTATTCTTGAATCGCCTAACAATCTATGTTTGTAGCGAATAAAAGAAAAACAAACAAAAAATAGCATATTTTTCAAAACACATTAAATATAGAAAACAAAAATAAAAAAAATAAGAAGTAGAATTTTTTTTTCAAAACTCATTAAAATATATTTATTAATCTGCTTAAGTTGTGGCTCACAACATTTTACACTAATGCCTCAATCGCACTGTTGCCTATTGCTAACTAGATTTGACTACTTTTATTTTTTTTTTTTTTTTCAAAAACGTAGCAGAACGACAATAGACGTAGCGAAACGTATTACATACGGCTACACCAGCCACACTCTTAGTTAGGTTTTACTATGTTTTTCAAAACGTTTGTTCAAATTGAGGTTTTATGTCTTGTTTGTTTGACTGGAGGTTTAACGTCCCCGTCAAAACCGTAAAGGTCATTTTAGAGACGTTGCTTCCAATTTTGTAGGACTTTTTACCGATATTGAGATGAGATGACATCTCAAGCCCTGCCGCCACCAATATGGTTGATAAGCATGGACGGTCCGACTCGCACCACATTGCCTGGGCAGGTTTAGATCCTGTAAGCGGTTTACCAGTACACTTGTGCGTGTCTGTATTAGCTCTGCGCGGAAGCACCATGCAGCCTAGACTGATATCAGTCCTAGATGTTAATGGTTTTGTCCATGCTTGCCACACTTTATCTTATGCCATCATGCCAGGCTAGATTTTATTTTATGCTGTCTAACATCAAATAGGGCTCAAGAGAGAGAGAGAGAGAGAGAGAGAGAGAGAGAGAGAGAGAGAGAGAGAGAGAGAGATTTAATTAGTAAGGGGAACAAGGGAAGGGGTATATTTTTATTCATCTAAGGATTACTTAATAAAAAAGTATCATTTCAACTGACTTTATAAGTCTACATGCAGCCCATCTATTTCTTCAAGCACCGATGCGCGTTGGGCTAGAAGTTGTTTGACCCATCAATACTATTTAGGCAATTTACGGAGACGTTGCTTTCAATTTTATGGGATTTTAACCCGACATTGAGATGAAATGACATCACAAGCCGAGCCACTCAAACTAAGGAAAAGGGTTCATTTGTTGGGATGGTCCGACTCCCACCATTTCACCTGTGCTAAGCGGTTTACCAGTTCTCATGAGCGATCGGTTTCAGCATGCTGTCCAATCCATTTCACTAAGCCATGATGGGCGGGTTTATTAAACATAGAAGAACGCCAATAAACGTAGGAAAATCGAAAATAAAAGTGCAGGCAATGATCAAGAATCGATACAATTAACCCACGACTCCCACAAGAGACCAAAAATGGAAAGAAACACAAACATTAAATAACAAGACCCTAATGGAAACATCAACAGGACAGTTACTTTCCCACAAAATGGCTATTGTGAGCGTACACAGGCTATACATGGCTAAAAACCCCTTGGAAAAGAGACGTACTTAAAGGTGGAAGAAATGCATTCAATATTACAAGCAATATACATGTACCTGAAGGTACTCTGCGTGTTAATACGCACGACCTACGGTTTCCTAAGGCTTAATAATTGCTACGTTTTATTCTACGTTTTATTACTTTTCGGTGGTGTATTGTAATTATTGCTAGGTGTGACTTCCCTACAAAACGGCGCAAAATTAATGTACATGTAACAAAACATAGCCCTCACAACGTTACAGTAAGACTGGGGCTTTACTCCGAACCACGTAACGCAGAGACACACAAGTTTACGAAATTCGCGTGTGTATGGCATTAAAGAAGATGCATACAAAACAAAGAATTTTTGTATTTTTCGTGAACGTAATGTTTGTAGGGCAGGACATATACATGTATTTAATGGGTATTGTGGGGCTTTATATATGTATAATATAATATATATGCCTCATAACTGGGTTGGTATTGTAGGGCTCTATATATGTATAATATATATACATGTATATGCCTCATATCTGGGAGTAGTATAGGGGTCTCTTTGACATCAATGACGACACAAGATCGTCGACAAGATGGCCGCCATTTTGACCTTGGATGACCCTCGATGACCTCTTTGAGGGGTGACGCGTTTAGTAGAAACGCCCTTTACCGCGGGAAGGTAGCTTCACGTCCTAGGGCATGGTCTCGTTCTTGCGCGGAAGCATCGTGCCGCCCGATCTATATCTCCAACCCCCGATGGGCGGGGGTGAGATACTTTCTATGAAAACATTAAGCTGACGACAATAACAAGAGGCTCAATAAGCCTAAACCGCTCACCTGAGGAACTTAAGTTTTAACAATTCACAGACTTGACTACTAAATCTGCTAATAGAATCCAGCCCATTGACCCTTACAGGATATAAGTCATCATTATTGCATTGCATTCCAAGTTTGACTTCTAGCTTCTATAGTTCCTGAGAAATCTTTGACGAAAATTTAACATTGGTCAAAATGGAGAGAAAGAAGAATGAAAGAACAGATGAACAAATAAGCTGAGAAAGCCCAATGTCTCTTACACAAAATAAGTCATCATTATTCTATTGAATACCAAATTTGATGCTTCTAGCTTTTATAGTTCCTGAGAAATCTTTGATTAAAAATTTAACATTGGTCTATTATCTCTATATGGAGAGAAAGAAGAATGAAGGAACAAATGAACCAGACTAGCTCCAAAACCTAATGCAGCCTTTCCCCTTGCCCAATGGTGCTACACATAAAATTTAAACAAGATTGGTCGACTGCTTTCTGAGATATGCTTCATTGAAAGTGTGGACGAAGGATGGACGGACGACAGACGACGGACTCCGGAACCTTGGTATACTATCGGCTCACTGGAGCCTTTGGCTCAGATGAGCTAAAAATTCAAGTCGCTATTTCTGTCACAACATTTTCCCTACGTTAAGTCTATGGGCAAATTTTTTTGTCTCTCAAGGTCACGTAACTCCGAGGTCAATATTCCGATTCGGCCCAAAATCGAACTTAACCGAGATTTTATGCCTGTCCACGTTACCTGCAAGTTTGAAGCTGATATGAATAAAAATAAAGTTGCTATCGTGGTCACAACGTATTTTTTATGCTCAAGGACAGGTAACTCCAAGGCAAATAATCCGATTCGGCCCAAAATCGAACTTAACCGAGATTTTATGTCTGTCCTCGTTACCTGCAAGTTTGAAGCTGATCTGAAAAAAATTCAAGTCGCTATCGTAGTCACAACATTTTCCCTATGAAAAGTCTATGGGCAAATTTTTTTGTCGCTCAAGGTCATGTAACTCCGAGGTCAATATTCCGATTCGAACTTAACTGAGATTTTATGCCTGTCCACGTTACCTGCACGTTTGAAGCTGATCTGAATAAAAATAAAGTTGCTATCGTGGTCACAACGTATTTTTTTATGCTCAAGGGCAGGTAACTCCAAGGCAAATAATCCGATTCGGCCCAAAATCTAACTTAACCGAGATTTTATGTCTGTCCTCGTTACCTGCAAGTTTGAAGCTGATCTGAAAAAAGTTCAAGTCGCTATCGTAGTCACAACATTTTCCCTATGTTAAGTCTATGGGCAAATTTTTTGTCGCTCAAGGTCACGTAACTCCGAGGTTAATATTCCGATTCGGCCCAAAACCGAACTTAACCGGGATTTTATGCCTGTCCTCGTTACCTGCAAGTTTGAAACTGATCTGAATAAAAATAAAGTTGCTATCGTGGTCACAACGTATTTTTTCATGCTCAAGGGCAGGTAACTCCAAGGCAAATAATCCGATTCGGCCAAAAATCGAACTTAACCGAGATTTTATGCCTGTCCTCGTTACTAGCTACAGTGATGACAACATTTTCCCCATGTTAAGTCGATAGGCAATTTTTCGGGCGCTCAAGGGGACGTAACTCTTGAGTGAATTATCTGATTCGGCCCAAAATCGAACTTGACCGAGATTTTATGCCTGTACTGGTTATCTGCAAGAATGAAGTCGATCAGAAAAAAATTGACGGAGCTTGAGTGATGACAAGCTTTTTCCTATGTGAAGTCTATGGGAGCTAGATGTTGCCATGGCAACCAGAGTTCCACTCAGATCTGCCTGAAAACCTAATGAAGCCTTTCCACTTGCCCAATAATGCGACACATGAAATTTGATCAAAGTTGGCCAAGTAGTCTTTAAGATATACATTTTTGAAATTCCCATTAACCCTAATGCAAAAACACACAGTGGCAGGTGACTCCTAAGTGAATGATCCGATTCTGCCAGTTATCGAACTTGACCAAGATTTCATGGCTGTGCTGGTTATCTGCAAGAATAAAGCCAATCTGAAAATAATTGAAGCAGCTACGGTGATGACAACATTCTCCCCATGTTAAGTCAATAGGCAATTTTTTCAACGCTCAAGGGAACGTAACTCCTGAGTGAAGGGCACGTAACTCCTGAGTGAATAATCCGATTCAGCCCAAAATCGAACTTGATCGAGATTTCATGCCTGTCCTCGTTATCTGCAAGAATGAAGTCGATCAGAAAAAAATTGACGGAGCTAGAGTGATGACAAGCTTTTTCCTAATTCCCATTAACCCTAATGCAAAAACACACAAGGGCAGGTAACTCCTAAGTGAATGATCCGATTCTGCCAGTTATCGAACTTGACCAAGATTTCATGGCTGTGCTGGTTATCTGCAAGAATAAAGCCAATCTGAAAATAATTGAAGCAGCTACGGTGATGACAACATTCTCCCCATGTTAAGTCAATAGGCAATTTTTTCAACACTCAAGGGCACGTAACTCCTGAGTGAATAATCTGATTCAGCCCAAAATCGAACTTGATCGAGATTTCATGCCTGTCCTCGTTATCTGCAAGAATGAAGACAATCAGAAAAAAATTGACGGAGCTAGAGTGATGACAAACTTTTTCCTATGTTAAGTCTATGGGAGCTATTTGTTGCCATGGCAACCAGAGTTCCCATCCGATCTGCCCGAAAACAGTATGCAGCCTTTCCTTCTACCTGATAATGCTTCACATGAAATTTGATCAAGATTGGCCCACTGGTTCCGGAGATATACTTCTTTGAAAGTGTGGACGACGGACGACGACGGACGACGACGGACGACGGACGCCGGCTCGTGGTATACTAATACCTCACATGAGCCTTCGGCTCAGGTGAGCTAAAAATGCAGGTTATAATTCTCCTGTATGGTCTTTTGCGACGTGTCAAAGGCTTTTGACCGCGTTTGGCACAGAGGCCTATTGTTTAAACTAAGACAACACGGAATTTCTGGCCTTCTACTTAAATGGATTTCTGATTATCTTAATAATCGATCACAGAGAGTGGTGATCAGGTCTTGCACGTCTTCAGCCAAGAATGTCAATGCCGGAGTGCCTCAAGGGTCAGTGCTTGGCCCACTCCTTTTTCTAATTTACGTAAATGATATAGCAGATTCTTTACTTAGTTTGACTAGATTATTTGCAGACGACAGCTCTCTGTATTATTCAGCCTCTACAGTCAGTGATCTAGAAGGAATTATAAATCATGATCTATTATGTCTCTCTGCCTGGGCCAAACAGTGGCTGATTAACTGCAATCCCTCAAAAACTGAAGCTATTCTGTTTACTCTTAAAAAGACATACAACCTTCCACAAATTGTTTTCGATGGAATACAAATTAACTTTGTAACAGATCACAAACACCTTGGTTTAACGTTTAACATCACTGGAAAATGGCACACACACATAGAAAACATAGTTGCTAGTGCATCCAAAATTATTGGCATTATGAGAAAACTAAAATTTTCGTTCCATAGGCCAGCTCTTAATCAAATCTATATGGCTTATGTTCTTCCAATCTTAGAATACTCCTCTGTAGTATGGGACAACTGTACAGTTCTCGAAGCAAACACCCTAGAAAAACTTCAGAATGAAGCTGCTAGGATAGTAACAGGTTTGACAAGATCAGTCTCCTTAGAAAATCTTTACCATGAGTGCGGCTGGGTTCCCCTTAGATTGAGACGACAGGAACAAAAAATGTCATTTATGTACAAAGCGGTCAATGGTCATACCCCAGATTATATTTCCGAACTAATACCGTCCTTTGTCAGAGAAACAACAAACTATCCTTTAAGAAATCAAAACAACCTAGCTGTTCCCTTTACTCGTACTGAAATTTCGCGAAAATCCTGTATCCCATCTTCAGTTTCCCTCTGGAATTCCCTAGATGAAAACATCCGGTCTGCAAGCAGCTTATCACAATTTAAAAACCACCTAAAACACCTTCGACCAAATGCCAATGATGTAGTACCGCCTTTCTATCTCACCGGAGATAGATATAATTCCGTTATGCATGCCAGAATACGAAATAAGTGCAGTAATCTCAAAAATGATTTATTTAACAATCATCTCTGCCCCACACCTATATGTGACTGCAATCGAGGAACTGAGGACGCCGAGCACTTCTTCTTTAAATGTTCATTTTACCAAGAAAAGCGCATTGACCTATTTCAAGCAACACGACGGTTCCATCCACTAAATGTTAACAAACTTATTTATGGCAATCCGAACTTGTCAAATAATGATAACACTTGTATTTTTATAGCTGTTCAGAATTACATCAAATCAACCAGAAGATTCACTGCCGACTTTCCCCAAACTGAAAGTTAACGTATACAATCGTTTTAAAAGGAATTATACCTTTAGAGCTTTACCTTCACGCTGAGGCTCCTGGCAAACCAAATTTATTCACACACACACACACACACACACACACACGCACGCACGCACGCACGCACGCACACACACACACACACACTTATTTATGTTATCTATTTTTCTTACTATTTATTTAGCTGTTGTATACGTTTGTTACATGTCATCTTTTTAGAATGTTGCATTGTTTGCCACTGTCATGTGAATTTAAATTTTAGTTGTGATATTGTAGGGGAAGGGTCGTAACTGATGTTGGTAGAACTCGTGACCCAACCCCTTTGCTTTGTTTGTATGCAATAAAATACTATTAAACAAAAAAAAAAAAGGTTATAATTCGTCCTTAGGCTATCAGCGTCACACAATGAATTTAAATGGGTAAACCATTTGATTAATACGTCGGCTGATCCAGGGTGATATTTGTGTATTAAAGAATATATATTCATGCACATACGCCTAGCGACCCTTTTTGGGGGACATTGGCAAACGTTCTCTGCCATTTCAAGACTAAATGGGACGGTGTAGATCCTGATGCGACCCGAACTTTGCAAATAGCCTTTTCCTATAAATATCTATTCATGCGCATACGCCTAGCGACCATTTGTCGGGACATTTGCAAACAGTGTAGACCTTAGACCACGGGGAGTTAGCGTCACGTCCTAAGGCATAGGGTCTCGGACATTCGTTCCGGGTATCCTTAGGCAAGTTTATTCGCCAGTATTCCATGTCAACTGCAAATTCGAACAATTAGTGGCCCGTTTCTTTTTACTCAAACGCAATTTAATTTCTCATATTGATCACCTTTAACCAACATATGCTTAGCGGCTCCTCTGTTTTTGGGGCATAAGCGAACAGTGTAGGTCCTGATTAGAAGCCGCTGTTCCCCTAGGTCTTCGCTGTGCGATTTTTGCATAATTTACCGCTAAACCTAATACCGCTTCAATAGGTTATAAAACATTCCATACCGGAATATTCCCTTTGTCATAGATGGGTCAGACCAACTGAATGGGGGAAAAGTATTAAAATCGTGTAGGCCCTGATCAGACACCGCAGTTCCCGAACTAGCTATTCACTGCACGCATTTTGCAAAACGGAGTGGCTATTTGCAGTCAACTGCAGATAGCCAAAAAACGTTAAAATGGCTATTTGCAGTCATTCTATTAGCGTTAAAAAGGCCACCTGGAGATGTTCAAATATTTTTAAATGGAACTGGCCTCTGCGGCCTAGTAGTTAATTAGAGCTCTGACTCTTATTCATTAAGACTGTCGCCGTTATGGCTATGTTTGTTTGATTTGATGTTTTACGTGCTCTGCAACACTACTTAGGACATTTTGGAGACGTTACTTCCATTTTAGTGCGAGTTTTCCCGCAGATAGAGACGATAAGACATCTCAAGCCTATGACACCTATAGGGCCTAGGACGCACCGACTCGCACCACTTGGCCTTAGCAGGCTAGTTCTTCTAAACGGTTTACCAGTACTCATGTGCAGGCAGTTTCTGCTCAGGATGGAAGCATCATACAGCCAACCTATTTCTCCAACCCGCGATGGCCGGGGACTATAAAATGGCTATATAGAGTCTATATTTTGTGTGACCATATGACACCTATAGTTTTAAATCACGTTTTTGTTTCACTGTTTAGCAATGTATGTTCACTGCTTATTTAAATGAAATATTTAATTTGTAAAGCCCATGAGAGGTTGGTGGGGAGTGGGGGCGGGGGTGAGGCAAAGGTGACGTGTGTCTTGCGTCTCTTGGGCGTCCATCTGGTATTGGCTTACAGTTGGTTAAGATAATGGTAGAGAGGGTATGATGTTATTTCTTCTGATGATGTTATTTCTTCTGTTTCTACACTTCCATTCGTTTTCCTCTTACTCCTCCGTCTCTCATTTTCATCTCTGCTATCTCTTCTATCTCTGTCCTCCCTTTCTAAGGGACAGGACACAAAATTACTCACTGAATGAGACCGTCCAATGCATATAAGCCTTTTGGTTTCATTGGTCGGCAGGACTTGAGTTGTCATTTCATCTCAATGTCGCCGGGTAAAAGTCCCACAAAATTGGAAGCAACGCCTCCAAAATGACCTAATTGGTGTTGACGGGGACGTTAAACCTCAATTCAAACAAACAAATGTTCCGCAACCCCCCCCCACCCCCACCCCCTCGCCCATCGGGGCTTGGAGAAATAGAATGCGCTGCATGGTGTACACCAGACACTCAATGTGCCGGTAACGTCTAAGTAACGTCGATGCAATGTAGTGGCAAACACTCACTATAAAATGAACGGCCTTGGTGTGGTATTTAACCATTATCATGCTGGACAAGTCAACCCTACCTTTGCAAACAATATATATTCAGACCAGGAAGCCATCTGATCAGGATCTACAGTGTTTGTCATGAAGAAGTGAACTGTATAAATACAATAAATGGAGTAATGTCATTCTATGATATTCTGCAATGGGTGTGGCTAAAATAATTGTAATTGTTGTGGTATTTAACACTTATAATGCTCTTTAAGGCAAACGCTTCCTTTGCAAACAATGTCGATTCAGATCAGGAAGTCATCTGATCAGGATCTGCAGTGTTTGTTATGAATTTGTGAATAGAATGCAGAAAACCATTTTTTAAAAAATAATGACTGTATGGGCTGCATATACTGAGTGATATCAATTTTCACTGAAAATTTAAAGCCTTTGTTTTAATTTGTAGGGGCAATATTAACTCGTTGTTTCATTATATTTTTCTCGACTGTTTTAACCCCTTAAGATGCCAATCACAACAATTGTCATCTGAGTTGCTGTGTGCTGATTACATTAAAAAGTCATTGTTGTAAACAGTGTGGATCCAGATCAAACTGCTGGTAACAATCTGATCGGGGTCACGCTGTTTGCTTGTATGCCTAAATATTATTTTAGACTGCAAAAATGTGAAATAGATGAGATACGCAGACGACATTTTCAGTTGCAGTTTTTCTGAGCACCTCAAGGGTTGAATTAATAAATGTCATCAATAGGATTATAATACCTTTCAAAAGTATTACAATAGATATGCGGTCAACATAACAGCCCCCGGGGGTCTCCACACGCCTTTATACAAACACAATTGTAGAATGAAACACACCATGAGAAAACGGTCTTTGCGAAGAGCTGCTCAAATACCATGTACTGATTACGCATAAAGAGTTTCCTATTTTCCTGTGTGACCCATATTAAAGAAACCACCGAAAGAAAAGATTTATCATTACAACATGGACATATTGGACATATTTACAGAATTTGAAGTTTGACATGCACATTTATATCACACATATAGTGAAACTTTCACCGCCAAAAAGTGGAAGTTTTCAGATACTAAATTTTGATATTTTTCTTACTCTGCTCCAAACATAAGATTGTAGGAACTCGTTAGAACCGCCTCGGCGAGGCGGCTCTAATTTGTTACTTACTGTGTGTGTCACTTGTATCTGTTAATTTTGGATGGCAATATGGCCATTTTGTGGGAAAGTAACTGTCCTTGTGACCTTCCTTTGTTTGGGTTTCCATTATGGTCTGGTCGCTTGGTGTTTGTATTTCTTTCCCTTTGGTGTCTTTTATGGGTGGAGTAAGTTAATTGTATCAATTCCTGATCTTTGTTTTACTTCCACTCTAATAAGGACCCACAATATATGTTTTGACTAGAAGTAAGATAAAAAGTGTATCAATAGGAGCTTTTTTCGTGACGTACTTCCGGTTCTAAAAATAGAACGGGAAAAGCCCTGGCCGTCATCTGTCGTATTGCTTCAAAGGCAGTGGGACAGTTAAAGTGTTAATTACATCGTAAAACAGTGGAATTCTTTTAAACTTTTGGGGAATTCTAATGTAAGATAATGGGAGAAACACCGATATGCTGCCAGATGTGAAATTTCGCATTACGAAAATGATATATTGTACATATTCTCTCTCTCTCTCTCTCTCTCTCTCTCTCTCTCTCTCTCTCTCTGTCTCTCTCTCTCTCTCTCTCTCTCTCTCTCTCTCTCTCTCTCTCTCTCTACGCTACGTCAACCGACATGTAGCGTGTCAACAACGTCGTGTCTACATCAAACCAACCGTTCAAAGCGATGCACTGAATTTGACATTGCAACGTCGATGAAACGTCACAACGTTTCGTTGGCGATAATACGGGGTTGCTTAATAAAATGTCATTTGCCCAGTGCTCTGACCCATCAAGACTCAGTGGGATTGGAACATTAAATTCAAAACAAACGCAGAACACCCTTTCAGAGCATAAGAATGTTAAACACTCCTTCGCAAGTGCAAGATTGTACAGTAAAATCTGGTAGATTTGTAGATTGGTTCAACCTGCCCAGCCCTTAGGTCTACATTAACCCATTTGGTACCGGAAACCCCAAAAGGGGTAAGTGACAAACAGTGCAGGCCCAGATCAGACGCCGCAGAACGCGGCGTCTGATCAGGGCTATATACTGTTTGCAAAAAGTTCGGCCATTTTCCAAATAACTTTTGAAGAAAACACAACCTTACACCCCTAAATTCTGAAAATGACTCCTGCTATATATAAGGAGGAAGAATCCATTTGGTACAAAAAGGGTTATGGGCTTCTTGGATACAGGGTTCAGTCAAACCATCTCAACGGTCACGTGCCATTGAAGTGAGTTGGAGTGGTTGTCGACGGCATGACGTCGAGCCAACGTTGACTCGACGTCCGTTTGAAAGTCCACTCATTGGTTGTTTTTTTTTTTTTTTTTTTCGACTGTCAGTATGTTTATTTGTCTAACAGTCCGTCCGTTCGTCTGTTAGTCAGTCATTCAGTCAGTCGGTCTGTGTGTCGTCTGTCTGTCTACTGTCAGTTTGTCAGTCAAACCCCTCTCTGTCTCTCTCTGTCTCTCTCTGTCTCATGCCAACAGTCATGTGACAATGAAGTGGGTTGGAGTGGGTGTCGACGGCATGACGTCGAACCAACATTGACTCAACGCCCCTCCGTCAGTCCACTCATTAGTTTATTTCGACTGTCAGTATGGACATTTAAATTGCACAGATAGATAGATAGATAGATAGATAGATAGATAGATAAGATAGATAGATAAATAGATAGATAGATAGATAGATAGATAGATAGATAGATAGATAGATAGATAGATAGATAGATAGATAGATAGATAGATAGATAAAACGAAAGTTGCGCAAAACTTATTTTGTGAATAACGGTATCTCAAGCCATTGACATGGGTCATTCACGAAAAGATTTTCGTCAATTAAAAACGGATTTAGGATAAATGAATTTCGGTATAGAAAGTAAAATATCATTCTTTCCTTCTCGAGGCAATATTTCAATGAAAACGGGTATATCTTCTCTCAAAATGTCTGAATATTGTTAGCGTTTTAAGTTCCGCCAATACATTTGAATAGCAATGGCCGTTTCAATTGACGGCCAGTACTTTGCGCATGCGCAAGGATGACGTCATAAACGGAATTCCTAAAACCTCCTATACAAACTGGAAGAAAAATAAACAAATTACACTGATTATTCTGCTACTGTAGGGGGCTTGTATGATAGCGAAATGATACAGTGTTGCCAATGCCCCCCTTGGGTCCAAATTGGCTATGCCCATGGGCCTAGAAGCTACCATAGACTTAAAATTGAAAAAAAAACAAAAAAAAAACTTAAAATTGAAAAAAAAAAAAATCAAAATCTTCTTCCCTGAAACCATAAGGCCCAGAGCTTAGGTATTTAGCATGTAGCAACGTCGAGTAGTCGCCTATATGAATCCTGCCAATCATGCCCCTTGGGATCCAAATTGGTCAAATCCTGTGGTCCCTTAACTCCAATAAACTTTTAATGGAAAAAAGCTTCAAAATCTTCTTCTCTGAAACCACGAAGTACAGACCTTAGATATTTAGTATATAGTAACATAAAATGGTCGCCGATATAAATCCTGCCAAACATGCCTAGGGCTCATCAGCTCCTATTGACTTATACTAGAAAAAAAGTTCAAACATCTTCTCGGAAACCATACGGCCGAGAGCTTAGATTTTTAGCTCACCTTACCGAAGGTCATGGTGAGCGTTTGTGACTGTGAGATGTCCCGGCGTCGTCGTACGTCGTCCGTAAACTTTTCTTGTTAACACTCTAGAGGCCACAGGTTTAGTCCAATCATGATCAGAATGATTTTCATGACACTATCTCGGCAGGGTTTGAATATGGGTCATGTCGGGTCAAAAAGTAGGTCAAAACGTCAAATAATAGAAAAACCCTGATAACACTCTTGAGGCCACAATTCGAGTCCAATCCTCATCAAACGTACTCAGAATGATCATCTCGACAAAACCTGCGTCAAGTTCGAAAATGGGTTATGTCAGGCTTAAAAGTAGGTTAGTAGGTCAAATCATAGCAAAACCTTGTTAACAATTTAGAAGTCACAATTTTGGTCCAATCATTATCAGTTTTGCTCAGAATGATCACCATAACAATATCTAGGTTAGGTTCGAATACGGATCCTGTTGGGTCCAAAAGTAGGTCAGTAGATCAAATCATAGAAAAACCTTGTTGACACTCTGGAGGCCACCGTTTTGGTCCAAATATCATTCGACTTGCCCAGAATGATAATCATAATAATATCTAGGTCAAGGTCGAATGTGGGTCATGTCGGGTCAAAAAGTAGGTCAGTAGGTAAAATCGTAGAAAAAAATCTTGCTAACACTCTAGAGGCCAGAGTTTTGGTCCAATCATCATCAACTTGCTCAGAAAGATCATCATAACAATATCTAGGTTAGGTTCGAATATGGGTCCTGTTGGGTCAAAAAGTAGGTCAGTAGATCAAATCATAGAAAAACCTTGTTAACACTCTAGAGGCCAAAGTTTTGGTCCAATTACCATTCAACTTGCCCAGAATGATCATCATAATAATATCTAGGTCAAGTGCGAATATGGGTCATGTCGGGTCAAAAAGTAGGTCAGTAGGTCACATCATGGATAAAAAACCTTGTTAACACTCTAGAGGCCACACTTTTGGTCCACTCATCATCAACCTTTCTCAGAATGATCGTCTCGACAATATCTAGGTTATGTTCGAATATGGCTCATGTGGGTCAAAAGGAGTTCAGTAGGTCAAATCATAGAAAAACTTTGTTAACACTCTAGAGGCAGCAATTTTATTCTAATCATCATCAACCTTGCTCAGAATGATCATCTTGACAATATCTAGGTCAATTTCGAATATGGTTCATGTGGGGTCAAAAAGTAGGCCAGTAGGTATAATCATAGAAAAACCTTGTCAGCACTCTTGAGGCCACAGTTTTTCGTCCAATCTTCATCAAACTTGCTCAGCATTGTAATACCTTGGTCAGGAGGGGTATTTTATGAATAGAGTGGTACCTTTTACAAAGGGACACCCCTTGTCAACATTGGTAGTTAGACTGAGTCTGTTCATGTCCGTCTGGTGCACTAGGACCTGACCCTCAATGTCCACAAGGTACCCAGATAGTGATATACAGGCCAGCTCTTTATCGTCAAAGGGTTCCACCACTCAGCCGCACACACACACACCCTAACATTCACCACGCGTCATTGTTAGTAAGACTGAGCCCGTTCATCTCTGTCTGATGGAGTAGGACCTGACCCTCAATGTCACAAGGTGCCCAGATAGTGACATATACGTCAGCTCTGTATTGTCAAAGGGATCGCCCCCCCCCCCAAGCCTGCACGGACACCATGGGTCATTGTTAGTGAGACTTAGCCCGTTCATCTCCGTCTGGTGCACTAGGACCTGACCCTCAATGTCTACAAGGTGCCCTGATAGTGACATACAAGTCAGCTCTGTATCGTCAAAGGGATCCACCCCCAACCCCTTTCACCTTCACCACGAGGCATTGTCAGTTGGACTGAGCCTGTTCATCTCCGTCTGGTGCACTAGGAACTGACCCTCAATGTCCACAAGGTGCCCAGATAGTGACATACAAGTCAGCTCTGTATTGTCAAATGGATGGATACCCCCCCCCCCCACTGTCACCATGAGTTATTGTTAGTTAGTTAGAATGAGCCGGTTCATTTCCGTCTGGTGCACTAGGTCCTGACATGTGCCCAGATAGTGACATGCAAGTCAGCGCTGACTTCTTCCTAAAAAAACAAAACAATTTTGAAGGAATGTTCCATGAGTGCCACTCTGACAATTTTCCAATCCAGAAAAAAATATATAACCCTGAAAATGACTTGCGTTCCTAAATAGCTAGATTGATTTTGAAATAATTTCACAGAATCGTTCCTTGGGCCACTGTCAGCCAAAAATTGTTCAAACCGTCCACTCTACTTAATATTACCTACCATAAGGATCAGCTGAGCGATCCAGGGCCATCATGGCCCTCTTATTTGAATGGAAATGATGTATATTTTCCTTATTTCTAGTCTAAACATAGATTGAATGTGCTCGTTAGAACAGACTCAAGAGGCGGTTCTAACGTGTACCCACAATCTATGTGTTTGCACCAAAATAAGGAATGGTAATAATTACCCCTTAAACCCCGCTTTTCTCTATATAAAGTGGGGTTTAGAGGAGCCATAATTTCATGGACTTGTTAACCTGATGCGAAGAGCACACAACGAAGACTATGAATAGACAGCGCGGATGCGCAGACTGATCTGAATTTCGATGGGCGCATGTGTAAATGGCAGGAATATAAAATGACTGCAAATAGCCATTTTAACGTTTTTTGGCTATTTGCAGTTGACTGCAAATAGCCATTTTAACGTTTTTTGGCTATCTGCAGTTGACTGCAAATAGACATTTTAACGTTTTTTGGCTATTTGCAGTTGACTGCAAATAGACATTTTAACGTTTTTTGGCTATCTGCAGTTGACTGCAAATAGACATTTTAACGTTTTTTTGGCTATTTGCAGTTGACTGCAAATAGACTCTTCCTTTGCAAAACTTAACGCTAAACCTCATACCGTTTATATCGGAAATGGAACACTCCATACCGGAATATTCCCTTTGTCATAAATGGTTTGGACCGATTGATGGGGGTAAAGTATTAACAAAATTTAAAGCTTTTTTATGACTATTATGTTATTGCGGACATAAATTTGCAAATAGCCTCTTCCTATAAAATATCTATTCATGCGCATACGCCTAGCGACCCTTTTTCGGGACACTGGGACATTACCAACTTCAAAGGAAGGACAAACAGGCGAAATCAGTCCGATTTTGTTTGGATACTAAATAATTCATTCGACTTAAATGGTTTTACGAAACAATCTACGAAAAAGAAAAATCACAGTTCTAACCGTACCTTAAATCCTAATTTATAGAGCTATCAGATTAATTGATTGATTGTATGGGGTTTAACGACACGACAACACTTGTGGGTCATTTTGTTGTGTCTCCCAGAGAAAGAGACTGTATCCTTATTTTATCCACGGCCCCCGCCCATTGGGGCTTGAAGAAATAAATGGGCTGCATGATGCCGTCACACAGAGCTGAATTTCGCCCGAACACGAGTACTGGTAAACCGCTTAGAGGATCAAAGCCTGCCCGGGCAATGCGGTGTGAGTCCGACCGTCCATGCTTATAAACCTTTTTGGATTCATTGGGCGACAGGGCTTGAGATGTCATTTCATCTCAATGTCGCGTAAAAGTCACAAAGTTGGAAGCAACGTCTCCAAAATGACCTACATAGTGTTGACGGGGACGTTAAACATCAAATCAAACAAAACTTATTATATCCTGACAGCAGTATCTCCATTCGGGTGGTCAGAAATTAATAAAATTAGTATCAAATAAAAATTTAAGCTCCATTTAAAAATATATTATTTTTTTATTTATTTATTTTGATTTTGGTTTTACGGCTCTTTCAAGATTATTTTATTCATATCAAGCCGATCGTTAATCAGAGGTGGGCGGAAACCGGAGTACCCGGAGAAAATCACCTAATTGTGCGTTGCGGAACTTGGCGTCTCACATGTGACCCGAGCGAGGCTCGAACCCACAGCGACGAGAGACCTAATGATTAAGAGTCAGCGCTCTTATCCACTAGGCCACGGAGGCCCGTCCTAAAAAAAAAAAAAAGATTATTAAAAATATATTTCATTTTTAACATTTTTGGGGGTCCGTTTTTTTAAGTCAGTCTGTCCGGGAAATTATCGGATTGTGTTCTGGATGTTGGGGTAGTTGTGCATTTTCATAATATCTCGGTTTGTGGAGATCACTAATTGATAACAATTGTATCTGTTAAAACTGTAAGCTCAATTCTTAAAGAATATTTAAAAAAAAAAATATTTTTATTCACCTCATTGAGGCAGTTCTAATCGACCCGGCTTGTGTCCAGGATGTTGGGGGTATTGGTTCGTTTTCCTTAATATATCGACTTGTGAAAACGAAAAAAAGAATGTACACCCCGTGTAAATCCTACTTTTCTCTGCATAAATTTGGATTTACATGGGTTTTCATTACACGGCTTTCAATGATGTCACACATGTTGCTGCTCACAAGATGGACACTGCCATTGATTTTATGATGAATTCAGACTTAACATATTCTATGAAACCAAATTTTGCACTTACGATTATCAAAGCAAATCATGATATCACTACACTCAGGCATTTTGCAGAAGCACCAGACTGTAATTTTTACGATTTTACAAGTGAAGAAATGAATGAATCCTGTATTAGTATATTTTTCTTTCGGAAACGCTGAAATTTTTCCATTTTCCAAACATTCAACTAAATGCTGTCTCATTTTTTACAAGTCGTATATTATTCTAGTGTTAAATGAGTCTGGAGCAAACGTTCGCTATTGCAAAACGCCCGCAATCATTAGAATTCGGTTGTTGTTGAAAAGGGGTATACATTTGTTCCTTATTTCTGCTCAAAAACATAGTAGTTGGTGGGTACTCGTTGAAACCGTCTCGCCGTTCTATGGAGTTCGTATACGCTCTGTTTAGAGAAGAAATATGAAACAAGAGGACCATGATGGTCCTATATCGCTCACCTGAGCTAAGAGATTAACATGTAGGTGCCGGGCCGGTGCAATTTTTGGACCCAGGTCTATAATTTGAACAATCTAAGCAGAGGTCCACTGGTTTTCCCTATATAAGCATATGGAAAACCAGTTGGCCCAAGCATGGGGGATTTTTTGGCCCCAGGGCTATAATTTGAACACTCTTGGTAGATGTTTACTAGATGAAGCTTCATACCAAATATCAAGGACCTTGGCCTTCTGGTTTCAGACAAGAAGATTTTTATATGATTTCCCAAGTATAAGCCTATATAAAACCAGTGGGCCTGGGGGCAGGGCCATTTTTGGCCCTAGGGCTTTAATTTGAAAAATCTCGGTAGAGGTCCACTAGATGAAGCTTCATACCAAATATCAAAGACCTGGGTTTTCTGGTTTTAGACAAGATTTTTAAAGGTTTCCCCAATATAAGCCTATGTAAAACCAGTGGGCCCCAGCGCCGGGGCATTTTTGGCCCAAGGGCTATAATTTGAACAATCTTGGTAGGTCAATCAAATGAAGCTTCATATCAAATATCAAAGACCTGGGGCTTCTAGTTACAGGGAAGAAGATTTTTAAAGGTTTTCCCTATATAAGCCTATGGAAAACCATATGACCCCTGGGCGGGGTCATTTTTTGCCCCGGGGCTATAATTTGAACAATCTTGGTAGAGGTCCACTAGATGAAGCTTCATACCAAATATCAAAGACCTCGGCCTTCTGGTTTCAGAAAAGAAGATTTTTAAAGGTTTTCCCTACATAAGCCTATATAAAATCATTGAGCCCCGGGGCGGGGTCGTTTTTGGCCCCAGGGTTATAATTTGAACAATCTTGGTAGAAGTCCACTAGATGAAGCTTCATACCAAATATCAAAGACCTGGGCCTTCTGGTTTCAGACAAGAAGATTTTTGAAGGTTTTTCCCTAGCCTATGAAAAACTAGTGGGCCCCGGGGCGGGGTCGTTTCTGGCTTAGGGCTATAATTTGAACAATCTTGGTAGAGGTCCACTAGATGAAGCCTCATACCAAATATCAAAGACCTAGGCCTTCTGGTTTCAGAGAAGAAGATTTTTAAAGGTTTTTTCGTATTTTCCCCTTTTTGTTGCCATGGCAACCAGAGTTCTGCATGGAATAGAATTCTTTGAACAACTTTGAGAGAGGACCACCTAAGGATCATTTCTGCCACGTTTGGTTAGAATCTGTTCAGTGGTTTAGGCGGAGATGTTGTTTTAAAGAAACTGTGAACGGACGGACGGACATAAGGACGGACGACAATGGCGACGACGGACAGTGACTGATCACAATAGCTCCCCCGGAGCCTTAGGCTCAGGTGAGCTAAAAATCAAAGGCCTTGGCTTTGCAGTTTGAGAGAAGAAGATTTTTAAAGATTTTCTCTATATAAGCCCATGTAAAACCAAAGGGCCCCGGGGCGGGGGCATTTTTGGCCCCAGCACTATAATTTGAACAATCTTGGTAGGGGTCCACTAGATGAAGCTTCATACCAAATAGCAAAGACCTGAGCCTTGCGGTTTCAGAGAAGAAGATTTTTTAAGTTTTCGGTGAAAAAAAATATTTTTGGCTCATGTGACTTTTATGTGCAACGGACCGGAACCATTTGAACAACTTTGAAAGGGGACCACCTAAGGATCATTCCTGTGAAGTTTGGTCAAAATCCGATCAGTGGTTTAGGAGGAGATGTCGTTTGAAGAAATTGTTTACGCACGGATGACAGACAAAAAGTGATCCTAATATAAAACACAAGAGGGCCATAATGGCCCTGGATCGCTCACCTGATCCATAGTGTAACAAGTGGGCCCAAGAGATGGCCATTATTGGCCCAAGGACTTTAATGTGCATAATGTTGAAGAAGGTCTTAAAGGTGAAGCGTCATACCAAGCATCAACAAAGGCTATAATTTGAACAATCTTGGCAAAGGTCCACTAGATGAAGCTACACATCAAATATCAAAGACCTGGGCCTTGCGGTTTCAGAGAAGAAGATTTTTTTAACGATATTCCCTACATAAGCCTATGCAAAAGCAAGTAGCCCCGGGGCTATATAAATCTATGTAAAATCAAAGGGCCCCGGGGTGGGGGCATTTGTGGCCCCAGGGCTATAATTTGAACAATCTTGGTAGAGGTCCACTAGATAAAGCTCCACACTAAATATCAAAGGCCTTTGCCTTGCAGTTTCAGAGAAGATTTTTAAAGATTTCCCTATATAAATCTATGTAAAACCAAAGGGCCCTGGAGCGGGGACATTTTTCGTATCAGAGCTATAATTTGAATAATCTTGATAGAGGTCCACTAGATGCAGCTTCATACCAAATATCAAAGACCCAGACCTTGTGGTTTCAGAGAAGAAGATTTTTAAAGATTTTCCCAATATATGCCCATGTAAAACCATAGGGCCCCAGAGCGGGGGCATTTTTGGCCCAAGGGCGATAATTTTAATAATCTTGGTAGAGGTCCATTATATGAAGCTTCATACCAAATATAAAAGTCCTGGGCCTTTTGGTTTCAGAGAAGAAGATTTTTAAAGATTATCCCTATATAAGCCTATGTAAAACCAAAGGGCCCCGGGGCGGGGCCACTTCTGGCCCCAGCACAATCAATTGTATCATCTCGGTAGGGATCCTTTAGAAGAAGCTTCATACCAAATATAAAAGACCAAGGCCTTGCGGTTTCAGAGAAGAAGATTTTTAAAGATTTCCCTATATAAGTTTATGTAAAACAAAAGGGACCCGGAGCGGGGGCATTTTTGGCCCAAGGGCTATAATTTGAACAATCTTGGTAGGCGTCCACTAGATGAAGCTTCATACCAAATATCAAAGTCCTGGGCCTTGTGGTTTCAGAGAAGAAGATTTTTAAAAAATTCCCTATATAAGCCTATGTAAAACCTAAGGGCCCTGGGGCGGGGCCATTTTTGGCCTCAGCACTATAATTTGAACAATCTTGGTAGGGGTCCTTTAGATGAAGCTTCATACCAAATATAAAAGACCTAGGCCTTGTGGTTTCAGAGAAGAAGATTTTTAAAGATTTTCCCTATATAAGTCTATGTAAAACCAAAGGGCCCCCGGGTGGGGGCATTTTTGGCCAAATGGCTATAATTTCAACAATCTTGGTAGAGGTCCATTAGATGAAGCTTCATTCTAAATATCAAAGTCCTGGGCCTTGCAGTTTCAGAGAAGAAGATTTTTAAAGATTTTCCCTATATAAGCCTATGTAGAACCAAAGGGCCCCAGGGCGGGGGCATTTTTTGCCCCAGCACTATAATTTGAACAATCTTAGTAAGGGTCTACTAGATGAAGCTTCATACCAAATATCAAAGTCCTGGGCCTTGTGGTTACAGAGAAGAAGATTTTTAAACATATTCCCTATATAAGCCTATGTAAAACCAAAGGGCCCCGGGGTGGGGGCATTTTTGGCCATAGCACTATTATTTGAACAATCTTGGTAGGGGCCCACTAGATGAAGCTTCATACCAAATATCAAAGACCTGGGCCTTGTGGTTTCAGAGAAGAAAATTTTTTATATTTATATATTTTACTTTTGGTCCTTTGAGATCAGCGTGAATATTCTGAGAAATCAGAAATAAATTATTGGTTTAGACTCATATTCTAGACAGGTTTTTGATTATTTGGACCCAATTTTGATTTATATCGGTCTTTGAATCGACTGCCTATTCGAAATTCACAAAATTGCAGTATGTTTCCTCTGGCGTTCTTTGCCGGATCATTACAAGGTCACTGATGAGGCTTTATTAGCCGAAACTACGTAGTATGACCCATCTTCTTTCTTATGAATGTTTTCATTGCTCTTAAAGGATATCATTTTAGATTTTTATTTTCCTTCACTGCAGCTGGTGTTGTGCCGTGTGGCGGCCGTGAAACGTCTCCCCGTACATCAACCATAGTGCAGTTTATATTTTACATTTGGTCCTTTGAGATCAGCGTGAATATTCTGAAAAATCAGAAATAAATTATTGGTTTAGACTCATATTCTAGACAGGTTTTTAATTATTTGGACCCAGTTTTGATTTATATCGGTCTTTGAATCGAATGCCTATTCGAAATTCGCAAAATTGCAGTATGTTTCCTCTGGCTTTCTTTGCCGGATCATTACAGGGTCACTGATGAGGCTTTATTAGCCGAAACTACGTAGTATGACCCATCTTCTTTCTTATGAATGTTTTCATTGCTCTTAAAGTATATCATTTTAGGTTTTTATTTTAAAGATTTTCCCTATATAAGCCAATGTAAAACCAAAGGGCCCCGTGGCGGGGGCATTTTTTTGTCCCAGCACTATAATTTGAACAATCTTGGTTGGGGTCCACTAGATGAAGCTTCATAATAAATATCAAAGTCCTGGGCCTTGTGGTTTCAGAGAAGGAGATTTTTAAAGATTTTCCCTATATAAGCCTATGTAAAACCAAAGGGCCCCGGGGCGGGGGCATTTTTGGCCCCACCACTATAATTTGAACAATCTGGGTAGGGGTCCACTAGATGAAGCTTCATACCAAATATCAAAGACCTGGGCCTTGTGGTGTCAGAGAAGAAGATTTTTAAAGATTTTCCCTATATAAGCCTATGTAAAACCACAGGGCCCACAAGTTTTTGGTGAAACAATCTATTTTTGGCTCCTGTGACCTAGATGTGCAACGGACCGGAACCATTTGAACAACTTTGAAAGGGGACCATCTAAGGATCATTCCTGTGAAGTTTGATCAAAATCCGATCAGTGGTTTAGGAGGAGATGTCCTTTAAAGAAATTGTTTACGCACGCACGCACGGACGCACGCACGCACGACGGACGACGGACAAAAAGTGATCCCAAAAGCTCACCTCGTCACTACGTGACGGTGAGCTGAAAAAAAAATGTTTTCTTTTTCGTTTTATCGGAATTTTATTTTAGGGTTGCTGAATTTACATTTTCTAGATCTCTGCTTAAAACGCACAGTATGGTTACTCGTCAGAACAGCCTCGGCGAGGTGATTCTAAAAAGGATCCACAATCGATTTTTTAGCAGAAATAAGGAAAATAATAATAAACTACATTTTATATAAAGAAAACTAGGGTTTATGGGGGTATACATTATTTTTCCTATTTCTGATCTAAGACATAGGTTGTTGTTACTCGCTAGAATCGCCTCAATGAGGATGTTCTAACGAGCAACCACAACCTATGTTTGCAGTATAATTAAGAAAAACTATGACGAATTTTTATCAGAAAAGTAATCAGTTTGGAAATTTGAAAAATGTACTAAATCTCGAAACGTTAAGTCTTACAAAATTGAAATGCAAAGTCTTCAAAATGACCAAAAGAGTGTTGACGGTGATGTTTAATCTCAATTCAAACAAACAAAATAACAGCATTCATTCAAAATATCAATTGGACACAACTTTTCTACTATTTCAAACCAGGTATGCAGCACACGTCAACTTATTACAAGTTGAAGCAACTAACTTAACACATGTGTAATCTCGTTAGAAAATTAATGGCCCGTAAAATCGCTCAAAGTCCGCACACCTAATTCATCGCCGGCAAGAACTGGATGCGGCTCAATTTCGTCATTGTTTAAGCAAACTGTGTAGAACCAGATCAGATGCCGCATTTTGCGGCCCAGATCAGACGCCAAGTTTTTCAGCGTCTGATCATAATGGTCCGTAAAATCACTCAAAGTCCGTACACCTAATTTATCGCCAGCAAGAAATGGATGCGGTTAAATTTCGTCGTTGTTTAAGTAAACAGTGTAAACCCAGATCAGATGCCGCATTTTGCAGCGTCTGATCATTTGGGTCTACACTGTTTGCCAATGTCCCACAAATGGGACTCTAGGCATATATGGGTTAAACCTTTGATCAAGATCTACACTGTTTGCCAATGTCCGACTAATGGAACACTAGGCATATATAGGTTAAACCTTTGATCAAGTTCTACACTGTTTGCCAAGTAGGTCTTGAGCCGTAATTAAAGATCATTTATTATATTTTTGTGATCTTCTATAAAATAAAGTCATGTGGTGTGCACTCATTGGAATCGCTAAAGTGAGCCGCTTATAATGAGCACACGACATACATTATTATCATTATTTGATACTAATTTAATTAATTTCTGACGACCCGAACTTGAGATATTAGGGTTAAGGCACCACTACCCGCAACATCCAGGATACAATCCGGGAATTTCCCGGACAAATCAACTTAAAAAACGGACCCCTGAAATATTAAAAATGAAAAATAATTTTAATAATCTTTTAGAATGGAGCTAATAATTTTATTTGATACTAATTCTATTAATTTCTGACCACCCGAAGTCGAGATATTAGGGTGAACGCACCACTACCCCAACATCCAGGTCACAATCCGAGAATTTCCCGGACAAATTACCTTCAGAAATGGGCCCTTAAAATGTTAAAACTGAAAAATAATTTTTAATAATCTTTCATTCTTCTATTTGATACTAATTTTATTAATTTGTGACCACCCGAAGTGGAGATATTAGGGATAACGCACCACTAACCCCCATTCCCGCACATTTCTCGGACAATTCCCGGACATTTTCCGGACAAGTCCCGGACATTCGTGTACGCCAACATTATGTTTGTGGGGCGACATATATACATTGCAATGTGGGGCTATATATATATATATAGTATATATGCCTCATATCTTGGTTAAAAATTTGCGCCACCTATCTCGGTTTAAACACCACCACCTCATATCATGACCAATTTAAATATATACTATTGAATCTATTTTCATTAGTAATGAATCGATTTTCATAAAAAAAAAAAAAAAACTTTCAATTCCCCAGCCCAAGGGGGCTACAGATAAAATTTGGGCCCAATCGGCCCAGTGCCTTTAGAGGAGATGTCGTTTGAAAGAGTTGACAAAGACGACGACGCGGACGCAGACGACGACGGACAATGTCCATCTGGTGAGCTGAAAACTAAAGAGCGCTGAGTCTTAATCATTGGGTGTCTAAGAGCTGTGGTTCGAAACTGGCTCGGGTTACATGTGAGACGCCAAGTTCTGCAACGAAAGGTCATTTTTTGTCCGAGCACTCCGGTTTTTGCCCACTTCCGAGTAACAATCGACACCATACAAGTGAAATAATCTTGAAAGGAGCGTAATTCCGCAAAAAAAAAAAAAAAAAAAAAATGAAGATTACTTTTCTAATGCTGCTGCTGTTGCTGGGAGCAGTATTATTGCTAATGTAAATACTGCTGTTGCTGCTGGCACTGCTAACTTCACCGTCGTATATAAAGAATATTATTAAAGATACTGTAATTTAATGAAACTTGTATTTATTGCATAATACAATAAGAGCTGTTAGCTACAAAGGATGAGAAAATAAACATGAAATGTGTGAGATCGTCAATTTTGTGCTGTTCGAGCTGTCATCTACTTCTGTTGCTTCAGGTAGAAAACTCTGTCATGTGAATATTTAAGTCATAAACCAGTGTCACAAGCCGTCCAAATATCTCATATCAAGTATCGGATGAATCCGAATTTTGGAGCAGACTGGTTTAAAGAATTTTAAGATGGCGGGCAACTTAGATTTCAGAACGGTACACAATTTTGGCTATTCTAGTCCATCAATTCAAAACATTCTTTCGTGGAGATTGACCTTGAAAACTTTTCTACCGTCATTCTCTCCCTTCCGCTGATTCAAGAAGGGCAGTTGTCAGTTTCTTGCGAAAGAATGTGCATTGTATTGGCTAACCGCTTACGTACAAGCCTGCCCAGGAAAAGTGTGGATAGGTTAACTGGCCAGCTCAAAATGACCTAAAAGAGTGATAACTGGGCCGTAAAACTCCAAAACAAACAAACAAACCATCAATTTCAAATTCTACAACTTAAAGCTTGGCGAGGGATGTCGTTTGGAAGAATTTCAATTTGGTCTTCATAGCGAAAACCTTGAATATTTCTTCGAAAGTGTTTTATCAATAATTATTACTATAATGCCATTTTTCAACTTTCACCATTTTAAGTCTATAGAAAGTCTAAGTTGCTATACAAGTCACACTAAAAAGTCGATTTTCATAAAAAAACAAAAACAACAACAACAACAACAAACAAGAGGGCCATGATGGCCCTGGATCGCTCACCTGATCCATAGTGTAACAAGTGGGCCCCAGAGAGGGCCATTATTGGCCCCGGGGCTTTAATGTGCATAATGTTGAGGGAGGTCTTAAAGGTGAAGCTTCATACCAAACATCAACAAAGGCTATAATTTGACCCATCTTGGCAAAGGTCCACTAGATGAAGCTACACATCAAATATCAAAGACCTGGGCCTAGCAGTTTCAGAGAAGAAGATTTTTAAAGATTTTCCCTATATAAGCCTATGTAAAACCAAAGGGCCCCGGGGCAGGGGCATTTTTTGCCCCAGCACTATAATTTGAACAATCTTGGTAGGGGTCCACCAGATGAAGCTTCATACCAAATATCAAAGACCTGGGCCTAGCGGTTTCAAAGAAGAAGATTTTTAAAGATTTTCCCTATATAAGCCAATGTAAAACCAAAGGGCCCCGTGGCGGGGGCATTTTTGGCCCCAGCACTATAATTTGAACAATCTTGGTAGGAGTCCTCTAGATGAAGCTTCATACCAAATATCAAAGTCCTGGGCCTTGTGGTTTCAGAGAAGAAGATTTTTAAAGATTTTCCCTATATAATAAAAATCAAAAATGAGTTCCTTTAAGAGCAATGAAAACATTCATAAGAAAGAAGATGGGTCAATAATTTGAACAATCTTGGTAGGGGTCCACTAGATGAAGCTTCATACCAAATATCAAAGACCTGGGCCTTGTGGTTTCAGAGAAGAAGATTTTTAAAGATTTTCCCTATATAAGCCAATGTAAAACCAAAGGGCCCCGTGGCGGGGGCATTTTTTGTCCCAGCACTATAATTTGAACAATCTTGGTAGGGATCCACTAGATGAGGCTTCATACCAAATATCAAAGTCCTGGGCCTTGTGGTTTCAGAGAAGAAGATTTTTAAAGGTTTTCCCTATATAAGCCTATGTAAAACCAACGGGTCCCGGGGCGGGGGCATTTTTGGCCCCAGCACTACAGTGTGAACAATCTTAGTAGGGGTCCACTAGATACAGCTTCATACCAAATATCAAAGACCTGGGCCTTGTGGTTTCAGAGAAGAAGATTTTTAAAGATTTTCCCTATATAAGCCAATGTAAAACATAAGGGCCCCGTGGCGGGGGCATTTTTTGTCCCAGCACTAAAATTTGAACATTCTTGGTAAGGGTCCACTAGGTAAAGCTTCATACCAAAAATAAAAGTCCTAGGCCTGGTGGTTTCAGAGAAGAATTTTTTTTAAGATTTTCCCTATATAAGCCTATGTAAAACCAAAGGGCCCCGGGGCGGGGGCATTTTTGGCCCCAGCACTATGATTTGAACAATCTTGGTAGGGGTCCACTAGATGAAGCTTCATACCAAATATCAAAGACCTGGGCCTTGTGGTTTCAGAGAAGAAGATTTTTAAAGATTTTCCCTATATAAACCTATGTAAAACCACAGGGCCCCGTGGCGGGGGCATTTTTTGTCTCAACACTATAATTTGAACAATCTTGGTAGGGGTCCACTAGATGAAGCTTCATACCAAATATCAAAGACCTGCGATTTGTGGTTTCAGAGAAGATTTGTTTGTTTGATTTGAGGTTTAACGTCCCCGTCAACACTGTAAAGGTCATTTTGGAGACGTTGCTTCCAATTTTATGGGACGTTTACCCGACATTGAGATGAAATGACATCTCAAGCCCTGTCGCCCAATGAAACCAATAGGGTTTATTAGCATGGACGGTCCGCCTCGCATCGCGGTTCTTGGACAAGCTTAGATCCTCTAAGCGGTTTACCAGTACTAGTGTGCGGGCCGGATTTAGCTCTGCGTGGAAGCATCGTGCAGCCCATATATTTCTTCAAGCCCCTATGGGCGGGGGCGGGGTTTCAGAGAAGAAGATTTTTTAAGTTTTTGGTGAAAAAAAATCTATTTTTGGCTCCTGTGTCCTAGATGTGCAACGGACCGGAACCATTTGAACAACTTTGAAAGGGGACCACCTAAGGATCATTCCTGTGAAGTTTGGTCAAAATCCGATCAGTGGTTTAGGAGGAGATGTCGTTTAAAGAAATTGTTTACGGACGGACGGACGCACGGACGCACGGACGCACGACGGACAAAAAGTGATCCCAAAAGCTCACCTCGTCACTACGTGACGGTGAGCTAAAAAATACTTTCAATTCCCAGCCCAAGGGTGATACAGATAAAAATTGGGTCCAATCGGCCCAGTGCCTTCAGAGGAGATGTCGTTTAAAAGAGTTGACAACGACAACGACGGACATCAGGTGAGCTGAAAATAAAGAGCGCTGAGTCTTGATCAGTGGGTGTCTAAGCGCTGTGGTTCGAAGCTGGCTCGGGTTACATGTGAGACGCCAAGTTCTGCAACGAAAGGTCATTTTTTTTTGTCCGAGTACTCCGGTTTTCGCCAACTCCCGAGTAACAATCGACACCATATCAGTGAAATAATCAATGTACGTGTTTGTACTTGCCTTTCCAATTCTTCAGTTGCCCTGAAAAATAAAAAAACAAACAGTAAACTTTGATTACTATATTCAATTAGAAAGCACCCTTTAAGGAACATTGCCGTATTTTTGTTTTGTTTGTTTTGAGGTTTAATGTCCCCGTCAACACTGTATAGGTCATTTTGGAGACGTTGCTTTCAATTGTGCGGGACTTTTACCTGACACAGAAATGAAATGACATCTCGAGCCCTGTCGCCCAATGAAACCAATAGGTTTATAAGCATGGACGGCCCGACTCGCATCGCTTTAACTGGGCAGGCTTAGATCCTCCAAGCGGTTTACCAGTACTCGTATGCGGTCGGATTCAGCTCTGCGTGGAAGCATCATGATATCCATCAATTTCTTCAAACCCCGATGGGCGGGGGTAATGGAAGATTGCCGTATATCTACATACAACCGTTCACAGGCTGCAAGGCCGGACTGGTCTAAAGAAAGATACAATACTTTAGTTTAAGCAAGTTAGTCAGCTAAAACAAGAAAATTCAGCAGATCATCAATCAGAAGGTCTCCTGAAGACTTTATGCCGTGGGTGGGATGCATGCAGATGAAAAAGAGAATTAGTTATCATGTACGGTTAGTTCCAGCTCTGCGTGGAAAATAGAAGTGAAGGCAATGATCAGGAATCGATACAATTAACCCACAGCTCCCATCAGAGACACCAAAGGGAACGAAACACAAACATGAAACAACTAGACCCTAATGGAAACATCAATAACGGAAAGCCAAACGAACAGTTACTTTCTCATTGTTTGATGAATTGAGAAAAGTATGTCAAGTTTAGAAATTGTTAATAGTATTAAGTAGAGTAGGCTATTCTAGGATATGTATATGAAGTTTCAAAAGTTTGGAGATTTTATGTTCAAGAAATGGATCTAAATGTGCAGATTTAATTTATTCAATGATGTATAAAAAGTAGGCGAGTAATTAACGATTGATGGTATTCAGCAGAATGCGACATAGTGTATACGTAATATATACAGTAGAACTTCGATGGCTCAAACACGGATGTGTCGAACCCATTCTTGAGTCCCTAGCGAAATCCTCTACATAAAAAATAGTGAAGGATAATTAAGAAGATTTTAGTCTTTTATCTTGCAAATGTATGGTGTGTGTACTCATAACAATCGGCTCGATGAGGCGATTGTAAAGAGTACACACAGGATACATTTTCATTATAGAACATCGAAAAGATGACTAAAAGTATCTCGTTATGCCTCCTGACAGTAACCTCAGTGGCTCGAACTACCACTGTCTCGAACAGATTTTCGAGGTCCCAAAGGTGTTCGAGCCATTGAATTTCGACTGTATATGTACATTAAGATACAACAATAGCGTATTTTCTACATATTGGAACACTCAGCTGATACGAAATTAAAAAAAACAAAACATGCAATTCCTGGCTACCTTATTCCATGGAAAAAGAGCTGACCCCAAAATCAAATAGCAAAGGAACATCCGAGATATCCACATTTAATGGAAATATCAACAAATTGCATTCTGACCAGGAATGACTTAGTTCATCTCATCAGAGACTCCCACTTTTGCTCTACGACTTGTCTACGATCCAGAAAAAGGCAAATGTAAACAGCGAAGGCTCTGATCAGACTGCACAGATGCCAAGGCTTATCTTCGCCTTTTGCTGATCGCAAATGTCATTTTGTTGGAATTTTCATGAGACTCATCATTTGAGCCTCATCGCGAGAAAACCTGACTTCGGGGTTTCAAACCAGGTAGGACAAAAAACTAATCTGCCCAATCTCAAAAGCTTTACAGAGGTAGGAATTTTGGAATAATCATACTATCCAAGCAGCAAAAACTAAAGGCACTGATCAGACTGCGTGGATGTGCAGGCTGATCTGCGCCTTTGTTTTTTGCGCATGCAATTAGCAGGTTTTCTCATGACGGGGCTCGTTTATATGTTTTACCGTGGCATACCATAATGCTCCTAAAACTTCGGACACTTTGTACATGTGCTGTAATCATCCTAACATTTTAACAAGATGATTTTACCACCTAGCAAAACAGCAAATAGTGTAGGCCCTGATCAGACTGCTCCTTCAAGACCAGTCTGATCTGGGTCTGCACTATTTGCTCATGAATGTATTCCAACATTTATGCTTTTACCGTAGGTGCTTTCTTCCATGAATCCTGAATCTCAATGAATCCAGAATCTCAATAAAATTTTTGTTCTCACAGATAGTCTTCAAACGTATGTTTTACAGCACGAATATGCAATTATTTGCATTTTGTCTAAAGAATAATCATCAACAAGAGTTGTCAGAAGACAACATAGCTCGCCTTTGGGGACCTATGATGGATGAGGGCAAGTTTCTAAAAAACAGCCACAGTGACCTTGACCTTCAGCCCCTGTCCCTGAAACTCAGTCACTCAAGATATCATCATACCAAAAATTTGTGTCAAGTTATATTAAAATCCATCAATAAATGAAGGTGCAAGAGCGATGACAAAGTTTTTCTAAAAATAGCCACCGTGACCTTGACCTTCAGCCCCAGACCCTGAAAGTCGATCTCACTCGAGATATCATCATACCAAACATTTGTGTAAAGTTATATTAAAATCCATCCATAAATGTAGGCACTAGAACGATCACAAAGTTTTTCAAGAAATAGCCACAGTGACCTTGACCTTCAGCCCCTGACCCTGAAAGTCGAACTCCCTCGAGATATCATTGTACCCAACATTTGTGTAAAGTTGTATTAAAATCCATCCATAAATGTAGGCTCGAGAGTGATCACAAAGTGTTTTTCTAAAAATAGCCACAGTGACCTTGACCTTCAGCCCGGTAACCTGAAAGTCAAAGTCACTCGAGATATCATCATACCCAATATTTGTGTGAAGTTATATTAAAATCCATCCATAAATAAAGGCGCAAGAGCGATGAAAAAGATTTTCTAAAAATAGCCACAGTGACCTTGACCTTTAGCCCCAGACCCTGAAAGTCGTATCCGCTGGAGATATCATCATACCCAACATTCGTGTGAAGTTATATTAAAATCCATCAATAAATTAAGGTGCAAGAGCGATGACAATGTTTTTCTAAAAATAGCCACAGTGACCTTGACCCCGTGACCCTGAAAGTAGTGACCTTGACCTTAAGCCCCGGTCCCTGAAAGTCAAAGTCACTCGAGATATCATTATACCCAACTGCAAGTTATATTAAAATCCATCAATAAATGAAGGCGCTAGAGCGATGGCAATGTTTTTCTAAAAATAGCCACAGTGACCTTGACCTCGAGCCCCAGACCCGCTATGTTTATAAAAAAAAAAAATAAAAAATAGAAAAAGAAAAGAAAAAAAAAAAAAACATGCCATCCCCGGGATTTGAACTCACGCAGCTTGCAGGTAAACTTTAACACAGGATTTCAAGGGAGGTAATACAGAGGAAAATATTAACTTCTCAAAAAGTCCAATTTAAGCCAAAAAACCTGAAAAATTAAGTACAATGATAATGTTAAATATTTTTTTTTACCAATTTTGTTAATTATGTATTCAAAATAAACTTGTAAAACATCACATATAATAGCTTGCAGGTAAACTTTAACCAAATGCGGACGCCGACGCCGACGCCGACGCCGACGCTGACGCTGACGCTGACGACGGACGCCCGGGGGTATGGCAATAGCTCCCCCTTACTTTCGTAAGGCGAGCTAATAAAATGAGCCTATAAATTGTGTTAATGATATGTACAAAACAATACTAAACTAGAATTGTTTTCAGAGAAAACATATGTCCCCGCCCCCCATGGCTGAAATTTACCCATTTTATTATCGTGGTGACCTTGAAAATGAGGTCAAGGTAACCAAAATCTAATCATCTTAATAGCATGTCCCAAAGATATAACCTGTAAGTTTGATGAAATCCCGACGACAGGTTCCTAAGACAATGCACGTTAAGTTTCTTTTGGCGGAAATTTATCCATTTTAATGCCGTGGTAACCTTGAAAATAAGGTCAAGGTCACAAAAGTCTCATCTATTCTTAAGCATGTTCCAATGATTTAGTTTGGTAAAATTCAGATTTTTTCTAAATTTATATACCAAGTCACCACAAAATGGCGTTTATATTTCGCAATTAATTCGATTTGCTAGAGTGTGTAGTCATGTAACTGACTTCAACACTCGTAATAAATTATTAACGGCTAAACTTCTTAATCAGGGTTATCGATACCATAAACTACGCAAAGCCTTTTCAAAATTTTAAAGACGCCATTCTGATTTAATTTCAAAATTCAATATTGGACTTAAATCTCTTCTGCAACAGGGTCCATCGGAACCCGAATTTTATGGTGACTTCGTATATAAATTCAGAAAAATATATAACCGCAATGACGTCAGCACCCAATTTCGTAAAATCATTCTTCGATATAAAAGGATTGGGTACAACATGGATGTTATACGACAGACTGCATGCATGGTAGTTAGCCCAATCACGGTTGGCAACTTTACTTCCCTCTTTAATTGCACGCCGGTGGGTCAGGCCTCAGATTCTATGACGGTTCCAACGTTAAGGCTTATTGAGAATTAGAGAGATCTAATTCAAGGTAATGTTGGTTGGTACCTGATGCTCTTTCTCTGGTTGGGCCCATCGGAGTCTAACTGTTGGTTTTCTTTTGCTCCAGCATTTCAGTGGTTTCTTGCTGTCGAGTCCTCACCGTTGTCTCACCTCTGTGGTTCTTTGATTATTTGTGTTTACGGAGATGTTGCACTGAGGCATTCATGCGGGCTGAACAAATTATTTGTCTAAATCGCAACGGAAGTAAGGGCGAGGATTTTGGCCACGTAAAATCGATTTAAGACCCCCCCCCCCACACACACACACAGTGGACCGTTCCAAGGCGGTTCTTCTGTGGCGGTTTATTTATGTTGTTGTTTGTTACTTAATGTGTGTAGCACTTGTGTCTTTTTATTTTGGATGGCCATATGGCCATTTTGTGGGAAAGTAACTGTCCTTATGGCCTTCCATTGTTTAGGTTTCCATTTTGGTCTGGTCGCTTCATGTTTGTGTTTCTTTCCCTTTGGTGTCTTTGATGGGTGGAGTAAGTTAATTGTATCGATTCCTGATCTTTGTTTTACTTCTACTTTGCTTATACTCGTATGTAACTTTCAAGAAGATCCGATATAAACTGAAGGGGCTATGGTGATGACAAGGTCAAAAATAAGCAATTAAGTGCTGCAATCAAAGGGATGTTAGTCTATGTTAAATAGGCAAACCTCACGAGCTTTTCTGCCTGACGTACTTGTTTGTAAGTTTCATGAAGGTCCGATCAAAACTGAAGGGGCAGCAGTGATGACAAGGTCGAAAATAGGCATTTTCAGCTGAGCTGGGGACATAACTCCGTGACTAATTGACTGGCATTGCTAGTTTTCAAACGTGTCTGAGCTCATCCATTTTATCCCTGACTTACTAACATGTAAGTTTCAAGAAGATCCAATAACATTGAAGGAGCTGTCAACAATAGGCATTTTCTGTAATTAAGGGGGACAAAACTTTGGTCACATTTGGGTCCCCAAATGAAAGGTCAGGTTTTTTCGCCGGGTCCTGTTTTCGCCCACCTCTGATTCACGATAGGCTCGACATGAGTGAAATAATTTTGAAAGGGTCGTTAAACCAAAACCCAAAAAAGACCTGTGTGACCAGAAAATACTTTGTCATTACGATAACACATCCGTGCCACCAAGAGCATTTTTACATCCACCAAATGGCTACTTTTCTGATGAAAATCCGTGATATTTTACTTACTTTTACTGGAAACATCAGTTTTGGGTGCTCGTTAGAACCGCCTTATTGAGGCGGTTGTAACGGGTACCCACAACCTATGTCTCGGAGCAGAAATAAGTAAAATAATGCTTACAGCCGTAACCCCCAGTTTTCTCTATATAAAGTGGGGTTTAGGGGGTTATTCATTTCACTGACTTGTTCATACGATGTCAGGGTCATTCTATGCAGAGGGAAAAACAACCATCACGACTGTTTTCAAATTGTGTTGGAGGTATGGAGAGCACAATGTGTGAATGAGAAAGAGAATACGTTTCAATGCTTCTTTTTCATCATAGAAAGAAAACAAAATCGGCACAGCTACCGTGAAATGCTACTGATATTTGAGAAACCGAACAATTTAACTCGATGTAGTTTATCGGCTGATCCTATGAAATGGTCCAAAATCAAATTAAAGTATCAGGCTTTTTCAACGGAATAATACGACGTTTCTAAGCAAGTAATCGTCTACACATTCGATACAATCAGACCGCGCTTCATTGAAATTTCTTGAGTATGGTAACAAGACTTTTAGTCCCAAAACAATCTTGTCCATGTGACATCTCGTCCCCAAGACACCTTGGCCCCACTGCCTACTCGTCGGCCCCACCTGGACAGGTAATCCCCAAGACATCTCGTCCCCAAGTCATTTCGGGCCAATATACCTAATTATCTCGGCCCCACTGTCGCCTTGGTCCCGCATGCCTACGTCCACAAAGGGGCATAATCTGGTCAATTTTTATTAAAATTATATTACAATTTAATCAGATCATCTTCAGATTAGTTCCAAATAGCATGCAAAATTTCAAGTGACTTGCTCCAGTGGGTCTTGAGATATTTTGCTTACAAGCTTTTCCTTTGCCAAAATGCAAGGGTCTACAAAGTGGCATAATTTGGTCACTTGTTAATGGCATTACACCAAAATGTAAACTAAAATGCCTATGTCCACCATAATTTGGTCAGTGGTTAATGGCATTACACCAAAATGTAAACTAAAATGCCTATGTCCACAAAGGGGCATAATCTGGTTAATTTTTAGTAAAATGATACTAAAATTTGAGCAGATCATCTTCAGATTGGTTCCAAACAGCCTGTAAATTTTCAAGAGACTATCTAAAGCGGATTATATCTACTCATTATCCCCAACCAGTCTGTAAAGTTTCAGGTTAATAGCTCAAAAAGTTTTTAAGATATCTTGCATACAAGCTTAAAATGCCCAAAGTTTCAAAGGGCCATAACTCAAGGAAAAAAACTTCAGAATTCTTTCAAAAGTTATTCAGTTCATCTACTTGCAATTCCCCATCCGTCGGTAAAATTTCAAGAAAATTGCTCAAATAGTGTTTGAGATATCTTGCGTACACGCTTAAAACGTCAAAAGATTCATAGGGCCATAAATCAAAGAAAATCGGATTTTTTTTCAAAAGCTAATCAGTTCATCTACTCATCATCCCCAACCAGTCTGTAAAGTTAATGGCAATAGGTCAAATACATTTAGAGACATCTTGCTAACAAGTTTGAAACGCCCAATGTTTCAAAGGGCCAAATATCAAACACCTGAACCTTTTTGTCAATGTAAAACCAAAATTTCCCCGTAGCGGTGGCATTTTTTGGCCCCTGGGTTATAATTTGAACAATCTTGATAGAGGTCCACAAGACGAATAGTCATACCAAATATTAAACACCTGAGCCTTCTGGTCTCAGAAAAGAAGAGTATTAAAGGTTTCCCCTATGTAAGTCTATGTAAAACCAAAAGTTCCCGGGACGGGGGCATTTTTGGCCCATGGGCTATAAGTTGAACAATCTTGGTAGAGTTCAATAAGACGAAGCTTCATACCTAATATCAAACACCTGAGCCTTCTGGTTTCAGACAAGAAGATTTTTAAAGGTTTTCCCTATATAAGTCGATGTAAAACAAAAGGGCCACGGGGCGGGGGCATCTTTGGCCCCAGGGCTATACTTTGAACATATTGGTAGAGGTTTACTAGATAAAGCTTCACCCCAAATATCAAATACCTTGGTCTTGCGGTTGCAGAGGAGAAGATTTTTTAAGATTGTTCCCATATTAGTTTATGTAAAACCAAAGGGCCCCGGGGCAGGGGCATTTTGGCCGCAGGGCTATATTGTGAACAATCTTGATAGAGGTCCACAAGACGAAGCTTCATTCCAAAAATCAAACAACTGAGCCTTATGGTTTCAGACAAGAAGCTTTTTTTATAGGTTTCCTTGTGTAAGTCAATGTAAAACCAAAGGGCCCCGGGGCGGGGACTTTTTTGGCCCCAGGGCTATAATTTGAACAATCTTGTTATCTTGTTAGAGGTCCACTAGATGAAGCTTCACGCCAAATATCGAATACCTAGGTCTTGCGGTTTCAGTGGAGAAGATTAGAAGCCTCCGTGGAGTAGTGGTTACGCTACTCGCCTTGTGAACCAGGGATCGCAGGATCGATCCCGGGCTTCTCCAGACTTTCGGATGAGTCTTTAAACCGAGGTCCCGTCTCCGGATGACCTTAGCTGTTGGTGGGACGTAAAACTCTAACACTCACTCACTCAGTGGAGAAGATTTTTAAATTTCATTAAAACAATCTATTTTTCGCTGCTGTGACCTTGATGGGCAACGGACAGGAACCATTTGAAGACCTTTAAAGGGGGAGAACCCAAGGATTATTCCTGTGGAGTTTGGTCAAATCTGATCAGTGGTTGAGTTGAAGAAATTGTTTACACACGCACAAACGCACGCACGTACACACGCACGCACTGACGACGGACGTCCGACAAAATGTGATCACAAAAGCTCACCTTGTCACTACGTGACAGGTGAGCTTAGGAACCGCAACAGATGAACCGCATTGGAACGAATTCCACTAGGGGGCTGAAATCGATTATACGTGGCCACAACCCTCGCCCTTTTTCTGTCCGAAATGTACAAATGCCCAAATTTACAAAGGGCCTTAACTTATGAAGATTGTTTTCCGAATTTCTTCAAAAGTTAGTGAGGTAATCTTCTCATCACCAGCAATCCTCTCACCAAATTTCACGTAACCGTTGTAGCTTTAATAGCTTTTGAAATATTTTGCTGACAGGCTTACATCTATTATTTTCAAAGGGCCATATTACAGGAAAGGGGCATTATCCTGACGAAAAAAAATATGTGTCAGCTATTGTTTCATGAGGAATTCATATCTGAAATTTCAAAACCCTAGCATACATGGTTCTAAAGTTATATGTATGTTATGCATCAAAAAGAAAGTAATGTATAAATGCCAAAATTTACAAAGGGCCTCATGAGTTTTTTTTCTCTTTTTCGGAATTTCTTTAGAAGTTAATCAGGTCATCTACCCATAACTATCAAGCCTCTAACCAACTTTTCAAAAGCTCTAGCTTTAATAGTTTTTGACATACTTTGCTTACAAGGTTTCGTCCAGATTTTGGAAAGGGACATAATCCTGTTGAGAAAACATATGCATCGGCTTTTTTTCTATGTGGAATCCATATATGAAATTTCAAAACCCTAGAATACACTGTACTAATGTTATACTATGCGTCAGCAAGAGCTCCGCAAGAGGGGCATGGTACGCCCTTTGCAAGTAATCGGCTGTAACACATCGTCACCTATATGCGAAACTGTTGTAACTGACCTTTCTATCAAAAATTACTTTTTTGGATAAATTTATTCAACTCTCTAACCTCCACATATACACCAAATATTAAACAGGATAGCATTGAGAAGAAGCAAATATTTAAGAATCGTCATCACCCCGTCACGTCAGCCTAAAGATAACTTTATCCTTAGTTACCGGCCGCACCATACCTTAAAAATGGCCACTCGGGGAGCTGTGACTAGGACTTGTTACTCAGAGTACACTAAAATTATTGAAGTTGGTTTCTTCAAACAATGTTCTTCATTGTAAAAATTTCACATTATATTGCATAGACACGTCAATAACAATTAAGTTCCAGGAAAAATGGTCACTTTCTAGTCTGTATCTGGAGTCATTCTTTTATTCAACGTTTTGGGTTTACGGGGGCGGTCTCCCTATTTGCTGAGAAAAAGTGACAAGAGGTGACAAGAAGTGACCAGAGATGACAAAAAAATATTTTATGGTGACAAGAAGTATTAAAACGCATTTGCGGCATTCTTTAAAAGTAAAATGTGATATATTAAACATCTTTGCAAGTGCCTGAAGTCTTTTTTGACTCTTATGGTGCCCTGCAGCTAAGTAGCTACAAAGAGAAAAGTCAGAGAAACGCAAATGCTCACATACATATTAAAGCCAGTATATGAATACATCCCTGTCTTAAACCAAATTATTTCTTGCAATGACTAGGCAAATGATACGTTCATACCTAAAATGAACCATGCAGAAACGTCTATACAGATTTTCTTGTTGGGAATAAAGTCCAGCGGATGACAAGATAATGTACATGTGTGTTGATATACTAAATCTCTCAGCCTGTCTTTAAAATGTATACAGCTACCAGCAGGGATTCAGGTATCAGACTGCGCAGGCTGAACCATGTCTCCACTGGGCTTCACAGGGCACACATGGCCAAAAACGCTTCGGTGCCTTTTCAGATTTTCTTGTCCATGTATACGTTGTTGATCTACCATATTTCTCTGTCACATATTTTTTTTATAAATTATATATAATCCCAAGGAGATATTCAGATATTAGACTGCGCAGATGCGCATGCTGATCTGGCAATCATGCTCGAAGACGCATTTTTCTGATCAACAATTTCAATTTAGATTTTGCACAGACCGGTTAGGCTTTTCAAAGTGTTGGTTGAGAGAGAGAGAGAGAGAGAGAGAGAGAGAGAGAGAGAGAGAGAGAGAGAGAGAGAGAGAGCGTGCGTGCGTGCGTGCGTGCGAATGAGCGTGCGTGCGTATTTTAAAAAGGCAAAATATAATCCACAGAAAAAGATTAAATTTTTAACAAATATTTAAAATTCGGCATAAGAAATAGAGAATACAAGGTTCGTGTCTTTTAATATCAAGTTTATCGGACAAGGCTTGGAAAAAGCTTGTAGAATCGCGGCAAGGCTCGCGATTCTACATGCCTTCTCAAAGCCGAGCCTGATACACTTGATACAGATGACATGAACCTGGTATTCTGTTTATCAGTTAATATCCTTGTACACTCTTTCAGTTTTGCCAATTATTCTAGTTGTCAAGATTATAGAGTTCATAGAAGTTAAATGTCACGTTGACCTGATAAAGCTCACTTGTCCTGAGATAGCATATCTTTATCAGGTTGTTACGTTACAATGCAACTAATTTAAGGGGTAACTGAAATTACGGAATACTATTCTAAGCTAGGCGGTGGGTAAGAGTGAGGGTTGGATTTGCTTGTCAGCTTGGTAGCAATGCTAAAAAAATAGCCATCGGAAGAGATGGCATATCCCCCGACCAAAAGCCAATAAGACCTTCAGAAGATTGTTCACCAATAGAAAGTGCTCCAGAATTAAACCAGCAATACATCACAAAAGTATTGCAGTTATGGCCATCATAAGATTATAGTGTCAGGGGAGATAGCTAAAAACAGGGCACTCAGAATTGTGGTTCTTGCGCATGATATACCTGCTTAAGCTCAAGTATTTCTGTACGAAGTACCATCAATATGTCTCAAAGGGTATTGGAGATATGGTGACCACAAGCTGGTCATACTGTTGTATTGGAAGGGCAGATAACTTTGATGGTGTGGTTCTTGCACATGACACCCCTTCTGTACCTTGTATACAATTGCACCAAGTTCCTTCAATATATCTCAAACGGTGTTGGAGTTATGGCCATCACAAGGTTATATTGTCAGGGGAGATAACTAAAAAAACAGAGCACCCAAAGTTATTATTCTTGAGAATAACACACCTGCTTAATCTCATGTACATCTGCATCAAGTACCACCAATATGTCTCAAAGGGTATCGGAGGCACGGTGATCACAAGGTGGTCATACTGTTTTATTTGAAGGGGAGATAAACTCAAATACCATAGCACCCAGAGTTGTGGTTCTTAGGCATGAAGCGCCATCTCAACCTTGTATACAATTGTGCCAAGTACCATCAATATATCTCAAAGGGTATTGGAGTTATGACTATCACAAGGTTATATTGTCAGGGGTGATAATTAAAAAACCAGGGCACCCGGAGTCGTGGTTCTTGCATATGACACACTTGCTTAACCTCATGTACAACTGTACCAAGTACCATCAATATATCACAGAGAGTATTGGAGATGTGGCCATCACAAGGCAGTGATTCTATTTAATTCGAAGGGGAGATAACTCAAAACTCATGGCACCCAGAGTTATGGTTTTTGCGCATGACACACCGTCTCGGCCTTGTGAACAACTGTGCCAGGTATCATCAATATATCTTAAAGGGTACTGGAGTTATTGTCATCACAAGGTAGTCACTCTATTTTATTGGAAGGGGAGATAACTCAAAAACCATGGCAACCAGAGTTGTGGTTCTTGTGCATGACACACCGTCTCAGCCTTGAGAACAACTGTGCCAGGTACCATCACTGTATCTCAAAGGGTACGAGGGTAGGCTGAAAATTCTCTGAGCCTGACCAAGAAGCAGGCATCGAACAGCCATGAAATTTTGTATTCATTAAATCCAAACCTTTGTTACTTGATTTGACTCAAATGAGTTCAAGTTTACCTGCAAATTCTAGACTTTGAAAATTGATAGTAGCACGTTTTTGAGAAAATGGACAAAATCTGGCATCGTGGTGTCATCAAGTACCTCCATAAAAAGGGGTTAGCTCCTAAGGACATTCATGCCGATATGGTTGCTACATTAGGGGATGATGCTCCTTCGTATGCAACCGTTAAAAGATGGGCAGCAAATTTTAAGATGGGCAAGGACAGCCTTGAAGATGATGACCAGTGTGGACGACCCACAACGGCAACAATTGAGGAAACCATCAGCCAAGTGCACAGGGCCGTGATGGATGACAGGCGTTTAACTGTGAATCAGTTAGCTAACACTGTTGGCATCTCCCATGAACGAGCACAGAACATTCTACGTAGTGAATTAGGAATGTCGATGGTTTCCGCCAGATGGGTGCCACGGCTTTTGACGCCTGACCAGACTGAACCTGTCACAAGCCAACTTGGCTATTTTTGAAGCAGACCAAGATGGTTTTCTTGACAGGATGAGTGTTGGGTTCATCACTTTGAGCCAGAGACCAAAAAACAATCCCTGCAATGGAAGCACCCTGGCTCACCCCCTCCAAAGAAGGCAAAGGTCATCTCCTCTGCAGGGAAGGCGATGTCATCAGTGTTCTGGGATGCCAAGGGTATAATATTCATAGATTACCTTCAAAACGGCAGAACAATTAATGGGGAGTATTATGCAGATCTGCTAAAACAATTGCGAAAAGCAATTAAGGCTAATCGACCCGGAAAATTGACAAAAGGGGTCTTGTTCCATCAGGACAATGCGCCTGCTCAGAAATCGGTTGTCGCAATGGCTGCTGTGCATGACTGTGGCTTCACACTTATCGATCGACCTCCGTATTCACCTGATCTAGCTCCATCAGATTATTTCCTGTTTCCAAACATGAAAAAGCACTTGGCTGGGCAGCATTATCGGTCAGACGAGGAGGTGATAGCTGCTGTGGAGGAGTTTTTCAGGGACCAAGATGAGACCTTTTATACCACTGGGATCCAAGGACTTCAGCATCGCTGGAGGAAGTGTGTGGACAGGAAGGGAGACTATGTTGAAAAATAAGGCACTTTCAGCATGGATTAACCATTGGATCTTGGTCAGGCTCAGAACTTTTCAGCCTACCCCCGTATTGGAGTTATGGCCATCACAAAGTAGTCATTCTATTTTATCAAAACTCTGAATGTCATACTTATCTCCCCTTTTGATAAGGGGAGATAAGTATGACATCCAGAGTTCTGGTTCTTGCGTATGACGCGCCCTCTCAACCTTGTGAACAATTGTGCCAAGAACCATCAATGAATCTCAAAGGTTATAGGAGTTATGACCATCACAAGGTTGCGTCTACGGACAGACGGACGTACGCCAGGCTGATCGCTATATATCCCCCGAACCTTTTCGATCGGGGGATAACAATGGTAGCCTACTTGATGGGTCCAATGTGTATCCATCGACGCAAAGTTATTAAGCACAGTAGCGTCCGGCAGCTCACATGTACATGACTATGACTGACAATGTACAAGATCCAGAACGGTTATATTTATAGATGCGCTAATCTTCTCCACTACACGACAGAGTGCTGTGTATAAAATAAAGACTCGACCGGGCTGGTAAAATGGGTCATTGACAAACAGCATAGATCCAGATCAGACGCCATGTTTTCTTATCCGGGTCTGCTCTGTTTGCAAATCTGCATTTAAGTGTTAAACTTAACAGTTAAATATTCAGTTCAGGACTATTTTGCCAACTTCCACCCAGCGAGTATCGAGCCTACAACACTCTAAGTGCTTTGATAAAAGCGGCAGCACAGTATATAAAGCAAATTCTGTGGTCTAAAGGGGTAGCCCCATTCTAAAGTCTAGTAAAATTGCAGTAATTTTGGGTTGTGGATCTAATATGGAGGCGGTAATTCTACGCCATTTTGCTACGTTGAGATTTCGCAAAGAATTTTTATAGCTTTATATCCCGTGTCACGGGAAAAGATTTTGCTGTTATGGGCTGATGGATTGGTTAGTTGGTTGTATCGAGTTGATGAATGGATTGTGGCCACATGATCATGGTGAACGACGTTGATACAACGTTAGAGCCTCTCCCGTATCTCAAGGGGGTTCGGGGTTCAAGAGATGATAACTAAGTTGGATGTTTCCATGTTTTTTGAAGTTATTAGAACCTTCTCCCTCTCGACCTCGTCATCTGAATAATAATATGAATATCCTAAGTAATTAGGAATAACATAAAGATGTGTCCGTCAGGTGGTCGTGAGACCTACCTTCGCCAGGGACAAAGAAAGACTGACCCCGAGGTCGAGAGATCGAAATGGCAAGATACGAATATTCATGAAATAATGACAATTATGATAATTTACAAATGTTCAACAAGATAATGAAATAAAGTAAACGCATACCTGAATAATAATATGAATATCCTTAGTAATAAGGAAATATAATATTAATGTGTCCTTTGAGCTGACCGTGAGGCCTGCTCCCGTCAGAAGACAAAGTAAGACTGACAAAGAGAGCTTTGTAAGTATGTGCGCATGCGGTGTTAATCAGTGACGTGAAAAAACGCGCGAAGCTTACATAAGGACACGGATGTATATATGCGCTACTGATGAAATGCTTAAATGCTTAATGATATATGAAAAAGATGAGTACATGAAGTATGAAAACGACTATCAATAGGGGGAAATAACTGGAGACGACTAGAAATTCCTAAACGCAAGCGCTCCTCCAGTTTCCATAATTTCACCCTGTGACATTCTCCCCCTCTTCGGGAAATGTCGTCCCGACATTTAATTTAACAAATTACTTGTATGAGTTTAGAAATAGTTTAACTACACATTTTCATTTATTTATATAAATTTACCAGATGTATATTATGTTTAGAGATATCAATCTGGTAATAAAGTAGGAGCCGAAGCTATTGCTTCCAATGTTAGTCGAGCTAGTGAAGTTAACATATCTAACACTTTGCCAGGTAAACCCTTATCAAAATGCGCTGTCATAAATGCTGCACAGTATGCACAGCGCAAAAAATAAAACTTTATATACAGAACTTAGACAAAAAATCTTTTATTGATAGTGCGTAATAGGACACTCCTTACTGGTTTAGCTTCAAACGGCTAAACATTAAAACCAGGCTAAAATTGCTTATCCTAAAACACAGCCAAATTGGAAGTGTCATATAAAAATACATTATTTACGCGCTGGACTGGAGAGAGGAAATATAACAGAACTATTCAATTCTTACGAAATTATTCACCCTTCCACGAAAGCACAAGCCAGAAGCACGAACCGGCCACGGTCTGATTGGGATAGCCCCCACCTAGGTTGTAACCAACCCATGTCCAAGCAAGCGCGAAATCATGTCAAGGCGAAATTTTTAATTTTTAGAACATTCTTACCAGTTTGCAGTCAACTGCACCACGTATCAACGGCACTCTAACAACACACAGGCTCTCTAGAGACGCCATGATAAATCATGCACCGTCAACTAACTGCAACCCAGTAGAAGACGAAATTTTCGAAAACAATGGGTCACCAGAATTGCAGGCCAGCGCACCACCCGCCAACGGCACTCTAACAACACACAGGCTCTCTAGAGACGCCATGACAAGCAATGCTTCGCCACTCGACTGCAACTCAGCTGCCCCTATAGCTGAATTAACATTTTATACGCCTCTCTCCAGAATACATTTTAGCGTTAGTTTTACACGCTCCCCTCCCCCTCTGTGAAAAATGTCGTCTCGACATTTCAAATAAAAAAAATAAAATACTTGTACAGGAAACCAGGAAACCATGTCAGCTGTAATTTCAGTTTAAAATGGGAGCTTCCCTTTCACCACTCAAGAAGGGAAGCATATAATGTCCCTAATACGCGAGTGGTGAAGGAGGAACAAAATATTTCTCCTCCTTTTGAAAAAACATTTAAACATGAAAAAACTCAGTATTTAAATAAAAAGAAAAAATCCTCGAAATGCGATTGTATTACACAACCTCCCCCTGTGGAAATTAAACAGGAACCATGCTCAAGTCAGCAATACTATCCTTCTTTTAATTCATTGCCACCCTCAAGTCTTGAATTACGGGATCATGGCTCTTTTAACAGTACCCTCAATAACTCTTTGTTATCAGGCATGCGGGTTCCGCAACTTCCATTCTTTTCTGGTGAAAATCAGAAAGGGGATGTTTCCTTCGAAGTTTGGAAGTTCGAACTCAACTGCCTCATCAGGGAATTAGTTTACCCTGATTCTTTTATTTTACAGGCTGTGAGAAAATCTCTAAAAGGCAAAGCCAGAGAGATTTTACTCACAGTTGGTGAAACTTCTTCACCTACAGATATTTTAAACAAACTTGAGGGCATCTATGGCAATGTTTCCTCCTGTGAAGTTTTACTTCAACAATTTTATTTAGAATTACAACTGCAAAATGAGTCAGTTGCTGACTATAGTGCCAGAATCGAAAATCTTTTGAGGCGAGCCACTCAAAACAGAGTTATTGATGAGCATATCAAAAATGAAATGCTCTGTTCAAAACTTTGGAATGGCCTGAAAGATCCACTTTTAAAGAACTCCAGCAGGTTTAAGTTTGAAGTTGATAAAGACTTCAACAGCCTGCTGAAGTCAATTAGATCCATTGAACAGGATCTAAATACATCTGCTACAACAAAGCAGATGTCAACTTTGACATCATCTGTCAGTGACAGCCAGCATGGCAAGGTTGACAAACAGCAAACACAAATGGCACAGTCTTCTTCTGACACTACTGGTCAGAAGTTAGACAACATTGCCAATCAGATGAGAATGCTAAGAGAAAGGATGGATGGGCTTGAAAAGAAGTTTAGTGAGGCATGCCTTGCTTCTAACTCACCGGGCCCATCCACTCTTTCACCTTGTCAAAGTATACCACCTACCCCTCCTGCCCAACGTGGTTCCTTCTCTCAACGTGGGTTCTCTGCCCAGCGGGGTTCTTTTCCTCGTTGTAGGGGCTCTTCTTTTCCAAGGAGAAGAGGTGGCTCTTACCATAGAGGTGGAGGCTCGTTTGGCAGAGGCCAATACCAACAACAAGGGGCTAATCAGCACAATTTTAAAAGTGCTGATACACAGACTGACTCTGGTTTGAATCATTCAAACTAGAAGGGGTCTTTATTGCGGAGCAAAATAAGGACTCCCCTTTGAACTCTGATAGCTCCAACACTGATCCAACTTTATTTTCACGTATGGTTGGTTCAACAAATGAATCAGAGATTTTTATTAATGGTCAGTCTTGTTTAGCCCTTATTGATTCTTGATCCATGATCACAACAATTTGTGATGATTTTTATCAACAAATGGATCCAAGGCCTGAGCTGAAAGATATGTCTGATTTTAATTTGAATATTAGTGGAGCAAGTGGCTCAAAAATACCTTATTCGGGATATATTGAAGCGGAAATAAAAATTCCTGAAGTTGAACATGTTCCTTTGATGGTTCCAGTTCTAGTTGTGCCGACTACCAGATACTCTGGCCAAGTTCCTCTGATAGTTGGTACAAATATTATTGGTTCACTCAGGGAAGATGTTGCATCGGACCCAAATATTTCGTCTGCATGGAATAATGCATTTTCCGCTCTTTCATATTCCCAAACAAGGTTTGTTAAATCTACCAACAAAACACCAGTTATTTTAAAACCCAATGAAACCCGAACATTAACGGGTTTAGTTAGAAATACTTCCACCATGGAAAATGCTGTCACAGAAAACAATATTTTAACTTCTGATTTTAATGTTTGTCCTCGTTTGGTTTCTGTAAAGCCCAATGCAAAGACAGCTAGAGTCCCTGTTAGAATATGTAATCTTTCAGCCAGGCCTATTACAATAAAACCTAGAAGCCAATTATGTGATTTACATGAGGTAAAAGTTATTGAAAATGTAAATCCGTTTTCTACTTCATTTTCTCGGCGGGCTAGTACTAGTGATAGTCATGCTGAGGAAATCAAAGTAGATTTGTCAGCGGAGAACTTAACTCCTCAACAGCATACCCAGGCTTCTGATTTACTTAGCCAGTGGAAGCATATTTTTTCCACTGGGCCTACAGATCTTGGTTTCACCAATCTGGTGGAACACGAGATCAACTTAAGTGATCCTACTCCATTTAAGGATCCATACAGGCGTATACCTCCTGCAATGTTTGAGGAGGTGCGCCAACATTTAAAAGAAATGTTGGACGCAGGGGCTATACGAGATTCCCAAAGCCCTTTTTCTTCCAACATTGTTCTGGTCCGGAAAAAAGACAATAGCTTACGCTTTTGTATTGATTTCCGGAAACTGAACAACAAGACAATTAAGGATGCCTATGCCTTGCCAAGAATAGAAGAGACCATTGACACATTGTCTGGCTCGAAATATTTCTCCAAACTTGATCTTAGGTCTGGCTACTTGCAGGTTGGAATCAAAGAAGGGGATAAACATAAGACTGCATTCTCTGCCGGCCCCCTAGGCTTCTTTGAATGTAATAGGATGGCCTTCGGTCTTACCAATGCACCTAGCACATTTCAGAGGCTTATGGAGCGCTGTATGGGGGACCTACACTTGAAGGAATGTCTCATTTACTTAGATGATATAATCATCTTCAGTAAGACATTCGATGAACACATCACCAGGCTGCAAAATGTGTTCAAACAGCTTGAGCAACACGGCTTAAAGCTCAAAGCCTCCAAGTGTGAGTTTTTCAAGACCCAAGTGCAGTACTTAGGCCACATTGTCAGTGATAAGGGTGTCCAGACAGATCCTGACAAAATTGCAGCGTTAAAAGAATGGCCTGCCCCTTCCAACATACAGGAATTGCGTAGTTTTCTCGGTTTTGCGGGTTATTACAGGCGCTTTGTCTGTAATTACTCCAAAATTGCGAAGCCTCTCAATGGCCTGTTAGTAGGACACCCAACAACCAAGAAAGCCAAGCGATCTAAGTCTGCAGTTCCTTGGTCTTGGGGGCCTGATCAAAAAACAACTTTCGATACAATAATCGAAAAGCTTACATCACCACCAGTTTTGGCATATTCAGACTATAGCAAAGAGTTCATTTTGAACATTGATGCTAGTGGTGATGGGCTAGGTGCTGTTCTATACCAAGAACAAGATGGTATAGAACGTGTCATAGCCTATGCTAGCAGAGGTCTTAGAGCCAGTGAGTGCAATTACCCTGCACATAAACTTGAATTTTTGGCCTTGAAATGGGCAGTGTGTGATAAATTCCATGATTACTTGTATGGAAATAAATTCACTGTTAGAACAGACAACAATCCATTGACGTATGTTCTAACAACGGCTAAGTTAGATGCCACAGGCCATCGTTGGCTAGCCGCACTGTCCAGCTACAACTTCAAGCTCATTTACAGGTCTGGCAAGAAAAACCAAGATGCCGATGCCCTCAGTAGATTACCATCTACCGATAAAGAGGTCCTGTTTAATGACGCTATTAAGGCCATCTGCCAGGCGGTATTAGCCCCTCCAGAGGAGGCGCCGGCAGTTGAATGTGTATTGGTTGCGCAGCAGTTTGACCTCACTGGTGAAGAGGTTGGCTCTGACTCTGGTTCAGATTTCAGTCAAGTTGACTGGCGTGCTGAACAAACCATTGACGGCACGTTGAACAGAGTGAAGACCATTCTTGCCTCTGGACATAAACCTACCAAGAGACAGATTGCTCTTGAGGAGACAGAATGTCAGAAAATCTTGAAGGATTGGGACAGTCTATTTTTCAAAGACGAGGTACTTTACCGTCGTCACTCTTTACATGGCACCTCTGTAAACCAGCTGGTATTGCCTGAGGTTTTCCGGGAGATAGCACTTAATGGTCTGCATGATGAGGCCGGCCATCAAGGCAGAGACCGCACTATGTCCCTGGTAAAATCTCGGTTTTATTGGCCTGGGATGGATGGTGACATTGAAAAGAAAGTCCGAAACTGTCCCAGATGCATCCGAAGAAAGTCTCGAGAGCGGGCTCCAGCGAAACTTGTGACTGTAGAGTCCACTTATCCCATGGACTTGGTATGCATGGATTTTCTGTCTCTTGAGACATCAGCGGGTGGTTACGAAAACATCTTGGTAATTACAGACCATTTCACCCGCTATGCTCAGGCCATACCAACCAAGAACCAAACGGCCAAGACAACCGCTAAAGTTCTCTTCGAAAACTTTATCTGTCACTATGGGTTTCCAACCCGTTTACATAGTGACCAGGGCCGCAATTTTGAGAGCCAGGTTATTAAAGAGCTGTGTTCCATTGCTAACGTTGACAAGTCTAGGACTACACCCTACCATCCCATGGGTAATGGAATGCCTGAGCGCTTTAACCAGACTCTGCTCAATATGTTGGGTACTTTGGAGGATGACCAGAAATCTAACTGGAAGTCCTACGTTGCGCCCTTGGTTCATGCCTACAACTCAACTCGTCATGAGACCACTGGATTTTCCCCGCATTATTTAATGTTTGGGCGACACCCTAGACTGGCGGTGGATGCCTTTCTAGGTATAAATCCAGAGAGTAGGCATGCTAACCAGACAAAGTATGCAGCCGATCTGAAAAAGAGGCTCGACTTTGCCTATAAGACAGCTACCAAGGAGGCCCGTCGCCAGGGCAGAAGGCATAAGGAAACTTATGACCTCAAAGCTCGGGATGCCCAGCTTTTGCCCGGTGACCGAGTACTCGTTCGCAACGTCGGACTGAGGGGAAAGTGCAAGCTGGCAGATAAATGGGAGAAAGATGTGTACTTGGTTGTTGAACAGCCAAATACAGAGGTTCCTGTGTACGTTGTCAAACGTGAACATGGGAGGAGCATCCGAAGGATGCTGCACAGGAATCTCCTTCTTCCATTCATGGCCCTTCCAGCATCCAAACAACGCTCCCCGGATACAGATATATCACCAAATAGCAGTTCTCAACCGTCACCGGTTGAGGGTACAACTGCCGGTGATATCAATGTTCCGGGTGGAGCGGCAGGTAGTGCAGCCTCACCTGCACCAGACTCTGCAGTTCCAGATAGTGCGAACATGCTTGATGCACCGGTATCCCCTAGTGTGGTGATACCCCCAGAAAGATCGTCATTGAATCCTTTGGCGAAACCCTTCAGTCCTGCTCCGGGGTCTCAACCAGAATTGCGACCTCAAGCACGTCCAACAAGGCATAGGCAGAAACCAAGGTGGCAGGTAGGAGGGGACTGGTTATTTTAAATTTTCGAATGTTTTAAACTGAAATTACAGCTGACATGGTTTCCTGGTTTCCTGTACAAGTATTTTATTTTTTTTATTTGAAATGTCGAGACGACATTTTTCACAGAGGGGGAGGGGAGCGTGTAAAACTAACGCTAAAATGTATTCTGGAGAGAGGCGTATAAAATGTTAATTCAGCTATAGGGGCAGCTGAGTTGCAGTCGAGTGGCGAAGCATTGCTTGTCATGGCGTCTCTAGAGAGCCTGTGTGTTGTTAGAGTGCCGTTGGCGGGTGGTGCGCTGGCCTGCAATTCTGGTGACCCATTGTTTTCGAAAATTTCGTCTTCTACTGGGTTGCAGTTAGTTGACGGTGCATGATTTATCATGGCGTCTCTAGAGAGCCTGTGTGTTGTTAGAGTGCCGTTGATACGTGGTGCAGTTGACTGCAAACTGGTAAGAATGTTCTAAAAATTAAAAATTTCGCCTTGACATGATTTCGCGCTTGCTTGGACATGGGTTGGTTACAACCTAGGTGGGGGCTATCCCAATCAGACCGTGGCCGGTTCGTGCTTCTGGCTTGTGCTTTCGTGGAAGGGTGAATAATTTCGTAAGAATTGAATAGTTCTGTTATATTTCCTCTCTCCAGTCCAGCGCGTAAATAATGTATTTTTATATGACACTTCCAATTTGGCTGTGTTTTAGGATAAGCAATTTTAGCCTGGTTTTAATGTTTAGCCGTTTGAAGCTAAACCAGTAAGGAGTGTCCTATTACGCGCTATCAATAAAAGATTTTTTGTCTTAAGTTCTGTATATAAAGTTTTATATTCTTGCGCTGTGCATACCGTCCATCGTTTATGGCAGCGTATTTGGATAAGGGTTTACCTGGTAAAGTGTTAGGTATGTTTAACTTCACTAGCTCGACAAACAGTGGAAGCAATAGCTTCGGCTCCTATTTTATTATCAGATTGATATTTATAAACAAAATATACATCTGGTAAATTTATATAATTAAATGGAAAGGTGAAGTTAAACTTGTGTTTAAACTCATTCAAGTAATTTGTTAAGTTAAATGTCGGGACGACATTTCCCGAAGAGGGGGAGAATGTCACAGGGTGAAATTATGGAAACTGGAGGAGCGCTTGCGCTTAGGACTTTCTAGTCATCTCCAGTTATTTTCCCCTATTGATTGTCGTTTTTCATACATCATATACTCATATATTTCATATTTCATTAAGCATTAAGCATTCCTGAGTAGCGTATATCAATTTCCGGTGTCCTTATGTAAGTTTCGCGCGCTTTTCACTTCACTGATTAACACCGCATGCGCACATTCTTACCTCAGCCTTTGTCAGTCTTTCTTTGTCCCTGGCGAAGGTAGGTCTCACGACCACCTGACGGACACATCTTTATGTTATTCCTAATTACTTAGGATATTCATATTATTATTCAGGTATGCGTTTACTTTATTTCATTATCTTGTTGAACATTTGTAAATTATCATAATTGTCATTATTTCATGAATATTCGTATCTTGCCATTTCGATCTCTCGACCTCGGGGTCAGTCTTTCTTTGTCCCTGGCGAAGGTAGGTCTCACGACCACCTGACGGACACATCTTTATGTTATTCCTAATTACTTAGGATATTCATATTATTATTCAGATGACGAGGTCGAGAGGGAGAAGGTTCTAATAACTTCAAAAAACATGGAAACATCCAACTTAGTTATCATCTCTTGAACCCCGAACCCCCTTGAGATACGGGAGAGGCTCTAACGTTGTATCAACGTCGTTCACCATGATCATGTGGCCACAATCCATTCATCAACTCGATACAACCAACTAACCAATCCATCAGCCCATAACAGCAAAATCTTTTCCCGTGACACCTGTATGACTACATATTTTGGAAAGGGACACTTTATCGGTATATGGCTGACCTCCAAGCCCCACCAACGCCCCCCCCCACCCCCACCCCTAGTGCCCTCTTGCCAGCTTTATTTTACTTTAAGGCTCATTCTACCGATGTGCACATGCTTGCATATGATCTTCAGATTCGGGTATGTGTTTTTTTTCGCTTTCTGTGGCGTCTCTTTATTTTCTATATCATAGTTAGGGTTAGGTACGGATTGCATCCTCGTTGTATATTGAAACAAGAGGGCCCAGAGGGCCCTGAATCGCTCACCTGAGAAGTAGTGTCTCTAGTACATTCTAGGCCCGAAGGCTATTATTTGAACAAACTTGGTAATGGTCCACTAGATGAAGTTTCATACCAAATATCAAAGACCTGGGCCTTCTGGTTTCAGACAAGAAGATTTTCAACGGTTTTCCCTATATAAGCCTATGAAAAACCAAAGCGTCCCGGGTTGGAGGCATTTTTGGCCCAAGGGCTATAATTTGAACAATCTTGATAGATGTCTACTAGATGAAGCTTCACACCAAATATCAAAGATCTGGGCTTTGCGGATTCAGAGAAGAAAAGTTTTAAAGAGTTTCCATGCATAAGCCTACGTAAAACCAAATGCCCCAGGGGTGGGGGCATTTTTGGCCCCAGGGCTATAATTTGAACAATCTTGGTAGAGGTCCACTAGTTGAAGCTTCATATCAAATAGCATAGACCAGGGCTTTGTAGTTTCAGAGAAGAAGAATTTTACATATTTTCCCTAATGAAGATGAAAAACCAAAGGGTCTCGTGGTGGGGGCATTTTTGGTCAAAGGGCTATAATTTGAACAATCTTGATAGAGGTCCAATAGATGAAGCTTCACACCAAATATCTAAGACCTTGGCCTTGCAGTTTCTGAGAAGAAGATTTTTTAAAGATTTTCCCTATATAAGCCTATGTAAAACCAAAGGTCCCCGTGGGTTGGGGGGGGGACATTTTTGGCCCCAGGGCTATAATTTGAACAATCTTGGTAGAGGTCCATTAGATTAAGCTTCACACAAAATATCAATAACTGGGCCTTGCGGTTTCAGAGAAGAAAAGTTTTAAAGATTTCCGCTACAAAAGCTTAGGTAAAACCAAATGCCCCCTGGGCGGGGGCATTTTTGGCCCCAGGGCTTTAATTTGAGCAATCTTGGTAGAAGTCCACTAGGTGAAGCTTCATACCAAATATCAAAGACCTGGGCCTTGTGGTTTCAGAGAAGAAGAAATTATTTTATTTCATTTTTATTTTTATGTGATTTTATTTTCTTGTCCTTTGGGATCATTGATTCCATTGTGGAATGTTGAAAATATTTGAGGGTCACTGATGAGGCCTAATTGGCAGAAACTAGTTAGTCTGGCCCAGAAAACATGTACACTCCATATTTTTAGTTCTGTGGTGTATTCCTGTTTCCAAAGGATAACCCTTTTATAGAACATATTTAACTTCACTACAGCTGGTGTGTGGGAATGTGTGGTGGCGGTAAATCGTCTCCCTGCCCTACATCATAGTGTAGATTATATTTTCTTGTCCTTTGGGATCATGGATTCCATTGTGGAATTTTGAAAATATTTGAGGGTCACTGATGAGGCCTAATTGGCCGAAACTAGCTAGTCTGGCCCAGAAAACATGTACACTCCATATTTTTAGTTCTGTGGTGTATTCCTGTTTCCAAAGGATAACCCTTTTATGGAACATTTTTAAAGGTTTTCCATATATATAAGCCTATGAAAAACCAAAGGGTCCCACACAATGTGTGAATGAGAAAGAGAATTAAATACGTTCCATTGTTTACTTTCCATGATAGAAAGAAAACAACTCGGCAAATCTACCGTGAAATGCGCCTGATATTTTAGAAACTGAACAATTTAACTTCGATGTAGGTTATCGACTGGTCCTGTCAAATGGGTCGAAATCAGACTAAAGTATCAGGCTTTTTTCAACGGATTATTTAAATACACCGTTTAAATGCTAGTTATCGTCTAAACAATACGACCAGCCCCGATAGCTCAGTTGGTAGAGTGTCCGCTCCGGGGAACGGGAGGTCTCGGGTTCGATCCCGGGCCGCGACATACCAAAGTCGTTAAAAATGGTACTAGTTGCTCCTCGTTTGGCACTCAGATTTACGGGGTAGAGCTAGGACTGGTCGATCCAGTGTCAGGATAATGTGACTGGGTGTGGTATCATGTAATGTGTCTGGGACATGATACTTCAGTGAGGCAGCACTATAAACGTGAGCATTGAGCTCCCTGTCGCAACCAGACACCGTCGTGATATGACTGAAAAATTGTTGAAAGCGACGTTAAACCCGAATTCACACACACACACACACACACTAAACAATACGATCAGACCGCGCTTACATGAAGTCCCGCGATTTGACCAACGTCTCCAAAAGCCTGCCCAAGCAAAGCGGTGTGAATCGGCCCGTCCATGTTAATAAACCCTATTGGTTCATTTGGCGACAGGGCTTGAGATTTCATTTCATCTCAAGGTCGGGAAAAAGTCCAACAAAATTGGAAGCAACCTCAAATCAAACAAACAAACATGAAGTCCCGCCAGAGTATATGGATCACCCTTGGTAACGGGACTCTTAGTCCCAAAACCATCGTGTCCCGAAGACAACCGGCCCCTAGACACCTAGGCCCCACTGCCTAGTCAACCCCATCGGGAGAGGTAAACCCCTACACATCACGTCCAAAAGTCATTTCGGGTCGATCTACCTACATATCTTGCACCCGCCCATTGGGGCTTGAAGAAGTAAAAGGGCTGCATGATGCTTCCACGCAGAGCTGATCCGGCCCGCACACGAGTACTGATAAACCGCTTAGAGGATCTAAGCCTGTCCAGGCAATGCGGTGCGAGTCGGACCGTACATGATTATAAACCCTATTGGTCATTTCATCTCAATGTCGGGTAAAAGTCCCACAAAAATGGACGCAACTTCTCCAAAATGACCTATATAGTGTTGACGGGGACGTTAAACAGCAAATCAAACAAACAAATCAAACCTACTTATCTCGGCCCCACTGCAACCTCGGCCCCGCATCGAAAAATATCGCTGGCAGAGAGAGAGAGAGAGAGAGAGAGAGAGAGAGAGAGAGAGAATGCTTACGCAGAAAGAATTCAGTGGAGGTGAGACCAAGCTATGTCAAAGAGCAACAAGAAAAAATGGACGGGTTTTTCAGTACAGTTTTGACGTCAGCAAAGCTTCAACCTGGATATGTAACAAGAGTTGGCAGAAGAGGCTAAAGTTGAACAAGTTATCCAAATAAAATTACAACTATGCTGGTCTTTTTTTTTTTTAAATGACATTTTGTTTGGAAAAGATCTCAACAGACTGCATCAATTAATACCCAACATTTGTGTGAAGTTAAATTTAAATTCATTTATAAATGTAGGCACTACACCGCTGACAAAGGTTTTCTAAACATAGACAGTGACCTTGACCTTGAGCCCAGGACCCTTAAAGTCGATATTGCTTGAGATAATAAATTGTTATACCGGGACAATTGCAATTTAGCGGTCACTAGTTTTCAGTATGAAAATTCATGTGAGTAGGCTTGCTAAGGCATAGTATATAGGGAGCGCGTGAGCGCGACCCAAACTCGAAAAATAGGCAACATTTTGCAAAAACAACCTGAAAATCGTGAAGGTCGAGCATTGTTTAAACTTAAATCTAGAAAATGAACTCGATTAATCAACACACCACTGCAAGGTGTTTCCCGGAAATGGATGTAGGTCGGCAAGCAAGAAATAGCACGCACGCATTTTCATTGGCTGAATTTAATTTATGCGATTCACCTCCGGTCACGAGGGCGTTCTTTACAGCGATCTGATAGACTGTAAACAAAGAGCCGATCAGCTGTTAAAAATAAATAAAATGTCACTTGTTTATAATGATGTTGCTGAAATTTGCACTTCAAAGGAAAGATTGATTTTTTGGGCTAAGAGAAAAAGTGCTTCTTGTTGATTTCGCTGGTTTGGGCTCGTTTTGTTCAAAAGGAAACTTTTACATTCGTGCCGACGCAAGTTTTAGCAAAGATAAAGTGTGTTTGAGGTGCTCAGATGGGAAGTGTAATAAGAAAGTTTCAATAAGAGAAGGAAGCTGGTTCAGCAAGTCCCATCTTTTGTTAGAACAGATAGTAAAGCTAACTTATTACTGGGTGTACAAATGTCCAGCTGAGTTTGTGGCTAGAGAACTTCGAATTGGAAGCGAACACACTCTGGTCGATTGGTACATGTTTGCCAGGGAAGTGTGTATGTACCTAATTGAAAAGGACAATGAACAGATAGGAGGAGAAGGAAATGAGGCAGAAATCGACGAGTCTAAGTTAAAATAGAGGGAGAAGGGCTGATGGTGTATGGGGTTTGGGAGGGATTGAAAGACATAGTAAGAAATGTTTCTTTGAGATTGTGGAGGATAGAAGTGCCAGCACTCTAATTCCTATTATTCTGAGATATGTAAAACCAGGAACAGTGATTTTGTCAGATTGTTGGAAAGTTTATAAAACCCTGAAGGACGAAGGATATACTCAATTTACAGTCAACCACTCCATTGAATTCAAGAACAAGGAAACAGGGGCTTGTACCAACTTGACTGAGAGCATGTGGAATGCGGCGAAGAAGCCTTTTCCCCAAAACAGGCTCTCAGAAACAGCTGTAGGACAGATACCTAGTAGAATACTCTATCAGGAAAAAGTACTTAAATGACGCAGAGGATAAGTTTTCAACATTTCTGGAGCTTGTAAAGCGAGTCTATTCAGGTAAAAGACGTGAAGTGCTTCAGCCCATCAATTCCCCGGTAAATACCCAGGTACAATTTTAGCTATTTCGGTAGGGAATCACCTACATAGCATTCCTGTGAAGATTGAATCAAATTGGCCCATGGGTTTAGGAGGAGTTAGCGTTTGATGCAAATTGACGATGTTTTCCTATCATTTTGCTTGGCAGATTTTGTTTGTTTGTTTGATTTGATGTTTAAAGTCCCCTTCAACACTGTAAGGGTCATTTTGGAGACGTTGCTTCCAATTTTGTGGGACTTTTACCCGACATTGAGATGAAATGACATCTCAAGCCCTGTCGCCCAATAAAACCAATAGGGTTTACTAGCATGGACGGTCCACCTCGCACCGCGGTTCCTGGCAGAGCAGGATCGTGTTTGCTATTTTGGTAAAGTGTGTCTAAGCAACATTCCTATGAAGTTTGAATGAAATTGGCCCAAGGGTACAGGAACAGTTTTCGTTTAATTTTTTTTCTGTTTTAACTCTGGCGGCCATCTTGTTTGTCAGAGCGGAACAATATTAGCTATTGTGGTAGGGAGTCATCTATGGAACATTCCTGTGAAGTTTGAATGAAATTGGCCCAAGGGTACAGGAACAGTTTTCGTTTAATTTTTTTCTGTTTTAACTCTGGCGGCCATCTTGTTTGTCAGAGCGGAACAATATTAGCTATAGTGGTAGGGAGTCATCTATGGAACATTCCTGTGAAGTTTGAATCAATATGACCCAATGGTTAATGAGGAGTTCGCGTTTGAAGCAAATTTACAATGTTTTCTATTTTTAGCTCTGGTGGCCATTTTCTTCATCGGACTGGGATGTATTAGCTATTTTTGGTAAAGGGTCATCTAAGCAACATTCCTATGAAGTTTGAATGAAATTGGCAAATTGGTACAGGAGTTGTTGTTGTTTGAAGATATTTGTTCTATTTTTAGCTCTGGCGACCAGCTTGTTCATCAGAGCGGAATGAATTTAGCTATTTTGGTTGGGAGTCACATAGGCAAAATTCCTGTGAAGTTTGAATCTAATTGGCCCAAAAATTTAGGAGGATGTCGCGTTTGAAGCAAATTTACAATGTTTTTCCATTTCTAGCTCTGGCGGCCATTTTGCTCATCGGAGCAGAACCGTTTTAGCTATTCTGGTTGAAAGTCACCTAAGAAATATTGCTATGAAGTTTGAATGAAATTGACCCAAGTGTACAGGAGTAGTTGGCGTTTAAAGATTGTTCTGTTTTTAGCTCTGGTGGCCATCTCGTTTATTGGAGCGGAACGAATTTAGCTATTTGGGTAGGGAGTCACCTAGGCAACATTCCTGTGAAGTTTTGATGAAATTGGCCCAGGGGTGTAGGAGGAGTTCGCATTTAAAGCAAATTGTTGATGATGCACCACGCAGACCGCACGTCGCACGACGGACACAACCACATTAGCTCACCATGAGCACTCCGTGCTCAGTTGAGCTAAAAATGGTAATTTTCAACAAAACTCTGGCCCTTGGTTTGCATATGAAAGAGATACTATCAATGAAGCAACAGTCCTAACATGGAAGCATTCCACTGAAGATTAAAGGTAATATATTGCTTTGAAAAAAAGGTTAACAAAAGGTAAACCTCGGACGACGCCTGCCCACCCGCCAGACGCCTGCCCGCCCGGACATCGCTATTCTAAAGGACGGATTTAACAAAAATAAACGTCCAAAAATAAGAAATAACGCATGTCATGTGAGCTCAGGTGAGCTAAAACTAATGTTTTTCTTATTAGAAACAAATGCTAGCCCACGTACTGGATTCCATTTTTGAAGGTATCAAGCTTGTTTTATACTTGGGTTTGGCTGCCATCTTGCTCATATGGTAAGGCACCAAGTTAAACCTTGCTGTAAAATATGGCAAGGTCAACCTATGCTTGTCATGTTTGCAAACTTGGTAGTACTCAGTCACCCGATGCTTCATATGCTGACCCAAAAAACAAACGATCCAACCTGTTTTCTGAATTTTAACAAAAGTAAAATAGTAAGGTTTTTTTTATTGTTGCAAAAATGTGCCACTCGATAGCGATGCCATATTAGGTGATTCGATACATGTACGTTTACACGAGTAACTTGCGCTCTTAGGATTGTCGTGTTTTCCGACGCACGATAAAATCAGAATTCCGTTGTTTTTTTTTCAACGTGAGTCTGTTCTATATCTAATCTTTTTATATCGAAGAATGATTTTACGAAATTGGGTGCTGAAGTCATTGCGGTTATATATTTTTCTGAATTTATATACTAAGTCACCATAAAATTCGGGCTCCGATAGACCTTGTTGCAAAAGAGATTTAAGTCCAATATTGAATTTTGAAATTAAATCAGAATGGCGTCTATAAAATTTGAAAAAGGCTTTGACTAGTCTATGGAAACGATAACCCTGATTAAGGAGTTTAGCCGTTAATAATTTATTACGAGTGTTGAAGTCAGTTACATGACTACACACGCTAGCAAATCGAATTAATTGAGAAATATAAACGCCATAGGATGGCGCACGAGGAATATCACCATCCAAAAAAGGAAAATTTACAATCTCAAAATCAAATGCAATCGCGTTTATCATAAATTTTGCACGAAACAAAAATTCTGAGAAAAAAAAATTCTTTTTCACAAACAGCCATGAAATTGTTTGGGTAGTTAAGTTTCACTGGGTCAACAGAGTGACAGCAAACAAATATTTTAAGCTTGGTCTCATGTTTTTAAAAGACAAATAGATATAATAAAATATTATTTATCATTTTTATCCCCCGACCGAATAGGTTCGGGGGATATAGCGATCAGCCTGGCGTCCGTCCGTCCGTAGACGCAACCTTGTGATGGCCATAACTCCTATACCCTTTGAGATTCAATGATGGTTCTTGGCACAATTGTTCACAAGGTTGATACGGCGTGTCAACCGCAAGAACAAAAACTCTGGATGGCATACTTCTTGAGTTATCTCCCCTTTTAATAAAATAGAATGACTATTTTGTGATAGCCATAACTCCAACACCTTTTGAGATATATTGATGGTACCTGGCACAGTTGTTCACAAGGCTGAGACGGCGTGTCATGTGCAAGAACCACAACTCTGGTTGCCATTGTTTTTGAGTTATCTCCCCTTCCAATAAAATTGAATGACTACCTTGTGATGGCCATAACTCCAATACCCTTTAAGATGTATTGATGGTACCTGGCACACTTGTTCACAAGGCCGAGATGGTGTGTCATGCACAAGAACCACAACTCTGGGTGCCATGGTTTTTGAGTTATCTCCCCTTCCAATAAAAATAGAATCACTATCTTGTGATGGCCACATCTCCAATACTCTTTGAGATATATTAATGGTACTTTGTACAGCTGTACATGAGGTTAAGCAGGTGTGTCACGTGCAAGAACCACGACTCTCGGTGCCCTGTTTTTTTAATTATCTCCCCTGACAATATAACCTTGTGATGGTCATATCTCCAATACCCTTTGAGATATATTGATGGTACTTGGCACAATTGTATACAAGGTCGAGATGGCACATCACACCTGAGAACCACAACTCTGGGTGCTATGGTATTTGAGTTATCTCCCCTTCCAATATAACAGTATGATCACCGTACCTCAAATACCCTTTGAGACATACTGGTGGTACTTAATGCAGATGTACATGAGTTTAAGCAGGTGTGTCATGCTCAAGAATTACAACTCTGGGTGCTCTTGTGTTTTTAGTTATCTCCCCTGACAATATACCCTTTGAGACATGTCGATGGTACTTCGTACAGAAATACATGAGCTTAAGCAGGCATGTCATGTGCAAGAACCACAATTCTGAGTGCCCTGGTTTTTGAGTTATCTCCCCTGACTGTATAATCTTGTGATGGCCATTACTTGAATACTTTTGTGATATATTGCTGGTTTAATTCTAGTGCACTTTCTGTTGGTAAACACACTTTCTGTTGGTGAACAATCTTCTGAAGGCCATATTGGCTTTTGGTCGGGGCATTTGCCATCTCTTCCGATGGCTATTTTTATAAGAGCAAATTAAAAAAAACAACCCCCACCCCCCCCCCCCCCCAACCACAAAAAAAACCTTCTATCATCAGCTCTACTCAATTAAGACATGGAATATTGATGATATTTCTGTTTTTTTTTCTTATATCTACTCTAAAACATAGTTTTTATTGCCTTAATTTATCCATATTTTAAAGCAGAAATATGAAAACTGAAAAACATTCCCTTTCCATTGATATGTACAGTAATTACAGTAATGAAGTTACTGAAACCCTGCTCCTCACCTTAATAATGAAGAAGAAACATAGGGTCTGACATTTGCAAGTTTTGTTTTAAACCATTTGTAGTGATTAAACATTTTAGACATAAACAAATAAGAGATTTTCTTTTATCTTTTGTTACTTAATTGCTTTTCACACATATTTGAAACAGTCAGATAGTCAATGAACAATGTGAGATAAAAAATTCAGAAGATAAAAAGTTTGTTAATATTATAGTAATTAGCCAGGATGGTCTAAACAACACATTATTAAAGACAAAAAATGAGTGTCATAAATACTTTGAACATCAATTATGTTCTATAAAACTAGTACTGAAGCCTATGAATAAATATTCAATGAGGGTCTGTTACCATTAAACCGAGATTCCTATTTGGTCTGACCAAGAATTCAGAATCAGCCTAGCCAAATAGGAATTCTTATTTGGACTAAACAGACTTTAGCCAGATCCGGAATCTGCCTAGGCCAAATAAGAATTCCTATTTGGCCTAGCCAGATTCCGGATCTGGCTAAATTCCTATTTGGACTACGACATATACATGTACAATACACAATGAAGCATCTATTTTGTTTCAACAGCTTTGAAACGAGTAATTATGGGAGAAAATGTTCATGTCCTGCAGTCTGATCCAAGTCTTTGTTGCCTGTATGCATTAGCTTCAGTAGACCTCAAGCTATCCATAGGACAATAGTAAAAGCTTCTATCCGGCTGTAAATCCAGAAGAGCTTATCTGCCGTATTGCTTAGTGAAATGGTAGGGAGGAGTTCTTGTGGCAGACCTCGTGTGACAAACAATATAAACTGCACTGTTGTGCAATTCACATGTCAGTCTCTAACAGATTTAACTCAGGCAATTAAGGGGATTTGATTATCTTCATGGGAGGTAACTTGTTTCAAATTTATTGTGTCTTCCTTACTAACAGATGTCTGCTCTTGAAGAAAAGAATTTGCTCATTTGGGAGCACTTTTTCATAAAGCGTAGACCCCAGCTGTGTCTCTTTGGGTGTAAATCCTTTTCGTAAAAATAGACCGCTCTTATAAAGGGCGTTTAGTTTCAGGAAAGCCAGCTAGACGTTCCCATCACAAAACCACGCCTATATGATTTTGTCCCCCTTGAACCCCACTTTCATACTGTAAAACATGGGTTTACAGGAGTAAACTTTATTTTTCTTAGTGCTGCTCTAACATAAAGATTGTGGGTACTCGTTAGACACGCCTCGATGAGGCGGTTCTAACGAGTACCCACAATCTATATTTTGAGCTAAATTAAAAAAAAACATATCACAATTTTTCATCTTAAAAAAAAGTTTACAATGTATTTGTATTCGCGTGTTTTCGAAATGTAGAAGTTCTAGTAGTTGTCTCATATTTAAACTTTCAGTAAATATGTCAGGTGTTTCCATTCATCGTGAGACATGAAGATTTTTGCAAGTGTCACGTTTTTGCCTTCTGATCCAGGTGTCCAAATGTAGGAAAACACGTCTATAAAAATGCATTGTAAACTTAACCTCCGAAAATAAAACGAACATTTATGAACAAATGTGATATTTTTCTAATTAGGAAAACATGTCCGTGTGAAATAATGGAGTCAAACATGGTGTCAGAAGTGAAAAAGTTTGGGGTAAAAATGATAACTTATTTCTTATTACTGCTTTCAACATAGATTCTGGGTGCTCGTTAGAACCGCCTCATTGAGGCGGTTCTAACGAGTACCCTCAATCTAGGTTTCTGAGCAAAAAAAAAAAAAGGCAGACAAAGTATACCCCCGTAAACCCCACTTTTCTCTATATAAAGTGGGGTTTAGAGGGGTCTTTGTTTCACGGACTTGTTATCGTGATGTTATTTCTGCTCAATATATAGAGTGTGGGTATTCGATAGAACCGCCTCATCCAGTACCCACATTCTATATTTTAGAGCAGAAAGAAGAAAAATAAGGTTTACACCTGTAAACCTCAGTTTTACTGTAGAAAAAATTAGGTTCAAGTGGGTCAAAATTATTTAGTTGTGTTTTCATGATGTTTTGACCTTAAGATCAAGGTATCCAAACTAGACTGTTTTATGCCATGCTCTGCCTTATTTTTCTTCACAATCAAATAAAATAAATATGTCATGTGCTCATCAGCTCATACAACGTTGAAAACTAGTCTACACAAAATACTGATTTACAAGAAACAAAATAGGCAAATAAGAAGAGAGAAACCGGTGAAGAATGAGAGCCCTTCATCTAATGAGCCACATTAAGCGGGAATAGAATATTTACATACGCATTTAGTAACCCAAAGCAACATCTGTACCAAATATGATCTATAAAATGGTTACTCTTTGGAAGCACATAATACACCAATGTCGGGTAAAAGTCCTACAAAATAGGAAGCAACGTCTCCAAAATGACCTAACTAGTGTTGACGGGGACGTTAAACATCATTTCAAACAAACAAAACAAAATGTCCATACATACCAGAACTACCGTGGCAGAGCAATTCAAATTGTCACGTAGTGGTTAAACATTGTCACTATTCCGACACCAGGATATGGGAAACAGACAATGAAACCGCGTCCTTAAGTGTGTTGTGCTCTAAGCAAAGACAGAGATTAGACTGCTTCGGCGCAGTCCGACAAATGTTTGCTGGAAGTTATAATAATGCACCCAAAGTTTCATCATACCAGTCGATGTGCACATTTTTTCTTTGACACAGTTTGTTGCATGCGACCCAATACGAAGTTAAAACCAGAAACAATCGCAGTGATCTGGGAGTTCGTTCCAAATTTCGTTTAACAAAACATGTTGAAACAAGAGCCGACGCAAGACAAATATATTTACCCATTGTGCTGGATCGAATTTTTGTTTAAATAATTAGTCATTTTATCTCAGGATTATTTACAGGTTGGGGTTGTTGTTGAAACCAATAAATCATCATATTCAGTGAACCCACCATAAAAACAAAGGGCCTAATACACAATGTTATTGTTTTATTTGTTTATTTATTTGAGGTTTAACGTCCCCGTCAACATAATTTAGGTCATTTTGGAGTCGTTGCTTCCAATTTTGTGGGACTTTTACCCGACACTGAGATGAAATGACATCTCAATCCCTGTCGCCCAATATGGTGTATATGCATTAGACGGCCCAACTTGCACAACTGCCTGGGCAGGCTTAGACCTGAGCGGTTTACCAGTACAGATGTGCGGTCGGTTTCAGCTATGCATGGAAGCATCATGCAACCCAATCTATTTTTCCAAGCCCCGATGGCCGGGGGCCAACACAATTTTATATTTTACATCATATTAAAGAGTAGCTGAAAAATCAAAATGCTTGCTGTAGCATGGAATTAATTCATGAAGCCGAATCTAGACAAACAAGAAGGCAGCTAGAGTCACATTTTACATTATCCAGTGGACGAAAACAAAACCTGCAGTAAGGACTGTGTGGGTTCGATCCCGACTCGGGTCACATTTGGGACGCCAAGTTCTGCAACGGAATGCCAGGTGTTTTTTCTCCGGGTACTCCTGTTTTCGCCCATCTCTGATTCACGATGTGCTCGATATGAGTAAAATAATTTTGAAAGGGCCGTTAAACCAAAACCAAAAAAAGACCATTGTGACCAGAAAATACTTGGTCATTACGATAACGAACCCGTCCGACTATGTGCATTTTTTCACATCCACCAGATGGCTACATTTCTGATAAAAATCCGTCATATTTTACCTTCTTTTAATGGAAACATAGATTGTGGGTGCTCGCTAGGTTCGCCTCATTTAGGCGGTTCTAACGAGTACCCACGACCTATGTCTTGGAGCAGAAATAAGAAAAAAATACTGCTAACAACCCTATTCAAAGTGGGGTTTAGTGGGTATTCATTTCACGGACTTGTTCATGTAATATCAGGGTCGTTCTATGCAGAGGAAAAACAACCATCAGGATTGTCTTCAAATTGTGTTGGAGTCATGGAGACCACATTGTGTGAATGTGAAAAAGAATACGTTTCATTGTTTCTTTTCCATGATAGAAAGAAAAAACAAGAGGGCCATGATGGCCCTGGATCGCTCACCTGATCCATCCTGTAGAAATAAAATGGTATGTAAAGTAAGGTGATTATCAAAAGGATGATGATGATGATGATTTCGTGTTTAACGACGCGTCAACCCTCTTTGTGGGTCATAAGCGTCAAGCGGTCAATGGTTAAATGGCATGAAGAATTATGAGGATATTAAAAGTTAAATAGTAAGTATGATATGTATAAAAATCTGAAACAGTTAGATCTTATGAAAAAGTCCAATATCTTTTAAGAATAAAACAATATTTTCAAAAGGTACATCTTGAAACAATTGTTGCAAAGTGTCAGCGTTGAAGTATAAGTTACGGGACTGTGAAAAGTCTACACATTCAATTAAAATGTGTTTCACAGTGAATGGCTTATCACAGCCTACACAGGAAGGCTGTTCATCACCATTTAAAATAAAAGAATGAGTGACTCTAGTATGGCCAATGCGCAGTCGTGTTAATACTACATCCTCTTTCCTGGAAAACTGTGGAGGAGAGCATTTTGTTCCAACGACAGGTTTTATGGCATGGAGTTTGTTATTTATTGCACGGTCCCATTCGCCTTGCCATTCCGACAAGATGTATCTGTTGATAAATGGTTTAAAATTATTAAAAGGAATATTAAAAACAGACGGATCAAGGTTGAGCGATTCCTTTGCTTTCCTGTCAGCAAACTCATTGCCGACAATGCCAATATGGCTCGGAAGCCAACAAAACAAGATTTGGTGCGTTTTAGAAATTCCATGATGTTTTTCGATCAGTTTTTGTATTTGAGGATTTTTAGATGATTATCAAAAGGAACATGCATTCCAAATATAAAGGCTCTATCACAAATGCTTCAAAAGTTATGATAAAGTAGGTTAAAGGTCAAGGTCACAGGTCAAACTTTTTGTAAGCCTGGAAAGTCCTTGTCACAAAGAACATACGTGCCAAATATGAAGGCTCTATCGGAAATGTTTAAAAGTTTCATCGCGCAGGTCAAGGCCACCGGTCAAATAGTTTTGCATGAGCGGGAAGATCTTGACACAAGGAACCTACATTCCAAATGCGAAGGATCTATCTTCAATGGTTCAAAAGTTATAATAAAAATGTCAAAGGTCAGTGTTACAGGTCGAAAATTTTGTTTGTGTGGGAAGCCCTTATCACAAGGAACCTGCATGCCAAATCTGAAAGCTCTATCTCAAATGGTTCGAAAGTTATGGCAAAGAAGTTCAAAGGTCAAGGTCACAGGTCAAAATTTTTGCATGGGTAGAAAGAACATACTTGCCAAAAAAGGAGTCTCTAGCTCAAATGGTTCAAACGTTATGATAAAGTAGGTCACAGGATAAAGTCAAGGTCAAAATCTTTGAATGGGTGCGAAGCCCTTGTCACGAGGAACCCTCATTCCAAATATGTAGGCTCTATTTTCTAATGGATAAAAAGTTATGACATAGTTGGCAAAAGGTCAATGACACAGGTCAAAATTTTTGTGTGAGTGGGAAGCCCTTGTTACAAGGAATGTGCATGCCAAATATGAAGGCACTATCTCAAATGGTTTAAAAGTTATGATTAAGTAGGTCACAAGTCGAAGTCAAGTTCACAAGTCATGTTTTGTATGAATAGGAAGTCCTTGTCACAAGGAACCTACATGCCAAATATGAAGGCTCTATCTCTAATGCTTCAAAATGTGTGACAAAGTAAGTCAAAGGCCAAGGTCATAGGTTAAAATTTTTGTATGTGTGGGAAGACCAAGTCACAAGGAACATACATGTACATGCCAAATATGAAGGCGCAATTCCAATTGGTTCAAAAGTTTGGATTAAGTAGGTGACAAGTCAAGGTCACATGTCAAATATTTTTTTGTATAAGTAGGAAGATCTTGTCACAAAGAACCTACATGCTAAATATGAAGACACTACCTCAAACGGTTCCAAAATATAACAAAATGACCTACTGATCTTCTTTTTGATACGACATGACCAATATTCGAACTAGATATTGTAAAGATGATCATTCTGAGCAAGATTTATGACAAATGGAACAGAACTGTGGCCTCTAGAGTGTTCATAAGGTTTCTTCTGATTTGACCTTCTGACATTCCTTTAGATGCGACATGACCCATAATCGAACTTGAGCCAGATATAATCGAAATATTTATTCCCAGCAAATTTGATGATGATTGGTCCAAACCTGTGGCCTCTAGAGTGTTCACAATGTTTCTCTATTATTTGACCTACTAATCTACTTTTTGATCCGACATGACCCATATTCAAACTTTTTTTAGATATTGTCAAGATGATCAGTCTGAGCGAGATTTATGATGATTGGACCAAAACTGTGGTTTTGTATGATTTGCCAACCTACTTTTTGACCCGACATGACCTATATTCGAACTTGACCGAGATATTGTCAAGATGATCGTTCTGAGCAAGTTTAGGGATGATCGGACCATAACTGTGGCCTCTATTGTGTTCAAAAGAGATTTCTATGATTTGACCTACTTACATACTTTTTGACAACATGACCCATTTTAGCACTTGACCGAGATATTGTCAAGATGATAATTCCGTGCAAGATTGATGATGATATGACCAAAACTGTGCCCTCTTGTGTGTTCACAAGCCTTTTCTATGATTTGACCTACTGATCCACCTTTTAACCCAGCATGATCCGTATTCGAACATAACCAAGATATTGTCAAGATGCTCATCCTGAGCAAGATTGAGGATGATCGGACCAAAACTGTGGCCTCTGGAGTGTTCACAAGATTTTTTAATGAATTGACAAACTGGCCTATTTTTTACCCGATATGATCCATATTAGATATTGACCGAGATATTGTCACGATGATCATTCTGAGCAAGTTTGATGATGATCGGACCCAAACTGTGGCCTCTACAGTGTTCACAAGATTTTTTTTCAATGATCTGGCCTACTGACCTCCTTTTTGACCCGACATGAACCATATTCGAACTTAAGGGAGATATTGCCATGATGATCGGACAAAAAGTGTGGCCTCTAGTGTGTTCACAAGGTTTTTTTCTACGATTTGACCTACAAACCTACTTTTTGTCCTGCCATGACCATATTCCAAATTAACCGAGATATTGTCATGATCATTCTACGCTAGACTGATAATGATCGGACAAAACTGTGGCCTCTGGTGTGTTCACAAAGTTTTTTTTCTATGATCTGATCTACTGATCTATTTTGGCCCCCGCCCAAAGGGGCTTGAAGAAATATATAGGCTGCATGATGCTTCCACGCAGAGCTGAATCCGGCCCGCACACAAGTACTGATAAACCGTTTAGAGGACCTAAGCCTGTCCAGGAACCGCGGTGTGAGGTGGACTGTCCATGCTAATAAACCCTATTGGTTTCATTGGGCGACAGGGCTTGAGGTGTCATTTCATCTCAATGTCGGGTAAAAGTCCCACAAAATTGGAAGCAATGTCTCCAAAATGACCTTTACAGTGTTGACGGGGACGTTAAACCTCAAATCAAACAAACAAAACTGACCTATTTTTTGACCAAACATGACGCACGTTCGAAATTTACCTACATATTGTCAAGATGATCATTCTGAGCAAGTTTGATGATGATCAATTTTGTTTGTTTGGTTTGAGGTTTGACGTCCCTGTCAACACTGTAAAGGTCATTTTGGAGACGCTGCTTCCAATTTTGTGGGACTTTTACCCGACATTGAGATGTAATGACATCTCAAGCCCTGCCGCCCAATGAAACCAATAGCGTTTATAAGCATGGACGGGCCGACTCGCATCGCTTTGCCTGGGCAAGCTAAGATCCTTTAAGCAGTTTACAAGTACTCCTGTGCGGGTCGGTTTCAGCTCTGCGTGGAAGCATCATGCAGCCCATCTATTAGTTCAAGCCCCAATGGGCGGGGGCGTTTGATGATGATCAGACCAAAACTGTGGCCTCTAGTAAGTTGACAAGGTTTATCAATGATTAGACCTTCTGACCTACTTTTTGTCCTGATGGGCGGGGCCGCTGTAATTCTCATTTTGTAATACGGTCGTGCTATCCTTGTTACCAGCGAGAAAGTTGTAGAGTTGAAGCTTCGCAAACTTCTCGAAAATGAGTCAACCTCCAGCACTGTTACAACGTTTACAACGGGCAGATGGACGGACGAACGACGGACGGATGAGAGACGAACAGATGTCGGGCAACAGGCCAAGGCATAAGCTGGGCTGAAGCTAAGCTCCAGGTGAACTGAAAAGATAAAGCTTCATTGAAATCAGTGCGTAACTGTACTTACCCGTACCCTGCAGCTGTTCTCCTGAAAAATAAAAAACAAACTGTAAACTACAAGTATCAACTTCGATTAGGAAACAACCTTTTATGAGCATGGCCGTAAATCTACAAACATCCATCCGCTGTCTGTAAATTCGTACTGAAAAAAAATCATACTTTAGTTTACAGGGTTATACCGTAATTTTCTTATTTCTGCTCTAAAATAAAGATGATGGGTACTCATTAGAACCGCCTTGAAGAGGAATAAAAAAAACATACGGCTTCCCAGTTTTACTATACAAAAGTGGGGTTTAAGGAGGTCAAAATAATATAGACATGTTTGCGTGATGCTTAAACTAAAGTTTACAATGTATTTGTTTGTATAGGCGTGTTTTATAATGGCAAGTTAGTCAGCTAAAACAAGAAACTGAGTGAACGGACAAGACCATTTAATATATAACAACATTCAGCAGATCATCAATCATGTCGTGGGAGGAATGCATGCGGATGAAAGGGAGAATTAAATCGTTGTCATGTTGTTTTTATAGTGGAAAATATCTAACGTAAAAATTTACTTTTATTTAGGGAAAGTCAAACAATTTTACTTCAGTCTAGTTAATCAGCAGATACTGACACACGGGACGGTCGAGAAAGTAAACTAAATAACAGCCGTTTCCAGCGAATTGTTTATGAGTGAGGCGGTAAGCTCTTCGTTTGATTTGTTTGTTTGAATGGAGGTTTAATGTCCCCGTCAACACGAGTTAGGTCATTTGGGAGACACTGCTTCCAATTCAGTGGGACTTTTACCCGACAGTGTGATGAAATGACATCCCAAGCCCTGTCGACTAATGAACACATAGCTTTATATGCATGTACCGTCCGGTCCGACTTGCCCCGGATTAGACCTAAGCGGTTTACAAGTACTCGTGTGCGGTTAGTTTCAGCCCTGCCTGGAAGCACCATACAGCCATATCTAGTTCTCCAAGCCCGAAATGGTGGTGTCGCTGCAGAAAATTACAGCTACTTATGACAAAGACGTTCAGATTAAACAACAAGGGCTACGTCTTACTTCATAGCGACTTAATACTATGATGATTAGTATATATTTCAGCTATGACATTCCTTTTAATAAGTATTCTGTGCATTAAATACACCGATTTTAAGAAAGTTATTATCTGAAAATTGAGTATAATGGTACCATTTTAATATCATCAAATTCCTGGCTGAAATAGGTAAGCTTTACTTGATGAATGATTTGGTTGAGGTGATTGAAATAGTGAGTGAAATAATAGTCGGGGATTTGAAATTCGTAGCACGCGTATTTAAGGAGTTTAATGCACCTTACTTTCTCACACTTAACTATGATACGAATTTATTTAGAGGTCTCTCAGCATCTTGAAAATGGAGTTAGAAAATCAAAAAAGTGTGGAAAGAGACATAAAAAGGGGGAGATAAATGTTCCTACTCTCTTTTCTCATTTAAGCAACCAAACAATTCCAAACGTCATCTCCTCTGAAAATACAAGGCCAACTGGAACCAAATTATATGTGAAGCCGCCATGGGGTGGATGAACAAACATATATTCTGAATATCTGGGTCACATGACCAAAATGTCCGCCATGCCCATATATGGTAAAAACCTTTGAAAATCGCCTTCTCAGGAACCAATCGACCGATGACCTTGAAACTTGGTATACAATATATGGGACCCGGGCCCTATCAAATTTGTTCAAATGATGACATTTCGTTGACCTTGACCTTTCTTACGTCAAGGTCGCATTCGGTCACTTAGGATTTTGTATGGAAAAGACAGGGTTTTCTGGTTCTGTTACAGCTTATGACATCATAGTTGATATTTGCAATCAGCTTAATGATCCTGGGGCCATAAGATTAAATAGTTTTTATTTTTTCTAAAACTACTGGGCTAACTGATCCCAAATTACATATACTGCATCAGTATGGTCGAGAAATCAAAGTAGAAGTAAAACAAAGATCAGGAATCGATACAATTAACTGACTCCACCCATCAAAGACACCAAAGGGAAAGAAACACAAACATTTAGCGACCAGACCAAAATGGAAACCTAAACAAAGGAAGGCCATAAGGACAGTTACTTTCCCACAAAATGGCCATATGGCCATCCAAAATAAAAAGACACAAGTGATACACACAGTAAATAACAAACAAGAACATAAATAAACCGCCCCAGAAGAACCGCCTTGGAACGGTCAGTGGAAAGATTTCCACTGGGGGGGGGGGGGGGGGCTTAAATCGATTTTACGTGGCCACAATCCTCGCCCTTACTTCCGTCGCGATTTAGACAAATAATTTGTTCAGTCCGCATGAAGGCCTCCTAACTCATCAGTGCAACATCTCCGTGAACACAAAAAATCAAAGAACCACAGAGGTGAAACAATGGTGAGGACTCGACAGCAATGAAATGCTGGAGCAAAAGAAAACCAACAGTTAGACTCCGATGGGCCCGACCAGAGACAGAGCATCAGGCACCAAAGTTTGTTAGAGGAATCTGTGTGATCGTCACACCAATAAACGGCCAAAAGTGATTTTAAATTCTGCATCTCAAGAAATACAAGACCTTGGTATGCAGCATTTTGGACTCTAGCCCTAAGATGGTTCAAAGCTGACTATAATGTATGCGACGGCAACAAAAGAAAACAATGGTTGATTTCAAAATAATTTGGCATCAATGGTCCTGGGATTGGCCTCTACTAAACCATTATGGCCTGTTAAAATAAATGGCCACAACGGGTGTGTGTGTGTGTGTGGGGGGGAGTGGGATTTATGCCCACTTGAGCTCTGGTGAGTATAGTTTCCCATCGGCCGCTTGTTTACAATTTTGTGATCAGGGAAAAGTCGCGTAAACTTGAAATTTGAGCGCGAACCATATCTAATTGGCGTTGTCATGATACAGTAGCCACAGTTTTCTGCTTTACTGATTGCGCTTGTTTGGTTATCTTTTGTTGCTTAGCTTCATAAACAATTAATTGGTGACCAATGGTAGTTTGGTATGAAGTTACCATGACAGCAATACCTCTGAAAGACGACAATGTTCAGTGAAGATAACAGCGCGGCCCTATTTCGGTTTTGTTTTTTCAAACGGTTGGCAGATTTTTGTTCAGTATTTCATAATTGAAGGAAAGTCGTGTTTTAATGAGTTTACGCCTCTGAACAATCAAGCCTCCTTTTGACTGAAGGTGTGCGAAATGTTACTGCGAACAAAAAAGATACATTATACAGTATTTGGTGGAACGATTTTACTTAAACAAGAGCACCGCAAGCGGGTGCCAACGCTCGTCTGCAGTTTCTTTTAGAAAACAAAAGTTCTAAGTCAAATCAAATTGCAAGCTGGAGTTATAAAACTTGTAGGGAATGTAGCGACGGCAACAAAAGAAAACAATAATTGATTTCAAAATAATTTGGCATCAATGGTCCTGGGATTGGCCTCTACTAAACCATTATGGCCTGTTAAAATAAATGGCCACAACGGGTGTGTGTGTGTGTGTGGGGGGGGGAGTGGGATTTATGCCCACTTGAGCTCTGGTGAGTATAGTTTCCCATCGGCCGCTTGTTTACAATTTTGTGATCAGGGAAAAGTCGCGTAAACTTGAAATTTGAGCGCGAACCATATCTAATTGGCGTTGTCATGATACAGTAGCCACAGTTTTCTGCTTTACTGATTGCGCTTGTTTGGTTATCTTTTGTTGCTTAGCTTCATAAACAATTAATTGGTGACCAATGGTAGTTTGGTATGAAGTTACCATGACAGCAATACCTCTGAAAGACGACAATGTTCAGTGAAGATAACAGCGCGGCCCTATTTCAGTTTTGTTTTTTTCAAACGGTTGGCAGATTTTTGTTCAGTATTTCATAATTGAAGGAAAGTCGTGTTTTAATGAGTTTACGCCTCTGAACAATCAAGCCTCCTTTTGACTGAAGGTGTGCGAAATGTTACTGCGAACAAAAAAGATACATTATACAGTATTTGGTGGAACGATTTTACTTAAACAAGAGCACCGCAAGCGGGTGCCAACGCTCGTCTGCAGTTTCTTTTAGAAAACAAAAGTTCTAAGTCAAATCAAATTGCAAGCTGGAGTTATAAAACTTGTAGGGAATGTAGATGGTGAGTATGTGTATGAAGTTTCATGAAGGTAGGCCAAATACTTTTGGAAATATGGTCAATGGTTAAGTTTTTTGGTTAATTTTCCGAAAAATAGGTCAAAGTTCAAAGGTCAAGGTCACAGGTCAAAAAGCGTGGTATGACTGAAAAGGTCTTGTCCCAAGACACATTCATGTGAAGTTGGAAGGCTCTGTTGTGAATAGTATTGAAATAAGAGACAAAAACAATTTAAAAAAAACGGAGAGAAAAGGGGAGATAATTCAATCAAATTGCAAGATGGAGTTATAAAACTTGTAGGGAATGTATCTCTTGTGATGGTGAGTATGTGTATGAAGTTTCATGAAGGTAGGCCAAATACTTTTGGAAATATGGTCAAGGTTAAGATGTTCGGTTAAATTTTCGAAAAATAGGTCAAAGTTCAAAGGTCAAGGTCACAGATCAAAAAGTGTGGTATCACTGAAAAGGTCTTGCCCCAAGGAACATTCATGTGAAGTTTGAAGGCTCTGTTGTGAATAGTATTAAAATGAGAGCAAAAAATGTGTTTCAGAAAAAAAATGGAAAAGGGGAGATAATTCAGCCAAAATCAACAATGTTGTTATGGTCCTTGGTCAAAATGTAGCTCTTGTGATGATGAGTGTGTGTATGAAGTTTCATGAGGCTAGGTCTAATACTTTTTTAAGTTATAGCCAAGGTTAAGTTTTTTTGGAACGACGCAGGACGACGCGGGACGATACAGGACGACCCAGGACGACGCAGGACGACAACGCAGACGCCGGAGTGATGACAATAGCTCGAAAGTTTTTTTTTCAAAAAACAGACGAGCTAAAAATGTTTTAGAGGTTTATTGTTTTGGTTTTTTTAACATTAATTTGCTGCAAAAAAGATACTCTACTAAATTTAAATATCGGCATCTAATTCTCCAGCTGCGGATTTGATATACTCCAACTTATTTGCTGATTGAATGACTCTAGTTTTGGTCGATCTTTTGGCAAACATGCGCAAATTGAGGTCACCAAGTTACATGAAGATGCAGAAAAGTTCAGTCGGGGGTCGGTGTTGAACCCTATGTCCCCACCCTTCTTGACAAAGGTGAAGAGAAGAAGCTTGATTTACGTAGGAATCGTAACAATTATTATGCCAAACATCGTCCCTGTTCACTGTTCAATATATCTGACATATTAGGTTTCAACCTCAAGTAAATTAACCCGCCCGCCTAGTTCCTTTCTTATGTACGAACGCATTTCCGCCAGAACGCCTGAAGGTAGGTGTCTGATGCTCTGTCTCTGGTATGGTTAACCGGAGCCTTATTGTTTGGTTTCCTTTGCTGCAGAAATCTAGCTGTTTCATGCTGTCGAGTCCTCATCGTTCTTTCATCTTTTTAGTCGTTTGATTTTCTGTTCTCGGAGATGTTGCACTGATGAGCTAGAACTCCATCATGTAGAGTGAACAATTTATTGGTTTTAAACACGACAATCAAGGGCGAGTAGTGTGACCATCTTAAATCTATTAAACCACACCCCAGCCCCCGTAAAACTTCTTACTGACCCCGTCGTCGATCCTTTTTTGTGGTTTATTATTTTCATAATTAGTCTTTAAGATGTATGTATTGCTAATGCCTTTTTTATTTTGGATAGCCGTTCGGTCATGTGGGGAGACAACTGTCATTCTGGCTTTTCATCCATGACGTTTTCATTTTGGTGTTTTGAATGGGAGGTGCGAGATATTTTGTATAGATTCCTGATCATTGCATACACTCTGTTTTTCAAACGTGATAACTCCTGAAGGCTTGTCATAGAAGGCCTTTTTGGCCAATCTATATGAGACAATTGGGGTGGTTGGGTGAGGCAAAGGTGACGTGTATCTTGCGTCAATAGGGCATCCAGCTTATAGTGGCTTACAGCTGGACAAGACCTGCTGTTCTTCCAGCAGTCATGGGTAGAGGGAGAAAACAGTTATTTCTTCTGTTTCTGCTTTTCCATTTTCCCATTTCTCCTCTGCCCATTACTTTCATCTGCTCAACTATCTCTTCTGTCGCTTTTCTCCCTTTCTCTGGAGAGAGGACAAAAATGACCAACAAGGGGTGACGTGCCTTTAAAGCCAAGACAGTCAATATATGGGACAAATGTCAGAAAAAGGAAGTAGTAATAAAGGAGATGAAGAACATATTAATCAGTGTGTGACAAGAGACAGAGGATGGTTTAGAGCTAATGGCGAATAGAGGGACAAGGCTATTGTAGGCAGGTTGTCCAAAACAATTGTAGAAAGTAAGTGCAGGTGACATCTTAAGATGCACGTTTACAGGTTATACCACAACTCTGGGAAAAGGGAAGATAGAAGAATGTTTAAGGGATGGCTTTAGGTTACATTAAACCTCGGGTACATCTTAATTTTTTGTCGTGCGACTTAACAGAAAATAAGGTACCCAGTAAGATTTCAAGTGGCCAGTAACATTTACGTGTTTAAAATATAATAATGTCGATGTTACTTTGGGAGCCTTCCACACAAACCGTAAACTTTGGATAATGATTCTTGAAATATACAATGTATTCATTAAATGTTGATTGTTTTAAGTCACCAGTTTAGAGAATCACTTGCCAATTCACCCGCTGACAAATATGCTTGGTGATGTATATTCCCCTCACTAAATATAAACCGGAAGGAAATGGCCATCAGTAACTTTTCAAAAATATATCTATCGATCCCTGTTATGATACATCTATGACCAGCCAGTAAAATTATTTAGTTTATGTTGATTTTTATATAAATTTTTATCACGATCTGTGACACAACTGGAAAAAGTGGAACAATGGTCCATAGTTATCGGAGTCCCTTGTTCATGCCCGGATTGAAATAGAGTCATCAAGTTTCACATGCACGTGCAAAAATAACCGTCCCTCATACTGACGAAAAAGAAATTGTTTCAAAAAGTACAAAAATTATTTAGCGCGAAAATAGTGTAAAATTTACCAAATTTTTTGGGTCAAATTTCAATGGTCAAAATTTATGGTAACACCGGATGTAATTACGTCATATCATGAATTTTGGTGTCTTCGAGTATTGACAAATATTTTGGCTGATGCAATAAATCAACATTCATATGTAAGCGCAAGCTACACATAACTAAACTCAATCCAACTATACCATCCGCATGGGGGTGGGTGTAAACTCATAGAATTTTCAACCCCTTTTCCCCACCAGATTCGTTAAATAATTACATGTCATATAGGCTAGGCTCCTATCTCAATGAAACGGCACAAATAAAGCGTGAGAATTTTGGGAGCATTAAATTTTTCGAAATCTGGTCTCAAATCCCAGACTATAAACAGAAGTCATTGAAAATCCGTTTATCAGAAATAGACGTTATATACATTTTGATCAGTCTGTCATATTGTGGACGCTAATCAGATTGTAACTGTTCGCTCGAGTAACGGTTGGGAAATGAGACAGCGACAAAACAAAATGAATGTCGTAACTGTGTCGTAGTTTTCTAAAGGTAAAGCATAACCGCTATAATAATGCACCCCGACCCAAAGTTTCATCATAGCAGTCATCTATGTGCACATGTGTTCTTGGGCACCTTTTGTTTCATTCTACCCAATACGAAAACAAGATTTGTCCAAATTTGTTTTTGACAAATTGAGAAAACCATTTTGAAACAAGAGCGGGCGCAAGACAAATTCGTTTACCGTTATAAAGATCCAAGATAGAATTTTGTGTCTAGGTAATTAGTTAATCCAAAAATGTTATTTAATGGTCGGGTTTGTTGTTGTACACCATCTACAATGAACCCAACCATAAAAACAAAGTGCCTAATATACACTTTTATTGTTTTATTTGTTCGTTTGATTAAAGGTTTAACATCCCCGTCAACACTATTTAGGCCATTCTGGAGACGTTGCTTCCATTTTTGTGGGACATTTAACCAACACTGAGATGAAATGACATCTCAATCCCTGCTGCCTAATGAAACCAATATGGTTTATATGCATCTGACTTTCCAACTCGCACCACTTTGCCTGGGCAGACATAGACCTAAGTGTTTTATCAGTACTAATGTGAGGTCGGATTCAGCCCTGCGTGGGAGCACCATGCAGCAAAATCTATTAAGACGCGACATGGTTTTAAAAACGTTTTGTATCTTTAATGTATTTCTGTACCGTTAAGAAAATTGTGATATTCGTGTCAGAAGAAAGTGAACTATCACCAAATAGGAGGGTATCCACTGACAATTGACATGTTTGAGGAAGGGAGTTTAACATTTCAATTCACGACTGGCGATACAGGCGGCATTGCAGTAGGTAATGTTCTGCATTTTCAAGACTCCCCCAACTGAAAAGAGGTGAGTCATTCAGATTTCTTAGATATATATCGTAATTTAGTGAGCTACATTTTGTCCGCAGTCGAGTGTGCAGTATGTGTGTTCGTCTCTGATTAAAATAACTATATTATACATTGAGTTTAATTTATTAATAAGAGAAAATCTAAAATTTCTAGAACTAATGTCAACTTGTCAGGTGAGACATGTATCTTAGCGGATTTGGTTGTTATTTTTTGGTTTGTTTTAATTTTGCAAGACGTGCTACTTTGGCCATCTACTTCCTCACGCCCGGGACTTCCGTGGTGCGTGGGCCTTGTTTGCTAATGTTGGTTCGGTGGGGGACGCCTATAGGTCCTAGGGTAGGCATCAGGCAAGAGACGCCTACCCTAGGACCTATAGGCGTCCCCCACTTTGGCCATCTACTTCCTCACGCCCGGGACTTCCGTGGTGCGTGGGCCTTGTTTGCTGATGTTGGTTCGGTGGGGGACGCCTATAGGTCCTAGGGTAGGCGTCTCTTGCCTGATGCCTCCAGCTGACCTGTCACATTAGCTGTGTTTGTTGGTATTTGCTAGGTGGGTAGTGCTTTGTTTGCCGGATCTTGACCATCATCCGTTTCGGCTTCAAAACTTTGGAGTAAAGACACACTGATGAAGATTAAATATCAGAAAGGCCTCTGTGTCACTAAATTTGGTATAGTTACGCCTTAACTTATATGATTTAGTTCTGTTAGCTCAAATCTTGTTTTTATAGCTGAGCAAACCTTATCTGAAATTTCCTTAATTCAATTTTTTTCTTCAAATTTTCTAGCCGCAATGTTAACTTTTCCCCATGGTAACCAAAAATATTTAAATACAAGATGTTTACATGTTCTGAATAAATAATTCACAACAACATAAAAATATGTGTTACAAAATTTGAGAAAATTCACATGAAAACGTGTTCATTTTGGCATATCGTAATTTTACTTAGTAGTCAGCTAATTTTGTTGCTATAGCAACCGGGCTGATAATATTTTAGAGTATTTAAGCTAAAAATGTAATAACTAACGATACACTACATTTTATTAGCTAGTTTTGTCAGCTTTTTTTGTCTTAAAAGCTGAGCAAAGTTTATCTGAATTTGCTAAAATTCATTTACTCATTTTTCTAATCAGCCATTTTGTCTTTGTTACTATGGTTAACAAGCGAACATTTTACAGACAATTTCAAGTTAGGACATTGTAACTAGATGTAAACTGTAACCTTCGCATAAATCAATAAGTCATTTAAAGTCTACATTAAAATGTATAAATTTTGACTCAGTAGTCATCTGTTTCGGTTATTATTATAGTAATCGGGTTGCTTATCCTGTATAGGCTTTTACACTTACAAGTGTTGCATCTGAGAATAAACATTACAGACTGTTGCATACTTTTTCTGTCTCCATATTATCTTATACATGTATGCTGGTGATACATAAAGCTGAAACAAGCACAAACTAGTGCTAGCATTCAGATTCAGACATGTAAACATTACTAATTGTATTTGATAAAATAATTGTATCTTCATTGTATGTTCGAAAAAGAAAGAGAATTTCTTCTAAAATTGAGTATATTTTGTCCAATACCCTCATCACCATGGCAACAAATGAATAGATTCAGGCAATCGGTTTTGTACTCCTATTTTAAGTTTGAATTTTTTAAGTAACCTGTGCAAATATTTGAAAATTTGTTCACCAGTATGAACTCCTTGTCTGATTCTTAGAGGGGCCACTACTTAATTAGTCATACTTTGTGCCTGATTTTTACTATTCACTGATAATTCTGTAAGCGTCTTGCCCCGAGTTGAATTTCTACATAGAGCAACACAACACCGGAGTTGTGCGTATTATCACTTTGCAAAAGCATATGCATAAAAGTTTCTTGAAAATCCTGCAACCCATTACGTAAACACACCTATACAAATACAGTGTTACCTTTATCGCCGAAAAAATGAAAATTTTTAGATGAAAAAATTGTGATATTTTTCTTATTTCCGCTCAAAATATAGATTGTGGGAACTCGTTAGAACCGCCTCATTGAGGAGGTTCCAACGAGTACCCACAATATATATTTTAGAGCAGAAATAAGTAAAATAAGGTTTACCCCTGTAAACCCCAGTTTTACTATATAACAGTGGGGTTCAATGGGGCCAGAATTATATAGGTGTGTTTTCGTGATGTTTTTCAAGATTTACCATGAAAAGAATGACCGATCGTAACAAAGACACTAACATTGATTGGAACGACGTTAAACAATTCGGCACGTCTCACCATTAGGCTGTGATTTAGAGTATTAAAAATATTAGGTAAATGTTCACGCCTGGAATTTTCATTTTGTAACAACAATATATTGAGAAAATAACTAGTGTTCAAAGAACTTACTTCATTTGATGCCACAGATATTCGAAGTCCTTTTCTGTGAAGCCAGGCCAGTTTATGTTGAGATCATCGTCAAGTATGCTGTCAGAACGTCCCTTATTATCTTTGCTATGGTCAGCAGTACAGGAGTGAGCTACTTTTGTGTCATTAAGATCGTCTGCTGATTTCTGTTGGCTGGTGGTTGTAAATTTAAGTGTGGGTCTCTGATCGTCGATAAAGCTCAATATGTTTTTTCTGAAAAATAAAAAAAGAAATGTGCAGCTTCCGAAAATATTTTACGAAACAGGTTTCCATTCCAACATTAACTCATGCTGTAACAAGAGGCCCATGGGCCACTACGCTCACCAGAGGTCAGGTGGTTTGTACCATATACAGGCAAGTTGCCCATCTTGGTCATATGACAACAATACCACAAATAATGTTTAATTGTCTCACCCCCATAGAGGCTTTTCATGTAATTCGGTTTCAATCAGCAGAGCTCTTTTACTGGAGAAGAAGATAAAAATACTGAATCTGAGCCATCCAAAACACAGGTCAGTAATGACCTTGACCTTTGGAATTAATAAACTTCCATTCAGCTAACTGCAAATATCATTTTTGATGTCTCAGCCTGCCAGGCAATCAGAAATATCCACTACTTTGCCATTTTCCATACAATTGTCTAAGTGACCAAATTTGACCTTGACATAAAACAGGTCAAGGTCAACCAAAGGTCATCATTTGAACAAACATGGTAGGGCCAGAGTCCCTGATACTGCATACCAAGTTTCAAGATCATCGGCTATTCGGTTCTTGAGAAGAAGATTTTTAAAGTTTTTTACCATATATGGGCATGGCGGCCCATATTGGTCATGTGACCATGTCCTCACGAAAAAACTTTCTTTCCCTCATTTCATAGAGGCTCCACATGTAATTTGGTTTCAATTGGCCAAGTAGTTTAAGTGAAGAAGAAAATAAAAAATACTGAACTTGAGGCGTCCGGAACAAAGGTCGGTAAATGACAATGACCTTTGGAACTGATAAACTTCCATTCAGCTGATTGTAAATACCATTTCTGATGCCATTAGCTAAAATACAATCAGAAAAAATCAACTGTTTTGCCATTTTTCCATACAAATGCCTAAGTAACCAAATTTGACCTTGACGTAAAACAGGTCAAGGTCAACCAAAGGTCATCATTTGAACAAACTTGGTAGGGCCAGAGTCCCTGATGCTGCATACCAAGTTTCAAGATCATAGGCCATTCGATTCTTGAGAAGAAGATCTCTAAAGGTTTTTGCCATATATGGGCATGGCAGCTATATTGGTCAAGTGACCCAGTCCTCACGAACAAACTTTCGTTCCCTCATTCCATAGAGGCTCCACATGTAATTTGGTTTCAATTGGCCAAGTAGTTTAAGTGAAGAAGAAGATAAAAATACTGAATCTGAGCCGTCCTGGACAAAGGTCGGTAAATGACCTTGACCTTTTGAACTGATAAATATCCATTCAGCTGATTGTAAATACCATTTCTGATGCCACTAGCTAATATACAATCAGAAAAATCCACTGTTTTGCCATTTCTCCATAAAAATGTCTAAGTGACCAAATTTGACCTTGACGTAAAACAGGTCAAGGTCAATCGAAGATCATCATTTGAACAAACTTGGTAGAGTCTTAGTCCCCAATGCCGCATACCAGGTTTTAAGGTCATCGGCAATTTGGTTCCTGAGAAGAAGATTTTTTAAGGTTTTTACCATATATGGGCATGGCGGCCATTTTGGTCATGTGACCCAGTCCTTACGAACAAACTTTCGTTCCTCCTTCTCATAGAGGCTCCACATGTAATTTGATTTCAAACTACCCAGCAGTTTAAGTTGAGAAGAAGATAAAATTTCCGAATCTGAGCCTTCCAGGACAAAGGTCAGTAAATGACCTTGACCTTTGGAATTGATAAACTTCCATTCAGCTGATTACAAATATCATTTCTGATGCCACAGGTTACTATGCAATCTGAAAAATACACCGTTTTGCCCTTTTTTCCATACGATGTCTAAGTGACCAAATTTGACCTTGACGTAAAACAGGCCAAGGTCAACCAAAGGTCATCATTTGAACAAACTTGGTAGGGCTCGAGTCCCCGATGCTGTATACCAAGTGTCAAGGTCTGCCGCCATTTGGTTCCTTAGAAGCAGATGTTTTTAAGGTTTTCACCATATATGGACATGGCGGCCATCTTGGTCATGTGACCAAGATCCCATGAACAAACTTTCTTTCCCCCAACCAATAGAGAACCCATATGTAATTTGGTTTCAATTGGCCCAGCAGTTTCTGAGGAGAAGTCATTTGAAAATGCTGACGCAGACGCGGACGCGGACGACGGACGGCGGATCACTGACTATACTATAAGCTCCCCCGGAGCCTTCGGCTCTGGTGAGCTAAAAACCTTGAGCTAAGAAAGCTGATACGGTCACCTGATAATTTTGGAATATTGGAATCACTGAGGAAAAAAAACAGAATAAGTGTTCTAGTTTCAAAGACTGTGTATATTACAAGGGTCAGTGATAATGAAACTTTACAATAATCATCATTTGATTGCCGTCATACAGAAAGGAATCTTTACGTAGTAAATGACGATAAGAGACACTGACATCGAAAGTGAACGGTCGTCACTGCGTCGCAAAACGTATTCAGGTTTTGCCTGATGATTGTGTGACTCTTCGTGTTCTAGCTCCAGCTTAAAGTGTATGGAAAAAGTTATGCGCCCTCATCTTTAATCCATCACAGTTATTCAGTTTGATTAGTAATTCAGTTTGCTCTAATCTGTATGCATTCTATGATGATCTATTGATTGAGTTAGTTACCTTCCAGTGGACCAAATATTATGTGTGTTGTAAATAATATTAGAACCTAGAGTGATGGTTGGGTCCATAGAATAGCTACCCCCCCCCCACACACACACACACACACCAACCAGTGGTTCTCGCTGCTGACCGTCCTAAGGCGATGGTTCTTATGCTGTTTATTGGCTATTTCGGATTTAGACTGCTACGAGTACACAGACCATCTATTAATGAATAGAGGACTGTAGAAAAACCAATTTTACCAGGGCGAAAATGGCCTGGTAACTGTATTGCTCAAATGCTTTCAAAACCCAAGCGCTTGCAATGTGTTTATAAATTAAACGGGTTTCCCAAGCAGGTGCGATAAAACCATTTATGCCCAGCGCTTCACTGCCAGTCGGATGAATGTATTTTGACAAAACAGCAAAGACCCTGACCAGACTGTGCATATGCACAGGCTGGTTTATGTCTCTACTTTTCGCATTTTCTGGAGGGGGTAGTCATTTCCAGAAACGTTTTGGGATTAATAACCTGAAAATATCAGATCATTTCATTGGGACTTTTCAAAACAAACAAACAAAGAAACAAAACAAACCAAAAAACATAATTTGGCAACGGTTAATGCAACTTCTTTACCACTGCTAAAGCCTGTAACAGCGTCAACCCAAACAAGGGCATCAAAAGTAAACAGAAGAGTTCAAAGCCCGTACAGTGTAAGATTGAAACTCAGAGGTATGCGTTTTAGGATACCTCTGTTATGCAGAATGTAAAAAAGTTTTAAGGACACATCCAGCGACTACGGAACCCGGGAAGGGACATGATTTTTTTTTAATATGCTGCGCGAACAATATATTAAGTTGTGCACACAAGATAACATGTTGTGCGCAAATGATATTATCTTGGGCGGACAACATAATTTATCTTGGGTGGACAACATATTATCTTGTGCGCACAAGATAATATCTTGTTTGCACAACTTGGTATCTTGTGCGCACAAGATATTACCTTGTTCGCACAACATTTTATCTTGTATGCACAACATAAATCTTGGGAAGTTGTGCGAACAAGATATTATCTTGTGCGGACAAGATATTATATTGTTCACACAAGATATTATCTTGTGCTGACAAGATAATATCTTGTGCGCACAAGATATTAAGTTGTGCGAACAAGATAATATCTTGTCCGCACAAGATAATATCTTGTGCGCACAATATATTATCTTGTGCACACAAGATCTATGTTGTGCAGACAACATATTATCTTGTGCGGACAACTTAATATCTTATGCATAAACATATCTGTTGCCAATGTACATTTACCATCTTTATCAGTTGTCAAATTATGTAGCATATATATAACACTAAGTATTGAAGAAGAAGAAGAAGAAGAAGAAGAAGAAGCAGAAGAGGAAAAAGAAGAAGAAGAAGACGAGAGGTAGAAGCCTGTTACTCCGACGTACACCAGTATTCACCGTGATGGTTTTGATGCGATACATGTGAAGGCTACAAATACAGCAAACACCTGTATACTCACGTTGTTTCAGTGTTTTCAATTGTTGTTGTTTTTAAAACGATCGTCACATTTTAATATCCGAAAGACCCCTATGTTAAGTTAAACACTTAGAGGGTAAGGAGGTGGGGTATGGGGTACGCCATATGGTTCTCGGACAGGATCAGAAGTTGACGTTGGCACGGAAGTCATACTAATAGATCTAGCAGGGGCGCTTACTCTAGCACAAGTTGACACGTTGCGAAGAAGCAGAAACATTTTCTATACATTTTATCCTATTTTACCTTATACCGTAAGTATGGAAATAAGATTCGATACAAATTTGTTTATTTTGTTGTTTGAGGCTTTGCTCGAGCATGAAAAGCATATGCATAAGTTATTTTAGTGGTCAGAGTGTAGAGGTCAGCGTGACCGAGATGGATGGTACAGTTACTGTAGAGCCTGTGTCACCCGGATCAGGAGCCAAGAATCCCACTACTCTGACTTACCGAAACGAAATGCAAATCAGGTGCAGGACCTTGACTGCTAAGTATTAGCACAGCAAATTTGGGTCTGCCTCTTTGAATGTTCTGTTTCTGTTAGAGAAGGAAAAATAGAGAGACGATGCACAGAACACCATCACAGAAACACGCCTATACAATTTTGACCCCCTTGAAATCTACATTTATATAATAAAACTGGGGTTTCCGGGGGTAAACCTTACCCTTCATATTCCCACTCTAGAACACAGACCGTGGGCACCCGTCAGAACCGAGGCGGTTCTAATGAGTGCCCACAATCCGTATTCCGAGCAGAAATAAGAAAAATATCATTTTTTTTTACCATAAAATTTTCATTTATTCGGCGATAAAGGTGGCGATGTATTTGTATAGGCATGTTTGCATAATGAGGGTCTTAATCTTACATGTATGCGAGACAGACTTGTTTTTGACATGTCAGGTGACTAGTGAAGGCTCATCATATCCGACTAATCAAACCTTTCAGTGTTTCTCAAGTATTCAATTACTATGTCAAGTAACTGGCAGTTTTCTTGACAGGAAAGGTTGGGATTGCCGGATAAAAGGTCTTTATCACATATTTTTATATTCATGTATATGTTGTTGTTGCACTGCAAAGTATTTATCATCTGTGTGCGGCATTCGACATATCTGTTGCACTGCAACAGGTAATGTTCTACTGTTTCATTAACACCACAGTGAGAACAAAGAGCGTTTTCACATAGGTGATCATTGTATAAGTCAGCATTTAAAGAATTTTGTTTAGTTTCTAAGCTGACATAATATTATATTATATTTTCTTGTGCCATGCAGATAGTAAGGTGGTGGGGGCTTGATTTTTAGTAAGAGCTTTTTTAAAGGAGTAGAGTGATGTGCAGCTGTTTTTAATTTCATTATCAAGTCCATTCCACAAGTCTATAGTTTAAATAAAATATGAATTTTTAAATGATGTTGTGCGTGGTGTTGGGTGTCTCAAATTTGACTGTCTTAGCGTGTATCCTGGGTCATGTTGATGGTATTTACCAAGATGGTCATTAAGATAGGATGGAGATTCATTGTTAAAAATTTTGTATAGTTGAATAAGTTTGCTATTTTTTTCTTCTTTCAGACAGGGGGCACCATCCAAGTTCATTGAATAAGATGGTATGAGATGTACCTCTTCTTAGGCCAGTTATGATTCGAGCAGCATCCAAAGCAACAGATTCCAAAAGGTCAGATTGAGCTTTTGTGCAGTTATCCCATATTATATTCCCGTATTCTAATATGGGCCTTATATACGAGTTGTAGAATCTTATTAATGACTTACGGTCTAAGTCATGCTTCAATAAGCGAAGAAGGTATAAGCGATATGCTGCCTTTTCATAAATTTTATTGATTTGCTCTCCCCATGTGGCATCGGAAGTAAAAGTTAGTCCCAGATGTATATGGGCCTTTTCATCATTTATTTTGACATTGTTAAATATTATTTCTGTGGTATTGTTATTTGTATGCTCTTTTTTCCTGGTGAAAAACATTGTTTTTGTTTTTGTTGGGTTAAGTATAATACACCAATCTTGTGCCCAGGAAGCAATACTAGTAAGATCATCATTTAGAAGTTGTATTGATTGCTGGTTTTCAGCTACTACAAATAGTGAAGTGTCATCGGCAAACAGCCTTATATTTGTGTTTATATGATTTACAATGTCATTTATGTACAGAAGAAACAAATAAGGTCCAAGAACCGATCTTTGGGGGACACCTGCAAGGGTATCTTCCCATGTGGATTTATAACCCTCAGTTATTACCCTCTGTTTTCGCTACAGTAAGTAATCAGTGAACTATTTAAGCATATTTCCATTTATACCATAATGTTTCAGTTTATATATCAATCCTTTATGCCATACTTTATCAAATGCTTTGCTTACATCACAAAAAATAAATTTTATATCTTTGCCTTTATCTAATTTTTCTATCATAATGTGATAAATTTCTAAAAGTTGATTTACTGTTGAATCACCTGGTCTGAATCCGGACTGAAATTTTGTTAATATGTCATTTTGATGAATATAGTTGTATAAGTATTTAAAAATTATCTTTTCCAGGATTTTGGCAAGACAGCTTGTAACAGAGATGGGGCGATAATTGGTAGTGTCTTGGTCATCACCTTTCCCTTTGAATATTGCAGAGATATTAGCCATTTTCCAATGCGATGGAACTTTTCCAAGCAACACAGATTTATTGAAGAGCTGGGTAAGTGGTACAATTATGGAATTACCAGTTATTTTTATTAAACGCGGCATTAGTTCGTCTGGTCCTCCAGGTTTAGAAGCATTCAGTTTATGTATTTGGTCTATTACATCCTGTAGGGTAATGTTAACTGTGTGAAGGGCATATTCAGGAGTACATTGCTCTTGTGGAAGCTATGGTTCATTTACAATTTGAGAGATTTTTGCAAAGTGGTTATTTAGGGTTTGAGCTTTATCAAATGGATGTATGTTTACTTTACCATTATCAAAAAGAGGTGGAGGGGGATTGTTTTTGTTCTTTAGTTTCGTTATTTCATTAGCAATTTTATACCATTTTTGGGAGGGAAGCTTGGATCAGATAGGGATGATTGTAATTTTTGCAAGTATTCTCTTTTAGCGTCTCTAACTAGCTGGTTCACTTCATCACGTTTATTTTTGTAATTTTGAAGGTGATGTTCGTTTTTTGTATATTTTGCTTTCTGATATAGCCTGTTTCTCTGGTGCATATGAAGCCTGATGTTATTATTCATCCAAGGTTTATCTGCTGGTCTGACAAGGAATCTTTTTTTGGAATAAACTTGTTGGCTGTGTCCAGAAGAATCTTGGTAAAAATACGGTTTATTTCATCAATGTCTGATAGGTTATGAATAAATGACCAGTCAGTATGTTCTTACTTGTTTTTTATAGAATTGATGTCTGCCTCTTCAAATTTCCAGGTTGTTTTTTTTCTGAGATTGCATTCGGAATGATTTATAGACTTTTTCAGCAGTAACTGTACAATGATCACTGTTGAATGGAGGCATTATTTCAGTAATGTTAATTATAGAGATGTGATTTGTTATTATTAAGTCAAGGCATGTAGAGGTTGTGCTTGTTATTCTTGTTGGTTCTATTATCAAGTTATTTAAGATATATTTAATAAGTATTCTACTTAGGTGCTTGTTTTTATTTTGTTGCATGTCTTGGTTAAAGTCTCCCAGTATTACTATGTCTTTATTCTGATCTGTTGCTAACTCAATGTTTTCATCAAAGGTTTCCCAGTATTCTGCTAACGGGCTTGGAGGTCGATAAAAGAGTCCAACAAGAAATGTACTTTTTAGGGAGGTAACCTCAATCCAAATGTTCTCTATGTCATTGCTCTCCAGATCTTGTCTTCTTTTATATGCTATATTGCTCTTAATAAATATTACAAGCCCACCCCCATTGTTTATTTGTCTATCCTTACGGAGAGGCAGTCTAAACCCATCAAGTTCTAGGTCCTGTGTTTGTATTGTATTGTTAAGCTTAGTTTCTGAGATACAAATTATGTCATAGTCAGAGAGTTCAACATTTATAGAGTCTATTTTGTTTCTTATACCATTAATGTTAACATGAGCAATTTGTATATTACTGATTTTTCATGATGTGTTCGTGTTTGACTTATTGTCTTGCTGATCAGTGTTTCTGGGGTCTTCTTTTATTGATGGAGGAGAACGTTTTGTACCTTTTATTTTGCGCATCAAAACACGACCACCATTGGCCTTAGAATTTCTAACCTGGGTCATACCCTACATTTGCAGGTGTATAACATTTTGAAGCATGGTGGTCGCATATTTGATACAATAAAAGTCTTATTATGAATGTTGATATTTTGGCAGTAACTTTGTGAATATTATTGATGGTACATATATAACACCAGTAACAGTAGTATGTGCGGAGTAATATCAGGCAGAGGTTTAAAGGAGTGTGTTTTAAAGAATGAGTTTTAGACAAGATACCAGTTGTTGGAGATCTACAATGGTAAGAAGGAAGAAGATTAGTGAAAGACTTTAGGATCATTACAGGGTCACTGATGAGGCTTTAGTAGCCGAAACTACACAGTAGGACCCATCTTCTTTCTAATGAATGTTTTCATTGCTCTTAAAGGAACTCATTTTTGATTTTATTTGCCTTCACTGCAGCTGGTGTTGTGCCGTGTGGCGGCCGTAAAACGTCTCCCCGTACATCAACCTTAGTGCAGTTTATTTTTTACTTTTGGTCCTTTGAGATCAGCATGAATATTCTGAGAAATCAGAAATAAATTATTTTTTAATTATTTGGACCCCGTTTTGATTTATATCAGTCTTTGAGTCGGCTGCCTGTTCGAAATTCGCAAAATTGCAGTATGTTTCCCCTGGCTTTCTTTGCCGGATCATTACAGGGTCACTGATGAGGCTTTAGTAGCCGAAACTACGTAGTATAACCCATCTTCTTTCTTATGAATGTTTTCATTGCTCTTAAAGGAACTCAGTTTTGATTTTATTTAGAGAAGAATCACAGACATAAATATATATCCATACAAAGAGATAGTCGTCTCATATAAAATTATAAACATAATACAGAGATGTCCAAAAATTTCTTTTAGAGTTTTACAATTTAAGAAGGTTACATATACATACAGTCCAATTTCGTTGGCTCAAGCAAGTGTAGGACCACAAAATCTGTTTGAGTCAGCGATGGTTCAAGCCATTGAGGGTTACTGCCATGAGGTCTAGCGAGATACTATTAAATATATTTTCAATGTTCTATAATAAAAACGCATGCTCTGTGTACTCATTAGATTCGCCTTATTGAGGCGATTCTAACGAGAACACACAGTATACATGTACATTTGCAAGATATGGAGGATCTTATAGTAGGAACAAAATTGACCTGAGACTGATGAGCTCTGTTAACATAATCCCACACCCGACTGAATGCATATATTTGTCCTCGTCATTTCCAAAATTGGCAGTATTGTTATACAATATGTAGAGGTCGGTAAATGGACCGCTATTCACGTGATGTCGAAGATTCACGAGCAGCTTACAAAAGCCGACGTATTAGGCGATAACGATTTCTAATTTATTCCTTGCATAAAAGTCTGTCTCAGGTTAAGATGTTCACACCATACATGAGCGCCGATGCACTACCGAATCCATCAAACGAGTTAAGGAAAAAGGACAAAATGCGAGGCTCTGCTGAGCATTTTGTCCCTTTTGCTCAAAAAGCTGAACAAACTCAACAATTATACATGAACACGAATGCAGGATTCTATTTATCATATGTCATTTAAAACGCATTTTATTCATGATTGCCCTACAAAAATGCCAATATTCCGCCATTAGTAAGTGCGTCATCGTTATGAATGTCGTTTTTGTTTGTTTGTTTTGAGGTTTAACGTCCCCGTCAACACTGTTAAGGTCATTTTGGAGATGTTGCTTCAATTTTGTAGGACTTTTACCCGACACTGAGATGAAATGACATCTCAAGCCCTGTTGCCCAATGAAACCACAAATAAGAACGTCGTACGTGTAACGTTATGGAGCATATCTAACTAATTTGTATATTTAGTCCATTAGTGGATTATCGATTTTATAACATGCCGTTATTACACTCTCAAACGCAACGGCATATGATAAAAAATTAAAACCCTAATTTATCCCCAACTTTTTCTTATGGGGGCTCAAGAACGAGTTCGACTCAGCCATGGTAAACGAGTCATCCATGTTTGAGTCATCGAAGCTGGACCTCAAATATACAAACACACATACACAGGTACACATACACAAATATACATATATAAATAATATACATGTATATACATATTCATATGAATGATGAGAAAGAAAGCTTAAGTACATGCAGACTGGTTTTGGCTGTTTAAAGCAGTCTGATCAGAATCTACACTGCTTCTGGTATTACTGCAAGGATTAGGAAAAAAAATATCCAGCAATGGTTAAAAAGCTTCAGACTATATATCAAATATACCGTACCAAATCAGACCGTTCCTTCGGGAGAACTGAAGGAGCAGTCTGATCTGGGTCCACATTCGGTCCAGTAACAGATCAAAAGGGTACAGACTGTGTGTCAAGATAGCCCAGATCCCAATCAGACTGATCCTTCAGGAGAAGTAAAGGAGCAGTCTGATCCACATTCACCAACTAGGCCAGTCTGTCCCTACACATAGAGTCCTTACGATATTAAATACCAGTAGTGATTATTACTATTTACATATGTATAGCTATACTTAATACATGTACCTATACATTTTCCCTTTCAGATCTGTGTCTTGTGCAAAGTGCTTGAAGGAATGAAAGCATTATCGAGAGTTATGGAGGTGGGTTTCAGCTGACATATATACATCTGATTTGGTTATAGAGAGTTTCTAGAGTTCAATGAAACAAATACCATTTGTGTCAAATGAGGACAAGCTTGTGATTACCAAGCTAGTTGCTTCAGCTAATAGGAGTTACCAAGGAGTTAGCCAGGAGGGATGCAATTGTATCATTATTCTGTGGATTTATTTATCAGTGAAAACAGTTCTGAGTGGATTATGACAGTTAAGTACATGATCATAATAGACACCACCTAGGAGTTAAGGAAAGTATGCAACTATCAGCTATCGAAGTCTATCGTAATGCCTTCAGCAATGCTGCAGAATATGCAAAGGTGTGTTTTCAACCTTGATTATAACAAAATTAGTACCAGAACTGCCAAAATAAGTACCCTGGCAAACAGTACAGGCCCCCACCAGATGCCGCAGAATGAAGCGTCTGATCCGGGCTCACACTGTTTGCAAGAGGATAAATATAGGCTGAGCCTACATCCAATCCTTTGACATTTGTATTTATATTTGTTGTACAGATGTATGTATTCATGTCATGAAATTTGAATAAATAAATATCTTATGCGCACAAGATAACAAGTTTCTGCGAACAGGATATTATGTTGTCCGTAGAAGGTAATATCATGCGCGCACAAGATAATATGTTGTCCGAACAAGATACTATCTTGTCTGCACAAGAAATAATCTATTGCGCACAAGGTAATATGTTATCCGAACAAGATATTGTCTTGTCCGCACAAGATATCATTTTGTGCGCACAACATATTAAAAAAAGAAAATTCATGTCCCTTCCCGTGTTCCGCAGCGACTCTTCTATTTTTTTCCAGCTAAATTCTAAATTTAGCCACCCAATCAACTGAGGTAAAGGCCAAATATGACCAACTCAGTATAAGAAAATAGATAGATAGATAGATAGATAGATAGATGAATGGTATTTGAGGTCTCACCAGTAACAATTCTGATTCTGATATTTGTACAGGCAAATACAAATCATACAGCTACATACTCTTGACCACGCGGACCACTGCCTATCCTAAAAGCTCCCCAGGAGCTTCGGTTTTAGTGATCTAAAAACCACTTGCATCGCCGGTGAAAAGTTTTTGAGATTGACTGTTTTGTAAAAGCTAAAGCTTGAAGTACTCGGCTAATGGTTACCTCCCGTGCAGAAGTTATTTCAGTATAAATGGAATGAGGTGTAAAAAATTGTATTCTTTCATAAAATGAGGTAAATTTTAATTAGTATTCCAATTATTTGGATTTATTTAAAATATTAGAATAATTTTCTGACGATCTTGTTGCAATATTGATGAACAAGTGACAAAGTTTTGTACTCTAGTAGGGTGACTAATATGTTACCCTCTTGTAGGTAAAGTTTAAATAATATGTATATTTTTCTGGTGACTAATCGCGTACTGATGTGCTCCTTTACCACGTTCTCAATATTATATTGAAATAGATAAGGTTTATGGGCGTTGAAATAAAATAAAAATCAAAAATGAGTTCCTTTAAGAGCAATGAAAACATTCATAAGAAAGAAGATGGATCATACTACGTAGTTTCGGCTAATAAAGCCTCATCAGTGACCCTGTAATGATCCGGCAAAGAAAGCCAGAGGAAACATACTGCAATTTTGCGAATTTCGAATAGGCAGAAGATACAAAGACTGATATAAATCAAAATGGGGTCCAAACAATTAAAAACCTGTCTAGAATATTGACTAAACCAATAATTTATTTCTGATTTCTCAGAATATTCACGCTGATCTCAAAGGATCAAAAGTAAAATACAAACTGCACTATGGTAGATGTACGGGGAGACGTTTTACGGCCGCCACACGGCACAACACCAGCTGCAGTGAAGGCAAATAAAAATCAAAAATGAGTTCCTTTAAGAGCAATGAAAACATTCATAAGAAAGAAGATGGATCATACTACGTAGTTTCGGCTAATAAAGCCTCATCAGTGACCCTGTAATGATCCGGCAAAGAAAGCCAGAGGAAACATACTGCAATTTTGCGAATTTCGAATAGGCAGTCGATACAAAGACTGATATAAATCAAAATGGGGTCCAAACAATTAAAAACCTGTCTAGAATATTGACTAAACCAATAATTTATTTCTGATTTCTCAGAATATTCACGCTGATCTCAAAGGATCAAAAGTAAAATACAAACTGCACTATGGTAGATGTACGGGGAGACGTTTTACGGCCGTCACACGGCATAACACCAGCTGCAGTGAAGGCAAATAAAAATCAAAAATGAGTTCCTTCAAGAGCAATGAAAACATTCATAAGAAAGAAGATGGATCATACTACGTAGTTTCGGCTAATAAAGCCTCATCAGTGACCCTGTAATGATCCGGCAAAGAAAGCCAGAGGAAACACTGCAATTTTGCGAATTTCGAATAGGCAGTCGATACAAAGACTGATATAAATCAAAATGGGGTCCAAACAATTAAAAACCTGTCTAGAATATTGACTAAACCAATAATTTATTTCTGATTTCTGGTTAAATCCTGGTTAAAGCTTTAATAATAGTTGTCATTTTCCCAATAGTAAAAACTCGGCATTATCTTATTTACTCTGAGTTGCTCATTCATCCGTCTGTAAGGGGTTCCAATTGTCCGTTCGTTCGTCCGTCTGTTCGTATGTTCAGCTTGTCAATTTATTGGGTTCACCGAGCACAGGAAGCATGGTGTACCTAGTGTTCGTGGATATTTTGATAGGTTGGTTCAAATCCCGTGGGTCATATACGGGGTCGGGCATACGAACGATGAGTTTACTTCTTACTGAGACACAGTTGGCAGACTACAGCAAACGGTATTAAACATTATCAAGTCAATATCTGGCCATTTAGGATACTAATTAGTTTGTCCCGATACCTTTTGAGGGCTTAATCCAAACATCAGCCTTCTATTAAACATTATCAAGTCAATATCTGGCCATTTAGGACACTAATTAGTTTGTCCCGATACCGTTTGAGGGCTTAATCCAAACATCAGCCTTCTATTAAACATTATCAAGTCAATATCTGGCCATTTAGGACACTAATGGGCTTTTCCCGATACTGTTTGATGGCTTAATCCGTAAAAGGTTAATCTTCAGTTAGTCATCTATATAGGAGAGTTGTCTACCTAACTTCTCCAACAGTTTTCAAGCATTCCATTTGATAAGATATAACAAGCATATTAAAGATGAAAAAGTACTTTTTGACAAAATTACAGCATTTGCATCTTTGACATTTTAGACAATATTCTTCAGTCGGCAGGATCCTGGGTTCAGACCGGCAATTAGAATATTGCCAAAGACAGTTATTTGTATCTGGGATATAACTCGAGACATTTTTTCTTTCTACTTATACTGCGATCGGTCCCATTTGACCATTACTCGCAGGTGTACATTACATACACTCCAGACAGACATTTTTCTATCATACAAATTATATTCATTAACTCATATTTTGATATTATCATTCCTGAAAACGCTTATGTTGAAATGAGTTCGGGATCGGGTTTTGGGCTGTGGGTTTTGTACTCCATCGTTCAATAAACCTATTTCCTAAATAAGAATGAACAATATTATTTATGTTGCCAATATTTCTACAAAAGCTGAAGGCAAAGTTCCTGTTTACTTATTATATAAGATTAAAATATGCGATTTTACATTCCTTTTCGTACATCATAAAAGGCACATGGTCATATTATCGACACAGTTGAGAGAAGTGAAGTTGAAAAGCCAACCCATTGAATTTGTTGAACGCCCCTTGTTCACTTAGCAGCAGCAAACATTTACTTACACTGTACAATATTACAAGCTTGTCTATAATGACTTTATATTTTATTAATATTGTAGTAGTGCTGTTTGTTTTAAAGCTGTTACTTGCCTATTTTCTTTTTCTTTTTTTTTTTTTTTTTTTTGGTTATTACCTCCCTCTGTATTGGTGCACTCTATGGCTCAGTGACATTATTCCAATAAACATGACTTTAATAATTGATCATTGCATTCACATCAGTCTTACCTGATTTATTTCAAATGAAGCAAGCTCTGTAATATTGTAGCGTAAGGGATAATTTGTGATGAAACATAAAATATGAAGTCGTATAATTGATGACACCGTTTTGAGATTATATTGACTTAGTTCTAAAGTAAAAAAACTGCAGTAGTCACGCAGTAGTTACTTTTTTTGCATAAGTACACACATTTTCAACCAATCGCAAATTACAATTTATTCAATCGAGCTTAATGTCAATAAGAAGGTCAAAAGCCAGCGTATACAGCTACGCCGAAAAATGAAAAGACAGTTCCACAACTGTGTTTTTCCCCTTGCACCCCACATTTTCTCTCAATAAAGTTATGTTTGTAGGTGAGTTTAACGTCCCCGTCAACACTGTAAAGGTCATTTTGGAGACGTTGCTTCCAATTTTGTGGGACTTTTACCCGACATTGAGATGAAATGACATCTCAAGCCCTGTCGTCCAATGAAACCAATAGTTTTTATAAGCATGGACGGTCCGACTCGCACTGCTGTGCCTGGGCAGGGACCGTGACATTTTAGAAAATACACTTTTGTTGTTTTTAAGCAAAATAAAAGGTCTGCATAAAACAGAACACGGTGTTTATAAAAAGCTGCATTCATTACGATGATTTTATTACGATGATTTACACATTAGGTGAAAGAAAAAAAATATGCAGGTGTCTGTCATGTTCTATAAATAAACGTAGAGAACCCATCAGACATGTTTACATTCTGAGACGTATATTCATCGACCAACAGAAGCGCTCGGAAAAATCACGCGATCTACGGTTCACTATAGTCGTCAATTTTAAAATAGAAGTCTGTGTAGCAGTCTATATCGGATTTTCCCACAGGGCTCTCCATGCTGTATCTGCTTATGGTTGTGCAAAATTAGTCAACGCTTTTTTTATTTTCGTCCTACTGGGAGCATTTACTTATTCCAGCCGTCATACTATTCATCTTCCCTACGGGTAAATAAAGACATTGCACAGACTATAAGAAACCGATCAGCCACACCAACTAAATACATTGCGAGCATTGTGTTAATAAATTGACAAGAAAAGGTTGCGAAAGAAAGAGAACAACAAGGGGTCTATGGGTCACTATGCTCAGGTGAGTTTCTCTAGCTCCAGCTTTAAGTGTGTGGAAAAAGCTACAAGCCCTCCTCTTCAATCCACCACAGTTATTCAGTTTGATTTGTATTTCAGTTTCCTCTAATCTATATGTTGTTCTGTGATGATCTACGATTGAGCTAGTAACCTTCAGATCGACCAAATATTTTGTGTGTTGTAAATAATATTAGAACCTAGAGTAAAGGTTGGGTCGATATAATCTATTTCAACTCCACAGTGGCTCTCGCTGCTGACCGTCCTAACGCCTCCCTCTGTTCATAAGCTTTGTCGGATTTTCCGACCAGGCTATTCATGCTGTATGTGCTTATGGCTGTGCATTAGTACCATTAGTTATTTTATTTTCATTAATTGTGCCTGCTGCACCCTTGATCGTCCCTTGTGGGGAAGAAAGAGCTGGTTGCTGTGATTATTGTAGTTCGTTTTTTCCCCGTGTTTATTTTTCATAATGCTAGGTACTCTTCCTCTTGCTGCCATTGGTAGGCGGCAATCTTTTTATTTTTCTGCGCATTTATTTCTGTATTTTGTTTTATTTCCAACGCTTTTTATTGTCTTCCAACTGGGAGCCTCCGATTATTCCAACCGTTATACTAATCATCTTCTCTACGGGTTTGTTTGTTTGATATGAGGTTTAACGCCCCCATCAGCACTGTATAGGTCATTCTGAGGATGTTGCTTCCAATTTTGTGGGACCTTTACCCGACATTGGTAAACAAAGACATCGCATATCCTAAAAGAAAACGATTAGCCACACCGACTAAATACACTGCGAGGACTGTGTCAATAAATGGACAAGAAATGTTGCGAAAGAAGGAAAAAATGAAAGAAAGAAAAAAAGGAAATTAGAAGGAATGAAAAGAAATAATGAATAGACAGAACGAAGAAGAATTTATACGGATTTGACTATACCTCATTTACAGCACCTGTTCCCAAAAAGGAAGTCATTATTGTTAAGTATGTCGTTGATCTTCTTCCAAATACATGACAATGGGCCTTTGTGAAGAGACAGCAAATGAGGATAAAAGTAAGAAAATATTCCGACATGGTCAGGTGTCTCTGTTCACTAGTCACTTCTGTATACTGTACCAAGTTTCAGATTTATGACTTGAACTACTCTAGAGAAGGCTTTGACGACAATTTTAAGTAATGGACCTATAACGAGAGATGGGTGAGATTAAAACACAGTACAAACACGGTGTCAGTTGGCTCTTACAGAATAGTAGGTAATAAGGATGGACGTGATGTCAGTTGGCTCTTACTGGATTCAACGTCATAGACATAGACAATTCCTGGCTGTAACTTGTTTCAACTTTTGGGGGAAAATAATGTGTTCCTTATAGTCTTACACAGCTATTAAGATCACCTAAAATTAAGACAAATCATGCTTTTAAAAGCATATTTAGATGGTTGGAGGTACATTATTCTTGTGGCTTTTAATTCCAGTATGCACCATGGATCTATATTTTCGTTTCAGTTACGACTTTCTATCCAACTAATCAATTTTCATCAATGATTTCTGAGCAGTGGTAAAGATGAAAATCATTAATCTTGACATGGTGACAACAGCTAATAGTTGTATCACAACGGAGAGTGTCGATGTGTTTTATTTGTTCATTATTAATTGCATCTTTCTATTTCGCATCTTATAGTAAAAAAAACTATATTAAGACCACCTTTGGGACTAATCAAAAGTGGTCTTTAAGCTTCTGAAGCTTTTGGGAAGAATATCCATCAAGTGTAAATCATGTTGAACGACGCACTTTTTGTTTCATTTAAGTTTCACTTCGTATCTTCTTGACAAGTTTTCTAACAGACGATATAATAGCCAACGATTAACTCATTGCAATCAACGTGCAAATGAAGTGAAAGTCCTTAAAATGTCCATAAAATCGGCAAGGGAGGCATCAGTTTTCCATTAGTACAGTAAGTAGAGATTATCAGTATTTCCACATTTGACTAAGATAAGTGTATTTTAATGCAGATACCTTTTTTGAAATTCAGATATTTGTATTTATCTGATATCTGAATTTCATTGAAGATATCTGTAATTGAAATGCATATATCAATTAATAAAATGAAGATAGTTATATTTTAAGTGAAAATATAGATATATTTATTTTAATTACATATATTTGTATTTCCATTACAAATATATCTAACAAAATATAGATTTTGTTTTGTTTGTTTGATTTGAGGTTTAACGTCCCCGTCAACACTGTAAAGGTCATTTTGGAGACGTTGCTTCCAATTTTGTGGGACTTTTACCCGACATTGAGATGAAATGACATCTCAAGCCCTGGCGCCCAATGAAACCAATAGAGTTTATTAGCATGGACGGTCCGCCTCGCACCGCGGTTCCTGGACAGGCTTAGATCCTCTAAGCTGTTTACCAGTACTAGTGTGGGGGCCAGATTCAGCTCTGCGTGGAAGCATCATGCAGCCCATATATTTCTTCAAGCCCCTATGGGCGGGGGCGGGAACAAAATATAGATATCTGTATTTGTAATCACACCGTATTTCATCATAAAGCAGATTATATGCCTATTTTCTTCGATATCACCGAGCCGATTCCAGATCTTAATAATTATGAGGTTCTCCGATGAGGAGAAAATTGCTTGTCGGGCCTAGAAAAAGCATCATTTTTGATTTTCATTTCTGCATGTGTTTCTGTAGGCAACCTTTACAAACTTCTTACAGTATATTAGTCTGCTTGAGGTGTCTAGCTCTTATGGAATTCTAGCTTGAATGTGTTTTGAGAAATATTTTGCAAACTTTAAAAAAAAAACTTCCTTAGCAGTCAGGTATATTGTGACACCACTTTGAATGACTTATATCTTTCAATATGTTTCCTTTTTTTATACGTTCAGTCCCGCAATATGTAACGTGGTTCTGTTTTTGTCCATAAAGAAACCACAGGACAAATTTTCCTTAACGCATTACGATAACTCACCCGTGCGATATAGTGCATTTTTTCTCATCTCTAAAATGGCTACTTTTTTCCAGAAAATCCGTGACATTTTTCTTATATATACTGCAAACATAGGTTGTGGGTGTTCGTAGGAACCGCCTCATTGCGGCGGTTCTAACGAGTGCCGACAACATATGTCTTGGAGCAAAACTAAGTAAAAAAAAGTGTATACCCCTGTAAACCACAGTTTTCTCTATATAAAGTGGGGTATAGGGGGTCTTCTTTTCACGGACTTTTTCGCGTGATGCGCTCACCTTAGATAGGATTGTAAGTGGAACCATTTGGTTTCTAAGAAGCTAGGAAGAAGAATTTTGAACGGGTTTTACTATGGCAGACAAACTTTTTAAATGATATCCGAGAAACTCTCGACAAGTTCATAGATTGATCTTGAACTTTGGTTCACGTGTAGCTTCAAAGACTCGTTTAGCTAATTGCATATACCAACTTTAAGTTCACAGGCAACAACAGTTTTTTCGAAAATTAAACGCTTTCCTTTCTTTTCATTTTACCCAGGCGTAAAGTTGGTCAAGGTCAACCCAGAATCATCATTTGAACCCAATGTGATGAGCCTGGGTCCCCGGTCGCCCCCCGCCCATCGGGGCTTGAAGAAATAGATGGGCTGCATGGTGCTTCCACGCAGAGCTGAAACCGACCTGCACACAAGTACTGATAACACGCTTAGAGGATCTAAGTCTGCCCAGGCAAAGCAGTGTCGGGTAAAGTCCCACAAAATCGAAAGCAACGTCTCCAAAATGTCTTTTACAGTGTTGACGGGGACGTTAAACCTTATATCAAACAAACTGAGTCCCCTGTGCTACATTCCAGTTTTAAAAGAATCTACCCACTGGCTCTAGACAAAAATATTTTGAAGCATGTTTACCATATATGGTCATGGGAGCTACCTGTGCCATTTGACCTGAACCATATGAACAAACTCTCATTCAATCATTTTATTAAAGCTTCTTATGAATATCAACGTTTTAATGCGTTAAAAAAGCAGTCTGATCAGGGTCTTCACTATTTGCCATTTCATCTACATGCTTTGGACATATTAATCTATTGTAAAGAACTATATTCCATTTTTTGGGACTGATTACAGTAACTTGAATTAATGTCACAAAGAGCACGGTCCTTCGTTCGTAAACTGGAGCCGTCTGTGCAGACAGAACCATCCCCTGTGCAGGTAAAAGATCCCTACCGGAATACGATTACTGTGTAGGTTTTCATCCTGCTAACCTGGAGTGAATGTAATGTACAACTGTACGTAATTCTCGTGAGGGGGTGTTGCAGTATATATAAGAACTTTAAGAACTTTTTAGGTGTCACAAATTTTAGAAAACTAAAAATGCGTCCATAGGACACGGATGACCCCGCCTGAAAATATATCTATGTTCGTATTCATCCATAGAATGTTATTCACCGTGTATATGTTTTGGACCCTTTTTCACATTTGACCTCTAAGTATGACCTTGACCTTGGGGGTAAGGACCTTGGTTTTGTGTGACGCAGATTGTCTCATGATGGCCAACATTTCTGGCTAGAAATTTCAAAATCCATCCAGAGATAAGGAAGTTATTGACTGCGTTTAAGTTTCGAACCATTTTTTTTTAACTTTGACCTCTAAGCATGACCTTCACCTTGGAGGTACGGATCTGGGTTTGCACGTGACACATCGACTCATGATGGTTAACATTTCTTTAAAGTAATATCAAAATCCATCCAGAAATAAGTAAGTTATTGACTGTGTTTAATTTTCGGACCCTTTTTTTAACTTTGACCTCTATGTATGACCTTGACCTTGGAGGTACGGACCTGGGTTTTGCATGTGACACATTGTCTCATGATGGTTAACATTTCTACAAATTAATTTCAAAATCCATCCAGAAATAAGAAAGTAATTGACTGCGTTTAAGTGTCGGACCTTTTTTTACCTTCGACCTATAAGTATGAACTTGACCTTGGAGGTACGGACCTGGGTTTTGCACTTGACACGTCGTCTCATGATGATTAACATTTCTGCCGAGTAATTTTAAAATCCATCAAGAAATAAGGAAGTTATTGACAGCGTTTAAGTTTCGGACGCACGGACAGACGAACGGACGGACGGACGGACAGGGGCAACGCTATATGCCCTTTCCACCATTCTTCCAATGGCAGGGATAAACAATACGGTGATCTAAATTTTCGCATAACGCTATTGTAAATTGTTAGTTTAATTTGCTTTATTATTATACAGTATTCGGTGGTTGAGTGAGGTAAAGGTGATGTATATCTTGCATGATATTCCTGACAGTTGGGCAAGACCTGCTGTCCTTAAAGCAGGTAGGGGTAGAGAGGGGGTGGTTATTTCTTCTGGTTTTACACGTCAACTATTTTTCCTCTTTCTCCTTTGTCCCTTACAATCATCTCATCTACTTTGTCTTCTCTCTATTTACTCACTTTCTGTGGGAGACGACACAAAATGACCCACAATGGTTGAAGTGTCGTTAAACACAGCTAAATCCGCTGTCGTAGCTCATATTTCAAAACATCCTTCCAATTAAATATACGCCGCAAATCTTTTTAAAAGATATTTCTTGTTTTCTATATTTTGCTCAGACAGCCATTTTGCACAGCAGAGCAGAACCACTGAAGGACTTTTGGTAGAGGGGTCATCCAAGGAACATGTCTGTCAAGTTCTTTTGCTACTGAGCCCATGGCCCAGGAGTTATTCTTTTACGTGTTTTTTTTCCTATTTGTGCCTCTGCAGTCAAATGGACATATTCTTCAGCAGAGGAAATCCATTTCAGCAATCTAAGCAATCATCATTACAATTATACCTGCTTTGAGTGAGGATTGTATCATTGCCTACACTTCTATTTTCAGGCTCCTAGTATTTGCAGATCCTGATAATTTTCTGGTCAATCGTTTTCATTGAACCCAAAGTTCAATAGGCACAAGTAGCTCCTTAGTGCTTAAGTACCCCCCGACTATCATCTCTGGCAACAGAACTTTATTTATACATTTCCAAAAATCTGAGCTATTCTAAGAATAAAGAGATCAGTGTTGCATTAGAGGCAAGAAATAAAATCTAGACTGTAATGCCATGATTTTCAGTGTTCAAAATTAATACCTTTTTTCCATGACTATCCTGGAGGGGTGGGGTGGGGATGTTTACATGAGATGTTTCAATAGAACAGACCTTGGCTGAGCCATAACGTTTAATCAATTTTGGTACAAAAGTATAAGAGAAACATTTTTGTGAATTTGGTTCGGAACCCGCCGGATGCTTTTAGCTTTATGAGTGTTACCATTTATGGGTATGGCGGCCATTTTGGTCATGTGACCTGGACCTAAAACGGTTCCCCCAATAAATGCGCCTTATGGTAAGGAGCAAAAATATATGTGTGTCTTATACTTTAGTACTGTATTCTGAATCGTTTGCAGGATAAAATGCATTCTCACTTTTCCAACACAAAAGCATATGTGTCAAAGTTTGACATAGGCACAAAGAAGGTCAAGGTCAACCCAGGGTCACCATTTTAGCAATTTATGATGGGCCTACGTCCCAGATGCTATTTATCAAGTTTCGCGGAAATCTGCCCTGTGGTTCTTGAGAAGACTATTTTTGAAGGGTTTTACCATATATAGCTTGGCGGCCATTTTGTCATGTGACCTGGACCCCATGAGCAAATTTGGGTTTCTCCCATCCCATAGAGGCTCCATATGAAATTTGACTTCAATCGGCCCAACGGTTTCCGAGGAGAAGCAGTTCGAAAATTTTCACATTTTTCGCCTCGGCGAGGCTATACTAAATGGAATGTAATATTTCTCAAGTTCATTGGTTAGATCTCATTGACATCTATCAGTATGCCAAAAATTGTTTAAATATTCCAAGCGGTTAAGTCACTATCACCGATTTTCACAAACGGGTTACGGACGGACAGACAGACTGACAGAATGACAGAATGACACGGTGATTTTAGGGCACTCTTAGAAAATCAGCCGACTTCAGTCGGTCGCTTTTTCTGCGGGTCGTGCAATTCCGCTATTGCCCTAGGAGGATATGTCATTTAAAGGTTTTTCTATTTGTAGCTTTGGCAGCCATTTTTCTTCAGTGAAGTGAAACCATTTTAGCGATATTGGTACAGGGTAAATAAAGGAATATTTCTGTGAAATAACGTATGACCTAGGAGGAAATGTACTCTATTTTATTATTATTATTTTTAGCTCTGGTTGCCATTCTGTTCAGCGAAGTGCAACCGTTTCAACAATTTTGGTAGATGGTCACCAAAGGATCATTTATGTGAAATTATTTTCAATGAAATCAGAGCATTAGCCGAGGAGTAGATGTCGTTTGAAGATTTTTTTTTTCTATTTTTAAACAATTTTAGCAATTCTGGTAGCGTGTCTTCCAATGAACATTTCTGTGAAATTATTTTTAAATCGGACTCTTAGCAAGGAGGATATGTCATTAAAATTATTTATTCTATTTTTAGCTCTGGCACCCATTTTGCTCAACGCAGCGGAACCATCTTAGCAGTTTTTGTAGAGGGACACCCGAGGAGCATTCCAGTGAAATTATTTTGAAATCGGACCGTAAGCCTAGGAGGAGATGTCGTTTAAAAATTGTTCTAATTTGAGCTCTGGCGCCCAATTTGTTCGGCGGAACGGAAAGATTTTAGCAATTTTGGTAGAGAGTCACCAAAGGAATACCCTGTTAAACTATTTTGAAATCGGACCATTAAATGTCGTTGAAAGGTTTTTCTATTTCACTCTGGCGGCCATTTTGTTTAGCATTTTAATTATTTTTGGAAAGGGTCAACAAATGAAAATTCCTAGCAATTTTGATAGAGGGTCACCGAAAAAATATTCCTGTGAAATTAATTTGAATTTGACCCTGTGATTTTGGAGGAATTGTTGACGGACGGACGGACGACGGACAAAATGGTCAGGTGAGCTACATGTAACTAGGAACAACAATAGCAACTTATTTTTGTCCTGGTAGTGCTGGTTGGTACTTGATTTTCCCTGTCTCTGGTCGGGCTTACCGGAGTCTAACTGTTGGTTTTCTTTCCCTCGAGCATTCAGTTATTTCATGCTATCGAGTCCTCTCTGTAGTCGTTTTATTTCTATGTTCTAGGATATGTAGCACTAATGAGCTAGAATGTCTTCATGCGGAATGAACAAATTATTTGTCGAACCCACGACAGAACGAAGTGCGATGGTCATGTAAAATACTCTCTCCCCCTACCCCACCCATGGAATACTTTTTACTGACCGTTCCAAGGCCGCGGTTAGCTTTTATGATGGTATCTTTTTTCTAATTATTTTGGATAGCCGTTTGGCCATTTTGTTGGAAAGTAACTGTCCTTTTGGCTTTCCGCTTGTGATGTTTTCATTAGGGTTAAGTTATTTCGTGTTCTTGTTTCTTTCGGTAGGAGGTGTTGAGCAGTTGTTTCAATTCCTGATCATTGCCTTCACTTCTGTTTTATCCAACAAAGAATTCGCCGAAAACGATCTTCAGGAAATAGTTATATTTTATCTTAAACTAAAATCGACGATAACAATTATATTACGATAACACACCCGTGAGACATAGTGAATGTATTTAACATCTGCGAAATGACCAAATTTCTGATGCAAATCCGTGAAACTTATCTTATTTATACTGCAACCCTAGGCTCATTCAGGCGGTTCTAACGAGTACCCACAACATATGTCTTGGAGCTAAAATGATAAATATAGTGTATACCCCCGTAAACCCCAGTTTTCACTATATAAAGTGTGGTTTAGGCGGGAGTTCATTTCACGGACTTGTTCTCGTAATGAGACATTGCTTTATTTAATTAAAAGTATAACTCAAGTCTAAAAAGCTAAGATGTAACTTAAACTGTGTACCAAATCTGATCAGTCGTCCCCTTAAGGAAGGCGCATATTATAATAATAATAACAATAAAAATAATAATAATAATGGTCCTTATCTATAGAGGGTAACCTATTTAGTTAACTACTACTAATCTTCCATATGACTCTCTTTTTTCTCCTCCTGGACAGAAACCAGTACTAAGCAATGTGGATAAGTCTCTGGTGCAAAAAAATAACACTTGGCGCTCACGGGGATCGAACCGGTTACCGCTCGATCTAAACTCCGGTGCGTTATGCTATGGTCCCAAAGATAGGCAGGTATCCGTGAATAGGGGGTAATCGAGAGAACACCGCTGGGTTTGGCCTTTTTTCCGACATCGGACAACACCGGTCAAAAATTTGTCACACGTCATTTACATAAATGGCCGTGCGGAGACCGTCAGAAGACCGTCTGGCAATCGTGCGGCGTCTATTTCCAAAAGGAAATATTTTGGGGGCCGGCGAGGCAGTGAATACCGTCCGAACATTTAATACTAATCGGCCGATTATCCTATGATATCCGGGCGATAAACGGCCTTTTCACCGGACACCGTACGAATATCGCCCGAGTATCCCACGGACAACGAACGATGCTTGTACGAGACCACGCCGATTGTCGGGCGATTGTCGGGCGGTGTGTTGGCCGATGGCTAAGCCATCGTTCAAGCGGTACATTATGACCGCCCTACCTGGCATGGTAAAAACGGGGGTGTATATAGCCCGCCCGATGCCCGGCCGATGTCCGGTTCTAGCCGACCGGTGACCGGCCGATGTCTGTAAAATATCTGGTCCACACCGGTTCAAGCCGACTGGACATCAGTGGGTTATTTTCCAATGTGTAAACAGACATCGGTCGCATATCGGCCCATGTCCGGTCCCAAACATTTCTCCTCTGAGGCTATATTCACCGGCCGATAACCGCTCGATTCCCGGCCGGATATCGGACGATACTTAAACGATGTGTGAAGGATATGTGGCCAATTATGAAAATGTACGGGACACCGGAAAAAATTTTAACTTCGAGTTTAAATTTTTCGGGCACCTTCCTGATGCTGCCTGAGAACCCAGGCCACCGGCCGGTCATGTCTGGCTAAAATCATACCGGAAGTACATCCTAAGCCTAATCCGAAGGGGTTGTGACCAAAACATTACCACTGATCACAGCGTTCCACAAATTTATAATAGCTAAAACAGTATCGTCAACCTTTCCCCAGCACAGGCATAGTTCCAGTCCCTCAGAAAGATAGAAACGTACCCCCAATCTATAAGAAAAAACTGTTTCCTCCCCTCGAATTACCGATCCATTACGTTACTACCAAGTCCAGTAGGATAAGCAATGGAACGTTACGTAATTCTGTACAATTATGATATTGGAAATCAGTTTATCACTCCTGTACACGTCAGAAAGAATTCATTCAAAACGACTCCACAACACATTAATTACTATCTACTTACCATTATTAACTGACTTTCTTGTATTGCTGGTAGGGTAATCCGTATTAAACTGAGGTCAAAAATCAGTAATCATGTTTTTAATGGTGTCAATAAAAATAACATTAATCAAGTAACTATGTATTGGCCCAGTTACAGGTCCTTGGTCTCTTGTATTGGCCTCGGCCTTCGGCCTCTGGCCAATATAGCAGACCTCTGACCTGTAACTAGGCCAAATCAAAATTACTTGATAAATATTCTATTATTTCTTCGAAGCGGTAGACAGAGGAAACAAGAGTTCCGCAAGCGGGGCATAATACGCCCGTGGCAATTAGTAAGATGAAGCATATATATACTGACTGTTGTACAAGTTTGGGTTTGTGGAATGTTACTGAGGAACAAAATGTGCTCCATATATTCTTACCTGGCACTATTAATAACCCTCAATGCCATAAACTACCTGTCTCCAACAAATTTTCATGGTCGGTAATATTTGGTAGACCATAACCTCAAAGTATTACAGGCATAACTCTTGCAATAAGTGGCGGACTGTAACCTTGAAATAATATGCACAGCTCCACATCATAGTCTAACTATACGTAAAGTTTCAGCTTCATCAGAGATTTTTTGTGCTCTGGTTTTACAACCCTTTCAAGATTATTTCACTCATATCGAGCCGATCGTTAATCAGAGATGGGCGAAAACCGGGTACCCGGAGAAAAATCAGCTGACCTTCCGTTGCAGAACTTGGCGTCTCACATGTAACCCGAGCGAGGCTCGAACCACAGCGGTGAGGGGCCTAATGATCAAGAGTTAGCGCTCTTAACCACTAGGTCACGGAGGCCCGTTTCATCCGATGTTAAATGTGGGAGGCATTATCAGGAAAGAAAATAGGTTTAAAATATGTGAAAGGGGAATAACTCTTGTAATATTTGGCGGACTGTAACAAATGATGTGCACGGTTCCATATCATGGTCTTACCATATGTAAAGTTTCAGCTTCATCAGATGTAAAATGTAAGAGGAGTTATCCGGAAACGGAATGTTTAGGAAAATCTGTGAAAGGGGTATAAATCCTATTATTTGGCAGACCGTAACCTCAAAATAAAATTCACTATGTCAAGGTATTACTGTATGTAAAGTTTAAACATAATCGGATCTAACATGAAGGAGGAGTTAACCGGAAACTAAATGTTTACAGAAATTTTCAAAAGGGCATAACTCTATTATTAGGGCCCCGCACTGAAAGTGTGGGTGCCCTACAGTAATCACTCTGTCCGTCCGTCTGTCTGTCTGTCCGTCTGTCCGTCCACAAATTTTTACTCCTCTGATAGCGCTGCCGGGGCCCTAGTCAGTTTCTGTGACAGCTCTAGTTATTTGGTGGAACATAATCTCGAAATATTATGCGCTGCCCCACATCATGATCTAATTAAATAGGAAGTTTCAGCTAAATCGGACGCAAAATGTAGGAGTCATCCGGAAACGAAAGGTTTACCAAAATATTTCAATGGGGCGTAACACTATTATTTTTGGAAGACCAATCCTCGAAACAATATGCGCTGCCCAACATCATGGTCCTACTATGGATGAAGTTTCAGCTTGATCGGATGTTAACTGTAGGAGGAGCTATCCGGAAACGACGAAAAGTTTACCAAAAAAAATCAAAGGGGCATAACTCTAACAATATTTGGTGGACCGTAACCTCGAAACAATATGCGCTGCCCCACGTCATGGTCTAACTATGTATGAAGTTTCAACTTGATCGGATGTAAACTGTAGGAGTTATCCGGAAACGAAACGTTTACACATTTCAAAGGTGCATAACTCTATTAATATTTGGTGGACTGTAACCTCGAAATAACATGCGCTGCCCCACATCATGGTGTAACTATGTATGAAGTTTCAGCTTGATCGGATGTAAACTGTAGGAGGAGTTATCCGGAAACGAAAAGGTTACAGACGGACGGAGAGACGGATGGACGGACGGGCAGTCGGACGGATGGACGGACGCCTGGGAGGGCATGAAATAATACGACCGTTTTTCAAACGGGCGTATAAAAAGGTAAATTATTGCAGTGTTTGTGATATCAGTATAGCCTTTATCAGATTCTGGCTTAGGTGTTTGATATATAAACTGTCAGGTACAAGTCGCTTAAGAAATTTCATTCAGTAGTATTCAAGTTAAATGGCACCATTCAACACTCCCCCCCACCCCCACCCACCCCAGCCTGGGTTTATCCTTGGACCGCTATTTTTCCCTATACATAAACGATAAAGTTAATTATGTGGATGCATCCATCAGATGTTTGGTAGACATTACTGGTCTATTTATTGTTGTCGTAGCCCCCTTAACAACTTCTGCCATTCTTAAAATGAACTTAAGAATAATAAGCAATTTGGCAGATGACAGGCTCGTAAAATTCAATGTTAAATCCATGACTCAACCCATGTTAATTACTAGAAAAACTAGAACCATCACAGTTGTTATCAAGGCCCCGTGATAGCATGTTTGAAGTGGGGGTGTATGTGTGTGTAGGGGTAGGGAAACATTTAGACGTACAATGGGATAGTACTATCGGTACTCTCAGTCTGTACTTGCTAGATATTGTAAACATTGTCAGCTAAATCCTTGTTAATGCCTTTTGCACATGAATATAGAGAATAAATCAAAAACTATTAAAGCTAGAGTAATTGCTCTTTGCTACGTATGTGTACTTTGTAGGTGTAAAAAATTATAGCAAGTTACATTTGAATATTTTGCACGGTTTTATAACTAAGGCCAATGCAAAAGTAAACTTAGAGTATTGCTCTAAGCTAAATGTGTCAATCATGAAAAATCTATAACAGTTCAGACAAAGGGGAATAAGTAAACCTCTGTAAAAAAAGAAGTGAAGGCAATGATCAGGAATCGATATAATTTACCCACAGCTCCCATCAGAAACACCACAGGGAAAGAAGCACAGACATGAAACAACTAGACCCTAATGGAAACATCAATAACGGAAAGCCATAGGACAGTTACTTCCCCACAAAATGGCGAACTGGCTAACCAAATGAAACTAATATAAGCGATACACACACTCAAGACAAACCATAAAAACAAGAGGGCCATGATGGCCCTGGATCGCTCACCAGATCCAAACTGTAGCAATAAAATGGAAGGTAATACATGCCAAATCTAAGTCTCTATCTCAAATGGTTCAAAAATTATGATACAGTAGGTCAAACATCAAGGTCACAGGTCTTTTTTTTTTGCATGGCTGTGAAGCCATTGTCACAAGGAATATGCATGCCAACTATAAAGGCTCTATCTCAAATGGTTCCAAAGATATGATTAAGTAAGTCACAGATCAAGTTCAAGGTCACAGTCAAATTTTTTGCATGAGTGGGAAGACCTTGTCACAAGGAAAATACATGTCAAATATGAAGGCTTTACCTTAAATGGTCCAAAAGTTATGACAAAAACGATCAAAAGTCAAGGTCACAGGTCAAAAATGTTGCATGGTCGGTAAGCCCTTGTCACAAGGACCCTACATGCCAAATATGAAGGCTCTATCTTAAATTGTTCAAAAGTTATGAGAGAAAAAGGTCAAAGGTCAAGGTCACAGGTCAAAATTTTTGTATATGTGAAAGTCATTGCCACAAGGAGCATACGTACCAAATTGAAGGCTCTATATCAAATGGTTCAAAAGTTATGATAAAGTAGGTCACATGTCAAGGTCAAGGTCACAGGTCATTTTTGCATGACACAAGTAAACTACATGCCAAATACGAAGGCTCTATTTCAAATGCTTCAAAATTATGACAAAGTAGGTCAAAGGTCAAGGTCATAAGACTATTTTTTGTATGGGTGGGAAGACCTTTTCACAAAGAACATACATGCCAAATATGAAGGCACTATTTCAAATGGTTCAAAGGTTATGATAAAGTAGGTCAGATGTCAAGGTAAAGGTCACAGATCAGTTAAAGTGTGAATAAGAAACCCTTGTCACAAGGAACCTACATGCCAAATATGAAGGCTGCATTTCAAATGCTTAAGAAGTTATGATAGAGTAGGTCAAAGGTCAAGGTGATGGGTCAACATTTTTAATGGTTTGGAAAACCTTGTCACAAGGAACATACATCCGAATATGAAGGCTCTATCCCATATGGTTCAAAAGATATGATCAGGAAGGTCACAGGTCAAGGTCACATGTCATTTTTTATATGAGTGGGAAGCCCTTGTCACAAGGAACCTACGTGCCATATATGAAGGCTCTATCTCAAACGATTCAAAAGTTATGTCAAAATAACCTATTGATCTACTTTTTGATTTGACATGACCCATATTCGAACTAAACTGAGATATTGTCCAGTTGGACTAAAACTGTGGCCTTTTAGATTGTTAACAATGCTTTTCTATTATTTGACCTGCTGACCTACTTTTTGACCCGACATGACCCATATTCAAACTTGATCCACATATTGTCAAAATGATCAATCTGAGCAAGTTTGATGATGATCGGACCAAAACTGGTGCCTCTATTGTGTTCACAAGATTTTTCTATGATCTGACCTACTGACCTACTTATTGACTAGACCTGACCCATATTCCGAATTAATCGAGATATTGTCAAATGATCATTCTGAGCAAGTTTGATCACGATCGGACCAAAACTGTGGCCTCGGGTGTTTACAAGGTTTTTTTTTTCTATGATTTGACCTATTGGCCTACTCTTTGATCCGACATGACCCGTATTCGAACTTGACCGAGATATTGTCAAGATGATCATTCTGAACAAGGTTGATGATGATCAGACAAAACTGTGTCCTTTAGTGTTTTTACAAGATTTTTCTATGGTTTGACCTACTGACCTACTTTTTGACCCGACATGACCCATATGCGAACTTACTGAGATATTGTCAAGATGATCATTCTGGGCAAGTTTGATGATGATCGGACAAAAATTGCGGCCTCTAATGTGTTCACAAGGTTTTTCTATGATTTGACCTACTGATCTACTTTTTGATCCAGCATGACCCATATTCAAACTCGACCGTGATATTGTCAAGACTTTCATTTTTTCATTCTGAGCAAGTTCGATGATGATTGAATCAAAACTGTGGCCTCTAGTGTGTTCATAATGTTTTTCTATGATTTGACCTACTAACCTACCTTTAGACCCGACATGACCCATTTCCAAATTAACCGAGATATTGTCAAATGATCATTCCGAGCAAGTTTTATCACGATCCAACAAAAACTGTGGCCTCTAGAGTGTTTACAAGGTTTTTTCTATGATTTGACCTACTGACATACTTTTTGACCCGACATAACCCGTATTCGAACTTGACCGAGATATTGTCAAGATGATCATTCCGAGCAAGTTTGATGATGATCGGACCAAACCTGTGGCCTCTAGTATGTTCACAAGGTTTCTCTACGATTTGACCTATTGACCTACTTTTTAACCCGACGTAACCCATGTTCGAACCTGACCGAGATATTGTCAAGTCGATCATTCGGCGCAAGTTTGATGATGATTGGACCAAAACTGTGGCCTCTTGTGTGTTCACAATGTTTTTCTATGATTTGATCTACTGACCTGCTTTTTGACCCGACATGTTCCATGTTCGAAACTGACTGAGATACTGTCAAGATGATCATTCTTAGCAAGTTTGATGATGATCGGACAAACACTGTGACCTCTAGTGTGTTCACAGGGTTTTTTTCTATGATTTGACCTATATATTGGCCCGACATGACCCATATTCGCCGAGATATTGTCAAGCTGATCAATCTCAGCAAGATTGATGACGATCGAATCAAAACTGTGGCCTCTAGTGTGTTCACAAGGTTTTTCTATGATTTTCCCTACTGACCTACTTTTTGACCCGACATGACCCATATTCGTACCTGACCGAGGTATTTTCATGATGGTCATTCTGAGCAAGTTCGATGATGACTGGCCCAAAACTGTGACCTCAAGAGTGTTCACAAAAAAAAGGAGATGACTTCTAGACAAGCATTTGTGCTTACTGTCAGATCCTGAATTCTATGATATTGTCTGTATTTTATATTTTGCAAGTAAATGTGTGAAATAAATACTGTTTAAACCAAGAGTGTTCACAAGAAAAGTTTAGGGACAGACGACGCCGCCGGACATCTCATAGTCACAAAAGCTCACCATGACCTTCGGTCAGGTGAGCTAAAAATAAATCGCGACAGAAGAACTGCATTGGAACGGTCAGGGAAACGAATTCCACTGGGGGCTTAAATCGATATAAATTGTTACTGCCTGCTCCACTTGAAGCTAATTTTGTCGCCTTTTGATACGCATACGCATATTGTCACTGTTAATAAGTACAGGAAATTTCATTGTACTATCTATAATGGGTTTTAAATTATAAAGGAAAACAGCTGAAGCCGAAAATTTGAATTTTTCAAACGGCCATTATAACAATCTTTACAATATTGTAGCTAGATTAACATAACTTGCCAAAAATTTTTTTAATGTTGTTGTGACCTTATATTTAAAGTCTGAAGTTGGTGCGTTCAACGGTTTGCTTGTTAGTTAGAAGAAAACTTGAACAAGAGGGCCCAGAGGGCCCTGGTTCGCACACCTGTGTGTCACTGTATCGAGTACATTCTATTTTTAGCTCTTGTGGCCATCTTGTTCATCAGCAGAGTGATTTTAGCTTATATGGTAGGGAGTAACCTAGGCAACATTCCTGGGAACTTTGAATTAAATTGGCCTTAGGGTTTAGGGGGAGTTTCCGTTTGAATCAAATTTACAATATTTTTATATTTTTACCTCCGATGGTCATTTTGTTCATCCGAGTGGGATTGTTTTAGCCTTTTTGGTAGAGGATCATCTAAGCAACATTGTCGCAAGGATCCTACATGCTAAATATGAAGGCTGTATCTCAAATGCTTTAAAAGTTATGACAAAGTAGGTCGAAGGTCAAGGTCATGGGTCAAAAGTTTTGAATGGCTGAGAAAACCTTGTCACAAGGAACATGCATGCCAAATATGAAGGCTCTATCTCATATGGTTCAAAAGGTATGATAAAGTAGGTCACAGTTCAAATATTTATGAGTGGGAAGCCCTTGTCAGAAAGAACCTACATGCCAAATATGAAGGCTCTATCTCAAACGGTTCAAAAGTTATGACAAAATAACCTACTGATCTACTTTTTGAATTGACATGACCCATATTCGAACTTAACTGAGATATTGTCCAGATGATCATTCTGAGCAAGTTTACTGATGATTTGACTGAAACTGTGGCCTCGTAGAGTGTTCAAAAAGTTTTTCTATGATTTGACCTGCTGACCTACTTTTTGACAAGACATGACCCATATTCAAACTTGGCACACATATTGTCAAGATGATCATTCTGAGCAAGTTTGATGATGATCGGACCAAACCTTTCGCCTCTAGTGTGTTCACAAGGTTTTTCAACAATCTGACCTACTGACCTACATAATGACCAGAAATGACCCATATTCGAAATTAACCGAGATATTGTCAAATGATCATTTTGAGCAAGTTTGATGATGATCGGACCAAAACTGTAGCCGCCAGTGTGTTCAGAGGGTTTTTCTATGATTTGGCCTACTGACCTACTTTTTGACACGACATGACCCATATTTGAACTTGGCTGAGATATTGTCACGATGATCATTCTGGGCAAGTTTGAAGATGATCGGACCAAAACTGTGGCCTCTAGTGTGTTCACAAGGTTTTTCTATGATTTGACCTGCTGACATACTTTTTGACCCGACATGACCCGTATTCAAACTTGACCCGGATAATGTCAAGATGATCATTCTGGGCAAGTTTGATGATGATCGGACCAAAATTGTCGCCTCTAGTGTGTTCACAAGGTGTTTCTAAGATTTGACCTACTGACCTACTTTTTGACCCTACATGACTCATATTTGAACTTGACCGAGAAATTGTCAAGATAATCATTCTGAGCAAGTTTCATGATGATCAGACCAAAACTGTGGCCTCTAGTGTATTCACAAGATTTTTCTATGATTTGACCTACTGACCTACTTTTTGACCCGACATGACCCGTATTCAAACTTGACCGAATTATTGGCAAGATGATCATTCTGGGCAAGTTTGATAATGATTGGACCAAAACTGCAGCCTCTAGTGTATTCACAAGGTTTTTCTATGATTTGACCTACTGACCTACATTTTGACCCGACATGACCCGTATTCAAATGTGACCAAGATATTATCAAGATGATCATTCTGAGCAAGTTTGATGATGATTGGACATAAATTGTGGACTCTAGTGTGTTCAGAAGGTTTTTCTATGATTTGACCTACTGACCTACTTTTTGACCCGACAACACCCATATTCGAACTTGACTGAGATATTGTCAAGATAATTATTCTGCGCAAGTTTGATGATGATCTGACCAAAACTGTGGCCTCTCGTGTCTTCACAAGGTTTTTTTCGGATTTGACCTACTGACCTACTTTTTGACTCGACATGACCCATATTCGAACTTGACCGAGATTTTGTGGTGGTACAAATTGTGTGCAAGTTTAGTTAAAATCAAATCATAAATGAAACAAACTGTCATGCAGACAAGACCAAAATAGGCATTTTTTGCCCTTTCAGGGGCCGTTACTCCGTAACACATGATGAGATATGGCTGGTTCAAGAAAGGAACCCAGATCTCATGGTGGTACATGTTGTGTGCAAGTCTGGTTAAAATCAAATCATAAATGAAGATGCTATCGTGCGGACAAGACCACAATAGGCAATTTTTGCCCTTTCAGGGGCCGTAACTCCGTAACACATGATGAGATATGGCTGGTTCAAGAAAGGAACCTAGATCTCATGGTGGTACAAGTTGTGTGGAAGTCTGGTTAAAATCAAATCATAAATGAAGATGCTATCATGCGGACAAGACCAAAATAGGCAATTTTTGCCCTTTCAGGGGCCGTAACTCCGTAACACATGATGGGATATGGCTGGTTTAAGAAAGGAACCCAGATCTCATGGTGGTACAAGTTGTGTGCAAGTCTGGTTAAAATCAAATCATAAATGAAGATGCTATCGTGCGGACAAGAAATTGTTTACGCACGGACGCACGCACGGACGGACGCACGGACGACGGACAAAATGTGATCACAAAAGGTCACCTTGTCACTACGTGACAGGTGAGCTAAAAATGTGGGCGGACGTTCTAACAAATCCGGTTTATGGGCTTTTCCCATTATAAACTCCCATAGAGAAATTAAGCTCCTAAGCCGAAAAATAGCCCCTAAACAGTAAGGTTTATGAGTTTATAGTGTTAACTTAACGGAATAAACCCATAAGGTTGGACAAAATATAACCCCTAACACTTAAATGTTGGTGCGGATGCACAGACAGATGGACGGACAGACAGACGGACAGATGGACAGAGTGATTAATATTAAGCACCGGAAACATTTTGCCAGGCCCTAATAAACAAGAGCTCCATAAGCGAGGCATTATAACCACTCAGCAAGCTTTCGTCTGTTAGGATGACCTTGACAATGGCGTTACCGACCCGAGTCTTGGGCACGACACATCGTCACATATAGGGTAACATTTCTGCCGAGTAATTTTTAATTCGATCCCGGAAGTTATTGACTTGGCAAGAAAACCAGAGGACCAGTGGTCCTGTACCGCTCATCTGACTGCTGTGTGGAAGCAATTTTTGAAGGGTTTTAGTATGGAAATCATCTTGGTCATGTGACCTAAACCTTATGAACGAACTTTTACTCTTCCAACCCATAAGGACCTTACATGAAATTTGGTTTAAAATCGCCAAGCTTGCTTTAACACCAAAAAGAACCAATTGTCCTGAAGTGCTCATCTTTGTACATTCCACAAATTATATTATTGAAACTGTCTGCATTCACCAGGCCTTCCTAATCAACCAACTGGTTCAGAAAATCAATAAAGTGATTTCATCTTATATGGGCCTGGTGGTCATATTGGTCATGTGACCAAACTCATATTGATTAATTCTCATTTCTTTGTTTCTAAAAGCTTTCATATGAAATCTGGTTACAAATGGTCCAGGGGTTCTTGTGGAAAATAAGTTTTAATTTTCATTTCTGAATCACCTTCGGCCAAGGTCAAGGAATGACCTGACCTTGAATATTCATGTAGTTTAACTAACTCATTAAGCTAATTGCATCAACCGATTATCAGATCACAGGCTGTAATAGTTTCTAAAAATAATGGTATTGACTTTTTCCCATACAAAATATGTTCTATAAAAGGGTTATCCTTTGGAAGCAAGGAGTACACGACAGAACTGGAAAATATGGAGTGTACATGTTTTCTGGGCCAGACTAGCTAGTTTCGGCCAATTAGGCCTCATCAGTGACCCTCAGATATTTTCAAAATTCCACAATGGAATCAATGATTCCAAAAGGACAAGAAAATATAAACTACACCAACACTATAATGTAGGGAATGGGGGAGGAAGGTCACAGGAAAAAAAGTCACAAATAAAAAAAAAAATGAAAAAAAATATCGGCTTAAAAAAGGTTGTTATACATAAATAATTTTCTGACACCACTAAAAGATGCTGGGGTAATTATCATTTAGGTCATTTGCTGATGAAATTATTTGCTTGTGAAATTTTATTTTCAAAATAATAATGAAAGCACATACACTTAGTCTTTATGCAAAGTGATAGTATTCATCCGGTTAACGAGTTTTTGTTGTGAATACCCATGTAAACCCAACATTATATATAGAAAAATGGGGTTTAAGGATTATTCATTACGTTCCTTATTTTTGCTCAAAAATACAGATTGTGGGTACCTGTTAGAAGCATCTAAGTGAGCTCCCACAATCTCTATTTGGGCTAAAATTGAGAAAAAATAAAATCTGAAAACTGCTTCTTCTAGCGTAGTTGCAATTTAATCAGATGGGCGTGTCATCGTTATGTAAAGACTCTTATGGATCTTAAAATATGTTAAACTCCGTTAGTCATCATCAAATCTTTGAAATGGAACCTATCAATCAGTAACTCACAAAACACATAACAGCCATTATTTTCCTTATTTTAGGCTCAACAACAGTTGCGAGTAATATTTAAAACAACCTCTTAGAGGCTGTCCTAACAATGACCAATAGTCTATAAGTTTCCATCTGACTTATGCTAGGCCTCGAGACAGGAAAGATGCCACTTTCAGAACACATGCTTATAAATGCTTTTACTAGAAAAAACTAGAAATGTGTCCAGACGACACAGATGCCCCCGCCAAGGGCCCCGCCTCACCCCGAAAATCCATGTTGCAACAACATTTTCTAAGTGTGTGACCTTGACCTTGAGGTCATGGGCAGGGTCGTTGGTATGGGTGAATGAGACTTGGGACCTGTATCTATCATCATTCCAAATATGAAGCCAATCTATAAATATGAGCCCTAAACTTTAAAAGCATAATAAGACTAAGTAGAAGTAAAACAAAGATCAGGAATCGATACAATTAACTTACTCTACCCATCAAAGACACCAAAGGGAAAGAAACACAAACATTAAGCGACCAGACCATAATGGAAACCTAAACAAAGGAAGGCCATAAGGACAGTTACTTTCCCACAAAATGGCCATATGGCCATCCAAAATAAAAATAGCCATCGGAAGAGATGGCAAATCCCCCGACCAAAAGCCAATATGGCCTTCAGAAGATTGTTCACCAATAGAAAGTGCACCAGAATTGAACCTGCAATATATCGCAAAGTATTCGAGTTATGGCCATTACAAGATTATACTGTCAGGGGAGATAACTCAAATACCAGGGCACTCAGAATTGTGGTTCTTGCGCATGACATGCCTGCTTAAGCTCATGTATTTCTGTATGATTGACCATCAATATGTCTCAAAGGGTATTGGAGATATGGTGATCACAAGCTGGTCATACTGTTATATTGGAAGGGTAGATAACTCAAATACCACAGCACCAACAGTTGTGGTTCTTGCACATGACACCCCTACTGTACCTTGTATACAATTGTGCCAAGTTCCTTCAATATATCTCAAAGGGTGTTGGAGTTATGGCCATCACAAGGTTATATTGTCAGGGGAGATAACTAAAAAACTCAGAGCACCTAGAGTTGTAATTCTTCAGCATGACACACCTGCTTAACCTCATGTACATTTGCATCAAGTACCACCAATAGGTCTCAAAGGGTATTGGAGGTACGGGGGTCACAAGGTGGTCATACTGTTATATTGGAAGGGGAGATAACTAAAATACCATAGCACCCAGAGTTGTGGTTCTCAGGCATGAAGTGCCGTCTTAACCTTGTATACAATTGTGCCAAGTACCATCAATATATCTCAATGGGTATTGGAGTTATGGCCATTACAAGGTTATATTGTCAGGGGAGATAATTAAAAAACCAGGGCACCCAGAGTCCTGGTTCTTGCACGTGACACACCTGCTTAATCTCATGTACAACTGTACCAAGTACCATCAATATATCTCAAAGAGTATTGGAGATGTGGCCATCACAAGGTAGTGATTCTGTTTTATTGGAAGGGGAGATAACTCAAAAACCATGGCACCCAGAGTTGTGGTTCTTGTGCATGGCACACCGTCTCGGCCTTGTGAACAACTGTGTCAGGTACCATCAATATATCTAAAAGGGTGTTGGAGTTATGGCCATCACAAGGTAGTCACTCAATTTTATTGGAAGGGGAGATAACTCAAAAACCATGGCAACCAGAGTTGCGGCTCTTGTGCATGACACGCCGTCTCAGCCTTGTGAACAACTGTGCCATGTACCATCAATATATCTCAAAAGGTGTTGGAGTTATGGCCATCACAAAGTAGTCATTCTATTTTATTAAAAGGGGAGATAACTCAAGAAGTATGCCATCCAGAGTTCTGGTTCTTGCGCATGACACGCCGTCTCAGCCTTGTGAACAATTGTGCCAAGAACCATCAATGAATCTCAAAGGGTATAGGAGTTATGGCCATCACAAGGTTGCGTCTACGGACGGACGGACGGACAGACAGACGGACGCCAGGCTGATCGCTATATCCCCCGAACCTATTCGGTCGGGGGATAAAAAGACAAAAGTGATACACACAGTAAGTAACAAACAACACCATAAATAAACCGCCACAGAAGACCCGCCTTGGAACGGTCATTGGAATGATTTCCAAATGGGGGGCTTAAATCGATTTTACGTGGCCACAATCCTCGCCAAAGTCTGTGACCTTGACCTTGAGGTCAGGGGTGGGGGTATATACAACTTTGGACCTGTAACTATCATCATACAAAATATAAAGCAAATCTATATGGTTTGGTGAGTATGAGCTTTTAATAAACTTTAAATAAAACTAGAGCGATGACAGAGTTTTTCTAAAAATAGCCATAGTGCCCTTGACCTTGAAAGTCGAAATGGCTCGAGATATTGTCATAAGGAACATTTGTGTGAAGTTATATTGAAATCGGTGAAGAAATGTAAGCGCTAGAGGGATGACAAAGTTTTTCTAAAAATAGCCACAGTGACCTTGACCTTGAAAGTGGAACTCGCTAGAGATATTGCCATAAGGAACATTTGTGTGAAGTTATATTGAAATTAGTCAAGAAATGTAAGCGCTAGAGCGATGCCAAATTTTTACAAAAAATAGCCACAGTGACCTTGACCTTGAAAGTCAAAATAGCTTGAGATATTGTCATAAGGAACATTTGTGTGAAGTTATATTGAAATTGGGGAAGAAATGTAGGTGCTAGAACGATGACAAAGTTTTTCTAAAAATAACCACAGTGACCTTCACCTTGAGGTGGTGACCTTGAAAGTCGAACTCCCTCAAAATATTGTCATAAGGAACATTTGTGTGAAGTTATATTGAAATCAGTGAAGAAATGTAGGCGCTAGAGCAATGACAAAGTTTTTCTAAAAATAGCCGCTGTGACCTTGACCTTGAGGCCATGACCTTAAAAGTCAAACTTGCACGAGATATTTTTATAAGGAACATTTGTGTGAAGTTATATTGAAATTGGTGGTACAAATACCTTAACCAAAGTCTTAAACATTAAAAATTTTCTAATTCTGTGACCTTGACCTTGAGGTCATGGGTATGGGTGGGGGTATTGCTGAATAAACCATTTGACCTATATGTATCATCATAGTAAATATAAACCAAATCCATTGTATGGTTATGAAAATATGAGCTCAAGTTCTACCTGGTACAAATACCTTAACCTGGGTCTTAAACATTAAAAAATTCAAAGTCCACGACCTTGGCCTTGAGGTCATGGGTATGGGTTGGGGTATTGCTGAATAAAACTTTGGACCTATATCTATCATCATACTAAATATAATCCAAATCCATTGTATGGTTTTGAAAATATGATCTCAAGTTCTACGTGGTACAAATACCTTAACCTGGGTCTTAAACGTTAGAAATTTCTAAGTTCGTGACCTTGACCTTGAGGTCATAGGTATGGGTTGGGGTATTGCTGAATAAAACTTTGGACCTATATCAATCATCATACTAAATATAAACCAAATCTGAGCTCAAGTTCTACCTTGTACAAAAACCTTAAACTGAGTCTAACAGGATTACGTACGTACGTACGTACACACTTTCGTACAGAAGGACGTACATTCGGACACCCGTACGCACGTACACACGTACCCACGGACGCACGTATGGAAAACCGAAAAACTCTATGCCCCCGGCATCAGCCGATCCGGGGGCATAAAAACATCAGGTCAACAAGTCTGTGCAATGCATATCCTTCTTACCTTACCTAACCTAACCTTATACAGAGAAAAGTGGGGTTTTATGGGGATATTGACTATTTTTCTTATTTTTTGTTCAAGATGGTGGATACTTGTTAGACCCTTCTCATTACTTTAATATATCTGTCTTCAATATCTCTTGATCTAGTTTTTTTCTGTAGCAAATTTTTTCATATTTCTAGGCCAAATATAGATTGTGGCCAACTGGTTCATTGAGGTGGTTCTAATGAGTACCCACAACCTGTCTCAGAGCAGAAATAAGGTAAACAATGTATACCTTTGTAGACCTCAATTTTTTGTACAAAGTGGGGTTGTACAGACTCCCTGCCTTCCATCATAGTGTAGTTTGTATTTTCTATTCCTTTGGGATCATTGATTCCGTTGTGGAATTTTGAAAATATTTGAGGGTCACTGATGAGGCCTAAATGGCCGAAACTAGCTAGTCTGGCCCTGAAAACATGTACACTTCGTATTTTCCAGTTCTGTGGTGTATTCCTTGCTTCCAAAGGATAACCCTTTCATAGAACATATTTAAAGGGATGTTCTTTTCACAGATTTGTTAACCTGATTTAACCTGAGCATCAACAATCTATGTTTTGACTCGAACTAAGAAAAATATTGAACATGATTGAAACCAATTATGTGACTATTTTCTGTTTTAACCAATTGTATACCAGTGGACTCTTCCATTGCTATATGTTGGACAAATCAATTTGTCATATAAGGGGTGTCAGGCCTATGTTTTGTTTTTATTCTATTTTTGACAGAAAATCCTGTTAGCAAATTATAGTGCAGACCGGCATCTGATCTGGGCCTGCACTGTTTGCCAAGATACCCGCATGCAATGGGTTAATACCCAACCTATGACATTTTTGCAGTGACGTTTTTTTCCGGTGACTTTCTTTCCTACACTTGAACAATCTTGGAAGAGGTCCAGTAGATGAAGCTTCATACCAATTATCAAAGATCTAGGCCTTTTTGTTTCAGACAAGCGTATTATTAAAGGTATTCCCTATATTAGCCTATGCAAGACACGGGGCAGCACCATTTGTGGTCTCAGAGCTATAAGTTGAACAATGTTGGTAGAGGTCCAATACAAAAAGATGCATACCAAATATCAAAGACCTGGGCCTTCTGGTTTCAGACAAGAATATTTTTAAAGATTTTCCCTATATAAAAATAGAAGTGAAGGCAATGATCAGGAATCGATACAATTAACCCACAGCACCCATTAGAGACACCAAAGGGAAAGAAGCACAGACATGAAACAACTAGACCCTAATGGAAACATCAACAGCGGAAAGCCAAAAGGACAGCACTTTCCCACAAAATGACCAATTGGCTATCCAAACCAAAATACTATAAGCGATACACACACCACACTACACACACTCAAAACAAACCAAAACAAAAATAAACCGCGACAGAAGAACCACCTTGGAACGGTCAGCGAAACGAATTCCACTGGGGGGGGGGGGGGGGGAGCTTAAATCGATTTTACGTGAACCATCCACAATCCTCGCCCTTATTTCCATCGCGATTTAGACAAATAATTTGTTCAGTCCACATGAAGGCCTATGAACAAGAGGGCGAAGATGGCCCTGAATCGCTCACCTGATTTCAAGATGTCACATAGCTTCTGAAAGTCATATGGATAAATGACAGCCATCTTATCTGTAGCTCTTCCATAGAGGATCACCCTGGCAACAGTCTTGCAAAGTTTGAAAGAAGCAAATTGTTGATGTTTTTTCTATTATTGGCTCTGGCAACCATTTTGCTCATCAGAGCGAAACTGTTTTAGCTACTTTGGTAGAGGGCCATGTAAGCAACATTCCTACAAAGTTTGAATCAAATCGCCCCGGGGGTATAGGAGGAGTAATCTGAACAATCTTGGTAGAGTTCCACTAGATGAAGCCTCATACCAGTGGGCCCTGGCGCGGAGGCATTTTTGGCCCCAGGGCTATAATTTGAACAATCTTGAAAGAGGGCCAATAGATGAAGCTTCATACCAAATATCAAAGACCTGGGCCTTCTGGTTAGAGAGAAGAAGATTTTTAAAGGTTTTTTCTTATTTTCTCCTTTTCGTTGCCATGGGAACCAAAGTTCTCCATGGAATGATTTTTTTAGCAACACCCACAGATCATTTCTGCCAAGTCTGGTCAAAATCTGGTCAGTGGTTTATGAGGAGATGTCGTTTAAAGGAATTGTGGACGGACGGACAGACGGACGGACGACGACGGACGTTGAGCGATCATAATAGCTCCCCCGGAGCGTTCGGCTCAGGTGAGCTAAAAAGGAATACGGAAAAAGGAATAAGGAACTAACTTTATGGTCATTTACAGGTACTCATGTGCGGTCCGTTTCAGCTCTCCGTGGAAGCTTCTTGCAGCTCATCTCTTTCTTCAAGCCCCAATGCGCGGGGGCCATATTGCAATATAGTAGTCCCAGGATGTGATCAGTGTATGTTAACCCTTTTTATACCAAACGGAATCTTCCACCATAGATATAGCATGGGACTATTTCAAAATTTAGGGGTGTCAGGTTCTGTTTTCTTCAAAAACTATTCGGAAAATAGCTGAAATTTTTGCAAATAGTTTACGCCCTGATCAGATGCCGTGTTCTGCGGCGTCTAATCTGGGCCTGCACTGTTTGCCAGGGTACGCGTTTTTTTTTTTTTTTTTTTGGGGGGGGGGGGGGGGTGGTTTCTGGTACAAAATGGGTTTATTTCGCTGAGTCCACAAGATGATTCGATATAATGCCTTTCGCATGCTTTTACAGGTGGACTAAATAGCCATATACGCCACATCTTTGTTTGTGTTTCAGCTGAGTGACATTGGCCGTGATCGACTGGTAAGTTTCGCAGGAGTGTGGTGTCTTTCTTGTAATAGCCGATTAAATGGTCCAATCAAATATGCGATAATGTTCAAGTACATAAGTGATCGTGGAGCGCGATTCTTTTCGATCTCTCGTGCACCACGATCGCTTAAGAGCTTGACAAGAATAAAAGCTTTCATTGGACCATGTGACCAGTTATTACAAGAGGGCACCACACTCCTACGTGGAATTTCACGAAACCTACCAGTCGAATACGGCCTTTGTTTACCTTTTTGATAAGGCAAATGCAAACGTTAACTCCGCTTTTTTATATTTTTGCGGTGTGTGTGTGTGGGGGGGTGTCTTACGGCCCTTTCAAGATTATTTCACTCATCTTAATCAGAGGTGGGCGAAAACCGGAGTACCCGGGCAAAAAGCACCTGACCTTTCGTTGCAGAACTTTGCGTGTCACGTGACCCGAGCCAGGGTGAGAGACCTAATGATTAAGAGTCAGCGCTCTTATCCACTAGGCCACGGAGGCCCGTCAAGTCTTTCTTATCTGCGACTGCTATAACACTTCACTTTTGTGTGTGTTTGAGTTTTACGTCCCACCAACAGCTAAGGTCATGCGGAGACGGGAAATACTTCACTTCTACTACCTTGGTGGTGCCGATTTATGTTCCGCAAATGCACGTGCTCAGCAAGATAATGGGACTAGACTAAATACATGACTCCTTTCATGAATTATGCATGTACTCCAGCAGTAAGTACTCTAACGAGACTGCGCCTGTGTGCAGGCTCATGTCGCGTATGTGTTTAGTGTTGATATATTATTGTTTCTTGTACTTTTGCTGTTATCTACAAGTCTCTTGAATTCATTAAGCAGCCACAAAACTGTAACTATGAACAACATTGCTCAGCGAAGACATGAATTAGCATGTGCATCCATTCTGTCAGAAACCACTTATCTCTGTAAGTTTGAAGAAGCTTTACGATAATAAACGTTCATACAAGGCACAGTAAAGACCCTGATCAGACTGCGCGGTTGCGCAGTCTGATCAGAGTTTTTGCTGAGCACACGTGTCCTAAGGTATATTGTCCCTTAACTCGACTCATATAAGAAAAGATTGAAACAATGTACAGTATATGTTAGACTTACCTCACTTCTTCATCCCTGATACAAACAGGATCTCTTGACATAATCATCTTTCGTTTCATAATGTTTATCCTGAATATGAAATATGCATTCGAACACTCGCAACGCTTCCTATGATCATCTAAGAGACGATCAGTCCAGCGTCCATGTTCGAAACCATGAATTTTAAAGTCTTCAACTGTGTTGTTTAGAACATCCATAGACGACCATACACAACGCTTTGTTGAGCTCGGTAATTCTGAAAGATAATGAAACAATTTGGAGCCCCATACTTAATTAGTGAAACAACCTGATTAGCAACCAATTGTTTCATGTTCATATTTACGTGTATCTACAATTAATCATATTTACAACGAAACACATAATATATCTGAAATGAAGTCTAGACGGCCATTTTGTTTGTATCTGGGTTTATCGGCCCAGCCAACACTATTTAAACTCCGTTCAGAAAATCTGAATCATCGATTTTTCCGTTTCTTGCTGTTAATACTCAATATAGCACATACATCACTATGGGAAAGTTTTAGACCTGACCCTCCGCCAATTTCTCCAGCAAGTCGTATGCCTCTGTGGCAACCAGGAAAGGCTGTGATTATTTGGAGAAAATTGCAAAATCGAAATTTCCTTTCACAGACTAAGACATTTTGACAGGTTCGGCACACCCATTTAAACCATATATAGAAGTGGATACTACTCTTGTAAAGTACAAGGGCGTATATGGTTTAGTTGCACGATCACTTCATGGAAAATCATTAGCTGTGACACCACGTCTGATATCGGTATAATTCTTTTTGACCACTGTTGACAGTACATCGCATTTTTATCCCCCGCAGCGAAGTGGAACGGAGATTATAGGAATGTCCTTCGTCTGTCGGTGCGAGTCGGACCGTCCATGCTTATAAACCCTATTGGTTTCATTGGGCGGCAGGGCTTGAGATGTCATTCCATCTCAATGTCGGGTAAAAGTCCCACAAAATTGGAAGCAATGTCTCTAAAACACCTATACAGTGTTGACGGGGACATTTAACCTCAAATCAACAATTCAAGGATCTGGTTTAGCATATCTGTTAAAATCGGTTTCAATAACTCAAGTAGGTCTGAGAACTATAGAGCCTAAGATTTTATATTTAAACAAGAACTGTCGCATGACAGCGTAGCTCGCCTGTTTCGCGCCTGGTCTATATTCAAGGTAAAGGGCAAAATCACTGAACAAAGCAATATTTGTCACACTGACCTACATATATATTTTGAGGTTATCATTTGGTCACACGAATCTAACTAATATCACATATTTACATTTCTCCAACAAATAGTCTTCAAGATATATGGCAAAAAAATACTGAACCATGAAATATAGGTCACAATTGCCTAGTACAAATAGTGGACATGGCGTATCAATAAGACGTGTAACGAGTCGCTGTCGAGTTTTCTGTTTTAAATTCCCTCTTTGTGATAAAAAAATGTGAAACACTGTAAAAATGTTGAGGGATGTGTTAGCTATGATCCTGGATATACAAAACTGGATATTTGTTAAAGGAGGACTAGAAGTGAGTGAGTTTTCTATACATGTATTACATGTATTATAAAGCAGATAGCCATATTGACTGTTGAAGGCGGGGTCACGACCTCACCGGTATACCTGTATAATTGCACGACCCGCAGAAAAAGCGACCGACTGAAGTCGGTTGATTTTCTAAGGTGCCCTAAAATCGCCGTGTCATTCTGTCATTCGGTCATTCTGTCAGTCTGTCAGTCTGTCCGTCCGTAACCCGTTTGTGAAAATTGGTGATAGTGACTTAACCGCTTGGAATATTTAAACAATTTTTGGCATACTGATAGATATCAATGAGATCTAACCAGTGAACTTGCCAAATATTATATTCCATTTAGTATAGCCTCGCCGAGGCGAAAAATGTGAAAATTTTCGAACTGCTTCTCCTCAGAAAACGTTGGGCCGATTGAAGTCAAATTTCATATGGAGCCTCTATGGGATGGGGGAAACCAAAATTTGCTCATTGGGTCCAGGTCACATGACCAAAATGGCCGCCAAGCCATATGTGGTAAAAACCCTTCAAAAATAGTCTTCTCCAGAACCACTGGGCGGATTTCCACAAAACTTGATAATTAGCATCTGGGGCGTAGGCCCATCATAAATTGCTAAAATGGTGACCCTGGGTTGACCTTGACCTTCTTTGTGCCTAGGTCAAACTTTGACGCATATGCTTTTGTATTGGAAAAGTGAGAATGCATTTTATCCTGCAAACGATTCAGAATACAGTACTAAAGTATAAGATATATTTTTGCTCCCTACGATAAGGCGCATTTATTGGGGGAACCGTTTTAGGTCCAGGTCACATGACCACAATGGCCGCCATACCCATATATGGTAACACTCATAAAGCTAAAAGCATCCGGCGGGTCGTGCACTTCAGCTGAAGCACTGGTTCTCATCTGTGTTCAGGTGTGTCGATGTACAACACAGATTAACATTAACACTAACATTCTTTGTTCGAGACCAACTCTGGTGACGGAGAGATGTTGTGGGATGTCAATGATAATTCCGAGGATAGGGATGATAAAAACGATGATTCTTCGAATAAAAGAAAGGGTTCGCCCCTTACTAGTGACGACCCTAAAAAGAGTGTGTCAGTTAATGATGGACCTGTGTTACGACGTCGGAACTCTGTTCAAGAATTTCAGTCGAGCCAGTTTTTAACTGAGCGCAAAACTATGAAGCCAAAAGGGTCTAAATCAATGGCATTTTCTGACATGGTTAAGGTTACCTTTGATGATAAATCTTTCAAAGATAGTATAACACCGGTCTTGTATGATATGTTACAACCAATGATCCAAAAGACAATTGAAGCTACGGTGACGGCCTCCCTTGCAGCCGCTATTAATGGTCTACAGAAGACTGTGATTGAGGACATGATTCAGTCAAATAAAAATCTTCAAAAGTCTGTAGAGAAACCAAACAGGGTGGTAAATGACCAGAAAAGTATTATCAATGATCAGAAAAATATAATCGAACTACAAGAATCAGCTATTGAATGCAAAAATGATCAAATAGATGACCTTCAATGCCAGGTTACTTTCTTAGCAGAAGAGATCAGTGATCTTCGAATGAGCATCAACGATCTGGAGCAATATGGCCGTCGTACCTCAATCAGAATCAACAATCTTAAAGTTGGTGGACATGCGGGCCCACCACCTGACGAACAAGGTCTGACAACAACTGTCGTCAACTTTCTCTATACGACTATACTGAAGGGTGAGAGTAAGCTGTCAGAACGGGACATTGATAGGTGGCATTTTATTGGGAAGCCTAATTCTAAAAAGCAACGTCAAATCATTGTGAAATTGTCCCATTACCATGACAAATGGCGCGTCTTCTCGCTGAAGAAGAACCTTAAGAACAACCCCAATAAAACATTTATTACTGAAGACCTTACAAGTGCCAATTACTCTATAATAAAATCCATTCTTCCATTGAAACGTGACGGAACAAAAGATAGTTTTTGGACGAGAGATGGCAAGGTAATCGTCAAGGTGGACAAGGACTCTGACCCCAAACGTGTTTCACCTAAAGGCAATATTGAATTAACTCTTGCTCAGCTCTGTAACAAAACAGACGAGTCTGAAAGTTTTGCCGGGCGCGCCGCCAGCACCGTAGACAGTGCCTGATCATAGATCAGGACAAATAATGATTGCTTAGATTTACTGGTGGAAAACATGCCTATAAAATTTTGACCCCCTTGAACCCCACTTTTATTTAGTAAAACTGGGATTTGCAGGGGTATACATTGTTTTCTTATTTCTGCTCAGGAGCATGGATTCTAGGTATTCGTTGGAACCCGCCTCATTGAGGCGGTTCTAACGGGTATCTACAATTTGTGTTCTGGGCGGGAATGGGAAAATATCACTTTTTTTTTCAACTGAAAACCTTCACTTTTCGGTAGTAAAATTTGCAATGTATTTGTATAGGCGTGTTTTCGTAATGCATTGCATTGACGGGTGTGCAGTGTTTAAGTTTGTATTCCGGAAGCATACCCGTATAATTTAGACTCTATTGAGCCCCACTTTTACATAGTAGAACTGGGTCTTCAGAGGAAAATGTTATTTTTTGTTTCGGCGCGAAGGCCCAGACTGAGGGTGCTCTCTAGGGCTGCCTCGTTGAGGCGGTTCTAACAGGTACTCAACGTTTATGTGTGTTTTTTTTTTTTGTTTTTTTTTGTTTTTGGCGGAACTATAAAAAATACCAATTTTCTATCAGAAATTTTGGAAACAATTTTCAAATACGGATGTTTTTGTGATGTGAATTGCGGGAATCAATGTAGTAAGGCGGATTTTCTCTCGGTACTTGGGTTTTCGCCCATCTTCGATTAACACTCGGCTCGAAATGAGTGACCAATTGTGAAAGGACCGTAAAACAAACCCCGTCCCATATCGGTGGTTTGTACGATCATGATCATCAATTTGACAAGTAGCCACGTTGTTTTGTTTACGGATAAATACCTGGTTCTTTATTTCACAAAGAGTATATATGGCATAAAAGCTTGCGACTGGTAACCAGTGAATCGATTGGCTTTTACCTTGTACTAAATTTAGAACTGTCATTTCGAATCTGTGCCGTGAGAAATAAATACTGCGAGCAAACTTAGCCAGTTTCAATGTCAGGGTGACATGTTGTGTTGTCCATAGAATTTACTTTGAGGATGGTTGGTTATTTGGCGGGCAGTGAAGGCCTTGACTGGGCGCCACGATCAGAGGCGTTTGATCCGGTGCTTTAGTGTTTGCCAAAGTGCCGTTATTGGGTTGGGTGAACGGGATATGCCAGTACTGACTTATATATACATACAGTTAAACTTCGATAGCTTCATCTCGGATAGTGTGTTAACCATGCATGGTTAACCTGAATAAATTCTGGAGCCCTGTGACAACAGTTTGCAAGCTCTAAATGATAATAGGTTATTTTTCCTTTCATTCTTTTTTTTCTGGGAGGAAAAATTATATAGAACAGCTAAGCTGATTGTACTCATTAGAATAGCCTCAGCGAGGCGGTTCTGGTGGCTACTCACAGCACACATTTATTTTATAGAAAATGTTCAAAATAAAAAAGGATTTCTCATCTTGGCACTTGGCTTCTATACTCAAGTAAACTTTTCCTACATGAGTTTGAGCTGTTGAGGTTTGACTGTAAATACATTTCTACATTTAAACTATTCTTTAGTGAGTTCACGAAGATGATGATTCTGTGTTTAACGTTTTCTTCAGTGAGTAGTTAATCTGTAAACTTTCTATAAAGTACATGTATGTCTTATGTTAACGCACAAACAATTAACCATCACGCACTTTTTTAAGGACTCCTTTATGTGAGTTTACAAGTACATCTTCTTAAGGTGTGCCATTATCAGAATTAACCTCGCGGCGTCTCCGGGATGACCTAAATAGTGTTGACGGGGGCGTCAAATCCAAATTCAAAAACAACAATGATAATAATAAAAGTACTATCAGAAATTTACGGAAAAGCAATCCTCCATTCGGATCTTACTTTTCGTTTCGTTAAGAGCTGAATGGAACAGTTATGAGATAGGAAACGTGATTGAGTAATCACCCATTTCCCAAAATGTCCTGTTCATTCCGTTTCGGAAAAGGAATGGGATTTATAGGTGTCAGATATGAGTTGTCCCGTGATGGTTCAAGCCTACCTTCATTCTTTTTATTTATTATTATTATTTTTTTGTTTTATTATTTTTTTTTTGTTGTTGCCGGTAGGGCTTGAGATGTCCCACATGATTATTTTTTTGTTGTTGTTGTTGTTCGTGTTTTTTCTTTCTCTAAATATATATATAGCTATGGTTTCAGGTCAAATTAGTTTTTGCAACTGCGCAGTCCAGTTGGAATGTTTCATCCATAGTGTGACTTATCTGAACGATCTGTATTATGGCATTTTCTTTTCTCTCACGTAACAAGCATACGAGCTGGCTCATGGGAGAAGGATCACAGATATACTCCGATTTATACTTCCAAACAACGGGGCCTTTAGGGGTCGCCCTTGCGGATGCCCCCACCCCATCCCCCACCCCACCCACCTGGGCCTCTGCTGGTCAGGTGTGGTGGGTGTGACCTTCACTGGTCAGCTGACTCCTGTATCGTGTACGGCTCGAACAATTTGACATGAGACTGGTGCCCTCTATTACCATAATTTCACACCCGACTGAATGCATATATTTATCTTTCCCGTTTTCCGAAGGGGTCTCGATGTTGTTATTCGATGCATGGGGGTCGGTGGATGGGTCGCCATTCACGAGATATCGAGAATTCGCGTGAGGTGCACGAAAACTATCCAATTGGGGGACAACACTGGCCAATTTGTTATTTGCATAAAGGTCAGTCTCATGTCGGGTTGAACCAGCTATATCACATGATTGTCACAGAATGTTTTGTTGTGGATCTGACGGTAAAAAAAGCCAATCTAGTGAGCTGCGTCACTGCGGACTGTTCTGTTCTGATCATGAAATCTTTTCTACGGTCGTCCTCCCGGGAGAGACAGTTTTCATTTTCTGGCGAAAGAATGTACATTGTACTGGTTAATCATAACCAAGGTAAATTTGACAAAGGTAGGTTTGACTGATGGTAAACAATCAAATCTTCTAAAATAAATCATAAGGGCCAAACTATATGGGACCGTCCTAAAATAAAATTTCCTTTTTAAAAGTATAAGTGGCGCAGACTCGCGCGGACTGTCCTTTAGATGAGTCATGAGATACATAGGAAGCCTATCGGGGCCTGGAGAAATAGATTAGGCTGCATGGTTCTTCCACACTGAGCTGATCATTGGTAGGCCGCTTAGAGTGACTAAGCCTGTCAAGGTAAAAATGTGTGAGTCAGATCGTCCATTGCATATAAAACCCCGGTCCCACAGAGCTTGCGACCGCGATGCGACCTTTCTGCGACTAAAAAAAATGGCAATCGTTGAGCGGTTGCATAAGTCGCACGGAGGTTTTATAAAGGTTGCAGCAAGGTCGCGGGTAGGTCGCCGATCAAATTTAGTCGCCGATCGTCTTTTGTGCATGCACAAAAGACTGCTGCGACTGATTTTGATCGCAGACTAGCTGCAATGGTTTTCTAGACGTCGCAGACCAATCTCCGATCGATCGCCGAACAGTCACCGATCGATCCCCGACCGAATTTATGCAAATTTGGCTGTAAATTCTAGCAACCTTATTGCAACTTATCGGAGACTGGTCGCAGACCGATCGCCGACTGGTCCGCGATCGATCCACGACCTATCGGCGACCAGTCGGCAACTGTTCGGCGATGGGTCGGCGATCGATCGGAGATTGATCACTGATAAGTCGGCGATTGGTCTGCGATTGGTCTGCAACTGGTCACCGACAAGCTGTAAAAAGGTGTTTAAACCACCGAACGATTATAGCGCCAACTGCAATTAAAAACTGTTTACATCCTAGCATCATTTCGACGACAGCTTTCAAAGAGGCAACATGGTTCGGAGAGGCGTGTAAAAGAAAACGGCGGCGCAGCCGAAAAAAAAACGGGAAGCAAGGCTCGGACACCGATTTCGGATGACGAGGACGTGCAGCAGCCCAGAGAAGACTCTCAACAGTCAAAAATTTGGTTTATTTTTGTCTGTGTCAAACATAAACGCAAAACAGTCTCCGACAAGTCGCCGATCGGTTTTATCCAGTCTCTGAAGAGTCGCCGATTGATCGCCGACTAGTCGCCGATCATGTTTTACTTGTTGCAAGTGAGTCGCCGATCATACGGCGATTCTTCGGCGACAAGTCGCTGATCAGTCGCCGACTTTGGGCAACATTAATCGCCGATTGTTCGGCGACCGGTCGGCGACGGGTCGGCGATCACATTTACGGAGCAAATTTAGTTGCAACAGTTGCAAAGGTCGCGGGCCAGTTGCAACGAAATCAGTTGCAGAGAGGTCGTATCGCAGTCGCAAGGTCTGTGGGACCGGGGCTTAAGCCAACAGACTTCATTGGGATGCAGGGCTTGAGGCATCATTTCACCTCAATATCGAGTAAAAGTCCCACAAAATTTGAAGCAACGTCTCCAAAATGACTAAATAGTGTTGAATGGGACGCTAAACCCCGATTCAAACAAACGAACAAATAAAAAATAGTACAGACCTATACCAGGTTAATTTAGTTTGCTGAATATTCGACAGCAATCGTTTTGCGCGTTCTTATGAATATGCTGTCGGACTGCATATGTATTTACCTTTATTGTTTATGTCTTCTTCTATTATATATTATCTATTTATACCTTATACCTATTGCAGTCGTCAATGTATCCAGACAGAGGCTACCTTACAGACCTATTGAGGCTGGCTATCTTACGATACTTGAAGTATGGGTATAAGTGATCAGTGGAGAGCCGCCATAGGTCTGTTCGGTAGTCTCTATATACGAGGCAGCCGTAATGAATTTTACTTAAAGATGAAGTTCAGATATTTCTATCAAAGAATTGAATGGTTATGTCTCTCTATACTTGCACTACTCTTGACAATTTCAAGATCTCTTACCGAGACTACAACTGCCCCCGCCCATAGGGGCTTGAAGAAATATATGGGCTGCACGATGCTTCCACGCAGAGCTGAATCCGGCCCGCACACTAGTACTGGTAAACCGCTTAGAGGATCTAAGCCTGTCCAGGAACCGCGGTGCGTGGCGGACCGTCCATGCTATTAAACCCTATTGGTTTCATTGGGCGACAGGGCTTGAGATGTCATTTCATCTCCATGTCGGGTAAAAGTCCCACAAAATTGGAAGCAACGTCTCCAAAATGACCTTTACAGTGTTGACGGGGACGTTAAACCTCAAATCAAACAAAACCGAGACTACAAGTAATAACCACTTTTGCTTTATTATTTTAATGTTGATGCTACAAGCACTTGACGTTGAAGAAAATCCTGGGCCAGCCAATGCAAACTCTAGTCATGCAGACTTATCTATTTTACATATTATCATACGTAGCATAAGGAATAAGATCGAGTACATTAAGGACCATTTTGTAGATTTTAATATTTTATGTTTTACAGAGTCTCATCTTGATCAACAGATTTTAAACGAAACACTATTTTTATCTGATATGTACGATGAACCCTATAGGAAAGATAGAACCAACCACGGAGGAGGGCTTCTTGTTTATATTAACTCAGAACTTAATCACACAAGACTAACAGACTTAGAAATATATTGCCCAGAATCTATATGGGTGGAAGTCAAAACGAACAACATCAACTATCTCCTGGGCTTGTTTTACAGCCCTAGAACAGCCGATGCAACATTCTTTGAAAACTTAAATCTGAATATTGAAAAAGCATACGACTTTACTAAAAATCTTATTGTATTAGGCGACTTAAACGAGGACCTATTTAATGATAATTACCGGAATTTAAAAAACTTGATGATACTTAATTCGCTTCAAAATACAGTTACAACTGCAACGAGACAGCTTGCCCTTTTAGATACTATAATTATATCAGATGATATGCAGTTTTTAGACTCTGGCACGATAGATACTCCTCCAGATATTAGTGACCATAAAGCCACATATATTAGATTACAATTTTATTATCAGTGAAATTCATCTTACCAACGATTAATTTGGCTGTACAGAAGGGCAGATTATACCAAATTTAAAGAGCATATTCGTTTTTATGATTGGAGTATTCTCTTGGAAGGATCTTTTAACGACGCATGTATTAACTTCACCGATATTTTTTTAAATTCTCTAAAATGTGTATACCTTCTAAAACTATAACAATAGGGCCAGGAGATAAATCATGGTTCGATTCAGTTATTCGACACAACATGCGCATCAGAGACAGGCTAAAGAAAAAATCTACTCAAACCGGAAACATTATCGACTGGAACAAGTATAAGAGCATTAGAAATAAAGTAAATAATCTTATAAAACACGCTAAAGAAAATTTTTATAATTCCTTGGAAGTTTCAATCTCAGATTTTCATAATAACGACAAAAGGAAATTCTGGCAAGTCATTCGCCATTTTGTTAAAAATAATAAAACCACAAACAATATCCCCCACTTATTATAGAAAAAGAAAACGGTCTTAAGTCATATTGTCATGCAGATGAAGAAAAGGCGGAATGCCTGAACGATTATTTTTCGTCGATTTCAACAATAAATGAAACTGGACTTCAGTTGCCTAATTTTGAATCTAAAACTAGAAACTCGTTAAGTGATATTACACGTTCAGCTCTAGAAATTTCAAATTTAATTGACTTATTAAATCCAAATAAAGCGACTGGTCCTGATCTAATCAGTAACAGAATGTTGAAGGCAGTAGCAAACGAGATTTCAGTTCCGTTGGAAATCCTGTTTAATAGGTCGTTTAGGGAGGGGGTGTTTGGAGATATATGGAAAGAGTCTCATGTTTTGCCTTTGCCTAAAAAGGGGGACTAAACAAAAGTATCAAACTTCAGACCGGTGTCACTACTTAGCGGAATAGGTAAATTACAAGAAAGAATAATACATAAAAACATTTACAACTTTTTACATGAAAATAACCTTTTATACAAATACCAATCTGGCTTTCTACCTAATCACTCCACTACTTATCAACTCGTAGATATATATCAGCATATCTGTCAAACGTTCGATAATAACCAATTTTCGTGTATGATATTTTGTGACGTGTCTAAGGCATTCGACAGGGTTTGGCATTAAGGCCCAATTTTCAAACTCAAACAGCATGGCATAAATGGTCAGTTACTTAACTGGGTTAGAGATTACCTTAGTAATAGATCCCAGAAAGTAATAATAAAATCTACTACTTCCACGGCTAGGAAAACTAATGTTGGGGTACCCCAGGGTTCTGTTCTTGGGCCCCTATTGTTCTTAGTTTATGTAAACGATATTGCAGATTCCCTATTAAGCTTAACCAGACTTTTTGCTGATGATAGTTCTTTATTCTATTCAGCTTCATCATTGGAAGATATTCAGGGAATAATAAATCACGATCTTCGTATTTTATCGGCATGGTCAAAACAGTGGCTAGTTACTTTTAATTCACTAAAGACAGAAGCAGTTCTTTTTACTTTAAAATCTTTTGAGCAGTTTCCAGTTATAGTTTTCGACGGAACCCCATTAAAATTCGTCCCGGAACATAAGCATTTAGGTATAACATTAAGTTGTAATGGTCAGTGGAAAAAAACATATTGAAAACATCATCTCAAGTGCAGCAAAAGTAATTGGGATAATGCGTAAACTTAAATATACATTTCACAGGGTTGCACTTAACCAAAGATATTTATCATATGTGCTTCCCGTTACTGAGTATTCTTACATTGTTTGGGATGGATGCACAGCCCAAGACTGCTAGTCTTGGGAGAAACTACAGCACGAAGCAGCTCGTATTGTAACGGGTCTTACTAGGTCGGTATCCCTAGATAAGCTTTATAAAGAGTGTGGCTGGCTTACTCTTAAGCAAAGAAGGCACAAACATAAGCTATCATTTATGTATAATGTCGTACATGAAAATGAACCATCATATATTTCAGACATAATTCCTCCTTTGGTAAGAGAAATGACACAGTATCCACTAAGAAATAGTAATAACATAACGATTCCCCATACTCGGACTGAAATTTCTCGACGATCGTGCATACCATCTTCTATTTCGATTTGGAATTCCCTTGATAATAACCTTCGAGAAGCACATAGTCTAAATTCTTTTAAATACCAAGTTAGGAATTTTTATTTTTCAAACACTTACGTTCCAAGCTATTTCATGGAAGGCGATCGGTACATTTCCGTACTGCACGCCAGAATAAGAAATAATTGTAGTAATCTGAAAAACGATCTGTATACAAATCACTTGGCTCAAAGTCCTAACTGCAACTGCTCAGAAGTTTGCGAGGATGCTGAGCATTTCTTCTTCGCTTGTTCCAATTTTACAAGAGAACGACTTACTTTCTTTCAGTCGACACGGACATTTCATCCGCTCAATTTAAATAAGGCTCTGTTTGGTGATGATACATTATCAGCTCAAGATAGTGGTATTCTTTTTAAAACCAAGCAAACGTATATTAAAAACACTGGGAGATTTAGCCAAAATGCCTAATTTAATTTATCGCATATTGTAACACTTCTATATGCCTCAACCCGTGGGTTTCTTGACGACTTGCAATTAACAGTTTATTTATTATTATTATTTTTTTTATTATTATTTTTATTTGATGATTTATCTATCTGATATAATTCTGCGTTTTATGTAGTTTGCATGTATGTGTCCTACCTGTTCATATATAATCAAATAGCCATGTTCATATGTTCTACATGTATTAGTGTCAACCTTGTATGGGGAGGGCCGTAACTAATGTTGTGAGAACTTGTGGCCCGACCCATTTGCTTTGTAGTTGCAATAAAATATGATTAAACTAATTGCCTAGATATATTTTCAGGTCAATCATCGTGTTACTTGGAACTAATATTCCAGGTATGATATTAAATTCCTCCATCAAACAGTCTCCGAGTTATAAGGCAAGCTCATTGAACCATACTACGACACACTGACCTACATACGTGAATATGTTCAAGACAATCAAATTGTCAAATGGGGCATACGTAGCATCCAGGTTATAAGTTTCTCCATCAACAAGTATTCAATATATAAGGCAAAATAACCTAACCATGAAATATAGGTCATACTGACCTACATATATTTTAAGATCAATAATCGGGTCACATGAAACTCATATCCTAGGTATGACATTTCTCCATCAATACGGCAAAATCATTGAACAATATGATACAGGTCGCAACGATCTAGATATATATTTTATGTCAATCATTGGGTCACATGGAACCTAAAATCCACTAACAAGGTTCCTACACAGAAAGTATTCAAGATGTTAGACAAAATCACTGACCCATGAAAAATGTCACACTGACCTAGATATATATTATGTTCAATATGTCTGTCGCATGAAACTAATATTCCAGGTATGGCATTTCTCCATCAAATAGTTATAAAGCAAAATTATTGAACAGTGAAATATAGGTTACACTGACTTGATATATATTTTATGTCATTCATTGGGTCAAATGGAATTTATAATCAAAGTATGAAGTTTCTCCATTACATGTACCTAGTATTCAAGCTATAAGACAAAATCACTGAACCATGAAATATAGGTCATACTGACCTAGAAATATTTTATGCCAAGCTTCGTGTCATATGGAACTTATAATGCAGGCATGACACATTTCCATCATTAGATCATATGGAACTAATATGCCAAGTATGACATTTCTTCAACAAATAGCTTCCACGCAGAGCTGAATCCGGCCCGCACACTAGTACTGGTAAACCGCTTAGAGGATCTAAGCCTGTCCAGGAACCGCGGTGCGAGGCGGACCGTCTATGCTCATAAACCCTATTGGTTTCATTGGGCGACAGGGCTTGAGATGTCATTTCATCTCAATGTCGGGTAAAAGTCCCACAAAATTGGAAGTAACGTCTCCAAAATGACCTTTACAGTGTTGACGGGGACGTTAAGCCTCAAATCAAATAAACAAACAAGTCAACAAATAGTCTTCAAGATATAAAGTTAGTTTTAACGATAGTGATGGTAAAAATCAAAAACACTTTTAACACATTATATGTGCAAGAAAACCTGCTATTTGCATGTGTGAACAAACGAGCAGATCAAACTGCGCATCAGCATAGACTGATCAGCTTATACAATACAAGCTTTTGGGATCGTGTTATTACATAGACAGTTCTATGCAAAAATTCAGGTCACATAAGGCCTCTCACCGCCGTGGGTTTCAGCCTGGTTCGGGTCACATGTGAGACGCCAAATTCTGCAACGGAAAGTCAGTTGTTTTTTCTACGAGTACTCCGGTTTTCACCCACCTATGATTAACGATTGGCACGATATGAGTGTAATAAACTTGAAAGGGACATAAAACCAAAAATAAATTAAAAAAAAAAAAAGTCACCTAAGGCTCCTGAGACTGAGCAGACTGGTATATTTGCTCATCTGGTTGGAAACACCAAAGACCGTTTTCCTCGCGATGAGGCTCGTATGAGATAAGAAACAATATAATAAAGAACTAAAAATTACCGCTGTGGTTCGAGCCTTGCTCGGGTCAAAAGTGAGACGCCATGTTCTGCAACGGAAGAGGGTGTTTTTCTCGGTACTCACATCTGATGAAGTAAGTGAAACAGATTGAAATGGCCGTAAAACCGACAAGAAAAACAAACAAACAAACAAACAAACAATAAATAGATAAATAAATAATGAAAATAATGGGGTTTGCAGGGGTATATATATATTTGTTTTCATTTTTATTAGTTCTGCTCCAATACATATGTTCTACATACTCGTTAGAAAACGCCTCAATGAGGCGGTTCTAACAGCACCCTTGACCTGACATATTTTCATCACTTTTTAGAGATTTGAAAGAATACACTTTATTACACGGATGTGTCATGGTAATGAGAACTCACTCTCTGTATAAAGATATTAAGCTTCATACCGACTTAAAAGTGAGGTGTGTTCAACAACGCGGGCGCCCGCCGAGCGCTTGCCTGTTTCCCCACTTAACGCAAGCGCTCGCCCGAGCGCTCTGGAGCGCTTGTGATACAGCCTGAAAGGTGTACCGTTGGGTACTGAATTCTTTACGCATGCGTGAAGGAAATGGAGGTTCGGCCCCAGCTGAATCGATGAAAAAAATAGTTGGTTTACAGCCGTCTAAACGGGTATTAACTACCTTCCACAGAACTGTTTGCCAGTTCCTCAAGCAGAACTAGCAGAGCTTGACTTCTGATAGACAGGCAAGCAGACGAACGACCCGGGGTGGGACATGATTTTTTATATAAATTGTGCGCACAAGATAATATCTTGTTCGCACAACTTCCCAAGATCTATGTTGTGCAAACTGTGACAAAATAATATCTTGTGAGTGAGTGAGTGTTTGAGTTTTACGTCCCACCAACAGCTAAGGTCATACGGAGACGGGACCTCGGTTTAAAGACTCATCCGAAAGTCTGGAGAAGCCCGGGATCGATCCTGCGAGCTACTTACAAGGGGAGTAGCGTAACCACTACACCACTGATGCTTCTCGTAATATCTTGTGCGCACAATATATCTTGTGCGCACAAGATATTAAGTTGTGCGAACAAGATATTATCTTGTGCGCACAAGATAATACGTTCTCCGCCCAAATAAATTATGTGTGCACAACATATTATCTTGTTCGCACAACTTAATATCTTGTTCGCACAACAAATTAAAAATAAAATTGAATGTCCCTTCCCGGGTTCCGTATTCAATAGTGTGTTTTTATTTGTTTGTTCTGTATAGCACTCAATTATGAACATTGATAAAGTATTTTGGTAAAGTGCACAGCATGCATTTAATCACATGTCATTGTTTGATTCTAAAACAACCCGTTTGAGTTTCGTTTTGTCTATTTTGGAATTTTTATGGTAAAGTCAATACTATATAGGTCATATCGAGCTGGTCGGTTTACCTAACACAATTACTGTGCAGGCTTATACATAAGCGGATAACAAGAACAGGGCACAGACTTTGGCGAATTTTGCATATCACAAAATTGTGAATATTTAGAATAGAAGTGAAGGCAATGATCAGGAATCAATACCATTAACCTACAGCTCCCATCAGAGACACCAAGGGAAAGAAACACAAACATGAAACAACAGATCCTAATGGAAATCTTAACAGCGGAAAGTCAAAAGGACAGTAACATTCCCACAAAATTGCCAACTGGCTATCCAAAATAAAATAACATAAGCGGCATAAACACTAAAGATACTCAAAGACATACTATAACAAAAATAAACCGCCACAGAAGAACCGCCTTGGAACGGTCAGTGAAACGAATTCCACTGGGAGGCTTAAATCGATTTTACGTGGCCACAATCCTCGCCCTTACTTCTTTCGTAATTTAGACAAATAATTTGTTCAGTCCGCGTGAAAGCCTCCTAACTCACCTGTGCAACCTCTACATAAACACAACAGGCTGTGTTTGTGAAACACTGATGCCCCCGGACAGCACATGTTAAATATGAAAGCAGTATCACTAAGCAATCGAAAGGTATGACCAATGTTCAAGTCTTAAAAAGGTGGTCAAGGTCACTAGGTCAAAAATGATGGTATTGATGAAAAGGTCTATTGACACAGAATGCACATGTGAAATATGAAAGCCCTACCACTTACCAATCGAAAGTTATGGCCAATGTTAAAGTTTTTTAAAAATTAGGTAAAACGTCAAGGTCAAGGTCACGAAGTAAATTATTATGGTACTACTAGAACGGGCTTGTGACAAGGAATGCACATGTGAAATATGAAAGACCTAACACTTACCAATCGAAAGTTATGGCCAATGTTATAGTTTTCAAAAAAGTAGGTCAAATGTCAAGGTCTAGGTCACAAGGTCCAAAAAGTATGGTACCACTAGAAAGGGCTTGTGACAAGGAATGCACATGTGAAATATGAAAGCTCTACCACTTACCAATCGAAAGTTATGGTCAATGTTAAATAAAATAAAATGGAGGTCAAAAGTATGTCAAATGTCAAGGTCAAGGTTACGAGGTCAAAATTTATGGTACCTCTTGAAATGTATTGTGATAAGGAATGCACATGTGAAATATGAAAGCCGTATCAGTTACCATTCAAAAGTTATGCCCAATGTTAAGGTTTTTGCGGACATACAAACAAACAGAGAAACAGAAAAACAGACGGACAGACAGACAAAATCTATATGTTCCCGAATCTTTGATTCCGGATGCATAAAATAATCAAACAACCACAGAGATAAAACAACGGTGAGGATTCGACAGCAAGAAACCACTCAAAATATTGGAGCAAAAGAAACAGCCTTATCCGGGCCTGTAAAGTTCTAATTGGCCTGGATCTTAATTGTTCTGGTGACGACACCAAATTACAACATTGCACCGGGATCTTAAATGTTACTGAACTAAATTTCTTCACCGATGTGGTAGATATAGAAACAGAATCCTCTGTCCTCTGCACCTTCACTAGAGACAAGAAGATTGGAAGTTGATTCCAATCTACAGTTCTTGTTCAGTAGAAATTAAACTGAAGTCCCAGTAGTCGACTGATTCTGCTTTTTACAAATACTCAGATTCAATGAAAACGTACCACAAGTACAATACCTCAAATTTTAATTGATTCACAATATTTCTAGCATTTCACCACGTTTGATAAATTGTCACTAGCTTATCCACAAACTCACTACAGAGTTAAAGCATTTCATTGGATGCAGAGATACGGAGTCTCGAAAAAGTGCGCACAACCGAAAAATCAAATACCGGGTATGTCCACCATTAGCAACAAGTATTGCTTGACATCGACGCCTCATGCATTGAATTAAACGCTATGAGCGTAAAGTTAGTTCCCGGTTCCCGGTTCCAAATTCCAGTTCCCGGTTCCCGATTCCAGTTCCCGGTTCCCGATTCCAGTTCCCGGTTCCCGATTCCAGTTCCCGGTTCCCGGTTCCCGATTCCAGTTCCCGGTTCCCGAATCCAGTTCCCGGTTCCCGATTCCCGGTTCCCGTATACGGTGTTGTTCCCGGTTCCCGATTCCTGGTTCCCCTTCCCGATTTGATTTGACTATGTAAAGAGTTCCCTGCGTTAGATAGAAATGTTTGAGTTATCAGTTGATAAGGAATGACTTCCTTATTCAAAATTCACCCGCGCCGCAAATCTTTTAAAAACCGCGCAGCCCCGCATTGAGCGGGCGGAACAAAGCAACTAGACCGCAAGTTTGCGCGGGTTATAGGTCATGATTATCCGTGACGAATTGAGCCGCCGTTTAGCCGCGGTGTGGTCTAATGCAGTATGTGTCCCCTGTCCTGTCGCCGGGCTACCGCGGGACGGATGGTATAGAGTGTCTCCGTTACTCCCGCCGCTTAGACGCGGTGTGATCTAATGCAGTATGTGTCCCTGTCCTGTCGCCGGGCCACTGCGGCACGGATGGTCATCACCTATAGAGAGTCTCCGTTACTCCCGCTGCGGTGTGGTCTGTTGCAATATTTGTCCACTGTCCTGTCGCCGGCCCACTGCGTCACGGATGATCATCACCTATAACCCGCGCAAACTTGCGGTCTAGTTGCTTTTTTCCACACGCTCTATGCGGGGCTGTGCGGATTTTAAAAGATTAGCGGCGCTAGTGAACTGTGAATAAGGATGCCATTCCTTATCAACTGATAACTCAAACATTTTTATCTAACGCAGGGAACTCTTTACATAGTCGAATCAAATCGGGAACGGGGAACCGGGAACCAGGAATCGGGAATTGGGAACCAGGAACCGGGAACAACACCGTATACGGGAACCGGGAATCGGGAACCTGGAACTGGAATAGGGAACCGGGAACTGGAATCGGGAACCGGGAACTGGAATCGGGAACCGGGAACTGGAATCGGGAACCGGGAACTGGAATCGGGAACCGGGAACTATCTTGTGTGATGTTGTCCCATTCTTCTTGTAGCGCAATGGCAAGCTGCTGACGCTTGATTGGCGGATGATGTCGGCTGTACATACGTTTTCCGAGCTGGTCCCAGAGGGCTAAATTCGGTTTAAAAAACGCAGGCATAAGAAGAACATACACACCATTTTGATTGAAAAAGTCCATGGTTAGCCTCGCAGAATGAGCACGTGCATTGTCCTGCTGGTAAAGCGTAACGTTACACTTATTGCATAACAAAAGTACCGCAAGCGGGTGCCAACGCTCGGCTGCAGTTTCTTTGAGAAAACAAAAACACAAAAATTCTAAGTCCAAAATGGGGCATAACTGTGCCAAAAATATTTTGAGGGTTACCTCACCTATTGGTATGATTTCCCCTTTTCATAATGAACAACTAGTCCCCTAACAAGTAAATATGTTCAGTAATGACAGAGATATTACAAAATGTCCAAGTTTTTACACGACGACGACGCAGACGACGCCAGAGCTATGACAATATCTTGTCGTTTTCTTCGAAAACAGCCGAGTTAATATAAACTAAACAAGAGCACCGCATGCGGGTGCCAACGATCGTCTGCAAAACTTCTAAGTTGAACAAGATGTGTTTGTGAAACACTGATGCCCCCGGACAGCGCCAATGTTAATGTTTTAAAAATTTTTGAAAAAAAATAGGTCAAAGGTCAAGTTCAAGGTCACGAGATCAAAAATTATGGTACCACTGGAAAGGTCTTGTGATAAGGTATACACATGTGAAATATGAAAGCTCTATCTATTACCATTCAAAAGTTATGCCCAATGTTAAAGTGTTTGCAGACGGACAAACGGACAAACGGACAAACAGACAAACAGACAAACGGACAAACAGACGGACAGACCAAAAACTATATGCCCCCGAATCTCTTAGATTCCGGGGGCATAAAAAGGGACATAACTGTGCCAAAAATATTTGAGGGTTACCTAACCTATTGGTGTGAGTTTCCCTTTTCATAATGAACAACTATTCCGAGTTTCAAGTTAATATGTTCAGTAATGACACAGATATTACAAAATGTCCAAGTTTTTGCAAAACTTCTAAGTCGAAAAAGGGGCATAACTGTGCCAAAATTATATTGTGGGTTACCTAACCTATTGGTATGAGTTCCCCTTTTCATAATGAACAATCAGTCCGGGTTTCAAGTAAATATGCTCAGTAATGACAGAGATATTACAAAATGTCCAAGTTTTTTGCAAAACATTCTAAGTCGAAAAACAGGCATAACTGTGCAAAAAATATTTTGTGGGTTACCTCACCTATTGGTATGAGTTTCCCTCTTCATAATGAACAACTAGTCCGAGTTTCAGGTAAATATGTTCAGCAATGACAGAGATATTACAAAATGTCAAAGTTTTTGCACGACGACGACGCAGACGCTGACGACGCAAGAGCTATGACAATACCTCGTCGTTTTCTTCGAAAACGGCCGAGCTGAAAACGGTACCACCTCAGACTCTAAGATTTCATCGATGTGGCGCCATGTGATCCCACCACACCACCATTACGTCACCACCACCCCGACGTGACACCTGTTTTACACAACCGTCTTGAAATCGCTCCCCACGTCGACACCATTATTTTCGCCGTCTACCAAACGTTTCAACACAAAAAAACGAGACTCGTCTGTGAACAGTTAACCAGGCCAGCGCTGTTAGGTCCATCGGATACGCTGTGGACACCAATTAAAGCGACTGATTCGACGTTCCGCCGTCAAAACGTTCCCCCTTTACGTCTTATTGCTAATAATACCGCGTTCCTGGAGACGCCACCGTACAGTTAAGGTACTTACGCCTAGGTTATGGATTCCAACTGTCTCCTAGGCAGTTTCTACAGACGCCCTGAATCGGTCGCGCAAATGACTCAAAACAATGTACCGGTCCTCCTGACGCGTGGTAACGCGTTCACGTCCAGGGTGTTGTCTATCGTCCACAGACCTTGTAGCGTTGTGCCTGTCAACCGATCGAGCAATCGTAGTGTGCGAACAAACCATACGCTCTGCAACTTGGCGGTATGATAGCCACCTTCAACCATACCGAGGGCACGATGACGATCGACGTCACTTAGACGTCTCGTTGGCTTGATCTTATGAAATGTTTTGCTGTCTTTTAACGTAAACTGAGATACAACTGAGGTAATGGCCAGATATGACCGACTCAGTATAAGAAGATAGATAGATAGTAAAGAATCTGGGCCTTATAATGACGGTAAAGAAAGTACAAAAGTATCGTGATTGCGTTAATTTTGCATTTTTATATCGCACGTGCACATGCACATCATGAAAATCATGCAGTATTCGTGTCAAAACAGACTCATGCTTCGGTGACAACTTTACAATACCGTATCAACAGTTGAAAAAGTCAGTCATTTTTACCTTAAACTAGAGAAATCAAAATTCTAAAAGTGGTGCGTTTTCATTGAATCTGAGTTTATACCGCAACCAGGCATTCTAGTAACCTAATAAAGGGGGTCGAATAACTGCACGCTATAATCGGTAGTGACCTATAATACCTTCTATTAACCTATAATACGTCTAGGGACCGTTTATAGACCGGACCTATACTTTTCAGGCCCCTAATTTGCAAATGTAACCAATAACATGCAACCTTTTATACACGGAAAAACAACCAAATAGCAAGTCATAATCTTTGCAATATTTATTTAAACAAATTTTCAGAAATTTAAGCTTAATTATTACCTTCTCGGGCTTTCCTGGTTTGAATGGTCCGTTGGAATAATTGCGCACTGCTACCGCGGTTGCATCTCAACCTCGAAAATAATTTCTAAAGCTAAAATAAACTAATTATTTGCAGATTTTCATAAAGATTGTAAAGCGCTGAGAAACTTTTATTCGAGCGTCCATGCGTGGCGCGGCCGCCCCCGCCCATAGGGGCTTGAAGAAATATATGGGCTGCACGATGCTTCCACGCAGAGCTGAATCCGGCCCGCACACTAGTACTGGTAAACAGCTTAGAGGATCTAAGCCTGTCCAGGAACCGCGGTGCGAGGCGGACCGTCCATGCTAATAAACCCTATTGGTTTCATTGGGCGACAGGGCTTGAGATGTCATTTCATCTCAATGTCGGGTAAAAGTCCCACAAAATTGGAAGCAACGTCTCCAAAATGACCTTTACAGTGTTGACGGGGACGTTAAACCTCAAATCAAACAAACAAATGCGTGGCGCGGTGATTACAGAAACTTAGCACTATTTGACGTCACGTTATACAACGTGTGCGCGCCATGGCACTGGATGTCGTTTAACACGCCGCGCTGTTTGCTGTCTTATTTGCTTAATTATTGCGAAATCCCTTGATTGTTTTGAGTTGCGGTATAAACTTAATACATGATTAGTGTCTTTTATAATAAAATATAATCGTGTCGCCGCGACAATTTCATAGGGGCTCGCTAAAGCTCGCCCCTATAAAATTGTCTAAGGCTCACCGATTATATTTTATTACTAAAGACACTAACCATGTATTTACTATATTCATTTAGACACCAGATACTTAATTTATATATAACTTAATCGAGCTATTTTTTTTTCGTGTGGCAGATGTTAACTAGTGCACCTTGTTGTAAAAGAGACATAATGTGTCTGATAAGTGCACCTTGTTGCAAAAGAGACATAATGTATCTGATAAGTGCACCTTGTTATAAAATAGACATTATGTATCTGATAAGTGCACCTTGTTGTAAAAGTGACATAATGTATCTGATAAGTGCACCTTGTTGTAAAAGAGACATAATGTATCTGATAAGTGCACCTTGTTGTAAAAGAGACATAATGTATCTGATAAGTGCACCTTGTTGTAAAAGAGACATAATGTATCTGATAAGTGCACCTTGTTGTAAAATAGACATAATGTATCTGATAAGTGCACCTTGTTGTAAAAGAGACATAATGTATCTGATAAGTGCACCTTGTTGCAAAAGAGACATAATGTATCTGATAAGTGCACCTTGCTGTAAAATAGACATAATGTATCTGATAAGTGCACCTTGTTGTAAAATAGACAATGTATCTGATAAGTGCACCTTGTTGCAAAAGAGACATAATGTATATGATAAGTGCACCTTGCTGTAAAATAGACATAAAGTATCTGATAAGTGCACTTTGTTGTAAAAGAGACATAATGTATCTGATAAGTGCACCTTGTTGTAAAATAGACATAATGTGTCTGATAAGTGCACCTTGTTGCAAAAGAGACATAATGTATCTGATAAGTGCACCTTGTTATAAAATAGACATTATGTATCTGATAAGTGCACCTTGTTGTAAAAGTGACATAATGTATCTGATAAGTGCACCTTGTTGTAAAAGAGACATAATGTATCTGATAAGTGCACCTTGTTGTAAAAGAGACATTATGTGTCTGATAAGTGCACCTTGTTGTAAAAGAGACATTATGTGTCTGATAAGTGCACCTTGTTGTAAAAGAGACATAATGTATCTGATAAGTGCACCTTGTTGTAAAATAGACATAATGTATCTGATAAGTGCACCTTGTTGTAAAAGAGACATAATGTAGCTGATAAGTACACCTTGTTGTAAAAGAGACATAATGTATATCGATAATGTATCTGATAAGTGCACCTTGTTGTAAAAGAGACATAATACTTATGGCAAGACTTGGTGTGCAAGGCAACTAAACCGTCTTGACTGTCTCTGCAGTTGTCACTTGTACTAGTATACACTGAATGGACCAATGTAGGAAACTGTGAAATATACATAATGAAGCTATAAGGGTGGCCTTAAACATAGAGTCAATTTGCAAGTAGACAAAAAAGCCGTCTGAAGGACAGGCAAATCCCCCGCCGCACTTTGTATCAATGCTCAACCTTGTGGCCTTCACCTGTGACCTTGACCTTGAGTAGGCATGGTTTATTTATGGTTCTGCACATCAGCTCACTGTGGGGTATTATTCACAAACGTTTAATGAAAATCATGCCAGGGGTAAAGGAGATATTGAACGGACACAAAATTAAAAGTTTCAAACTCGTGACCTTCGAATGGGACCTTGACCTTGAGTCGGCATGGTTTATTTATGTGTTATGCACATCAGCTCACTGATGGGGACATTTGACCAACGTTTAATGAAAATCCTTTGAAGGGTAAAGGAGATATGGAATGGACACAGAATTCAAAGTTTCAAACTCATAACCTTCATATGTGACCTTGACCTGGTGTCGACATGATTCATTTATGGGCTCTGCATTTGAGCTCACCGAGGGGGATACTTGACCAAAAGTTTAATAAAATCTTTTGAGGGGTAAAGAAGATATTGAACGGACAAAAAATTCAAAGTTTTAAACTCGTGACCTTAAAATGTGACCTTGACCTTGAGTCGGCATGGTTCGTTTATGGGTTCTGCACATCAGCTCACTAAGGGAGATAATTGGCCAAAGTTTAATGAAAATCCTTTGAGGCGTAAAGGAGATATGGAACGGAAAAAAATCAATTTTTTAAACTCGTGACCTTCAAATGTGACCTTGACCTTAAGTCGACATGGTTCTTTTATGGGTTCTGCACATCAGCTCACTGAGGGGGATATTTGACCAAAGTTTAATGAAAATCCTTTGAAGGGTAAAGGACATATGGAACGGACACAAAAATCGAACTTTTAAATTCTTGACCTTGACCTTGAGTCGGCATGGTTCATTTATGGGTTCTGCACATCAGCTCACTGAGAAGAATATTTGACCAAAGTTTAATGAAAATCCTTCCAAGGGTAAAGGAAATATGGAACGGACACAAAATTCCAAGTTTCAAACTCGTGACCTTAACCGTGACCTTGACCTTTAGTCGGCATGGTTCATTTATAGGTTCTGCACACCAGCTCACTGAGACAAATAATTGACCAAAGTTTAATGAAAATCTATCAAAGGGTTCAGGAGATATGGAGCGGACAAGAAAGTGTTACGGACAGACGGACGGACGGACATGAGTTCTGCACATCAGCTCACTAAGAAGAATATTTGACCAAAGTTTAATCAAAATCCTTCCAAGGGTAAAGGAGATATGGAACGGACACAATATTCCAAGTTTCAAACTCGTGACCTTCAACCGTGACCTTGACCTTGAGTCGGCTTGGTTCATTTATGGGTTCTGCACACCAGCTCACTGAGACGAATAATTGATTAAAGTTTAATGAAAATCTATCAAAGGGTTCAGGAGATATAGAGCGTACAAGAAGGATTACGGACATACAGAGTAAGTGTTATGGACAGACGGACGGACGGACGGACCGACCGACGGACAGACGAAGGCCATTCCTATAATCCCAACTTCGCTTCGCGGAGGGGGATTAAAAAATTAGAGTCTAAGTTTTATTGAGTGTCTTCAAAGTCTTTGAAAACGCCAAAAGGGGGCATTTAAGACAAGCTAAGTAAAGTGAAATGAGTCTATAAGCCATATGGTTGTCTTTGAAAACGCCAAAAGGGGACATTTAAGACAAGCTAAGAAAAGTGAAATGAGTCTATAAGCCGTATGGTTGTCTTGGAAAACGCCAAAAGGGGGCATTTAAGACAAGCTAAGTAAAGTGAAATGAGTCTATTAGCCGTATGGTTGTCTTGGAAAACGCCAAAAGGGGGCATTTAAGACAAGCTAAGTAAAGTGTAATGAGTTTATAAGCCGTATGGTTGTCTTGGAAAACGCCAAAAGGGGGCATTTAAGACAAGCTAAGTAAGGTGAAATGAGTCTATAAGCCGTATGGTTGTCTTGGAAAACAAAGAATACAAGTAAGCGTTACAGTTTTATTTCGACTCTTTTTTCAAAACCAGTACTGATATTTGCAAATCAGTGATTTAGCCCTTCATATATACTAAAATATTGAAATGGACTCCGTGATTCCATAGGCAATAATCCACACGTTGATGAAACGATATTTTTTTTCTGCAATCTCGCGGCATTTAACATATCAAACATAACATGTAGAAAGCCAACAGGACAGTGTTTGTCCCAATAATGTCCAAACCGCTACTCAAATCACTGAGAATACTGGTGGGTCGATTGTCTTTGAGTGTATGGTGGGCAAATAGTCCTGAACTGAGAACTGAGCTTTCGTTTAACCATTAAATTCCAATATTTTAAGCAAGCAGTGCTGACCTGATCAGGTGCCGCGTTATGTGGTGTCTGATCTGCCAATGTTCCAATGCGCACGCTCAGTCTAGATTTCACTCTGACGTCACAGGGAGGTGACTACTGAATGCCATAAACAAGCGGTATTGGAATGTTGCACCTGGTCAGCGGCAGTCAGTTGGACAATAACAGACGGGAACCTTCTGTACTTAGTTACTCTGGGTCGATTGATAAGCCAATACCACGTACACGAACCCAGTCTAGATTTTCTTTGGGTCGATTGATAAGCCAATGCCCCGTACACGAGCCCAGTCCAGATTTGACCTTCTACACAGCTCTCTGTTTTGCAAACTAAACCCTAATCGTGTTGTTCCTTTCCAAACAGTGTAGATCCAGATTAGATGGCTTTTGAAGAAGTCAACTGATAATTGAGCTTTCGTTTAACCATTAACCATTTTGTACCAGAAACCCCAAAACGGGTACCCTGGCAAACAGTGCAGGCCCAGATCAGACGCCGCAAAACGTGGCGTCTGATCAGGGCCCACAATGTTTGCGAAAAGTTAAGACATTTTCCAAGTAGATGGTAAAGAAAACACAGCCTAACACCCCTAATTTTTGGAACGGACTCCTGGTATATATAAGGAGGCAGATTCCATTTGGTACAAAAAGGGTTAAATTCCAATATTTTGAAGCAAACAGTGTTGACCTGATCAGATGCCGCGTTATGTGGAGGCTGATTAGGTATCCACTGTTTGCCAATGTTCCAATGCACAAGCTCAGTCAAGATTTTACTCTGACATCACAGAGGGGTGACTTCACTGCTTTGTCATCAGCCCCCGCCCATCGGGGCTTTAAGAAATAGATTGGGCTGCATGATGCTTCCACGCAGAGCTTAAACTGACCACAAATGGGTACTCGTAAACCACTTAGAAGGATTAAGCCTGCCCAGGCAAAATAGTGTGAGTCGGACCGTCCAATGCATATAAGCCTTTTGGTTTCATTGGGCCACAGGGCTTGAGATGTCATTTCATCTCAAGTCCCACAAAATTGGAAGCAACGTCTCCAAAATGACCTAAATAGTGTTGACGGGGACGTTAAACCCCAATTCAAACAAAACAAAACTGCTTTGTCATTCAGTAAATAAAGTAATCAAGTAATATGATTGGCTGTGTGTCAGTAATGGGTGTGGCTAAATAAATTTATTCCGCGGGATAAGAGCTAGCATTAACTGCCGTGTATTTCCATAAGACGCCTGAAAAGCAGTGAAGAACACTGCGACTGATCAGTGGCTTCCCTACGTGTTTAAAGTATTAAGACAAAGGAAAAAAAAAGAACTTGCAACAAAACAGAATAAATCAGACACCCCTGGAATTCAAGTTGAAATGGACCCAAACGAAATTGTTAGATAGAAGAAAATTTGTCAGACCGCAAGCAAGAATAAACTAAAACGAACTCTGCCGAGCGGAAGAACTTCCTGCGGCTTGCAGGCAGGTTTAAACGGCCGCAGCTTTAATCCTTAAGATGCTAATCACAAAAAAGGTCCATAGCTCTGTTTTCTGCTGGATACTTTGAAGGTCATTGTTGCAGACAAAGTGGACCCAGAAAGAAAACGCTCCTCTAGGAGCAGTTTGATCAGGGTCCGAACAGTTTGCCTACATGCAAAGAAATAGGTTTGAAAAGTTGGCAACAATATGAGGCAGACGACATGACATAAAGAGACGAAATTGTCAGATGCAGTTTTTTTCGTGGCATCTTAAGAATTTAATTGACAGCACTGACCTGAACTGGGACTTAAACTGTTTCGTTTAACCCTTAAATACCAGTTTGAAGAAAACAGTGTAGACTCAGCTTAGATGCATGCTGAGCAGACGCCATATTCTGCAGCGTCTGATCTGGTTGTACATTGTTTGCCAAATTTCTGTCCAGATTCTATAGATAGCTCTCTTAAGCCATGTGACAGCGATAAAAACAGCACAACTATTTATAACATTGGTTTCCCCAAATCAGTGATAGTCACTAATAGAGATTTGTCCTTAGTAAATTTGGGTCGACTGAAAAACAATCGTCCCAAAATACCAATACATATATGCAAAGACATATGCAGCACATTGGAACGGTCAGTAGAAATGTTACTGACGGATGGGGGCTTCTGTCGATTTTACGTGGCCACAACCTTCCAGTAATTTGTTCTGTCCACATGAAGGGACTTATACTTCAGTAAACACTATGTTTGAAGCAGAAATAAGAACAAAGTACAAATGGGCCCCGTCAAGCGATTTTGGTACTTATCGCCTATGCGAGCAGCGAAGGTTCAGGCGAGTCTGCGCATCCGCGCAGTCTCGCCAGTACCTCCGCTGCTCGCTCATACAAGCAGTGAATCAAGAGGAACCTTCAGACAGAAAGCCATATCCCTGGCCCCTCTGAATGGCTCGGCATGCGCAGTTAAAGTTTGTTATGACGGAATGCTCGAAGACACAAATTCGCTTGGCGGGGCTCAAATGTCATTTCAGAGTCACGACAGTAAACAGTATGATCCAAGTGCGGCCCTGTCCGTTTCTAGTGCAGTCCTACCTAGTCATATATAGCAGTGTTTGGTATGGAAGCCCGGCCTGGAATGGCCTGAAGGGGCTTCTAACTTCATCACTTCTGAGTTCTTACTTATGGCTTCCTACGCAAACAGTGTATACCTCCGTTCTGGGTCTAATCTGTTTGCTAATGACCCAGTATACCAGACCAGTCCACAACTCTATTACCCAAGGCTCTGACGTCACAGAGAGAAGAAGAACGATACTTGAGTCTTGTTGCCGGTTAGACCGAGGTGGGTTTTTCGAGAACAAAACAAATTATTTTGTATACATTTGTTTTTTTTTTTTTTGTATTGGAGTTTCACGGCCCAGTAAACACTATCTAGGTCACTTTAGGCGGTCAGTTTACTTATCCACACTTTTCCCGGGCAGGCTTATACGTTTATTTGATTTGAGGTTTAACGTCCCCGCCATTAGGGCTGGAAGAAAAAGATGGGTTGCATGATGTTCCCACGCAGAGCTGAAACCGACCGCACACGAGTACTGGTAAACCGCTCAGTGGATCTAAGCTTGCCCAGGCAAAGCGGTGCAAGTCGGCCCGTCCCATTGGGCGGCAGGGTTTGAGACGTAATTTCATCTCAATGTCGGGTAAAAGTCCCATAAAATTGGAAGCAACGTCTCCAAAATGATCAGTGATGACAGGGACGTTAAACCTCAAATCAAACAAACGACAACGTCCCCGTCCATTTTGGATACGTTGCTTCCAATTTTGTGGGACTCTTACCCGACATTGAGATGAAGTGACATCTCAAGCCCTGTCGCCCAATGAAACAAATAGGGTTTATAAGCGTGGCCGGTTTCGTGGAAATCTGCCCAGTGGTTCTGGAGAAGACTATTTTTGAAGGGATTTTACCATATATGGCTTGGCGGCCATTTTGGTCATGTGACCTGGACCCCATGAGCAAATTTTGGTTTCCCCCATCCCATAGAGGCTCAATATGAAATTTGACTTCAGTCGGCCCAACGGTTTCCGAAGAGAAGCAGTTCGAAAATGATCACATTTTTCTCCTCGGCGAGGCTATACTAAATGGAATGTAATATTTGGCAAGTTCATTGGTTAGATCTCATTGATATCTACAGTATGCCAAAAATTATTTAAGTATTCCAATCGGTTAAGTCACTATCACAAATTTTCACAAACGGGTTACGGACGGACAGACAGACTGACAGAATGACACGGTGATTTTAGGGCACTCTTAGAAAATCAACCGACTTCATTCAGCCGCTTTTTCTGCGGGTCGTGCAATCTGCACTATTAGGCAGATTTCACTTGGAGCCATGAAGAAAAATGTATGTTTTGTGCGAACTGGTATCTTAAAGTCGCAACAATCACCAAGGATAACTCCATCCTTAACTCTCCCATATTTAGTTTACACAACAGGCTACAAGGCTGGTCACTGATGTAAACACTTGAACATGTAAATGCCAAATCAGATTGAAATTAAACTTCACAAATGTTGTAAACCTGTGCAAATGCTCTTGAAGAATGATGTCGGAAAGATCACAGGCGCTTGAAGTTCAAATGCTTAAACATTTAAAATTTGATTGAAAGGGCCATAACGAAATTGCGTCAATATTAACATTCATGGTTAGGTTTTTTTTTTGTTTTTGATTTTGGTTTTATGGCCCTTTCAAGATAATTTCACTCATATCGAGCCGATCGTTAATCAGAGGTGGGCGAAAACCGGAGTACCCAGAGAAAACCACCTGACCTTCCGTTGCAGAACTAGGCGTCTCACATGTGACCCGAGCGAGGCTCGAACCACAGCGGTGAGAGACCTAATGATCAAGAGTCAGCGCTCTTAACCGCTACGCCACGGAGGCCCGTTGTTTAGGTTTTGAGCTCAGAACTTCAAGCGCATGTGCAGAGACGAATATTTCTCAACAAATGCCATGACAAACAGTACGGTTGATCAGCAGACATTACGAAAACATGCCTATTAAAATAAATTGAAAATTTAACCCTAAAAACAAAAATGAAAATTTTCAAAAAAAAAAAAAAAAAAAAAAAAAAATATCTGATACTTTTTATATTTTCTGCTAAAAAATAGATTGTGTGAACGCGCGGTTCTAACAAGTACCCTAGATTGTGTGAACGCGCGGTTCTAACAAGTACCCAGAATCTATGTATATGAGCAGAAATATGAAACATAAGGTTTACCCCTGTAAACCCCAGTTTCACTATATAAAAGTGGGGTTCAAGGGGGTCAAATATTATATAGGCGTGTTTTCGTGATGAGCTCCTTTTCCGACTACCCAAAAATCCTAAGCAGAAAAGCTCTTCAGTCACGTGACTATCACAGACTTGTCCGAATAACTTTTTTTTTATAGAAAACAGCCGCAGTGACTGAGGTCAGAGTGTTGTGTAAGAGGGTTATCTTGGTATTATAGGTTGGGCTTGGCAAACAGTGAAGACCCAGACCAGACGCCACAGAATGCGGCGTCTGATCAAGATCTACACTATATACTTAAAAATCGGATTTCAAGGGTAAGTTAAGCAGTTTAAATCACAGTCCAGGACTTTTCCAACCTATAGTCAGCGGCTGAATCCGGCCCGCACACTAGTACTGGTAAACCGCTTAGAGGATCTAAGCCTATCCAGGAACCGCGGTGCGAGGCGGACCGTCCATGCTAATAAACCCTATTGGTTTCATTGGGCGACTGGGCTTGAGATGTTATTTCATCTCAATGTCGGGTAAAAGTCCCACAAAATTGGAAGCAACGTCTCCAAAATGACCTTTACAGTGATGACGGGGACGTTAAACCTCAAATCAAACAAAAACAAAACCTATAGTCAGCGACAATCGAACCACCAGTACTCTTAGTGCTTTGATTTTGCGTTTATGTGTGTGCAAGTGCATATATGAGTAAAGGAGGTATAAATGGTTAACGCTGAGCAGAAATCGGCCGTACATGAGTTGTGGTAAACCGTTTAGTGGGTCTTAGCCTGCCCAGGCAAAGTGGTGCGAATTGGACCGTCCGTGCATATAATGACATTTTATCTCAATGTCGGGTAAAAGTCCCACAATATTGAAAGTAGCGCCTCCAAAATGACCCAAATAGTGTTGACGGGAACGTTAAACCTCCCTCAAACAAACAAACATAACCAGATAACTGTACCGACCGTTAAGATAGTTTATCAGTTGTCTATGTTGATATTAGAACAGACTTTTTGTCATTCCTAACGGGGATGACATGTTGGTTTTCATTGGGCAATGTCTTGACATGTCCCGTGCTTAGCTGTATTTGAAACAAAAGTCACCTATCAGCGGTAATATGGTTTCTAATAAGTTGTTTGGAATTGTGGGTATACAAATGCTGACGGGTGGTCAATGTCAGTATGGTCGTCGTGATTTCATCACCAGATGCAATTTTGCAGCCAGAGTCGGACCCTGGATAACACAACGCAGAACTGTTCAAGACCGCTGTATCCTGTAACTTGTCTACGGAAAGCTTTCTAAGATTTTTTAAAAAGCTGCACGTGTATATTTAAACGAAATTTAGTAATCGGCATAATATGATTTAATAGAGAAGAAGAAGAAGAAGAAGAAGAAGAAGAAGAAAGAGAAGAAGAAGAAGAAGAAGAAGAAGAAGAAGAAGAAGAAGAAGAAGAAGAAGAAGGAGGAGAAGAAGGCTTTGTTGAACTGTAAATTTCTCATTTCGTAAATTTCACACACAAAAATTTACATATGGTCAATTTCGAAAAAATTTGATGTCTGAATTTTCTGACGTTTAAAGAATTGGTAAGTATTCGTCACACCTGTGAAAAACTAGTGCGACTTTTTATAGGGTGTGAAGAATTGGTATCAATTCCTCACACATGTAAAGAATTCGTTGACAATGTCTGACGAAATGGCAAGTATTCGTCACACCTGTGACCTGTGTTTATGGGGTGTGGAGAATTTGTACCAATTACTATTGCACGTGTCTTACATGTAAAGAACTGGTACCGATTCCTCACACTTGAGAAGAATTGGTACCAATTTCTCACACAAAAGTATAATTAATACCAATACTTCACACATGTGAGGAATCGGTACCAAATCCACACAGAAGCCTCCGGATCCGTGGTGTAGTGGTTACGTTACTTGTCTTGTAAACTAGGGGTCGCAGGATCGATCACTGGCTTCTCCGGACTTTCGGATGAGTCTTTAAACCGAGGTCCCGTCTCTATCTGACCTTAGTTGTTGTTGGGACGTAAAACTCAAACACTCACTCACTCACCAAATCCACACACATGTGAAGAATCTCAATTAGTTGCCTACCAACTTTCACTGGCTGTAATAGTTTCTGAAAAATTATTTTAATTTTTCCTATAGAAAAGGATAGGTTGTAAAATTTGACCGTGTCTGGAGATAAGTTCGGGGTAATCCTAAGATCATCATTTGAACAAATTATGATGTGCTGGAGTCCTATCTCGTACATACAAAGTTTCTTGACTGGTCCTAGTGAAGTTTTTCAATGGTTTAACCATTTATGGGTGTGGTAGCCATCTTGGTCATGTGACCCAGATGCCGCGAACAAACTAGCGTTCCCCCTACCCAAAGAGGTTCAAAACATATTGGCTTTGATTGGCCAATCGGTTTTCAGACATTACGAAAACACGTATGGGGCGCCGTTTTACTATTTAATCCGTATTTATAGATATCCATAAATCGAATTATGGATATCCATAATTCGATTTATGGATATCCATAAATCAGCCGAATTATGGATATCCATAAATCGAATTATGGATATCCATAATTCGATTAATGGATATCATTAATTCAGATCGATTTATGGATATCCATAATTCGAATTATGGATATCCTTAATTCGATTTATGGATATCCATAATTCCTCTGATTTATGGATATCCATAATTCCAATTATGGATATCCATAATTCGATTTATGGATATCCATAATTCAGATCGATTTATGGATAACCATAATTCTAATTATGGATGTCTATAAATCACCGCCAAAGTTTTTGGTTTAATGATTTCTCCCTAAAAAACGTGATTGTTTATTGTAAAAATCTTCAAAATCTTCAAGGTCTTCATCATCGCTGGAAGATGATGGCCGGTCAAAGGGACCTGTCTGCCGTGCAGCCTTTTTTCAGCTCGTTAGGCTTCCAAAGCAACGGACGGCATACGCTGAACGCCCGCCATGTGTGCAGTTAAATATCGAAACCAGCCGTAAGATCTGGAAATTCCGGCCAACGCATCCGGTCCCTCTGGAATCACCTCATGTAAGATTATAATGATCCAAACAGGCAATAATGCACATGGTCGTTATATATAGTATTAATATATATCCATATACCACTCTATTTGACGGCCCCTGCCCATCGGGGCTTCTAGAAATAGATGGGCTGCATGATGCTTCCACGCAGAGCTGAAACCGACACGCACACGAGTACTGGTAAACCACTTAGAGGATCTAAAATAAGTTCTGTAAAAGGGTTATCCTTTGGAAGCAAGGAATACACCACAGGACTGGAAAATATGAAGTGCGCATGTTTTCTGGGCCAGACTAGCTAGTTTCGGCCAATTAGGCCTCATCAGTGACCCTCAAGTATTTTAAAAATTCCACAATGAAATCAATGATCCCAAAGGACAAGAAAATACAAACTATACTATGATGTAGGGCAGGGAGACGTTTTACCGCCGCCACACATTCCCAGACACCAGCTGTAGTGACGTTAAATATGTTCTATAAAAGGGTTATCCTGTGGAAGCAAGGAAAGCACCAAAGAACTGGAAAATATGAAGTGTGCCTGCCCAGGCAAAGCGGTACGAGTCAGCCCGTCCATGTTAATAAATCCTATTGGTTCATTTGGGCGGCAGGGCTTGAGATGTCATTTCATCTCAATGCCAGTCGGGTAAAATTCCCACAAAATCGGAAGCAACGTCTCCAAAATGACTTTACAGAGTTGACGGGGACGTTAAACCTCAAATCAAACAAACAAATACTCTACTTGAGATGTATGTAGTACCAAGCAGATTCAGATATATCTCCTGGCCCCCGCCCATTGGGGCTTGGAGAAATAGATTTGGCTGCATGAGCTGAGAGTACTGGTAAATCGTTTAGAAGGTCTAAGTCTGTCCAAACAAAGTCGTGCGAGTCAATGGGCGAAAGGGATTAAGATGTCTGTTTGTTTGTTTGTATTTGAGTTTAACGGCACAGTCAACACTAATTTCGGTCATTTTTGAGCCGATCAGTGTACCTATTCACACTTTTCCTGGGCAGGCTTATACGTAAGCAGTTAACCAGTACAGTGCACATTCTTTCGCCAGAAACTGACAACTGCCCTTCTTGAATCAGCGGAAGGGAGAGAATGACTGTAGAAAATATTTCATGATCAATCTCCACGAAAGAATGTTGCCGACCCCGGCAGGTATCGAGCCCGCTTCCTCCTGATCACCAGTCAGACGCGCATCCGACTGAGCTACCGAAGCCGGCGGGATTGAGATATCATTTAATCTCAATGAAGGCTTAATGTCCAACATAACTGGAAGCAACGTCTCCAAAATGCCCTAAATAACATTGAAGGGGACGTTAAACCTCAAATCAAACAAAACATATCTCTCCCACACCATAGGCCACCACTAAGCCTACCCGACATTACCTCCACCTCCATCCCGGCTTTTATTACACACCTAAATCGGAAATCTGACGCGAATAGTCGAGTTTATTTTTTTTTATTTTTTTTATTTTTTTTTGCAAAGGGAGCAGTCATTATTCATTAGGTTTATTTGCAGAGGAGAATTATCGATATCCATAATTCGATTTATGGATATCCATAAATCAGCCGAATAATGGATATCTATAATTCGAATTAAGGATATCAATAATTCGATTAATGGATATCCATATTTCGATCTAAATTAATGATATCCATAAATCGATTCATGGATATCAATAATTCGATTTCAATGATGATGGATATCCATAATTTGATTTATGGATATCCATAAATCAGCCGAATAATGGATATCCATAATTCGATTTATGGATATCAATAAATCGAATACTGGACATCCATTATTCGATTTATGTATATCATTAATTCACATCGACTTATGGATATCCATTATTCGATTTATGTATATCATTGGATCTAAGCCTGTCCAGGAACCGCTGTGCGAGGCGGACCGTCCATGCTAATAAATCCTATTGGTTTCATTGGGCGACAGGGCTTGAGATGTCATTTCATCTCAATGTCGGGTAAAAGTCCCACAAAATTGGAAGCAACGTCTCCAAAATGACCTTTACAGTGTTGACGGGGACGTTAAACCTCAAATCAAACAGAACATTAATTCACATCGACTTATGGATATCCATAATTCGAATTATGGATATCCATAATTCGAATTATGGATATCCATAAATAATTATGGATATCCATAAATACGGAATAAATAGTAAAACGGCGCCCCATAAACACGCCTCTCAATATGAAACTTTTCGCATGAAAATACTGAATTTTGCTTATTTCTTCTCTAAACATAGATTGAGGGCACTCGTTAGAATAGCCTCGACGAGGCGGTTCTAACGAATACCCACAATCTGTTTTTGCTGAAATTAGAAAAATAATATAAATGCCTGTAAACCCCAGTTTTACTATATAAAAGTGGGGTTTACGGGGGTCAATATTACATAGGCGTGTTTTCGTGATGGATGAGATGTTTGCAGAATGTGAACGGATGACGACGGATGTCGGAGCATAAGTATACTCCCTTTCCGAGCTTGCGGATAGAGTGAGCTAAAAACCTAATGGCCAATCTCATTTGTGACGGGCCTCCGTGGCCTAGTGGTTAAGAGCGCTGACTCTTGATCATTAGGTCTCTCACCGCTGTGGTTCGAGCCTCGCTCGGTTCACATGTGAGATGCCAAGTTCTGCAACGGAAGGTCAGGTGGTTTTTCTCCGGGTACTCAGGTTTTCGACCTTTACAGTGTTGACGGGGACGTTAAACCTCAAATCAAACAAACAAAACAAAGCAACGATAGTTTATTATCAATCAGCCATTTCAAACAAACAAAGTCTGACGAAGAATGCAACAGTTATTTTATTGTTTTACTGGGGTTTATTTCCAGTAAATATGTCCCTTACACTCTCGTTGAATCATCGACATCCGTACCCTGTAACGTCGACAACTGTACCCCGCAAACTTTCACTTCATCGACAGCCGTATCGATGAAAATATAAACAGTTCCACACATGCATATAAAGACATGTTGACACACAAATAAAAGGTTATCGCGTATGTTAATGATGCATCTGCATCATTTCGTCCTCGATATTCCATGACACTGAATAAGAGCCACGCATTTCCACGGAAGTATTTATTTTATATATTTTCCCGTTTAATTCCGCTCAGCGTCAAAACAGGCTATTAGTCAGACTTCCAAAACACTTGAAAGAACAGCAAACTATTTCACAAACGATTTGACACCACAAAAATGGACAGACATACTTGAAAAATAACACATCTACAGCGAACTTATCGACTACCCTCCTCTGTCGACAGCCGTACTGCTCGGTCGAAAACCGTATTTCTCGGTCGACAGCAGCTTTACACAGTACCGGCTCGGTCGACAACACAGTATAGAAAATGGTATTACCCCCGTGTTTACATAACAAGCATGTTTTGTTGCTTTTTCCATGTTCTGCCAAAGTTGCGGCATATACTATAACTTAGGGTAGAGTATAGTGGTTTGGATATCTATAAAATGAGCAGATCCATAACGAAAAAAAGGTTCATGACATTTTTTTTATTTTTGTCTTTCAAATACACACACGCAGCCAACTTAGTTGAGCAAGACGGGCGTGGCTATTTGTATAAAGCTATCGTCAAGATGATTTTTTTTCTCTACCTGTATGCATCAATAGATCGGATGAGATTGCCTGAGCCTTTGCTGTCTACCCATGCAATAGGTATCTTTGCTCATGAGATGGCTTAAATGTATATGATTTTCAACACCTTTAATTTCATACAAATCGAACGGTATTAATTTCGACAGACTTGCGTTTTTGTTGACGATATTTTTTTCCATCAGACACCTGCGTTCACTCCTTTGTTTTTAATATACCAGCAAGTTTAAAAAGTATGTCGGCGGTTTTATGCGCACACCTTACAATACCGCAAACTACGTATGTTTAGATTCGTTTACTGTGACAAAAGATACTTCTTCAATTATAAACTGTTTTACTTACTTTCTTGGTCCCTGAGACCTTACGTATCCCTGATTACGTCACCTGGTTCACTTAAGCATTTCTGGCGCAATGAGTCCGTAAAATAGTACCAATCAGACTTATCACTATTTTCTATCCTAATATGCGAAACACGCAAATTCAGACAGTCTATAATTACTGCAAAATGTTGTAGAGGGCTGATGCCCTCTACAGCCCTCTACAATGAAGACACAGCGTAATCAAATTGTCAGTAAATGACGTTACCGTCAACATTATTTTCGAACGTCATTTACGCTTAATGACGTAACTTCCCAGAAGGTCACTTTTCGCGTGACGGGTCACATATATCAAATACCTTGGACTTCTGGTTTCTGACAATAAGATTTGTAATCGTTTTCCCTATATAAGTCTATGTAAAACCAGTGGGCACAGGGGAGGGGCCATTTTTGGCCCCAGGGCTATAATTTGAACAATGTTGATAGACGTCCTCAAGACGAAGCTTCATATACAAATATCAAAGACCTGAGCCTTCTGGTTTTGGAGAAGAAGTTTTTTTTGTAAGATTTTTCACTTTTAGTCTATGCAAAATCAAAGAGCCCCTGAGCGGGGCATTTTTGACCCTAGGGCTATAATTTGAACAATCTTGATAGAGGTCCACTAGATGAAGCTTCATCTGAAAGGGGAATAACTCTGGAAATTTCTGGCGGAGTGTAAACTCAAAATAATATGCACTGTTCCACATCATGGTCTTACTATATGTAAAGTTTAAGCTTCATCATATGTAAAATGTAAAAGGAGTTATCCAGAAACGAAATATTTAGAAAAATTTGTGAAAGGGGTATACTTTGGCAGACTTTAACCTTAAAATAATATGCACTGTTCCATATCACGGTCTTACTGCATGTAAAGTTTCCAGATTATCGGATCAAAAATGCAGGAGTTATCCGGAAACAAAATGTTTACAGAATTTTTCAAAGGGGCATAACCCTATTGGTTTTTATTTAATCGCTCTCGAACACTCATTCCGGATGTTTTCACGCGCGCGAGAGAGAGGCAGTGACTATTACACCACTGCTACCCATTTACACCTGGTGGAGTTAGGCAGTGCCATTACGTGTCTTGCCCAAGGACACACCTCGATACCGGGTGCCTGATTCGAACGCACAACCTCTCGATCATGAGTCTAACGCGTTAACCACTGCGCTATCGAGGGTGACTCTATTATTATTTGGTGAGTCATCCGGAAACGAAATGTTTACCAAAAATTTCAAAGGGGCATAACTCTATTATTATTTGCTGGACCATACCCTCGAAACAATATGCGCTGCCCCACATCATGTCTAACTATGTATGAAGTTTCAGCTTGATCGGTTGCAAACTGTAGGAGGAGTTAACCGGAAACGAAAATTACCAAAAATTTCAAAGGGGCATAACTCTATTATTATTTGCTGGACCATACCCTCGAAACAATATGCGCTGCCCCACATCATGGTCTAACTATGTATGAAGTTTCAGCTTGATCGGTTGCAAACTGTAGGAGGAGTTAACCGGAAACGAAAATTACCAAAAATTTCAAAGGGGCATAACTCTATTATTATTTGCTGGACCATACCCTCGAAACAATATGCGCTGCCCCACATCATGGTCTAACTATGTATGAAGTTTCAGCTTGATCGGTTGCAAACTGTAGGAGGAGTTAACCGGAAACGACAATTACCAAAAAATTCAAAGGGGCATAACTCTATTATTATTTAGTGGACCATACCCTCGAAACAATACGCGCTGCCCCACATCATGGTCTAGCTATGTATGAAGTTTCAGCTTGATCGGATGTAAACTGTATGAGGAGTTATCCGGAAACGAAAAGTTTACAAAAAAATTCAAAGGGGCATAACTCTATTACTATTTGGTGGACCGTAACCTCGAAACAATATGCGCTGCCCCACATGATGGTCTAACTTTGTATGAAGTTTCAGCTTGATCGGATATAAACTGTAGGAGGAGTTATCCGGAAACGAAAAGTTTACAAAAAATTTCAAAGGGGCATAACTCTTTTAATATTTTGTGGACCGTAACCTCGAGACAATACGCGCTGCACAACATCATGGTCTAACTGTGTATGAAGTTTCAGTTTGATCGGAAGTAAACTGTAGGAGGAGTTATCCGGAAACGAAACGTTTACACACGGACGGACAGACGGATGGACGGACAGACGAACGGACGCCGGAGGGCATAACATAATACGACCGTTTTTCAAACGGGCGTATAAAAAAACTGAAATTTACCTTAAAAATCGAGTTTACAAATTTTCTACACCAGGTTAGCTAGTTTCGACAGATTAGGCCTCATAAGTGACCTTCAAATATAGAACAAATACAGAGATCATCCATAGTTTTTCATGCATAACATTTGATCCCCAAGGAAACTGTCTGAATATCTTCCGAGGGACCAGGCATATTTAACTGCAATGAAATAAACATGAAATGATCTTCATTATTGCATTTCCTGAGATAAATTGTGACGGAAACTCCCCACAACTCCATATCCATGTATCACCTCTTCAGATGCGACCGTAAAACTAACATGGCACGGTGGCTACTTCAAAACGTTAAAACGATAGCGTCTGTTCTGCAATGACGTCAACATAAAACATAAAAATGCTACGTTCATGGCGACGACGTTACATCGCTCTAACATAACGCAAACAAAGCAAAGTCCATTTTTTGATATCCAACGTTGAAAACTCATATTCAAGCAGCACGTTAATTTTATATTTTCAACATGAATTCGCCTTCTGGCCCAGAATAGCTTCAAACAGCTATGCTCATAGGAGTTTATGCAAGAATATATTCTTTATGTCAGATTTAAACTACCGACCAGACGCAAAATCCAAAGATCACAGGCAATTGCACCATCAGCACTCTCAGTGCTTTAATTATTATTCGCACTGCAGCATGTTTTAGATCTAGCCTTCAAGGCATAGGTAGAGTCTGTTCTACGCATAATTTTGACCGGAAGTTTGGCATACCCTAATCTCTCTCTCTCTCTCTCTCTCTCTCTCTCTCTCTCTCTCTCTCTCTCTCTCTCTCTCTCTCTCTCTCTCTCTCTCTCTCTCTCCATGCATATAAATCCTGTTGTTTTCATTGGGCAGCAGGGCTTGAGATGTCATTTCATCTAAGTCACACAAAAGTGGAAGCAACGTCTCGAACGTTACCTACACAGTATTGACGGGGATGTAGATCCTAAAACAAAAACACACACATACGCACCATGTTCGTTCGGACCCCGCCCATGGGGGTTAGGAGAAATTGACTGGGCTGCATGGTGCTTCCACGCAGAGCTGAAACGGACCGCACAGGAGTACTGGTAAACCGCTTAGGACGTCTAAGCCTGCCCAGGCAAAGCAATGCGAATCGGACCGTCCATGCTCATAAACCCAATTGGTTTTTATTGGGCCGCACGGCTTGCGATGTCATTTCTTTCTTCTTTTTTTTCTATATATATACTACCATACGCCCACGCGGACATTCTAGGCAGATGTATACTACATTCACTCAAGATTTTTAACGCTTATGCCCCACAAAGAAGGAATACGAAAACAACGTTCGCAGCCGTGGAGCTATAATTAAGCTCATAACTAGCTTGTCTACGTGTCAAGTGCAGTTTGTGGGTCAGTCAAATTGCTAAATCTTTCTGCAATTACTAGTAAATCATTTCACTCCTGACATTCTGAAGTAGACTCTTCCAATTTTAATTTCGGATACGTCAATTCTTGTAAATAGGGTAGTCATAATCATTAAGAGAACAAACATTGTTGATCCCCATGAGACGGCTCGTTATGAACTGTCTCGTCTGGCTCTAGTCCTGAATACATAAGCTTCCATGCATTACGCCAAGCTGCATTCCTGAAGACCCTACTGACCGATTACATTTAACCAACTCCTACTGAGTTGGTTGGCGGTTATTAGGGTCTTGTTATACAGGACTAGTCAGGATCTACTTCATAACTCATGAGCTTCCATGCATTACGATAAGCTGCATTCCTGTAATGCTGTATAACAAGACCATACAGACCGATTACCAACTCATATGGAGTTGGTAAACGGTCAGTAGGGTCTATGGTCCGATTGCCAACTCCTATGGAGTTGGTAAACGGTCAGTAGTGTCTATGGTCCGATTGCAAACTCCTATGGAGTTGGTAAAAGGTCAGTGGGGTCTTGTTACACAGGACTAGTCAGGATTTACAAAGTTTCTCTTGGAATCTGTACAGTATGAGACAAAATGCAAGGCTGAAAGCGCTAGCAGCGAAATAAATATCAAAATGGCCAAATTTTATTCCGTCATTCAACACATATAACATTACATTTTCAATACATAAACAATGTAGACCCAGATCCACATTTATTAGGTGGAAAATTCTACTGTCATTTATTATTATTATTTGTTATAATTTTATGGCACTTTCAAGATAATTTCACTTATTTCGAGCGGATCGTTTGTTTGAGGTGCGCAAATATTGGAGTACCCGGAGAAAATTTGGCGTCTCACATGTGAGGCTCGAGAAACCTAATGCGCAGTAGGCCACGGAGGCCCGTTACCAATGTAGTAAATCTCGAGGGGGATTTTATCCCTGATTTATACACGGTATATTACAAGTATCCCTTGGGGACAAAACTGTTATGGCAACCAAGTTGCAATTCTCAAAAAGATCACCACCATCTCTGGTTTTATACAATGTTCATACCCGCTCAGAGACCGAAAGGGAAAGTTCATTTTTGTTTGTTATTGTTGTTTTTATTTGCAATATGTTACAAGTTGCAATCACTGAAAACGTGTCTTATGTATTTACCAACAAACGACAAAAGGCACAGATCAGCCTACGGAAGCCGCACAGTCTGATCCGCCCCTGTGTAAGTGTTGTCTGGGTAGTGTAATAGGCTTCTATAAACTCAGCGATTGAAGACACTCTGAGACTTTTTAGAATCAGTAGACTAGTTTTAGTCTTATCTGGTCGCATCAAGAAGACAGGTTTTCTTGTTACTTGGCTCCTACAATTTTGTGTTGATAAAGATCTCGCAAGAAGAAAAGATGTTTCAGCTAAAACAATGGACTACGTAGAATATTTACTGTCCACCCCATTTAAGGCTGATCTGAGTTTTCTCTGGTCGTACAAGTCTAACTGCACATTTTGACATGCGTTGGCCCAAATTGATTTCAGGCTATAACCAACATACGCCTACCGTCACGTTTTTGTTACATGAATAGTGTAGACCCAGATCAGACGCCGCGTTCGGCGTCTGATCTGGGTCTACACTATTCATGTAACGAAACGTCTTGAGTCATGACTGTTCGCTAAATGTTCATACATTTTTGTAAGACTTACATGACACCCCATTGCTAGGATATATCAGGTAGAAGATCCTACCGCTATTTTTTTTTCTTGCTCTGGTTTTACGACCCTTTCAAGATAATTCCACTTATTTTGAGCGAATCATTTTCCAGAGGTCGGCGAAAGCCCGGAGAAATCAAGATAGCCCTGGATCGCTCACCTGATTTCAAGATGTCACATAGCTTTAGAAAGTCATGTGGATAACTGGCAGCCATTTTTCATTGGAACAGAACTGCTTTAGCTCTTTTGATAGAATGACATTTCAGCAACATTCCTATGAAGTTTGAATGAAATAGGCTCCGTGGTATATAGGAAGAGTTATTGTTTAAAGAATGTTCTATATTTAGCTCTGGAGGCCATCTTATACTTGAGATTCAATCAAATTTAGCTATTTTGGAAGGAAACCACCTTGGCAACATTCCTGTGAAGTTTGAATCAAACTGACCCAAGGGTTTAGTAGGAGTTTGTATTTAAAGCAAACAGCTGCTATGTTTCTATTTCTGGCTCTACTGGACATTTTTCTCATCGGAGCGGAACTGTTTCAGCTATGTTGGTAGGGGGTCATCTTAGCAACATTCCTATGAAGTTTGAATAAAATTGTTCAAGGGGTATAGGAGAAATTATCTTTTAAATATTTTTTTCTTCTATTTTTATATCTGACGGCCCTCTCGTTCATCGGAGCGGAACCATTTTAGCTACTTTTGGTAGGCAGCCACCTTGGAAATATTCCTTTGAAGTTTAAGCTTAATTTGCCCAAGGGCTTAGGTGTTAACATGCAGCACTTTAAGCAAATTGTTGATGGTCTTCTATTTTTAGCACTGGCAGCCATTTTCTCATTGGAGCAAAACAGTTTTAGCTACTTTGTAAGAGGGTCACCTAATCAACATTCTCATGACGTTTAAATGAAACTGGCACAGGGTTTTAGGTGGAGTAGTCGTTTAAAGATTTTTCTAATTTTAGCTATGGCGGCCATCTTGTTCATCGGCGTGGAATGATTTTAGCTCATTTGGTAGAACCGAAACATTATTCCTATGAACTTTGAATTAAAGTGGCCCAGGGGTACAGGAGGAGTAGTCATTTAAAGATTTTACTATTTTAAGCGATTTTTAGCTCTGGCAGCCATCTTGATCATCAGAGCAGAACTATTTTAGCTATTTTGCTAGAGAGCCATTTAGGCAATATTCCTTTGAAGTTTGGAACTGGCCCACAGGCTTAAGTTTCGGAAGTAAGGGTGAGGATTGTGGCCACGTAAAATCGATTTAAGCCCCCCAGTGAAATTCGATTCCGCTGACCGTTCCAAGGCGGTTCTTCTGTCGCGGTTTATTTTTGTTATGGTTTGTCTTTGGGTGTTTGTGTCGCTTATATTATTTTATTTTGAATAGCCTATCGGCCATTTTGTTGGAAAGTGACTGTCCTTTTGGCTTTCCGCTATTGATGTTTCCATTGGGGTCTGTTGTTTCATGTTTGTGTTTCTTTCCCTTTGGTGTCTCTGATGGGAGCTGTGGGTTAATTGTATCGATTGCTGATCATTGCCTCCACTTCTATAAGGTGGAGTTAGCATTTTAAGCAACTTGCGGACGTTGTTCTATATTTAGCTCTGGCGGCCATCAGAGCGATTCTAGCTATTTAGGTAGAGGACGGATCACATATGCAACATTCCTATAGGTATAGGAGGAGTAGTCAGTTTTCTATTTTAAGCTCTAGCAGCCAGTTTGTTCATCGGAGCAGAACGACTTTAGCTATTTTGGTAGACAACCATCTAGGCAACATTCCTATGATGTTTGAATGAAAATGCCCCATAGGTATAGGAGGAGTAGTCATTTAAAGATTTTCTTTTCTATTTTAAGCTCTGGCAGCCAGTTTGTTCATTGGAGCAGAACGACCTAAGCTATTTTGGTAGACAACCACTTAGGCAGTATTGCTATGAAGTTTAACTGAAATTGGCCCAAGGGTTTAGGAGGAGTTAACATTTTAAGCAAATTGTTGACATTTTTTATATGTTTAGCACTGGCAGCCAGATTGTTCATCGGAGCGGACCGGTTTTAACTATTTTGGTAGAGGTCGCCGCTTAAGCAATATTCGTTTGACGTTTGAATGAAATTGGCTTAGGTGTATTGGAGGAGTAGTCGTTTAAAGATTTTTCTATTTTTAGCTCTGGTGGTCATCTTGTTCATTGGAACGATATAATTTTAGGCATTGTTGCAGAAGGTCACATAAGCAACATTCCTATGAAGTTTGAATGAAATCGGCCCAGGGGTATTGGAGGAGTAGTCTTTTAAAGATTTTTTTCTATTTTTAGCTCTGGCAACCATCTTTTCATCGGTGCGGAATGATTTGAATTATTCTGGTAGAGGGTCACCTAAGCAACATTCCTATGAAGTTTGAATGAAATTGGCCAAAGGGTTTTGTAGAAGTAGTCGTTTAAAGATTTTTCTATTTTTAGCTCTGGGCGCCATCTTTTTTATTGGAGTGGAACGAATTTAGCTATTTTGGTAGAGGGTCACCTAGGCAGCATTCCTATGAAAATTGAATGAAATAGGCCCAGAGGTATGGGAAGAGTAGTCGTTTAAACTATTTTGGTAAAGAGCAACCTAGGCAACATTCCTCTGGTTTACATGAAATTGGCCCAAGGGTTTAGAAGGAGTAGTCTTTTAAAGCAAATTGTTGACGCGGGACGACACACGACGGACGACGGACATTAACTGATCACAATGGCTCACCATGTGCACTTCGTGCTCAGATGAGCTAATAAAAACATGATCTTCCTTTCCAGAACTTTGCATCGAATAAGTGGCTCGCGCCATAGCGGCGAGAGCCGGAATGATTACCGGTAAGAGTCTACTAGACGACGGAGGTTTTGTTTGTTTGTTTGTTTGATTTGAGGTTTAACGTCCCCGTCAACACTGTAAAGGTCATTTTGGAGGCGTTGCTTCCAATTGTGTGGGACTTTTACCCGTCATTGAGATGAAATGACATCTCAAGCCCTGCCGCCCAATGAAACCAATAGAGTTTATAAGCATGGACGGTCCGACTCCCACCGATTTGCCTTGGCAGGCTTAGGTCCTCTAAGCGGTTTACCAGTACTCGTGTGTGGGTCGGTATCAGCTCTGCGTGGAGCATGAGGCAGCCGATCAATTTCTCAAGTCCGCTACTTCTGTCATTATGATTTAATAGAGGATCATCCGCCCATCGGGGCTTGAAGAAATAGATGGGCTGCCTGATGCTTCCACGCAGAGCTGAAACTGACCCGTACACGAGTACTGGTAAACCGCTTAGAGGATCTAAGCCTGCCCAGGCAATGCGGTGCGAGTCGGCCCCGCCCGTCCATGCGTACAAACCCTATTGGTTTCATTGGGCGGCAGGGCTTGAGATGTCATTTCATCTCAAAGTCGGGTAAAATACCCACAAAATTGGAAACAACGTCTCCAAAATGACCTTTACAGTGTTGACGGGGACGTTAAACTTCAAATCAAACAAACAAAATGATTTATTAGAAACGTTTGTTTTAAATCTTAGTTTTGTGTCTGGTTTTATATACGAATATCAGCCTTGATATAAGGGTAGATTCGGGGCAAAACGTTTATGGCAACATATTTCTTATCAGCGTTCATTATTTACTGTAATTCCCAAATGGATCGCCTTCATCTCTGGTTTTGTACAAAGTTTATATGGGGCCGGTGCAGACTATCCACTAGACTAGAAACAGTCCATTCATTTAATCATTTCACTTATAAGAATAATCTTATTAATTTTAACCCAGCTCAAAAGCAATGACTTCCATCTCATAGCACCAAAAGTTTTTGAGATCAGAAAGTATTAGAGAAGAGAAATAAATGCATTGCTAATACAACGGAGAAGCTATTGGTTAAACTTTTGGAAACTATCCACGAGAACAGGTTTTGATATAATGAGCAGTGTAGTGAGAAAATATGTCTTATTCATTTCACTTAACAACGTCAAAGGCACACAAAAGCCCGCGCCTTTGTTGTTCGCTGTCTGGATAGTCTAATAAGCTTTTATAAAAAGGCTTCTCTGCTCAGAAACTAAAGATTCTGTGAGACATTTTAGAATCAGCCGACCAAATTCAGTCTTTCCTAGTGACATGCAGAGGACATGTTTTCTTAATTTAGTGTTACCAAGATTTATCGGCAATGTGATACAGATCTCGCAAGTACGGAACCCGGGAAGGAACATGCATTTTTTTTTAAATATGTTGTGCGAACAAGATGATATCTTGATCACACAACATATCTTTTTCGTTTGTACAACATAGATGTAGTGTGAACAACATAATACCTTATGCATCTGATTAAATTATGCAAACAAGATAATATGTTGTGCGCACATGATAAGCTGTTGTCCGCACAAGATATTAAGTTGTGCGCACAAGATAGTATGTTGTCTGCACAAGATCTAAGTTTTGCAAACACGATTATATGTTGTGCGAGCAAGACAATATCTTGTGCGCACAAGATATAATGTTGTGCTAACAAGATAATAAATTGTGCGCACACGATATTATGTTGTCTGTACAAGATCTATGTGTAAACAAGATAATATCTTGTAAAAACAAGATAATGTCTTAAGCAAACAAGATAATATCTTGGGCGCACAAGATAATAAATTGTGCGAACAAGATATTATCTTGTGTGCACAAGATAAAAACCTGTGTGCACAAGATATTATGTTGCTTGCACAAGAAAATGCGCACAAGATATTATCTTGTTCGTGCAACATATTGAAATAAATTGCATGTCCCTTTCAGGGTTCCGTACACTAGGGCCGAAGAGGGCGCAGAATATTTGCTGTCTACCCATTACCAGTAGCTGATAATATCCAGAAGGTCGCACAGCCTGAATACGTTTTCTTTCGACGCGGCTCAACACAGCTTTTTTGTTGTTTACCTGCATGGTGATAAAGCTTGGACAAAATAGGCTCAGCTAGAAAATTGGGCATTCAAGATCTTTTATTAGCCCCACGCTTTCAAACAAGAGGGTCTTGATGACCCTGGATCGCTCACCTGATCCTTATTGCACAACTGAAATAGTAGGGAGTTTGATCCCTTTGACATCGTGGGTCAGGTCCTAGGGCACCAGAAGATGAACAGGCTCAGTTTAACTATCAATGACTCATGGAGACAAGGAGTTGGTGTGCGGCTGGGTGGGAGGAGGGGTTGAGGGGATGACAAGAGGTTGTGTGTGAACAGGTTCAGTCTATCAATGAATCTTGGTGACAAGGGGTTGTGCAGGTGGGGGAGGGGCATATTATGATATTCTTAAAATAGCAATATGTGTTGGTGCCATATTTGTATTGCAACACAATAATGAGCTGGGAACCGGTTAAGTCTTCTTTTAACCTGCTTATTGGTAGGGTAAGTAGAGTGAAACTCATCAAGGGTTACCAGAAGACAACGATTGATTGGGGTTTAATGACATGTCAACCCTTGATGGTCGTTCTGTGTCGTCTCTCAGAGAAAGGGAGAATAGAGATAGAAGAGATAGTAGAGAAGATGAAAGTGAGGGACAGAGGAGAAAGAGGAAAATAAATCAGTAGTTCTGTAAATGCACTGAGGATGTAAATATATCCAGCGAGTTAAAAGACCTTTTCAGTTACAGCGTACAGTAAATCAAGACAGTCTAGGAAAAGTGTTTGTTTGTATTGGACTTTAACGGCCCTGTCAACACTATTTTTGGTCATTTTTGAGCCGGTCAGTATACCCATCCACACTATCCTGGGCAGGCTTCCAAAGGATAACCCTTTTATAGAACATGTTTAACGTCACTACAGCTGATGTTTGGGAATGTGTGGCGGCCGTAAAAAGTCTCCCTGCCTACATCATAGTGTAGTTTATATTTTTTGTCCTTTGGGATCATTTATTCTATTGTAGAATTTTGATAATATTTGAGGGTCACTGATGAGGCCTACTTGGCCGAAACTAGCTAGTCTGGCCCAGGAACATGAACAGTTCATATTTTCCACTTCTCTGGTGTATTCCTTGCTTCCAAAGGATAGCCCTTTTATAGAACATATTATACTTAAGCGGTTAGCCAGTTTAGTGCACATTCTTTCGCAGAAACTGACAATTGCCCTTCTTGAATCAGCGGGAGGGAGAGAATGACCGTAGAAATGATTTCATGATCAATCTCAACGAAAGAATGTTGCCGGCCCCGGCAGGTATCGAACCCGCGTCCTCCTAATCACCAGTCAGACGCGCATCCGACTCTGTTACCGGGGTTGGCTCTAGGAAAAGTGTATATTTGGGCACATGAACTCAGTGATGAATCATTTCAGCGTGTGCACCTACTAAATAAGAATATTTTCTTCTCTGTCTATTTTCAACGGACATCGTAAAGACTCAGATAAAAATGCGTCAAGGAAAAACATATATCTTTGGGCATTTGAGCTCAGTGAAGAGTCGTATCAGAGTGTGTAACTACTCAATAAGAATACGTTCTTCTCAGTTTGTTTGAAGGAGCGTGGGTTCAACGGTCAACTTTGCAACGTACAGGCAAGACTCAGATCAGACTGCGCGAATGCGCAGTCTGATCTGAGTCTTGGTTGTACGCACATATCGTAAGTCAGATCTTCTCTTGCCACAATTAATTTATTTGTGTGTGTTATTCTAGTACCTTCTCAAAATTCCTACACGCAATATAAAAGTTACACTCCCTCGTGTTACTGTCACGAAACATTATTTCAATTATTATGAAAGACAACGAAAATCAGTAAGAAGACTTACCAATTGATTCAGGCCATACGCCTTCGTCTATGATCCTACGTACTATCCCCTTGATTATTTCTGAGTACGATCGGCTGTTATTCTTTTTCATTTCGTATACACTATGTATAATGGACAGTACACTTGCTAGATGGTAATCGGCAGCAGCAGCATCCTCATCATCATATATACTAAATGGTTTAAGGTATGTACTGTCATGGAACTTTGGCAGCTGAAGCTTATTTGTATCGTAGGCCTTAATTAGAGACTGAAGTATGTCAATAACACAACTGGTATAGTTTCCACCTTCCTCTTTACAAGTCTCACAATGAGTAAGAAAGGCAACTTTGGCGTGATAACTCTTGGTAAACTTATCTGATCCACTCCAGTAAGCAAATTGACCATAAAGATACTTGATGATACTATAACACTTTCTATGTGTCTCTGAAAATGCGTCTCTTATCCTATTTAGTTCATACATACAATACGAAACCATCCATCTTTCGTCGTGTAAAAGACGCTCTTGTGAACACGACTTTGGAACTACCAACAGTTTTATCCCAGACTGATCTTTATCACTTTTATTAGAGATTTCAAACGCGGGTAAGAAATCAACTCTGACCACTAGTCGTTTAATTAGCTCTGTTTGTTGTAAAGTATCAACATTAGGAGCCAGAAGAGTACCAGTATGACTGGTCCAGTAGAGCACAAGAGAACAATGTTCACTATCTTTAACATCGTCAAGGTCATAAATAGCAGCCTTAGCAAACTGAAGAAAACCAGTGTTTCTGACAGCTGTACATTTATCACACGGACTCTTATTCTGCTGGTCGGGTTCTAAACTATCGTCTACGATACAGTTGCACTGGGAGTCTATTGTTCTGTAGACTGCATCCAGAAAACTATTCTCGAATCTCCAGTTGTCAATGTTCTGCCAATCTGAATTATAAAGTACCATGCAGCCTTTACAGCCTTCCTTTTCAAACCTTACAACATTATCACAGTTGTCAAGGACAGCCAGGTAATCAAATTCAATGAATTTCCTGTCTCTGCCTTGGGACTTTACACTCTTCCAGAGTGACGTTCCCTCCGCCATGCTGCCACATGGCTGAAAGTATGACACTTGGAAGTTTGGAATATCAATGCCCGAGCAGTAAATGTCAAGCCCCTGACTGGTGTAACGTCTCAAAAGCTCCTCCAGCGCACTTTTAATATCCCGGATTTCTGCACTGTCCGGAACCGCTGCATTGTTAACAATGTCGTCGTGCAAAGGGATCAGCGACGACATGTTTTGTGAAGTAATTACTGCAAATAACAAGAAGAAAAAAACTTATTGAAATGAAAACATCCGTGATACACGACTGCGAGCAGCCGAAAAGAATACATTATTTAGTAAGGTGTGCAGTTATGACCTAGATCAGAATGACCTAGATCAGACTGCGCTTTCGCGCAGTCTGATCTAGGTCATTACTGTTCAATGTATGTTAACTTTTTGTAAAAACCGCATCTCGAGAAACATTGTTTCATGTTTGTTTGATTTATTTGTTTAATGTCCCTCTCAACACTCTAAACGTTAAGGTCATTTTGGAGACTTTGCGTTGAGACTGTCATTTTGGAGACGTTGCGTCGAGACTTTTACCTGGTATTGAGATGAAGTGACATTTCAAGCTCTGCCACACAATGAAATCCACAGGTACCCCTGTGCGGTCGGGGAAGCACCATGAGGCCAATTCTATTTGTCCAAGGCCCGATGGGCGGGGCCACAGTATGGTTAAAATACCGGTATGGTGTTATTGTAAAATTCACATGCATATTATAACTTTATTTATTTATTTATTTATTTTTATTTATTTATTTATTTATTTATTTATTTATTTATTTATTTATTTTTTTGCTTTTGGTTTTACGACCCTTTCAAGATTTTTTTTCGAGCCGAGTGCTAATCAGAGTGAGAAGGAAACTAAAGTTCCCGGACAAGAACACCTAACCTTCCGATGCAGAATTTGGAGTCTCACATGTGATACTAGGGAGACTTGAACCACAGCGGTGAGAATGACTTAGTTTCCCAGGACTTAGTTCCTATGTTTCATATATGATGTTTTCTACAAGTGTTAGACCCGGCTTCCATGGCCAAGTGGTAATGGCCACTGACTCTTACACAATATGCCTCTCATCGCTTGGGTTCGATCCTCGCTCTGGTCTCACGCGCGACTAGTCTGCAACAGTCTTGGGTTATGACACGAATTTCTCTGGGAGTCAAAAACGCGTTCATAAACAGCAATGGTAAACGAGCCATCAGTGTTTGAGACATTGAAGTTTTCACTGTATAGAAACATTTGAGCTGCGGCTTCATAAATATACCCATCGGAAGTGATGGCAAATCCCCTGACCAAATGCCAATATGGCCTTTAGAAGATTGTTCACCAATAGAAAGTGCACCAGAATTTAACCAGCAATATATCACAAAAGTATTGCAGTTATGGCCATCACAAGATTATACTGTCAGGTGAGATAACTCCAGGGCATTCAGAATTGTGGTTCTTGCGCATAACTTAATGGGGCGCCGTTTTACTATTTAATCCGTATTAATAGATATCCATAAATCGAATTATGGATATCCATAATTCGATTTATAGATATCCATTATTCCTCTGATTTATGGATATCCATAATTCGATTTATGGATATCCATAATTCGATTTATGGATATCCATAATTCAGATTGATTTATGGATATCCATAATTCGATTTATGGATATTCATAAATCACCACCAAACGCTTTTGGTTTAATGATCTCTGCCTGAGACACGTGATTGTTTTCAAGATGCAATGTGTGCAGTTAAATATCGGAACCAGCCCTAAGATCTTCCGGCCAACGGATCCGGTCCCTCTGGAATCACCTCTACGAGGACTGCGCACCTAAGGACACTGAAAGTCGGACGTAAGACTATAATGATCCAAACAGGCAATCCGTGCATTCTTTTTGGAGAAAAATGCTTTGTTTGTTTTTATTTGAGTTTAACGGCCCAGTCAACACTATTTAGGTCATTTTTGAGCCGGTCAGTTTTCCTATCCACACTTTCCTGGGCAGACTTATACGTAAGCGGTTAACCAGTACAATGCACATTCTTTGCCAGAAACTGACAACTGCCCTTCTTGAATCAGCGGAAGGGAGAGAATGACCGTAGAAAAGATTTCATGATCAATCTCCACGAAAGAATGTTGCCGACCCCGGCAGGTATCGAACCCGCGTCCTCCCGATCACCAGTCAGACGCGCATCCGACTGAGCTACCGAGGCCGGCAGGAGAAAAAAATTGCACATGATTTTTATATAGTATTAACATATATCCATATAATACTCTACTTGAGGTGTATGGCGTACCAGGCAGATTCAAATATACCCCCTGGCCCCCGCCCATTGGGGCTTGGAGAAATAGATTTGGCTGCATGAGCTGAGAGTACTGGTAAACCGTTTAGAAGGTCTAAGCCTGTCCAAAACAAAGGGATGCGAGTCAAAGGGCGACAGGGATTGAGATGTCATTTCATCTCAATAAAGGCTTAATGCCCCACATAATTGGAATCAACGTCGCCAAAATGACCTAAATAGTATTGAAGGGGACGTTAAACCTCAAATCAAATCAAACAAAACATATCACTCCCACACCATAGGCCACAACTAAGCCTACCCTATATTACCTCCACCTCCATCCAGGCTTTTATTACACACCTAAATCGGAAACTGACGAGAATAGTCGAGTTTTTTTGTTTGTTTGTTTTTGTTTTGTTTTTGTTTTTTTTTGTAAAGGGAGCAGTCATTATTCATTAGGTTTATTTGCAGAGGAGAATTATGGATATCCATAATTCGATTTATGGATATCAATAAATCGAATAATGGATATCCATTATTCGATTTAAGGATATCATTGAGATCGATTTATGGATATCCATAATTCGAATTATGGATATCCATAATTCGAATTATGGATATCCATAAATAATTATGGATATCAATAAATACGGATTAAATAGTAAAACGGCGCCCCATATGACTTGCCTACTTAAGATTCTGTACGAAGTACCATCAATATGTCTCAAAGGGTATTGGAGATACGGTGATCACAAGCTAGTCATACTGTTATATTGACAGGGTAGATAACTCAAATACCTTAGCACCAACTGTTGTGGTTTTTGCACGTGACACCCCTTTCTGTACCTTGTATACAATTGCGCCAAGTTCCTTCAATATATCTCAAAGGGTGTTGGAGTTATGGCCATCACAAGGTTATATTGTCGGGGGAGATAACTAAAAAACCCAGAGCATCCAGAGTTGTAATTCTTGAGCATGACGAACCTGCTTAACCTCATGTACATCTGCATCAAGTACCACCAATATGTCTCTAAGGGTATTGGAGGTACTGTGATCACAATGTGGTCATACTGTTATATTTGAAGGGGAGATAACTCAAATACCATAGCACCCAGAGTTGTGGCTCTTAGGCATGAACCATCGTCTCAACCTTGTATACAATTGCGCCAAGAACCATTATTATATTTCAAATGGTATTGAAGTTATGACCAGCACAAGGTTATATTGTCAGGGGAGTTACTTCAAAAACCAGGACACGCTGAGTTGTGGTTCTTGCACATGACACACCTGCTTAACCTCATGTACAACTGTACCAAGTACCATCAATATATCTCAAAGAGTATTGGAGGTGTGGCCATCACAAGGCAGTGGTTCTATGTTATTGGAAGGGGGGTTAACTCCAAAACCATGGCACCCAGAGTTGTCGTTTTTGTGCATGACACACTGTCTCGGACTTGTGAACATCTGTGCCAGGTACCATCAATATATCTTAAAGGGTATTGGAGTTATGGCCATCACAAGGTAGTCACTCTATTTTATTGGAAGGGGAGATAACTAAAAAAACCATGGTAACCAGAGTTGTTGTTCTTGTGCATGACACAACGTCTCAGCCTTCTGAACAACTGTGCCAGGTACCATCAATATATCTCAAAGAGTATTGGAGTTATGGCCATCACAAAATTGTAATTATATTTTATCAAACGGGGAGATAACTCAAAAAGTATGACATCCAGAGTTCAGGTTCTTGCGCATGACACGCCGCCTCAGCCTTGTGAACAATTGTGCCAAAAACCGTCAATGAATCTGTAAGGGTAAAGGAGTTATGACCATCACACGGTTGCGTCTACGGACGGACGGACGGACGGACGCCAGGCTAATCGCTATATCCCCCGAAACTATTCGGTCGGGGGATAAAAACTGGTAAACGTGTCATCAGTGTTTGACACATTGAAGTTTAACTGTATAAAAACTTTTGAGTCGCGACTTCATAACACCTATGGTAAAAGAGCAATCAGTGTTGGAGCCACTGAAGTTAAACTGTTTAGAAATATTGGGGTCACGGTTTCATAACACCTATGGTAAACGAACCATCAGTGTTTGTACTATTGAAGTTTAACTGCAACGAAACGTTTGAGCCGCGACTTCATAACACCTATGGTAAACGAACCATCAGTGTTTGAGACATTGAAGTGTTCACTGTATAGAAAGATTTGAGTCGCGGCTTCATAACAACTATGGTAAACGAGTCATCAGTGTTTGAGACATTGAAGTTTACACGGTATAGAAACATTTGAGTCGCGACTTCATAACACCTATGGTAAACGAGCCATCAGTGTTTGAGACATTGAAGTTTAACTGTATAGAAATATTTGATTTGCGGCTTCATATTAACGAGGGTAAATGAGACCTCAGTGTTTGAGATATTGCAGTTAAACTGTATAGAAATATTTTAGTTGCGTCTTCATAGCAACGAGGGTAAACGAGTCACCAGTGTTTGAGATATTGAAGTTTAACTGTATAGAAATATTTTAGTTGCGGCTTCATAGCAACGAGGGTATACGAGTCATCAGTGTTTGAGATTTTGAAGTTTAACTGTATAGAAATATTTTAGTTGCGTCTTCATAGCAACGAGGGTAAACGAGTCACCAGTGTTTGAAATATTGAAGTTCAACTGTATAGAAATATTTTAGTTGCGTCTTCATAGCAACGAGGGTAAATGAGACCTAACTGTTTGAGACACTGAAGTTTAACTCTATAGAACCATTTGAGTCACGGTGTCATAACAACTATGGTAAACCAGCCATCAGTGTTTGAAACATTGAAGTTTAACTATATAGAAACATATGAGTCACGGAGTCATAACAACTATGGTAAACCAGCCATCAGTGTTTGAAACATTGAAATTTAACTATATAGATACATTTGTGTCGCGGTTTCATAACAACTATCCTAAACGTGTCACAGTGTTTGAGCTCTTGATATTAACTGCAGAGAAACATTTGAGAAACGGCTTCATTACAAGATTGGTAAATGATACATCAGTGTTTGAGACATTGAAGTTTAACTCACAGACTTATATCAGCCCCGGCTTCATTACAAGATTGGTAAATGATACATCAGTGTTTGTGACATTGAAGTTTAATTCACAGGCTTATATCAGCCCCGGCTTCATTACAAGATTGGTAAATGATACATCAGTGTTTGAGACATTGAAGTTTAATTCACAGGCTTATATCAGCCCCGGCTTCATTACAAGATTGGTAAATGATACATCAGTGTTTGAGACATTGAAGTTTAATTCACAGACTTATATCAGCCCCGGCTTCATTACAAAATTGGTAAATGAGACATCAGTGTTTAAACATTGAAGTTTAACTCTATTATCTATAGAACCATTTACGTCGCGGCTTTATATTAACGGTAAACGAGCCACCAGTGTTTGAGCCATGGAAGTTTAATTGTATAGAAATATTTGAGCGGAGTCTTCATAACAAATTTGTTAAACGCTTCATCAGTGCTTGAGCTATAGAAGTTAAAGTGTATAGAAACATTTGAGTCACGGCTTCATAACAACTGTGGTAAACGAACCATCAGTGTTTGAGGCATTGAAGTTTAACTATATAGAAATACTTGAGTTGCGGCTTCATTACATTTATGGTTAAAGAGCAATCAATGCTTGAGACATTGAAGTTTAACTAAATGGCAACATTCGAGTCGCGGCTTCATAACAATTATTGTAAACCAGTGTTTGAGCCATTGAAGTTATATTGTTTTGCGGCTTCATAACAAATATGGTAAACGAGCCACCATCATTTGAGCTATTGAAGTTTAAATGTATAGAAACATTTGAGTCACGGCTTCATAACAACTATGGTAAAAGAGTCATCAGATTTTAGCTCAACTCTGATTAGCGGTCCGCTCGAAATAAGTGAAATTATCTTGAAAGTGCAGTAAATCGACTAAATACACCGAGGATAACGGACATCCTTGTCCAAACGGGAACAAGAGGTTCCCAGAGGGCCCTGATTCGCTCACCTGAATGTCACTGTCTCTAGGTCATTCTAATTTTAGCTCTGGTGGCCAGCTTGTTCGTCAGAGCGGCACGAGCTTAGCTGTTTTGGTAGGGTGTAACCTAGGCAACATTACTTATGTGAAGTTTGAATCAAATTGACCCAAGGGTTTAGGCAGAGTTCAAATTTGAAGAAAATTTACAATGTTTTTCTATTTTAACTCTTGCGGCCATATTGTTCATCGGAGACAGATTATTTTAGCTATGAAGTTTGAATGGAATCGGCTCAAGGGTACAGGAGGAGTTGTCATTTGAGATTTTTTCTATTTTTAGCTCTGGCGGCCATCTTATTCATCAGTGCAGAATGGTTTTAGCTATTTCGGTAGGGAGTGACCTGAGCAATATTCCTGTGAAGTTTGAATCAATTTGGCCCATGGGTTTAGGAGAAGTTCGCGTTAGAAGCAAATTAACTTTTTCTATTATTAGATCTGGTGGCCATTTTGTTCATCCGAGCATGATAATTATAGCTTTTTTAGTATTTTAGTCATCTAAGCAATATTCTTATGAAGTTTGAATGAAATTGGCACATGGGTACAGGAGAAGTTGTCGTTCGAAGATTTTTTTTCTTCTATTTTTAGCTCTGGCGGCCATCTTGTTCATGAGAGCGGAACGATTTTAACTAAGTATTTTGGTAGGGAGTTGCCTTCCTAACATTCCTGTGAAGTTTGAATCAAATTGGCCCAAGGGTTAAGGAGGAGTTTGTGTTTGAAGCAAATTTACGATGTTTTTCTATTTTTAGCTATGGTGGCCATTTTGCTCATGAGAGCATAACCGTTTTAGCTATTTTGGTAGGGGGTCACCTAATCAACATTCCTATGAAGTTTTGAATGAAATTGGCCCAAGGGTACAAGAGGAGTTGTCGTTTGAAGATTTTTTCTATTTTTAGTCTTGCGGCCATCTTGTTTGTCAGACCTGAAATAGTTTAGCTTTTTTGGTAGGGAGTAACCTTAGCAACATTCCTGTGAAGATTGAAACAAATTCGCCCAAGGATTTAGGAGGAGCTTGAAGCACATTTGCGTTTTTTTTTTATTTTTAGCTCTGGCGGCCATTTTGTTCATCGGAGCAGAACGTTCTTTGCTATTTTGGTAGAGGATCACCTAAGCATCATTCCTTTGAGGTTTGAATGAAATTGGCCAAGGGGTTTGGAAGGAGTAGTCGTTTAAAGATTTTTCTATTTTTAACTCTGGCGGCCATCTTGGTTATTGGAGCAGAAAAAAAATTTAGCTAGTTTGGCAGAGGGTCACCTAAGCATTATTCCTATGAAGTTTGAATGACATTGGCCCATGGGTTTAGGAGGAATAGTCGTTTAAATATTTTTTTTTATTTTTAGGTTTGGCGGCCATCTTGTTTGTCAGAGCGGAACCATTTTATCTATTTTTGTATAGATCCACCTAGTCAACATTCCTGTGAAGTTTAAATGAAATTGGCTCAAGGGTTTAGGAGAAGTAGTCTTTTAAAGCAATTGTTGACGACGGACGACGCATGGCGGACGACGGACATTGACAGATCAATATAGATCACCATGAGCACTTCGTGCTCAGGTGAGCTAAAAAGCACTCACACCTAATCATTAGGACTCTCACCGCTGTGGTTCGCACCTTGTTCGGTTCAAGTTATGCAACGTTGCGAGCTGAGCACGGTCGGCTCGCAATAGGTGAATTTGTCCTGACATCATGAAAACACACCTATATAATTTTGACCCACTTGAACCCCTCTTTAATACAGCAAAACTGGGGTTTACAGGGGCAAACCTTATTTTTCTTCTTTCTGATCTAAAATAAATATTGTGGATACTCGTTAGAACCACCTCGTCGAGGCGGTTCTAACGAGCAAATGCAATCTATATTTTAGTTTATACTTATTTATTTTAGTTCGATTGCGATAGATGCTTCAAACTTATTTAACCGCTCTCGAACACTCATTCCGGATGTTTACACGCGCGCGAGAGAGAGGCAGTGACTATTACCCCACTGCTACCCTTTTACCGCCGGGTGGAGTGAGGCAGTGTCATTACGTGTCTTGCCCAAGGACACACCTCGATACCAGGTGCCCAATTCGAACGCACAACCTCTCGGTCATCAGTCGAAAGCCTTAACCACTGCGCTGTCGAGGCTGACATATTATATTATATTTTGAGTAGAAATAAGAGACTGAAATATTATAATTTTTCATCTTAAAATTTCATTTTTATTTCGGCGGTTAAGTTCACACTGTATTTGTATAGGCGTGTTTTGGTAATGACAAGCCGTAATCCACTAGAACGGACCACTAATTTTAATGGGTAAGAACGCTGACACTTAATTATTAGTCTCTCAACGCAGCATGCACCTGAAACACTTTCTCCAGTGTTAGCCCATCTCTAATTAACGACCAGCTTTTAATAAGAGAAACAAGAGGACCATGAGGTCCTGATCGCTCCCCTGAGCCTGCGTATTATTTGGTCCCTTTTTCCACATCTAAGTGTTTGTTTGTTTGTTTGTTTGATTTGAGGTTTAACGTCCCTGTCAACATTGTAAAGGTCATTTTGGAGACGTTGCTTCCAATTGTGTGGGACTTTTACCCGACATTGAAATGAAATGACCTCTCAAGCCCTGTCGCCCAATGAATCCAATAGGGTTTATTAGCATGGACGGTCCGCCTCGCACCGCGGTTTCTGGACAGGCTTAGATCCTCTAAGCGGTTTACCAGTACTAGTGTGCGGGCCGGATTCAGCTCTGCGTGGAAGCATCATGCAGCCCATATATTTCTTCAAGCCCCTATGGGCGGGGGCAACCACTTCTAAGTGACTAATAGATCTTTGGCACTGATAAATATCAAGGGCAGATGATGCAATAAGATGGAAGAGTGACTGTTCTTGTCCATAATATGCTTCCTCTCGTGTTTTATATACAGTTGACTCTCGTTATCTCGACCTCGCCTGTTTCGACCCTATCACTTATGTCGAACCGATTTCTAAGTCCCGAATATTTCCGCTATATATTTATTGTATTTCAACTTCGCATGTGTCGAATTACTTTTAAGTCGACACTTAGGCTTTCTCGCCCATCATTTTCAATATATTTTTCACTGTTTTTACTACTGTGTATCTCGAACCGAAATCCATGAGGTTAAGAAGGAAAAAAAAAAAAAACAACGATGCCGCCGGTCTTTCAGTTAAAGAAAATAATAATAGACCTTTACAAAACAGTTCATCAATACTCACAATGTTTTTAATTTTCCAAATTGTCCAGGTGCTTTAAAATTAGCACAAACAATACCTTTACCGCTATTACGAAAATCACGTGCATGTAATAAAGACTGACTCGCGGTGCCCAACCTTTGATCTTAACACCGTCTCGTTTCAATGATTTCCAAGATCTCCGTGATAAAAGGCGGCTCTGATTTGTATTACTGTACAATTAGGTATGACCGGTCGTTTTACGTACTCATCATTAGTGTCAAAATTGAGTATTGCCCCTTGTCCCGATGCACATACAAATAGTGTAGATCCTAAAAAGATGGCTCATGACAAGCTTTCGCGGCAGGACCTAAACTATAAAAATCAATAAGAGGGACTACCGTATGACGTATAGCACGTACTGGTCAGCATTGCATTCACAAGCGAGGAACCATCCCATTTAAGTACATATCCATTTTTAGCTTATGTGGATACCCGAATTTGCAGGAATTTAAAAGACAACAAACCACGTGAGAAATCTTTTATAATCGCATAAACGAATTTTAAAAACTCAATAGGCTGTGCATGTTAGTGCTATTATTCTAGAATAACCAAGAATACCAAGGCAAATAATGGGCTTCGACATGCATGTGACGTAACACTTTGGTTATCTCGTAATACGGATAACTCGAACTTTTTATCCGGTCCCGTGAGGTTCGAGATCTGTATCTGTAAAAAGTGCAAGATATTCGTTAAGGCAAAGGAGAAAAAAGGCAAAAAAACATTTTTCAAATCAATTTAGGGCTGATTCCTCAAGACGAAGGATGGTCAGAGTTGTGGTCCTTTGCTATAATATGCTTCCTTTCTGAGAAGTTCCATCCATATATTCCAATAGTAACGGAAAACACTTAATGGGAACTGTTAACGGCCAAAACGCTGCCAAATTTTAACGTATTTTGCCAATTAACAATCCCAAACAGGCGTCCTTAGGCTGCATGTAAAATTTAAATGAAATTGGTCCAGTGATTTTAGGGAAAATGTATCTTAAATGTCAATGGACCTGCAATACAAGTGACCTTAGTCCAAGGTCACAGAGTTCGTCCAAGGTCACAGAGGCCAAGGTCACATAATGACCTTGACCTTAAGTGTTCACAGACATTCATCTTTTACCTATTCTCATACCATAGACCATGATATTTTTCAAAAAATGTACTGATTTACCTATTTCCCATTGAAATTGGCCCAGTGATTTCAGAGAAAATGCATTTTGAAATATCAATGACCATGCAATGTAATTGACCATGAGCTTAACGTAAAATAGGTCATGGTCAGCCTAGTGTTGCTAGTACTCAGTCACCCAATGCTACATACCAAGTTTCAGAACAATCGGCCCAGTGGTTTTGGAGAAGATTGTTTTCGGTTTTTACCATATTCTGGCATGGCAGCAATCTTGGTCAAGTGACCTGGAACATTGGAATAAAGTTTATTCACTTAAGTCCTATGGTCCTAAGGCTGAACGTAAAATTTAAATAAAATTGGCCCAGTGGTGTTAGAGAAAATGTATTCTAATATGTCAATGGACCTGCAATACAAGTGACCTTGGGCCAAGGTCACCGAATGACCTTGACCTTAAGTATTCATAGACATTCATGTTTTACCCATTCCGATATCATAGGCCACAATATTTTTATAAAAATGCTTTGATTTACCTATTTCCCACTGCAGTGCCTAAGGAGCCAAAACTGACTTTGACGAAAAATAAGTCAAGATAAATCTAGGATCATCATTTTTGCAAACTTGGAAGTATTGGAAGTCTTCCAATGCTACGTACCAAGTTTCTGGAATAATTTGCCCAACAATTCTGGAGAGGAAGACTTTTTACGTTTTTCCCATATTTGGGAATGGCGACCATCTTGGTCATGTGACCTGGAACATTTGAATAAATTTTTGTTCCCTTTTGTTCAAAACACCAAAGGGAAAGACACCGAACATGAAGCGACCAGACCATAATTGAAACCTAAAAAAAAGGATGGCCATAATGACAGTTACTTTCCCACAAAATGGCCAAATGGCCATCCAAAATAAAAAGACACAAGTGATACACACAGTAAGTAGTAACAAACAACAACAAAATAAACCGCCACAGAAGAACCGCCTTAGAACGGTCAGTGGAAAGAATTCCACTGGGGGGGGGGGGGGCTTAAATCGATTAGAAAGCTGCAGTATAGAGGTCTTAAAATTGTTTTTAATGAATATGATATATCTAACTCAGAGCTTCTTAACCTAGTCAATCTCCCAACATTATATCTTGGAAGACTGAGGACAACTGCTTCAGAAACTTTTAAATTTATTAACAATATTGCCCCGATATATATTAGGGATTTAGTCATTTTAAAACAAACAAGTTATTCTTTTAGGTACGAGAACACACTGTAGGTACCTACACTAAGAACCACGACATACGGACAGCGTTCATTCAGGTTCGAGGCTGCAAGGGTGTGGAACAGCCTCCCAAATGAGATGAGAAAGGTGTCTGAGTATAAAGAGTTTGAGGGGCTGGTCCGCACCTGAACCGGTCCGAACTGTGGCTGCGCCATATGCCTTGGTTCATAGAGGTTAGTCCAGTTACTATTTAGTTGAATTAGTGTTCTGTTCTTTTTATTTTTAGTTGAAATGTTTTAATTTCTTATTTGAAATTATAATGCATGTTTTTACACTCACCTCCCCTTCCCAATTATTTTAAGTAATGTCAAGGTCAAAGATACTTCATGTGTTGTTTAAATTTGATATATTTCATGCCGGATATTACCTCCTCAGGCACGCGCCTTTGAACGCTTTCGTTTTTGAAACAAGGACCTGTGGGCAATATTGACAATAGGTCCTTGTTTATCAAATTCCCTTTTCGACTTTCTTTCGGGGTCAAAGAGTGTCTGAGAGAGGAACATGATACCTCGCTACCAAAGATACACAAGAGTAAAACGATTACTGAACAATGCAAGCAGACAAACTCTACCTATGTTGCAGTCAACGAAGTCAGGGACTTAAAGTTACGACCGATCGTAGCTGGGCCTTCATGCCTCACCCACAGGTTGAGTAATTTCTTAGACATTATCTTACGACCCTTTACAAACCATGTACAAAGTAACTTGCGAGACACAACAGACTTTCTCAATAACTTACCAAATAGAGTTCCAGCTGATACCATATTAGCTTCATTTGACATTGAATCACTTTACTCAAATATTCCGCATGAATTAGGTATACAAGCAGTACATTTCTGGTTAGAGAAATGCCCAGAAACATTAAAAGGTCCATTCTCCAAGGAATTTATATTGGACGGAATTGAGTTAATTCTGGAAAATAACACTTTCTCTTCCAATGATAGATACTATAAGCAAACAAAGGGGACGGCCATGGGCACCAAGTTCGCACGCGTATATGCGACACTAACGGTAGGGTATCTTGAACAAAAGCTGTACACAGAAATAGAAACAACATTTGGTTCGGAATTTGGAACATATTTCATTCAAAACTGGAAAATGTTTCTAGATGATTGCTTCGTGCTTTGGACAAAATCCGTCGAAGATTTAAAACAATTACACACTATTTTAAATAGCTTTCATACAGATCTAAATTTTATATTACAATACCAAGGGGGGAAACCTACGTCACGATGACGTCACAATTTTACACCAAGACGGTCGCCATCTTGAAAGGAACTCTCGCTTCGGTAAGTATTTCTGTGTTAAACATATATTTTACGCACAATCTTGATATAGCTATTATCGCAGAGTACGTGCAAAATTACAATGTTTTGTCAGCAAAAAGAAATTTAGGCAAGCTTTAAGTAGTATGGATGAACACGTCGGATTTAGTTAATTTCAGCGATCCATTCGTCAATACTCTGGATATGAAAATCATTCATATGAAGCAGCGCAGTGTTTTCATTAATCCTCAAGTAACGAGTACACGACTTTTTCAGAAGAAAATGCCATAGAAGTGTTTATTTGTATTAAAATTAAATTTTTTGAACTTTATAAGACGTTTTCAGTAAATGGTATCGTTAACACTCGATCTGAAAAGAGATACGTACACACTCTGAAAATCAGCATATAGTTGTTTCTCGTGACAACTTGAAAAGCAGGGTAAAAGGCGCCAAATTCTCTAAAGGTTACAAGTATCTTGGACAATAATGGTGGCCAGATGAACAGGCAGTTGTAATGTCCGCTCCCTTGTCATTTAAGAAGATATAAGCCCACTCTGGAGCATTGTCGTACTTGCGTTGAGGTATAAAACAACAGAATTAGGTTTACATTTATCTCTGAAAATAAAAAGAGTCATACAGGCTAACGAAGAATAGGCAGACATCTCTTGAGGTCCTCAATGGTCTCTTACATGAGCGGAAAAGTACTGTCGTGGCTGAGAACTAAACTTCTTGCAATGATCAGCTCGTTAAAAAAAGGCATTATCTTACTTTATTTAAGCCGGTCTCGGTTGCTCAGTTGGATGCGCGTCTGACTGGTGATCAGGAGGACGCGGCTTCGTTACCTGCCAGGGTCGGCAACATTCTTTCGCGGAGATTGATCATGGAATCTTTTCTATGGTCAGTCTCTCCCTTCCGCTGATTCAAGAAGGGCAGTTGTCATTTTCTGGCGATAGAATGTGCGCTGTACTGGTTAACGTATAAGCCTGCACAGAAAAAGTGTGGATAGGTAAACTGACCGGGATAAAAATGACCTAAATATTGTTGACTGGGCCCTTAAACTCCAATACAAACAAACAAACTTTTATGTCTTTTATGGTTGGAGTAAGTTAATTGTATCAATTCCTGATCTTTGTTTTACTTCTACTTTACTTTAATCAAAGTAGTAATAGAACAGGTGGGTCAGCTGTCTCTTGGGTGGGTTTGAAAAATACACGGTGACTTAGACTGTAAACATTTGTTTATTCCTTACATCCGTGTACAAAAAGCAAACAGTGTAGACCTTGGTCAGATGCCGCGCTATGTTGCGTCTTGTTAGGGCTTACACTGTTTGCTAAACCCAACACACGATTTTAGTCCAGATTCTATTGATAACCATATTATTGAATACGCCGTCCTCACAGCTATAAGAATAAGGCGGCTATTGTCTATAAATAACAGCTACCTTTAGTGATGGTCAGGTGGACTTAAGCACTATTTTTAAAAAAGCTCCATTGCTTAGTAACTTTTATCGACCAAAAAACAATATTGTACACTGTAGCACAGTTTTAATGAAAAGTGTTACACTTTTTATAACGTTAATTTGACATTTACCTCACTCGATGCAGTATTTGGCATAACAACCACAAAAAGTAGGCATTTTCTGTAGTTTCAACGTTATTCATTTTAATTAATGAGCCGGTGCAAGAAAAAAGCTACAATAAGGCAATTTATGTGCGACGATAGACTACCCAGATCAGCTTGCATACCCGGGCAGTCTGATCGGTGTATTCTTGAGTTTTAAAAACAGTAGTAATATTTGACACTTCCCACACCTGCTTGTTGTATAAACCGATCCTTATCGAGGCCCCAATGACATTTTTTTTTCTCGTTACGCTGTTCAGGATCTGCTGTTGGACTTGTGCGGTTGGTTAGGATTAAGAATCGTCCGCACAACGAGCAGGTGTGAGTAGTGTAATAGCTCACTATTGTTTCAAAAGCGAAATATTACACCAATCAGATGCATGGACTGGTCTAGGTATTCACTAGTCGCACATGTCATATTTTAGCACTTGTCTTGCACCCGCTGATATATTGACAAAAACAAAACAAATAACGTCTCAACTACAATGATAAAGGAAAAACGTCTACTATTTTCGCGCGATACGCAAAAAAACTACGAACGGCATAAACATGATGATGCCTGTTTGGTTGAAATTGAGGTTGAACGGCCCCGTCAATAGCACTTAGGTCATTTTCGAGACGTTACTTCCAATCTTTTCGGGACTTCTATCCAACATTAAGATGAAATGACATCTCAAGCAATGCCTTCAGTGAAACAAATAGGGATTCCTAACCAATGCATTTACTTCTATTTTATACACATGCACGGTCCAACTCGCACCACTTTTCCTGGGCAGGCTTGGGGTCTTTGGGTGTTTGTGTCGCTTGTATTATTTTATTTTGGATAGCCTTTTGGCCATTTTGTGAGAAAGTAACGGTCCTTTTGGCTTTCCGCTGTTGGTGTTTCCGTTGGGGTATGTTGTTTCATGTTTTTGTTTCTTTCCCTTTGGTGTCTCTGATGGGAGCTGTGGGTTAATTGTACTGATTCCTGATCATTGCCTCTACTTCTAATTTGAACCCTCTAAGTGATTACCAGTATTCGCTTATATCCCTTTTGTTTTGGACAGCCAACTGGCCATTTTGTTGGAAAGAAACTGTCCTTTGGCTTTCCGCTAGTGATGTTTAGAGTCTAGTTATTTCATGCTTGTGTTTCTTTCTTTTTGGTGTCTCTGATGGGAGCAGTGGGTTAATTGTATCGATTCCAAATCATTGCCTTCACTTCTATTTTTCATATGCAGTTGGGATGATAACTTACATAGTGTAAGAGGCAGTGTTTTTCTTGACATCCCATTTCATCTTTACTTTAAATCTTTCTCTCTATCATAGGTCTAAGTTAAATTTCATCAAAAATTTCCTAGGAACTATAAAATGTTGAAACTTCAATCTTTATCATAGTGTGGCTTTATTTTTATTTTCTTGTTGCCCTTGCTTCCAAAGGATTACATTTTTCTAGAAAGTAATATATTTCACCGTAGCTGGTGTTATGGGAATATTTGGCGTCCGTAAAATGTTTATCTGCTCTTCATCAAAGTGTGGATTTATTTTCCAGTCATTTGGGATCATTGATGCCACTGCAGGGGTTCGTAAATGTTTGAGGGTTAGTGATGCGGCCTAACTGGCCGAAACTAGCTAGTCTGGTCCATAAGAAATCGTGTACACTCCACAGTTATTAGTTCTGTCTTGTAGTCCTTGCTTCAAAGGGATTACCCTTTTCTAGAACATTTGTATGCAATGCAGTAATGATGGCTTATATTGTATAAAAGGCAATAAGCATCTTCAGCTTATTTGTTCATCTATTCTTTAAATCTTCTCCCAAAAATTAGGCCAATATTAATATTTTGTCAACGTTTTCACAAGAAACAAGAAAAGCTAGAAACCTAATTTCGCAGCATAGTCCTTGGGTGGGCCTCTACTTAGATTTTTCTAGCCTTTTCTAATGAAACGCATGTCTTCCATGGGGCAGAGCCCAACTGAACTAGGGTGAGTATAGTGGCTCAAGGGCTTCTTAATTTTACAGATATTTTAATTCTGAACCATTTGTTTTATCGTCATTTTTTTCGCAACTCGGCGCAACATTGTAAATTGTTCAAGTGCGACAATGTTCTAGACTGGGCAATGTCTTCTTAAGTGACAAGAGAGCGGAAATTGTGATCGGCTGTTCATCTGGCCACCACTATTGTCAAAGATACTTGTTACCCTGCTTTTCAGGTTGTCACGAGAAACAACTATATGTGGCCTAGTGGTTAAGAGCGCTGACTCTTGATCATTAGGTCTCTCACCGCTGTGGTTCGAGCCTCGCTCGGGTCATGTGTGATACGCCAAGTTCTACGCAAAAGGTCATGTGGTTTTTCTCCGGGTACTCCGGTTTTCGGCCACTTCTGATTAGCGATCGGCTCGATATGAGTGAAATAATCTTGAAAGGGCCGTAAAACCAAAAAAAAAAAAAAAAAAAAAAACAACTATATGCTGGTTTTCAGAGTGTGTACGTATCTCATTTCTGATCGAGTGTTAACGATACCATTTACTGAAAACGTCTTATAAAGTTCAAAAATTTTAATTTTAATACTAATAAACACTTCTATGGTATTTTCTTCTGAAAAAGTCGTGTACTCGTTATGAGAGGATTAATGAAAACACTGCGCTGCTTCATATGAATGATTTTCATATCCAGAGTGTTGACGAATGGATCGCTGAAATGAACTAAATCCAACGTGTTTATCCATACTACTGAAAGCCTGCACAAATTTCTTTTTGCAGACAAAACATTGTTATTTCGCCCGTACTCTGCGATAAAAGCTGTGTCAATATTGTGCTTAAATCATCTGTTTAACACAAAAACACTTACCGAAGCGAGAGGTACTTTCAAGATGGCGGCTGCCATTGTCTTTCTGTGTGACGTCATCGTGACGTAGGTTTCCCCCCTTGAATACAGTGGTGTGCAACAACCATTTTTAGATGTATTGGTAAAGAACCATGGTGGTAAAATAGAAACTGATATATTCTATAAAGAAACCGACAGCAAGCAATATCTTTCATTTAATTCTTGTCACCCACGACACACAAAGGTAAACATACCATACAATCTAGCACGCCACCTTAGAACAATCGTCTCTGAAGAACATGTGGTCCAAACACGAATGAAAAAACTAAAAACATTTCTGATTAAGCAGTAATATCCCATACAGATCATTGAACATGGCATAAACAGAGCCATGTCATTAGATAAAACCACTCTTCGGACAGTAAAAGAAAAGTCCGAAGAGAACATTATTCCATACGCGTCAACTCACAACAACCCAAAAGATCCCGAAATGTATAAAGTTATACTGAATCATGTCCCAATTTTAAAAGAGGATGATAAAATGCGAAATATTTTGAATAAATACAAATTAATTAAGAGCAAAAGGCAGCCTTACAGTCTTAATCGCTTACTTACAAAAGCAAAATTCACATCGAACAATACTCCAAAAGTTACAAAATGCAATAAACTTCAAAATCCACGAGAACATGTCCTGTGACGTAAAAAAATGTGATATACGTCATGAAATGCAGAGGCTGTGGAGAGGAATATATTGGCGAAACTGGTAACTTATTACGACAAAGAGTTACGATACATAATCAGCAAATTCGTGACCCAAAGACAAGAATGCTTAAGGTTTGTGAGCATGTAGCAAATTGTGCCCATTCTCTGAACCCGAAATATAAGATTTTCCCCTTTTATAAGATGTATTCTGAGAGTACAACTTTACGACGGGCAAAAGAAAAACTTTTCATCAATACTCTGAAGCCGAAGTTGAATAAACTTCATTGATAGGGACACGTGCCCTCAGGGTATTCACCGACCAGACTTTAGTGCAGTGCAACAATAGTGCAGTTTATACTTTACTTTTGGTCCTTTGAGATCAGCGTGAATATTCTGAGAAATCAGAAATAAATTAGTGGTTAAGACTCATATTCTAGACAGGCTTTTAATTATTTGGACCCCATTTTGATTTATATCAGTCTTTGAATCGACTGCCTATTCGAAATTCGCAAAATTGCAGTACGTTTCCTCTGGCTTTCTTTGCCGGATCATTACAGGGTCACTGATGAGGCTTTATTAGCCGCAACTACGTAGTATGACCCATTTTCTTTCTTATGAATGTTTTCATTGCTCTTAAAGGAACTCATTTTTGATTTTTATTTGTTATAATAACGTTTTTTATCATTGTTTATGAACGTAACGTTACTGACGCCGGAAGTAACGCCGGAAGTAACGTCGTTACGCATTGTTGCTATGTCAATAACTTAACGTCTTCTTGAAAATCTGTTAGAACAGTGAAACCGGTAGAAGCGTAAAAATATACAAAATTGTGTGGCGATATCGGACTTTGTTGATATTCTCTCTCTCTCTCTCCTCTCTCTCTCTCTCTCTCTCTCTCTCTCTCTCTCTCTCTCTCTCTCTCTCTCTCTCTATATATATATATATATATATATATATATATATATATATATATATATATTCAACGCAAAGTAAGAATCGGTACGATTCTAGAATTGTCCTGCGCAAAGTAGGAATTCCTACTTTGTTGCGCAATTCTAGAATTGTACCGGTACAATTCTAGAATTGCGCAAGAGATTCGAATGTTATATGAAACAGGTAAATCTTTCTGCGTAAAGTTGGAATCTTTTGGACAAAGTGAGAACCGAATGTTTCATTCGTATGGACAAAGTTTGGGACAAAGTGAGAATCGAATTTTCATCTGTGGGAATAGCATTTATCATCTGTTTAGTCTGGGTAACATTAATTTGATGGTTTTGTGAGTAGAAAATTATTTGCGATTGTAGGAGCTGAATGTTTTGTATCTCGGGGTACTTATCATTTTTACACAGTGTACAGTAATGTGCCTAAAATGTGGGAAACCTTGATCTTTTCCTTTCCTTTTCCAGACATTGATGTATCGCGCATAAAGGTCATAGTGCAGGCTGTATGATTAACACTGTACAGCCTGATCAGAATGCATGCTCATCTGAGTGTACACTGTTTGCTCACGTACTTGGTTGTCCAAGTTTTTAGAATCATTACGATTTATAAGATGATGTGTTTGTATTTTGTGGTTCCTTTCTGAGTCTGAGGTCATCCACAAGAACAGCGGAGACTTGCTAATATAATGTACCTTTTAATTGCATATGTGCTTTCATATGTTCGTTCATCATGTGCTCATAGTTTTGTTTTATCACCATACTAAAAGTAAATGGAGCATGTCTGTTTTTTTTTTATACAAACCATTGCCGCAACAACTACTTTCAACTTGACTGAAGTGTGTTTGCTTTACCGATATCTTGCTGTCGTAAGTAAAACAAAAAACCATTTTACTGATGAAGTTGGAAAATTTCATCAGCAACTGCAACAGCAGTAAAAAATAAAAAAATAATAATGATAACGGCAAAAATAAAATGTATTTCAAAATAAATTCAAGTGTATCCAGCCATCAAGAAATCATTACCAACACTGGACTAATGAGATCAGCGGCGTCACGCATAAAAGGTACGTAGCGTATATCCGTAAATTGATCACATAAATGCACATGCGCAAAGTATCACTGATTCCAGATATTTGATTTGTTGTCTGAACCTTCCTCTAGTCCCATATATTCTTCATGCATACGGCGAAGGCTCTAAGGACCTTTTATGCGTGATGCCGCTCATATTCTTTTAAGAAAATTAAAATGGAATGTCCATAAGATAGAAGCGAAGTTTGGACTAGATTTATAGAGTGATTTTTACCACCAGGGATCAGTTTCCATATAAATCTGATAAATCCCGTAATCATATTTTACTATTCTCACTTTGTCCCGATTCCCACTTTGCGCAAAGACAATTCCGGAATTGTATTGCGCTAGGTAGGAATTCTCACTTTGCGCAACAAAGTGAGAATTCTTACTTTGCGCAGGACAATTCTAAAATTGTACCGATTCTTCCTTTGCGCAGAACATATATATATATATATATTTTTTTTTTTTTTTTTTTTTTTTTTTTTAATTACTATTATTATCATATTTTTTCTATTATTATTATTATCTTATTTATTTCCTTATTTACTTTTTCAATATATTTAATATATTGATTTAATTATTTTTAACATATGTACTTAGATCCTATGTATTTACCTCTTTCTTCTCTTTTAGCTGTTTTACATTTGTTGCTTTAAACTTGTTGAATTTGACCTTTTCTCTATTTATATGTTTTGTCGGAAAATAGCTCTTGCAGCTAATGTTACTTGGTGTATATAACCGACACTAAATAAAGTTTCTTGTATCTTGTATCCTTTGAAAGGTAAAGAAGATATGGACGGGACACAAAATTCAAAGTTTCACACTCGTGGCCTTCCAATGTGACATTGACCTGGTGTCAACATGATTCATTTATGGGCTTTGCACATGAGCTCACTGAGGGGGATAACTGACCAAAGTTTAATGAAAATCCTTTGAGGGGTAAAGGAGATATGGTCCGGACAAAAACAGTCAAAGTTTCAAACTCGTGACCCTCAAATGTGATCTTTACATTGAGTCGGCATGGTTCATTTATGGGTTTTGCACATCAGCTCACTGAGGGGGGTAATTGACCAACGTTTAATGAAAATCCTTTTGAGAGGAAAAGGAGATATTGAACGGACAAAAAATTCAAAGTTTTAAACTCGAGACCTTTAAATAAACGTGACCTTGACCTTGAGTCGGCATGGTTCATTTATGGGTTCTGCACATCAGCTCACTGAGGGGGGATATTTGACCAAAGTTTAATGAAAATCCTTTGAAGGGTAAAGGAGATATTGAACGGACACAAAAATCAAACTTTTAAATTCTTGACCTTAAAATATGACCTTGACCTTGAGTCGGCATGGTTCATTTATGGATTCTGCACATTAGCTCAATGAGAAGAATATTTGAACAAAGTTTAATGAAAATCCTTCCATGAGTATAGGAGATATTGAACGGACACAAAATTCCAAGTTTCAAACTCGTGACCTTCAACCGTGACCTTGAATCGGCATTGTTCATTTATTGGTTCTGCACACCAGCTCACTGAGACGAATAATTGGCCAAAGTTTAATGAAAATCTATCAAAGGGTTCAGGAGATATGGAGCGGTATTATAAAAGTACCTACAATCTATATTTTAGAACGGAAACTAGACAAAAGTGCCCGGTGGGGCACGTATACCCCCGGCCAGTGCCATCACCTCAGCTGAAAATAGCAATGTCGAAAGCTTCTTTGCATATACAGGCCATATTCCATAGAATGGCCAGTTTCAAGATTCAAAGGGCAATAACTCTGAAAGTAGGAAAGCAAGAGTTATGGTTCATGTGTTCTGCACGTCGTCTCATGGTGTTTAACATTCGTGTGGAGTTTCATGAAAATATGTCAAGCCGTTTAAAAGTAATGGAGAAGGCACGAAGATGTTAGCAGACACATAATTTATAATCTTCAAAGGGAAATAATTTGTAATGTATGCAAACAAGAGTTAAGATTCTTGTGTTCTGCCCATCCTATTATTTTGCTTTACATTTGTTTGAAGTTTCATGAAATTATCTGAAACGGTTTTAGAGTTACAGAGCGGACACAGGTGTATGGTAAAACTCGTAATATTCAAAGGGCAATAACTCTAAAAGTAGGAAGCAAGAGTTACGGTTCATGTGTTCTGCACGTCGTCTCATGGTGTTTAACATTTATGTGAAGTTTCATGAAAATATGTCAAGCAGTTTAAAAGTTATGGAGCGGACACGAAAATGCAAACTATAACATTTAAAGGGCAATGACTCTGAAAGTAGGAAAGCAAGAGTTACGGTTCATGTGTTCTGCACGTCGTCTCATGGTGTTTAACATTGATGTGAAGTTTCATGAAAATATATCAAGCGGTTGAAAAATTATGGAGCGGACTCGAAAACGCAAGTTAAAACATACAAAGGGCAATAACTCTGAAACTATAAAAGCAAGAGTAACGGTTCATGTGTTCTGCACGTCGTCTCATGGTGTTTAACATTTATGCGAAGTTTCATGAAAATATATCAAGCGGTTGAAAAGTTATAGAGCGGACACGAAAATGCAAGTTAAAACATACACAGGGCAATAACTCTGAAAGTAGAAAAGCAAGAGTTACGGTTCATGTGTTCTGCACATCGTCTCATGGTGTTTAACATTTATGTGCAGTTTCGTGAAAATATATCAAGCGGTTGAAAAGTTATGGAGCGGACACGAAAATGCAAGTTAAAACATCCAAAGGGCAATAACTCTGAAAGTAGAAAAGCAAGAGTTACGGTTCATGTGTTCTGCACGTCGTCTCATAGTGTTTAACATTTATGAGAAGTTTTATGAAAATATATCAAGCGGTTGAAAAGTTATGGAGCGGACACGAAAATGCAAGTTAAACATGCAAAGGGCAATAACTCTGAAAGTAGAAAAGCAAGAGTTACGGTTCATGTGTTCTGCACATCGTCTCATGGTGTTTAACATTTATGTGAAGTTTCGTGAACATGTATCAAGCGGTTGAAAAGTTATGGAGCGGCACGAAAATGCAAGTTAAAACATACAGAGGGCAATAACTCTGAAAGTAGAAAAGCAAGAGTTACGGTTCATGTGTTCTGCACGTCGTCTCATGGTGATTAACATTTATGTAAAGTGTCATGAAAATATGTCAAGCGGTTCAAAAGTTATGGAGCGGACACGAAAATGTTAACACACACACACACACACACACACACACACACACACACACACACACACACACACACACACAACCACACAGAAAAAACGAAAACTATATACGCCCATGGCATACTGCGTATTCCGAGTGTATAATAAGGGGGTAAAATTATATAGGCGTGTTTCCATGATGTATAAGGAATCAATTATCATTTTGGTGGCTTTCTCCGGCGAATAACATACAAACGTGGCTTCATGCAGTTTGTGAGTATTCGACTTCATGCTAAGTTTGTGAGTGATTCGCATGAGTTTACACATAGATTAAATCCACAAAACTGAAATTGATTCCTATAATGAGCATCAAAGTCTCTGGTAAGACTGCGCTTATGCAATATGAAAACATGCCTATACAAATACATTGCACATTTTCCACTGAAAACAAAAAAAACAAGAGGGCCATGATGGCCCTGGATCGCTCACCTGATCCATAGTGTAACAAGTGGGCCCCCAGGAAGGGCTATTATTGGCCCCAGGCCTTTAATATGTATAATGTTGAGGGAGGTCTTAAAGGTGAAGCTTCATACCAAACATCAACAAAGGCTATAATTTGAACAATCTTGGCAAAGGTCCACTAGATGAAGCTACACACCAATATCAAAGACCTGGGCCTTGCGGTGTCAGAGAAGATTTTTATAAAGATATTCCCTACATAAGCCTATGCACCAGGGCTATATAAGTCTATGCGAAACCAAAGGGCCCCGGGGTGGGGGGCATTTTTCGCCCAAGGGCTATAATTTGAACAATCTTGGTAGAGGTCCACTAGATGACGCTTCATACCAAATATCAAGGACCTGGGCCTTCTGGTTTGAGTCGAGAAGATTTGTAAAGGTTTTCCCTATAAAATCCTATGTAAAACCAGTGGGCCCTGGCGCGGGGGCGTTTTTGGCCCCAGGGCTATAATTTGAACAATCTTGGTAGCGGTCCCTTTGACGAAGCTACTCACCAACTATCAAAGACCTGGGCGTTCTGGTTTCAGACAAGAAGATTTTTAAACGTTTTCCCAATATAAGCCTATGTAAAACCAGTGGGCCCCGGGGCGGGGCCTGTTTTGGTCCCAGGGCAATAATTTGAACAATCTTGGTAGAGGTTCACTAGATGGAGCTTCATACCAAATATCAAAGATCTGGGCCTTATGGTTTAAGACAAGAAGATTTTTAAAGGTTTTCCATATGTAAGCCTATGTAGTAAAACCAGTGGGCCCCGGGACGGGGCTCTTTTTGGCACCAGGGCTATAATTTGAACAATCTTGGTAGCGGTCCACTAGACGAAGCTACATACCAAATTTCAAAGACCTGGGCCTTCTTGTTTCAGACAAGAAGATTTTGAAATGTTTTCCCTATATAAGCCTATGTAAAACCAATGGGCCCTGGAGCGGGGCCGTTTTTGGCCTAGGGCTATTAATCCATCAACTGGTTAAGCAGGAGAAGCTCTGGTGGCCATTTTGTTCACCTGAGCGGGTCAGTATGAGCAATTTTGGTAGAGGGTCACCAAACGAACATTCCTGTGAAATAATTTCAAAATCCATCCACTTGTTAAGGAGAAGAAGTCGTTTGAAGGTTTTTTTTTTATTTTTAGCTCTTGTGGCCATATTGTTCACCTGAGCGAAACGGTATTAGCAATTTTGGTAGAGGTTCACCAAAGGAACATTCCTGTGAAATAATTTCAAAATCCATCCACTGGTTAAGGAGAACTCGTTTTATGATTTTTCTATTTTTAGCTCTGGTGGCCATTTTGTTCACCCGAGCAGAACGGTTTGAGCAATTTTGGTAGAGGGTCACCCAAGGAACATTCCAGTGAAATAATTTCAATTTCAATCCACTGGTTACGGAGAAAAAGTCTTTTAAAGGTTATTCTATTTTTAGCTCTGGTGGCCATCTTGTTCACCCGAGCGGAACGGTTTGAGCAATTTTGGTAGAGGGTCACCCAAGGAATATTCCTGTGAAGTAATTTCAAAATCCATCCACTAGTTAAGGAGAAGAAGTCGTTTAAAGGTTTTTTTTCTATTTTGAGCTCTGGCGGCCATCTTGTTCAGCCAAGCGGAACGATTTGAGCCATTTTGGTAGAGGGTCACCAAAGGAACATTCCTGTGCAGTAATTTCGAAATCCATCCACTGGTTAAGAAGAAGAAGTCCTTTAAAGGTTTTTTCTATTTTTAGCTCTGGCGGCCATTTTGTTCACCCGAGCGGAACGGTTTGAGCAATTTTAATAGAGGGGCACCCAAGGAACATTCTTGTGCAATAATTCCAAAATCCTTCCACTGGCTCTGGCGGCAATCTTGTTCATCCGAGCGGAACCGTTTGAGCAATTTTGGTAGAGGGGCACCCAAGGAACATTCCTGTGCAATAATTTCAAAATCCATCCACTGGTTAAGGAGAAGAAGCCGTTTAAAGGTTTTTCTATTTTTAGCTCTGGTGGCCATTTTGTTCAATCGAGCGGAACGATTTGAGCAATTTTAGTAGAAGGTCATCCAAGGAACATTCCTGTGAAATAATTTTAAAATCCATCCACTGGTTAAGCAGGAGAAGTCGATTAAATATTTTTCTATTGTTAGCTCTGGCGGCCATTTTGTTCACCCGAGCGGAACAGTTTGAGCAATTTTGGTAGAGGATCACCAAAGGAGCATTCCTGTGAAATTAGATCAAAATCTGTCCAGCAGCTTTGGAGAAGAAGTTGTTTAAACCAAAAGTTGACGACGGACGCACGGACGACGGACGACGGACAAAGACCGATCCCAAAAGCTCACCTTGAGCACTTCGTGCTCAGGTGAGCTAAAAATTAAGATCAAAATGAAAAATTGTGATATTTTTACTTATTTCTGCTCAAAACATAGATTGTGGATACTCGTTAGAACCGCCTCATCGAAACATAAGGTTTACCCATGTAAACCCCAGTTTTACTATATAAAAGTGGGGTTCAAGTGTGTCAGAATTATAAAGGCGTGTTTTCGTGATGGTGCAGTCTTATCTGAGCCTTTGTTGGATATCTATGCAATAACTTTTGTATTTCTGCTTCTTTGGACATGGCCCAGTCAACACTATTTAGGTCATATTGATCAGTTTGTTTATTTGGAGTTTAATAGCCCAGTGAATAGGTCATACTGAGCTATAACTGTCTTTCGTGAATCAGAGAAAGGGGATATTAATGTGATGTCATGGTATGATTGGCTGCTGCTATAACAACAGATCATATGACTTTTTTCTTCCTTTATTATCCAACACCAACAATAGACAACACTTCAATCGCATCTATTAATTAGAAGACAGCGTTTTCAAAGTGAATTTATCCTTATTTACCGAAAAAAAAATGTTTGTGAAACACTGATGCCTCGGACAGCGCCATTCACAAGTTATGACCAATGTTGCCAATGTTAATTTTTGAAAAAAAGTAGGTCAAGGTCACAAGATCAAAAATTATGGTACCACGGTAATGGTCATGTAATAAGGTATACTCGTGTGAAATATGAAAGCTCTATCTATTATCATTCAAAATTTATGCCCAATGTTAAGGTTTTTGTAGACAGACAAATAGATAAATGGACAAACAGACAGAAAGACCAAAACTATATGCCCCCCCCCCCCCCCCCCGAATGTCTCACATTCCGGGAGCATAATAAGGCTTAAAATTGCATTTCAATCATCTGCTAGAAAGCAGATCGACATGAAATATGAAGCGTTATTAAAATAACAAGAGTTGTCAGATAACAACATAGCTCGCTTTTGGCAGCCTAAATTGGATGAGGGCAAGTTATCAAAAATGACATTTTTCTTCTATAGAGCAAAAGAAAACTTGAACCAAGATCTTCAACATAAAATTTCGAAGTCCATGACCTTGACCTCAAGGTCACTGAGGGGATGGGTCTGGTACTATGCGAAACTTTAGACCAATGTGTAGCATGAGTCCAAGAAGTAACTAAATCCATCAAGTGGTTTTAGAGATATAGAGCAATAGAAAACTTTAACCAAAAACGTCAACATAAAATTTCTAAGTCTGTGACCTTGACCTCAAGGTCATTGAGGGGTTGGGCTGGTACTGTGCGAAACTTTAGACCAATATGTAACATCAGTCCAAGAAGTAACTAAATCCATCAAGCGGTTGTAACTGTCACTGACGTACACAGATACGTATACGGTCACGCCGACACCAGAGTGACTGCTATAGCTCTTCTGTACTATCGTACAGGCGAGCTAAAAACAATATATTGTCATCTGTTTTAAAATGTCTAAGTATGTGACCTTGACCTCAAAAACTTTAACTGAGTGACGTACACAGATACGTAAACGGTCAAGCCGACACCAGTGTGACTGCTATAGCTCTTCTGTACTATCGTACAGGCGAGCTAAAAACAATATATTGTCATCTGTTCTAGGATTTTCTGTAGCACTTGGAGGGTTAAGAACAGCCAGTACAAGTAGAATAGCAGAAATCTTGTCACAAAACCCAAAAGTTTTAACTAACAGCATCATTATCCAGATAATCCATAAAGGGAATAAATGACCTTAAAATCGAATTTCTAAAACAAATCAATGGCACATAACACTTCCACCAATTCTCTGTTCAATGTCCTCTGACCTTTAAGCCCATGCCAACCTATTTACCAAAGTAAAGATTCTGAAAATTGGGACACCTTAAGGATTTGCTGTAATTCTCTTAAGGTGCAAACGGAAACTAAGGCAATCAGTGTGGAACCTGATCAGACTGCTCCCTCAGTCTGATCTGGGTCTGCACTGTTTGTTTGGGCCTCGAGTTTTATGCCCCACCAACAACTAAGGTTATATGGAGACATGACCTGGGTTTAAAGAGTCCTCTAAAAGTCTGGAAAAGTTCAGAACCAAACTCATGACCCCCAATTTACATGGCGAGTAGCTTAACCACTACCCCAAGGAAACTTCTGACACAAGAAGTGCCTTTTTGACGGCCTTTTCAAGATGTTTTCACCGATTTCGAGCCGGTCATTAATCAGAGGTGGGCGAAGTGCAGAGTACCCAGAGCAAAATAACCCCGACCTTCAATTCAGAACTCGGCAACTCAATGTGACCAAAGCCCTTCTCAAACCCACAACAAAGACAGACCTAATGATTAACCATTATCCTTCTTGGGCCAGTTGTTCAAAACTTAACATGATCATTTAATATGGCAAATGTACTAATGTTTTTGCTGAAAAAATGTGAGTAGCTTTTGCATATGCAAAAGCCACTTACATTTGTTTAGCAAAAATACCCAAATTTTGGATATTGTACTTGCTAGAAAAGTTAACAATATGGCCACTAACAAGCTCATTAAGCTAACGATCCTTTGAACAACTGGGCCCTGAACATGACAACACCTACCTTTGCAAACAGTACAAATCTAGATCGGATAAGATGCTTGATCAGGATCTACACTGCATCACGCAAACATGTTTATATAATTCTGACCCCTTTGAACCCCACTTTTATATAGTAAAACTGGGGTTAACAGAGAAAACCCTTATTTTTCTTAGTTCTGCTCTAAAACATAGATTATGGGTACTTGTTAGAACCGCCTCGAGCTAAAATAAGAAAAATATCACTGTTTTTCATCTTAAAATTTTCGTTTTTCATTACAAGAACACGCCTATACAAAAACCTTTATCGCCAAAAAAATGAAAAATTTAAGATGAAAAATTGTGATATTTTTTTTTATTTCTGACCAACATATAGATCGTGGGTACTTGTTAGAACCGCCTCATCAATGTGGTTCTAACGACTATCAATAATCTATATTTTAGAGCAGAAATTAGAATAAGACCTGTCGCCAGACAGGATAGTTCACCGGAAGTCGCGCTTTGACTCAGTTGGGCAAAGGCAAATTTTCAGACTCATAACAGAAACAAAGTCACAAAGAAAGAATCCAGTGCTATATCAATATATTATATTAAAATCTATCAATAAATGTAGTCGCTAGAGCAAAGACAAAGATTTTTTTTAAAAATAGCCACAGTGACATTGACCTTGACCAGAGGACCCTGAAAGTCAAACTCCCTTGAGATATTATCATACCCAACGTGTGTATGAAGTTATAAAGCGGGGACAAAGTTTTCAAAAAATAGACACACTGGCCTTAATCTAGAGCTCATGACCTTTGAAGGCGAACTCGCTCGAGATATTATCATAAGCAACATTTGTGCAAAGTTATGGCAAAATTCATCAACAATTGTAGCCCATACAACCATGACAAAGTTATTCTGAAAATAGCCCGTGACCGTGACCTCTACCTCAGGACACTGAAAGACAAACCTGCTCAAGATACTATCATACCCAACATTTGTGTGAGGTTATATTAAAATTTATCAATAAATATACGGGCCTAGCGGTTAAGAGCGCTGACTCTTAATCATTAGGTCTCTCACCGCTGTAGGTTCGAGCATGGCTCGGGTCACATGTGAGACGCCAAGTTCTGCAACGGAAGGTCAGGTGTTTTTTCTCCGGGTAATCCGGTTTTCGCCCACCTCTGATTAACGATTCGCTCGATATGAGTGAAATAATCTTGAAAGGGCCGTTAAACCAAACCCCCCCAAAAATCAATAAATATAGGTGCTAGAGGGATGACAAAGTTTTTTTTTCTAAAAATAGCCACAAAGACCTTGACCTTGAGGTCATGACCTTAAAAGTTGAACTCGCTTGAGATATTATCATATGCAACATTTGTGTGAATTTATACAAGAGGGCCATGATGGCCCTGGATCGCTCACCTGATCCATAGTGTAACAAGTGGGCCCCAGAGAGGGCCATTATTGGCCCCAGGGCTTTAATGTGCATAATGTTGAGGGAGGTCTTAAAGGTGAAGCTTCATACCAAACATCAACAAAGGCTATAATTTGAACAATCTTGGCAAAGGTCCACTAGATGAAGCTACACATCAAATATCAAAGACCTGGGCCTTGCGGTTTCAGAGAAGAAGATTTTTTTTAAAGATATTCCCTACATAAGCCTATGCAAAACCAAATGGCCCCGGGGCTATATAAATCTATGTAAAACCAAAGGGCCCCGGGTGGGGGCATTTGTGGCCCCAGGGCTATAATTTGAACAATTTTGGTAGAGGTCCACTAGATAAAGCTCCACACTTAATATCAAAGGCCTTGGCCTTGCAGTTTCAGAGAAGATTTTTAAAGATTTCCCAATATATGTCTATGTAAAACCAAAGGGCCCCGGAGCGGGGACATTTTTGGTATAACGGCTATAATTAGAATAATCTTGATAGAGGTCCACTAGTTGCAGCTTCATACCAAATATAGAAGACCCAGGCCTTGTGGTTTCAGAGAAGATTTTTAAAGATTTTCCCTATATTAGTCTATGTAAAACCATAGGGCCCCAGAGTGGGGGCATTTTTGGCCCCAGGGCTATAATTTGAACAATCTTGGTAGAGGTCCATTAGATGAAGCTTCATACCGAATATCAAAGTCCTGGGCCTTGTGGTTTCAGAGAAGACGATTTTTAAAGATTATCCCTATATAAAAGCCTATGTAAAACAAAAGGGCCCCGGGGCGGGGCCCCTTTTGGCCCAGGCACTATAATTTGAATCATCTTGGAGGGGTCCTTTAGAAGAAGCTTCATACCAAATATAAAAGACCTAGGCCTTGTGGTTTCAGAGAAGAAGATCTTTAAAGATTTTCCCTATATAAGTCTACGTAAAACCAAAGGGCCCCGGAGCGGGGGCATATTTGGCCCAAGGGCTATTATTTGAACAATCTTGGTAGGGGTCCACTAGATGAAGCTTCATACCAAATATCAAAGTCCTAGGCCTTGTGGCTTGAGAGAAAAGATTTTGAAAGATTTTCATATATAAGCCTATGTAAAACCAAAGGGCCCCGGGGCGGGCGAATTTTTAGCCCCAGCACTATAATTTGAATCATCTTTGTAGGGGTCCAACAGATGAAGCTTCATACCAAATATAAAAGTCCTGGGCCTTGCGGTTTCAGAGAAGAAGATTTTTAAAGATATATAAGCCTATGTAAAACCAAAGGGCTCCGGGGCGGGGACATTTTTGGCCTCAGCACTATAATTTGAATAATCTTGTTAGGGGCCCTTTAGATGAAGCTTCATACCAAATACAAAAGACCTAGGCCTTGTGGGTTCAGAGAAGAAGATTTTTAAAGATGTTCCCTATATAAGTATATGTAAAACCAAAGGGCCCCGGGGCGGGGGCAGTTTTGGCCCAATGGCTATAATTTGAACAATCTTGGTAGAGGTCCATAAGATGAAGCTTCGTTCTAAATATCAAAGTCCTGGGCCTTGCGGTTTCAGAGAAGAAGATTTTTAAAGATTTTCCCTATATAAGCCTATGTAAAACCAAAGGGCCCCGGGACGGGGGCATTTTTTGCCCCAGCACTATAATTTGAACAATCGTGGTAGGAGTCCACCAGATGAAGCTTCATACCAAATATCAAAGTCCTGGGCCTTGTGATTTCAGAGAAGAAGATTTTTAAAGATTTTCCCTATATAAGCCTATGTAAAAACCAAATGGCCCCGGGGCGGGGGCATTTTTGGCCCCAGCACTATTATTTGAACAATCTTGGTAGGGGTCCACTAGATGAAGCTTCATACCAAATATCGAAGACCTGGGCCTTATGGTTTCAGAGAAGAAGATTTTTAAAGCTTTTCACTATATAAGCCAATGTAAAAACAAAGGGCCCTGTGGCGGGGGCATTTTTTGTCCCAGCACTATTATTTGAACAATCTTGGTAGGGGTTCACTAGATGAAGCTTCATACTAAATATCAAAGTCCTGGGCCTTGTGGTTTCAGAGAAGAAGATTTTTAAAGATTTTCCGTATATAAGCCTATGTAAAACCAAAGGGCCCCGGGGCGGGGGCATTTTTGGCGCCAGCACTATAATTTGAACAATCTTGGTGGGGGTCCACTAGATGAAGCTTCATACCAAATATCAAAGCCCTAGGCCTTGTGGTTTCAGAGAAGAAAGTGTTTTGGTGAAAAAATTTTATTTTTGGCTCCTATGACCTAGATGTGCAACGGACCGGAACCATTTGAACAACTTTGAAAGGGGACCACCTAATCATTCCTGGGAAGTTTGGTCAAAATCCGATCAGTGGTTTAGGAGGAGATGACGTTTAAAGAAAGTTTACGTACGCACGGACGCTCGGACGGACGGACGCACGCACGCACGCACAACAGACAACAGACAAAAAGTGATCCCAAAAGCTCACCTCGTCACTACGTGACGGTGAGCTAATAAAAATCCGACAATAAAGGTAGGCCCTTGAGCGAAGACATAGTTTTTCTAAAAATAGCCATATTGACATTGACCTTGAGGTCATCACCTTGAAAGTCAAACTTACTGGAGATATTATCATAAGCAACATTTGTGTGACGTTATACTAAATATGCCAATAAATGTAGGCAATAGAGCGACGACAAAGTTTTTCTTAAGATAGCCACAGTGACCTTGACCTTGAGGTCATGACCTTGAAAGCCAAACTCACTCGAGAAATCTAAAGCAGTATCTATCACCATTCCAAGTCTCAAGTAAATTCGTCTGAAGGCAACCAAGAAATGATCTTAAATCTTCAGTGCAAAAACAGAAAAGTCCTTAGTCTGTGACCTTGACCCAAAGGTCACGGTCATGTATGATAAGGCTGCTGATAAAAATGTTTGACTTGAACCTATCACCAGCCCAAGTATGGACTAAATCAATCAAACGTAAATAAGTAATGAGCTCTTAAAAACTTTAACATAAAAACGTTAACATAAGAATTCTTAGCCAGTGATTTTGACCCCAAGGTTATGGTCATGAGCGCTGATGCTGCTGCTAAAAATATGAGACAAGTATCTATAACCATACCCAATAAAAACGAAATCCATCCAAAGATAAAGCAGTAATGAGCTCCTAAAACTTTAATAAACAAGAGGCCCATGGGCCACTATGCTCACCAGAGCTCAGGTGGGCACTGCCCAATGACAGCCATGTATTTTAACATGATACCATTTTAATCTACCAATTATAAAGTCTCCCAAATGAACCCCTATATCCAAATGAGCATCCATATGGACTCAGTATCTAAAACATTAGGCCTTTTATTAAGTAGAGGGTGTAGGGCATGGACCCAATGGAGCCCTGGTTGGTATCACTAAATGTGTCTTATCATAAGGAATGAGAATATATATGGTGTAGCAGTGGGGATCTGTATACTGGAGTTATAAGGCCTCTTAAGCGTTGGAGGGGCTGGGGCATGTCCTGTTGATCCCAGGAAAGCCCAAGATTGTTGTCCCTATAAGGTCCAAGAATATATATATATGGTTTATGGGTGGGACTCTGAATGGTTTCTGATATATGAGGCCCGTCTATGACGTGGAGAGGAGAGGAATAGCCCCTGCCCCCCCCCCCCCCCCCCCCCCCCCAAGTGGGTGTGCTATTGATAAGGAAAAAGAACATATATGATTATGGGGTGGGGATTTGAATGGTTTTTTACTGAAATATATGGAGGGGCAGGGCGCACTGCCCTAGCACAAAGTGACCCTCAGATTGGTGTGACTGAATGAGTCTTAACATAAGGAACAAGAATATTATAGTTTATGGGTGGGGATCTGAATGATTTCTGAGATATATGGCTTTTAATGAAGTAAAGCAGTTGGGCATGACCCAGGCAGTCCGGATGACTCCCAAGCTAGTGTTATTTGAATGTGTCTTATCACAAAGAAGATAATTATATATGGTTTAGGGGTGGGGTTCTGAACAGTTTCTGAGATATATAGCCTTTTGTGAAGTGGTGGGATGGGGCAAGGCCCTGGCTTGACCCGGAAGACCTCCAGGTTGACGTCAATGAATGTGTCTTATCATAAGGAACAACAATATATATGGTTAGAGGTGGGGATCTGTAAGGTTTCCAAGATATTGGGACTTTAATGAAATGAAGGGGTGGAGCACGACTCCGGCACATCCTGGGGGACCCCCAGGTTAGTGTCAATGAATGCGTCATATCATAAGAAACAAGAAAATATGAGTTTTTGGGGCAGGGATCTGAATGGTTTCTGAGATAGATGGCCTTTTGTGAAGTGGACGGGTGAGGCAAGGCCCCGGCGCACCCAGGAAGACCCCCAAATTGGTGTCAATGAATGAGTCTCTTCATAAGGAACAAGAATATATAGGGTTTAGGGGTGGGAATCTGTAAGGTTTCCAAGATATTGGGCCTTTTATGAAATGGAGGGGGTGGGGCATAACCCCCAGTTTGGTGTCACTGAATGCCTCTTATCATAAGGAACAAGAATATATATGGTTTTGGGGTGGGGATCTAAATGGTTTCTGAGATATATGGCCTTTTGTGAAGAAGAAGGGGTGGGGCAAGGCCCAGGCGCACTCCGGGAGACCCCCAAGTTGGTGTCAGTGAATGTATATTTTCATAAGGAACAAGAATATATATGGTTTAGGGGCGGGGATCTGTAAAGTTTCCAAGATATTGGGCCTTTTATGGAATGGAGGGGGTGGGGCATGACCCCGGCACCTACCGGGGGACCCCCAGGTTGGTGTCACTGAATGCATCTTATCATAAGGAACAAGAATATTATATGGTTTTTGGGTGGGGATCTGGATGGTTTCTGAGTTATAAGGCCTTTTATGAAGTGGAGGGGTTGGGGAATGGCCCTGGCTTAACCTGGGGGACCCCCATGTTGGCATTTAAGCATATGGCTGAGAGAAATTTACTCAAAGAACATTTCTATAAAAGTTTTGTCAAAATATCTGCAATAACTTGGCAGCAAATGCCATTTTTCAATTTTCCCCATTATAAGTCTATGGAAAACCTAAGTTGCCATAGCAACCAAACTAAAGAGCCAAATTTTATAAAAAACATAAAACCTATAAAGACAAATATGGTGAATATTTCCCAAAACTCTCAGCCTAATAGAGCATTCGGTTTCTGAGGAGATGATTTTTGAAGTATTTTTTTTTATATTTTTTTTTATTAAGGTTTCCATGGTAACCAATAAAAATGAGCAGTAGGCCTAAAATCATATGGCAGATAGTAGATTGCCTAAGGAACATTTCTATGAAAGTTTTGTCAAAATATCTGCAAAGGTTTGGCAATAAATGCCATTTTTCTATTTTCCCCATTGTAAGTCTATGGAAACTCTAAGTTGCCATAGCAACCAAACTAATGAGCCGATTTTCATTAAAAACACAAACTTTCAATCCCCCTGCCCAAGGATGCTACAGATGAAATTTGGGCTGAATCGGCCCAGTGGCTTCAGAGGAGATGTCGTTTGAAAATGTTGACGACGCAGACGCAGACGCAGACACAGACGCAGACGACGACGGACAACTGCCTATCCTATAAGCTCCCCCGGAGCCTTCGGCTCTGGTGAGCTAAAAAATTATCATTAAAATTCTAAGTCTGTGACCTTGACATTAAGGTCATGGGTGCTGATACTGAAGATAAAAACTGTAGCCCAGTATCTCTCACAATACCAAATACGAACTTAATCCATGTTTACCTAAAGAATTTATGAGCAACTAAAAAACTTTAACGCAAAAACTTTAACATTTCTGGACGCCGGGGGTTGTAGAATAGCTTACCGGAACATAAGGTTTACCTATGTAATCCCCAGTTTTACTGTTTAAAAGTGGGATTCAAGGCGGTCAAAATTAGATAGGCGTGTTTTAGTTATGCCTTTGTAAAATTTGCAATGTATTTGTATAGGCGTGTTTCCGTAATGGTCTGCCATGCAGTTTGTGAATTGAATAAATGCATTATATCAAGTAATTTGATGGTCAACATTCAGAAACGGGTGTGGCTAAATTAATAAATTCAGCAGGATAAGGGTTAAGAGACACAAACAGTAACCAAAGTGTGGCACATGAATAGACTATAAAGAGACATATACATACTGTAAGTTATTTTAAGTTATTTTGAGTCTTGACGGGGAGCATAGGATCATATTCCAAACTTGAGAGCGATATTTGCCCGAGCCGTAGACCGAGGGCAGATATCACTTTCAGGCGGGGATTATGAGCCCATGTTCCCCGTCAATAATCCAAATAAGGAATTTGTTATACTGCAAAGCTTTTTTATGAGAGTTTGTACATCGTTCCAATTTTGTCTTTTGTAGCAAACGTCGCGAAAAGTAGATGTTTATGTGACATCATCAAACCCGCTACGTTAAATACTGCGCTCAAGAAGAATTTTTCTTACTATGAAATAAAGTACTCACACCGTTCAACCGGCTGCGGCGAAAACAGATTACTGCCTCGAAGACAGATCACACAAAAGGCTTCGAAGAAGTTTTTTTCGTTTGTATAAATCGAGAAGGCTATCCGTTGACTTTTGCTGCTATTGGAGTAGAAACTAAATGCCTTGAAATATCGCAGCAACATTCTGACTATATTTCAAAACAAGATATTGCTTTTCCAGTTCGATGAACAATATTTTCAAAGAAAATCGTATGAAATTGTGATTTCGGCGTCAAGTGTACGTCTACGGAACAAAATGTATTACACCATCTTGCTCACGCTGAAACTACGATTATTCTGCAGCATTTCTGCCAAACTGGACCGTATAACTCGGTTAAATAAACAAACTACACTCCCCTACTGAAGAAATGTATGGGCTGCATGATGCTTCCATGCAGAGCTGAAACCGACCCGCACACGAGTACTGGTAAACCGCTTAGAGGACCTAAGCTTGCCCAGGCAAATCGGTGCGAGAAAGTCCGTCCATGCTTATAAACCCTATTGGTTTCATTGGGCGACAGGGCTTGAGATGTCATTTCATCTCAATGTCGGGTAAAAGTCCACAACATATTGTTAAAGATCACTGCGTCGATATTTATGCCTTTACTGTCTGCAGGGAGACATATTTAAAAAAGTCTTTCAGACTTTCTTCTGAATCCCTTTTGTACAATGTTTTTTGTATGTTGCACATTGTATTACCATGTATATGTATACAGTATTGTAACATTTTGTATATTGTAATAAAGTTTAAAGTCCCACAAAATTGGAAGCAACGTCTCCAAAATGTCCTTTACATTGTTGACGGGGACGTTAAACCTCAAATCAAACAAACAAACAAACACTCCCCTAAAGAGACCAGGCGTCAAGACAAATGTTGTGTCTAACTACAGATTGTTTTTATACGACTGTCCAAAAACACAGATCAGAGATTTCGAAGGTTAACATTCATGACAGATCAGAATTTTGGTTACATCTACAAGAAAGACGTATTCTGGATGACTATACACCGGCAACTTCGGTGAAAACTATTTCATGCTAGATCCAGGGCATTACTTGTAATACTGCTGCAATAGAGTAACATAGAGACTGCTTTATAATCATTTGTATTTCCTGTCAACACACAAATTGTGCAATCAGTAAACATCTAAGGCTATAATATATTTCATTTTCTTCTACTTGTACTTTTTCTTTCCTCGATGTGGCACGGCTAAGGAGCAGGGGCCATGCTTTTTATGTGTTGTACATGTAATTAGTTAGCAATTTGATATTGAAAGTTAGCAGCTGAATTGTGTGCGAATATCTTGTTGTGCCATTATTTTTTAACATCAAACGCCATGTATGTTTTTTTCTATCAGTACTTATTGCATAACCCAGGTTGCACAATGCAATGGTGAACACGGAATAGCTCGTGATGCAAACGGTGCAGAGGTGACCATGTACAACAAGCTGCTCAGGGTATGGTCCGTGCGTCTGTATAACGTTTGTTTACTCGGTGCCGATCGTGGGTTATCTTCCCGTACAGGCACACGAGCCATAATCTGAGTAATACCCAGGCTGTGGTTCTCATCACGTTAACAAGTCCGTGTGATGAACACTCTTCTACATCTCATTTATATAGAGAAAACTTGGGTTTACAGGGGTATATCAGTTTTCTGATTTCTGTTTAAAGACATAAGTTTTGGGTTCTCGTTATAACCTCCTCAATGAAGCTGTTCTTACGAACACCCTCAACATATGTTTGGAGTATAGATAAGAAAAATATCACATTTTTTTCACATTAACTTTGCAGTTTAGTTTAGAACTTGCTATTTACAATGCTCCATATGTTTCATTTAAGTAAGTGTAGCTGCATACGGTTATTCTCTCCCTTCCGCTGATTCAAGAAGGGCAGTTGTCAGTTTCTGGCGAAAGAATGTGCACTGTACTGGGCTTACGTATAAGCCTGCCCTGGAAAAGTATGGCTACTGACCGGCTCAAAAATGACCTAAAATAATGTTGACTGGGCCGTTAAACTGAAATACAAACAATCAAAGTGTTGCTGAATCAAATAATCATGCCCTCTCGCTAAAGAAAAAGCGTACTGATTTCCTCCGTATGGCATTTTGACTTTTGTTTTACGCTTCACTGAAAATGAAATAGTAAATTCTACAAGATGGTTCGTGTTTGAATGGTGTTATACATAAGAATTTATTTTTCTGACACCCACTGGGTGACCTAATTCTTCTTAAAAAACTTTCTGGAAAGAAATGAGTCACAGATTAATTTTATTTGGTAAACATCATGTTTACAAGGAAAAGTACTGTAGAATCTTCCAGAAAGAGTCAGGATGGCATCATTTTTAGAAAATTACCTAATCTTATTCCACAGCCCTCTGGAATATTCTAGAGAAATCTTAGGGTCTATAAAAGAGCTTGAGTTTTCTCTTTGAGTCAGACTTTGGAGTTTGATGTTTGGGTTTTTAAGAAAAGTTATTTCTGAATTCTGTGTTGGATTGTTAAAGGACATCATTTTTAATTTAGGACTGTGGATTCTGTGGGATCAAGGAAAATAGATTCATACAGGCTATTTCATAACAGAGCTAAGTACATTTAATTTTCTTACTTCTACAGGTTGAAGAGACCTTGAAAATAAATTTTGTTAAATTGTTCCAAAAGGCTTGTTTATTTTTTTACTTTCTGGCTCGTAACAGAAATTGGGGGCTCGTCCGGGATAAAACCATTTAAGCATTTGAAAACCGACATTTCATGTGACGGCAGGTAATTGTCATTTCTTATCAAATAGACTTGACAGTTGCTTCACAAAATTGGTATTTCCCAATAGGCATATAGGGGATTGTCATTACATGTTAATTGTCATTTCAGGTGAAATAGTACTTGTCATTTCATGTGAAATTTTTGTTGGGCTTGTCATTAAAAAAACTTTGTCAAATTACCCTCAATCTTTATTACCATAATTACTTTATAAAACAAAAATGTCGTTTGATTTGAGAAGCTTTTTGGCTCAGCCTACCCAGGAGTTGTTTAATCTGGCCAAAAGGACATATTTTCTAGAAAATGCTTCCCATTATGGGATCCCTGCTGTCAAAACAAGCATGAAAAACATGAAATTAAGAATATTGTGGTACAGTTTTTTGTTGATGAAGAACTTTTCGATCCATCTGCTTTGTCTCTCATTATGGTTTCACATACTGAATTGCAAATGAGACAAATTGAAATTGGAAGGCAAATTAAATTAGAAAAATTAAAATTAGAGATGGGAGAACGCATACAGAAAGAAACAAATGAAAAGGAAGAAATAGAATGGGAAATGCAGAGACAAATGCAGATGGAAAGATTAGAAATGGAAGAACGAATTCGAAAAGAAAAATTAGAACAGGAAGAAAAACAAAGAGAAATGGAAGAAATAGAGAGGGAAAAACAAAGAGAAACGGAGGAACGGATTGAGTTAGAAAAGGAAAAAAAAATGAGATAATGTATTGAAGAAAAAGAAAAGGAAATGCAATTTCAATTAAGGCTGAAGGAAATGGAACTCCAGGGTCAAGATAGGGTAAAACATACCCCTGTTTTTGACTCTGGCTGTAACTTTGATGCCACAAAGCATATAAGGTTAGTTCCGCCATTTCAGGAAGAAGAGGTAGATAAGTATTTTTTGCATTTTGAAAAAGTTGCAGAAAATTTAAAATGGTCAAAAGAGCATTGGACCTTACTTTTGCAAACCTTGTTGTCGGAAAGGCTCGAGACATTTACACTCAGGTGACTGTCGAGCAAAGCTCAGACTATGATTTGGTTTAGGAGCTTATTCTTAAGGCATATGAGTTGGTCCCTGAGGCTTACAGGCAGAAATTTAGGAATTGTAAAAAAGAAATTTCCCAGACCCATGTAGAATTTCCTCGAACCAAAGAACAGCTATTTGATAGATGGTGTTCTTCTAAAAAAGTAGGCTCTGATCATGAAAAACTTAGACAGCTTGTCCTTGTTCAAGAGTTCAAACGGTGCATAAAATGCAATGAGAGACAGGTTGTAACTTTGGAGGAAGCTTTTCGTTTGGCAGATGATTATGCTTTGACTCATAAAGTCTCATTTGTGAACAGTCCTTATCCTAGAAAAACCTTATAATCCACAGACATGTCAAAGATTCTCTCCTAGTAATCCATCTGGTTTTTATAGCCATACATCTAGAACTATGCCCAAACTTTCTGGTGAAACTAAAAGCCAGAATCCTTCCAAACCCTCTGGTGAAAATAGAAGCCAGAATTCTTCCAAACCTTCTGGTGAAAACAAAGACCAGAATCCCTTATCTCAATCTCAAGTAGTTTGTAACTATTGCAAAAATACAGGTCATTTGATCTTTGAATGTTTAAAATTAAAGCGACGAAAAGAAAGAGAAAGACAAGAGGAACTTAAGACTACAGGCTTGACTTCTATAAGGGCAAAACCACAGTCTTGTGTAAGGGGAGGAAACTCTTTCTGATACCAAGTTATCTGAGACTAATTCAGTTATGGAGATTTATGAACCATTCTTATCAGATGGTTTTGTGTCACGAAATGGTGACAGTTAATCCTACCCCTGTTAAAATCTTACGAGATACTGGAGCTTCTCAATCTCTTATTCTTGCAGATACTTTGCATTTTTCTGTGAAGACTTCTTTGGGCAAAAGCGTCCTTACTCAGGGTGTGGAATGTGGATTTGTTAATGTTCCGCTTCATAACGTGTATTTGTCATCAGACTTGGTATCTGGTTCAGTGGCTGTTGGTATTAAACCTTCTTTACCTTTTAAAGGTGTTCATTTATTTCTAGGCAATGACTTAGCTGGAGATAAGGTTGTGGTAAAGTAGAAGTAAAACAAAGATCAGGAATTGATACAATTAACTTACTCCACCCATAAAAGACACCAAAGGGAAAGAAATACAAACATTAAGCGACCAGACCATAATGGAAACCTAAACAAAGGAAGGCCATAAGGACAGTTACTTTCCCACAAAATGGCCATATGGCCATCCAAAATTAAAAGACACAAGTGATACACACAGTAAGTAACAAACAACAACATAAATAAATCGCCACAGAAGAGCCGCCTTGGAACGGTCAGTGGAAGATTTCCACTGGGGGGCTTAAATCGATTTTACGTGGCCACAATCCTCGCCCTTACTTCCGTCGCGATTTAGACAAATAATTTGTTCAGTCCGCATGAAGGCCAACTAACTCATCAGTGCAACATCTCCGTGTACACAAAAATCAAAGAACCACAGAGGTGAGACAACGGTAAGGACTCGAGATCAAGAAACCACTGAAATGCTGGAGCAAAAGAAAACCAACAGTTAGACTCCGATGGGCCCGACTAGAGAAACCCACTTTTGACTTCTAATCCTTGCACAGACCAACCGCCTGATCCCATTGAGCAGGAAATTCCTGATCTTTGTCCATCCTGTGCAGTCACAAGGGCTATGGCACGTAAGGTCAAGCAAACAGATGGGAAACCGGATTTTGATTTCACTGATACCTTTTTGGGTCAGTCTTTAAATGACGAGATAACAAGGTCTCTGTCTTCAAAGTAGAAGTAAAACAAAGATCAGGAATTGATACAATTAACTTACTCCACCCATAAAAGACACCAAAGGGAAAGAAATACAAACATTAAGCGACAAGACCATAATGGAAAAGCAGACAGATTTTCATGAGAATAACTCTTTCGATCTAGGCCATGACAAAATGTCCGGGTCCCAACTAGCTATAGAACAGTACAAGGATCCTGAAATTTCGACTTTGTTTGAAAGGACTTTAGATGAGCAGGAAGTATCTCAGGTCTCAGGCTGTTATTATGTCAAAAATGACATTCTTATGAGAAAATGGCGTCCACCAGACGTCTCAGCAGAAGACGAGTGGACGGTCAACCACCAGACAGTGGTTCCACGGGTTTACCGTCCCGAAATATTTAACTTGGCACACGAAACTCCCATGTCAGGACATTTAGGTGTAAATAAAACCTATCACAAGATTGCACGACCCGCAGAAAAAGAAACCGACTGAAGTCGGTTGATTTCTAAGAGTGCCCTAAAATCACCGTGTCATTCTGTCATTCTGTCAGTCTGTCAGTCTGTCATTCTGTCAGTCTGTCAGTCTGTCCGTCCGTCCGTAACCCGTTTGTGAAAATTGGTGATAGTGACTTAACCGCTTGGAATATTTAAACAATTTTTGGCATACTGATAGATATCAATGGGATCTAACCAATGAGCTTGAGAAATATTACATTCCATTTAGTATAGCCTCGCCGAGGCAAAAAATGTGAATTTTTTTAACTGCTTCTCCTCGGAAACCGTTGGGCCGATTGAAGTCAAATTTCATATGGAGCCTCTATAGGATGGGGGAAACCAGAATTTGCTCATGGGATCCAGGTCACATGACCAAAATGGCCGCCAAGCCATATATGGTCCGTCTGTCTGTCCGTCCGTAACCCGTTTGTGAAAACTGGTGATAGTTACTTAACCGCTTGGAATATTTAAACACTTTTTGGCATACTGATAGATATCAATGAGATCTAACCAATGAGCTTGCGAAATATTACATTCCATTTAGTATAGCCTCGCCGAGGCAAAAATGTGAAAATTTTTGAACTGCTTCTCCTCGGAAACCGTTGGACCGATTTAAGTCAAATTTCATATGGAGCCTCTATGGGATAGGGAAACCAAAATTTGCTCATGGGCGCCAAACCATATATGGTAAAAACCCTTCATAAATAGTCTTCTCCAGAACCACTGGGCAGATTTCCACGAAACTTGATAAATAGCATCTGGGACGTAGGCCCATCATAAATTGCTAAAATGGTGACCTTGGGTTGACCTTGACCTTCTTTGGGTCCGTCCGTAACCCGTTTCTGAAAATTGGTGATAGTGACTTAACCGCTTGGAATATTTAAACAATTTTTGGCATACTGATAGATATCAATGAGATCTAACAAATGAACTTGCAGAATATTACATTCCATTTAGTATAGCCTCGCCGAGGCGAAAAATGTGAAAATTTTCGAACTGCTTCTCCTTGGAAACCGTTGGGCCGATTGAAATCAAATTTCATATGAAACCTCTATGGGACGGGGGAAACCAATATTTGCTCATGGGGTCCAGGTCACATGACCAAAATGGCCGCTCAATGAGATCTTACCAATGAACTTGTGAAATATTACATTCCATTTAGTATAGCCTCGCCGAGGCAAAAAATGTGAAAAATTTTGAACTGCTTCTCCTCGGACACCAGTGGGCCGATTGAAGTCAAATTTCATATGGAGCCTCTATGGGATGGGGGAAACCAAAATTTGCTCATGGGGTCCAGGTCACATGACCAAAATTGCCGCCAAGCCATATATGGTCTGTCTGTCTGTCCGTCCGTAACCCGTTTGTGAAAAATGGTGATAGTGACTTAACCGCTTGGATTATTTAAACAGTTTTTGGCATACTGATAGATATCAATGAGATCTTACCAATGAACTTGCGAAATATTACATTCCATTTAGTATAGCTTCGCCGAGGCAAAAAATGTGAAAATTTTTGAACTGCTTCTCATCAGAAACCGTTGGGCCGATTGAAGTCAAATTTCATATGGAGCCTCTATGGGATTGGGGAAACCAGAATTTGCTCATGGGGTCGTTGTCACATTACCAAAATGGCCGCCAAGCCATTTCTGGTCTGACTGTCTGTCCGTCCGTAACCCGTTTGTGAAAACCGGTGATAGTGGCTTAACCGCTTCGAATATTTAAACATTTTTGGGCATACTGTTAGATATCAAAGAGATCTAACCAATGAGCTTGCTTCCATTTAGTATAGCCTCGCCGAGGCAAAAAATGTGAAAATTGTTGAACTGCTTCTCCTCGGAAACCGTTGGGCCGATTTAAGTCAATTTTCATATGGAGCCTCCATGGGATAGGGAAACCAAAATTTGCTCATGGGGTCCAGGTCACATGACCAAAATGACCGCCAAGCCATATATGGTAAAAACCCTTCATAAATAGTCTTCTCCAGAACCACTGGGCAGATTTCCACGAAACTTGATAAATAGCATCTGGGACGTAGGTCCATCATTAATTGCTAAAATTGTGACCCTGGGTTGACCTTGACCTTCTTTGGGTCCGTCCGAAACCCGTTTGTGAAAATTGGTGATCGTGACTTAACCGCTTGGAATATTTAAACATTTTGGCATACTGATAGATATCAATGAGATCTAACCAATGAACTTGCAAAATATTACATTCCATTTAGTATAGCCTCGCCGAGGCGAAAAATGTGAAAATTTTTGAACTGCTTCTCCTTGGAAACCGTTGGGCCGATTGAAATCAAATTTCATATGAAGCCTCTATGGGCCGGGGGAAACCAAAATTTGCTCATGGGGTCCAGGTCACATGACCAAAATGGCCGCCAAGCCATATATGGTCTGTCTGTCTGTCCGTCCGTAACCCGTTTGTGAAAATTGGTGATAGTGACTTAACCGCTTGGAATATTTAAACAATTTTTGACATACTGATAGATATCAATAAGATCTTACAAATGAACTTGCGAAATATTACATTCCATTTAGTATAACTTCGCCGAGACGAAAATGTGAAAATTTTCGAACCGCTTCTCCTCGGAAACCGTTGGGCCGTTTGAAGTCAAATTTCATATGGAGCCTCTATGGGTGGGGGAAACCAAAATTTGCTCATGGGGTCCAGGTCACATGACCAAAATGGCCGCCGAGCCATATATGGTAAAAACCCTTCAAAAATAGTCTTCTCCAGAACCACTGGGCAGATTTCCACGAAACTTGATAAATAGCATCTGGGACGTAGGCCCATCATAAATTGCTAAAATGGTGACCCTGGGTTGACCTTGACCTTCTTTGTGCCTAGGTCAAACTTTGACACATATGCTTTTGTATTGGAAAAGTGAGAATGCATTTTATCCTGCAAACGATTCAGAATACAGTACTAAAGTATAAGATATATTTACGAATAGGCGCATTTATTAGGGGAACCGTTTAAGGTCCAGGTCACATGACCAAAATGGCCGCCATACCCATATATGGTAACACTCATAAAGCTAAAAGCATCTGGCGGGTCGTGCACTTCAGCTGAAGCACTGGTTCTTAACCATTTTTACTGGCATGGGTTAAAATCAGATGTTTCTCAGCATTGTAGGTCCTGCCACACATGCCAAATGGTAGGAAAACCCAATCAGACTATACCTAAGGCTTATTTGCAACCCATACCTGCTTTTGACGAACCTTTCAGTCGAATAATTATAGACTGTGTGGGTCCCTTGCCCAGAACTAAGTCTGGCTGTGAATATCTTCTGACTTTTATGTGTGCTTCCACACGTTTTCCTGAAGCCATTCCACTAAGAAATATCAAAACTAAGACAATCGTCAAGGCCTTAGTGAAGTTTTTCACATTTGTTGGTCTTCCCAAATCTATACAGTCAGACCATGGTTCAAATTTCATGTCTGGAATTTTTCATCGAGTAATGCATGGACTAGGCATTGTACAGTATAAGTCATCGGCCTATCATCCTGAAAGTCAAGGCGCCCTTGAAAGATTCCATCAAATGTTGAAAAACATGATAAGAACATATTGCTTTGACACAGAGAATGATTGGGATGAAGACATCCTTCTGCTTTTATTTGCTGTTAGAGAATCTGTGCAAGAATCTCTTGGCTTCAGTCCATTTGAATTGGTATTTGGCCATACTGTTCGTGGTCCTTTGAAACTTCTGAAAGAGAAATTTCTCTCTAATGATGGCACTTCCTTGAATTTACTTCAATATATGTCGGATTTCAAAACTAGACTTTCAAAAGCTTGTGAGGCTGCTCGGACCAATCTTCAGTCAGGCCAAAGAAAATTGAAACAGCTATATGACATAGGGACAAAATAAAGAAATTTTAAACCAGGGGTAATGTTACTTGCTCTTTTGTCTATTCCTGGAAAATCTTTGCAAACCAGGTATTATGGTCCATACACTGTAGACAAAAAGATCAGTGACGTAAATTACATAATAAACCCTCCTGGGAGGCGCAAGCTAAAGCAGCTGTGTCATTTTCACATGCGTAAGGAATACATTGATAGGGACAATGCATCTTTAACATCAGTCAATCTAGTTAGCTCTGTTCCACTTAATTCATGTGACAATGACTGTGAGGATATTAATTCAGTGAAATCTGATCCCACATCATCAAAGCTTCAGATTTCTTACATTCTTATGAATCTCGACCAGAAACTGTCACATCTAGAGCCAAATCAGCGGAATGAACTGAAACAACGGATATTTTAATATGAACACTTATTTCCTGAAATTCCAACACGTACAGACAAAATATTTCACGATGTGGACATAAATGGTTCTAAACCTGTAAAGAAACATCCATACAGGATGAATCCTATGAAACGGAAATATCTTAAAGAAGAAATTCAGTATTTGCTGGACAATGACTGGAATGGAGTTCTCCTAGTATCCTTATACCAGATCATGAAAGGACAAAAATGTTTACAGACTCTTAGAAGGATTTATTCTAATAATATAGACAGATGCAGAGCAAAAATCAGTCTGCAGCAATTCGAAGTTTATCTTACTCCTACTGCTGCAACGATTGTTGTTTTCAGTGATCACAATCCACTGACGTTCATACATAAAATGAAAAACAAAAATCAGCGGTTGCTCAGGTGGAGTCTTATACTGCAAGAGTATAATTTAGATATAGGGCATATCAGAGGGAGAGATAACATTATCCCTAATGCCCTTTCAAGAGCTTGAGCAGTGTCAGTGTCTTTCATGCTGAAGTGGATTGTATTTACATGTAATTTTACATGCTGTGTTCAATATTTTATTATTCTTAAAGCAAAAGAAAATTATATTGCATAAAACTTTCTTTTCCTCGAACAGAGGGAGTGTTATGCATAAGAATTTATTTTTCTGATTCCCACTTTCATCCCACTGGGTGACCTAATTCTTCTTAAAGAACTTTCTGGAGCGAAATGAGTCACAGATAAATTTTATTTGGTAATCAACATGTTGACAAGGAAAAGTACTGTAGAATCTTCCAGAAAGTTCAGGGTGGCATTATTTTTAGAAAATTACCTAACCTTATTCCACAGCCCTCTAGAATATTCTAGAGAAATATAAGGGTCTATAAAAGAGCTTGAGTTTTCTCTTTGAGTCAGATTTTGGAGTTTGATGTTTGGGCTTTTAAGAAAAGTTTTTTCTGAATTCTGTGTTGGATTGTTAAAGGATATCATTTTTCATTAAGGACTGTGGATTCTGTGGGATCAAGGAAAATAGATTCATTCAGGACATTTTAGAACAGAGCTAAGTACATTTAATTTTCTTACTTCTACAGGTTGAAGAGAACTTGTAAATAAATTGTTAAATTGTTCCAAAAGGCTTGTTTAATTTTTTCTTGCTGCTACGCCTGGCTCGTAACAATGGACAAACTTCTTTCACGGATGGTAATCAGGGGAAGTATCTCGAAAATGTTTCAATGGAGATTACTTCCCTCGACAAATCCGGGAACTCTCGAGCTAGCACCATCACCAGGAAACTTGAAAACAAAGGTAGGTATTATCTCAATTTTATCTTTGTAAGCTATTTATAAAACAATACGGCAATGCAGTGCCACATAGAAATAATTTAACTTTGCTCCCCGCTATAATATGCCATGGAAATTTGCAGTACTGGAGTATGAATGAAAGGAAACTTTTTATCATGGACCTGAAAAATTGTCAATTTATGTCAAGGCGTAGATTTTGGCCGACGAGTTTTCATTTTCCGTCAAAATACCGCCATTCCTACCCCACGAAGCAACATCCCTAGTGAAATGAAACATTGAAAGTTTGAAATAAGCAAACAATTTTGGCCGTGATTACGTAACTTGCGAGTTATGACGAAATTACTGTCCGAGCTAGCCTTCTCGACAAGGAGCTAGTTCACTCGACATGAAGATCGTGCCCTCCAAAAGCGAAGATGAAACATTCATCAGCTGACTGGGGCCTGATTCGATGTCTTTCTACGGGCCCAACCAATTTATCAAATTGTTCGAACTCGTTCTTAAGTCCATAGGCTCCAGATAAAACATATTAGGGAATAATAATAGAGTTGTATTCTTTCAACAAAATGTGTATGTTGTGTGAACTCATTTGAATCGACGAGGCGATTCTAATGACTAAACACAACGTAACTTTATGTAAAAGAAGCTCGAAACGATATCTCTATATTATTCTGACTGTGCCTTAAGGAAAAGAACCAGTTCCATGTTCAACCCTCCATTTCTCAAACAGTCGGCCAACATCTCCGTGTTGACATAAATTGACAATTTCTCAGGGCCGTGATAAAAAGTTTCCTTTCATTCATATTCCAGCGCTGCAAATTTCCATGGCAAATTCTAGCGGGCAACAAACTTAAATCATTTCTATGTGGCACTGCATTGCCGGATTGTTTTATAAATAGCTTACAAAATAAAAATCAAAGCCCTGAGAGTACTGATGGGGGCGAATTGGGAATACCTACACCAGAGAGAAGAATGAGTTCTAGTTTTGTTTGATTTGTTAAAGTCCCCGTCAACACTGTAAAGGTCCTTTTGGAGACGTTGCTTCCAATTTTGTGGGACTTTTACCGGACATTGAGATGAAATGACATCTCAAGCCCTGTCGCCCAATGAAAATGATAGGGTTTATTAGCATGGACGGTCCGCCTCGCACCGCGGTCCCGGAACAGGCTCAGATCCTCTAAGCGGTTTACCAGTACTAGTGTGCGGGCCGGATTCAGCTCTGCGTGGATGCATCATGCAGCCCATATATTTCTTCAAGCCCCTATGGGCGGGGTTATGAGTTCTAGTGGACATTCAATGTATTTACTTTTGAGTTTGTGTTAGAGCTACCGTTCTGGCTTGACATACTGTAACTTCCTGTACATGTAACCTTTTCCAGCTGTTCTGATTGATTGATTGGTTGACTGTTTCTAACCAACCCAAAGCTATTAAGGACAGAATTTCGATAAGTATTGTTGTCCACATGACCTTCATTGATTTGGATAAACAAATGTTATCGTTATTAATAGAAAATAGACTCGCTATTTAATCGATGTTATATATAGGGCAGAGTACTGTGCAAGAAGACTTGTGTGTTTTTATTTTGGATGGCCATATGGCCATTTTGTGGGAAAGTAACTGTCCTTATGGCCTTCCTTTGTTTAGGTTTCTAGTATGGTCTGGTCGCTTAATGTTTGTGCTTCTTTCCCTTTTGTGTCTTTGATGGGTGGTGTAAGTTAATTGTATCGATTCCTGATCTTTGTGTTACTTCTACTTAGACAGCAATCATGAGATGGGTTTGGCAAACACTGTAAATCAAACAGTTGATTCCAGTTCGGATTTTACAGGCAACACACTTACTCTGAAACGGGTTCTGACCTCATAGAGCTACAAATAATGCTGCTAAGTTCGAGTTAATTGTTTGCGATCGACCCAAAAATATTAAGACGAAAAGCTGTTCAGTGCTCAGGTCCACTTGACTATCACTGATTTATCGGAATAACCTTTTTTAAATAGAAAGAGACGCAATGAGGTAAGACAAAAGATGCTTATCTTGGAATCATAGCGTGGGCTTGGCAAACAATGTAGACACAGATCTGACGCGAAAGAATGTGGCGTCTGATGAAGATCTGTACTAATTGCTTAAAACTGGAATGGGGGAGTTCCAAATCTGCCCACGCACAGATTTTCTTGAAACTTCAATTGTTGTTTACTTGAAAACTATCAACTATATATATATAACTTTGTTTCACTTGATATATTACTATAGGTCTCAGGAGAGCTCCCTGGGGTAGTCCCCTGTAGAGGTCATACCCACCTGTGAACTTTTCAGTCTTAAATCAATAGTTATGATTGTTTTCAAATTCTGTTGCTTTGATTGGCAACAGAACTCGATATGGATTAATCTAATACACAAAAATGTTATTGTGTCAATGTCTTTTAATTTTTCTGATAAATTTATTTTCAAAATTTCTTCTACTTTTAATGAAAATTTACAAACATGAGATTTTCATCATAAGTGTTAGACATGTTACTGATCTTCTCACCCAAGATATTGCATATAAAATAGGCCACATATATCCTCTATATAGCAAACAAATTTCAGAAAAGTCAGAAACCGGTAAAATTGTTTTTGATTGCTAGATATCGGTTCAGGTCTATTTTTGTGCTAAAATCAGTTGCAATATAAGTGGACAAGATTTCCTTAAAGTGTATTTTTATTGTGTTTTTAATGACAATTTGGTGCCACGTTATCATGCAAAGCTTAGCATAGGCATTTATGTAATAACCCCACCCCCCTCCACACACCACCACCCGACCCCCGCCCCCACAACACACACACACACACACACAAAATGATACTGTTTACAGTTAGGCGTTTTAGTTTGACTTTTCAAAAGTAAATGAGAACATACATAAGCAAAGTACACCAGTTCAATCCAAACATTTGAAAGAGAAAAAATAAAATGCATTCATGCACTGTTCATGATGAATGTTAGTTTTGACAGTTTTGCAAAAATGATAATCCTGAAAAAAATACATTATGGCAGAATAGGAATAAGACAAGGTGAATCTTTTTACCCTGTTGTATTTGGTCTTTCTGTATATTTTTAAACCCCGCAATAAAAAGACACTTGATGTCAGTAATACGCAATGACGTATTGAATCTGCTTAATAAATTACTTGCATAGTCCTTTTTTTTTCTTTAATTATATTTACTGTTGTCATTCTCTTCTTTAAAATAAAACAGCAGCCAATAAATTGCTAACTGTGAAGGGAAAGAGTGATTGTTCTAATGATTGATTGGTCCATGTGTTGGTAATTTTTTCTTACGTCACTTGGTCAAAGAGACTCACACTCCGCTCCCCCACCAAAGGTTTTGTGAGATCACGAAAACTACTGCATTGTTTCTAGGTTCATTATAACATCTGCAAAAGTGTAAGCTACAATGTCTTAGTCTTCAAACTAAATGCAGAGCTAGTCACACTGTAACTAGTTGTAAAATTGGCTTTTGGTATACACGTCCCTAAATGAAATAGATGGAAGACAAGTTGCTGTAACTATTGCATTTGATAGCTGATATTATATTTAGATGTTGTAATACCATTCGCATTTTTAGTCATCTGTATGCAGTATTTGTCATCTGTGTTAAGTTTTCTAGCTCTGTATTCATCTGTTTTTGCAAATGATGTAAATCAGCTGTTAGTTGTACTATTAGCATATTTCTGAACCAAAATCTGCAGCTGGCTTTATATTTTCCATAATACTGATAGCAAATATACCGTTTGCTCTTTTCTTCATTTGAAATAGTTCGAAAGCTGAACTGATTTGTCTTCTCTATTATACTAATTCATGTTACTCAAAAAATAACTGGCTGCTTTCTGGATCATATTTAAGAATATAAATAGATCATTTTCAAGAATATAACTTTCTGACACTGATTTTTACAGCAGGCGACATTTGTTTGTGCTTAAGGGCATTGTTAGGGTGACAAAAGAGCCAACACAATTGTGTTTTCCTTTTGTCTACAGTAATCTGTGTATACAGTGAGCCAAAAGATCAGAAAATATTGTCTGTGGTATTATGACATATCTTGCTCAACCATAATAAAACATCATTACTCTTGGCCATTCAAGCAAGCTGTGCCGTTCAGGTATGACAATCAGACTTTTCAAACTTTTTAAGTAGACTGCATCAGTTCAGAGAGTCAAGCGATAGAACCGTCCATTTTACTTGCCATTTCAACAATCTTTGTCATAATAAGCTTCAGTAGGCTTTAGGATTAAGAAATGTTAAGAAATGAAATATATTTTCAATAAAATCCGATTGAATTGTTAATGAGCGCTCAAGATGAATTGTCTTTTTGGCGTTCCCCATGGTACCATAACTGAAACAAATGATGATTAAATGAGCTCATACTACACAATCAAGGTTTAAACATACATAAATTCATGTGCATATATATATTGATGAGCAGTTTCTCGATTAAAAATGTTATACCATTTCTACAAATGGTTTGAAAAAAATTAAAACATCTGACCACTACTATTCAATGTTCAAATGCAGTATGTTACCGGTCTCAGCTTTTCAAGAAAGTTTGAAAAAAATGTTCAACATATACATGGGCAATTATCATATTAAAATGATGGGGTCACAAGAACTGCAACAATGTGGAATCAAAAGTCAAATATACTCCAAAAGATTTAATGGTTGTGAAATCTGGGGTGTGCTCCATATGAAATTGATCATGGTCCAAGGAACTTCAATTGAACAATAGCAAATGTGATACAAAAATAATCACAAATGCCTGAGAACAAAATAACTTCAAAACATAAGAAGCTGTTATGTATATATACACTTGTTTGAGGGTACCCCTATTTTCGGAAGTGGAAATAAACAAAACATTGTAGTTTATAATGAAAACAGATATGAGAGTGAAATAGCTAAGGAATGGACAATCATTTACCAGGCATTAATTTTGCACAATATCATGGAAATCTGTGCGTGGGCAGAACCCTATGGAAATTTACTATAGGCTTGAACTCCCCCTTTAGAATTGAATGAAACAGTTTAAATCTCAGTCCAGGACCATTACCCCAACCTACATTCGGAGACAATCGACCCACCAGTATTTTTAGTGCTTTGATTATGACGAGTTTCAATATAAATGCTATGTCAGTCCGGTTTTATTAGGTCGGCGGTTTTTGTTTGTTTTGTTTGTATTGAAGTTTAACGGTCAAGACAACACTATTTAGGTAATTGTTTAGCCGGCCAATTTACCTAGCCACACTTTTCGTGGACAGGCTTATACATAAGCGATTAATAAGTTTATACATAAGCTTCAGTAATTGACAACTGTCCTTCTTGAATCAGCGGAAGGGAATGACCGTTGTAAACCTTTCATGATCAATCTCCATGATAGAACGTTGCCAACCCTGGCAGGTATCGAATCCGAAACCTCCTGATCACCAGTGAGACACGCATCCGATTGAGCTATCGAGACCGGCCTATATTAAGTGGGCGGTAATTTGCGTTTGTTTGAATTGAGGTTTATCGTCCCCGTCAACATAATTCAGGTCATTTTGGAGACGCTGCTTCTAATTGTTTGCGACTTTACCCGACACTGCGATGAAACGACACCTGAAGCCCTGTCGCCAAATGAAACCAAATGGCTTAAGTGCATTGGTCTAACTCACACCACTTTACCCCGGCAGGCTTAGTCCTTCTAAGCGGATTAGCAGTACTCGTCTGGTCAGATTCAGCTCTGCGTGGAAGCACCATGAAACTCAGTCTATTTCTCTAAGTCCCAATGGGTGGTGGGGGGGGGAACAGCGTTAATGTTTCAGGCAGCGCATTAGTCTATGAATAATGCGCCTTTCAATACGTTCAGGGACTGATTCAGGTGTTGCTGAAGCTGTTATTTCTTATCTTTACTCGAGTTCTGCAGACTGTGCCTTAATAACGTATACCTGTAATCGATTTACAGTTTTAAGTATAGATCTGTACTGGCATATCTGCAGTTTTGTGCCGGCCTCGGTAGCTCAGCGCGTCTGACTGGTGATCAGGAGGACGCGGGTTCGATACCTGTCGGGCTCGGCAACATTTGTTCGTGAAAACTGATTATAAAGTCTTTTCTTCGGCTATTCTCTCCCTTCCGCTGATCCAAAAAGGGCAGTTGTTTGTTTCTGGCGAAGACGGGTTTCCTTGTGTTGCACAATTTCTATTGGTTTCATCGGGCTTGAGATGTAATTGGATAAAATAGTCACGTACAAAACGGAAGCAACATCTCCGAATGACCTGCATGTGCAAAGTTATGCATCCTCGGTGACCCAGGTGCACTTCATTTCGTAAACTACATTCATTGCGATGAATGAAGTTAAACCTAATGGATCACAACTGGGCTACCAAGGATGAAAGTTATAACGGGACGTTAAAACCTCTTATCAGTCTAACAAACAAACAAACTAGTCGAACATGAAAATTGACCATAGAACGATTCAAATTCATGGGTCACGTCATGAGAAAACATTAACTTCTCATTTGCGATCACCAACATGTGCACTCGCGTAGTTCGAAAATTATTTTAGTGTTCGAGAGTTAAATTGTTTGACTTAGTTCAAAGCCTTAAGTTTCTATAGCATGCGAAGCTGAACAGGTCATGCCCGGCGCAAAACCGACGGCAATTTTCTCAATGCCTGATTCAGTTAGCGCCTAAAATGTTCCAAGCTGCAAACAGCGTACGTTGACCCAGGTCGTCGCCGAAGAAGACAACATGAAGAAGACAACATTTGTGTATTTGCAAAAACATTTTGAACATTTCGCTATTAATAGATGCCTGCCTTGTTTGACCTTGTCGCTACTAATAGATCCAGCGTTCCATGAATAGTACAAAGCTGTATCAACTGACAACTTACCTTATGACAGGCACATTTGCACGGATGGTTTCTGCGTTTTTATTGCTCTTTTGTTTCTAAATCAAACAAAAGTTCTTCGTCTAAACCAAAGATCTACATTACGTGTGAACAGATAAAGTAATGGCTGATTTGACATGTTGCAGTAGCGGTACGATACAGTTTCTCGCTATACAGCCTGACATTGCTGTTATTCTACCGCAGGTAATGCTTAGGATTTTTTTTCATATAAAAATAAATCGTATTCGCTAGTTGTAGCGGATAAACACAAATAATAGTAACAATATGTAGTTCGTTATAACGAAATACAAAAACATGAAAATTGGCGACATGTTTTGTGTTTATTGATGGAAGTTTGGGCCTATTTAAATGCTATGAGATGTACAGCCTTTGTGAGTTAATTTTGTATTAAGGTCAGCTGAGGAAATAAGCGTAGGAATTATTCTTATTTTTGTCTACAACAAATTAGAAATACCTTACCCCTTGTATGGGTGAATTTTCATTCATTGAAGTAATTGTATGCAAATTATTGTTAAATATGGTAGTTTGATAAATATTCTGTTACTGATGTCGATGATAGTTCTGACCTATTTTTAATGCGCAGGGATACAGCCTTTTTGAGTTAATTTGGAAATAAGGTCATCCGAATCGTGTAGTAAAATTGGGGGCTTCGCCCCCAAAAAATGGTGATAAAACTCTTCGAGACCTACCTTTGTTTACAAGTTTCCTGGTGATGGAGCTAGCTCGAGAGTTCGAGCTACTTAGTTTAGTTTATACTAATTTATTTTAGTTCGATTGCGATGAAAGCTTTAAGGTTATTGAATCTCTCTCGAACACTCATTCCGGGTGTTTTCACGCGCACGGGAGAGAGAGGCAGTGGCTTTTTCACCACTGCTACCCATTTACACCTGGATGAAGTGGGGCAGTGTCGTTACGTGTCTTGTCCAAGGACACACCTCGATACCGGTGGCCGGATTCGAACGCACACCCTCTCGAGCTACTTCACCTGATTACCACCCGTGAAAGAAGTTTTTCCATTCAAACACGAACCATCTTGTAGAATTTACTATTTCATTTCAGTGAAGCGTAAAACAAAAGTCAATATGTCAAATATGGAGGAAATCAGTACGATAGTTTTTGAGCGAGAGGATATTATTATGGGATTCAGCAACACTAACTTAAATGAAACATATGGGGCATTGTACATAACAAGTGCTAAAATAAACTGCAAACCTACACAAACATATCACATAACGATAAAACAGCCGTGTGATATAGTGCAATCTTTCATACCTCCAAAACGGTATATTCTGGTGAAAAATTGTGATATTTTTCTTATCAATTTTCCAAAAATATAATGAGGTTGTTCGTACGGACAGCTTCATTGAGGAGGTTATGACGAGAACACAAAACCTACGTCTTTAAACAAAAATCAGAAAACTAATATATCCCTGTAAACCCAAGTTTTCCCTAAATAAGTGAGTTGTAGAACAAGGTTGTTCATTACACGGACTTGTTAACGTGATGAGAACCACAGATTCGGGGTTACTCAGATTATGGCTCGCGCGCCTGTACTAGAAGACAACCCACGAGCGGCACCGATTGAATTAACGTTAATACAGATGCTTGTTGCACATTGTCGCCTCTGCACCGTTTGCATCACGAGCTAATCAATTGTCACCATTGCATTGTGTGTGTGTGTGAATTCGGGTTTAACGTCGATTTCAACAATTTTTCAGTCATATCACGACGGTGTCTGGTTGCGACAGGGAGCTCAATGCTCACGTTTATAGTGCTGCCTCACTGAAGTATCATGTCCCAGACACATTACATGATACCACACCCAGTCACATTATCCAGACACTGGATCGACCAGTCCTAGCTGTACCCCGTAAATCTGAGTGCCAAGCGAGGAGCAGCTAGTACCATTTTAACGACTTTGGTATGTCGCGGCCCGGGATCGAACCCGAGACCTCCCGTTCCCCTTAGCGGACACTCTACCAACTGATCTATCGGGGCCGGTGCATTGCATTTTGAATCCGCGGTTGTGCAATAAGAACTGATAGAAAGAACATACATGGCGTTTGATGTTAAAACAAACATAATGGCACAATTATTTGCAAAAACTTCAGATGTTTACTTTCAATATCAAATTCCTAACTAATTACAACATTCGAGTAGAGCATAGACCCTCTACCTAAGTCGTGTGACATCGAGGAAAGACAAAGTACAAGCAGAAGAAAATTAACCAAATAAAGCCTCTGTCAGATGTTTACTGACACAATTTGTGTGTTGACCGGAAGTATAAATGATTATAGAATAGTCTCTATACTACTCTGTGGCAGCATTATTACAATTAATGCCCTGGATCTAGCATGAAATCGTTTCCACCGAAGTTGCCGGTGTATAGGCATCCAGAATAGGTCTTTCTTGAAGATGTAACCAAAATTCTGATCTGTCATCAATGTTAGCCTTCGAAATATCTGATCTGTGTTTGTGGATAGTCGTATAAAAACAATCTGTAGTTAGAGACAGCATTTTTCTTTACACTTGGTCTCTCTAGGGGAGCGTGGTTTGTTTATTTTACCGATTTAGACGGTCCAATTTGGCAGAAATGCTGCTGAATACTCGTAGTTTTAGCGTGAGCAAGTGGATGTAAGATATTTTTTTTCGTAGACGTACACTTGACGGTGAAAACAAAATTTCATAATATTTTCTTTGAAAATATTTTTCAACGAACTGGAAAAACCTTATCTGGTTTTGAAGTATAGTAAGAATCTTGCTGCGGTATCGCCATGCATTTAGTTTCTTATCCAATGGCAGCAAAAGTCAACGGATTGCCTTCTCTATTTATAAAAACGAAAAAACTTCACCTACCCTTTCTTCGAAGCCTTTTGTGTGATCTGTCTTCGAGGCAGTAATCTGTCTTCGCCGCAGCCGGTTGTACGGTGCGGTACTGAATTAATGAAAAACAATCAAAAGTGTCCATTTTATTGTGGTGTCTAAAAATTATATTGTTTATATTTTTTATCAACTGCGGTGAATCCACGATGGCGGACATCCATATTCAGCGAACGCAAGCTCGAGAGGGGTATGCACTTTTGCTTATGGGGTATATGGAAAATAATTGCCCTCACTCTCTTTAATCAAAAGCGTGGACATTTCTTTGCAGTGTAACAAACAACTATATACCCTCACCAATGAACTTCAGCATACTTACGATCAGTAAAGGAACACAACTATGATGATGAGGATTAGAGTAATGATGGATATAAATATAGCGAAGGCCACGAGGACCCACCAGTACGACTCCCGCGCGACTGGATATGAACTCCTGGCAGGCTCACAAACTGAAATAAAAAGTAAAAAGAATAAAGGTAACTGCAAGGTAGACCATTGCTTAGCATAAGTATATGTTTGCTTCCCTTGATACAGTAGCTTCTCTGCATGTGCCAAAAGCTATAAAGACAATATATGTACCCTTGATATAGTAGCTTCTCTGCATGTGCCAATTAACTCTTCAAGCATGTATCACAGGCAAAGCTATAACGACAATATATGTTCCCTTGATATAGTAGCTTCTCTGCATGTGCCAATTAACTCTTCAAGCATCAATCACAAGCAAAGCTATAAAGACAATATATGTCCCCTTGATAAAGTAGCTTCTCTTCATGTGCCAATTAACACTTCAAGCATCAATCACAGGCAAAGCTATAAAGACAATATATGTCCCCTTTATATAGTAGCTTCTCTGCATGTGCCAATTAACTCTTCAAGCATATATCACAGGTAAAGCTATCACGACAATATATGTCCCCTAACAAATCGCTTCCAAAGCGAATTCGTCACTATAAAGAATCCCAAGAGGGAGGAGTATAATAGGTAATAAAGGACCTATTCTCTTAATAACTCAAAGAAACAAATATTGTATCATCCTGAGCTAAGGATTCCTTCCATTGAAATTGTCGTTATAACAAGTTTTGTCGTTATATCGGATGTCGGTATAAAGTGTGTAGACTGTATTTACATTTTTTGTCTCTATTTTCAGAGAAAATAAGGTTTGATGTTACATGTGAATCATCTGCTGGGCAAATGATCCACTGGGCAGATGATCCAGATGTAATGTCATGCCATATTTTCTTATGCTGGGCAGATTATTCACATGAAATGTCAAACCTTATTTTCTTATGCTGGGCGGATGGTTCGCATGTAATATCAAGCCTTATTTTCTTATGCTGGGCAGATGATCCACATGTAATGTCAATCCTTTTTTTTCTTAGTATTATTAATACAAATTCCATTTTTGTGTGTTTTAATGTGTTTTGTTTGTGGAGTTTAATGGCCCAGTCATTACCATTTAGGTCATACACAGCCAGTCTGGTTAACTTTACTACACTTTTCCTGGGAGGCTTATACATAAACAGTTAACCAGTACAGTGCATATTCTTACCAAGAAACTGACAACTGACCTTTTTGAATCAGTGGAGGGAGAGACTGACCATAGAAAAGCATTCATGATGAAACATTCAAAAGTGTCACAATCAAACAAATTCAGCTTGAAATATGACTATTTAACAAACATATAACTATTCAATTGTAAATAGACATGATCTCCTGCACAAATGATCTCCAAATAAGAGATCTATTAACCCTTTTCGTAAAAAATTGAATATTCTGCTAAATACCTACGACCTTGACCTTGGAGGTACAGACCTGGGATTTGTGCGAGACATATTGTCTCGTGATGGTTAACATTTCTGTCAATTAATTTCAAAATTCATCAAGAAATAAGAAAGTTATTGACACTGTTTAAGTTCAGGACCCTTTTTTAACTTTGACCTCTAAGTATGACCTTGACCTTGGAGGTATGGACCTGGGTTTTGCGCACAACATCATCTCATGATAGTTAACATTTCTGTAAAGTTATTAGAAGCCCCGTGGTGTGGTGGATAAGCTACTCGCCTCATAGACCAGGGGTCAATGGTTCGATCCCGGGCTTCTCCAGACTTTCGGATGAGTCTTCAAAACCGAGGTCCCATCTCCGTATGACCTTAGTGTATGGAGACGAAATTTGCATGAGAGGTCAATCCTGTTTTCTGGGAAAAGTAAGAAAGAAAATCAACACTATGTCATCTGCTGACTTAGCTCAGAAAGTGGTAAAGGTTAAACACATTAAAGAACAAATGAACAATCAGAAAACTGGTTCCTAGTATCAGGCCATGCTTAAAGGCGATTTGACAATAAAACAAGTAAGATTATATTTCTTACTCCTGGCTCTACAGCAGTATACTGCTTTAAAATTCCCAGAACTTTCTGTTCATTGGTTAGTCTGTTAGTTGCATTCAATGATGTCATAACTATGTCATCTTTCACGACTACCATGCAAACATCAATTCTGTAAAACAACATCACACAAATCAAAGTCCTGCTTTATGGAAATGGATCAGAAGCTCCAAACGACAAGGAAGAAGGATAATTAACTGATTATTTTTTCCTATCATTTTCTCCATGAAAGCATAAATCCTGCATTTCTGTCAGAATTGAAACAATAATGATTCAGGGGAGGAGAAAACCTATGACAAAACATAACATCGTGACAATTTTATTAACAGTTATTGGACGTTTTTTTTTTTGTTTTGTTTTTTCTTAAATCCGTCCTTTAGAATAGCGAAGTCCGGCTGGGCGGGCGTCGGGCGGGCGGGCGGCGGGCGTCGGGCGGCGTCCGAGGATTACCTTTTGGTTAACCTTTTTTCAAAGCAATATATTACCTTTATTCTAAATAATATAAATATAGCGAACAATCAAAAGTGTCCATTTTATTGTGGTGTCTAAAAATTATATTGTTTATATTTTTTATCAACTGCGGTGAATCCACGATGGCGGACATCCATATTCAGCGAACGCAAGCTCGAGAGGGGTATGCACTTTTGCTCATGGGGTATATGGAAAATAATTGCCCTCACTCTCTTTAATCAAAAGCGTGGACATTTCTTTGCAGTGTAACAAACAACTATATACCCTCACCAATGAACTTCAGCATACTTACGATCAGTAAAGGAACACAACTATGATGATGAGGATTAGAGTAATGATGGATATAAATATAGCGAAGGCCACGAGGACCCACCAGTACGACTCCCGCGCGAGTGGATATGAACTCCTGGCAGGCTCACAAACTGAAATAAAAAGTAAAAAGAATAAAGGTAACTGCAAGGTAGACCATTGCTTAGCATAAGTATATGTTTGCTTCCCTTGATACAGTAGCTTCTCTGCATGTGCCAATTAACTCTTCAAGCATCAATCACAGGTAAAGCTATAAAGACAATATATGTACCCTTGATATAGTAGCTTCTCTGCATGTGCCAATTAACTCTTCAAGCATGTATCACAGGCAAAGCTATAACGACAATATATGTTCCCTTGATATAGTAGCTTCTCTGCATGTGCCAATTAACTCTTCAAGCATCAATCACAAGCAAAGCTATAAAGACAATATATGTCCCCTTGATAAAGTAGCTTCTCTTCATATGCCAATTAACACTTCAAGCATCAATCACAGGCAAAGCTATAATGACAATATATGTCCCCTTTATATAGTAGCTTCTCTGCATGTGCCAATTAACTCTTCAAGCATCTATCACAAGTAAAGCTATAACGACAATATATGTCCCCTAACAAATCGCTTCCAAAGCGAATTCGTCACTATAAAGAATCCCAAGAGGGAGGAGTATAATAGGTAATAAAGGACCTATTCTCTTAATAACTCAAAGAAACAAATATTGTATCATCCTGAGCTAAGGATTCCTTCCATTGAAATTGTCGTTATAACAAGTTTTGTCGTTATATCGGATGTCGGTATAAAGTGTGTAGACTGTATTTACATTTTTTGTCTCTATTTTCAGAGAAAATAAGGTTTGATATTGCATGTGAATCATCTGCTGGGCAAATGATCCACTGGGCAGATGATCCAGATGTAATGTCATGCCATATTTTCTTATGCTGGGCAGATTATTCACATGAAATGTCAAACCTTATTTTCTTATGCTGGGCGGATGGTTCGCATGTAATATCAAGCCTTATTTTCTTATGCTGGGCAGATGATCCACATGTAATGTCAATCCTTTTTTTCTTAGTATTATTAATACAAATTCCATTTTTGTGTGTTTTAATGTGTTTTGTTTGTGGAGTTTAATGGCCCAGTCATGACCATTTAGGTCATACCCAGCCAGTCTGGTTAACTTTACCACACTTTTCCTGGGAGGCTTATACATAAACAGTTAACCAGTACAGTGCATATTCTTAGCAAGAAACTGACAACTGACCTTTTTGAATCAGTGGAGGGAGAGACTGACCATAGAAAAGCATTAATGATCAATCATTCAAAAGTGTCACAATCAAACAAATTCAGCTTGAAATATGACTATTTAACAAACATATAACTATTCAATTGTAAATAGACATGATCTCCTTCACAAATGATCTCCAAATAAGAGATCTATTAACCCTTTTCGTAAAAAATGGAATATTCTGCTAAATACCTACGACCTTGACCTTGGAGGTACAGACCTGGGATTTGTGCGAGACATATTGTCTCGTGATGGTTAACATTTCTGTCAATTAATTTCAAAATTCATCAAGAAATAAGAAAGTTATTGACACTGTTTAAGTTCAGGACCCTTTTTTAACTTTGACCTCTAAGTATGACCTTGACCTTGGAGGTATGGACCTGGGTTTTGCGCACAACATCATCTCATGATAGTTAACATTTCTGCAAAGTTATTAGAAGCCCCGTGGTGTGGTGGATAAGCTACTCGCCTCATAGACCAGGGGTCGTTGGTTCGATCCCGGGCTTCTCCAGACTTTCGGATGAGTCTTCAAAACCGAGGTCCCATCTCCGTATGACCTTAGTGTATGGAGACGAAATTTGCATGAGATGTCAATCCTGTTTTCTAGGAAAAGTAAGAAAGAATATCAACACTTTGTCATCTGCTGACTTAGCTCAGAAAGTGGTAAAGGTTAAACACATAAAAGAACAAATGAACAATCAGAAAACTGGTTCCTAGTATCAGGCCATGCTTAAAGGCGATTTGACAATAAAACAAGTAAGATTATATTTCTTACCCCTGGCTCTACAGCACTATATTGCTTTAAAATTCCCAGAACTTTCTGTTCATTGGTTAGTCTGTTAGTTGCATTCAATGATGTCATAACTATGTCATCTTTCACGACTACCATGCAAACATCAATTCTGTAAAACAGTATCACACAAATCGAAGTCCTGCTTTATGGAAATGGATCAGAACCTCCAAACAACAAGGAAGAAGGATAATTAACAGATTATATTTTCCTATCATTTTCTCCATGAAAGCATAAATCCTGCATTTCTGTCAGAATTGAAACAATAATGATTCAGGGGAGGAGAAAACCTATGACAAAACATTACATCGTGACAATTTTATTAATAGTTATTGGACGTTTTTTTTAATCCGTCCTTTAGAATAGCGAAGTCCGGTCGGGCGGGCGGGCGGCGGGCGGCGTCCGAGGATTACCTTTTGGTTAACCTTTTTTCAAAGCAATATATTACCTTTATTCTTCAATGGATTGCTTTTATATTACGACCATTGCTTCATTGATAGTACCTCTTTCATATGCCATCCATTAATCCATTAATGGCACCGAGGTACAAAGTGATGTTGAAAATTACCATTTTTCGAACTTATGTTTATTTAAGAAGTTTTACTCTGTATTACCTCCCTTACTTCACTTGCAAGCTCGATAGTGTAGTTGATAGAGTGCTTAACTCTGAACCAGAGAGTCCTGGGTTCAACTCCAGGTGGAGGAATGTTTTTTTTGTTGTTGTTTTTTCTCTCTTAAAAACACATAAACGTTATTGTTACGTGCAAGTTTGCAAAATTCTTTCTTTTTTTTTTTTGGAGGGGGAGGGGGGGGGGGGGGGCAAATGCATAAATTTCATTTTGTACAAGACTTTAATTTTAAATTTATTGTTCATTTTTAGGGGTACATTTTGGTTCTATTTCAATTGCTGCAGTTTTGTTTAACTCTTTTACATAGGAAAATGGCTTTTGGACATGTTTTTCGATGGTATGCACTCATGCATACATGTATGCATACATACATGCATACATGCTCACACTCAGGCAATCATGCATACTTGCATGCATACATGCATGCATGCACACACACATACATGTATGCACACGCATGCATGTATGTACTCCCATAAGTGATGCATGCACTCATGCATGCATCACTTATGTGAGTACATACATGCATGCGTGTGCATACAGGTTCGCATGCACACATGCATACATGCACATACACACATGCATGCACGCACATGCATGCATGCATGTACACGCATGTGCATGCACTCATGCATGCATGCATAAATGCATCCACTCACGCATACATTCAAGCATGCATACATGCACTCATGCATGCATGAACACACACATGCATGCACACACATAGTCATACAGGCATGCATGCACACAGATAGTAATACAGGCATGCATGCACAAACACATGCACACATGCTCTCAAACATGCATGCATGCATTCACACATGCATGTATACATGCACACATGCATGCATGCACATGCAAACCTATACATGCATGCATACATGCATATACTCACACATGCATGCATGCATTAATGCATGCTTTCACACACACACAAATGCACGCATGCATGCGTGTGTATGCATGCCATTCATGCATACACACATGCATGCATACATGGACTCATACATGCATACACACATGCATGCATGCACTCATGCATGCAGGCACACACTCACTCAAATGTTGGCTATAACAAATTCTCATCTCAAGCAGGTCCTGAGCTCAAGGTCAAGGTCACTGTCTATTTTTAGAAAACCTTTGTCAGCGCTGTAGTGCTTCACATAAATGTTGGCTATGAATTGCTGCAGTTTGTTGAATTCTTTTACAAAACAAAATGTAATTTTTGGAGAAAAAAACTGCATAATTGAAATTTTATTTGGATAACTTGTCCAACTTAGGTCCCTATAGGCGATCTATGTTGCCTTCTGCCAACTCTTTCTACATATGCAGGTTGCAGCTTTGCTGACATCAAAATTGTAATGAAAAACCAGTCCATAATGCCGTTAGGCATTTTCTTGTCTCAGTTCTAATACACTTATTCCAAAAATGTCCTATTTGCCCCAAACAGTAAGCGCAATGAGCTCACTCAGCACGTTTGCCATTCTTCTAATAAGTATGACTCAACTCCCTATTTTCAAAAATGGATGAGTCCGAATTCAGATGGAAGAGTCCACTTTAGAAACTCGGGGATTAAAGGGTCAAGATAAACTTATGCATAAATTAAGGGTCTTCAGTATTCGAACTGATATTGAAGCGGAATGACCTAAAGAAGATTACAGACTTAACCCTTTGTATACTAGTGGACTCTCCCATTGCTGTATGTTGGACATGCCTATTTGTCATATAAGGGGTGTCAGGCCTATTTCTTGTTTTTATTCTATTTTTGATGGAAAATTCTGTTAGCAAATAATGCAGGCCCTGAGCAGACGCTGCGTTCTGTGGTATCTGATCTGGGCCTGCACTGTCTGCCAAGGTACCCCTTTAGGGGTCTCCCGCATGCGATGGGGTAAATAAATGCAAATTGCACGACCGCAGAAAAAGCGAACGACTGAAGTCGGTTGATTGTCTAAGAGTGCCCTAAAATCACAGTGTCATTCTGTCAGTCTGTCAGTCTGTCATTCTGTCAGTCTGTCATTCTGTCAGTCTGTCAGTCTGTCTGTCCGTCTGTAACCCGTTTGTGAAAATTGGTGATAGTGACTTAACCGCTTGGAATATTTAAACAATTTTTTACATACTGATAGATATCAATGAGATCCAACCAATGAACTTGCGAAATATTACAATCCTTTTAGTATAGCCTCGCCGAGGCGAAACATGTGAAAATTTTCGATCTGCTTCTCCTCGGAAACCGTTGGGCCGATTGAAGTCAAATTTCATATGGAGCCTCTACGGGATGGGGGAAACCAAAATTTGCTCATGGGGTCCAGGTCATATGACCAAAAGGGCCGCCAAGCCATATATGGTAAAAATCCTTCAAAAATAGTCTTCTCCAGAACCCCTGGGCAGATTTCCACGAAGCTTGATAAATAGCATCTGGGACATAGGCCCATCATAAATTGCTAAAGTGGTGACCCTGGGTTGACCTTGACCTTCTTTGTGCCAAGGTCAAACTTTGACACATATGCTTTTGTATTGGAAAAGTGAGAATGCATTTTATCCTGCAAACGATTCAGAATACAGTACTAAAGTATAAGATATATTTTTGATCCTTACGATAAGGCGCATTTATTGGGGGAAACGTTTTAGGTCCGGGTCACATGACCAAAATGGCCGCCAGACCCATATATGGTAACAATCATAAAGTTAAAAGCATCCGGCGGGTCGTGCACTTCAGCTGAAGCACTGGTTGAACTTACTTATCAGCATTTGATATGATGTGGTCGCCGATAGACTGTATCTCTTAGTAAACACCAGCTTCAGTCAAACCATTCAAATCACAGTTAAATATATATAAGAAAACAGAATACTTGTTGTAATTGATCTTCTACGGAGGCTACCACAGGCTACCGGAGGCTACCACATCATATCAAAACCTTGATGGTCCGACAATACCGACCGAATCTGAAAGATTTACATAATTAACCAATTGCATATGCGAAACCCCTAAAGGGGTATCTTTGCAAACAGTGCAGACCCAGATCAGATCGCCACCTCTAAACCATATATGTTATTATTCCTTATGATAGGGCCCATTTATCGACTCTGACTGTTGTCTCCTTGGGGTATACGGACTGGACTACATTGATGCACTGCTTGCCATATACGCATTGTTACTCCATATAGGACCAACATGGCATTTTTGAACATAAAATTTATACAAAAACTTGATGCATTGTGTGAAACTTCAATATTAACCCATTGTATACTAGTGGACTATTCCATTGCTATATACTGGACTTAATTATACAACACTCACGTGGGATTGGGGAGAATTGGGCCACCCCTTTCTTCCCCAACCCAGACTCCTTTAACACAATACTGGCCTTGACTATACAACACTCACCAAGGGTGGGGAAGAAACGGGCCGGGGAGAAACGGGCCGGCCCAGTTCTTTCCCACCCTAGACACACTTTAACATCATAACTGACTTAACTGTATAACACTCAGCAGGAATGGGGAAGATATGGGCCGGGCCAGTTCTTCCACACCCTAGACTCCTTTAACACCATACTGGACTTAACTGTACAACACTCACCAAGGGTGGGGAAGAATCGGGCCGGCTTAGTTCGTCCCTACCCCAGACATCTTCAACATCATAAAATCATAAATTGATTTAAATGTATACCACTCACCAGGGGTGTCGAAGAAACGGGCCAGCCCAGGTGTTCACCGATTCAGACTCGTTTTTACACCATAATGGACTTAACTATTCAACACTCACCTGGGGTGGGGAAGAAATAGGCCGGCCCAGTTCATCACCCCCCCCCACCTCGACTCCTTTAACACCATCCTGGACTTAACTGTACAACACTCACCAAAGGTGGGGAAGAATCGGACCAGCCTAGTTCTTCGCCACGCCAGACACCTTCAACATCATAACTGATTAACTGTATAAAGTAGAAGTAAAACAAAGATCAGGAATTGATACAATTAACTTACTCCACCCATAAAAGACACCAAAGGGAAAGAAATACAAACATTAAGCGACCAGACCATAATGGAAACCTAAACAAAGGAAGGCCATAAGGACAGTTACTTTCCCACAAAATGGCCTTATGGCCATCCAAAACCAAAAGACACAAGTGATACACACAGTAAGTAACAAACAACAACATAAATAAATCGCCACCGAAGAGCCGCCTTGGATCGGTCAGTGGAAGATTTCCACTGGGGGGCTTAAATCGATTTTACGTGGCCACAATCCTCGCCCTTACTTCCGTCGCGATTTAGACAAATAATTTGTTCAGTCCGCATGAAGGCCTCCTAATTCATCAGTGCAACATCTCCGTGAACACAAAAATCAAAGAACCACAGAGGTGAGACAACGGTGAGGACTCGACAGCAAGAAACCACTGAAATGCTGGAGCAAAAGAAAACCAACAGTTAGACTCCGATGAGCCCGACCAGAGACAGAGCATCAGGCACCAACCAACATTATCTCTCTAATTTTCAATAAGCCTTTACGTTGGAGCCGTCATAGAATCTGAGGCCTGACCCACCGGCGTGCAATTAAAGAGAGAAGCAAAGTTGCCAACCGTGATTGGGTTAACTACCATGCATGCAGTCTGTCGTATAATATCCATGTTGTACCCAATCTTTTTATATCGAAGAATGATTTTACGAAATTGGGTGCTGAAGTCATTGCGGTTATATATTTTTCTGAATTTATATACTAAGTCACCATAAAATTCGGGTTCCGATAGACCTTGTTGCAGAAGAGATTTAAGTCCAATAATGAATTTTGAAATTAAATCAGAATGGCGTCTATAAAATTTTGAAAAGGCTTATGGTACCGACAACCCTGATTAAGGAGTTTAGCCGTTAATAATTTATTACGAGTGTTGAAGTCAGTTACATGACTACACACTCTAGCAAATCGAATTAATTGCGAAATATAAACGCCATAGGATGGCGCACGAGGAACACCACCATCCAAAAAAGGAAAATTTACAATCTCAAAATCAAAGTCATCGCGTTTATCATAAATTTTGCACGAAACAAATCCATCTACAATAGATAGATGTAAATCCAAAAACGGGGCCTCGGTATCAGAAGAATTTGCTTTATTTAACTGAAGTTCTAGGGGGTAAATCTGACTGATCAAACCATCAAAATAGGTATTATCAATATTTAATAAATCATCTAAATATCTAGAAATAGAGCTAAAAGTTTCAATAATTTCAGATTGGTTATCAATGGAAAGCGACAAAATGAAGTCTCTTTCATAACAATACAAGAACAGATCAGCCACAAACACTCATCAGGGGTGGGGAAGAAATGGGCTAACCCTGTTCTTCCCGACCCCAGACTCGGCTAACCCAACGATGGGCTAAACTATGCAATACCCACCTGGGGTGGTTAAGGAACGGGCAGGCCCACTCTTCCCCACCCCAGACTCCTTTAACACCATTCAGGCCTTAACTATACAACACTCACCTGGGCGGAGAAGAATAGGGCCAGCCTAGTTCTTCCCCACATAAGACACCTTCAACTTCATAACTGACTTGACTGTATAGCACTCACCAGGGTTGAGGAAGAAACGGGCCAGCCCAGTATTTCCCCAGGATATCACGATACATAAGCCAGTGCATTACAATTTTTGTTCCAATTATCGAGGCTTCGAATCAAAAAAGGTTCAAATATGTGTATGTGGATAAAATAAACTTTACTTCCAAATCATTTTTATTAAACAAATAAATTGAATTATCAGAGTTTGAATTAACAAGATTCTAAATGTATCTTGTTAACCCTTTCAAACCAGTAGACGAGTGCAAATACCGATGCAAACAATGTCGATCCTGATGAGACGACTCAGAATCGATGCTGTTTGCCTTACTGCTAATAAGTATGACTCAACTCCCTATTTGCAAGAATGGATGAGTGCGAATTAAGATGGAAGAGTCTACTTTAGAAACTCGGGGATTAAAGGGTCAAGATAAACTTATGCACAAATAAAGGGTCTTCAGTATTCGAACTGATATTGAAGCGGAATGACCTAAACAAGATTACAGACTTAACCCTTTGTATACCAGTGGACTCTCCCATTGCTGTATGTTGGACAAGTCTATTTGTCGTATAAGGGGTGTCAAGCCTATTTTTTTGTTTTTATTCTATTTTTGATGGAAAATTCTGTTAGCAATTAATGCAGGCCCTGAGCAGACGCTGCGTTCTGCGGTATCTGATCTGAATCTGCACTGTCTGCCAAGGTAACCCTTTAGGGGTCTCCCGCATGCGATGGGGTAAATAAATCCAAATTGAACTAACTTATCAGCATTTGATATGATGTGGTCGCCGATAGACTGTATCTCTTAGTAAACACCAGCTTCTTTCAAACCATTCAAATCACTGTAAAATATATATAAGGAAACATTATACATGTGTTTACCCTTATCCCGCTGAATAATTGATTTAGCCACACCCATTACTGACTTTGAACCAATCAGAATACTTGTTGTAATTGATTCATTCAAATTCGCAAACTAAAGGACAAACAATGTAGATCCTGATCAGATGGCTTCTTCAGAGGCCATCTGATCAGGATTTACACTGTTTGCAAACATACGGGTTGTCATGAACAGCTGGATAAGGGTTAATACAAGTAGACCTTGATGGTCCGACATTACGGACCTAATCTGAAAGATTTACATAATTAACCGATTGCATATGGGAAAACCCTAAAGGTGTATCTTTGCAAACAGTACAGACCCAGATCAGATCGCCACCTCTTAACAATATATATTATTATTCATTATGATAAGACCCATTTATCGACTCTGACTATTGTCTCCTTGGGGTATACGGACTGGTCTATATCGATGCACTGCTTGCCATATACATATTGTTACTCCATATAGGACCAACATGGCATTCTTGAACATAACATGTATACAAAACCTCTTGAAGCATTGTGTGAAACTCCAATATTAACCCATTGTATACTAGTGGACTCTTCCATTGCTATATACTGGACTTAATTATGGGCCACCCCTTTCTTCCCCAACCCAGACTCCTTTAACACCACAATGGCCTTGACTATACAACACTCACCAAGGGTGGGGAAGAAACGGGCCGGGGAGAAACGGGCCGGCCCAGTTCTTTCCCACCCTAGACACACTTCAACATCATACCTGACTTAACTGTATAACACTCGGCAGGAATGGGGAAGATATGGGCCGGGTCAGTTCTTCCACACCCTAGACTCCTTTAACACCACACTGGACTTAACTGTACAACACTCACCAAGGGTGGGGAAGAATCGGACCGGCTTAGTTCTTCCCTACCCCAGACATCTTCAACATCATAAAATCATAACTGACTTAACTGTATACCACTCACCAGGGGTGGCGAAGAAACGAGCCAGCCCAGGTGTTCTCCGATACAAACTCCTTTTTACACCATAATGGACTGAACTATACAACACTCGTCTGTGGTGGGGAAGAAATAGGCCGGCCCAGTTCATCACCCCAAACTCTCGACTCCTTCAACAGCATACTGGACTTAACTGTACAAAACTCACCAAAGTGAATGAGCTAACCCAGTTCTTCCCGACCCCAGACTCCGCTAACCCCACGATGGGCTTAACTATGCAATACCCACCTGGGGTGGTTAAGGAATGGGCAGGCCCATTTCTTCCCCATCCCAGACTCCTTTAACACCATTCAGGCCTTAACTATACAACACTCACCTGGGCGGAGAAGAGTAGGACCAGCCTAGTTCTTCCCCACCCAAGACACCTTCAACTTCATAACTGACTTAACTGTATAGCACTCACCAGGGATGGGGAAGAAACGGGCCAGCCCAGTATTTCCCCACCCCAGACTCCTTTCATGCCATACTGGACTTAACTGAATAACACTCACCAGGGTTGGGGACGAATTGGTTCTACCCAGTTCTTCTCCACCCTAGACTCATTTAACACTATACTGGACTTAACTGTACAATACACATCAAGAGTCGGAAGAATCGGACCGGCCTAGCTCTTCCACACCCCCAGGTAGCTTACGCTCCCTACGACATCTACCCTATGACTTCTATCTAATGACTTATCAACTATTTTATACCCAAATAAATGGTTTCAAATTGTAAGCAATTGAAGTTAAAACTATAAATAAAAATCCCTGTTTTTACAGAAAATGAAATACTTGTACCTGGGATGGGGAAGAAATGGGTCAGCCGAGCTCTTTCCCCCCCCCCCCACCCCCAAGCTGCAATATATTTGCTTCTCCGAACAAATCAACATTGTCACTTTATGCTATGAATTTCATATTTCAATTAAAATAAAAAAATACAGCTGTATGAACTAGACCAGACAAACATTCTGGTAAAGTTTCATAAAGACTGAAGCAAAACTGTGGTCTCTAGAGGAATAACACTGTAAATAATCACGACGCACGACGCACACGCACGACGCACGTACGACGGACAAAAGCTGATCACAAAAAATCATCTTGAGCTTTGCTCAGGTGAGCTAAAAATCAAATTGATAATATAATGTGGTAAATATGAGCACTTAAGTCATGGCATGGGCAGGGTATCACCGAATTATTTTACGAGGGATGTTCGAAAAGAATTGCTTATTATCCTCTAGGTCGATATCCACGTGGGGCGCGATCAAAACCAATACATACTTGTATAGGGCTATTCAATATTTACACAATGGTACATGTTAGACAAAGTGTAAATAAAATTTGCCATTTGAATACACGCAGTCATTGACCACTGCAGTAAAAATGGTTGGTAGAAGCGTCGACTAAAAAGATGGAATACCTGCTAACATCAAAGCTTGCTCAAAACTTGGTTGTTCTTTGCAGAAGCTAAGGACTAAAATTTCTTCTACTTTTGGACATTCTTGTGTGTTTATGACAAAGTTCGGCGGTGGAAAAAGAAATCTGAGTCTAGTGTAAAGTCCATCAAAAGCTGCATCGAAGTCAGACAAGCCAAAATCTGCATCACGAAAAGATCGTTTCTAAAATAAAGTAAATCATTGAAAGAGATGCCAGATTTACAGTTCGCGATATTGCACGAAAGTTAGGCATATCACTATCAACGGTTCACCTTGTTTTGAAGAAGCATTTGAAAGTCAGAAAGATTTCTGCTTGATGGGTACCACATCTGTTGACTGACGAGCAAAAGAGTCAACTGGTAAAAGTGGCCAAAAAGCTGCTTCAAATGTTTCAAAAATATGACAAAAAAATAGTTTGCCAATGTCGTCACAGGTGATGAAACCTGGGTCTATTATTTTGAGCCCGTCAGAAAGGTTAGCAATACGATCTAGGTAAGGTGCATTAATTGCCTAACGTTCTTTGAGTACAAAGAAGGTGTTGTATGCAATCATCTTCTCTGGTGAAGGAGTCGCAATAAAAGTGCCGGTGAAAAAGGGCAAAAGCATCACCGGAAAGTACCATAAAGACGTAGTACTGAAGAAACTGAAAAATTATTATCAGAAACGACGCCCTATCACTGGCTTTAAACATGTCCGTCTTCTACATGACAATGCAATCGCTCATACCTCCGCAATAGCGACGGTGTTTTTGAAGAAAGAAAAAGTAACTGCTTTGCCTCACCCCCGTATTCTCCAGACCTTGCCCATGTGATTTCTTTTTGTCTTTGCTGGGCGGAAATACCAGTTCCGACAGACACTTGGATCTGTCATTCATTAGTACCTTATTACTGTGCTCAAATCAGCGTACCGTGACCCCTTCAAGAAGTGGATGCATCGGCTGAAACTTTGCATTTCTAGCCACGGGGAGTACTTCGAGGGCATGAAATGAGCACTTTTGAGCTAACTTGAAATTTGAAATCTCCAGATAGAAATAAGCAATTCTTTTCGAACATCACTCGTATTTGTTTTACTACCTGGAAGGGGGCCCTCTTTTGTTGATGTTGCCCCTGTACCTGCACGTTAATCAAAACTTCAATGATGATAATGATGAATGATAGATTGTAATTTGAGATTAAATGTCCCAGTCAACACTGTTTAGATTATTTTGGACTTTTACCCAACACTGAGATGAAATGGCATCATAAGTCCCGGCGCTAAATGAAACAAATACGGTTTATATGCATGGATGTTCCGACTTGCATTACTTTGCCTGGGCAGGCTTAGACCTTCTAAGCAGTTTACCAGTACCCATGTGTTTTGGTCTGCTCTGTGTAGAAGAACCATGTAGCTCAATCAATTTCTCCAAAGCCCTGATGGGCGGGGTCTAGAGCGATGGCAGTAATGGTGGAAAAATGGACTTGAGCTGTCATTTCATCTCAGTGTCGATTGAAAGTTCCAAGGAAAATATTAGCTCTCAAAATGTTTAAAATCTACCAAAGGGGGAGTTCCAGCTTATAGTAAATTTCCATAGGGTTTTGCCCACGCACAGATTTTCATGATATTGTGCATAATTACTGCTTGGTAAATGACTATTCATTATTTAGCTATTTCACACTTATATCTGTTTTCGTTATTTATCTACAATGTTTTGTTGATGTCCACATCTGAAAGTAGGGGTACGCCCAAACTAGTGTATATATACATTCCACCTTTTGATGTTTTGGAGTTATTTTGTTCTCAAGCATCACTGTAGTCATCTGTGATTATCTTTGTATCCAATTTAGCAATGTTTAGGCAAAGTTCGATACACCATGCTCAATTTCATATGGAGCAGACCAAGAATTCAAAACCATAAAATCTTTTGGAGTATGTTTGACGTTTGATTTCACACTGTTGCAGTTCTTGTCACCCCATCATTTTAATATGAAAATTGACCATATATATGTAGAACATTTTATCAAACTTTCTTGAAAATCTGAGACCGGTAACATACCGCATTTGAACATTGAATAGTAATGGTAAGATTTTTGAATTGTTTCAAAACATTTGTAGATATCATATGGTGCGACATTTTCAATCGAGAAATTGCTCGCCAATATATAATAAACATGAATATATGTATGTTAATATGATGGTGTATAGTATGAGCTCATATATAATCAGCATTTGTATCAATTATGATGCCCTGATGAACACTAAAAACACAATTCAGTTCGAGCATTCGTTAACAATTCAATCAGATCTTATTTAAAAAATACTTCATTTTAGAACAAGAGTTTTTGCATTAATGTAAATCTAAATAGAAGTGGAGGCAATGCTGAAGCTTAGTATGACAAAGATTGTTGAAATGGCAAGTAAACTAGATGGTTCTGTAAACCAGACAATTTTACTTGGCTCTAATAAGTATGTATTTAACTGATGCAATGATCTTTAAAAAGTTTGAAAAGTCTTATTGTCATACTGGAATGACACAGGTTGTGTGAATGGCCAAGAATATTGATGTTTGTATAATGTTTCAGCCAGGTAGGTCATAATAACACAGGCAATATTTTCTGATCTTTTGGCCCACTGTAAACACAGATTAGTACTGTTGTTTTTGGCTCACTCTGACAATGCCCCTTTAGTCTACTTCAATCGCACTAACTGTCACCTTGTAAGAAAGTGATATTCTTAAATATGATCATCTATGTTCTAAAATATGATCCAGAAAACAAGCAGTTATTTTTGGAAAGCATTAATTGATATAATAGAGAAGACTTAATTCAACTTTCAAACACTTTCACAATTTAAAATAGCAAACAGTACATGTGCTAGCAGTACTTAAGAAAAATGTGAAGCCAGCTGCACTGATTTTGATTCAGCCAATGTGCTAGTGGTACAGCAAGCAAGTGTAAATCTTTGTCCTCGTCCATTGGGGCTTGAAGAAATTGATTTGGCTGCATGTTGCTTCCACACAGAGCTAAAACTAACCAAACACGAGTACTGGTAAACCGCTGAGACGGACTAAGCTTGCCCAGGCAAAGTGGTGTGAGTCAGGCCGTTCAATGTATATAAGTCTTGTAGTTTCATAGGGTGGCAGGGCTTGAGATATCATTTCATCTCAATGTCGGGAACAAGTCCCACAAAATTGGAAGCAGCATCTCCAAAATGACCTAAATAATGTTAACGGGGATGTTAAACCTCAATACAAACAAACAAACAAACCATTTGTAAAACCGATGGATACAGAGCCAGAAAACTTAACATAGATGACAAGTATTGCATACATAAGACTATATATGCAAATGGTATTTCAGCATCTACATACAATATCAGCTATCAAATAAATGTTTTACAGCCACTTGCCTTCCATCTATATCATTTCGGGAAGTGTATGCAAGATGATTAATGTGCAAATAGTTTCAGTGTGACTAGTTATGCATTTATTTAAAAGACTAAAACATTGCAGCAAACACTTTTGCCTATGTTATAATGAACCTAGAAAAAATGCAGAACATGCTTTTAATGGTCCCACAAAACCTTTGATGTGTGTGTGTGTGTGTTCGGGGGGGGGTGGGGGGAGAGAGCGACGTGGGAGTCTCGTTGACCAAGTGATGTAAGAAAATACCAATACATAGACTAATCAATAATAAGAACAAATCAGAAAATCAGCGTGTCCTTTCACAGATGGCAAATTATTGACTGCTATTTTATTTAAAAGAGGGAAGTGTCAACAATAAAAACAATTAAGGAAACAACAGGATTAGAAAGTAATTTATTAAGCAAACTCAATACACCATTGTTTATTACTGACATTAATATCTTTGTATTGCGGTTTTTAAAAAAGACCAAATAAAATAGGGTAAAAAATATCCACCTTGTCTTATTCCTATTGTGTCATAATACTTTTTTTTCAGCATAACCGTTTTTGCAATGCTGTAAACACTAACACTCATCTTGATCACTGCATGAGTGCATTATATTTTTCTCTCTGCTAATGTATGTTCTCATCTACTATTTAAAACCAAAACTAAAAATCATTCTCTGTCGAACAGTGTATTTTTTGTTTGTGTGTGTGTGTGTGTGTGTGTGTGTGTGTGTGTGTGTGTGTGGAGGGGAGGGGGTTGAAGGGGCGGAATTACGTAAATACATATGCTAAGCTTGTCATGATAAGGAGACACTTTATGGTCATTAAAATACATTAAAAATATACTTAAAGAAAACTGGTCCCCTGGTATTGCAAATGACTTCATGACAAAAAATATACCTAAACACATATATGGCAATCAAAAACAATGTTACCGGTTTCTGATTTTTTTTAAATTTGTTCGCTATATAGAGGATATATGTGGCCAATTTTATGTGCAATATCTTGGGGTGACAAGATCAGTAACACATCTAACACTTGGGGTAAACATTTTACTTTTTATAAATTTTCATGAAAAATTTAAGAAATTTTGTAAATAAATTCATCAAAAAAATTAAAAGACCTAGACACATTTATATTTTTGGTATTATATGAATCCTTATAGAGTTCTGTTGCCAATCAAAGCAACACAATTTGAAAACAATCGAGCGTGTTGATTTAATAATGAAAAGTTCACAGGTGTGTATGACCTATACAGAGGATTACCTCAGGGAGCTCTCCTGAGAACTATAGTAATTAATCAAATAAAACAAAGTTATATATATAGTTGATAGACCTAAAGTAAACAACAACTGAAGTTTCAAGAAAATCTGTGCGTGGCCAGATTTGGAACTCCCCCTTTCTAAGTCTGTGACCTTGACCTTGCGGTAATGGAAATCGGCTGGACTATTGCTGAATAAAAACCTTGGACCTGTATATATCGGCATAGAAATATGAAGCAAACCCATTGTATGGTTTGAAAATATGAGCTCTTTAAAAACAAGAGGGTCACGATGGCCCTGGATCGCTCACCTGGTCCACACTGTAGCAATGAAGTGGTAGGTAATACAATAAGGTGCCTTGTCAGAAGGAAAATACATGCCAAATAGGAAGGCTCTATGCCAAATGGTGCCAAAGTAGGTCACAGATCAAGGTCAAGGTCACAGGTCAAATTTTTTGCATGAATGGGAAGACCCTGTCACAAGAAACATACATGCCAAATATGAAGGCTCTACCTTAAATGGTTCAAAAGTTATGAGAAAGAAGGTCAAAGGTCAAGGTCACAGGTCAAAAATTTTGAATGGCTGGGAAGCCCTTGTGAAAAGGGCCCTACATGCAAAATATAAAGCCTCTATCTTAAATGGTTCGAAAGTTATGGGAAAGACGGTAAAAGGTCAAGGTCACATTTCAAAATGTTTGTATTGGTGAAAGTCGTTGCCACAAGGAACATACATGCCAAAAAGGAAGGCCCTACCTCAAGTGGTTCAAAAGTTATGGTAAAGTAGGTCACATGTCAAGGTCACAAGGCATTTTTGTATGACACAAGGAAACTACATGCCAAATATGAAGGCTCTATCTCAAATGCTTCAAAAATTATGACATAGTAGGTCAAAGGTCAAGGTCATATGACATTTTATTTCGTATGGGTGGGAAGACCTTTTCACAAGGAACATACATGCCAAATATGAAGGCACTATCTCAAATGGTTCAAAAGTTATGATAAAGTAGGTCAACTGTCAAGGTAAAGATCACAGATCATTTTATGTATGAATAGAAAACCCTAGTCACAAGGAACCTTCATGCCAAATATGATTTAACATATTGACCTTCTTTTTGACCCAACGTGACCCATATTCAAACTTGACCTAGATACTGTCAAGATGATCATTCTGATAATTAGACTAAAATTCCAGTCTCTAGTGTGTAAACAAGGTTTTGATTTTGAGATTGTAAATTTTCCTTTTTTGGATGGTGATGTTCCTCGTGCGCCATCCTATGGCGTTTATATTTCGCAATTAATTCGATTTGCTAGAGTGTGTAGTCATGTAACTGACTTCAACACTCATAATAAATTATTAACGGCTAAACTCCTTAATCAGGGTTATCGGTACCATAAACTACGCAAAGCCTTTTCAAAATTTTATAGACGCCATTCTGATTTAATTTCAAAATTCAATATTGGACTTAAATCTCTTCTGCAACAACGTCTATCGGAACCCGAATTTTATGGTGACTAAGTATATAAATTCAGAAAAATATATAACCGCAATGACTTCAGCACCCAATTTCGTAAAATCATTCTTCGATATAAAAAGATTGGGTATAACATGGATATTATACGACAGACTGCATGGTAGTTAACCCAATCACGGTTGGCAAGTTTGCTTCCCTCTTTAATTGCACGCCGGTGGGTCAGGCCTCAGATTCTATGACGGCTCCAACGTAAAGGCTTATTGAGAATTAGAGAGATCTAATTCAAGGTAATGTTGGTTGGTGCCTGATGCTCTGTCTCTGGTCGGGCCCATCGGAGTCTAACTGTTGGTTTTCTTTTGCTCCAGCATTTCAGTGGTTTCTTGCTGTCGAGTCCTCACCGTTGTCTCACCTCTGTGGTTCTTTGATTTTTGTGTTCACGGAGATGTTGCACTGATGAGTTAGGAGGCCTTCATGCGGACTGAACAAATTATTTGTCTCAATCGCGACGGAAGTAAGGGCGAGGATTGTGGCCACGTAAAATCGATTTAAGCCCCCCCCCCCCCCCAGTGGAAATCTTTCACTGACCGTTCCAAGGCGGCTCTTCTGTGGCGATTTATTTATGTTGTTGTTTGTTACTTACTTTGTGTATCACTTGTGTCTTTCGGTTTTGGATGGCCATATGGCCATTTTGTGGGAAAGTAACTGTCCTTATGGCCTTCCTTTGTTTAGGTTTTCATTATTGTCTGGTCGCTTAATGTTTGTATTTCTTCCCCTTTGGTGTCTTTTATGGGTGGAGTAAGTTAATTGTATCAATTCCTGATCTTTGTTTTACTTCTACTTTTTCTACGATTTGACCTACTTTTTGACCCAATACGACCCATATTCGAACTTGACCTAGATATTGTAGAGATGATCATTCTGAGCAAGTTAGATGATGATTCGACCAAAACTGTGGCCTCCAGAGTGTTAACGTGGTTTTTCGATGATTTGACCTACTGACCTACTTTTTGATCTGACATGACACATATTCGAACTTGAACAAGATATTGTCAGGATGATCATTCTGAGCAAGATTGAGGATGATTGGACCAAAACTGTGGCCTCTAGAGCGTTAACAAGGTTTTTATATGGTTTAACCTGCTGACCTACTTTGTGACCCCACATGACCCATATTCAAATTTTACCGAGATATTGTCAGGATGATCCTTCAGTGCAAGTTTGAGGACGATTGGACCAAAACTGGGGCCTCCAGCGTGTTAACAAGGTTTTTCTTATGATTTGACCTGGTGACCTACTTTTTGACCCGACACGACCCATATTCGAACTTGACCGTGATATTGTCAGTATGAATTGAAGATGATTCGACCAAAACTGGAGCCTCTAGAGTGTTAACAAGGTTTTTCTTATGATTTGACCTACTTTTTAAACCGACATGACACATATTCGAACTTGACCGAGATATTGTCAGGGTGATCATTCTGAGCAAGTTTTAGGATGATTGGACCAAATCTGTGGCCACTAGAGTGTTAACAAGGTTTTTCTATGATTTGCCCTACTGACCTACTTTGTACCCGACATGACCCATATTCGAACTTGACCGTGGTATTGTCAGGATGATCATTCTGAGCAATATTGGAGATGATTGGACCAAAACTGTGGCCCCTAGAGTGTTAACAATGTTTTTCTATGGTTTGACCTACTGACCTACTTTTTGACCCCACATGACCCATGTTCGAAATTATCCGAGATACTGTCAGGATGATCATCCTGAGCAAGTTTGAGGGTGATTGGACCAAAACCGTGGCCGCTAGAGTGTTAACAAGGTTTTGCTTTGATTTGACCTGGTGACCTACTTTTTGACCCGACATGACCCATATTCGAACTTGACCTAGATATTGTCAGGATGATCATTCCGACTAAGTCTGTTGATGATTGGATTAAAACTGTGGCCTCTAGCGTATTAACAAAAAGTTTACGCACGCAGGACGCACACCGCACGACGCACGACGACGCCTGTCATCTCACAGTCACAAAAGCTCACCATGAGCTACAAATAGCATCAAACATTTCTAAGTCTGTGAACTTGGCCTTGACCTTGAGGTCACTGGCATGTGTGAGGGTATCACTGCATAAAACTTTGGACCTGTATCTCTCACCATACCAAATGTAGTTTGAAAACATGACCTCTTGAATGAAAATGTTTACAATCAAAATTTTTAATTCTGCGACCTTGACCCTGAGGTCATGGGCATAGATCTATCATCATACAAAGTATCCTATGGCTTGGAGAATGCGAGCTTTTAAAAACAAATTAATATTCTTTGAATTTGACTTAGAGGCAATGAACATAGGCAGGGACACCACTGCCTGATACATATTTGGTATCTTCATACCAAACTATGAAAGAAAGCTTAAAAAAAAAAACATTTAAATTTTCTTTAAGTCTGTGACCTTGACCTTGTGGAGAGGTCAAACAAACTTTTATAAACTTTTTTTAAACAAAGTGTTAAGTGAGTATGACATAATTCACAGCCCCTATGCTGCTGGGTCTGACTTAGTGGATCAGAAGTAATTTAAATTTGCATTTACCCATATATATGACAATGGAATCTTCCAACTTCTTAATTTAGAGTGGTCCGTTTTCAATTCTAGGCGTGCCAGATCTTTTTTGTCTGATGTAAGTTGTAGAACAAGAGGCTAATGGGCCATAATGTTCTCCAGAGCACAGCTGGGACCCCCCGCTCCCATTGTTAGCCATGCATTTTAACACGATATGATTTTAATGTAACGATTATAAAATCTCTCAAACAAACCCCATACCCAAATGAGCACCCAGGCGGACTCTGTATCTGAAATATATTTGGCCTTTTATGCACTGGAGCAGAGCTGGGCATGGACCCAATAGAGCCCTGGTTTGTATCACTGAATGTGTCTTATCATAAGGGGACAAAATATATGTGGTTTAGGGATGGGGATCTGTAAAGTCCATCAAATATAAGGCCTTTCGAAGCTGTGGAGAGGTTGAGGCATGGCCCTGGCGGACCCTAGGAAACCCCAAGATTGTTGTCACTGAATGTGTCTTATCATTAAGACCTCCAGTGGGTGGGTATCTGAACTGTTTCTGAGATATTGGGCCCTTTTATGAACAGGAGGGAGAGGAATGGACCCTGTAGACCGAATTGGTTTGTGTGACTGAATGTGTCTAATGATAAGGAACAAGAATATAATATGATTATGGGGTGGGGATTTCAATGGTGTTTGTTTGTTTGAATTGGAGTTCAATGGCCCAGTAACCACTATTTAAGGTCATTTTTGCCGGTCAGTTTACCTATCGACACTTTTCCTGGGCAGGCTTATACCTAAGCGGTTAACCAGTACAGTGTACATTCTTTCGCCAGAATCTGACAACTGCCCTTCTTGAATCAGCGGAAGGGAGAGAATGACCTTAGAAAAGATTCCAACCCGCGTCCTGATCACCAGTCAGACGCGCATCCGACTGAGCTACCGAGGCCGACAATCTAAATGATGTGTGAGATACATGGCCATTTATGAAGTGGAGGGCTGGGCCATGGCCTCAGCACATTGCCCTAGCACACAGAGACCCCAGGTTGATGTGGATGAATGAATCTTATCATAAGGAACATGAATATACATGCGTTAAAGGCGGGGATCTTAACAGTTTCTGGGATATATGGCATTTTATGAAGTGGAGGAGTGGGGCATGGCCAAGGACATGGCCAAGCACACCAGGGGACCCCAGGTTGGCACTACTGAATGCGCCTTATCATAAGGGACATGAATATATATATATGGCTTAGGGATGGGACTCTGAACTGTTTCTCAGATATATGGCCTTTTGTGAAGTTGAGGGGTGTGGCATGGCTCTGGCACACACCGGTAAACCTCCTGTTTGGGATCACTGAATGCGTCTTATCATAAGGAACAAGAATATATATATATATGATTTATGGGTGGGGATCTGAGATATTGGCCTTTTGCGAAGTGGAGGGGGGTAGGGCATGGCCCCACCACATCTCAGGGGATCCCCAGGTTGGTGTCACTGAGTGCATCTTATTATAAGGAACAAGAATGTATATTGTTTAGGGGTGGGGATCTGAATGGTTCTAAGATACATGCATATGGTCTTTTATGAAGTGAAGGGGCTTGGGCATGGCCCCAGCACACCCTTAGGGACCCCCAAGTTGGCATAAAAGCATATGACTGAAAGAAGTTTATACTCAAGGAATATTTCTATTTTGTCAAAATATTTGCAAAGGCTCGGCAGTACATGTAAATGCCATTTTTTTCTATTTTCCCTATTATAAGTCGTTGAAAACTCTAAGTTGCCATAGCAACCAAATTAATGAGCCGATTTTCATTAAAAACACAAACTTACAATCTCCTCGCACAAGGATGCTATAGATGAAATTTGGGCTGAATCAGCCCAGTGGCCTCAGAGTTGTTGTTTGAAAGTGTTGACGACAGACAACGCCACAGGCGACGAACAACTGTCTGTCCTATAAGCTCTGGTGAGTTAAAAAGGTATGTTCTTTCATCAAACAGTGTATACCCAGATCAGACACCACATTCTGCTACATTTGATCAGGGTCTACACTGTTTTCCAAAGTCCCACAAAATTGTTTAAAGGGGTTAAACTCTTGAGACACCATAATTACATCAAATGCAATTTATTTAATCCATTATTAGACTTGATTTAACATTATATTCTTTAGAAGTATATATTTTATTTATCTATTTATTTATATATTTATTTATTTATTTATTTAATTGATTTTATTTATTTTGGAGGTTCTAAGAGTTGTTCAAATTTTAGGTCTTTTATCTTTGATAATAAGTATCCCTTATTAGACCATGACCAGGGCCTAAGCTTGCTCAAAAAGCTAGGGATAAGGGACTCTGGGAAAAAAAAGGAAGAAATTTGCTTGGTCTACAGCATAACGCCGGGAAACAGCGGTGTAATGAGTTATCCTGTAAACCCCTATTTATTTGGTGAAAAGTGGGTTTTATAGGGGTATGGCGAAATAAATAAACCATATTCTATATTTAAAAAAAATAAATAAATCCTTATGCAGTGCCAATGTCATCGATGATGTGCCCCCGCCCATCGGGGCTTGAAGAAATAGATGGGCTGCATGATGCTTCCACGCAGAGCTGAAACCGACCCGCACACGAGTACTGGTAAACCCCACAAAGGATCTAAACTGCCGAGGCAAAGCGTCGCGAGTCAGCCCGTCCGTCCATGCTTATAAACCCAATCGGTTTCATTTGGCGGCAGGGCTGGAGATGTCATTTCATCTCAATGTCGGGTAGAAGTCCCACAAAATTGGACGCAACGTCTCCAAAATGACCTTTACAGTGTTGACGGGGACGTTAAACCTCAAATCAAACAAACAAACAATGTCATCGGTGACAATAATCCTTTTTTGTATACAACTGGGGTTGGTAACTCGAAGCCATCGTAAATATATCAACTTAAGATGTACTTAAGACATACTTAAGGTGACCACCGTAAAACTTATGGTCTCGTTATGCCGGTAACTGAAAACCTGTCGTATCGTTTCCATAAAGTTACGACCATCTTACCACTTACGATTTACCTGTGTAATTTTAAATCTCGTGCAAAGCGCTTCGGAAACTTTTGTAAGCCAGGGCACAGCAAAATAAAATCACGCTTAACATCTTACTATAAATGATAATACCGGGGTTTGTTTAACAACAAGGATGCCTTGTTGGAGCCTTTTCTGCACAAAAAGGCTTGGGTAGCGTAATCATAATAGGCAAGGTTCTAAATAAACTATGGGATGAGAAATAATGACACAACTGGCGACCCCTTCTCTACATTTCCTCCTGATTTGCCATGCCGGAGCTCATATTAGCATCAATTACTTGAAAGTGTCTTAAACAAATCGTGCAACAGCCAAAAATATGTATCTTTTAAAAATGACAGAGACAAAAATTACAAAAAAGAAACGAAAACCAAACTATACACAGGAAGAATTAGGAACACTTGTAGACGAAGTTAATGAAAGGAAGACATTGTTATTTGAAAAGTTATGACCGCTATTTCTCAAAAACAGGACGATTGTGGTCAGTAGTACACTTATTGTACAGCCTATACTATCTTTTACCTTATTTCTTTTATTCATCTTCTTTTCTTCCTTTGTTGACACGACTATTACACACACAAATAAACATAATAATTACGTACTACTTATATACATGTTTATCGGAGATGTATAGATCTTTGTTGACGTGTATTTTTATACAGGTAATTCTGCTAAATATAGCATATATCTGCCTTAATACAATACCGTACAATACATGTAACGCATACCATTACTAAAAGAAACGCTGTGTGCCGAGAAAAAGGTAGATAGATGTACAACTTCTTTTCTTATTTATTATGCTTCTATGTAGTGGTTTAGTTGTCTCCATAAATTACGGTACTTTCGAGTTACTAACACTAATCGCTACGAGGCGATTAAGATATACTTAAGGTCGTCGTAAGCCTTAAGAGAGCTTCGAGTTACCAACCCCAGAACCTTACAAAGTACGTCCGCATCCGGACTTTGGCACGAGCTAACGGTACAGATATACTTGTAAATTACATAATCTTGTGTAATCAAACTTTGTGCGAGATTTATGACAGTACAAGTGTACTAAGTGCGCCATGCACGTGGCTCGAGCGGCATGAGCTTACGATTTATTACATAACCGTACCAACGAAGTGCAGAATAAACAGTTAGCTTTATTTAGTGTAATAAACTGAGATTTAAGACCCTAGTGGATCGAAAGGTTATCGTCACCTTGTCAGTTTACCGCTACTATTCACGGAAGACACCGAAAAACGGGCGAACTTTCAATGCGAAGTTTTAAACAAGAGGCCCGTAGGCCACAATGCTCAGCAGAGCTCAGGGGGCCACTGCCCATTGGCAGCAATGTATTTAAATTAGCCATGGAAGCCCTGCTCCCAAGGCTACTACGGATAAAATCTCGACCCAATCAGACTAGTGGCTTCAGACGTATGATGTCGCTTGAAGACAACAGATGACAATTGACAATTTCCAATCTGTGGCAATAGGCCAGAAAGAACATTATTTGAGAAAAAATTTCTATGAAAGTTTGACAAAATATCTTGAGAGGCATTAATGTCATGTTTCAGTTTTCCCCATTATAAGTCAATGGAAACTGTGGGAAATAATGTAAACACATAGATAAGTATTAAATTTAATTTATTTTACTTACATCGAATTATGAACAACATCGGGTCACGAGCAACGTTTGGGGTTCACATACTTTGCTTGTTACCCGATGTTGTTACGAGCAAGGTTTAAGTGAGCCCTTCCGGATTTTCACTGACTTTGCTCTCGACTCGATGTTTATCATACTGGAATGAGCATTAAATAAAATACATTCATTTCTAAAATGAACCAAGACACATCTAGGAGCGAAGGTGGTCGACCATAAATGGTTAAGCTGCTAACTGTCAATAGCCTATATTCAGTCCGAAATGCCCTCGACATGCTGTATGTATATGTTTGCTTTTTACTTCCCACCAACAGCTAAGGTCATACGGAGACAAGACCTAGGTTTTAAGACTCATCCTGGTGAAGCCCGGGATCGAAACCATGACCCCTGTTTTTTTTAGACGAGTAGCCTAACGGCTTATAACATGTGCTGCATTTTCTCGACACAACACGTCTACACATTTTCTAAACTGGAAAGAGTGAACTGCCTATACCTAGCCTGAAAAGCACAGGCCATGTTGTATTTAAACGGCATACCATGTGTAGACATTTCATATACTGGTAACTGTAAACGGCCTATATTCAGCCTGAGATGCCCTCGACATGTTGTGTGTATGTGTTTGATTTTTACGTCGCGCCAACAGCTAATGTCATAAGAAGACGGGTTCTAGTTTTTAAGACTCATTTGAAAGTCTGGAGAAGCCCGGGATCGAACCAATGACCCCCGTTTTTAAGGCGAGTAGCATAACCACTACACGACGAGAGCTTCTAACATGTTGTATTTTAACGTCACAATCCATTCGTCGAGACATTCATGACATTCCATAAACGACCTAAAACGCAATGGACATGTATTTTAACATGACTGAAAGCTATGGTCATAGGGAGACGGGACCCCGATTTAATGACTCGTCCGAAAGTCTGGAGTCCGGGATCGAACCCATGACCCATATTTTTTCTTTAGGCGCGTAGCATAATCACTACACAACGGGCGTTTTTAACATGTTGCGTTTTAACGGCACAACACGTCCAGACATTTCCAAAACTGAAAAGTGTGAATAGACTAAAGTTAGCCCGAAACGCACTGGGCATGTTGTATTTGACAGCACGACACGTCTAACTAGTGACTGTGAACAGCATATATTCAGCCTGAAACGCACTGGACATGTAGTTTGATGGCACAATACGTCTAGACATTTCCTTAACTTAGCCTATATTCAGCTTGAAACATCCTAGACATGTTGTATGTGTGTGTAATTAAGAATTACGTTCCACCAACAGCTAAAAGACGGGGCCTCTGTTAAAAAAACTCATCCGAAAGTCTAGATAACCCCGTAATCGTCTCCATGACCCCTGTATTTAAGGTGAGCACCAAAACCACCTCACCACGTGGGCTTCTAACAGCATGCTGGGTTATATAACGGTACAACACGTTCAGACATTTCCTTCTCTGAAAACTGTGAAAAGCTTTAATTCAGCTTGAAACGTACTCAACATGTTTTTTGACGGCACAACACGCCTAGATATTTCCTAAACTTGTAACTGTGCATAGCCTATATTCAGCCTGAAACGAACTCGACATGTTGAATTTTGACGGCACAACACGCCTAGACATTTCCTAAACTTGATTCTGCGAAAAGACTATATTCAGCCTGAAACACACACAACATGTTGTAGTTAAACGACACAACACGTCCAGACAATTCCTAAACTGGAAACTATTAAAGGCTATATTCAGCCTGAATTGCACTTCACATATTGCATTTAAACATCACAACACGCCAAAACATTTCCTTAACTCACCACGAAAACATGCCTATGTCATTGTGACACCCTTAAACCCCACTTTTTTATAATAAAACTGGGGTCAACAGGGGTATGCATTATTTTTCTTATTTTTGCTAAAAAGCATAGATTGTGGGTAATCGTTAGAACCACCTCGTCGAGGCGGTACTAACGAGTTCGCACCATCTATGATGAAAATATCAGTATCTTTATCGGAAAATTTTCATTTGTGATGGTAAAATTTTCAGAATATTTCAATAGACGTATTTTCGTAATATTTAGGCTATATTCAGCCTACAACGCACTAGACACGTTGTATTTTGACAGCACAACACGTCCAGACATTTCCAAACATGAAAACTGTGAATAGGAAGCCCTCGACATGTTATATTTTAACAGCACCACACGTCTAAACATTTCCTTAACTGGTAACTGTGAAAATCCTGTTCAGCCTGAAATACACTAGACTGCATGTGAGTTAATGTGTTTTGAGTTTTACGTCCCACCAACAGCTAAGGTCATATGGACACGGGACCTCGGTTTAAAGACTCACCCGAAAGTCTGGATAATCCCAGAATCGACCCAGTGACCCCTGTTTGTCGGTGAGTTGCATAACCACCTCACAACGAGGGCTTCTAACAATATGTTGTATTTCAACGACACAACACTTCTAGACTTTTCCTTAACTTGTAACTGCGAAAAGCCTGTATTTAGCCTGAAACGCATTGGACATTTTGTAGTTTAAGGTCATAACACGTCTAGACATTTCCTAAACTGAATACTGTGAAAGGCTATATTCAGCCTGAAACGCACTCGACATGTTGCATTATAATGACAAAACACATCCAGAGATTTCCTAAACTGAAAATTGTGAAAGGCTATATTCATACTGAACCGCACTCGACGTACATGTTGCATTTTAACAGCACATCACGTCTAGACATTTCCAAAACTGGTAACTGTGAAAAACATATAAATATATATATTCAGTCTGAAACAACTTTTACATATATTGTGTGTGTGTGTGTGTGTGTGTGTGTGTGTGTGTGTGTGTGTGTGTGTGTGTGTGTGTGTGTTTAGATTTACCTCCCAGCGACAGCTAAGGTCATATGGGGACGGGACTTAGGTTTAAAGACTCATCCGAAAGTCTGGAGAAGGCCGGGATCGAAACTACGACCCCTGGTGTTTTAGGCAAGTAGCATAACCACTACAGTAGAGTGGCTCCTAAAACCGTTGCCTTTCATTGGCACAACACGTCTTGACATTTCCTAAGCTGGTAACTGTGAACAGCCTATATTCAGCCTGAAATGCAGTTGACATATTGTATTTTATTGGCACAACACGTCCGGACATTTCCTAAGCTGGTTACTGTGAATAGCCTATATTCAACCTGAAATGCAGTTGACATATTGTATTTTATTGGCACAACACGTCCTGACATTTCCTAAGCTGGTTACTGTGAACAGCCTATATTCAGCCTGAAATGCAGTTGACATATTGTATTTTATTGGCACAACACGTCCTGACATTTCCGAAACTTAAAGTCTCCGAAAGTCTGGAGAAGCCCGGGATCGAAACCACGACCCGTGGGTTTTTAGGCAAGCAGCATAACCACGGTCGGGCTCATCGGAGTCTAACTGTTGGTTTTCTTTTGCTCCAGCATTTCAGTGGTTTCTTGCTGTCGAGTCCTCACCGTTGTCTCACCTCTGTGGTTCTTTGATTTCTGTGTTCAAGGAGATGTTGCACTGATGAGTTAGGAGGCCTTCATGCGGACTTAACAAATTATTTGTCTAAATCGCGACGGAAGTAAGGGCGAGGATTGTGGCCACGTAAAATCGATTTAAGCCCCCCAGTGGAAATCTTCCACTGACCGTTCCAGGGCGGCTCTTCCGTGGCGATTTGTTTGTGTTGTTGTTTGTTACTTACTGTGTGTGTCGCTTGTGTCTTTTAGTTTTGGATGGCCGTGTGGCCGTTTTGTGGGAAAGTAACTGTCCATATGGCCTTCCTTTGTTTAGGTTTCCATTGTGGTCTGGTCGCTTGGTGTTTGTGTTTCTTTCCCTTTGGTGTCTTTTATGGATGGGGTGGGTTAATTGTATCAATTCCTGATCTTTGTTTTACTTCTACTTTTCTAAAGCATTTTGTATTTTAACAGCACAATACGTCTAGACATTTCCTGAAATCTGTGACAACATTCTCGACATATCTAGTGTATTTTAACGACATAGTTCGCGTCTGGATACTTCCTAAACTGGTAACTATGAATAGCATATATTCAGCTCGAAACATACTCGGCATGTTGTAGTTTAACGACACAACACGTCTAATTTGAAAACTGTGAACGGCCTATTTTCAGCCTGAAAAGCAATCGACATGTTGTATTTAACGGCACAACACGTCTAGAAATTTCCTAAACTGGAGAACTTTGAATAGCCTATAATCAGCCTGAAACGCACTCGACATGTTGTAATTGAACGGCACATCATGAAAAGACATTTCCTCATCTCGTTCAATAAGTTGCAATTTGAGCGCCATCAAATTTACCATGTCAGTCTTAGGCCTTTTATTTAATATTTTTGTCGCGCCTGCTATTAGCATGGCGCGATATAGGCGCCCGGTTTTCCGTCCGTTCGTCCGTCCGTCCGTTCCTCTGTTCGTCCGTTCGTTCGTCCGTTTGTCAATGCGTCAACATTTGCGACCATTCTAGCGTTCACCAAAATGGTCAGGGGTTGGTAACTCGAAGCTCTCTTAAGGCTTACGACGACCTTAAGTATATCTTAATCACCTCGTAGCTATTAGTGTGAGTAACTCGAAAGTACCGTAATTTATGAAGACAACTTAACCATATCGTAACGTTACGGACAACTCAGGCATGCCGTAACCTCATCTTAACTATTGCGAAAGAAACAAACACTACATAGTAGCATAAGAAAAGAAGTTGTGTACATCAATCTACTTTTTTTCTCGGCACACATGGTTTCTTTTAGTAATGATATGCGACACATGTATTGTTTGGTATTGTATTAAGGCAGATATATGCTATAGTTAGCAGAATTACCTATATAAAATACATGTAAACAAAGACCTATACATCTCCGATAAACATGTATACATGTAGTACGTAATTATTATGTACAAGCTGTTTATTTGTGTGTGTAATACTCTTGCCAACAAAGGAAGAAAAGAAGAAGAAGAAAGAAATAAGGTAAAAGATAGTATAGCCAGTACAATAAGTGTACTACTAACCACAGTCGTCTTGTTTTTGAGAAATAGCGGTCATGACTGCTCACTTTCTATTTCCTATTTCTACTTCCTATTTCTCGCTTCCTATAACTACTTCACACCTTTTTCGTGCACAAGAAAGTGTTCATGTAATGATAGCGATCGAAAAAGTTTCTCAAGGAACCAAGTGAGTCCTCGCGTGGGAATTTTGTTATTCAAAACCTTCCTCGAGACACCATGATTTAATCCCATATTGTGTTACACATGTGGGGGAAGGGGGGGGGGGGTTCTTATTTTTGAGAAATAGTGGTCATGACTGCTCACTTCCTATTTCTACTTCCTATTTCTCGCTTCCTACTTCACACCTTTTTCGTGCATAAGTAAGTTTTCATGTAATGATAGCGATCGAAAAAGTTTCTCGATGGACCAGGGGTTCCTCGCGTGGGAATTATGTTATTCAAAATCTTTCTCGAGACACCATGTTTTAATCCCATATTGTGCCTCACACGTGGGGGAGGGGTGGGCGTATAATACAGATAAAATAGTGTAATGGGAGAAAATTCTTGGTTAGGTGGGAAAGCAAACATGTGTTACCATGAAGAAGTTTCTATATTGTACGCCCTGTCCTGAGGACTGCTGTACAGGACACGCAGATCAGCCTGTGTATTTAAAGATTCGGTTGTATACACGATTCACGAAAGCAAAGATCCGTGCCCACTGGGGCTGCATGACAGCTCTGCAGAAAAGCTACCAGTAGCTGAACATGACTGATATATTTGAAACAGTGTCACTGAACTTTTCAAATAACAATGTCTTCCTTTCATTAACTTCGTCTGCAAGTGTTTCTTATTCTTCCTGTGTTTGGCTTTCGTTTTTTTTTTTTTTTTTTTTGTTTGTTGTTTTTTTTTTGTTTTGTTTTTTCAATATTTATCTCTACCATTTCTGAAAAATCAATGCACAAGTAAGTTTTCATGTAATGATAGCGATCAAAAGATTTCTCGATGGACCAGGGGATTCCTCGCGTGGGAATTATGTTATTTAAAACCTTTCTCGAGACACCATGTTTTAATCCCATATTGTGCCTCACACGTGGGGGAGGGGGGTGGGTGCCTATAATACAGATAAATATATTATAAAGGGAGAAAATTCTTGGTTAGGTGGGAAAGCAAACATGTGTTACCATGAAGAAGTTTCTATATTATACGCCCTGTCCTGAGGACTGCTGTGCAGGACACGCAGATCAGCCTGTGTATTTAAAGATTCGGTTGTATACAGGATTCACCAAAGCAAAGATCCGTGCCCTCTGGGGCTGCATGACAGCTCTGCAGAAAAGCTGCCAGTAGCTGAACATGACTGATATATTTGAAACAGTGTCACTGAAATTTTCAAATAACAATGTCTTCCTTTCATTAACTTCGTCTGCAGGTGTTTCTAATTCTTCCTGTGTATAGTATGGTTTTCGTTTTTTTTTTTTTTTTTTTTTTTTTTTTTTGTAATTTTTGTCTCTGTCATTTTTGAAAGATATATATTTTTGGCTGTTGCACAATTTGTTTAAGACACTTTCAAGCCATTGATGCTAATTTGAGCTCAGGCATGGCACATCAGGTGGAAATGTAGAGAATGGGTCGCCAGTTGTGTTATTGCTTATCATCCCAATAGTTTATTTAGAACCCTGCCTATTACGATACCGCTACCCAATCTTTTTTTTTTTTTTTTTTTTTTTGGCAAAAAGGCTCCAACAAGGCTGCCTTGTTGTTAAACAAACCCCGGTATTATCATTTATAGTAAGATGTTAAGCGTTATTTTATTTTGCTATGCCCTGGCTTACAAAAGTTTCCGAAGCGTTTTGCACGAGATTAAAAATTACACAGGTAAATCGTAAGTGGTAAGATGGTCGTAACTTTATGGAAACGATGCGACAGGTTTTCAGCTACCGGCATAACGAGACCATAAATTTTACGGTGGTCACCTTAAGTATGTCTTAAGTACATCTTAAGTTGATATATTTACGATGGCTTCGAGTTACCCACCCCAGGTTTATTTCTCAAGAACTAAATAAGCTTCTATAATGATACTTGGTACAAACTTGTATCTGTGGATGAAAACTTAAATGCAAGCATCCATATTTTACCTCGACCTACATTTCATGGTTCACTGACTTAGTAAAATATTGCGACCACCCTAGCGTTCACCCTAATGGTCAAGTTTATTTCTCAAGAACTATAAGAGCTTTATTAATGATACTTGGTATAAACTTGTATATGGGGATGTTAACTTAAATGAAAGCACCCATATTTGACCTTGACCTATATTTCATGGTTCACTGATTTTGTAAAATATTGCTACCACCCTAGTGTTCACCCTAATGATCAAATTAATGTCTCAAGAACTATAAAAGCCTTATTAGTGATACTTTGTACAAACTTGTATCTGTGGATGGTTACTTAAATGCAAGCATCCATATTTGACCTTGACCTACATTTCATGGTTCACTGACTTTGTAAAATATTGCTACCACCTTAGCGTTCACCCTAATGGTCAAGTTAATTTCTCAAGTACTATAAGAGCTTCGCTAATGATATTTTGTACAAACTTGTATCTAAGGATGGCAATTTTAATGCAAGCATCCATATTTGACCTTGACCTAAATTTCAATGTTCACTGACTTAGTGAACTATTGTATCAACCCTAATGTTCAACCTAATGTTTAAGTTGATTTCTCAAGAACTATTAGAGCTTCATTAATGATATTTGGTACAAGCTTGCATCTAGGAATGGCAACTTTTATAGAAGCATGAATATTTGACCTTGGCCTAGATTTCATGGTTCGGCGAATTTGCGCCCCCACGGGCGTGACTTAGACTTCGGCGAAATTCTTGTTGGAAAGTTGTGACCCCACCCCTACTCCCCCCCCCCACCCACACACACAATACAAATAAAGCAAAGACAAAATACTGCGAGCATATTTTTACATTCTTTTTCATTAGGCTTCAGATAAGAAGTAGAAGCCTTTGTAGTGCAGGGGTTATGCTACTCGCCTCATAACCCAGAGATCGTGGGCTCGATCCATGGCTTCCTCAGACTTTCTTTTGACCGAGGTCCCATCTCCATATGACCTTAGCTGTTGGTGGGACGTAAAACTCAGACACACACGCACATAGATTATGAATTTTTACCGGCTATATTGTTATGTTTGGGATTTTATTTCATTTTACTGCAGTTATAAATATTTGTTAATGTTTTTTTTTTTCTATTTATTTATCTATTTGCTTTTTATTTTAGATTTTAATTTTAATTAATCATAATTTGAATTGTTTTCTAACTTAGTCACTTATACATGTTATATGTGAATTCGTGGCATGATTTAATCTAACACCTTATGAATATTAATGAACTTACCCGACGTGTTGTAATTGTCCCGTTCCCCTTCCGCCCAGTTGAGCTAACAAATGCTTACGAATATCAATCATATATAGATCTAGATCAGCAGATTATGTGCAGCTCCTCAAAATATGACAGTTACTGAAATAAAAAAATGGTTTCAGTTTATTGTCAATCCCAGACTTGGGCGTAATTTGCGTTCTTTCTCACACAAATTAAAATCGGAAAATCCAAAACCACGACCAAAGGGAAATCGAAAGTAACACAAAAAATTGCAATATCAAAGTATAACAGTATAACTCCCCAAAAAGAAGAGATAATTTCTGTTCTGCATGTTGCCCCTGTATCCAAACATGCTAAGAGAAAATTATACGATATAAAAGAATAATAGCTTATTATTTATTTCGAAGGCGCCCTTTCGAACACAATCGTACAAAACAAAAGAGTTTTTATCATTTTGGAAATTCCTATACAAGGGCAATAATTACAGCATGACATCACTCGGTCGTACGACTTGCCGGAACTCGACACGGTGGGCAAAACCAGAGACTGGATCGCTCACCTTTGTTTGAATTAAAGTTTAACGTGCCCGTCAACATTGTAAAGGTCATTTTGGAGACGTTGCTTCCAATTTTGTGGACTTTTACCCGACATTGAGATGACATGACAGCTCAAGCCCTGCCGCCCAATGAAACCAATAGGGTGTATAAGCATGGAAGGGCTGACTCGCACCGCATTGCCTGGGCAGGCTTAGATCCTCTAAGCGGTTTACCAGTACTCGTGTGCGGGTCGGTTTCAGCGGGAACAAAACAATTCATCGACCAGGCAATTCATCGACACGGTTTTTGGAGACAGTTCATCGACAAAATTGAAGACAACTCATCGACACTTTTTGAAGACAATTCATCGAAACATTACTATGTATTTTAGACCAGAAATAAGAAAGATAAGGTTCACCCCTGTAAACCACAGTTTTACTATATAAAAGTGGGGTTCAAGGGGGTCAAAATTATATAGGCGATTTTTCGTGATGCTGTAATTCGTATACTCGTCAACGTAAAGAATGCATGTATACAACAATCAAGCATGTACGATACTTTTGTATGTTACTTTTGTGCAGTGGACAGTCTGATATATGTGCTATGTTTCTAAAAAGTTATTGCAATCCATGAAGTTTCCTTACTGGTATTTATACATGTATAGCCTTCATGATTTATGTGCTAGTTCGTTTTATTGATATTTATTTTGCAAAATAAACGTTTAAATCATATACCTGACTTTCATATTCCCCTATCCCATTTACATATTTCATTGCTGAGCCATATCCTGTTGGGTGAAAGTCAACCATCAAGAAATGTTGCACGTGCAAACATCGAAGCTTCAGACGAGCCTGCTTATCCATGTAGTCTCGTCAAAAGCTTCACTGTTCGCCAATACAGGCTTTATGTCAAGCTGAAACTTCAGCATTAAATAAGATTCTGCTCAAATCAAAACGATTCTAACGATAACGCCTAACGTTTATAGGCAGAAATATGAAACGTAGAAATCCCATTTAACTCATTTAGTACCGGGTACCCTTGCAAACAGTGTAGGCCCAGCTCAGACGCCGCAGAACGCGGCGTCTGATCAGGGCCTACACTGTTTGCAAAAAGTTCAGCTATTTTCCCAAACAAATTTAGTTGAAAACACAACCTGACAACCCTACATTTTTAAATGGACTCATGCTATATATAAGGAGGAGGATTCCATTTAGTACAAAAATGGTTAAACTGAACTTTTACCCCTAAAGTGGGATCAATCAAGGTCCATCATATGGGCTTATTATCTAGATGATAATTCACCGACACGGTTTATATCTCATGATCAGAATTAGATATCTAAATGCGAATTGTACAAATCACGAGGCTAACTTATCCTTCAACTCCAGTGGTCGTACTATCATAAACATACATGTAACATACACTTTATTTACACTCAGGTCGTACAACGACAAATGAGGAACATACATAAATACAAAATATATGGACATGGTAAACGTTACAAAGACATGACAACGACAACAATAATAATAACTATTTGTCATGGAACGGGGTGGTGGTGGTCTTAGTACAGAAACACACAGCGGTAGTGAAATACAACGACGCCTTCCCGGCGTCAAGACGCGCGTGTCATGCGCATCATGACGTCGCTTCGATGCTTTGATGTATCTTCGTCTGAATACAGGCTCAAATAAACAGAGACAGTTTACTGGTTAGATTGATTTGCGGGTTAACGTCACCGTCAACACTGTATAAGTCATTTTGGGGACGTTGCTTCCAGTTTTGTTGGGCTTTTACCAGACACTGAGATGAGATTACATCTCAAGCCCTGTCACCCAATATAACCATTAAGGTATATAAGCATGGACGGCCCAACTCGCACCGCTTTGCTGGTCTGGCTTAGATCCTCTAAGCGGTTTACCATACTCGTGTAGGGTCGAACAGAGAGAGAGGAATGCGGTAGAATTACGATATATGATACACATTGATACGTATACAATACACTAATCAGGGGCCAGTTTCATCAAAGCATCTGCCACGTATTTTCGTCTTAAAAAGATCGTACGAAGTTCTTACGACAAAAATCCTGTTTCATCAAATGTTCGAGATCTGCGATGTTCGCACATTTTGTCGTATTTCTGAGATGAATATTTAGACATCGCACATTGGAATTTTCGTTTTAAACTTTGGACATGTCCCGGTCATAGCGTAAGAAGAGGTTATAAAAACATACGCTTATCTCTTGACTAACGTAAGTAACAAGTCAATTCGCTTACCTTCGCAGATCACGCCCAATACTTATATCAGCATATGCTATGAAGACCCCTCGAAACTAACCCCTTTGTTATAATCTTTAGTTTGGGTTCGGGTTTGGGGTTTTCTTATATTTTTCTTTTTTTCTTTTTTTTTTTTTTTTTTTTTTTGTTTTGTTTTGTTTTTAATAGAGATCGGGGGTACTCGTTAGAAGCGCATCTTTGTGGTTGTTGTGCTTACGAGTATCCACAATTTATATTTCATGGTATAACCTAGAACCGACGCTGGCTTTCGACAATCGATGCTTGGTGACATAGTGCTTCCGTGGTCAGCTAAAACCAACCAAACTTGATTACTGGTTAACCGCTTAGAATGTAAAAGCCTGCCCAAGAAAAGTGGTGAGAGTGGGACCGCTCCTAAAACCCTGTCGGTAGGGTTTATAATCACTTCACCTCAAAATCCCACAAAATCTAAAGCAGCGTCTCCAAAATGACCTAAGTACATGTACATGTACATTGTACCAACGGCTGGCGGGGGCTTAAAATCCCAATGCAAACAAAAGAACCAACGCGTTCAAGTAGTTCTAACGATTACCCACAATCTGCGATTTGACTTGTGATTAAAATGAAGACTCAGTGTACCTCAAATCGACCCATAAAACTAGAATTGTGATTACGACAGAGATGCGCCCGCCCAGGGACCATCCTCACCAAAAAAGCATGCCCCCCACCCCAACAACCAACCCCACCCACCCCGCAACCACACATAAAAAAGACCGCATTGCTCGGCTGGAAAACTATCCTTGAGAACATCGGCGTAGGTGTGAGTAATGTCGTTTAAATCTTGGAAAAAGTGTGTATCCTTACCCACATATGAACCAAATCCGTAAAGACTCTTAGAGGGATACTGTTACTGACCAGACTTTTGTTTTCAATTTTTAGTGCCTTCTACGAACAATAGAAACGGATTTTTATTCCGAGGTCACGGAGCAGCTGGGTTGACCTTTTGTTTAAATTTTAGTGGCTTCACCAAACAATAGAGACGTGGCAAAGGTCATCAAATAGGGCTGACGCGCCGCGACGCCATCCCCACGCATGCGCAGTCCATGGCGCCAAAGTTATTCCGAGGTCATCCAATATGGCTGCCGCGCCGACGCGTCGTGACGTCATCCCCGCGCATGCGCAGTCCGTGGCGCCCAACCGACGCCAATACTACTCAAATCCATAAAAAATATATTAGTAAATAGAAGTGAAGGCAATGATCAGGAATCGATACAATTAACACACAGCTCCCATCAGAGACCACAAGGGAAAGAAACACAAACATGAAACAACTAGACCCTAATTGAAACATCACTAGCGGAAAGCCAAAATGACAGTTACTTTCCCACAAAATGGCAAATTGTCTATTCAAAGCAAAATAATATAAGCGATACACACACTCAAAGACACACCATAACAAAAATAAACCACGACAAAAGAACCGCCTTGGAACGGTCAGTGAAACGAATTCCACTGGGGGGGGGGGGGGGGGGGGGCTTAAACCGATTTTAAGTGGCCACAATCATAGCCCTAACTTCCGTCGCGATTTAGACCGATGATTTGTTCAGTCCGCTTGAAGGCCTCGTAAGTCTATGAAATTGACCTTCAGTTTGGGTTTTACGGCCCTTTCAAGATTAATTCTTTTATTTCGAGCCGATCGTTAATCAGATTTGGACGAAAACGAAACGGAGTAACCGGGGAAACGACCCGTATCTTTCGTCATACCAAATACAAACTAAATTCATTAAATTGGTTGAGAAATGTGAGCTCTGGACATTCTGAGTCTCTGACCTTGACCTTGAGGTCATGGGCATGGGCGCGATTTTGTTGAAAACTATGAGTCCTAGACCTTGACATTGAGGTCATATGAACCAAATCCATTATATGATTTTAAAAATACGAGCTCTTAAACAATTTCAACATTTAATGTTTTTTAAGGCCATATCTTGACCTAGAAGTCATACACGCCTACGGAACGATACAATGCGTAACCATTGGTTAAGAACGTGGAGCAATTAGAGCGACATCCGGTTAGGAATTAGATCGCTAAAAAAGGTAAAGAAACTGTGCAGTTTCTGTGTTTCATAAGTTATATAATTTTTACGAGGAAGTTATTTAAAAAACGGGGAATTACATTCAGGAGCCCATTGATATCGGCATCTTTGGAGTAAATACCAAATCCCGTACTTCACACATTTTGGCTAGATTCAGTTTCTCCTGCTGAAGGTGAACTCAAGCCTTAGAAAACGAGTGGTTTTTCGAGGTGTTTGTTGCCTTTTATTTATTACTGCGCTTTGCTACAAGTTCAGCGTATTAACATGCACACACAACAAACATATATGGTTAAATGTGTTGTGGATATTTTGCTTGTCAATGCAGCCATAGCGAGAAATCACCACGGAAAAGGTCGAAAATGGTTGGTTACGCATTAGATCTATAGAAATGATAACAAAACTTGCATCTATAAAGCGGATCTGTTTTCATCTCCACGGCCCCAGAATCACACGCACCTTGTTCTACGGAACCATTTTTAGCAAACCTGATAAGCAGTGCGCTATTGATTCGATAATGACATAGTATTTTATGGAAACATTTTCAGTCTCCAGAATCATAGTACCGAATGATTTTCACGGACTTTTACGCTGTGTTTGTTTTATCAATGGTCCGGTAATTGACTAATATGAAATAAAACAGGTTTTGGAGTTTTAATTTCTGCGAAGAACTCCTCATCTGCCAAAATTTGCTGGTTAAGCATTAGATCGTCTGGTTGAGCATTCGATAACCAGAGGAGAAAATCAAACCAGTTGCTGCCTAATTAAATGCCAGCAGCTTACTACAATAAAAGGTGGTCTACATATGATTTCTGTATTGTGTTAAAATCACCAGAGAAAGCAAGCTATGATGAAAAATACTTTTCTGGACAAGACCATTAAATGTCTGGGTATCATGCTTATCTGACCGAATGACGCGCCGATTCATAAATAAGAGGTCATTACTTGCTTTTGTAGAAAACAAAATGGCCAGCTTACGCTTTGTAATGGCGATTAAATCTATATCCGGATGGGACGGCCATTAATGAACCGTCTCATCCGAGAATCAAAGCTGTTCGCCATCCTGAAAATGAATTTGACTAAATCCCCTATTAACAAGAATCGCCCAAAATAAAAAAATGGAGAGAACCCGTTTAAGAAACTCAGGCGTGAAAGGCTAAGGGTAAGATCGTTAACACTGCAGATACGAAAGCCTATTTGGCTTATGTAGGAGAAAATAAAATACCGTAAAGGCGTAGTAACGCGACACAAAAGACGTAATAACGCAACAAAGGCGTAGAAACGCAAAACAAAAGACGCAGTAACGCCAATCAGAAGGCGAAGCTACGCAAAAAAGGCGTAGTAACGCAAAAACAAGGCGTAGTAACGCGAAAAAGTGCATACTTATGCAAAAGAAAGACGTAGTATCGCAAAAGAAAGGCGCAGTGATGCGAATCAAAGGCGTTTTTACGCGAATCAAAAGGCGTAGTAATGCGAAAAAAAGGCATAGTAACGCAAAAGAAAGGCGTATTTGTTTTAGCTCGCCTCTGCAAAGCAAATAGGTAGCCGGAATATCCTACTCCTGGGACTGCGCATGCCCCCAAAATATATGTCTGTATCATGATCGATAACCCAGATCGGAGATCCCGTGAGTTATATGCTAACTGTCAAAACGATAAGATAAAGATATTGTCTAAAACCAACTTCTTATTAATACAAACAGCGCAAGAATGACACACCATGTATTCTTAATCATGTTAATCAAGACGAAGTAATACTATGTCATTATCGAATCAATAGCGCACTGCTTATCAGGTTGGCTAAAAATGGTTCCGTAGAACAAGGTGCGGGTGATTCTGGGGCCGTGGAGATGAAAACAGATCCGCTTTATAGATGCAAGTTTTGTTATCATTTCTATAGATCTAATGCGTAACCAACCATTTTCGACCTTTTCCGTGGTGATTTCTCGCTAGTGCTGCATTGACAAGCAAAATATCCACAACACATATAACCATGTATGTTTATTGTGTGTGCATGTTAATACGCTGAACTTGTAGCAAAGCGCAGTAATAAATAAAAGGCAACAAACACCTCGAAAAACCACTCGTTTTCGAAGGCTTGAGTTCACCTTCAGCAGGAGAAACTAAATTTAGCCAAAATGTGTGAAGTACGGGATTTGGTATTTACTCCAAAGATGCCGATATCAATGGGCTCCTGAATGTAATTCCCCGTTTTTTAAATAACTTCCTCGTAAAAATTATATAACTTATGAAACACAGAAACTCCACAGTTTCTTTACCTTTTTTAGCGATCTAATTCCTAACCGGATGTCGCTCTAATTGCTTCACGTTCTTAACCAATGGTTACGCATTCTATCGTTCCGTAGGCGTGTCATAGGTAAGGGCCAGTGTATTGCTGAATAAACCTTTTGACCTATACATACCATCACATTTCCATCATATGGTCTTTAAAATATGAGCTCTTAAAAGTTTAGGTTCCTCCTGGTACAATGCCTTAACTAGAGGTTACATGATCACATACGTACATGTGCGTACGCTCGTCAAGATTAATCGTACGATGTTTATTGATGAAACTGGCCCCAAGTGCATCCCATGCAGTTGATAGTGTGTGCTACCTGTCAGACGCAACATTTGGATATTTTACACCTAGACGTCTATTCCAGAGGCCAGTTTCATCAATAAACATTGTACGATTAATCTCAAGTTGTGCGTACGCACTTTTTAAAGAACTGCGTACGTAAGTTTCATCAAAACATCGTAAAGTGTTCGTAAGAGCTAAATTTGCATCTCACTAAAATATGTCGCAATTTTGAAAATGCGCTTAAACAGGGCCACTAATTGCCACATGCGTAATCACGTGCCGTCTTGAAATAGCCGTGTTAAGTAGATAACACGTTTTAAGATTATTGGTCTGGTGGACCTAGATGTATATTCAGTACGAGCAACGTTTAATCAACGTGATTCAACGTTGATTCTACGTTGTTTCAAACTTGTGTTTCAATTTCATTGTCGTAAGATACAGATATTAATTATCTGGACCCATTTCCCACTGTAACACTGGTGGGTTGGTCTGTTTTGCGGACGTCGTGACGTCAGACAAGCGTTGATTTAACGTTGTCATAATAAACCTTTTACGAGCGCGTTTGTCAGTAAATGCGGGGCGGCGAGGTGGGGTGGAGGTGGGGATAGCGGTTCTTCAGGATGAGTGCACGTGTATTGTTGAGTTGTTTATAATATTTGATAAAGTGAGACTTCGCAGAGCATTTTATTACTTTTTCACGCTCATTTTAATAAATTCAGAAATGCAAGAGCATGAATACAAGATTCAATTTATCGAAAGAACTTAAAACACAATTTATGCACGATTTTACCACAATTTGTCAATGCATGACGTTGTTTAATAAGGATGCCGCATATAACGTTACCTGACGTAGCATCTGTAAGTGTTCGTATTTTACGTATATCAGTTTTCAGTTCCGGTTTGTCGTTGGCAATGGTGACAGGTCTATAACAAATATTTTTTATTGACTGTTCGTCTGTCAGGCCGTCCAGCCTTTCTTTCGGCCCCCGCCCATCGGGGCTTGAAGAAACAAATGGGCTGGATGATGCTTTCACGCAGAGCTGAAACCGACCGCACACGAGCCTGCCCAGGCAAAGCGGTAAGAGTCGGTCCGTCCATGCGTATAAATATGTTCTATAAAGGGGATATCCTTTGGAAGCAAGGAATACACCACTGAACTTGAAAATATGAAGTGTACACGTTTTCTGGGCCAGACTAGCTCGTTTCGGCCAATTAGGAATAATCAGTGACCCTTAAATATTTTCAGAATTCCCCAATGGAATCAATGATCCCAAAGGACAAGAAAATATAAACTACACTATCATGTAGGGTAAGGAGACGTTTTACGGCCGCCACGCATTCCCAGATACCACCTGAGTGACGTTTAATAAACCCTATTGGTTTCATTGGGCGACCGGGCTTGAGATGTCATTTCATCTCGGTGTCGGGTAAAAGTCCCACAAAATCGGAAGCAACGTCTCCGAAATGACCTATACAGTGTTGAAGGGGACGTTAAACCTCAAATCAACCAACCAACCGACCGTCCAGCCTTTCAATGAAAAATAAATTCAGTTCATTTGCAACATATACAGTATAGATACTACAGCATCACTGATTTTAAATTCTATAGATACATGTATACACAATTATACAATTGCCTGCACATAGACGAAATGACAGTACGCAAGACAACGATCCCCTCCCCACGCCGTCAACATTCAATGTTTTCGTACATACGAAGGTACGCCTATGTACGTACGTCCTTCCGCACGGAGTGTACATACGTGATCCTGTAACCTCAGGTTAAAGCATTGTACCAGGAAGAACCTAAACTTTTAAGACCTCATATTTTCCAGACTATATGATGGAATGGTGATTGTTTGTATATGTAAAAAGTTTATTCAGCAATACAATGGCCCTTACCTATGAACTCTAGGTCAAGTTATGGACTTAGAAAACTTTAAATGTTGAAATTAGTTGTAAAATCATATAATGGATTTGGTTTTTATTTGGTACAATGATAGATATACAAGTTTTATTCAGCATACCCGCGCCAGTGCCCATGGCCTCAAGGTCAAGGTCACAGACTCATAATTTTCAGCACAATCGCGCCAATGCCCATGGCCTCAAGGTCAAGGTCAAAGACTCAGAATTTTAGTGTCAACGTTTTTTTAATAAGAACTCATTTCCCAACCCATTTAATGGATTTAGTTCGTATTTGAAATGACGAAAGATACAGGTCGTTTCTCCGACTACTCCGTTTAGTTTTCGCCCGAATCTGATTAATGAACGGCTCGACATAAACGACATCTAACAAGGGCAGGAAACCAAATAGTCAAAGTCAATGTCACATTTGGTAATTTATTGTTTAATGGATTTTGTTCATATCTGGTATGATGATACACACTTTTTCCAATATTTAAACACCATTACCCACATCTACGCCGACAGTTTTCCATCCGAGCAATAGGGTTTTTTTTTATCTTTTTTTTTTTGGCAACATGCTTTTTCTCGGTGAGGATGGTCCCTGGGCGGGGGCATATGTGTCGTATTGACAATTCTTGTTTGATGTGTTAATTTGAGATACACTGAGTCTTCATTTTAATCAAAAATCTAATCGCAGATTGTGGGTAATCGTTAGAAACTACCTGAACGCGTTGGTTCTTAAGTCCCCGTCATTGTACATATATTTTAGGCCATTTTGAAGACGCTGCTTCCGATTTTGTGGGGCTTTTACCCGGCATTGAGATAAAGTGACATTATAAACCCTACCGACCAAAGAAACCGCTAGGTAAGGAGCGGTCCCACTCGCACCACTTTTCTTTGGCAGGCTTTTACATTCTAACCGGTGAATCAGTAATCAAGGGGCGCTTCTTATGAGTACCCTCGGTCTCTAAAAACAACTAAGAAACCCCCACCCCAAACCCAAACTAAAGATTATACAAAATGGGTCAGTTTCGAGGGTCTTCATTGCATGGGCTTATATAACTAATGGGCGTAATCTGCGAAGGTAAGCGAAATGGTATATTACGTACCACCCTTTCAACAATGTTACTCAAGAGCTTTAACCTATGCTGCCCGTATGGACGTGACATGTCCAAAGTTTAATGCGATGTCTAAATATTCATCACAGAATTACGACAAAATGTGCGAACATCGCAGATCTTTAACATTTGATGAAACAGGATTTTTGTCGTAAGAACTTCGTACGATCTTTTTAAGACGAAAATACGTCGCAAATGCTTTGATGAAACTGGCCCCAGGTAGTTCTTTTTTATTTATGTTGTTTTATTTATCCAGACAGAGAGAGAGAGAGAGAGAGAGAGAGAGAGATGCAAATATACACGGCATGATACCCTTCTCCCTCAGATAACGAAAACGAAAGTACAAGGGAGAAGAGAGTAGCATGATGATAATAATAGTAATTGTAAAAAAACGTCTGAGCGCTGACTCGACGCCGGCGCAACGTTGCGCAAACGTCATGTGTCCAGTAGGGTTTCTTGTGAACATTTTGATAAAACAAGAGGGCCCAGAGGGCCCTGATTCGCTCACCTGAATGTCATTGTCTCTAGTACATTCTAATTTTAGCTCTGGTGGCCATCTTGTTCATCAGGGTGGAACGATCTGAGCTATTTTGGTAGGGTGTCACCTAGGCAACATTCCTTTGACGTTTGAATCAAATTGACCCAAGGGTTTTGGAAGAATTCGCATTTGAAGCAAATTTACAATGTTTTTCTATTTTGAGCTCTGGTGGCCATATTATTCATCGGACCACTATAGCTATTTTGGTAGTGAGTCATCCAAGCAATATTCCTATGAAAGTTGAATGTAATTGGCAACAGGGTACAGGATGAGTTGTCGTTTGAAGATTTTTTAGCCCCGGTGGCCATCTTGTTTAGCAGAACTATTTTGGTAGATAGTCACCTGGGCAAAATTCCTGTGAAGTTTAAATCAAATTGGCCTAACAGTTTAGGAGAAGTTTGCGTTTGAAGCAAATTCTATTTTTAGGTCTGGTGGTCATTTTGTTCATCGGAGCAGGATCATTTTAGCTAATATGGTAGAGGGTCAGCTAAGCAACATTCCTATGAAGCTTGAATGAAATGGGCCAAAGGGTACAGGAGGAGTTGTTGTTCAAAGATTTTTTTTTCTATTTTTAGCTCTGGCGGTCATCTTCTTTGTCAGAGTGGAAAGATTTTAGCTTTTTTGGTAGGGAGTCACCCAAATAACATTCCTGTGAAGTTTGAATCGAATTGGCCCAAGTGTTTTGGGGGAGTTTGTTTGACACAAATTTACAAAGTTTTTCTCTTTTTAGCTATGGTGGCCATTTTGCTCATCAGAGCAGAACCCTTTTAGCTATTTTGGTAGATGGTCACCTAAGCAACATTCCTATGAAGTTTGAATGAAATTGGCCCAAGGGTACAGGAGGAGTTGTCCTTTAAAGTTTTTTTTTTCTATTTTTAGCTCTAGCGGCCATCTTGTTTGTCGGATTATATCCATTTTAGCTATTTTGGTAGGGAGTTACTTGGGCAACATTCCTGTGAAGTTTGAATCAAATTGGCCCAGGGTTGAGGAGGAGTTTGCGTTTGAAGCAAATTTACAATGTTTTTTCTATTTTTAGCTACGGCGGCTATTTTGCTCATTGGAGCAATACCGTTTTAGCTATTTTAGTAGAGGGTCACCTAAGCAACATTCCTATGAAGTTTGAATTAATTTGGCCCAAGGGTACAAGGAGAAGTTGTCGTTTAAATAATTTTCTTTTTTTAGCTCTGGCGGCCATTTTATTCACCGGAGTGGAACCGTTTTAGCTTTTTTGGTAAAGGGTCACATAAGCAACACTTCTATGAAGTTTGAATGAAATTGGCCCAATGGTTGAGGACGAATTGTCGTTTAAAGATTTCTTTTCTTTTTTTTAGCTCTGGTGGCCATCTTGTTTGTCTGAGCGGAATGGGTTTAGTTATTTGTATAGGAAGTCACCTACATTATATTCCTGTGAAATTTTAATCAAATTAGCCCAAGTGTTTTGGAGGAGTTTGTTTGACACAAATTTACAAAGTTTTTCTCTTTTTAGCTATGGTGGCCATTTTGCTCATCAGAGCAGAACCCTTTTAGCTATTTTGGTAGATGATCACCAAAGCAACATTCCTATGAAGGTAAAATGAAATTGGCCCAAGGGTAAAGGAGATTTTGTCGTTTAAAGATTTTTTTTTCTATTTTTAGCTCCATCTTGTTTGTCGGAACATAACCATTTTAGCTATTTTGGTAGGGAGTCACTTGGGCAACATTCCTGTGAAGTTTGAATCAAATTGGTCCAATGTTGAGGAGGAGTTTGCGTTTGAAGCAAATTTACGATATTTTTCTATTTATAGCTTTGGTGGCCATTTTGCTCATCGGAGCAATGCCCGTTTAGCTATTTTAGTAGAGGGTCACATAAGCAACATTCCTATGAAGTTTAAATTAATTTGGCCCAAGGGTACAGGAGGAGTTGTCGTTGGAAGAATTTTCTATTTTTAGCCCTGGTGGCCATTTTGTTTACCGGAGCGGAACCGTTTTAGCTATTTTGGTAGAGGGTCACCTAAGAAACATTCCAATAAAGTTTGAATGATATTGGCCTAAAGGTACAGGAGAAGTTGTTGTTTAAATATGTTTCTATTTTTAGCTCTGGTTGCCATCTTGTTCAGCGGAGCGGAACTGTTTAAGAAATTTTTGTAGAGGGTCACCTAAGCAATATTCCTATAAAGTTTTATTGAAATTGGCTCAAGGCTTAAGGAGGAGTTAGTATTTAAAGCAAATTGTTGACGCCGCACGACACACGACGCACGACGGACGACAGACGACGGACATTGACCGATCACAATAGCTCACCATGAGCACTTCGTGCTCAGGTGAGCTAAAAATAAATGAATCAATAAACAAATAAATAAATAATAATAATACCTTAAAACAGTTAGATAGTAAGAAAACAAAAATATAAATAAATAGACAGATAAATAAATATAAATATCTGGTATTACATTGTATATTGTACCTAAAACAACGAAAATTTCTTTTTTTCCCCGACATTAATATACATTTACACTGTTATTCGCAGATAACGTGCAAGCAACGCCGCACCAACGTTGATACCACGTCAGGGCGCTGAATCGACGCCGGCGCAACGTTGCCCAAACGTCATATGTCCAGTAGGATTTATTGTGGACATGTAACATTTAGTCATTACTGTTCATATTTCACCGACAGCAGTAGTATATTTTGGAGGGTGCATAATCTACTTAGTAAACATTTTGGGTACCAAGGAGAGAGAGAGAGAGAGAGAGAGAGAGAGAGAGAGAGAGAGAGAGAGAGAGATGCACAAAATACGCGCCAGTATACCCTTCTTCCTTCGGTTGCGAAAACGAAAGTACAAGGGAAAGGAAGAAGAGAATGACATTATATTAATTATTAAAGAAAGGGCATAGATGTCTAGTATTTACATGACAAATTTGTGGCAAAAATGTACATTCTCTCAACATTCGACTTATGATCGCACTTATGATCGAGAGGTTGTGCGTTCGAACCGGCCACCGGTATCGAGGTGTGTCCTTTGGCAAGACACGTAATGACACTGCTCCACACCACCCTGGTTAAAAGCCACTGCCTCTCTCGCGCGCGCGTGAAAACAACCGGAATGAGTGTTCGAGAGCGATTCAATAAGCTTGAAGCTTTCATCGCAATCGAACTAAAATAAATTAGTAAAAACTAAATGTTTTGCAAATAACGCGCACACGATGCCTCACCAACAACGACACAACATCAAGATGTCGAATCGACGCCGATGTGACGCCACCCAAACGTCATGTGCCCAACAGGATTTCTTGTAAACATTTCACATACAACAAAAGAATATTTGAATATCGGGTTTGATCAGATTTGAGAGCTATTTCAAGGAATTTTTATAGCACTCGCGAGCACTGTATGTGAAGGCAAGCCCGCCTCACAAACCTTACGCAGGGGGAGGCCACTAATGTTCAGTGAGCATACGTTTTTATACATATGACCACTTATTTACACATTTACTCACATATGCACCTGTTTTCTTAGTGATTATTATTATTATTATTATTATTATTATTATTATTATTATTTTACAGTTGCCGACATGGGTAATAATACACATATACGAGTCATCAGGTTGTCAAGTCAATGCCAGGAACACCCCTCCAAACTCCAGTTCGTATAGAGAAAACCAAGGTTTACAGGGGTACATCTTATACTTCCCATTCCCGCCCCGAGTCATAGGCCGCGGGTATCCTTTGGAACATAGGCGGTTCCAACGAGCACCAACAACCCACACCCGGAGCATAAGTATGAGAAATATCATACTTTTTGTGTCGCACGGGAGTGTTATCGTGATATTTGTCAGTTGAATCCGCGCCAACGGGGGTTGGGGTAAGCTCGACCCGGTGCGATGTGATCTACCCGCCGCAAAAAGCGTCATGAGTCCTGAAAATTAAGGCGGCATTGCACCATCCCAGTAGACCACTTGAAAAGGACTACAAGACCACGAGGAATCGCAGTCTTGTCTGTATCCCCGTTGACCGTAAACGGTAGACAAGACATATATACCAATCGAATGCTGTTTTGTTCTTGTTATTGTTGTTGCTGTTGTATTGTTATTATTATTATTTATTATTATTATTATTATTATTATTATTATTGTTGTTGTTGTTTTTGTTGTTGTTGTTTAATGAAATTTTGTGACTATTTTATGGACGAAACGTCACCAATGCGAAATATGTTAATGGAACTGTCGGAACACTGTATCCACAAAGCGGCATAATTTTTAATGATTGTTGTGTTCTTGCTAATGAGTAACTCTACAAATTTTAACATACTTGGGCGATTAACATAATATGGCTTTCTTAATATGCCCTTGCCAGGACTGTATGAACTGGTCAATAAGTAATTTCTTGGCGACACAACTAAGTGACCGTGAGTGAACGTTTTGTTGAAGGATCCATAAGTCTGGCCGTCCTATTTGGTGAAAAATATTTTTCGTAAACTGTATCCATTTGGAGAATATGTTCTATAACTGTGTGTGAAGGCAAGCCCGCCTCACAAACCTTACAGGAGATGGCCACTAATGTTCAGTGAGCATACATTTTTATACATATGACCACTTATTTACACACTTACTCACATATGCACCTGTATTCTTTGTGATTATTATTATTATTATTATTATTATTTTTTACAATTGCCGACATGGGTAATAATACACATATACGAGTCACCAGGCTCCTGAATGAATAGTAATGAAAGTTTAAAATCATTACTGTGAATGAGTCGGGCTTGAGACGTCAATTCAGCTCAATGTCGGGTAAAAGTCCCACAAAATTGGAAGCAACGTCTCCAAAATGACCTTTACAGTGTTGACGGGGACGTTAAACCTCAAATCAAACAAACAAACTGTAAATGAGTCTATTCCAAAAGCCTACTATTCTAGTTTTGACAATTATTTCTAGCGGGTAGCGTCCATGTTCACCGTATATCATGTAGAGCGGGGTATTTTTTCTAGCTAATGTAATTTTGCGGAGAAAATCATTATGAACCTTTTCGATCATGTCCAAATTTTCATTGCGCCACACTTCACAAGCATAGGTTAAGATTGGTAAAATTGTATGGACAAATAATTTTAGTTGTAGGTTTAAAGGTATGTCTAAATTATTAATTCTTATAAATAGGAGGGTCATGACTTTCTTGGCTTGTTGGACAATATGTTTTCTGGCATTAAGGAAACTGCCGGACTGAGGAAAGAAAATCCCGAGGTATCTGCATTTATCTACAACTTCGATGTTGACATTGTTGATATTGAAATGCATGTTGGCCTTCGACATGCCCCAAAGATCAGAATTTTAGTGTGTGTTTTTTTTTTTTCGTGTTAATTTCTAATTTCCACTCCTGACAATATTTGGTAAAGTAAGATAAGCAACTCTGTAGCTCTCCCGGGCTATCTGCCATCAGAACCGTATCATCTGCGTATAGTAATGTGAATATTCTTAAATAAATCATAATATCATCATCGTTAATGTCGATCGTTACCCCGGATTGACCTAAGTCTAACAAATATGATTCAAGATCATTTAAATATATCGAAAATAGTAGGGGGAAAAGGTTTTCACCCTGTCTGACTCAACAGACGCATGCAAAAAAGTCCGAGTTTTTACCATTAACAGAGACGCTAGATTTAATTCCGTCATACATATTATGTGGTACGAGACGTAAAAATTTTCCATTTACATAAGTATCAAGTAATTTTTTCCACAACCCTATACGCCAAACAGAATCAAAGGCCTTTGAAAAAACAATAAAGGCGCAGTACAGTTTTTAATGACAGATTCTATCTGTCGTTTCTAGCTATCCTGCGTGTTGTAGAGTAGTTTCGGCTTCCTTACGACTTTCTTCCGGCTTTGACCGACAAAGAAATATGAGTCCGCCAAAATGTAGTCCGGTTTGGCATAGTTATCAAAATTGTACATCCTTTAATCGCAATACAAACTTTTGACGCAGACGACATGACGATTTTATCTTACCTTTCAGAGAATAGATTCAGCATTTCATATGAATCAACTGCATCATGCGAGATCAATGCGGCGTCTGCTCAGACGTCTGTTCAGGTTTTACACTGTTTTCTAACAGTGCTGTCAATATTTAATCCTTAAAGACCAGCCGGTCAGCTGCAGACCAGAATATTAATGGGTTTTTCGACATTCGAGGTCAAGTCTAGGTCAGTTTCAACTAGGTGTATATCAGTCTTTGCGAGAGACTGTCCCTTTCAACCCTGGAATATGGTACAGATACCTATGCAAACAGTGAAGGTCCTGTGATATATTTCTAGGTGCCATATTTAGCAGAATGGACGAGCCCAACTTCAGTGATGGAAGAGTACACTCCAGAAACTCAAGGCGTTGAATAAATCAAAGCACTGACAACACTCATTCCGATTGTCTCTAAATGCAGGCTGGTCATGAACGAGGCCTTGGACTGATCCGTATAAACTTAAGATGTTAGTAACTCAGGCAAAAAATGCAGAACAAGATCAGTACCGTGTTCTGTGGCGTTTGATCTTAGTCTACATTGTTTGCCAGATCGAACAGTTTATTCAAGTGCAGATTTTACATATAACACTTACATGCACCCAAGACTGACAAACGACCCGGCTATGTTTGGGTTGATTGTTTGGCATTCGACCCGAAGTTACTAATAAAAAAGCGGTTCAGAGCTAACGTCTACGTGACTGTCACTGACTTCTCAGAATAATCTTTTTCTTGCAGAAAATAGCCGCAGTGAGATCAGGGTATTCCATAAGACTGAAGAGGATCATCCGTGACTCATAGTGTGAGCTTGGCAAACAGTGTAGACCAAGTTCGGACGCTTCAGGACGCGCTTCTTATCAAAATCTTCACTATTTGTTTGGAATTTCTGAGTCAAATTAAACGGTTTTATCTCAGCCCAGGGCTTTCACCCCAACCTACACCCCCCAACACTTTCGGTGCTTTGATTCTGAAACCAAAACGATTACATGATTACAACACGCTTAGGCACCATGCCCTTAAGCTAAAAAGGTTAAATCAATCAACCGTGACGTATGGTTACCAGTCCATCCACGACCCTGTGTTTTGTTTTGTTTGATTTGAGGTTTAACGTCCCCGTCAACACTGTATAAGTCATTTTGGAGACGTTGCTTCCATTTTTGTGGGACTTTTACCCGACACTGAGATAAAATGACATTTCAAGCCCTGCTGCCCAATGAAACCAATAGGGTTTATATGCATGGACGGTCCGACTTGCACCGCTTTGCCTTGGCAGGCTTAGATCCTCTAAGCAGATTACCAGTACTCGTGTGCGGGTCTGTTTCAGCTCTGCGTGAAAGCATCATGCAGCCCATCTATTTCTTTAAGCCCCGATGGGCGGGGGCCAACGATCCTGTGTACCACCTTCACACCAGCACTGATAGAAACCACATGTTCAGGATCAAACTTTTGATGTGTGATGTAAGGTCGTGCCTAGAAAAGAAGAAATTGTATTTTGTTCTCATAAAGCATCTTACAACATTTTCATTAAACCTTGGACAGTTAGAGTGAGTGTTTGAGTTTTACGTCCCACCAACAGCTAAGGTCATGCGGAGACGATACCTCGGTTTAAAGACACATCCGAAAGTCTGGAGAAGTCCGGGATCGATCCTGCGATCCCTGGTTTACAAGGCGAGTAGCATAAACACTACACCACGGAGGCTTCTAATAGACAGGAAGAAGCTGGTCGGAAAGCGGATGGCGTTGGCGTTGACTCTGATTTTGGGTGTCACATGTGTGTGATCTATTTGTCTGTTGGAGCGACATCTTACTATCAACAGAAGACGCTAGTGGACGTCGACGTAGCGGAAGACCGACGTCAGTACGTCAAGATCGATTCATCCGACAGACGCATATGCGAAGCTGATTTCCGCCGGCATCTGCTACACTGTACCTGTAGATAAACAAAGGGTTTCGACTACCGACTACCGGCCCCGATAGCTCAGTTGGTAGAGTGTCCGCTCCGGGGAACGGCGAGGCAGCACTATAAAACTGAACATTGAGCTCCCTGTCGCAACAAGACAGCGTCGTGATATGACTGGAAAATTGTTGAAAGCGACGTGAAACCCGAATCCACACACACACACACTCAACTACCGACTAATAAGCACTGACACTGTTCGTCGCCCTTGTGCGATGCACTTTTGAGAGCTAGACGTCCCTGTCGTGACCAAAATTAAGACGTCGACACAGTACGGAACACTTACGCCGGTGCATGAAATACGTACATGTATATTGGCGTCCAAGCGACTCGCGTGATATGCGTTTCAGTGACACATCGCACTTCAGCGTGATTCAAACCGATTGTCGTTTCGGGATGTTTCGACATATAGGTGTAAGGTATGCCGAGGCGACGCGTTCGTAATAGAGCATGACATATCGGATGGAATTTAAGCGAAATGGTATGTCGAGCTACTGCATGTAGCTAGCGACATTAAGAACATTCAAGATCATGGCTGAAACGTTAACTGAACAGCGAGACGTTACATCAGTCAAGTGCGTCGGCCTCACGTGGTTCCATTTATTTGTTTACGCTCAGAGTCCGGGATATCTAATCCAGCAGGATTACGCGCGGGTTTATAGTGCTGTTCTTACTCAAAAATGTCAAGCCAATGGAATTCATGTACTGGACTGACCAGCCTTTCTCCCCCGATCTCTTTGTGAAAAATAGAGTATCTTTTGTGGGAAGGTATCCACAACCGACCAGACAAAAAAGTAAGTAATTGACAGTAGCATTGTTAAAACTTGAATTTTAATGTTTGGATTTGAAAGAGTAAATAGTCTCTTTCCAAAATTTGAAACATCGAATGGCATTTCATGATACCACCGGTGTATAGACATCTGCAAACATATCATACAATGGAATTTGCAGAACTACTTTTCTAAATTTTAAGATCTTTTTAGAAAGGTTGTCTGTAAGTTTTCACAGTTTTTTTTATTTTCTCATAGAATCTGTCATTTCAGTGCCTTTGGCGCTTTGATTCCGTTTAGCTTTTAAAAGTTCTATTAATGCATTCAACGTGAAAATGTGATCTGCTGTAGAGTATCCTTTACGGAAACCGGCCTGGTTTTCATTAAGTAAGTCGAAAGTATTAAGAAATTTTGTTAGCCTGTTATTTAGAATAGATGTAAATAATTTGCCAAGACAGCTAAGCACAGTAATGGGGCGATAGTTTTCAGGGTCTGATTGGGCTCCCTTGTTTTTATATATTGGGCAAATTTTACCTTCCAGCCAAGAGTCTGGTAAGATTCCAGAATCCAAGATAGTATTGAATAATGTATAAGGGTAATAACGTAGTTCAATGGATTATATATATTCATTTACTATTCCATCATGGCCTGACGCTTTACCCGATTTAAGCCCTTTAACTACTAAAGATATTTCACTTTCACATATATTTTCATTGAGAATTTGATTGGTATCATCGATGTTGAATTTAGAATTATGAAGATCGAAATCTGCGTTGTCTTTAGATGTGTTAATGTCCTTAAAAAAATCATAAAACGTTTGAAGAGGAGGGGCTGGTGTTTTTGTTTGTCGTTTGATGCTATTAAGGTAGCGCCAAAATTCTTTAAGGTTTGACGATTGTATATTTCTGAGCTTATTTGCGTTCTTGTATTTGTACCTAGAAATATGGAAATTCATGAGTTTTTTTATAAGTTTTGCTACTACGTATGTTGAAGTCTTAAATATGCTTGATTATTTCTTGACCTTCTATATGCTTTCCTTGCCTGCATGTAATTATTACGTGCCTCGCGACATTGGGGACCAAACCAAGGCATATCATGAGGCATATTTGATTTAGATTGTTTAACGGGGAAGCAGATTTTGACTGTTTCTGTCATGGTTGTAGCTAGAGTGTTTGTGGCGTTATTTATGCTTATTTTCGTAGGCTGTATATCATAAGAAAGATCATTTCCTATTTCAACCGGAAAAGTGAATCTATACTTGTCGGCATACCGATAATCCCATTTCCTATATGGTGTACTTTTATTTAAGGTCTGTTTTGGGGCACTTGCCAAATGAGGATCGGTGGTAACTGACTACTTAAGTAGAGCGAAACCATCACTATAAAGGGAATCCGTAACGATGACTTCAAAATTAAGTAATAACCAGTGCTTCAGCTGAAGTGCACGACCCGCCGGATGCTTTAAGCTTTATGAATGTTACCATTTATTGGTATTGCGGCTATTTTGGTCATGTGACCTGGACCTAAAACGGTTCCCCCAATAAATGCGCCTTATCGTAAGGAGCAAAAATATATCTTATACTTTTGTACTGTATTCTGAATCGTTTGCAGGATAAAATGCATTCTCACTTTTCCAATACAAAAGCATATGTGTCAAAGTTTGACCTAGGCACCAAGAAGGTCAAGGTCAACCCAGGGTCACCATTTTAGCAATTTATGATGGGCCTACGTCCCAGATGCTATTTATCAAGTTTCGTGGAAATTTGCCCAGTGGTTCTGGAGAAGACTATTTTTTTGAAGGGTTTTTACCATATATGGCTTGGCGGCCATTTTGGTCATGTGACCTGGACCCAATGAGCAAATTTTGGTTTCCCCCATCCCATTGAGGCTCCGTATAAAATTTGACTTCAATCGACCTAACGGTTTCCGAGGAGAAGCAGTTCGAAAATTTTACATTTTTCGCCTCGGCGAGGCTATAGTAAATGGAATGTAATATTTCGCAAGTTCTTTGCTAAGATCTCTTTGATATCTACCCGTATGCCAAAAATTGTTTAAATATTCCAAGCGGTTAAGTCACTATCACCAATTTTCACAAACGGGTTACGGACGGACAGACAGAAAGACCATATATGGCTTGGCGGCTATATTGGTCATGTGACCTGGACCCCATGAGCAAATTTTGGTTTTCCCCATCCCATAGAACTTCATATGAAATTTAATTTCAATCGGCCCAACGGTTTCCGAGGAGAAGCAGTTCGAAAATTTTCACATTTGTCGCTCGGCGAGGCTTTACTAAATTGAATGTTATATTTCGTAAGTTCATTGGTTAGATCTCATTGATATCTATCAGTATGCCAAAAATTGTTTAAATATTCCAAGCCGTTAAGTCACTATCACCAATTTTCACAAACGGGTTACGGACGGACCCAAAGAAGGTCAAGGTCACCCAGGGTCACCATTTTAGCAATTTATGATGGGCCTACGCCCCAGATGCTATTAATCAAGTTTCGTGGAAATCTACCCAGTTGGTCATGTGACCTGGACCCCATGAGCAAATTTTGGTTTTCCTATCCCATAGAGGCTCCTTATGAAATATGACTTCAATCGGCCCAACGGTTTCCGAGGAGAAGCAGTTCGAAAATTTTCACATTTTTCGCCTCGGCGAGGCTATACTAAATGGAATGTAATATTTCGCAAGTTCATTGGTTAGATCTCATTGATATCTAACAGTATGCCAAAAATTGTTTAAATATTCCAAGCGGTTAAGTCACTATTACCAATTTTCATAAACGGGTTACGGACGGACAGACAGACAGACCATATATAGCTTGGCGGCCATTTTGGTCATTTGACCTGGACCCCATGAGCAAATTTTGGTTGCCCCCATCCCATAGAGGATCCATATGAAATTTGACTTCAATCGGCCAACGGTTTCCGAGGAGAAGCAGTTCGAAAATTTTCACATTTTCGCCTCGGCGAGGCTATACTAAATGGAATGTAATATTTCGCAAGTTCATTGGTTAGATCTCATTGATATCTATCAGTATGCCAAAAATTGTTTAAATATTCCAAGCGATTAAGTCACTATCACCAATTTTCACAAACGGGTTACGGACGGACAGACTGACAGACTGACAGAGTGACCGAATGACAGAATGACACGGTGATTTTAGGGCACTCTTAGAAATCAACCGACTTCAGTCGGTTGCTTTTTCTGCGGGTCGTGCAATTTCAGGCACGCAACATAACAGATTGTATAATCTATCAAAGATTGATTGCAAAAGATACATTTTCCTTCATTTTTGTTCTTGCCGAACCAGCCGTTTAAGATAAACAAATTATAATTAATGCAAATATCAGTAAGTCTGTAACCATTATTGTTAGTATTTTTGCCTTTATATATATATACGTTTCTTGTTTATATTTAACTTTGTTAATTCGTCCGACTGATTGTAGAAGTTTAACGTGTCTTGGTCAAAATTTAAGATGTCGGCTATAGTTGTGTCTGCAGTTGTGAAATCGCCCAACTCGGATGTCCTAGCATTCATATCACCTGATAGACAAACAAATGAAGACAAATGAAGTGTAGATTATATTTTCTTGTCCTTTGGGATCATTGATTCCATTGTGGAATTTTGAAAATGTTTGAGGGTCACTGATGAGGCCTTATTGGCCGAAACTAGCTAGTCTTGCCCAGAAAACATGTACACTCCATATTTTTCACTTCTGTAGTGTATTCCTTGCTTCCAAAGGATAACCCTTTTATAGAACATATTTAACTTCACTACAGCTGGTGTGTGGGAATGTGTGGCGGCGGTAAAACGTCTCCCTGCCCTACATCATAGTGTAGATTATATTTTCTTGTCCTTTGGGATCATTGATTCCATTGTGGAATTTTGAAAATATTTGAGGGTCATTGATGAGGCCTTATTGGCCGAAACTAGCTAGTCTGGCCCAGAAAACATGTACACTCCATATTTTTTCACTTCTGTAGTGTATTCCTTGCTTCCAAGGGATAACCCTTTTATAGAACATATTTAACTTCACTACAGCTGCTGTGTGGGAATGTGTGGCGGCGGTAAAACGTCTCCCTGCCCTACATCATAGTGTAGATTATATTTTCTTGTCCTTTGGGATCATTGATTCCATTGTGGAATTTTGGAAATATTTGAGGGTCACTGATGAGGCCTTATTGGCCGAAACTAGCTAGTCTGGCCCAGAAAACATGTACACTCCATATTTTTCACTTCTGTAGTGTATTCCTTGCTTCCAAAGGATAACCCTTTTATAGAACATATTTAACTTCACTACAGCTGGTGTGTGGGAATGTGTGGCGGGGGTAAAACGTCTCCCTGCCCTACATCATAGTGTAGATTATATTTTCTTGTCCTTTGGGATCATTGATTCCATTGTGGAATTTTGAAAATATTTGAGGGTCACTGATGAGGCCTTATTGGCCGAAACTAGCTAGTCTGGCCCAGAAAACATGTACACTCCATATTTTTCAGTTCTGTAGTGTATTCCTTGCTTCCAAAGGATAACCCTTTTATAGAACATATTACAACACATAGAGGTAATCTCCATTTCCAGGTTTAAATATTCGTGTTCATTTAGAAAACGTGACGTGGCCGGTGGGATTTATAAAGCCCCAAGAATAAGATCTTCTTCGATTTGGAATATTGATTTATCCAATTTCATCCATAGTATATAATCTGAATCAGTTGGTATCTTTTTAATTTTTTGGTTTAAATGGCTTTTATGGAATATGCCTATCCCGCCAGATTTACGAAGGGATTTTTGTTTACGCTCTTGGGATAGAAAAGGGTAACCTGGAAATGAGATTACATCTGTATCGTCAAGTTTTTTTCGGTAACACAGAAAATATCAAAGTGTGACAGGGTTTCTAAAAAGTCGGGAAAATTCAAACGCCATTTTAACCCACAGACATTTAGACAACCAAACACAGATTCACGGATATTTATATGCGAAGTATTACTTGTCACCCCGCGCATTCCTATCTTGAATGTTCCGTTTTGTCATCATTTTGCTTTTTACCCGCATTTTACGAAGCGCTGTTTGCTAAGAGAGCGTTGTTGATTTCTGCCAGATGTACGCGATGCTCCCCCAGACGACGACTGACTGCGGGTCATACGCGACTCGCCTAAAACCGTATTTTCTACTACGATATTTGAGTTTGTTATCCGTTCTTCGCGTGTTGATTTAAGCAGTGAATCCGCCAGCGCAGAGGGTGACAGGTAAAAATCACCGTTATGATGGCCTGTTTCCTTAGGCAGTGTTAAATGAGAGTTTGTGTTATTTGGTTTATGCCAAATGCTGGTTTTATCAAAATCAACGTTTGATTTCGTGTTCTGATCATCGTTTACTGGTACAGCATATGATTGTGGTGTAGGTGGCGCAGTATCAACTAGCAGGTTACTTGAAGCTAACCCGGTTTCGGATTCACTGGGCGGATCTATCTGATCCTGTGCATGCGCGCAGTCACGCTCATCGTCATCATTTGATATAATACAAACAGTTTCCGAGTATCGATTATCAGATGTACCCGCAACTAGGTGATCTTTCACAAGCAATCCGAGAGGGTGGATTGCTTTATCTGAGTCATGTGTGTCCATTGCTTCATGTGATTCACAAGTACTAGACTGCACATTTCTTTGCTGGGATCCCGTAGAATTTAATACAGAAGCGTACGTTTGGCTCTGAGTAACGTTAGTGACGTTCCCTTGTGTAGAGGTGATTCTACTTCCTCTGAGAACTTCGTTCCAATCAGGAAAAAGATCATCTGCAACCACACCATTAATTATTAGTTTAGCTGGGTAAACAATGCTGACTTGGTTAGCGGGGTTTCTCCGTGCATCTTTAAATTTTGGCCATAACGACATTCGGGCGTTTATTATTTCTGACGCTTAATCTCGGCTGATACTGAAAGATGTTCCCTTTAAGGATCGAGCAAGGAATAATATATCCTCACATCTTTATAGAAGTTGAAAGCCACAGTATTGTAAATACATAGCAATCAGCATCCTAAAAGCTATCCTGCTATCCTCAATTACTTTGAGATAGCCCCCCGACAGTCACCTTTTTTGCGACATCATATCAGACGAGGCAAATTATTGCAAATTAATGGTCAATAAGTCAAAATATATAATATATTTTTTTTCTAAATTCGTTATTTTAACCATAAACGTGATAATAGATCATTTTATTTTCGAAACATTGTTTTCATTTTATCAGCTTGTGTATAATTTCAACAAAATAATGTGTCGATGAATTGTCTTCAAAAAGTGTCGATGAGTTGTTTTCAATTGTGTCGATGAGTTGTCTCCAAAAACTGTGTCGATGAATTGTCTTGTCGATGAATTGTCTCGATTCCGTTTCAGCTCCGCGTCGAGCATCATGCAGCCCATCTATTTCTTCAAGCCCCGATGGGCGGGGGCTAAGGATCGATCGCTCACCTAATCGCTCACCTGATCCTTATGGTAGGTATAAGTAGGTGTGGAGGGTTTGAGCAATTTTGATGACTGTGACCCAAGGAGCATTTCCGTGGAATAATTTCAAAATCTATTTAGCTGTTAAGGAACTTAAGTCATTTTAAGGGTTATATTATTTTTTTTTCTGGTGGCTATCATGTTCAGTGGAAAATTTTCAGTGTCACCTAGAAACATTCCTTCAATTTTTTTTTTTTTTTTTTTTTTTCTTGAGGAAAAAGTCTTACAAAAGTTTCCTTTGAAAATACAGAGCTGACTCTTATGTCACTATGTTTTCTTTCTTGAGGAAGAAGTCTTTTCTGGTCCTTTGGGATCATTGAGTTCATTTCGAATCATTTTGAAAATAGAGTTCTGCTAAAGCCGGTGCTAGAGGGCGTGGCCGCAGTTGCACATTTCAGTACTGGTCATGAACAGACTCAATAAAACCGAGTCTGCTATTATCGTTTATTTGGTGTATTCTTTGCTTACAAAGGATCTAACTATTCAGAACTTATTTATCTTCACTGCAGCTGGTGCTGTGCCGTGTGGCGGCCGTAAAAAATCTTCCCGTACATCAATCATAGTGTAGATTATATTTTCTGGTCCTTTGGGATCATTGAGTTCACTACGAATCATTTTGAAAATAGATTTCTGCTAAAGCCGGTGCTAGAGGGCGTGGCCGCAGTTGCACATTTCAGTACTGGTCATGAACAGACTCAATAAAACCGAGTCTGCTATTATCGTTTATTTGGTGTATTCTTTGCTTCCAAAGGATCTAACGATTCAGAACTTATTTATCTTCACTGCAGCTGGTGCTGTGCCGTGTGGCGGCCGTAAAAAGTCTTCCCGTACATCCATCATAGCGCAGATTATATTTTCTGGTCCTTTGGGATCACTGAGTTCATTTAGAATCATTTTGAAAATAGAGTTCTGCTTAAGCCGGTGCTAGAGGGCGTGGCCGGTGTTGCACATTTCAGTACTGGTCATGAACAGACTCAATAAAACCGAGACTGCTATTTTCGTTTATTTGGTGTATTATTGCTTCCAAAGGATCTAACTATTCAGAACCTATTTATCTTCACTGCAGCTGGTGCTGTGCCGTGTGGCGGCCGTAAAAAGTCTCCCCGTACATCCATCATAGTGCAGATTATATTTTCTGGTCCTTTGGGATCATTGAGTTCATTTAGAATCATTTTGAAAATGGGTTCTGCTTAAGCCGGTGCTAGAGGGCGTGGCCGGTGTTGCACATTTCAGTACTGGTCATGAACAGACTCAATAATACCGAGTCTGCTATTTTCGTTTATTTGGTGTATTCTTTGCTTCAAAAGGATCTAACTGTTCAGAACTTACAAACGTTCCCTTTGACAATCCTAGTGCACCAAACGGAGATGAACGGGCTCAGTCTAACTATTCAGGCTTCATTCTCTATGAACCATTATGGTAACTCTAATAGAAATAAAGGAGGTATCAATATCTGGCTATAGAAAATCACAATCAGCAATAGCTAATACTGAGTTAATCAACTCTCACAAGAATTAATAGAGCATAAAAACTGACCAATCAGCGACTTGTATACATAGAAACTGTCATAACAAGTTGTAGTGAACAATAAATAACCGAACAGAACAGAACATACAAAACTGACTGACACACCTCATAAGGACTCAATCTAAAGATAAACAAATTGGGGTTGTTATATAAGTTGGCCCAACGTTGGCATATGGTTGACTTTTGGTTGTACCGTTGGTTGATGGTTGTCCGTTGGTGGTCTAACATTGACACAATGTTGGCATATGGTTGACTTTTGGTTGTACCGTTGGTTGATGGTGCCGTTGGTGGTCTAACATTGGCACAACGTTGGGCCAACGTTGGCATATGGTTGACTTTTGCTTGTACCGTTGGTTGATGGTTGTCCGTTGGTGGTCTAACATTGGCACAACGTTGGGCCAACGTTGGCATATGGTTGACTTTTGGTTGTACCGATGGTTGATGGTAGTCCGTTGGTGGTCTAACATTGGCACAACGTTGGGCCAACGTTGGCATATGGTGGACTTTTGGTTGTACCGTTGATTGATGGTTGTCCGTTGGTGGTCTAACATTGGCACAACGTTGGGCCAACGTTGGCATATGGTGGACTTTTGGTTGTACCGTTGGTTGATGGTTGTCCGTTGGTGGTCTAACATTGGCACAACGTTGGGCCAACGTTGGCATATGGTGGACTTTTGGTTGTACCGTTGATTGATGGTTGTCCGTTGGTGGTCTAACATTGGCACAACGTTGAGCCAACGTTGGCATATGGTTGACTTTTGGTTGTACCGTTGGTTGATGGTTGTCCGTTGGTGGTCTAACATTGGCACAACGTTGGGCCAACGTTGGCATATGGTGGACTTTTGGTTTTACCGTTGGTTGATGGTTGTCCGTTGGTGGTCTAACACTGGCACAACGTTGGGCCAACGATCACATCAAACTTGCCACCTTTTTAGAAGTCTCCCATATTATGAATTAGTTGGCATGATGTTGGGCCAACATTACAAAAATTACATAAATTATACAAATCTTTAACATTTTTCTATTTTGTTGGCCCAACATTGGCCCAACGTTGGCTCAACGTACACAAAAAAAATGCAAAAATAACACTTCTGTGTGTGAAGTTTTCAAACAAATGCAAAAATAACACTTTTTTAAGTATGGAGCTGGTCCAACATTCCAAAAAAATGCAAAAAAAAAAAAAAAAAAACACTTTTGTATTTGATGTTGGCCCAACGTTCTGAGGAGATTGCAACAATATCACTTATGTATGACATTGGTCCAACGTTGGCCCAGCATTATCCCAAATGATGCAAAAATAACACTATTGTGTATGAATTTGGTCCAACATTCTCCAAAAAATGCAAAAATAAGACTATTGTGTATGATTCTGGTCCAACACTGCCCAAACATTAAAAAAATGCAAAAACAAACAAAAAACAAATTGTGTAATGTTGGCCCAACATTGGCCCAACATTCTCAAAAAATGAAAAAAAAAAAACGACACTTTTATGTATAATGTTGGACAAACTTTGGGCCTACGTCAACATTTTTTAGCTTGTAACTATGGATCAAATGTTACAGTTTCCTCCAGTGATGTAACTAATGCTTTCAGAGTAGAGTAGGCAGAACAAGAATCTCTGGGCAACTTTATCTGACTCTTTAACCCTACCCACTGATCACAATTACCCCTCAGGTTATCTTTGCCATGGACCCAATATTGGGGTGGAGCCTTAGCAAACAGTGTAATTTCAGATCATGTCTGATTAGGATCTACACTGCTTGTCATTCAGTTTGCTTTATGGATGTTTACATAATATTATACAAATCGATTGGCAGATATGGCTAAACTAATTTGTTCAGCAGGATAAGGGAGCTTTGTTTTGTTTGTTTGATTTGAGGTTAAAAGTCCCCGTCAACACTGTACAGGTCATTTTGTGGGATTTTTACCCGACATTGAGATGAAATGACATCTCAAGCCCTGCCACGCAATGAAACCATTAGGGTTTGTATGCATGGATGGTCCGGTCCGACTCACACCACTTTTCCTGGGCAGGCTTAGAACCTCAAAGTGGTTTACCAGTACTCATGTGCGGTCGGTTTCAGCTCTGCGTGGAAGCATCATGCAGCCCATCTATTTCTTCAAGCCATGATGGGCGGGGGCCGCAGGACAAGGGGAATTGTATCTTTTTTCACAGTTAAAATGTGCAGTGTTTCAGATATTTTAATGAACCAAGCAATGAATACCCCAATTGTGAATTTCACTGCATGCATCCAGAGAAAAGTGGGGGTTACAGTGGTAAACTTAACCTTTCTTTTTACTGCTCATAAACGTAGATATTTCTGGCACTTGAATTAAAAAGGCTGCAATTGGGTGGTTTTAACTAGCATGCATAATCTATCATAGCTTAGAGGATTTAAGCCTACCCAATCAGACCGTTCATGCTTATAAATCCTATTGGTTTCATTGGGCGACAGGGCTTAAGATGTCATTTTATCTCAGTGTTGGGTAAGAGTCCCACAAAATTGGAAGCAACGTCTCCAAAATGACCTATACAGTGTTGACGAGGATGTTAAACTTTAACAAATCAATCAATCAAGAACCAATATTAAAGAAAAAAATCTCCAAACAATGTTTGTAAATGCTTGAAAATTCGCACTGAAAAGGCATGTTAATGTAATGTTTAGAGTGAAAACACACAAGATAAAATACGTTTGGTATCCACCGAAAAAAGAATTAGTATTTTAATAAGGTTATCTACGGTAATTGATCAATCTTTTCGTACGTCACAATTTTGACCTGGTTGTGATGTCACAATAGTCCATAAACAGATCGCCATTTTGAATACAGCAATTTTACTGACCAAGGGGTGCCTTTCAAGGTATTTTACAGAATTATTTTATCGATAAGTTATGAATTTTGGCGAGAAAAATAAAGTAGTCCGGGCTGCTATATCATATATTTTCAGTGCGAAATTGTCATTTTTATTTATTTCAGATACGCATTGATTTCACTGCAGATCAAAGCACTGAGTACTCGGGGGTCGACTGTATCTGAGAATAAGCTGGGAAAGTAGCCCTGGACTAAACTGTTCCGTTTAACCCTTAAAATTCCAATTTTCTTTCTTCGCAATCGGTTTAGACCCTGATCAGTCGCTGCAGAATGCGGCGTCTGATCAGGGTCCACACTGTTTGCCAAGCCCATTTCAGATTCTATAGATTATCATCTTACGCAACACCCTGATCTTCTAAAATAACCGTTATTCCGATAAGACAGTGATAGTCACGTGGACTTTAGCACTGAGGAGCATTTACAATTTGTAACTTTGGGTTGACAAGCAATCGACCCAATAAATGCCGGTACCTATTCAAATTGTCTCATAATGATACCTGCAATTAGTACTTTCACGCTGTTACAGGAAAAGTAATATTGCTAACCATTTAAGCCATATTTTAATCTGCATAAAGTTGGGTTTGTGTGGGGACAATTTGTGTGGGCTTGTGAGAATAGACAAAACTAGTAGAAATGATGCTAAGATGCATTAATTTGTAATTCTGGGGTATCAACCCTGCTGAAGTCTTTTTTTTTTTTTTTTTTCTTTGTTTGTGCAATGCAAATTGCTATGACATCTGTAGGACTCTTTCATTTCTCTACAATGGTAATATTTCTAATGAAAATGTGCATTTTTTTTTATTTTAACTCCAAATATAGGTTGTGGGTGCTTGTTAAAACCACCTCATTGAGGCAGTTCTAAAAAGTACAAAAACCTATGTCTTGCAGCAGAAATAAAAACAGTAATGTTATATTTAGAGGATCTTACATGAGTGTTCATGTATAATTGAATTTATTAAACGAGTTGAGGAAAAGGGATAAAATGCGAGGCTCTGCCGAGCATTTTAGACATTTTCCTCAACGAGTTTAATAATCCCCCGCCCATAGGTGCTTGAAGAAATATATGGGTTGCATGATGCTTCCAGGCAGAGCTGAATCCGGCCCGCACACTAGTACTGGTAAACTGCTTAGAGGATCTAAGCCTGTCCAGGAATCGCGGTGCGAGGCGCATCGTCCATGCTAATAAACCCTATTGGTTTCATTGGGCGACAGGGCTTGAGATGTCATTTCATATCAATGTCGGGTAAAAGTCCCACAAAATTGGAAGCAACGTCTCCAAAATGACCTTTACAGTGTTGACGGGGACGTTAAACCTCAAATCAAACAAATCAACGAGTTTAATAAATTCAATAATGCATGAACACGAATGCAAGATTCTATCTATCATATGACATTAAAATGCATTTTATGCACGATTTTTCAACAAATATGTCAATTGTCCGCCATTAGTAAACGCGACGTCGTACATGTAACGTTACGAGGCGTATTTAACTAATTTGCATATTTAATCCACTAGTGGGTTATCGAATTTATTACATGACGTTAACGGGCCTCCGTGGCCTAATGGATAAGAGCGCTGACTCTTAGTCATTAGGTCTCTCACCGCCGTGAGTTCGAGCCTCCCTCGGGTCACGTGTGAGACGCCAAGTTCTGCAACGGAAGGTCAGGTGGTTTTTCTCCGGGTACTCCGGTTTTCGCCCACCTATGATTGACGATCGGCTCGATATGAGTGAAATAATCTTGAAAGGGCCGTAAAACCCAAACAAAAAAAAAATAACATGACGTTATTACATTCTCAGACGCGACGTCATATAATAAACACCCTTAGCTGTAAACCCCAGTTTTCTCCATATAAACTGGGGTTTAGAGGGGTGTACATTACAGGGGTGTACATTACACAAGAACTGGCACTGAAGATAAATTTATATTAATGTAAAATGTAAAATTCAGGGTAATTTTTTTTAACCGGCTCAGTTGTTTGTTTGGTTGGTTGAGGAGTAACATCCCCGCCAACACTATTTAGGTCATTTTGGAGACGTTGCATCCAGTTTTGTGGGACTTTTACCGGATATTAAGATGAAATGACATCTTAACACCTGCCGCCCATTGAAAACAATAGGGTTTATATGCACTGGACGGTCTGACTGGCGCACCACTTTCCCTGGACAGGCTTAGTCTGTCAAATTAAGCGGTTTACCAGTACTCGTGTGCGGTCAGTTTCAGCTCTGCATGGAAGTAACGTGCAGCCCAATCTATTTTTCCAAGCCCCGATGGGCGGGGGCAAAACAGGCACGATATATAAAATGAAAATTAATGGTATGTATGGAATTATGAATAGGTATTAGAATGCAGTCTAATGTTCTGAATTTAAAAGAGGGATATATTTACGGAACCCGGGAAGGGACATGATTTTTTATAATATGTTGTGCGAACAAGATATTAAGTTGTGCGAACAAGGTATTATCTTGTTTGCACAACATAGATTTTGGGAAGTTGTGTGAACAAGATAAGATCTATGTAGTGCGGGCAAGATATTATCTTGTGCGGACCAGATAATAACCTGTTCGCACAACTTATTCTCTTGTACACACAACATATTAAAAAAATCATGTTCCTTCCCGGGTTCCGTATATATTTGCCAATTCTTATTCAAAATGTTTAGTTCTGATCAGAAACTAGATGATTTTGTTTGTTTGATTTGAGGTTTAACGTCTCCGTCAACACTGTAAAGGACATTTTGGAGACGTTGCTTCCAATTTTGTGGGACTTTTACCCAACATTGAGATGAAATGACATCTCAAGCCCTGCCGCCCAGTGAAACCAATAGGGTTTATAAGCATGGACGGGCCGACTCAGCTCTGCGTGGAAGCATCATGCAGCCCATCTATTTTCTTCAAGCCCCGATGGGTGGGGGCGAGAAAGAAACTAGATGACATTTAAAAAAAAAACTAAATATCCTTCATTTATGTAGATCTATTTTACCTCTATAAAAAATTATTTCATTGAATATGATAATTCTCCCATTCCTAGCTTTCTGTTGTTGGTTTTATTACCAAATATAATTTATACACATATAATAAAACTTACTGTATCAGTTACTTCAATACAGGTACCTTAACATTGACCCTTTCAACCCTTTAGACCAGTTGGTTTTATTACCAAATATAATTTATACACAGATAATAAAACTTACTGTATCAGTTACTTCAGTACAGGTACCTTAACATTGACCCTTTCAACCCTTTAGACCAGTTGGTTTTATTACCAAATATAATTTATACACATAACTGGCCTCCGTGGCCTAGTGGATAGGAGCGCTGACTCTTAGTCATTAGGTCTCTCACCGCCGTAGTTTCGAGCCTCGCTCGGGCCACGTGTGAGACGCTAAGTTCTGCAGCGGAAGGTCAGGTGGTTTTTCTCCGGGTACTCCGGTTTTCGCCCACCTCTGATTAACGATCGGCTCGATATGAGTGAAATAATCTTGAAAGGGCCGAAAAACCCAAACCAAAAAAAAAAATATATATATACACAGAAAATAAAACTTACTGTATCAGTTACTTCAGTACAGGTACCTTAACATTGACCCTTTCAATCCTTTAGACCAGTTGGTTTTATTACCAAATATAATTTATACACAGATAATAAAACTTACTGTATCAGTTACTTCAGTACAGGTACCTTAACATTGACCCTTTCAACTCTTTAGACCAGTTGGTTTTATTACCGAATATAATTAATACACAGAAAATAAAACTTACTATATCAGTTACTTCAATACAGGTACCTTAACATTGACCCTTTCAACCCTTTAGACCAGTTGGTTTTATTACCAAATCTAATCTATACACAGAAAATAAAACTTACTGTATCAGTTACTTCAGTACAGGTACCTTAACACTGACCCTTTCAACCCTTTAGACCAGTAAATATATCTATAGAAAAAGTGTAGAACCAGATGAGATGGCTCATAATGAGTTTACTCATCAACATCTATGCAGTTTATCAATCTGTTAATGATTTTTGTTAAAATCTAAATCTACAGGAATGGACGGACACGCAGTCCCAATTAAAAGATTGTAAATGCCAGACTAGAAACTCAGGGATGAAAGTGTAAAACAATTACAACTACATGTACGCTGACTCCAAAGTCTAGAACACATGTGTTTCGAAAAAAAAAAAAAGAACAGGATATCAAATTCTAAACATGTAAGTATGTCCTTTCAGTCTGGCCCCCATACACCCATCGGGGATAAGAGAAATAGATTTATGGGCTGCATGTTGCTTCCATACAGAGCTGAAACTGACCAGACGAGTACTGGTAAAACGCTTAGAAGATCTAAAATAGAAGCGGAGGCAATGATCGGGAATCGATACAATCCACCCACAGCTCCCACCAGAGACACCATAGGGAAAGAAACACAACATGAAACAAAAGACCTAATGGAAACATCAATAGCGGAAAGCCAAAAGGACAGTTACTTTCCGACAAAATGGTCAATAGGCTATCCAAAATAAAATAAGCGACCCAAAGACAAACCGTAACAAAACTAAACCGCGACAGAAGAACCGCCTTGGAACGGTCAGCGGAAACATATTCCACTTGGGGGTTTAAATCGATTTTATGTGGCCACAATCCTCGCCCTTACTTCCGTCGCGATTTAGACAAATAATTTGTTCAGTCCGCATGAAGGCCTCCTAACTCATCAGTGCAATATCTCCGTGAACACAAATAATCACACAACCACAGAGATGAAACAACGGTGAGGACTCGACAGCAAGAAACCACTGAAATGCTGGAGCAAAAGAAAACCAACAGTTAGACTCCGATAACAACCAGAGATAGAGCATCAGGCACCAACCAACATTACCTTGAATTAGATCTAAGCCTGCCCAGGCAAAGTGATACATATAAACCATATTGGTTTCATTGGATTGCAAGGTGTGTGATGTCATTTCACCTCAATGTGAAAGTCAATCAAATGGCTCAATGAAAGCTAAAATCAAAGCTTTATGACTGGCAAAGACACAGATTAGACTGCACATCCACCCATTTTGGGTTTGCACTTATCTCCTACTTGAATAGACCAGCTCATGTGATCAGGGACAGCTGATCAGACTGCACCGATGCACAGACTGATCTGAGTTCTTTTTTTATATAGACACTCAGACCTTATTGCACGTTTTGTTGTGCAGTGGCCCATTTTACATTTCAATGTTGTGGTAAGTTGGATTGGAGTTTTCTGTCCCGTCAACACAATTAAGATCATGTTGAGAAGGTCAGTTTACCCTAACCATTCTTTTCTTGGGCATGGTTTTGCATAAGCAGATACGACCACCAGTACAGTACACCTTCTCTCACCAGATAGTGACCGATGTCCTTCTTTAGAGAATGGCCATAGAAAATATTGTGTTTGCAATATCTACGTAAAATTTGTTTCCAAAACATGACTGGGATCAAACCCATGGCCCTCTGATCACCAATTGAACACCAAGGCCAGTTATTGGACTGTTTGGAAACAACGTATCTTGTAGCTGCTGTGGCAGTTTAGTTAATTGTGATATAGTTTTTAAAAAATAATATATAACACATTAAGTTTAAATTAATTCTGTCAACTAGTAATTTATGTTTTACACATTTTAGGTCTGATGCTTCCAGATGAAGTTAATTAATCACAACCTATACATTTGCAAACAGTGTAGACCCAGATCAGATGGATTCTGAAGAAGCCATCTGATCAGGCTCTACACTGTTTGCAATGCAGTTTGTGAATTCGAAATGAAAACATTGTATCAAGTATGATTTTAATGGTTGGTAGTCAGCAATGGGTGTGACTAAATTTATTTATTCAGCAGGTCAGGACTTTAGTTGCGGCCCCCGCCCATCAGGGCTTGAAGAAATAGATGAGCTGCATGATGCTTCCACGCAGAGCTGAAACTGACCCGAATCCGAGTACTGGTAATTTGGAGGATCAAAAACTGCCCAGGTAAAGCGGTGAGAGTCGAACCATCCATGCTTATTAACCCTATTGGTTTCATTGGGTAAACATCCCACAAAATTGGAAGCAACGTCTCCAAACTGACCTTTACAGTGTTGACGGGATCGTTAAACCTCCAATCAAACAAACAGGGCTATAGTTGACATATTCTGTAAAGCAAGCAAAACAAGATAACCTCACATAATCAATTTAACAGCTTTGTTTTTAAAACATAATAGGTTGTGGCCCCGCCCATCAGGACTTGTAGAAATAGATTGACCGGGCTGCTTGGTGTTCGAGGCAGAACTGAAACCGACCACACTTGAGTAATGGTACATCCTTAGAAGGGCTACTTTGTCAAAGTGTCTTTTACTCAATTTGTACGAAAAACCTCAAACAGGATATTAGCAAACTGTGGAGGTCCAGAACAGATGCCACCGTGAGCGCCTGACTAAAGCCTTCACTGTTTGCAAAAAGTTAAACATGATTTTCTAAATAAATTTTAAAATAACACAACCTGACTCCTGCTAAATATAACCGGTAAAAGATTACATTCAGTACAAAATACGTGAATCAAAGACTCTAGAAAACACACATTTCAACCACAGATGGTTTGTCTGCACACTTTAAATCTCCTCAACTTTAAGAAGTGTAGTCAAACTTAAACCTTATTCTATTGCAACCTATCAAAGACTTGATACGTTTTTTTTCACACTGAACTCATTTTCAAGGTCACAAACGCCTCAAAAAGGTCATGTTATGGCCAGAAATAGCTTGTCTGAATAAAAAAGCACAGTCTCCTGTAGACTGATACAGAAAAGCCACAATGTCATCCATGTTTCCAGTTCTTTATTGTTGGTTAACAACCATTCAACTTCACGAAAACACACCTATGCAATTTTGACCCCCTTGAACCCTACTTTTATATGGTAAAAATTGGGGTTTACAGGGGTAAATATTATTTTTCTTATTTCTGCTCTAAAATGTAGATTGTGGGTACTCGTTAGAACCGCCTCCATGTTTTGAGCAGAAATAAGAAAAATATCACAATTTTTCATCCTAAAATTTTCATTTTTTCGGCGATAAAGGTGGCAATGTATTTGTATAGGCGTGTTTTCGTAATGATTATTTTGCTTTAAACTAACCAGCTGTTAAGAGGTAGGCGAAAACTGGAACCCAAACAAAACACTAAACTTTCTATTGCAAAACTTGACACACATGACGAAAACACGCCTATATAATTTTGACCCCCTTGAACCCCACTTTTACATAGTAAAACTGGGGTTTCCGGGTGTAAACCTTATTTTTCTTATTTCTGTTCTCATATTTAGATTGTGGGTACTTGTTAGAACCGCCTCGATGAGGCGGTTCTAACGAGTGCCCACAATCTACATATGAGAACAGAATTAAGAAAAATATCACAATTTTTCATCCTAAAAATTTCATTTTTTCGCCGATAAAGGTGGCAATATATTTGTATAAGCGTGTTTGCGTAATGTCTCGTAATAATTTGCAAGAATTCTTATAAAATTTGCTTTCTAATAATACCGTAAAAATACTAAAAAAAATTGAATACCACGAGGACTTGCTGTAATTCTCCAAAATGAAAAATTTGTATCACAATCCATCAAAGATTCCTGTAGGTGGATACGGAATGGGAAATAGTGTAGACCCTGATCAGACTGCTCCTTCAGGAGCAGGGATCGTTTGCATAGACATATCTGTCCCAATACTTAGGATCATTACGGTATGTTTGTTTCAGTTATTTTTAAAAAGTTTACTTCATGTCATTTCTATTTGAATTGTTTATAATTTCTGCTTTTTTTTAATTGCAGGGCTTGTCTGAAAGCTACAACGAAAGAAACACCGAGGAGACAGCAAACGAATACAGACAGGAAGGTAGCATTACGATAACACACCCGTGCGACACACTGCATTTTTTCACATCTCCAAATTGGATACTTTTCTGATGAAAATCCTTGAAATTTTTCTTTTTTTACACTCCAAACATAGGTTGTGGGTGCTCGGTAGAACCGCATCATTGAGGCGGTTCTAACGAGTACCCACAACCTATGTCTTGGAGCAGAAATAAGAAAAATAATGTTTACCCCCGTAAACCCCTGTTTTCTCTATATAAAGTGGGGTTTAAAGGGTCTTCATTTCACGGACCTGGTCACGTGATGGAGAGGAAGAAAAAGAGAGAGAAAATAAGTGACAGAAGAATTATGGCATTTTGCTATATATACTTAGGCAAATGTTACACTACAACCTCTTTTAACACAAGTGTTGAAGTCCAAAGCCCAACCCATGTTGATTAAACAACAGTGTCCATAATATATCGAAACATATATATAAAAATGACCACATATGGTATATGTTTTTTATATAATTATACATTTTCGGTTTTGGGGGGCAGACTTCAAACTTTGTTATATGTAAAGCTTTGTCATAATAAACATTGTTATAAAAAGGTGTTTATCCAAAAGATTGGGTAACTTTATCTGACCAAAAACACAGACTTTGAAAAATACATTTAGCCATTTTGTACCAGAAACCCCAAAACGGGCAATTGACAAACAGCGCAGGCTCAGATCAGACGCCGCGTTCTGATCAGGGCCTACACTGTTTGCAAAATTTTCCGCCATTTTCCAAATAAATTTTGAAGAAAACACAATCTGACACCCCTAAATTTTGAAATGGACTCCTGATATATATAAGGAGGAAGATTCCATTTGGTACAAAAAGGGTTAAAGCCAAACAAAGTGCACTGTCTGGTGACAGATCTTATAAAAAAATCCTGTAATTATTAGTCTAGACTCAAATAAAAAGGGAATTTTTATCTACCTAGTTTTGTTTTAAATATCTTACATTACATTGATTTGTTTGTTTTGGAGTTTAACGGCCCAATCAACACTATTTTTGGTCATTTTTGAGTCGGTCAGTTTACCTATCTACAGTTTCCCTGGGCAGAGCAGACAAATTAATCTCCTCAGGTAAAAAATATCACGTGTTTGTTTCTTTGTATTAGAGTTTTAACGGCCCAGTCAACACTATTTAGGTCATTTTTGAGTCGGTCTATATACCTATCCACACTTTCCCTGGGTGTCTGACCTACTGACCTACTTTTTGACCCGACATGACCCATATTCAAACGACCGAGACATTGTCAAGCTATCATTCTGAGCAAGTTTGATGATGATTGGACCAAAACTGTGGCCTCTAGAGTGTTAGTAAGGTTTTTCTATGATTGACCTACTGACCTACTTTTAGACCCCACATGACCCAATTTCAATCTTGACCTAGATACTGTCGAGATGATCATTCTCAGCAAGTTTGATGATGATCGGGTCGAAATAGTGACCGTAGAGTGTAAACAAGGTTTTTCTATGATTTGATCTTTTGACTTACGTTATGGCCCATATTTAAACTTAACCGAAATATTGTCATGGTAATTATTCTGACCATGTCTGGTCATGATTAGACCAAAACTGTGGCCTCCAGAGTGTTAACAAAAAAGTTTACGGACGGTGGACGACGCACGACGCCGGACATCTCACAGTCACAAAAGCTCACTATGAATTTTGGTCAGGTGAGCTAAAAAAAAAATCCCTCGCCGACATATTTTTTCTATTTTTTAATGGAATCTTCAGTTTGGAGATCAAACGTCGACAATGACATTCAGCAGATATCAATCACAGAGTATATATGGATAATATTATTGTGTCAATTACATATATATATATATAAATATGGATAATACTGATGTGCCAGCTGCAATAGTAATCAAATTACTTCAAGGCTTAAACCCCAGTAATGCCTTAGGACCTGATGAACTTCATCCTAGAGTCCTGAAGGAACTACCAAATGAGTTAGGTCCAGTTTTTACACACCTGTTTCAACAGTCTCTTAATACGGGTGAAATCCCCAAAGAATGGCTCCTAGAGAACATTTGTCCACTCTTCAAAAAAGGGAGATAAGGTTCTTGTACGGATTTATCGCCCTGTGTCTCTGACATGTGTTATAAAGTCTGCTCAAACACCATGGCCCACTTGGATGAAAATAAACTTTTGTCAGACAGACAACATGCATTTAGGAAAACGCATACTAGTGAAACTTAGCTGAGCACAGTTGTTAATGACTGGGCAAAATTTTGGACAAAGGGGGACAGGTGGACACATTTATTCTGGACTTCGAAAAGGCTTTTGACACCCCACCTCATGAACTACTTAAATCTAAGTAAGGCATAAAAATAGCTGTGTTTCCGCTAACATGCTGAAAATAAATTGGTCGATAGGTAGGAGCAACTTTTTTCAATAATTGTATTTTTTCTCCCGAAAAAAAAACAGGGTCGGACCTGTATTTTTATGTGTTTTTGTTTTTTTTACATGGTTTTGTCATGTTGAGACTTGCACTGGTTATCATAATTAGTTTTAGATGCTCAAAAAGTTAGCTCTGTAATTTGGAAGATACTAAATGCCAAAATACAAAAATATACTGAAAACGCAACATTACTATGGGTAAATGCAAAGACGACACTGGTTAGGGTTGGAAATTGAAAATGGTAGGGTCGGTGTTTTAATGTTTATTTTGCTGATAAAATAGTAGAGTCGGGGGGGGGGGGGGGGGGGGTCTGGATCAGTGTCGGTCGGGTTAGCGGAAACACTCTTATTTTAGGCCTTATTTGGTTATGGAATTGGGGGTGGGGAAAAGACTCTCAAATAGATAGATTCTTTTCTTTGCTACAGAAAACAAGGCGTTGTTATTAACGGTAAATCTTTGGGCTCCAGTTTTGTCTGGAGTGCTACCCGTCTCCGTATGACCTTAGCTGTTGGTGGATGTAAAACTCAAACACTCACTCACTCTGGTGGAGTGCTACAAGGGGACTATTTTTGGTCCGCTATTGTTCTCCCTATACATCAATTGTATTTCCACTTACATTGACGACTGTATTTGCTACCAGCAAATTAGAGATACAGAGGACTCACTGAAACTTCAGAATGGCCTAGATAGAATAGGATGTTGGGCACGAAAATGGGACATGAGATTGCAGCCAGTTAAATGCAATATTTCGCAGATAACTAGGATGAGAACTAATGGAATTGAGGCTTCTTACACTTTAGAGGGAACGGTCCATTCAATACCTTGGAGTGGCATTCACACACAACTTGAGATGGAATACTCATATTAGCAACATGTGCATTAAGGCAAATAGAACGCTGGGTTTCCCGAGTCTAAATCTTCATCAGTGCCCTCAGGGTGTAAAAGAGGCAGCATAAAGGTCTTGTTCGCCCGGTCTTGTAATATGGTATTTGTTTCTGGGACCCAAGTGGAGTGGTCCTTAACAAGTTCAGAATAGAGCTGCTAGATTTGTAACAGGCAATTACTGCTTTAAAACTTGGAGCATAACTGGAATACTTGGAAAATTAAAATGGGAGTCGCTCCAGAAAAGGAGAAAAGACATGAGGCTCATCATTTTATACAAAGGTCTAAAGAGTGATGCCCGCATTCCAACAGTTGGCACTGTTCCCCAGCTAGGCACGGTAGATATCACCATTCATTGGCGTTTCAGACCCTTACTGCAAGAACTGACATTTATAAAGAATCGTTCTTTTCCAGAACCATTAGAGATTGGAATGTCCTTTCCTATTCCATTATTTCGACAGCTGAATGTGTTGATGTTTGTGAAGGTAAGTTTACCTTTTTGGTTAGAGCTAGGGGTTAACTTACAACATCACAGGTCCTGATATACGAATGTCTTTTGACGTCATTACGATAACACATCCTTGTGATATAGTGCATTTTTCAGACTTCAAAAAGGTACTTTTTCTGATGAAAATTTGTGATATTTTCCTTATTTCTGATCTAAAAATAGGTTTTTGGTGCTCGTTAGAACCGCCTCATTGAGGCGGTTTTAAAGAGTACCCACAACCTATGTCTGGAGCAGAAATAAGGAAAATAATTTTTACCCCCGTAAACCCCAGTTTTCTCTATATAAAGTGGGGTTTAGGGGGGTCTTTATTTCATGGACTTGTTCACGTGATGTGTTGCCAGTAATTGATTCTGATATGTGATTGCAATTAATGATTTCTAGAAAGTCTTTGGATATTTTGATGATTTTTAGATCAGAAGTTAAAAATTAATGAATTAAAAGAAAAAGAAAGAAGAACGGAACAGAGTATATTTTACCACCGTTTTGTAATGTGATTCGACAGATAATCAGCTTATGCCAGTCAGTAGTGGATCCCCAGTGTTCGCTATGTTTATATGGAACTTTCAGATAAATTTGGCCGCAACAAGAGAAAGGGATATTTGAGATAGGCTTCTCTCAGATCAAAGATAGGCTTCTCTCAGATCAGCCTGCGCCAATCAAACCCCAATCAATGCAGCATCCATAATTTTGACAATACATGTATTTTGAGATTAAGATTGTTCTCGATTGAGCCAACAAATGACAAAAGGACCAAAGCATTTTCCAGTTTTAGTTCACCACATGTGCAAGTCCAGCCAATTAATGGCCGAGTTGATGATTTCTTGAAAGTATCAAACCTCAGAATTTGCGAGCAATGAGGCTCTGGCGGGTGCGACTTCGCTTGTGCGCAAGATCGCTATCGCCTTTGCTCCCCACCCAAATGCGATAAAGACCCTCATCCCATAACCAGGCTAAACGATTATTTTAGCAGCGGTTTAACTTTCAAATTAATCCGGGAACATAAACGTCACAGTTTCAACATCAGGCACCCGAATGCAATGCTGTTGTTAAAAATAATAGCAGATTTGTTGTCACTTTTCAATAACGCGTGACTTTTGAAGCATCGCTCGATATTTGGGATTGACTTACCTTATGTCGGAAGAAGGCGTAATCAAACTTTTAAGCTATTGATGGCTCGGAAAGAATACTTTGAAAATAACACTTTCTTTTTTCAAGACTGTCACTGGTAGAACTCAGAGATTAGATGTTGGCTTGCCCTTGGGAATCAGATAAAATCATTTTTATCTTTTTTTTTTTTTCATCCAAATTCATTATGTCGAATTGAAAATTCCCTGGTCTTAAACAGAGTCACATTATGAGATAAAATGACGTTGATATCATCATGTTTCAATGTTTACAATCCATGTCCTTTGAGAAAAGTTGAGATAACCGATAGTAGTTGGGCTGTTAATAAATTCTAATAAAAATAGCTTGGTTTGATATCTTCACCTTATTCAACGCGAAAACACGCCTATAATTCTGACCCCCTTGAAGTTCAGAACCCCACATTTATATAGCAAAACAGGGTTTTACAGAGGTAAAACATTTTTTGTTGTTTATGCTCTAAAATATAGATTGTTGGTACTCGTTAGAACCGCCTCGATGAGGTGGTTCTAACGTGTACCCACAATTTATATTTTGAACAGAAATAAGAAAAATATCACAAATTTTCTTCTTAAAACTTTCTTTTTTTCGGCAGTACATGTATCTATACGTATAGGTGTGTTTTCGTTATGTTCCTTTCATGTCAGTCTATAAAACTAGGATTCTTATAGAAATGAGATCACTAACGAGTAACATACTCAGTATTGGCAAATAAACACAAAAGACAAAATGACATCGTTTCTAGGATTCATATAGATTTTTTATCTTCCGTATTCCTACTTCCGATGAGGCTTTTCCTGCTGTATGTGCGTTCGGTTGGGTATTATCATTATTAACATGTCCTGTAATTTACATGTGAGCCCAGCAAAGGCTCAGATCAGCCTGCGCATCGGCGCAGTCTGATGAGGCTTCGTTGTGCTCTCGTAAGGATAGCTACGGGCTTTATATGGATGCACAGGCTGATTTGATTCTTCGCTGGGTGCACATACCAAGTATAGAAAATGTTGTGCTCCCCCCCCCCCCCACTATATTATATATATGAACCGGCGCGTGACAAAACCTACAATAAGACCGGTGCGACCAGATGAGACTCAAATCAACCTGCACTTGCACCTATCAACTATGACAAGACCTTTTGCTTATGTCTCTTTGCATAGCCATTACTAGCCTATACATGTACATGCGATCAGCGAAGACTCAGATCAGTTTGTGCGAATGTGCAGGCTAATCTGAGTCTTCGATGGTCGCTCAAGCCTTGTAGATTTTGTCATTCGCTTGCCCATATAAAATATATATCGTTTTATCAGTCAGCATTCCCATTTACCCTCTGCAGACGGTTTTTTACACCCAACATTGGACCTGAACCCCCAAAATTGAGGAGGTCCCATATATATATATGTAGGACTTAGATCGAGGGCCGGTCCCAGATCGTGGGCCGATTTCCAAATCGTGGGCCGTTTGTGTAGCACATCTAGGGCCGATAATGTTTTCCCCAAATCGTGGGATTACATTGTCATAATCGGCCCCGTTAAGATATCGACCCACGATTTGGAAATCGGCCCACGATCAGGGACCAACCCACGATCTGAGTCCTACATATATAACTATACATTGAGGGTACAATCAAGCACTGAGAGAACTGGTGGGCGACTGTCTCTAAGATAGTCATGGATTGTGATTTGAACTGTTTCATTTAGGTTTAAAGCATATAGGGACGATCTTGATCAGACGCCGCTTTCTGTGCTTGACCCGTTGATTTGTCCCCCCACCCCCACCCCCACCCCCGAAAAAAAAAACTTGTGGGGCTTATACACATTCCACATGTTTTTCGGGCAAATCATAGGCCAAGCACCTGTGCCTACGCCCTCGAGGGCATTTTCGCCAAGTGTACATTACATACACTCCAGATTTGCAGGATGAAAGCCCACACAGTAAGCATGTAATTGTAATTAACGGTAGGGAGCTTTTACCTGCACAGGTGTAGGGCTGTAACGATACTTCTTGCATAAATACCTATGCGCATGGCTGTTTGAAGCCGTTGTCAAATGGACCGAAAGCCGTGCTCAAACAGCAAAAACCATGTTCAAATCATGAACTTCGCGTGCTGTTTGAACACAGATTTTGACCTTTTGATATCACAAGACGGGCCTTGCTTTGTTTACGTTACGTTGTGCGACGCAACTTTATCGCCCTGAACGTAGCGTTTTAGTGTTCTATGATGACGTCAGAGGGTTATTGCATGACAACATCATTGTAAACAACGTTCTGAACTGGCCGCCATTTTGGTTTGCCTGTCGCATTTGAAGAGTTTATATGGAATTTATATGGAGCTTATGGGCGTTTTCGTCGAAATTTGCTTTCGGAATCGTAAGTTATGCAAGAACAACGATCATCCATAGTTATTTCATTGCATTAACATTTGCCGGATCCCTAGGAAGACATTTGAACATTCGGTCTAGCGGCCTCATGTTCAAACAGCTTCCTCGGGACTCAACGAATGTTATTGCATGAAAAACCATGGTTGATCCCTATATTCTTGCACACCAGACAAGGAAATCTGAGATTTTACCCTGGAATTGAAATTTATGTTCTGACCCTGGTGTTCCGACCCAAAATCGAATATTCCCGCGTGTTTGATAAATGTACTGGTTGAATACGACCTCGTATGCGCCGCAGTTAAGGTTGACGTCACAGCAACGTGCCTAAACATTCCTGCAGTGTCAACACAATATGGCGGACGTTGGTAACCAAAGTGACTGCAGCATTAAAAATCCGCTTTAAGAAATGGAAGGTATGCAAGAAAAAGAATTCAATATGGGTGTGAGGGGTGGATAGAAAAATCCGTCCCTCGGGATCACTGTCCGGCATAACTCGGCAAGCCTCGTGATGCCGGACAGTGTCCCTCGGGACGGATTTCTCCATCCACCCCTCACACCCATATAAGATTCTTATTAGTCATCCCATGATACGATACGGTTACCATACGTATTCCAATACTTGCCACACGATACGAAACATATCACGATACTACTTTCATGCTTAAATCACAGCTCGAAAATTTTAAAACTCTTGGAAAACTGGCTCAAAACCATCTCAGAGTTCAGTCTTGTGTAACAAAGCCTCTATAAGATACCCATATTTGTCAAAGAAGTGAGCAATGTATCTCAGTAACAATTAAGATCTTTGTAATGTGTAATGAAAACGGTCTTGAAATATGTTAAAGCTGTCATTTTCTTTGGAAATTGTACTTTTGGGCATATTGTCAGGTATCACGATATTAGCCCCGCGATACGATATGCGTATCGTCAGCAAAAGTATCATGATAGGATGCGATTTCAATGAATTGTTTCACCCCAACACGGGGATGGTTTCTCCCTGCACAGGCGCCTCCTATAAAGGATGGTGCACTTTGTGGCATTCATCTCAGAAGTCTGCAAAGATGCCAGTGGGTCATGTTCAGACACAACAATTTTCGGAAATCGAGCCGGGGGCTCTAGAAAAGATGTCGTTAAGTAAAGTGGTTCCCCAATAAATTGGCAATTTGACGACAGTAGACATGGTATGGAGGCTTAAGGTAGTGATTTTCATTTCTAGTGTGTGTGTGTGTGGTGGGTGGGGGGGGGGGGGGGGGGGGGGGGGCTCCAGCATCAGAGGCAAGTGCACTACCATGTTGCTTCAGCATGCTAGCGTGAAAAGTATTAAAATTCTACTGTTGACTAATTTTTCAGTATATTGCCTCATGCTATCGTGAGCATTCTATGTAGGTGTGCACTGTCATGCTGTGGCCCAGGAGCTCGATTTTTGATTTCTGATTGATTTGGGGTTTAACGACCTCCCCGTCAACATTATTTACCAGTAGGTCAATTTAGAGAAGTTGCTTCCACTCCAGTTTTATGAAATGACATCTCAAGCCCTGAAACAAAAAGGGTTTATAGCAAACACACGAAGTGTTTGCTTTACTGTAGAGAGGCTGGAACAACATACTTAGGCACCCAAATCTCGCCTGGAATCTCGTTCAATTTCTCGCGATAATCCGCCATCTTTACAGAGTCCATGAGAATTGTATTCACATCCAAAAATCGCTTCTCAACACCAAAAGGAGTCAAGTCCCATTACAACAGAAACACAAAAAGCGTCGAAATAATTTTAAAATGCTCTTTTCGAAGACCGTTCCATCAACGCTGAAGTTTAATCGCGGGAAAGTTTCGAAACTTCGTCAAGGGTTTATATGAACTGAAACGTACCACAGTGAGCCGAAACGTTTAGCCGGTAAAACCAAGCACCGCGAGTTACCGGAACAACGAGTTACCGGAGCATTTACCGAAGCATTTACCGGAACTTCTTGGTAGGGTGGAAAGCGCTTCTCGTCTGGCCAATAAATTAAAACTTTTCACAAACTATTACTCAGGAGTAATAAATGAAAGCCCTGGGAATATTAAGAGACACAATGAGCTATCTGGCTACCTTTTGGATTTCTACCTTCCCAAGAGTTAGAAAGTGATGATGAGCCCCAAAATTCCATAGCAATTCGCTAGTGCTTCAGGATACGTTAAAGTGTCCATGCTGCAAACTATCTTTGAGTCACCCTATCTATTTTAATTCTTCACATGAAGTGCACACAGGACCAACACTGGAGCATTGTTATACTCAGACTATGTGCAAGGCGGAGGTGAATCTCAAACACTTGTTTTGGGTTTAACGATGCGTTAACCCTGGTGGGTCATTTTCTGTCATCTCCCGGAGAAAGGGACAAAATGAGTTAGAAGAGGTAGTAGAGGATAAGAGAGGGAGGGACAGGGGAGAAAGGGGGAACCTGAATGAAGTGCAGAAACCGAAGAAATAACAACGCCCCCCCCCCCACACACACACACACCTCACACAACCACACACGCCTCTGCCCCTACCTGCGGTAAGGACAGCAGCCCTTGCCTCTAAGACAATATCATTTGAACTCCCAGTGATGCAAGATTCACGTCACCTTTGTCTCACAACAGAAGAAATTAAACCTTTGAAAAACACCGAAAAATCAGTTTTACGTAGTTTAGGGCAGACCTGCACGATCCCTCTTGAAGCCCTCAAGGATCCCTGATGTGACAATACTCATTGGAAGTTGGTCCTTAAGTCTGATTCCCGTGGCGATGAAGGTGGGAGTGGGGCTAACAGAAGATGTACCATATACCCAGGGGGTATCCTCTACTTTTCGCTGCTTGCGGGTCTGAGAAACTGCAACCATGAATATCCACTTGGCCCAAAGATAGATCATGCACAGCATCTTGCTGTCAATGCTGGTAAGTTTGCCGGCCTAGGTGTTGCATCACTCGGGAGGTAATGTTGGTTGTGTGGTAGTCACCACTGACAAATCGAGTTGCTCGCCGTTGCACCTTCTGGATATAATATGTGGGTCCAATAGTGACGTGGGATAATCCAGGATAAGTCTAATCATGGTCTCTACCATCATGTTTTAACATCTTCAGACCAGCTGGTTGTCTACCTTCCAAAGAAACACCAGGCTGCTTTTGACCTTTTTACAGTTACATCAAAATGGTACTGAGTTTCTGTGACAGATCATTTATGTATGGGCAGAACAACAAAGGTCTGAGCATGCAACCTTGAGGAACATTGGATACAGCTGGGGCAATCGTGGAAAACTTGTCTTTGACCAGGTCTGGTTAGCCCCTGAGCTTGACAGTGCTCAAGGCATTCATATGGAACTTTGTCGAACACCTTGCTAAAGTCAAGAGCGACGGTGTCTATCTGTTGGCTTTCAACAGTTTCTGCTGCAAGGTTGTAGACTTTGTGCAGATTCAGCTTGCTTTCACTCGACCGCCTCTTTCGAAATCCGTTCTTTTGATCTGGCAAACAAGATATAATGGCCTCAGTAGCGGAATACATAGAAAATATTGCTAAAACAGTGCAAATACCATAGCAAAACTGTGTCAATGACTCCCCTTATTTTGCTTAGTTTGTTTGTTTGATTTGAGGTTTAACGTCCCCGTCAACACTGTAAAGGTCATTTTGGAGACGTTGCTTCCAATTTTGTGGGACTTTTACCCGAAATTGAGATGAAATGACATCTCAAGCCCTGTCGCCCAATGAAACCAATAGGGTCTATTAGCATGGACGGTCCGTATTTTGCTTAGTAGCAGATATAAGAAATGTAAAGTATGCCCACATGACATATTCAGGCGGTTTACCATGAACTTTTTTGCATGATTATCTATGTATCTATCTTCTATTATTGCGATATACCACATTTGACAATTACTCGCAGGTGTACATACACTCGGGATTTGCAGAACGAACGCCTCCGCTATAATCATGATATTACGGTAAGGATAGGAGTTGATTCTCCCTGCACAACAGGGGACCTCCAATTAACGTCCCGATCAGAAGGGCAGTGCACTTTGTGGTACACATGATGCCAATGGAACATGTTCAAATACCAACCTTTAATGTCGTTGTTGGGGGTGGGGGTCGAACCGGGGGCCTCTAGCATCAGAGGCAAGTGCACTAACCACTTAGCTAAATTTCTTTCTTTCTACTTATACTGCGATCGGTCACATTTGACCATTACGCGCAGGTGTACATTACATACACTCCAGGTTAAAAGCCTACACAGTAACCGTGTAATTACGGTAACGCCCCGATCCGAAGGACGGTGCACTTTTTGGCATTCATCCCTTCATCCCTGCAAATGATGCCAATGGAGCGTGTTCAGACACCGAAATAATCACCCCCTACGGTGATCGAACCGGGTGCCTTTAGCATCAGAGGCAAGTGCACTAACCACTGAGCTATCACGCTCCTCGATATTTGAGTGTGTTTGCTCAAAAGGCAGTGCCTTTATTTCATATTAAAATAGGAAGTGGCTATTCACAGCCGGCTGGCGATAGCGAATGTTCGCTATCGACAGCCGGCTGTCAACAGCGAATTCTCTATTCACAGCCAGCTAAGATATTGAAAGTATACATTTAACTGAATACATGTGAATGAAAACATTCTGCAAGTTATAAATTGATATAAATCAACTCAAATAAGATAAAAAAAAAATGAAGTATTAAATTATCAGTTATATGCGGTATTATTTGGCTTTTAAAACAGGTTTTTAGCTGATATATATAAAGCCATAACTCATAAAGATGTTTATCAATAGTTACTTGCTAAAATAAATAAATGGAATGAAATTATAAGTAATTTTAGCTTTTTATTAATAAACGAATAAAAATAAATAAGTAAATAAATAATACATGTAATTAATTACTTCTGAAATATGTAGGGTTCAGCCATGGTCTAACAAGGGATAATTATTATCAAAGAAAAAAGTCCTAATTTTTGGACAACTGTTAGAACCTCAAATATAAATAGAATCAATCAAATAAATAAATAAATACTTCTAAAGAATATAAGGTATAATCCTGTTTGTTAGTGGATAATCATAAAATAAATAAAGGCCCATAAATAAATTGCATTTGATGTAATTATGGTGTCTCAAGAATTTAACCCCCTTTGGTGGGACATTGGTAAACAGTGTAGACCCTGATCAGATGCCGCAGAATGTGGTGTCTATCATAGGTATACACTGTTTGTTAAAGAACATACATTCAATCTCATCAAAGCCAAAGGCGGCAGGGGAGCTTATAGGATGGCAGTTGTCCCTCGCCTACATCGTTGTCGTCAACACTTTCAAGCGGCATCTCTTGAGGCCTCGGGGCCGATTTGACCCAACTTTTATCTGTAGCGTCCTTGCATTAGGGGCTTAAAGGTTTGTGTTTTTAATGAAAATCGGCTCATTAGTTTGGTGGCTATGGTGGCTTAAAGAGTTTCCATAGAGTTAAAATGGGAAAAATCGAAAAATAACATTTTTCTGCTGAGCCATTGCAGATATTTTGATAAAACTTATAGACATATTCCTTGAGTAAACTTCTTTCAGGAATATGCTTGTATGCCAACCTAGCTGGTGCTCCCCCAGAGTGTGCTGTGGCCATGCCCCACCCCCTCCACTTCAAAAAAGGCCATATGTCTCAGAAACCATTCAGATCCCCACCCCTAAACCATATATTTGTTGGTTCCTTCTGATAAGACGCATTCAGTCACCAACCTCGGGGTCCCCTGGGATGTGTCTGGGCCATGCCCTATCCCGGCCACTTCGAAAAAGGCCCACGCACATCAGTACTGGTAAACGGCTAAGAGGACCTAAGCATGCCCAGGCAAAGCGGTGCGAGTCGGCCCGTCCATGCTTATAAACCCTATTGGTTTCTTTGGGCGGCCGGGCTTGAGATGTCATTTCATCTCAGTGTCGGGTAAAAGTCCCACAAAATTGGAAGCGACGTCTCCAAAATGACATTTACAGTGTTGACGGGGACGTTAAACGTCAAATCAAACAAATCGTAAAAGGCCCAATATCTCAGAAACCTTTCATATCCCCCACCTATAATTAAACCATATAAATTATTGTTACTTATGATAAGACACATTCAGTGATACTAATTAAGGCGTAACTATACCAAATTTAGTGACACAGAGGCCTTTCTGATATTTAATCTTCATCAGTGTGTCTCAACACCTAAGTTCTAGAACCGAAACGGGTGATAGACAAGACCCGGCAAACACAGCACATCCCCCTCCGAGCACACTCCGACCGATGTAGCTCGTGAGTCAAGTCAACTGGGGGCATCAGGCAAGAGATGCCCACCCGCGGACTTATAGGCGTCCCCAACCGAGCCAACATCAGCAAACATGGCCAACACTCCACGGAAGTCCCGGGCATCAGGAAGGAGATGTCTAAAGTAGCGAGACTTGCATTACCAAACTAGGGGTCTCCTGGGGTGCCTCAGGGCCATGCCACACACCTCCACTTCACAAAAGGCCATATATCTGAGAAACTGTTCTGAGCCCCATCCCTGAACCATATGTACATTTTCTTTTTCCATATGATAAGACGCATTCAGTAACGCCAACCTGGGGGTACCCTGGTGTGCCCTGGGCCATGTCCCGGCCCATGCCCCACCCATCATCTTCATAAAATGTCATATATCTCAGAAATCGTTCTGATCCCCACCTCCAATGCATGAATTCATGATCCTTACGATAAGACCGCCCCCGCCCATCGGGGCTTGAAGAAATAGATGGGCTGCATGATGCTTCCACGCAGAGCTGAAACCAACCGCACGTGAGTACTGGTAAACCGCTTAGAGGTTCATGCCCAGTAAATGTGGTGCGAGTTGGACCGTCCATGCATATAAACCCTATTGGTTTCATTGGGCGGCAGGGCTTGAGATGTCATTTCATCTCAATGTCGGGTAAAAGTCCCACAAAATTGGAAGCAATGTCTCCAAAATGACCTATACATTGTTGACGGGGACGTTAAACCTCAAATCAAACAAACAAACCCTTATGATAAGACGCAATCTGGGAGGGCAATATGCTGAGGCCATAGCCCACTCATTCACTTCATAAAAAGCCATACATCTCAGACACCATTGTAATCCCCAACCCATTATACTATATATTCTTGTTTCTTATCATTAGTCATATTCAGTCACACCAACTTGGCGGTCTACAGGAGCCATTGCTCTCCCCTCCACTCCATAAAAGGGCCTCATATCTCAGAAACCATTCCAAAAATGCCCCCGCCCTGTGGCCCTTTACATTGACTTATATAGGGAAAACCTTAAAAAGTTTTCTTGTCTGAAACCAGAAGACTCAGGTGTTTGATATTTGATATGAAGCTTCGTCTTGTGGACCTCTATCAAGACTGTTCAAATTATACCCTTGGGCAAAAAATGCCCCCGCCCCGGGCCCCTTTAGCTTTACATTGGCTCATATAGGAAAAATCTTAAAAAAAATTCTCCCCCGAAACCACAAGGCCCAGGTCTTTGATATTTTGTGTGTACCTTCATCTATCTAGTGGACCTCTACCAAGATTGTTCTAATTACATCCCTTTCGCCAAAAATGACCCCGACGTGGGGCCCTTTGGTTTTACATTGACTTTTATAGGAAAATTCTTTAAAAAAATCTTCTCCACTGAAACCGCAATGCCCAGGTCTTTGATATTTAGTGTGTAGCTTCATCTAGTAGGCCTCTACCAAGATTGTTCAAGTTATAGCCCTGGTGCCAAAAATGCCCCCGCTCTGAGGGCCTTTGGGTTTTACATTGACTTATATAGAAACAATCTTTAAAAATATCTTCTACTCTGAAACTGCTAGGCCCAGGCCTTTCATATTTGGTGTGAAGTTGATAGTGTGACCTCTATCAAGATTGTTCAAATTGTAGCACTGTGACTAAAAATGACCCCCGCCCCGGGGCCCTTTCGTGGTACATATACTTATATAGGAAAAATCTGAAAAAATCTTCTCCTCTGAAACCACAAGGCTCAGGTCTTTGATATTTTGTGTGTACCTTCATCTATCTAGTGGACCTCTACCAAGATTGTTCTAATTACATTCCTTTCGCCAAAAATGACCCCGACGTGGGGCCCTTTGGTTTTACATTCACTTTTATAGGAAAAATCTTAAAACATCTTCTCCACTGAAACCACAATGCCCAGGTCTTTGATATTTGGTGTGTAGCTTTGTCTAGTGGACCTCTACCAAAATTGTTCAAAGTATAGCCTCTGGGCCAAAATTGCCCAAGCCCCGGGCTTTGTACGAAGCTTCGTCTCGTGGACATCTATCAAGATTTTTCAAATTATAGCCCTTGGGCCAAAAATGCCCCCGCCTCTGGGCCCTTTGGTTTCACATAGGCATATATAGGGGAAACCTTTAAAAATCTTCTTGTCTGAAACCAGAAGGCTCAGGTGTTTGATATTTGGTATGTTGCTTCGTCATGTGGACCTCTACGAATATGATTCAAATTATAGCCCTGGAGCCAAAAGCTGCCCCCGCACCGGGACCCGTTCATTTTACATTGACTTATATAGGACAAATTTAAAAAAAAAAAACATTCTCCACTGAAACCGCAAGGCCCAGGTCTTTGATATTTAGTGTGTAGCTTCATCTAGTAGACCTCCACCAAAATTGTTCAAGTTATAGCCCTGGTGCCAAAAATGCCCCCGCTCTTAGGGTCTTTTGGTTTTACATTGACTTATAAATATTGAAACAATCTTTAAAAACATCTTCTACTCTGAAACTGCATGGCCCAGGTCTTTCATATTTGGTGTGAAGCTTCATCTAGACTAAGTGAACCTCTATCAAGATTGTTCAAATTGAAGCACTGTGGCTATAAATGCCCCCCCCCCCCCCACGCGCCCCGGGCCCCTTTCGTGGTACATATACTTATATGGGTAAAATCTTTAAAAATCTTCTTGTCTGAAACCAAAAGGCTCAGGTGTTTGTTATTTGGTATGAAGCTTCGTCTTGTGGGCCTCTAACTATAGCCCCGGGGCCAAAAATAGCCCCACCCCGGGGCCCTTTGTTTTTTCAGTGACTGCTTAATGTTTGTGTTTCTTTCCCCTTGGTGTCTTTGATGGGTGTAGTAAGTTAATTGTATCGATTCCTGATCTTTGTTTTACTTCTACTTTATATAGGAAAACTCTTTTAAGTAAGTTAATTGTTTCGATTCCTGGTCTTTGTTTTACTTCCACTTTAAAAGTCTTCTCCTCTGATACCGCAAGGCCCAGGTCTTTGATATTTGGTGTGTAGCTTCGTCTAGTGCCCAGACCTCTACCAAGATTGTTCAAATTGTAGCCCTGGGGTCATAGCTCTGTGGCAAAAAATGCCCCCCCCCCCCACGCCCGGGGCCCTTTGAAATTGCATAGCCTTACATAGGGAAAACAATTAAAAACTTCTTGTCTGAAACGAGAAGGCTCAGGTGTTTGATATTTGGTATGAGCTTCGTCTTGTGGAACGCTATCAATATTGTTTAAATTATAGCCTTGGGGGCAAACATGTCCCCGCCTCAATGCCCTTTTGTTTTTCATAGGCTCATATTAAAAATCTTTCTGTCTGAAACCAGAAGGCTCAGGTGTTTGATATTTGGTATGAAGCTTCGTCTTGTGGACCTCTATGAAGATTGTTCAAATTTATTATAGCCCTTGGGCCAAAAATGCCCCCTCACCGGGGCCTTTCTGGTTTTACATTGACTTATATAGGAAGCATCTAAAAATCTTCTCCTCTGCAACCACAAGGCCCAGATCTTTGATATTTGGTGTGTAGCTTCATCTAGTAGACCTTTACCAAGATTGTTCGAATTATAGCCAAATTATAGCCGTTGCGCCAAAAAAGCTTCCGCCCTTGGGGCCCTTTGGTCCCAACATTGACTTATATAGAAAAGGTCTTTAAAAATCTTCTTCTCTGAAACTGCTAGGTCTTTGATATTTGGTATGAAGCTTCATCTAGTAAACCTCTATCAAGATTGTTCAAATTGTAGCCCTGGGGCCAAAAATGCCCCCGCTCTTGGGCCCTTTTGTTTTACATTGACTTATATAGGGAAAACCTTAAAAAATCTTCTTTTCTGAAACCAGAAGGCTCAAGTGTTTGCTATTTGGTATGAAGCTGTGTCTAGTGGATCTCTATCAAGATTGTTCAAATTATAACACCGGGACCGAAACTGCCCCCGCCCCAAGGCCCTTTTGTTTTACAATGACTTATATAGGAAACATCTTTTTAAAAATTCTTCTTCTCTAAAACCGCATGGCCCAGGTCTTTGATATTTGGTGTTTAGCTTCGTCTAGTATACCTCTACCAAAATCGTTCAAACTATAGCCCTATCGCCAAAAATGCCCCCGCCAGGGAGCCCTTTGGTATAAAGGGAAACTTTTAAGAAATCTTCTGAAACAACAATGTCCAGGTCTTTGATATTTGGTGTGAAGATTCATCTAGAAGACCTCTACCAAGATTGTTTAAATTATAGCTATTGAGTTAAAAATGGCCCCGCCCCGGGGTCCAGTGGTTTTACTTCGACTTATATATGGAAAACCTTTAAAAGTCTTCATATTTGAAGCCAGAAAGCCCATGTCTTTGATATTTGGTATCGTGTTTCATCTGGTGGACCTCTACTATTTTGTTCAAATTATAGCCCCGAGGCCAGAGGTGACCCCCAACCCCCGGTCCCCATCGGCGTTTACATAGACATATATGGAAAACCTTAAAAAATTCTTCTGTGAAACCACAAGGCCCAGGGTTTTGATATTTTGCTTGAAGCTTCATCTGGGTGACCTATACCGAGATTATTCAAATCATAGCCCTGTGGTCAAAAATGGCCCTGACCCAGGACTCACCGGTTTTACATAGACTTACATAGCAAAACTCTTTAAACACCTTCTCGTCTGAAACAAGAATGCCCAAGTCTTTGATTTTTGGATGAAGCTTAACACAGTCTTAAGTAAAATATTTTCCCCGTCAAATAAACCAGCAATTACATTTTGACTACCCAACAGGCGCTTGCTTACACAGTTTAAAATGTACTCTTCAGTGAAAGTATTTGTTCCCATAAAATTAATTGTATCAAGCAATCAAGTTTTCCTTCCCCAACTGGTGATGCTTAATACAGGTTTAGCTGTACTCTCCAAGGAAAGTATTTGTCCCCATAAAATGAACCTGTATCATGCAATGCTGGTTAGGATTTTTAACAGTAGCTTGCCTAACACAGATATAACTTACTCTTCAAAGAGGGGATTTGTCCCCATAAAATGAACCTTTGTTAAGCAATCATGTTTTCGTATCCCCAACTTGCTTAATACAGGTTTGACTGTACTCTTCAAAGAAAGGATTTGCTTCTAAGATACTTTCTTTAAAGGATAGTCCTTTATGAAAATCACTATTTCAAAATCAGGTTTATTTCGTTTGAACTGTACCGCTTCCCTGAAACAATGCAACAACACTCGGCGCCTGCGCCAAATTAAAACTGAGCCGGGGCACAGCATTTCATGCAATTTATATGTGCGACCAGCGAAGAATCAGATCAGCCTGCGCATCAATATAATCTAACCAGAGACTTCGCTTGCTGTATAATGGAGCATTGGGCCCTCAGCTACCCTTAGAGAGCGCACAACGTAGACTCTGATCAGACTGCGCGGATGCGCAGGCTGATCCGAGTGTTCGCTGGACGCACATGTCTTATTGAAGGTTTTGTCGTGCGCTGGCTCAAATTTATAAAAAAGGTTTTTGTTTGTTTGATTCGAGGTTTAATGTCCCCGTCAACACTTTAAAGGTCATTTTGGAGACGTTGCTGCCAATTTTGTGGGACTTTTACCCGACATTTAGATGAAATGACATCTCAAGCCCTGTCGCCCAATGAAAACAATAGGGTTTATTAGCATGGACAGTCTGCCTCGCAACGCGGTTCCTGGACAGGCTTAGATCCTCTAAGCGGTTTACCAGTACAAGTGTTCAACTCTGTGTGGAAGCATCATGCAGCCCATATATTTCTTCAAGCTCCTATGGGCGGGGGTGATTATAACTAAGGTAAAACACGAACATACAGTGGCTCGGACGCAATGTTCAACCCGTTTGATGCTTCACATAAATACTGGCCTTCATCCTCTGTTGTAATATTTTTCAGTAAGACCACTTCGGCAGAATCATACCGTCCTATGCTAAAAACATGGCCCTTTAATTTCTTTCTAGATCCGTCTGTCTCAAACTTGACAATAGAAGTCCGGGGTGCAGGGTTTCCAAATGCATAACACCAGATCGTACTAACAGGTGGCTTTGCCACAATGACTTGCCCGGTGTTCCTGTAAAGAGATAATAAGCCGAGACTGTTTTCTGGAAAGGGCGCCATCTGCCTACTCAGTCCGCCTGGTATGAGATAGATAGTTTTGCCCACATGCACCTGAAGAACTGGGCCAGATATCATCTGCTCTACTAGTCTAACAGACAACATTCCACCACGCTCAACAAGCGATTTATCAACAGAAACTTGCCAGGCGAAGCCACGAGTTATCTTCTCCAATTTATTAGACAATCGATTATCGGCATCCTGTAGGTCCAATAGTCGATTAGGCTCTACCGAAGAATCGATTCCAATGAAGTTTACAAAGGACGCTAATTCGCTCAAATTCGTATAAACGCTTGTACTGATCGTAGCATTCTGACCAGGGTCAATAACTAAAACTTCTGGTAAAGGTTCACCATCTTGAAATTGAACGGATGACAATACTGTACTTCTTCCGAGAAGAATCGCGGTTTTATTGAAAAGAATCGTGACTTCAGAAAACTCCGACAAGATCTTCACGTAAAGGTATTCAATATCGATTAGATGCTTTATATCCATATATAATGTGGTCCTTAAGCTTTCCCCATTCTTTCCACGTATCATACTGGCAAATGGATCATTTTCTGGAAAACAAAAATATCATTTTAGCTGACGCTAGAAAAAAGATACTTTACGTTCAATTTATTTAAATGCAACTACAACTACAATGTAAAAGTGCTTTTCATGAATCTACCTTAACCCTTAAAATGCCGAGACAAACTATATCTGAAAATGTCGTCTGCTTATGTCGTCTACAGAATCTTCTTGAAAACTTTTTTAAAAAATGCATACAGGCAAACAGTGTTGGCCCAGATCAGACTGCTCCTAGAGGAGCAGTCTGATCTGTGTCCACACTCTTTGCAAAAATGAATCGTGAAGTAACGGGAATACGACAAAGCAGACGACAATTGTCGTGATTAGCGTTCTTCTTTCATGTCTGCGATCAAAACTGTGTCTTCACATGAGTTTTGAATTTTATGTCTCACCAACCGCTAAGGTAATACGGAGACCGGACCTCGGTTTTAAGACTCATCCGAAAGTCTGGCGAAGCCCGGGATCGATCCTGTGACCCTGGTGTATCTTCACAGCATTTCCTGATATTTTACATGTGCGCCGAGCGAAGAATCAGATCAGCCTGCTCACCCATATAGTCTGACCAGAGATTTCTTTTGCCGTATGAAGAAGCATTGTGTCTTTAGCTATGCTTAGAGCGCACAACATAGACTCTGATCAGACTGTACCGATTTTCACGCTGATCTGAGTCTTCTCTGAGCGCACATGTAAATTGTAGGAAATGTTAAGCCCTGGCTCACATAGTACTTTTGTTTGTTTGTTTGATTTGCGGCTTAACGTCCCCGTCAACACTGTAAAGGTCATTTTGGAGGCGCTGTGTCCAATTTTGTGGGAATTTTACCCGACATTGAGATGAAATGACATCTCAAGCCCTGCCGCCCAATGAAATCGATAGGGTTTATAAGCATGGACGGGCCGACTCGCACCGCTTTGCCTGGGCAGGCTTAGATCCTCTAAGCTGTTTACCAGTACTCGTGTGTGGGTCGGTTTCAGCTCTGCGTGGAAGTATCATGCAGCCCATCTATTTCTTCAAGCCCCGGTGGGCGGGGGCCGAGCTCACATAGTACATATTCGAAAATGTTGAAAACTAAAATGTGGTTAAGACTGAGACCAAGAAATTTCAGGCCAGTCTTTTGGCATAAAATCAAGCCTGATATTTCTTTGTCAGGGTCTAAACCACAGCATTAATTATTTTTCTCACCAATTAACTTCTGAATGGTAAAATGTTTGTAAAGCTATTAACATCAGGCTTTCCAAGAATACAGAAAAACAATATGAAAAAATTACAATTTAACCACATGTAACGGAGCAAAATATGTATCATTCCTATCTCCTACAAAAGGTTGTTTAAACATTTTTTCAGTGAGTTTTAAAACATAAAGAAATGAAAACCATTTTATGATTTCTACTACAATGTATATGGTAGTCAAAAATGTACGGAACCCGGGAAGGGACACGAATTCTTTTTATTATTATGTTGTGCGAACAAGATAATAGCTTGAGCGGACAAGATATTATCTTGTTCGGACAACATATTATCTTGTGCGGACAACATATTATCTTGTGCGGACAAAATAAAATGTACGTCAAGGAGAAATAGATTAAGTGTCTCCCTGATGGCATAGGAAAGGACAGTTTGGTGTAAAAAAAAGTTTCAAAGCAATAATTGACATACTGAGATAGCTAATACACCTGAGGGTAATATAGCAGTTTGAGACACAGAAATCACACACTGCCACACAAAGGTTTGATTGATTGATTGGTTTGGTTTTAACGACACGTCAGCCCTTGTGGGTCTTTTTGTGTCGTCTCCCAGAGAAAGGGAGAAAATACTCGTAGATAGGAGATGGTAAAATAGATGAATGTGAGGGACAGAGGAGAAAGGAGAAAATGAATGGAAGTGTTTAAACACAGAAGAAATACTCGTAACAACTACCCCACTACCCTTACCTGCTGCATAGACAGCAGGCCTCGCCCAACTGTAAGTCAATATCAGTGGGACTCCCCAGTGACGCAAGATGTCAAACAAAGGAATATTTTTGTCCATTGGGCGATAATATCACTTCTCTAATGGCCATTACATCAAACTCGCCTATTCAAATACATTGTATAAAATAATTTCACTCCTCTTATGGCCATTACATCAAACTCGCCTATACGAATACATTGTAAATGATAATATCACTTCTGTTATGGCCATTACATCAAACTCGCCTATACAAATACATTGTAAATGATAATATCACTTCTGTTATGGCCATTACATCAAACTCGCCTATACAAATACATTGTAAATGATAATATCACTTCTGTTATGGCCATTACATCAAACTCGCCTATACAAATACATTGTAAATAATATTATCACTTCTCTTATGGTCTGACCTATTTGATTAATACGAAAACTCGCCTATATACATGTAAATACATTGTAAATTTTACCACCGAGAAAAAGATAATTTTAAGATGTAAAACTGTGATAGTTTGCCTATTTCTGCTCAAAATATAGATTGTAGGAACCCGTTAGAACCGCCTTAACACTGTAAATCACAATTTTACTGTATAAAAGTGGGGTTCGATGGGGTCAGAATTAAATTGGCGTATTTTTGTAATGTAAAGAAGGTCATAGTATGTTACGTGCCCAGAATATCTTAGCGCAAATCAAACAGAACACGGTGTCTTTGTTTTATTCACACTATGTCGTTACAGTCAAGAGATACAAGAGTTGCTGAAGGCAAAAGGAACGAATGGATAAATAAATTTTAAAATAGAAATTCAAACACGAACAGCTTTTAGATGTAAGAACTGTAAGGTGACTAATAGGTTTAGTAATAAATGTTTTACCCAAAATTCATCTAATAAGTATAAAATACAGTAAAATTCCTATATTAAGACCACCTTTGGTACTGTTCAAAAGTGGTCTTAAAGACCACTTTTGAACAGTCCCAAAGGTGGTCCTTGAGCAGAGGCCAATGTGAGCAGAAAACAGAAAGAAAGATTAAGTGCACCCTTAAAACGAGCTTTTAAAAGCAGAATTAGTCTTAATTTTAGGTGGTCTTAATAGAGGAAATTTTACTGTACTTTTATAGAAAAATACGGCTGTGTGCAGGTCTATACGTTATTTCATAACAGACATTGATGGTGAGTGAACCAAGTCAACAATTAAAATTTACATACAAAAACTTTTGGACAGAAATAAAATCTGGATCTATTTTTAAAATAGAAGTGAAGGCAAGGATCAGGAATAGATACACTCAACCCACAGCTCTCACCAGAGACACCAAAGGGAAAGAAACACAAACATGAAACAACCAGACCTTTATGGAAACATCAACAGCGGAAAGCCAAAAGAACAGTCACTTTCCCACAAAAGGGCCAATTGGCTAACCGAAACAAAATAAAATAAGCGATACACACACTCAAAGACAAGTAATAACAAAATTAAACCGCGAAAGATGAACCGCCTTGGAACGCATTATTTCCATTATTTTATAGAAAGTGGAAATACTGCTGTCTTGTACAAATTTTCAAGGTCCCAAAGGTATTTGTGAGCCACTGAAACTCGACTAGGAAGGAAGGAAGGAAGGAAGGAAGGAAGGAAGGGAGGAAGGAAGGAAGGAAGGAATTTTACCTTTTACTGGAATCATGTGACCAAGTATATTATAGGCCCAAATGACTTCATGAGTTTCGGATGTGCTATAATGTACCGTTATCTGAACCCAAATAGTGTTGCCTAGTGGTGTTACCAATGTTACCACCGAGTTCGCTTGGATACCAGAAACCTTGGGGTTGATTGCCTTGCTGAGCTTCGCGACTGTGCCTGTATCTTTTCTGAACAGCTGCCGATGTTTTTCCAATGTATCGCAGACTAGCCCAAGTCCCTGAAAAATCTGGAAATCCCAAATAGCCTTGATAAAGAAGAAAGATAGGCTGTCAACAAGAAACAGGAAAAAAAAAAGAGAAAACAAAACAATTACATGTAAACATAAATGTGATCGTTCCGACATGTCCATAAAATAATAAGCCTTTTACTAAAAACATTAAATGTTATATTTTTAATTCAAATAACATTTAATAATAACTTTCTTTTTTCTACTCAAAACCTTATTTGTCGGAGCTCGTTAGAACCCCCTCACTAATGCCGATGCGACATAGTGCATTTTTCACCTCTTCAAAAACGGCTATTTTTCTGATGAAAATTCCTTGATATTTTTCTTATTTATACTGCTAACATAGGCTGTGGGTGCTCGTTAGAACCGGTTCTAACGAGTGCCCACAACCTATGGTTTGGAGCAGAAATAAGAAAAATAATGTATACCCCCGGAAACCCCAGTTTTCTCTATAAAGTGAGTCCCACAAACTTGAAGGCAACGTCTCCAAAGTGCCCTGAACAATGTTAAACCTCAATTTAAACAAACAAACATGTGGGATTTCTGCATATTTGATTTATGTGTAAACTGCATACACGGATTTTCGTGTAAATAGACTAAATAGTGTGGGGTTTTGTTTTAACTGCAAATATATGGAATTTCAGTGCAGGTTTTGGCTTTACGGCTTCTGCAAGATTATTTCAGGCCCCCGCCCATTGAGGCTCGAAGAAATAGATGGGCTGCATGATGCTTCCACGCAGAGCTGAAACCGACTGCACACGAGGACTGGCAAACCGCTTAGAGGATCTAAGCCTGCCCAGGCAAAGCGGTGCGAGTCGGACAGTCCATGCTATAAACCCTTGGGCGACAGGGCTTGAGATGTCATTTCATCTCAGTGTCGGGTAGAAGTCCAACAAAATTGGGAAGCAACGTCTCCAAAATGACCTATACAGTGTTGATGGAGACGTTAGACCTCAAATCACTTTGTTTTGGGTCGATCGTTGATCAGTGCTGGGCGAAAACGGGATACCCGTAGAATTACCACATGGCCTTCCGTTGCAGAACTTTGTGTCTCAAATGTCTTCTCTTTTCGAGCCTGGTTCGAAGTGTAAACTACATACACAGGTATGATGAATTTCTGTTTCTTTGGGATTTCTGTGTAGACTGCATATTTGGGGCGCTGTGAACCACTGGCAGAGCATCAGACATAAGATCGAGAGGAGGAATTTCTTCATCATTATCAAGCACATAACACTTGACTGCATAAAACTTGTTTATGAGAAACAAAGATGAAAAAAAGGGAAACAGAAAAAGTATATATACAAAACAATTTACTATAGATTTCAAACCAGTGATGCTCTATCCAAGCGAGCATCAAGTGCTGTGACTTTAAGAAAAAAAAACGTTATTCACATTGCTTAGCACTGGTTTCTGCCAAGATTGTCCGCGAGTCCGGCAGTATATTGGCCATATATGTGGCACTTCCGAGTAAACTACATATGTGGGATCATTGTGTAAACTGCATTTGTGCAGTTTCCGTGTAAAGCGCACAAATGGGATTTCTATGAGTGATTTCACCAAAGTTCATAATTATATTTATCTCCAGGTTGGATATGGGTGTGTCTATTATTCAAAGGTGACCAATAACATGTTAGATTGTACAGTTCTTAATTTAGTACTAACTGACTGGTAGTGTTGTACTTCCTCTTCTAAAAGACGGAGTTTAGCTTTCCCTTCATTGTGTAACATACGTAACTTTGAAAGCTCTGTTTCAAGGTTGTGAATTTGTCTGTCTGTTGCCACGTCAGTTCGAATCTGAAATGGAAAGAAATCAGAAGACTATATTCCCGACTCCAACATAAATATAGCCCAAATGACTACAGTAGAACTTCAATGGCTCGAACCGCGATGGCTCGTTTACCATGGAAGAGTCGAAGTCGTTCTTGAGTCCGCAGGGAATTCTTCAAAATATAAAATAGACATAATTTAGGGAGATTTTCTTCTTTTATCTTGCGGTTGTGTGTTATGTGTACTTATTAGAATCATATACATAACATACATATATAATATAGAACACCGAAAAGATATTCCACAATTATCTCCATTATGCCTCCTTATATGGTACTAATAACATCACGAAGACACGCCTATATAATTTAGACCCCCTTAAACCCCATTAGAAAAACTGGGGTTTACAGAGGTAGACATTAATGTTCTTATTTTTCCTCAAAAGTATAGATTGTGGGTACTCGACTAGGCGGTTCTAACGAGTACCCATATTATATATATTTGAGCAGAAATAAGAAAAATATCACAATTTTTATCTTAAAAATCGATTTTTTTGTCGGAGGTAAAGCTTTCAGTGTATTTGTATAGGCATGTTTTTGTAATGGATCTGCATGTCTCGAACTACCGCTGTCTCGAACAAATTGCATGGTCCCAATGGTGTTAGAGCCAGGAGCCATCAATGTTCGACAGTATTTGACCTTAAAATGAGGTCAAAGTCATTTAAGTAGAAACAAGTCTTTGTTACGTTGCTATGATATGCGTTACCGAGTTGTTTTTTCCAGAATCCTTCCATCGTTTCAAGAGACGGTGCAGACAAGCAAAACACAAAAAATCTTAAACTAGGTCAAGGTCATAAAATATATTCAAACCGTCGGTTGGTTGCAATGATATAATGTGCCAAGTGTGATCACAAGTTATGAATTCATTCAAGAGACAGTGTGCAAGTAAGCTGTTTTGGTCCAAATTTGACAGTTTAAGAGAGTCTGTGATCTTGAAAATAAGATAATGGTCAACGAAATCGAATCAAAACTTTGTTGGTACGGTACAGTGATATAGTGGATGAAATTTGACAACATTTCTCAGATTTATTCATAATATAGGGCGATAAGCAGCCGTTTTCGCCAAGCTTTGACAGTTTTGGGGAGCCTGTGACCCTGGACTTGAGGTCGAGGACATCAAAATCTTTGTTTTTCATCATCCTATTGATGGACATATGCCATTCCCCTTCAAACCTCACTTTTATATGGTTACACTGAGGTTTACAGGGGTATACATTATTTTTCTCATTTCTGCTCGAATGATTGTGGCTACTCGTTAGAACCGCCTCGCCGATGCGGTTCTAACGAGTATCCATAATCTGTATTGGACAGATATATGAAAAATATTAGGATTTTACATGGAAAATTTCATTTCTTGATGGTAAAATTTTACCAATATATTTTCGTTATGGACGTCGTTGTTGCCGACGCAAACACCGGCGCATACGGGATCCGCGCTAAAATCAATATGACCCCCATGGTGGGGTAACATAATTGTCAGATAATATTAGCAAATGTCAGTTTTTCAGACCCATAAATGATGTTATTTCGCATTGGTATAAAAGTGTACGAGTATGTATTTGTTAATTGATTCCAATTACATGTGAAAGGGTGAAGTAGAAGTAAAACAAAGATCAGGAATCGATACAATTAACTTATTCCACCCTTCAAAGACACCAAAGGGAAAGAAACACAAACATTAAGCGACCAGACCATAATGGAAGCCTAAACAAAGGAAGGCCATAAGGACAGTTACTTTCACACAAAATGGCCATATGGCCATCCAAAATAAGAAGACACAAGTGATACACACAGTAAGTAACAAACAACAACATAAATAAATCGCCACAGAAGAACCGCCTTGGAACGGTCAGTGGAAAGATTTCCACTGGGGGGCTTAAATCGATTTTACGTGGCCACAATCCTCGCCCTTACTTCCGTCGCCATTTAGAAAAATGATTTGTTCAGTCCGCATGAAGGCCTCCTAACTCATCAGTGAAACATCTCCGTGAACACAAATAATCAAAGAACCACAGAGGTGAGACAACGGTGAGGACTCGACAGCAAGAAACCACTGAAATGCTGGAGCAAAAGAAAACCAACAGTTAGACTCCGATTGGGCCTAGGAAGTTGCTGGGGTCAATGATATCAAGGAAACCCCTATATTCAATTATAAATAGTTCACATTCTCAATCATTAAAGGCATTTATTCTTGATTATTGAGGACTATCATTTCATTACATAATATTATGTAGCCCTCAGTGCTGACTATAGAGAAGTCTTCTGTCTGCAACAGGTAAGGGGCCTTCTTGGGAAAAATCATAATTAACTAACTGTTAACTACAGTGTACCTTATTGATTTTCCCTTTTAGTGCCTCAGGCAGGGGATTCAACAGGAGCTACTTATCACCCTATTAAAGGCTGCCTTTGATCTGCTATAGACAGTATATCACAGGGGGCAATAAAACAATTATGAACACATGGTGTATCCTACTGTCTAAGAATAAATGACTTTAAGTACATTTCGAGTGATTTGACTGGTTGAAATAAAAGTTTTATACTTCGATAAATTCCATGAGTAAGAATCTTAGAACTATTTCACACAGCGACAGGTAGTATTATAACTTAACGTGAAAGAGCACGTTCAGAATCCGCGCGTTACGTCATTGTAATTGGGGCCCGTCAAGCGATTTTGGTACTTATTGCCTGTGCGAGCAGCGAAGGTTCAGACGAGCCTGCGCATCCGCGCAGTCTCACCAGAACCTCGCTGCTCGCTCATACAAGCAGTGAATCAAGAGGAACCTTCAGACAGAAAGCCATATCCCTGGCCCCTCTGAATGGCTGGGCATGCGCAGTTAAAATTTGTCATGACGGAATGCTCGAAGACACAAATTCGCTTGGCGGGGCTCGTATAAGAAGGGATGTCATCGTCGCTCGATTTAAGGTAAGAAACTATTAAGAACGTAGTTAGAAGATAAATATACTTGATTTAAAGACTTGAAGGTTTTTTATCGTTTGGGTTTCTTTTCAAAGATGGCAGCTTCTAACTGAATAACCGTTCCGCCGTGGCCATTGTTAAGTTCATTCTTAAGAATTCCTAAAATTTTCCATTTTGGTGAAATTTTCACATTTCGGTGACAAAGTTGGAACGGTTTATCATTTCTATAGTGAACTCCATCGAAATGAAATTCATTCCTATAATGTCAAATCAAAGCACTGCCAGCTCTGGTGGGTCAATTGTCTCTCAGCTGGAAAAATAGTCCCCATTCGGAAAACACGCCAATACAAATACAATGTACATTGTTAATTTTACCGCCAAAAAAAGGTTTTAAGATAACATATTGTGATTTTTTTTTTCACATTTCTAACGGGTGTCGACAGTCTATATTTTAGAGGAGAAAGAAAAAAATAAGGTTTACCCCTGTAAACCCCAGCTTTATTTTAAAATAGTGGAGTTCAATGGGGTCAGAATTAAATAGGCATGTTTTCGGGAGGGGCTGTTTCGTTTAACTGTAAAATTTGCTGATCTTAAGCTCAAGCCGGTGACAGAGGATCGATTAAACCTTGAACAATGACATTGCTATATGAAGAAATAATCACACTGTGGTGCTTTATTAAATGGTTATAACTTTATTTCCACTATTTCCACTGATTACAATAGGAAGCGCTTTGAAGATGGCGTCTATACAATTTTTGTTTCAGTCAGATTATGTGTCTCTGCGTCCATTATCTTTTGCATGGACTGTATGTTAAGAGGGAACTGTACATAAAAGTTGATGCAAAGTGATCCATCAGCTCTATCAAAAGCATGTAATATACAGATTATTGACTCAGCCCATTTAAGATATGGGATTTATAAACCTCGGGATGTTGAACATCCGATAAGCAAGCGCACTCGTTTCTTTATCGGATGTTCAACCTCCCTCGGTTTATAATTCACATTTTTAAAATGGGCTGAGTAATAAACCCTATATATTACACGCATAGCGAAGAAATACACGATTTCTCAATGAATTAAAAATGATAATTACCTCTTCCTGGGAAGAGGAAATATCTCCCTGTAGCCGGTCCTACTTTTCCAATGCATTCGTTATATTTAGACGCCGGAAAGTGTAATTCACGTTGACGCGTTGTTCGTAACGTCACATCAACGGCGCCTCAGCAGATGTAAACATCTTTCAGAATCTATTACGTTTGACTCGGATGCAGCGTTTAAATGAGTATTACAAGGACATAACCACTGAATTAGGCATAATTTTGTACTCTCGCATTTTTATCACAAGAATAATTTTCTTCTATTTTCATTCTGTACAATAGAAAGCGCTTTTAAGATGGCGTATATACAGATTTTGTTTCAGCTAGCTAAAGTGTCACTGCACCCTCTGTCGTTTGCATTGACTTTATGTTAAGAGTAAATTAGATGCAAAATAATCCATCAGCTCTATCGAAATGCGTGTAATATAGGGTTAACTAACTAAGTCCATTTTGAATATGGGTTTTATAAACCTCGGGAGGTTGAACATCCGAAACAGAAACTCGTGCGAAAGTGAACTCGTTTCTATATCAGATGTTCAACCACCCTCGGTTTATAAATTGCGTGTTTAAAATTGACTGAGTAATAAACTCTATATATCAGTTTAACAATTTTATATTCTCTTTATTTGAAACACTGTGATTGATTAAACGGTCGTAGTACACTTCTGTATTGATCGAAAAAGTTACGCTATCGCTTAACGGATTTACATGTACCTGTATCACTACTAACATAAAATAAAGGATGACAATAAAATCATAATATACGAGTTAACTGGGTATACACTGCAGAATATTTACACTTTTCATCGAAACGTCACGCTATGAAAATCCATATTGTTTTCGTCATCTAGAGTTGTTGATTTTGGTGATCTGGAATATCTGCAACCATTGTAGTCGATACATTTTGTTTTTTATCGTTATCTTCACAGCTGTGCAAGTGCAGCGTTTTTTAAAACATAACATGATTCAACCCCTGCCCATGGAGTGTTAACCAAAGTTTTGAACAGAATAATAGGCAACTATGATAAATTTCCAAGTAGCGGGGTTATAGAAAATATTGTGCTAAATGAAGCTTTAAACTAATTACTGGATTATGATTATTAAAAATAATTTTATATGTTTAGCTGTCTTCGTCACCTACTGATATCAAACACTTAAGGTCGCAAAATGTTGTGGACATACAAATTTGTGATAATATGCCCACAATTGGGATATCAAGAAGTGCTTTACATATATCGTAAGCTGTTCACGGAGATGTTGCACTGATGAGTTAGGAGGCCTGCATACGGACTGAACATATTATTTGTCTAAATCGCGACGGAAATAAGGGCGAGGATTGTGGCCACGTTGAATCGATTTAAGCACCCCCACCCACCCAGTGGAATTCGTTTCACTGACCGTTCCAAGGCAGGTCTTCTGTCGCGATTTATTTTTGTTATGGTTTGTCTTTGAGTGTGTATCGCTTATATTATTTTGTTTTGGATAGCCAATTGGCCATTTTGTGGGAAAGTAACTGTCCTTCAGGCTTTCCGCTATTGATGATTCCATTAGGATATAGTTGTTTTATTTCTGTGCTTCTTTCCCTTTGGTGTCTCTGGTGGGGGCTGTGGGCTGGTTGTGTCGGTTCCTGGTTGTTTAATTCGCTTCGGTTTTTCATGCGGACTGAATAATTTTTTTCATGCGGACTGAAAAAATTATCTGTCAAAATCGCGACGGAAGAAATGGGCGAGGATTGTGGTCACGTAAAATCGATTTAGCCCCCCCCCCCACCTCCCCCAGTGGGATTCGTTTCACTGACCGTTCCATGGCGGTTCTTCTGTCGCGGTTTATTTTATTATGGTACGTCTTTGGGTGTTTGTGTGTCGCAAAATTGGCCATTTTTTATGGGAAAGTGATTGTCCGATATTAATGTTTCCATTAGGGTCTAGTTGTTCTGTGTCTGTGCTTCTTCCCTTTTTGTGTCTCTGATGGCAGTTTTGGGTTAATTGTATCGATTCCTGAGCATTGCCTTCACTTCTATTTTGCCAAGGCGAGATGCATACACTAGAGTGGAGGTCAAAGTACTATACTGATTGTGCCAAGAAATCACTTCAATATTATACCAGTCGAAATTAGAGTGGCATAAACTATGCGATGCACATTCAGTACCTTAAATAGTATTGTGGCGCGAAACTGTCAGTCTTGGCTATATAAAATAAATGCATAATAAAGCATTCCTTACCCTTTGTGATGTCAACTATAAGAGAAGGTCTAGCTTTATTAATGAGTTTGTATAGAACTATACAAATTGTAAGCAGACCGAAAAGTGTATGTGTGTATATGAAAATGTAAGTGAAATCGTGAGAAAAGGTGTTGTTGGTATAACAGCATGAGGGAAGACCGGTTGAAAAACTGCCCAGCTTGGATTAGACTCACTACTATTGCCATAATTATACGGTATTTTCAAAACAAAACTACTTCAGTTATTACTGAAACACATGATAAAATATGTCGATACATTGTGTAAGAGATGGACTTCTCGTGAATAAGCAACATTGTATGTATACATGTATTTTGAATAGCTTAAGGTAGTTCTTAATGTGTTATTAAAACTGGACATAGTTTGCCTTGCAAATCCAAAATATAACTGGTGATACGCATTTTGAATAAGAAAATAATAGTTCATTCGTTCCATAGATGCTTTTAAATCTATGTCTTCCATGTCTCCCTGCTCTACATCATAGTGTTGTTTATATTTTCTTGTCCGTTGGGGTAAATGATTCCATTGTGGAATTTTGACAATATCTGAGGGTCACTGATGAGGTCTAATTGGCCGAAACTAGCTAGTCTGGCCTAGAAAACATACACACTCGATATTTTTCAGTTCTATGGTGTATTCCTCGTTTACAAAGGATAACCCTTTTACAGAACATATTTTGTAGCCACTCTTGTTTCTGGAATAGGATTGTTAAGATCAAGTTTTACCTGTTCAATTAAATTTTGAGTATTGTAATGCATTTAAACGTTCATTGGCGAAAGACCTTGCCCGTTATGATAATACAAATGTACATCCTCTCTTAGCTGTGCCGGAACAGCTAGCTGAAGTTTCCACTGATACGGTTTTAACACACCCCTTGGGCGCAACGTTGTGAAGTGATAAAGACGATTGTCAACAACTACATAAATTTTAGACTCGAAAACTATCTCTACCACTTTTACATCACCATCTGAAAGAATGGCGTGTACAAGAGCATTTAACTATGGACTTAATTCTGGACAAACCGACTTTAAGGGCGAGGATTGTGGCCACGTAAAATCGATTTAAGCCCCCAAAGTGGATTTCGTTTCATCGAGCGTTCCAAGACGATTCTTCTGTCGGGGTTTATTTTGCTATAATTTGTCTTTGAGTGTGTGTATCGCTTATATTATTTTGTTTTGGATAGCCAATTGGCCATTTTGGTGGGAAAGTGACTGTCCTTTTGGCTTTCCGCCATCATTGATGTTACATAAGGGTCTAGTTGTTTTATGTCTGTGTTTCTTTCCCTTTGGTGTCTCTGATGGGAGCTGTGGGTTAATTGTGTCGGAACCCGATCATTGCCATCACTTCTATTTTTAGTCTGAGACCCACAATAATGGCTCAGTGTCAATTTTAGATGCTAGTTCTGGTCGCCGAATCAAAGGTAATCCGTAGAAATCCGTAGAAAGAGCAGACACGTTTTTTTTTTATCTACGGCGGATGCGCAAAAGTTACCACTGTATAGCATTTCGTGTCGGTTGCTTTTGATTCTGTTTCACTAGGTGTGTTTTAACCACAGGCTACTGTCTTTGAGTGTTGAGGTTTTAGTGAGACAGGTATCTCGATGTCATCCCGGCCCTCGTTCAAGGTATTGTCGTGTATCCGTTTACTACCATGTCATAGCCTCGACAACGTATCTGCGTATTGGTTTTGGATCCCAGGGCGATGCGCTGTTTTGAATTTGTATTCTTGTAGTCTCAGTGGCCCTTTTGCAGCAGAACCAGACGCTAACTAGACTTTCTGTAACCATGTTAAGCTAATATGTTCAGTACATACATCAGAGTGTAGTGTTTACTAAATACGGGTGATAAGATGAATGCTGAACCTTCATATTCTTTGATCGATCATTTTGACCCAAAACCACGAAGGCTGCGTACTATGTGTGCAATAACTGTTTTTTTATTTGATGCACCCAACTGGCTGGCTAAGGATGTACCCGATAGCATTGTTGGAGGCGTATTCTGAAACTTGTTCACATTTGGGAAGGCAAGAATTAATGGTAATATCAATTTGGCTTATAGAGTGAGTGAGTGAGTGTTTGAGTTTTACGTCCCATCAACAGCCCGGGATCGATCCTGCGACCCCTGGTTTACAAGGCGAGTAGCGTAACCACTACACCACGGAGGCTTCCGTTGGCTTATAGAATTTTAACTGCATCAACACATTATTCATTCATTTAAGGCACGTTTCTTTCGTTTTCTGTTGCTCTCTGTCTTTTTCTGGTATAGTTTAACACCATTTTCATAGCAGGTAAAACAAGTTACTTTATTTTGAAATACTATGCTTTATTAATGGGTTTTGGTACATAATTTGAGCATTTTTGTCATTTTCCTGCGCGATTTATCAATCATTGGAAGCAAAAAAGGTCTTTAACGCGTCGTTTGCTTGGGAAAGATGACATACTAACTAAACTACAAAATCAAATAAAATACAAAGAATATCACCAAATTGTGTTCTCAAGAGTTCTCAACAGTTTTGGCTCAAAATCACCATACAATAATCAGTTTAGCATATATGTACGAAGGAGGTTATGTAGCTTAGATGAAGATATTCATGTGCTTCTGGATGACATTACGTAAAAAATCCGACGCTCATGGCAAAATAGAATGCTTGCATTTTTAGTTTGGATGTCGCTCTAATAGTTTTTTATTCTTAATGGGTGTTTAAGCATTCGGTAGGATTTAAGCGCCCCGGTGGAAATCTTTCCACTGACCGTTCATAGGCGGTTCTTCTGTGGCGGTTTATTTATGTTATTGTTTGTTACTTCCTGTGTGTATTTTGTCTCTTTTTATTTTGGCTGGCCATATGGCCATTTTTGTGGGAAAGTAACTGTCCTTATGGTCTTTCTTTGTTTAGGTTTCCATCATGGTCTGGTCGCTTCATGTTAGTGTTTCTTTCCCTTTGGTGTCTTTAATGGGCGGAGTAAGTTAATTGTATCGATTCCTGATCTTTGTTTTACTTCTACTCTGCCTAAATCGTATACCACTAGCTTGTTTATACACAATCTTTTAATACCTAACATCCCTTAAACAAGTAATCATGTTTGTAACCGATTAATGGTAAAGCACTGATAAGTATACTTTGATTATTGTTCACCCTTTTTTACATTCGAATCAAAGCACTGACAGCACTGGACATGGTAAGTTGTCCTGAACTGAGGGTTAGACTTTTTCGTTTCACCCATAATTCAATTATTTAAGAAAACAATGTATACCCTGTGCAGAAGCCGAGTATTATTGTGTTAGCTCTGGCTCTCTAAACCTAAGCCAAGAGTTTACAGATAGGCAATCTTATCACACAGCCTTATTTCTATTTTTAGCCCTTTGTGCCATCTTGTTCATCGGAACGGAAAGGTTCTAAATCTTTTAAGAGATGGCAACCAAAGCAACATTCCTGTGAAGTTTGAAGGAAACTGACTTAGGGGTATGGGAGAAGAAGTCGTTTAAAAATATTTCAATTTTTAGCTTTGGTGGCCATCTTGTTCATCGGAGCGGAACGATTTTAGCTGTTTTGATAGACAGCGATCTAAGCAACATTCCTGCAAAGCTTGAATCAAATCAGCCCGGAGTGGTTGGCATTCTATTTTAGCTTTGGAAGCCTTTTGGCTAATTAGAGCGGAACCGTTTCAGGTTTTTTGTGGTAGTAGGTCACCTAAGCAACATTCTCGTGAAGTTTGAAAGAAATTGGCTCGAGGGTTTAAGAGGAGTTGGCTTTTTAGCAGTTTTTTTCTATTTTTAGTTCAGGTGTCATCTTGTTCATCGGAGCGGGACGGTTTTAACTTAGTCAATAGAGGTCACCTTAGTAACATTCATGTGCAGTGTGAACGAAATTGACCCAGAGTTATGGAAGGAGAAGTCGTTTAAAGATTTTTTATATTTTTAGCTTTGGTGACCATCTTGTTCTTCTGAGATGAACGAGTTTAGCTATTTTGGTAGAGAGCGATCTAGGCAACATTTCTGTGAAGCTTGGATCAAGCTTGCCCAAAGGGTTTAGGAGGAGTTGGCCTTTAAAGCAAATTGTTGACGTTTTTTCTTTCCTCTGCTTTGGCAGCCAGTTTGCTCATCGAAGCGGAATCGCTTTAGCTTTTTGGTAGAGGATCACCTAATCCCCATTCTAATAAAGTTTGAATGGAATTGGCCCAATAGTATAGAACAAGTTGTCGTTAACAGATGGTGTTTTTTTTTATTATTATTTCTACTTTTCAGCTCTTGGGGTCATCTTGTTCACCGGAGCAGACCTATTTAGCAATTTTGGTAGAGGGTCATCTATGCAACATTCCTGTGAAGTTTGACTGAAATTGGCTAAAGGGTTTAGGAGGATTTTTTTAGCAAATTGTTAACGTTTTTTCTGTAATTAGCTCTGGTGACCATTTTGCTCATCGGAGCAAAACCTTTATTTTCCGTATTTTGATAGGGGTGGTCATCTTGCTCATATGAGCAGAACGGTTTTAACTATTTGTAGAGAGCGATCTAAGCAACATCTCTGTACAAATTGAATCAAACTGGCCTAAAGGGTTTAGTTCTTGCGGCCATTTTGCTCATCGAAGCGGAAACGTTTTAGGTTTTTGGTAAAGGATCGCCTAATCTCAGTTCTTATGAAATTGAATGAAAGTGGCCCATTGGTATAGGAGGACTTGTCGTTAACAGATTTTTTAATTTTTAGCGCTGGGGGTTATATTGTTCAATGACATCCGAGTAGAACGATTTAGCAATTTTGGTGGAGGGTCATCTAAGCAAGATTCCTGTGAAGTTTGATTGACATTTGGCCCAAGGGTTTAGGAGGAGTTGGCTTTTATAGCAAATTGTTGACGTATTTCTATTTTTAGCTCTGGTGGCCATTTTGCTCATCGGAACGAAACCTTTTTAGCTGTTTTGATAGACAGTCACCTAAACTCCATTCCTGTGAAATTTGAATGAAATTGGCTTAAGGGTATAGGAGTTGTCGTTTAAAGATTTTTTTTTTCAGTAAAAGCCATCTTGTTAATTGGAGCAGAATAATTTGAGCTATTTTTGTAGGGGGTCACCTAAGCAACAATTGGCCAAAGGGTATAAAAGGAGTTAGCATTTCAAGCAAATTGTTGACGCTTCACGACGCACGAGGCACCACGCACGAAGGACGACGCACGACGGACGTTGACCGATCCCAATATCATGTGCACTTTTTACTCGGGTGAGCTTAAAAGCAAAAATACTGACCAGACCAGCTTCATGCACAGACTGATCTAAGTCTTCGCTGGTCGTAGTATTAAAACTGAAGTTGGAAATGTGACTAAAATCATATGAACCTAGCTGTTTGAATCTACTCTTTACTCGGCCAGAAGCTGTGTTGAAACAACAAAACCAATGTTTAAACCATAAAAGTCACGTGGTGGGTGAACATGGGTTTTGAACTTTCATTAGTTCCTTCCTTTGTTTTCGTTAAGATGAGTGACGTTACGTTGTCGCCCTGAACGTAGCATTTATAAAATTATAAAAACAAAAATGATGGTGTCAGAACGTCATTGCGAAATAACGTCATTTTAAACAATGTTCTGAACTAACTCGTATATTCATTACAGTGATAACATACATAAAATTGACATTTGGTTAAACCAAATTTGTAGAAATGAACAGTATGATGGAACAATCACGGGGATTAAGAATAATATAGCTATGACATTCACACAATTATAACCCATTCAGTACCAGAAATCCCTAAAGGGGTACCTTGGCAAACAGTGCAGGCCATGATCAGACGCCGCAGGACGCGGCCTCTAATCAGGACCTACACTTTTTGCAAAAACTTCAGCCATTTTCCTAATCAATATTGAGGAAAACACAGTCTGACACCCCTCAATTTTGAAATGGAATCGTGCTATATATAAGGTTTGGTACAAAAAGGGTTAAGAATTAAAGATCATCAAAGGGAACTATTATCACCGCAGACAATGGATTTCAGGTTTGGAGTTCAAATAGGGCTTAGACTATTTATTCTATGAGGCGAACTGCCTCGCAGTCGCAACTTTGGCATTCAAGAAAAAAATGTTGGGTTGTTTCGATGGCTATGCATATGCAATTTGGGTCACCAATAATATTTTTTGAACATAGGCGGTGTTTTAAAATAGTCTAGTGTGCTGTTAACTCTTTTTTGTCCGTATGATAATACTTCGACGGTTTATAGAGGATCTTACATGAGTGTTCACGTATTATTGAATTATTTTAACAAGTTGAGGAAAATGGATAAAATGCGAGGCTTTGTCGAGCAGTCTACATCTTTTCCTCCACGAATTTAATGAATTCAATAATACATGAGCACGAATGGAAGATTCTATTTATCACATGCCATTTTAAATGCGTTTTATTCACGATTGTTTTATAAAAATGTCACTATTCCACCATTAGTCGTTATGGACGTCGTACATGTAACGTTACGGGGTGTATCTAACTAATTTGCATATTTAGTCAACTAGTGGATTTTCGAATTTATTACATGACGTTATTACACTCTCAGATGCGACGTCATAAGATTAATTCTTATTTTAACTGAGACTACATTTCAGGCTCGCTACTGAAGTAGATTCTTTGACATCAGAAAATTTATCCTTCCATAAACTTATACCAGCAGGATGTAAGGATTTGAAATATAGCTGTGTCCTGTCCATAGCGGGTATTATGTTATTACAGTCTCGTAGATTATAGGGAGCTGTATCGTCCAAAAATAGGAGGAATTAATGAACTCAAGTAATTAGGGGACAGACCAGATGACATTTTGTAAAATAGACAAAGTTTGTGATTTGCCGCCGTTGTTCCAAAGTTTCCCACCCCGTTTCCTTAAACAATAGTTCTACCGATACTTATTAAGTAGTCATGGCGGCTTCAAGTTGAACTTTTCCAAAAGAATCCTTTTCATATTTTGTGCAATTGTCCCACACAACACCGGCGTATTCTAAGACAAGTCTTAAAAAAGATATGTTAATAGTTTCCAAGGATTGACTTTCAAGAATAAATTTCATCTTTCGCATGATATTAATTTTAGTCCAGGCCTTAGATGTTATATAATCGATATGATCGTGCCATGTTTCATTGTTGGAAACAAAGATACCAAAATGCGTATGACTGGTCACATCTTTGACTGATTCATCATTCAAAACAAGTTAAAGGTGCATTATTGAGCTATCGGTAAAAAATGCTTCCAAAATTAAATACATATAGCCAGTATTTTTCTTTAAACAATACAAATGAATGCATTTTATGCAAAAATGAGAACAATTATGATGACAGGTAAATTAGTTTAGAGGGATTCCCTAACTAGGTTTCGAACACTAATTAGATCTATTTTTAGTTCGTGACCATATATGACGTTATATATGACGTATGCGACGTTCATTTTCGGCCTTGATTGCTTAGGTCATGCCTGAATCGGAAAAAAATATGACGCTGAATACCATGCCATAAGTAACGACATTCAGAGACGATACTGTCGCCATGTATGTGTAAAGTGACAGATTTATTTTTAGAACAGAAATTCAGAACACATATATGACGTTATGCGACGTTCATCTTCGGCCTTGTTTGCTTAGGCCATGCCTGAATCGGAAAAAAAAATATGACGCTGACTACCATGCCATAAGTAACGACACTCAGAGACGATACTGTCGCCATGTATGTGTAAAGTGACAGATTTATTTTTAGAACAGAAATTCCGAACACATGTTCAGAGTGAAGGGTAAACACGAATGAAAACGACCATTTTCACAAAGTTCTGAAGCTGTATTTGGCTCCAAAAGTGTATACAGGACAAAGGAGCATTAATTGAAGATAAAAACCAGAAAAAAAATTGAGACCCGGTAGTTCAATAATGCACCTTTAAGGATGATTTGGTCTGTTAGTTTTTTTTCTTGAATTAAGGAGAGCTTCTAACTCTGACGGAATGAACTTGACTAATCACCGTTCTTTCCTTCGAGGGGTGGCTTCTAAATCAGAGTTTATTTGCCGAGCTGCCTCATTATGGTCGTTCATTATCAAGCATAAGCTGGTATCATCAGCAAAAAGACGAACGTTAGAATTAATCTCTAGAACTATATCATTAATAAACATAGAACAAGAGTGGTCCCATGATTCAGCCTTGAGGTACACCAGCTTCTATAGAGACCCAGTCGGAACAGGCGCCGGGGTTAACTACCCTTTGTTTCCTATTTGATACGTAACTAACTAGCCATTGTAAAAGTGTTGTATCAATGCCTGTTTGTTTAAGTTTGTAAAGAAGGCCTCTGTGCCATACCCTGTCGAGAGCGTTGCTAACGTCACAGAAAATTGCCCTTACATCTTTGCCTTGATCCAGAGTCTTGTAAAAAGTATTATAAATATCAACTAATTGGTTTACGATGGAGACGCCAAGAACAAACCCAGATTGTAGACATGTAATTGCATGTTGGCCGAGAAAAAGTTAAACATATGCTTATGGAATTTTGCATACTGCACTTAACGGAGATAAGGTAGGTAGTTTGAAACCGTGGGGGGTCATCTTTTTGTGCAGAGGCGTAACATTCGCCTCTGTCCACAGGTCGAGGAAGGTACCATTAGACATAGAAAACAAGAGCTATCACTATAGGTGACCAATGCCCCCCCCCCCCCCCCCCCCCCCGTGGGAGCCAATTTCTGAGTTTTTGCAAAATTTCAAGGGGAGATAATTCAGCCAAAAATGACAACAAAGTTATGGTCCTTGGTCAGAATGTAGCCCTTGTGATGGTGAAGTTTTATAGGGCTAGGTCAAATACTTTTGAGGTTATGATCAAGGTTAAAGTTTTTGTGACTGACAGACAGACAAACAAAAAAACAGACAGCGGACAGACAGACAAACAAACAGACAGACAGGGCAAATACTATATGCTCCCCCCCCCCCCCCCGAATCAAAGATTCTCGGGGGCATAAAAATAAACAGGTCGCAGAGCGGTATAGCTAAGGGGGTAGTTAAGATTCAAGATCTTATTATTAACGTTATCTGGTCCTGTGGATTTACCTAATTGTAATATATATAGATTGTGATTGCTCTTTAGGATCACCTCGCTGAGCCAACCCTATCAAGAACATACAATCAATGTCTCAATAGATGAATTATGTCCTAGAAAAAAAAAAGTTTTCCTTGTTGTTTATGTTTAAAACGGGATATTTTATGGACCTATTAACTCGAGTTTCCTTTGTTCAATGCGGCTTCTAAACATTTCGAAACGGTGCCGCGCTCATTCAGATATTTGTGTGTAATAAATGTACAGAGGACAAAATGGCTGTCAGATTTGTTTTTGTTTGATTTGGGGTTTAACGTCCCCGTCAACACTGTAAAGGACATTTTGGAGACGTTGCTTCCAATTTTGTGGGACTTTTACCCGACATTGAGATGAAATGACATCTCAAGCCCCGTCGCCCAATGAAACCAATAGGGTTTATTAGCATGGACGGTCCGCCTCGCACCGCGGTTCCTGGACAGGCTTAGATCCTCTAAGCGGTTTACCAGTACTAGTGTGCGGGCCGGATTCAGCTCTGCGTGGAAGCATCATGCAGCCCATATATTTCTTCAAGCCCCTATGGGCGGGGACTTGAAGTTATTTTGAAATCAGATCATTAGTCTAGGAGCTGAAGTCATTTAAACGTTTTGTTTTTTTTTTCCTTCTATTTTTAGCTATTGTGGTCTTTCTGTTCAGCAGAGCAGAACCATTGAAGCAATTCTGGTAGAGGGCCGCCTAGGAGAAGTTGTTTAAAGTTTTTTTTTTTTTTTTTTTTTTTCTTCTTCTATTTTTTATCTGGTGGCTATTTTGTTAAGCAGAGCGGAAGCGTTTTAGCAATTTTGGTAGAGAGTCACCTAAGGAATATTCCCGTTTAAAATTATTTTGAAATATGATCATTACCCCCAGGAGGAGATATCACTAGGATTTAAAAGGTTTTCTACATTAAAGTCTGGTGGTCATTTTGTTCAGCGGAGCGGAACCATTTTAGCAATTTTGGTAGCAGGTTAGAGGAGGAACATTCATATGAAATTATTTTGAAAAGGGAGGAGCTGTCGTTTAAAGGTTTTTCTAAGGTTGTTTTTCTCTTTTTAGCTCTGGTGGCTATTATGGTCAACGGCGCGATACCATTTTATTAATTCTGCTAGCGAGTCGCCCAAAGAATATTCGTATGAAATTATTTTGAAATCGGACTATTAGCCCAGGAGGAGATGTCGTTTGAAGGTTGTTGGTTGTTTTGAGTATTATTTTTATCTAGTGGCCATTTCTTTTAGCCGAGCGGAACCACTTCAGCATATTGGTAGAGGCTCACCAAAAAAAAAATATTCCTGTGAAATCATTTTGAAATCGGACCTTTTCCCTGGGAGGAGATGATTTACAGGATTTTCTTAGGTTTTTTTTTTCTATTTTTAGCTCCAGTGGCCAGTTTTTTTCAGCGGAGCGGAACTGTTTAGCAATTTCAGTAGAGGGTCACCAAAGTAACATTCCTGTGAAATTATTTTTAAATGGACCATTAACCTAGGAGGAGATGTCATTTAAAGGTTTATCTATTTTTACCTCTGGTGGCCATTTTGTTCAGCTGATCGGAACCATGTTAACAATTTTGGTAGAGGCCAGCACAGGAATATTCCTGTGAAATTATTATTTCGGAGGAGATATCATTTGAAGAAATTGTTGACGGACGGACGAACGGTCGGACGGACGACGGAAGCGATCACAATAGCTCACCTTGAGTACTTCGTGCTCAGATAAACTAACAAAACCAAATCTCAGATTTGCAGTTAATTTTAGATTTCTTAACCCTTATCTTGGTGTTCACGACAATCCCTATCTTTGCAAACAAGAAGAAGCCATCTGATCAGGATCTACACTGTTTGGCATTCAGTTTATGAATTTGTAACAATAAATTACATCAAGTAATTTGATTGGTTGATAGACAGAAATGGATGTGGCTTAAATGAACATTCAGCAAGATAAGGGTTAAAATTGCAAGCTTATTAAAAAAGACAAAAAGTCAGGCTTTTGACATATGATATAATATATAAAAAGAATTTAGAAAATGTAAATTGTGAAAAATGCAGACAAGTTTGATATCATGGTGTAGTCTAACCTTAAAGCTTGAGATGTCATTTCATCTCAATGTCGGGTAAAAGTCCCACAGAATTGGACGCAACGTCTCCAAAATGACCTTTACAGTGTTGACGGGGACGTTAAACCTCAAATCAAACAAACAAAACTAACCTTAAAGCGACGTCGCATTATGTTTACTTTTCACTTTGGTGACCCGCGTTCGATCCACGTCCGAGTCGTCTACATTCATTACGAAAACACGCCTATACAAATACATTTTAAATTTTACCGCCGCAAAAACGAAAATTTTAGTATGAAAAATTGTAATATTTTTCTTATTGCTGCTCAAAATATAGATTGTTAGTACGCGTTAGAACCGCCTCATCGAGGCGGTTCTATCGAGTAACCACAATCTATGTTTTAGATCAGTAATAAGAAAAATAAGGTTTACCCCTGTAATCCCCAGTTTCACTATATAAAAGTGGGGTTTAAAGGGGTCAAAATAATATACACATGTTTGCGTGATGTACATTTATTCATATGTAACTTTTTTTGCTACCGATGAACTGTCCCATACTAGGTCCGATTTATAAAAAAATATCTATGTCAAACATATATATTTATATGTATTTAGGAACAAGATGCTATAATTTTTATCAGCCGCGTGATAAATTAAATGTTGCAAATTATTAATTATACTTGAGACTAAACAAATGGTGTTTGTAGTTGACACAGATTTTTGTCACTTCAGATTGTCACATACATTTTTCACTTCTTTCTGACTGTCTTCCTACTTCCGGGCGCAAAACCGTTGACCCAGTTCAATGCCGTAAACAGCCCGACGCTGCAGCACTAGGTAGGTATAAGACGTCCATGGACACCCTTGAAGATCTCACTTTATACATAGAAAAATGTGGCGTATACAAAGGTACATGTCTACATTGGTTTTGGTTACTCGTTAAGAGCCGCATCGGTAAGGCGTTTCTTCAGGACAACAATAAATTTTCCGTCTCGATGAGGCGTTTCTAACGGGCAACAAACAATATTTATGTTGACATTTGCAGATGGTATAAAAATTCTTAAACAGAGGACGCGCGTTATAACGAAAGTATTTGTTCCTTATCGTTATAATGAATTTGCCGTTGTTAAGAATCCCAGTTAGAATTATGATAGGTTATAAAAGTTTCTTTCCACAGCATTACTCCAAGAAACAAATGTTATAGGCATTTGTTAGAATCGCCTCGATGAGGCTATTCTAACAAATATCTATAACATTTGTTTCTTGGATCGAGGCGATTCTAACAAATATCTATAACATTTGTTTCTTGGAGACGTAAATTACAAGAATCTTTCATGATGGGTATTTCCAACCAAAGGGAAGCCGAAGCCGCTCGAAATCGAGGCTAAACCTTGAGCTAAGAATTTATTCCATTGAAATTGTCATTATAACAAGTTTTGTCGTTATAACGTTATATGTCGTTATAACGCGGGTCCTCTATATCACCCTGTTAATCTTATTCACCTTATCAAACATTATCAAGGCGTCCTGTTATAAAGCAACGTCCAAATTGCAATCAAGAAATTGCAATTTAAGAAATAGATCAGCTTTAGCTGTGACTTGATGAGTAATAAATCACCGTTTGGAGATCAGTTGTAAAGAAAATCAAATAACGGGCGCACAGCGCGAGTGATTTGTCTATAACTGGATAGATTATTCACATACTCTATAGAGCTGAAAATCGGCAATGTTGTTGTTGTCCTTGGGAACGTTTTCAGTGCGAGAAATGCGAGTACATCGCATCTAGGAATGACGTCATGAAACGGCGGATGTTCTTCACTGCGATTTATTTAAAAAATGAAATTTATTTTTTTGCAGTTCATGGAAGTATTAACGCAGTGGGTCGCGTGCAAAGTAAATGAACCCCAAATGGGTTCACATAAACTTTTCTAGCGACCCGCTGTCGTTCATACTTTCATGAAAAGCAGAAAAATAAGTTTATTTTTATATTTTCATTATTTGCCACTCATCACTGGGCGAAAAAATGCTTATAGGACACGCTTTTAAAGCTTAAAAACTTTTGCACGCTGTTTTTCTACAAAGAGCGGAGCAGCGTTGACGCCCATAGAGGACAATGGTTTAGAATGACGTCACTTGACGTCATTGAAAATCATGTGATTCGATGCGTTCATGGAAATATGAACTGCATTGTTTTCTATAGGTTTATATTAGAATTTACGGGAGACCGGGGCTAGTTGGTCCGTGGGGCAAGTTGGTCCTAGCACAATTTCTCTGAACTGAGAAGGGTCATGCAAAATGATATGGCGCGATGGAATGCTTGATCATGATACACTTTCTGAAGAAAATTAGATGGCGATCAAAAAAGGCGTAAAAATCTTAGAGAACAAAAACTGATTTTGTACCACAAAAGTGACTTTATCATACTTGGAATCATCTGTTTGTCTTTTTGTGTGAAACAAATAACATGCAGATGTTATACTTTTCCTGAAAGCTCATTTTCTAAAGTATTCATATGAGTGTATTTGGTGTTTCTAAATTCAATGACTCCGTTCCTATCATTTGTGAAGATCTACCAGGCGCTAGGGTCGGGGTAAGTGGGTCCATTCGCGACGGGGTAAGTTGGGCCGTCGAAAAAACATTTGTATTTATCGGAACCTGGCATTTTCTGAATGAAAGACAGCAGCAAATTATTGAACAAGTTACATAGTACCAAAATGGTTCTGAGAAATAGATATGAGCCCCAGCCGTTGAAGACAAATCATAACCTTAGGACCAACTAGCCCCGGTCTACTCTACGGTAAGGCATTTAAATGGGGGGTTCCAATCAAATCGGCGGTTTAGAGAAAAATAACTAACAAAATGCACAGCTGGCTGATCATCTGAGGAATTTGTGTTAATATAATCGCCCGGTAGTGTAGGGCATTGTTACTGGAGCCACGTAATTTCTCAGATCTTTTGTCAAAAGTGGTATTTATCGACCCAACATTACTTCCTGATTTTCTCGTTGAATCCCAGTCAGTCCAACTTACCCCGCGGCTCGGACCAACTTACCCCGATAGTGGGGTAAGTTGGTCCTTTTTACCTCGTCTTGGAAAACGGCAATATTTGTCAGAATCTGTCATTTTCCGGACTGAAACTATGAAATAAGTTGGAGAATGGATTATACTAGTTGCATAATGTAAAAGTATTACAAGCTAATGAATATTTGTCAGCATTTGAAAAAATGTAATTTTCGGACCAACTAGCCCCGGTCTCCCCTACACTGGAAATGTAAATATTTTAGAATAAATCACAGTTCTTTTCCATTGCTAATACAGGCGTGCTGTGTTAGAATAATGCATTCGTGTCCTTTAGAAGCACTGGCTATTCAAGTCAGTAAACATTTTTTTTTTTTCATTTTCGGTTAATCTTACCGCAATTTACAATTTTACCGTATTGATACGAAGCACTGTTTGCCCACTGCATAAAACATGATTTAACTATTCCTTCATTATTTTACCTATCGACCTACTTTTAACGTCGTTCGACTTTTTACATGCTTAAAGTTAGAAAACTAATGTCATTTTCAACGGCTAAACGATACACAAACTGTCTTTAGTTTTTGCATGAGCGTTAGAGTTGATGGAAAACTCAAAATCACTGTTCAGCACCATGAGACCGACATGTCATCACGAAAACACGCCCATAGAAGTTTGACCCCCTTTAACCCCAGTTTTATATACATGTACAAAGTAGTACAACTGGGATTTTACGGAGGGATATGTTATTTATTTCTTATTTCTGCTCAAAACATAGGAGGATGTCTTATACAATCAAAGTTCATTTTGCACGTGACATTTTTCATTTTTTATCATATACCCGTGTGTGAGTTATAAGGCAAGTGAGATAAGTATTTCTTTCCGATTTGGGTCGCCCCCGCCCATCGGGGCTTGAAGAAATAGATGGGCTGTATGATGCTTCCACGCAGAGCTGAAACCGACTGCACACGAGAACTAGTAAACCGCTTAGAGGATCTAAGCCTGCCCAGGCAAAGCGTTGCGAGTCGGACCGTCCAGGCTTATTAACCCTATTGGTTTCATTGGGCGACAGGGCTCGAGATGTCATTTCATCTCGATGTCGGGTAAAAATCCCACAATATTGGAAGGTTTGGACCTTTATTATACATAGCAGTGAAATCAACGCATATCTGAAACAAATAAAAGTGATATTTCCACAGAGTGAAAATATATTAAATGTTATTTTCAGTGTGAAAATAATAACATGACGGCAACATGACCATGTTATTTTACAGTAGAAGCCCGGACTATTTTTCTCGCCAAAGCTCGCCTATATGTTATCTACAAAAAAATGTGTAAAATAGTAAAATACCTTGCAAAGCACTCTTTACACTGTAAAAATGCTGTATTCAAAATGGCGATCTGTTTATGTTTTGAAACTGACAGTTGTGACATCATAGCCAAGTCAAAAATTGTGGGATCAATTACAGTAAGTGTCCTAAAATATTATAAAATAAAAAGAAAATTTACTTTTTTCGATTAATATCAAAATATTTCGTCTCGAATGTTGAAAACATCAGAATTTTCACTCGTGCTTCGCACTCGTGAAAATTCTGATATTTTCAACACACTCGATGAAATATTTTTGGTATTCATCTAAAAAAAGTAAATATCCTTGACGGGGACGTTAAACCTCAACTCAAACAATAATCGGATATAACTAATTAATTGAAACGTGCAAACGGGAAATTACATGACATCGGATTTTCAGTTATGTTTTGTAAGATGTATATTTAGAAACCTCATAAAATCACAAGCATTTTGTCATTAATTACAATTAACGACAAACAAACTCGACGTAACGGTACAATATAAGCAAACCTTAGAGAAAATACTTGTTTTGTTCGCAGGTTTGTCACTTTAAGACTATTTTAATAAGTAATTTAAGACCGCATATTATCATAAATATAACACCTTTCTAGGTTATTAACTTACAGTAATGTTATTTATTTTTGCCTTCTTCCGGCTTTAGCGCAGACCTTGTCAAATAAAATGTGAGCCACATCGAAATCACGCTAGTCTCGTGGTGCTGCTGAACCCAGTTTTGCACGGTAGATCAAGTGGAAGCCCTCTGATCAGGATCTACACCGTTTGTCATTCAGTTTGTGCACTCACAGAACTTAATCGCAACAAGTATTTTGATTGGCTAATAAAGTCAGAAATGGGTGTGGTTAAATTAATTTATTCAGCAGGAGAAAAACAGATCTTCAGACACGTTTGTCCACTGAGCGAAGCATCACTAAAACACGCCTATATAATTTTGACCCCCTTGAACCCCACTTTTATATAGTAAAACTGGGGTTTACAGGGGTAAACATTATTTTGCTTATTTCTGCTCTAAACTATAGATTGTGGGTACTCGTTGGAACCGCCTCATCGAGGCGGTTCCAACGAGTACCCACAATCTATAATTTGAGCCGAAATAAAAAAAAAATATCACAATTTTTCATCTTAAAATTTTCTTTTTTTCGGCGGTAAAATTTAAAATGTATATGAATAGGCGTGGTTTCGTAATGGGCTCGGATTAACCAGTGCATTCTGGTATTAACCCGTATCCCGCTGAAAACAAACCCCTCTACCTTTTCAGACAGTGTAGATCCAGATCAGAAGACCATATGATCAAGATACATGTATCCAGTTTGCCAATTTGAAAGAATACATTATGTTAAGTTCATAGACAGAAATGCGTGTCCTAAATTAATATATTCAGCAGGATATGGGTTGAAATCGTGTACAAATATCACCACATTATAGAGTCAAATTCCTATATTAAGACCGCTTTGGGAATGTTCAAAAGGGATTTTTAAGATCACTTTTGAACAGTCCCACAGATGGTCTCATACTAAAGGACAGAGGACAGTTTTTCAGAAAACACAAGTAAAGAATAATTGCAACCTACTGAATATGCTTTTAAAAGCAGAATAAATTTTAGGTGGTCTTAATAGCGGAATTATGCTTATGCAAGTATGCATATTCAGATAACATATCTTGTGGGCTGCAACAAACGAAAGCATTTGTTCGGATTTGTGCATACAGCGAACACATAGACTGCTTGTCAAGCGACCAAAATACAAGCTATAAAGCGCAATAGTTATACATGCTGATGTACATGTGACTTATTTCGCACCGTCCCTTTCCATTGGCTGGCACTTAGTTTTACGCAGCTCAGAGCGCTTGCCGCCTTGAGCAAAATAGCAGACTTGTTTTTAGAAAGCAACCGAATAAGCGCATGAGGATAACTGTATTGGTGAGTGTCTTTGTTTGTTTGATTGGAAGTTTAACGTCCCCGTCAACACTGTAAAGGTCATTTTACAGACGTTGCTTCCAATTTCGCGTGATATTTTACCCAACATTGAGATGAAATGACATCTCAAGCCCTGCCGCCCAATGAAACCAATAAGATTTATAAGCATGGACGGGCCGACTCGCACCGCATTACCTGGGCAGGATTATGTCCTCTAAGCGGTTTACCAGTACTCGTGTGCGGGTCGGTTTCAGCTCTACGCGGACGCATCATGCAGCCCATCTATTTCTTCAAGCCCCGATGGAAAAGGTAAATCGGCGAAATTTCCGACCGTAAAACCGCCGATTATCCTCGGCGGTTTTACAGTGCAAATTCCGTTTTACGGATCCACTGTATCGTCGCCGTACAACGAAATTTCCGACCGTAAAACCGCCAATTATTTTCGGCGGTTTTACGGTGCCAATTCCGTTTTAACGATCCGCTGTTTCGTCGCCGTACAACGAAATTTCCGCCGATTCACTTCCCAAAATGACAATTTTGAATACAGTTATCTCCTAAATGGAGTCATGTGTTGGGTTCTGCAAATTGTGTAGATTCAGATTAGACCCCACAGAACGCGGCGTCTTATCATGGTCTACACTGTTGTATTGAAAAAAAAGTTAAACGAAAAGATCTAAGTTTCCGTTCAGGACGCATCCAGTCAAGAGCTTATTCAGGAAATTGTTGTGTTTTTTTTTGTTTTTTTTTGTTTTGTTTTTTTTTGCACGTGACTGATTGTCATTAACCCATATATGCCTAGTGGTTCATTTTTGGGACGTTAACAAACAGGATAGATCAAGATCAGACGCCACAGAACGTGACTTCTGATCTGAGTCTACATGTTTTGCTCAAAGAGTATAAATTTTTGTACAACACAAACCTGACACCCCTATAATTGAAAATGGACCACTCTAAACTTATAAGCTGGAAGTGTCCATTGTCATATATGGGTTAAATTCACAAAATCTCATCTTCATGATCTTGACTTTTGGTTAGTTTTGGGCGGCAATGGCTGAGTGAGTGAGTTTGAGTTTTACGTCTCACCAACAGCTAAGGTCATACGGTGACGGGGCCTCGGTCTTGACTTTTGGTTAGTTTTGGGCGGCAATGGCTGAGTATGTGAGAGTATGAGTTTTACGTCTCACCAACAGCTAAGGTCATACGGTGACGGGACCTCGGTTTAAAGACTCATCCGAAAGTCTGGGGAAGCCCGAGATCAATCCTGCGACCCCTAGTTTACAAGGCGAGTAGCATAACCACCACACCACGGAGGCTTCTGGCAATGGGTGAGAAGACATTTCATCTCCTCGGATAAAAGTTCACAAAACCGGAAGCAGCGTCTCCAAAATGACCTAAATAGTATTGACGGGGCCGTCGCTGTTAAACCTCAATTCAAACAGACAAAACAAAATAACTGACGCCTGATTGTAGACCTCTGGAGTCCATGTCTGTTGATCTGAACATTGATATTTGCCATTTGTCTTTGGATCAATGATTTTGGATTAACGCTTTGGTACTACGACCTAAACTACTTTCAGATGGGTGCAATATCACTGCCATAACCGACATACGTCGCATTAGTGTCTATTTTACGCATATGCAAAGTCGATGCCTGACATTACATCGACGTTGATGCGATACTGCTTATGACGTTCACATCAACGTTGATGCGACGTTGCCTATAGGATCCATACCTAGGAAACTGTATTTTCCGTGTGGGAGCGGCCACATATTTATCTGCAAGAATATCACAGGGTATCAAAGGACTGAACGGAATACCAACCTGTCCATTGGCTGGGAAGAGCTGCAAAATTAGCGCTGACGTCATAAGTGTAAGTATGACGTTTCTCGCCATTCCGCTCTCGTCTCGTAGAGGTAAAACAGATGAAAAACTCTACATTTGTTCTCTCAGGACTCCTTGAAATAAAACAGAAACGGTATTAATTAAGACTGAGATTGTGCCTCAATGGCTGTACAAATGTCCATTACAAAAACACGCCTACTAAAAAAATGCAAGTTTTACGACTAAAAATTGAAAATGTTCAGGTAAAAATTTCTGCTATATTTCTGCTCCAAACATAGATTGTGGGAACTCGATAGGACCACCTCGGCGAGTACCCACAAACTATGTTATGAGCCGAAATAAGGACAGCAAAGTATACCCTGTAAACTCCAGTTTTACTATATAAAAATGGGGTTTGATGGTGTCGAAATAATATAGACCTGTTTTGGTGATGACTTGCTTTCTGTTGAAAATTTCGTTATATTCTTTCTAATGCTTAGGTTACAAATGGTTGACGGCGTCCGTTCGGCGCACGTAATTCCATTTCCGTATGGGCGCCGCACGGCGACCGTACGATTATCGTAACATTTGCGGGTTCCTACGAATTTCTACCAGCGCCGCATCTTTTACGATTTGCTATAACTCCGCACTTTGACAAATTTTAAAATTCACAAGCCCGTAGCCGATAGAAACAATCGCACGATCACCGCAAGGGCATCGCACGGAAACTGCAACGACATCGTGCGATGATCGTGCGGGGGCGCAAGATTTTTGCTGGAAATTAGGCTAAAACAATCGTAGGATGATCGTAGGCTCTCGGGATGACTGTACGGTGCCCGTATTGTCCCCGTGTGGATATCGCAAGGTTGCCGCACGGTGCCCGCACGGTGTTTGTAAAATCGCACCGACATCGTGCGGTCATCTTGTGGCTACCTTACGGGGAGCGTACGGCTATTTGGTTGCTGTGCGAATGATCTTCACTTCCAGATGGGTATATTGTGGTCATTTACAACTTTTCATTTTATTTCAAGAGTTGTTACTATCGCAGATGGCTCAGGCTAACAGCTGCAACTGAGGCAGAATATAAGAAGGGAACAGGCAATAATTGCAGCCCTGGCTATCCTGGAAGAGCAAGAAGCAAGACAAGGACGCAGGCAGAGGGTGGTTTGGGTTCAACCTTGGTCGCTAGGAAGGGTCACTCTAGGATGCAACGACACGCTTATGCAGTAATTGATGCGAGTGTCGTACGGGGACTTCAAAACCTTCCTAAGAATCGAACCGTCCATGTCCCGGGAAATGCTAGACAGATTGACTCCCAGAATCTCAAAGCACCAGGACTGTTGACCAGGCTTGTCTGCCGGTCTGAGGCTAGCAATTACGCTGAGGTTCCTTGCCACTGGCGACTCTTATCGAAGTTTGGCGTTCAGCTTCAGAGTCACACAGTGTCATAACTTTTCTGGTTCCCGAGGTGTGCCCCGCCATCGTCGATGAGTATAAAGATGATGTGCTGGCGATGCCGACGACTCCTGATGACTGGAGGGAGGTAGCTAGGCACTTCTCAAAGAAGAAGCCATCTGATCAGGATCTTCTTTGTTTGTCATTCATCTTATGAATTTGTCGCAATAATTTGCATCAATTAATCTGATTGGTTGATAATAGGTAGTAGGTGTGGTGTATATTTCCTCAGAGGAGAAATTTTTGGGACCGGACATGGGCCGATATCCGGCCGATGTCTGTTTACACATTGGAAAGTAACCCACTGATGTCCGATTGGCTTGAACCTGTGTGGACAATATATGTTACAGACATCGGCCGGTCACCGGCCGGATAGAACCGAACATCGGCCGAGCATCGGACGGACTATATAAACCCCCGTTTTACCACGCCAGGAAGGGCGGCCATAATATACCTCTTGACCGATGACGTAGCCATCGGCCATCACACCGCCCGACAATCGCCCTACATTCGGCCGGGTCTGGTACAAGCATCGTTCGTTGTCCGTGGGATACTCGGGCGATATTCGTACGATGTCCGGTGAAAAGGCCGATTATCGCCCGGACATCATCGGATAATCGGCCGATTGGTATTAGATGTTCGGTCGGTATTCACTGCCCCCCCCCCCCCCCCCCCCCCCCCAAGTTTCCGTTTGGTAATAGACGCCGTACGATTACCAGACGGTCTTCGGACGGCCATTTATGTAAATGATGTGTGACAAATTTTTTGACCGGTGTTGTCCGATGTCGGGAAAAAGGCCAAAAACCAGCGGCGTACTCCCGATTACCCCTTATCCACGGATACCGGCCGATCTTTGTGACCATAGCATAAGTATTCTTTTAAACACATATTTAAAAGCTTTCAGTTTACATGTATTTTCCTTGCCCAATGTCCTCTAGTAAGACTGTTAAAAAGTGGCCTTAAAATGCTACTTTTGGCCTTTGTTGCGAGATGGAATGGGAAACCTCTCTGGTGCTTATGCACATCTAAATTATTTTAGTATATATATGGTAGGGCGGTGCGAGTGAAATATTTTGGGTGAAATATGGTACGCAAACTGTGCTGCTCCATGAACGGGTCGTGCACATATCATACGATGTATGCATGAGTGGTTTATGGAGAGCTGTTTTTACAATACAGGGGGCCGCTATAAGGCTGAGTCCTATAGAATTTGCCTAAATATCGCCAACCGCCAAATTGTGCCATATATGATTTTTATTCCCGTCACGTGTTGTGTGGGTGTTCGTTTTGACAGGAGTCTTGTCATTGATTTATAGGGTCGTTTTATCAATTTTTCCTATGGGAAATATACTACTTGAACGCAAATCCATTATCTACTCGATTTTTGCTATCTAGCTTTGTTTGTGGCCGGTATCTCCACTTCGCCACGAATTGAGCAAGGTAATATGAGTAGGCATGAATTTCTGGTAGTATTCATAGATATATAAACCCTGAGAAAAACGAACACTTTAGCAGCAGGTCAAGTTGTAACGTGTACCTACAACATCGTGCCGGGAAATAGAAAGTATATTGAAAGGTATGTTAAATCTATGTTTAGTATTATTTTTGTATGAACATGCTTGTAGGTTTTGGAGGGGTTTACTTCTAGTATACCCCAACTTTCTGAAGCCTATTCTGAATTCACTGTTGTGGCCTGTAGTGATTAGGCTACTAGCTTTGCCAGCTAGACGTCGCAGGATTGATCCCAGGCTTCTCCAGTAGTAGAATGAGTCTTTCTAAGTGAGGTCTTGTCTCATGCTGACCCTAGATGTTGGTGAGACGTAAAGTTTGGACACCCGCTCATTCTGGATTCATTTAGGCTTTTACACCCCTTTTGTAGAATGTAATTAATAAACGCCGGGTCACTTGTTTGATCCATGACTTTTGACTAGCTGTGGTTAGAAAACCGTGGTTCCGTCCCAATATGATATTAGGTGTAGAGGGGACGTAAACTTAAGACGGGTTTAACCATATCTTCATCATCAGGGCAAACTCTTACAAGAGACTGTTGGGTTATCCGTGATGATGAACCGTAATGAATTTTATTTTACAAGCATGTTCACGTTGATTAGAAATAATTTTGTTCAAGAAGAATTACGAGTTCATTTTGTAATGATGCCGTTTTTGTCTGATAACTCAGTTTGTGCATGTATGTACATATAAAGAACGTGATGATGCTAAGTGGGAGTATTTGGTCGCCACACGTCATAACGGCCTGAGCGGCGGGGATGACGTCAGATGCGCGTCATCGGCGTCGCGAGGACGGTTGTGACGGGGTGCCTACCAAATAGAGAGAATTTACGGCAAACAGTGTTGGCCCTTATGAGACACTAACAAATGTTGTGGATTATAGATGAAAATCTTCTGTTTGTAGTTTCTATCTGTTATTAATGTAATGAATTTGTGAATAGCTATATTTGTGAGCCGTGTCGCGGAGAAGGATATGAAATAGAGATTGTTATGTTTCCTGTAATTGGCGGCTGACCAGGTAGCGCAAAGGCGTGGTCTGTTCAATTGCCTCTTACTTGTGATAATGTAGGGAGCACAAATTTGATGAGTATTATGCTCAGTAGTAGTGAGCATTAATTGATTTCTGTAGTGCTCAGTAAGGAAACATGAACTTTGAGTATTATTGTGTCAAGTGCTGGGTGCTGATAATTTGATGCACAGTCAAGTTGAGTTCTGCTGTACGGTTATTTGTCGCATGCACTAATCAGCCTGTATGTCTGGTCGGCGCATGCGCAATAACGGTATATGCATGAACATATTCTTACTTCTCCGGGAGGGGGATCATGATATAGCATGTATGTTTTGTGACTCTAAGCGCTGACTCTTAGTCATTAGGTCTCTCACCGCCGTGGGTTCGAGCCTCGCTCGGGTCACGTGTGAGACGCCAAGTTCTGCAACGGAAGGTCAGGTGGTTTTTCTCCGGGTACTCCGGTTTTCGCCCACCTATGATTAACGATCGGCTCGATATGAGTGAAATAATCTTGAAAGGGCCGTAAAACCCAAACCAAAAAAAAAAAAAAAAAAAAAAAAATGTTTTGTGACTCGTGTCTTAGTCCAGTTATCGTAATTTGCAGGCACAACAATGTGTGACCTGCTGCTCCCTGCTTCATAGCAGCAGGTACTGGTACGACGCTAGGCGTTAGGGTCCAGCAAGGGCGGACAGACCGCCGTAATCAGCGCCTACCAGAAGCAGAATCTAAATCATTGTTCGTTGTAAACAAATGTGAGACCATGGAAGAGGTCAACTAACCTGCAGGTCATTTGGACGATCGCTAAACCTCTGATCGGCAAACGTGATCGCTAAACCTATGATTGGCAACTATGTTGATAGACTAGTTGTACTAGTTCGCGAGAGGAAGTTTCACGCGAGAGGGGGATTCACCCTAAGTTATAAACTGGCCAGTCGCGTCTTGTGTTGTTTCTTTTTTTGTTGTTGTTTTTGTTGTTTGCTTCTGTAGGTATTCACGTCACCCGTTCCGAGCACAGAACATTGTTTTGCCTTCGGAGCGGACGTCGTGAGTTGGCTACAGAAGCATCAAATTGTGATGTTTTGTGTTAGTAAGTGTTGTATGTAGATACTGTAAATAATTCATGTCATTCATCTAACATCTTTCTTGTGCCTTACCCCACAGCTGCCCGTACACCTGTCAGAGATCACGCTCGGTTGTCTTGTCAGCATGGGGGTTTGCGGGACGCCGTAAACCCACATGTAACAGCCTTAATACCGGACTTGAATGAAGATGTGCATTTCAGTTATCCCCATTTTAATGCACGTTTGTTTCGTAAGTTTTGTTTTAAAAATAATATCGTATGCCGGTACTGTTTGCACAAAAGATGCAATCGTTGAATAAAAGCGATGCTGCTGATGACGTCGGATTTCCGATCGTATGTCGTAGTCGCATCCCAGCCAGACAGGAATAAGGGGACGAATGAAAGAATTGACCCCTGTTGACATGGGAGAAAAAATACTTTGGCAGGAGTTGCCTCCCCTGTAGGTGTATCAATTCCCCTTAAGACAAACTTTAATAGAGCCGGCTTCGCCATTAAGGCTGTGGTTGTGGTATATATCAATATCCGTTAAAGGACTGCCTCAACGAGGCGGTTATAGCAAGCCCAACAATCTATGTTTCCAGCAGAAACGGCGTTCCTTAACTGCATGAAGATTAACCCATCGTTTGTCACTCAGATTATGAATCTATTGCAATGATTTGCATCAAGAAATCTGATTGGTTGATAAGCAGTGGTGGGTGTGGCATATTTAAATATTCAGCAGGTCAAGGGTTAAATTGTTTTGCGTCCAGCGACACTTCAACTCTTGTCGGTAACTGTCGTCTCCCAAAGAAAGGTAGAAAAGCGATAGAAGACATAGTAGATGATGTGAAAGTGAGAGACAGAGGAGAAAGAGGAAAACGAATGGAAGTGTAGAAGAAATAACAACACCCACCCCACCCCTCTCTACCCTTATCTGTTCAAGGACAGCGGGCCCTGCCAAACTGAAAACCAATATCAGATGCCCAAGTGACGCAAAATACACGTCACCTTTGCCTCATCCAACCAGCCCTTGACTGCATGAAGAATTTTTGGACCAACGAGCATTTACATAGCTCACAGTGGAGACAATGATCAGCCTGCGTAAACCAGAGTCTTTACTGTGTACTCATGTGTTAAAACATAGTGGAACTCCAATTGATCGAAAGCCTTTGAGGCCATGAAAATTAGTTTGAAACTACTTTTGTTCGTGACACGGAGATTAACCTAAAGCTCCAGGTCAGGAGGCATAATCACTGGGCGCAACTCATAGCTCAAGGTCAGGAGGCATAATCATTGAGGGTAAGTGATAGCTCTAGGTCAGGAGGCGAAATCACTGAGGGTAACTCATAACTACAGGTCAGGAGTCATAATCACTGAGGGACATTCATAGCTCCAGGTCAAGAGGCATAATCACTGAGGGAAACTCATAGCTCAAGGTCAGGAGGCATACTCACTGAGGTTATCTCATAGCTCCAGGTCAGGAGGCATAGTCACTAAGGGAAACTCATATCTCCAGGTCAGGAGGCATAATCATTGGGGGCAACACATAGCTCCAGGTCAGGAGGCTTTATCATTGCGGGAAACGCATAGCTCCAGGTCAGGAGGCATAATCACTGAGGATAACACATAGCTCCAGGTCAGGAGGCATAATCATTGAGGGAAACTCATAGCTCCAGGTCAGGAGGCATAATCATTGGGGGCAACACATAGCTCCAGGTCAGGAGGCATTATCACTGAGGGTATTACATAGCTCCAAGTCAGGAGGCATAATCACTGAGGGAAACTCATAGCTCCAAGTCAGGAGGCATAATCACTGAGGATAACTCATAGCTCCAGGTCAGGAGGCATAATCACGGATGAAACTCAAAGCTCCAGGTCAGGAGGCATAGTCACTGAGGATAACTCATAGCTCCAGAACAGGAGGAATAATCACTGAGGGTAACCCATAGCTCCGTGTCAGGATGCATAATCAGTGGGGGCAACTCATACCTTCAGGTCCAGAGGCATAGTCACTGAGGATAACTCATAGCTTCAGGTCAGGAGGCATAATCACGGAGGGAAACTCATAGCTCCAGGTCAGGAGGCATAGTCACTTAGGATAGCTCATAGCTCAAGGTCAGGAGGCACAATCACTGAGGATAACTCATAGCGTCAGGTCAGGAGGCATAATCAGTGGGGGCAACTCATACCTCCAAGCCAGGAGGCATAATTATTGAGGGCAACCCATAGCTCCAGGTCAGGAGGCGAAGTCACTGAGGATATCACATAGCTCCAGGTCAGGAGGCATAATCACGGAGGGAAACTCATAGCTCCAGGTCAGGAGGCATAGTCGTTGAGGATAACTCATAGCTCCAGGTCAGGAGGTACAATCACTGAGGGCAACTCATAGCTCAAGGTCAGGAGGCATAATCACGTAGGGAAACTCATAGCTCCAGGTCAGAAGGCATAGTCACTGAGAATAACTCATAGCTCCAGGTAAGGAGGCATAGTCATTTAGGGTAAGTGCTAGCTCCAGGTCGGGAGGCATTATCACTGAGGGACACACATAGCTCCAGGACAGGAGGCATACTCACTGAGGGTAAGTGATAGCTCCAGGTCAGGAGGCATAATCATTGAGAGCAACTCATAGCTACAGGTCAGGAGGCATAATCACTGAGAGTAAGTGATATGCATAATCACTGTTGGTAACTCATAACTCCAGGTAAGGAGGCATAATCACGGAGGGCAACTCATGGCTCCAGGTCAGGAGGCATAATCAAGGAGGGCAACTCATAGCTCCAGGTCAGGAGGCATAATCACGGAGGGAAACTCATAGCTCCAGGTCAGGAGGCATTATCACTGAGTGCAACTAAAAGCTCCATGTCAGGAGGCATAATCACGGAGGGAAACTCAAAGCTCAAGGTCGGGAGTCATAATCACTGAGGTCGACTTATAGCTCCAGGTCAGGGGGCATAATCACTGAGGGCAACTCATAGGTCCAGGTCAGGAGGCATTATCACGGAGGGTAACTCACAGCTCCAGGTCAGGAGGCATAATCACGGAGGAAAACTCTTAGCTCACGGTGAGGAGGCATAATCACTGAGGGAAACACTTACATTGTAGCTCCGTGCCAGGAAGCATTCATAGCGGTTTACAAGTACTCATCTCTGCACGGAAGCACCATCCAGCCCAAACTATTTCTTAATTATACTCAGGGTAACACATATCTCATGATCAGGAGGCATACTCACGGAGGCTAACACTTAGCTCCAGGTCGGGAGGCATAATCACTGAGGGTTATTCATAGCTCCAGGTCAGGAGGCAAAGTGACTGAGGATAACTCATAGCTCCAGGTCAGGAGGCATAGTCACTGAGGATAACGCATAGGTCCAGGTCAGGAGGCATATTCACTGAGGATAACTCATAGCTCCAGGTCAGGAGGAATACTCACTGAGGATAACTCAAAGCTACAGGTCGGGAGGCATTATCACTGAAGGTAATTCATAGCTCCAGGCCAGGAGGCATAATCATAAAGGGTGACCTATAGCTCCGGATCAGGAGGCATTGTCGCTGAGGGTAATTCATAGCTCCAGGTCAGGAGGCATAATCATTGAGGGTGACCTATAGCTCCGGGTCAGGAAGCATAGTCTATGAGGGTATCTCATAGCTCCAGATCAGTTGGCATAATCACGGAGGGTAACACATAGCTCCGGGTCAAGAGCATAATCGTTGAGGGTAACACATAGCTCCGGGCCAGGATGCATTATCACTGAGAGTAACCCATACCTCCAGATCAAGAGGCATAAGCACTGAGGGTAAGTCATAGCTCCAGGTCAGGAGGCATAGTCACTGAGGATAACTCATAGCTACAGGTCAGGAGGCATAATCCAGGCTCCAGGTCAGGAGGCATGATTACTGAGGGTTACTCTGACTCATAGCGACATGTCAGGAGGCATAGTCACTGAGGATAACTTATAGCTACAGGTCAGGAGGCATAATCCAGGCTCCAGGTCAGGAGGCATGATTACTGAGGGTAACTCTGACTCATAGCGACATGTCAGGAGGCATAGTCACTGAGGATAACATATAGCTACAGGTCAGGAGGCATAATCTAGGCTCCAGGTCAGGAGGCATGATTACTGAGAGTAACTCTGACTCATAGGTCCAGGTCAGGAGGCATAGTCACTGAGGATAACTCATAGCTACAGGCCAGGAGGCATAATCGTGGCTCCAGGTCATGAGGCATGATGACTGAGGTAACTCATAGCTCCATGTCAGGAAGCATAATCGCTGAGAGTAACCAATAGCAACGTGCCAGGAGGTATTATCACTGAGGGTAACCCATAGCTCCAGGTCAGGAGGCATTATCGCTGAGGGTCACCATAGCTCCAGGTCAGGAGGCATAATCATGGAGGATAACCCATAGCTACAGGTCAGGAGGCATTATCGCTGGGGGCAACCCACAGCTCCATGTCATGAGGCATAATCACGGAGGATAACTCTTAGCTCCAGGTCTGGAGGCAAAATCACTGAGGATAGCTCATAGCTACTGGTCAGGTGGCATACTCGCTGAGGGTGAAAAATAGCTCCGCTCTAGGAGGCATTATCACTGAGGGTCACCATAGCTCTAGGTCAGGAGGCATAGTCACTGACAGCATCTCATAGCTCCAGGTCAGGAAACATAGTCACTGAGGATAACTCATAGCTACAGGTCAGGAGGCATAATCACGGCTCCAGGTCAGGAGGCATTATTACCGAGGGTTACGCATAGCCCAAGGTCAGAAAGCATAGTCGTTGAGAGTAACCCGGAGGCATTATCACTGAGGGTAACCCATAGTTGCAGGTCAGGAGGATTAATAGCTGGGGTAATCTTAGCTCCGGGTCAGGAGGCATAGTCACTGAGGGTAACTGATAGCTCCAGGTCAGGAGGCATAGTCACTGAGGGAAACCCATAGCTTCAGGTCAGGAGGCATAGTCTATGAGGGTAACTCATAGCTCCGGGTCGGGAGGCATAATCGCTGATGGTAACTCATAGCTCCATGTCAGGAGGCATAGTCAATGAGGGTAACTCATAGCTCGTGGTCAGGAGGCATTATCACGGCTCCATGTTAGGAGGCATAATCACTGAGGATAACAAATAGCTCCAGGTCAGGAGCCATAATCACTTAGGGTAACTCATAGCTCCAGGTCAGCAGGCATACTCTTTCAGGGTAACCCATAGCTCCAGGTCAGGAGACATAATCACTGAGGGTAACCCACAACCCCGGGTCAGGAGGCATAGTCACTGAGGATAACTCATAGCTCCAGGTCGGAGCCATAATCTCTGAGGACAGCCCATAGCTACTGGTCAGGAGGCATAATCACGGCTCCAGGTCAAGAGGCATAATCACAGGGGGGAACACAAAGCTCCGGGTCAGGAGGCATAATCGCAGAGGGCAACATGAGCTCAGGGCTAGAAGGCATTATCACTGAGGTAATCCATCGCTTTATGAGTAGTATGCATAGTCACTCAGAGTAACTCGCATAGTCACTGAGAGTAACGCATAGCTACAGGTCAGGAAGCATTATTACTGAGGGTTACTCATAGCTTATGGTCAGTAAGCATAATCGCTGAGAGTAATCTGGAGGCATTATCACTGGGGGTAACCCATAGCTCCAGGTCAGAAGGATTAATCGCTGAGGTAACTCATAGCTCCAGGTCAGGAGGCATAGTCACTGAGGGTAACCCATAACTCCAGGTCAGGAGGCATGGTCACTGAGGGTAACCTATGGCTACAGATTAGGAGTCATAGTCACTGAGGGTGTTCCGTAGCTCCAGGTCAGGAGACATAGTCACTGAGATGTAACTCATAGCTCCGGGTCAGGAAGAATAATCGCTGAGGGTAACCCATAGCTTCAGGTCAGGAGGCATAGTCACTGAGGGTAACCCGTAGTTCCAAGTCAGGAGGCATAGTCTATGATCGTAACTCATAGCTCCGGGTCGGGAGGCATAATCGCTGAGGGTAACCCATAGCTCCAGGTCAGTGGGCATAGTCACTGAGCGTAGCACATAGCTCCGAGTCGGGAGGCATAATCGCTGAGGGTAACCCATAGCTCCATGTCAGGAGGCATAGTCAATGAGGGTAACTCATAGCTCGTGGTCAGGAGGCATAATCACGGCTCCAGGTTAGGAGGCATAAACACTTAGGGTAACACATAGCTCCAGGTCAGGAGGCATAATCACTGAAGGAAACAAATAGCTCCAGGTCAGGAGCCATTATCACTTAGGGTAACTCATAGCTCCAGGTCAGCAGGCATAATTTCTCAGGTAACCAATAGCTCCAGGTCAGGAGACATAATCACTGAGGGTAACCCACAACCCCGGGTCAGGAGGCATAGTCACTGAGGTTGACTCATAGCTCCAGGTCTGGAGCCATAATCTCTGAGGATAGCCCATAGCTACTGGTCAGGAGGCATAATCACGGCTCCAGGTCAAGAGGCATAATCACAGGGGGGAACACAAAGCTCCGGGTCAGGAGGCATAATCGCTGAGGACAACACGTAGCTCCGGGCTAAGAGGCATTATCACTGAGGTAACCAATCACTTTATGAGTAGTATGCATAGTCACTGAGAGTAACTCGCATAGTCACTGAGAGTAACGCATAGCTCCAGGTCAGGAAGCATTATTACTGAGGGTTACTCATAGCTTATTGTCAGTAAGCATAATCGCTGAGAGTAATCCGGAGGCATTATCACTGAGGGTAACCCATAGCTCCAGGTCAGGAGGATAAATCGCTGAGGTAACTCATAGCTCCAGGTCAGGAGGCATAGTCACTGAGGGTAACCCATAACTCCAAGTCAGGATGATTAATCGCTGAGGTAACTCATAACTCCAGGTCAGGAGGCATGGTCACTGAGGGTAACCTATGGCTACAGGTTAGGAGGCATAGTCACTGAGGGTAATCCGTAGCTCCAGGTCAGGAGACATAGTCACCGAGGTGTAACTCATAGCTCCGGGTCAGGAAGAATAATCGCTGAGGGTAACCCATAGCTCCAGGTCAGGCGGCATAGTCACTGAGGGTAACACTGTGTCTCTGACTGCCCTGTGTCTCTGACTTGTGTTCTGTGTAAATTGCTGGAACATATAGTCTGCTCAAACATCATGGCCCACTTGGACGAACATAAACTTTTGTCAGACAGACAACATGCATTTAGGAAAAGGCACAGTTGTGAAACTCAGCTAAGCACAGTTATTAATGACTGGGCAAAAATCTTGGACAAAGGGGGACAGGTGGACACATTTATTCTGGACTTCGAGAAGGCTTTTGACACCACTCCTCATTAACTACTAAAATCTAAGTTATTTGGTTATGGAATTGGGGGAAAGACCCTCAAATGGAAAGATTCCTTTCTTTGCTACAGAAAACAGCGGGTTGTTGTTAATGGTGAATCTTCGGAGTGGGCTCCAGTTTTGTCTGGAGTCCCGCAAGGGACCGTTCTTGATCCACTTCTGTTCTCCCTGTACATCAATGATATTTCCACTGACATTGACTCAGAAATAAGACTGTTCGCAGATGACTGTGTTTTTTACCGGGAAATTAGAGATACAGATGACTCATTGAAACTTCAGGCTGACATAGATAGATTAGGATGTTGGGCACGTAAATTGGGCATGAGATTTCAGCCAGTTAAATGCAATATTATGCAGATAACTAGGAAGAGATCTAATAAAGTTGAGGCTTCCTACACCTTAGAGGGAACGGTCCTCGAGAATATGGACTCCATTAAATACCTTGGAGTGACAATCTCACACAACTTGAGATGGAATACTCATATTAGCAACGTGTGTACTAAGGCAAATAGAACGCTTGGTTTCCTGAGGCGAAATCTTCATCGGTGCCCTCAGGATGTAAAAGAGGCAGCATATAAAGATCTTGTTCGCCCAATCTCGGAATATGGTAGCTGTATCTGGGACCCCAGTGGAGTGGTCCTTAACGATGAAATTGAGAAAGTTCAGAATAGAGCTGCTAGATTTGTAACAGGCAATTACTGCTTTGAAACTGGTAGCATGACTGGAATACTTGGAAAATTAAAATGGGAGTCTCTCAAGAAATGGAGAAAAGACAGTAGGCTAATCCTTTTATACAAAGGTCTAAAGGGTGCTGCCAGCATTCCAACAGATGACCTTGTTCCCCCAGCTAGACACTGTAGAAATCACCATTCGCTGGCGTTTCAGACCCTTAGCGCAAGAACTGACATTTATAAAGAGTCGTTCTTCCCCAGAACCATAAGAGATTGGAATGCCCTTCCCGATTCGATTATTTCGACAGCTGAAGGTGCTGATGATTGTGTAGCTAAATTTACCTCTTTGGTTAGAGCTAGGGACTAACTTCCCACGTCACAGGTCCTGGTGTATGAATGTCATTTGACGTGTCACCAGTAACAATTCTGATTCTGAACACATAGCTCCGAGTCGGGAGGCATAATCGCTGAGGGTAACCCATAGCTCCAGGTCAAGAGGCATAGTCACTGAGGGTAACTCATAGCTCCAGGTCAGGAGGCACAATCACGGCTTCAGGTCAGCAGACATAATAACTGAGGGTAACACATAGCTCCAGGTCAGGAGGAATAATCACTTAGGGCAACGCATAGCTCCGAGTCAGGAGGCATAGTCACGAAGGGTAACTCATAGCTCCGGGTCAGTAGGCATAATCGCTGAGGGTAACCCATAACTTCAGGTCAGGAGGCATTATCACTGAGGATATCTCATAGTTCCAGGTTAGGAGCCATAATCATTGAGGGTGACCTATAGCTCCGGGTCAGGAGCCATATTCGCTGATGGTAACTCATAGCTCCAGGTCAGGAGGCATAATAATTGAGGGTGACCTATACCTCCGAGTCAGGAGGCATTATCACTGAGGGTAACTCATAGCTCCAGGTCAGGAGGCATAATCATTGGGGTGACCTATAGCTCCGGGTCAGGAGGCATAGTCACTGAGGGTATCTCATAGCTCCAGATCAGGAGGCATAATCATTGAAGTTGACCTATAGCTCCGGGTCAGGAGGCAAAGTCACTGAGGGTAACTCATAACTCCAGATCAGGAGGCATAATCACTGAGGGTATCTCATAGTTCCAGATCACGAGGCATAATCGAGATACCCGTTTCGAATTGCTTCCATATAAAGGTATGTGTGTGTTTATTCTTTAGAATCGCCTCATCGAGAAGATACTAATAAGTACACACACAAGATACAGTTTCAAGATAAAGTCAGAAACGTATTTAATTATTGCAGATATATAGTAAAATTTCGTTATTGACTAAATCTGCCTTCAAACGCTTATTAAGAAGGTTTGTGTTTTCTAAACCAGTGTCTCCAAATAAGAAACGACCTTTGGACGGTTCAAAAGTGGTCTAAAGGTGGTCTTTATGTAGGAAATTTACTATATATCTAGTCATGGAACATTTTGCCTAGCTACTCAAGAACGAGGTAAAGCAGACATCGGAGTTTAAACCATCGATAATACACTGTACCATAAAAATCCATCAGGAGCAGTCTGATCTGCGCTGCTTGCTCAGGCCTGCCCAAATACTTAGGATCATTACTGTATTTTGCTTGCTCTGGCTAAGACAACACTGTGTGGAAATATATTTCTTGCACACCAGATTAGGAAACCCATAGTTTTAGCTTGGGATAGAAATTCTGTTCTAAACCTGGTACCCTTTCCCAAAATCGATTATTCTCGCGTTTTTTTTTTAAATGGACTAGTTGAATACGACCTCTTATGCGTCGTCGTTAAGCTTGACGTCACAGCACGTTACTTGACGTCACTATACATTCTTGATTGCAATTCAAAAAATCCGCGCTAGGAAATGTTAGGTGTGCAAGAAAAAGAATCCTATATGGATGTGAGGGGTGGATAGAAAAATCCGTTTCTCGGGATCACTGTGCGGCATCACTCGGCAAGCCTCGTGATGCCGGACAGCGGTCCTCGGGACGGATTTTTTTCCATCCACCCTTCACACCTATATAAGATTCTTATACTCTGCAAGAAAACACAATGATTTCGGGTGCCTTTTTATTCCCCGACCGAATACGTTGGGGATATAGCGATCAACCTTGCGTCCGTCCGTCTGTCCGTCCGTCCGTCTGTTCGTAGACGCAGCCTTGTGATGGCCATAACTTCAATACCCTTTGAGATTCATTGATGGTACTGGGTACAATTGTTCACAAGGCTGAGACGACGTGCCATGCACAAGAACTACAACTCTGGGTGCCAAAGATCATTTAGTTATCTCCCCTACCAACTAAATAGAATGACTTCGCCCCCACCCATTGGGGCTTGAAGAAATAGATGGACTGCATTATGCTGTCACGCAGAGCTGGGGCTGCATGATGCTGCTAAGCAGAGCTGAAACCGACCGCCCACAAGTACTGGTACACCGCTTAGATGATCTAAACATGCCCAGGCAAAGCGGTCCATGCTTATAAACCCTATTGGTTTCATTGGGCGACATGGCTTGAGATGTCCTTTCTTCTCAATGTCGGGTTGAAGTCCCACAAAATTGGAAGGAACGTCTCCAAAATGACCTATAAAGTGTTGACGGGGACGTTAAACATCGAATCAAACAAAACAAAATAGAATGACGGCCATAACTCCAATACCCTTTAAGACCTATTGATGGTACCAGCCACAATTGTTCACAAGGCTGAGACGGCGTGTCATGTACAAGAACCACAACTCTGGGTGCCATGTTTAACAGATCACTGCCTTGTGGTGGCCATATTTCCAATAATCTTTGAGATATATTGATGGTACTTGGTACAGCTGCACAATATGTTTAGCAGGTGTGTCATGTGCAAGAACCACGACTCTGGGTGCCCTGTTTTTTAATTATCTCCCCTGACAATATAACCTTGTGATGGCCATAGCTCCAATACCCTTTGAGATATATTGATGGTACTTGGTACAGTTGTACAAGAGGTTAAGCAGGTGTGTCATGTGCAAGAATCACGACTCTGGGTGTCCTGCATTTTTAGTTACATGTATCTCCCCTGACAATATAACCTTGTGATGGGCATAACTTTAATACTCTTTGGAATATATTGATGGTACTTGGCACTATTGGATACAGGGTTAAGACTGCGTGTCAAACCTAAGAACCACAACTTCTGGGTAATAGTGTATTTGAGTTATCTCCCCTTCCAATATAACAGTATGACCCCCTTGTGTTCACCACATCTCCAATACCCTTTGAGACATATTGATGGTACTTTGTACAGATATGCATAAGGTTAAGCAGGCGTGTCATGCGCAAGAATTACAACTCTTTGAGATATATTGATGGTACTTGGTACAGTTGCACAAGATGTTTAGCAGGTGTGTCATGAGCAAAAACCACGACTCTGGGTGCCCTGGATTTTTAAATATCACCCCTGACAATATAACCTTGTGATGGTCATTACTCAAATACTCTTGTGATGGTCATAACTCATAACCTTTGAGAGATATTGATGAACTGGCACAATAGGATACACGGTATAGAAAGCGTGTCATGTGCAAGAACCACAACTCTTGGTGATAGGGTATTTGAGTTATCTCCCCTGCCAATATAACAGTATGACCACCTTGTGTTCACCATATCATCAATATCCTTTGGGGCATATTGATGGTACTTTGTACAGATGTACATAAGGTAAACAGACGTGTCATGCACAAGAACCACAATTCTGAGTGCCGTGGCTTTTTTAATTATCTCCCCTGACAATATAATCTTATTATGGTCATAACTCGATTACCCTTTGAGATTGCCACAATTCTATAGAAGGTTGAAAATGCATTTCATGTACAAGAACCACAACTCAGTGGTACCAGTACTTTGTAAATTGAAACTCCTGGATCTTCACCATGTTGAGAAGATAGTCTCAATAAACATTACATTACAACATCCTGCAGATACTGCAAACTATATATTATGAGCCCCGCCAAGCGAATTTGTGTCTTCGAGCATTCCGTCATGACAAATTTTAACTGCGCATGCCCAGCCATTCAGAGGGGCCAGGGATATGGCTTTCTGTCTGAAGGTTCCTCTTGATTCACTACTTGTATGAGCGAGCAGCGAAGGTTCTGGCGAGACTGCGCGGATTCGCAGGCTCGCCTGAACCTTCGCTGCTCGCATAGGCGATAAGTACCAAAATCGCTTGACGGGGCCCATATTGTGGGCTTACTAGTGAATTTTAATTCTGGTGCACTTTCAGATAAGTCTAAATTTAATTATTCATTCTTATTTTTATACTGTGAATAATCTTCTGAAGGCCAAATTGGCTTTTTGGTCGGGGGATTTGCCATCTCTTTTGATGGCTATTTTTGGAGTGTTAATTGAAAGGCAAATCCTTGCGAATTCTTTCACTCACAGAAAGTGTAGCGTTCTAGAAGGACGTCATAGGTTTGTTAACATAACAGTTAAACGAATAGTTTATTATTATTATTATTATTATTATTATTATTATTATTATTTTGGTTTTGCGGCTATTCAAGATTATTTCATTCGAGCCGATCATCAGACGTTATTCAGAGGTGGGCGAAAACCGGAACACCCGGAGAAAAGCACCTTACCTTCCTTTGCAGAACCTGGTGTATCACCGTGACATGTGGCCCGAGCTAGGAGCGAAACAAAGCGTTGAGAGGTCTAATGAATGATTAGGAGTGAGGGCTCTTACCCGTCCCGTTAGGTAAACAAGTAAACACACAAACTGAATTTCAATAACATAAAGACATTTCTCCAAATGCATACATTTTATTTTTTTTGTTTTTAGTAACGTTGAAGGATAACAAAAAGCTTTTATAAACTAACCTTTTTAAAATGCAAAATTATCACTAAATTTTCCTTTTAATGATATTCATAGCAACCTTGCGGATTTCTACAACCACACAGCTAAACCAAATTAACATTTCTGGGTCATAAACGTTGTCACTTACAACTATATTCAGAAGACAAATGCCAAATAATGTTTACATGTCTCTGACTTATCCGCTCATCAAGATAAACAAAAGTACGCGTTTTACCTGTTTTATCTAAAATTATGAAGTGCGCGAGGATAAGAATACCTGTTGACCATGTTTTCATGCTGTTTACATGTTTTTGCTAGGGACGTTCATTGTTTTCATTTCGATTTTTTTTTTCGTGCTTTTGAGAAGTATGCGCATTGTTAATTGTTGTATTAATTAAATTGACATATATTGTCTAAAATAGCAAAAAGGAAAACAATATGCCTAAGTTCTAAAGAACCTGCGGCGACAGAACATTGTCCAAGCTGACACATCGTAATCACACTTTGGGCAAGTTCGCAAACAAGACCACCGTTGGGTCTGTTCAAAAGTGGTCTTTAAGACCACTTTTGAACAGCCCCAAAGATGGTATCCGACCAAGACTCCAATGACGTCAGACACTTTTCTTTTGACGCGATCCAAGCCGTTATATGACCATTTAACGTCATCTTGATTGATTCATAATTAGCTCCACTAATTGTTTTACAAGTTAACGTGTGCCTAATGTGGCCACTCGAGTTACAACGTCATGTTTTATTTGTCATGGTGAATGAACGCTGTCTTGTAAGCATTTATTTTTTTTTCTCACTCAAACAAGACAACTGTCCACTAAAGACGTAAATCGTTAGTCAAGGTAGTGCACGGCTGCTCATGTCATCAAATCAAAGCACTGAGAGTACTGGTGGGTCGATTGTCTCCGAGTATAGGTCGAAGAAAGTCCTAGGCTGTGATATTAACTGATTCATTTAACCCTAGAATTCCGGTTTTAAAGAAAATAGAGCAGACCCTGATCATACGTGGTGTTTTTCGGCGTCCCACCCTTAAATTCCTGTACTGTAAGCAAACAGTGTATACCCTGATCAGACACCGCGCTCTGCGGCGTCTGATCTGAGTCTACAGTGTTTGCCAAGCCCAACCCATGACTCCAGTCAAGATTCTACAGATAACCCTTTTGCGCAACACGCTGACCTCACTGCGATAAACTCTATAAATAGGTTACATGGAATTCCTACAAATCAGTGATAGTCACGTGGACTGCAGCACAAATAGAGGTTTTGTCCTTATAATTTTGGGTCGATTTATAAACAGTCGACCCAAAAACTATGGATTTTGATTTCATTTATAGTAATGATTGTTTGTTTGATTGGAGGTTTAACGCCCCCGTCAACACTGTATAGATCATTTTGGAGACGTTGCTTCCAATTTTGTGGGACTTTTACCAGATATTGAGATGAAATGACTTCTCAAGACCTGTCGCCCAATGAAACCAATAGGGTTTATAAGCATGGATGGTCCGACTTACACCGCTTTGCCTGGGCAGGCTTAGATCCCCTGAGCGGTTTACCAGTACTCGTGTACAATCGGGTTCAGCTCTGCGAGGAAGCATCATGCAGCCCATCTATTTCTTCAAGCCCCGATGGGCGGGGGCCGAAGGCAAATAATGTATACCCCCGTAAGAGTAGCAAGTTTCGGCCCCTGGGGGTCCCCAGTGCCGTTCCAGTAAGCTTTTAGAATCTAGAAATGGCTCCCGCTCCCCCCCCCCCCCCCCCCAGATTAAAAGTATTATCTACATACTAGTAAAGTATATGTACGTGGATGTGTCTCAGGGACATCTATGGCAAGCAATTTTACTATTTATTATGGAATATAGATATCTCATACATTGTATCAGATATCTGATATAAGAAATCTTATATAGTATATAAGCTATCTGATATAACAAATAAGACATCTTATATCCTAAAGTAGATATCTTATATCCTATGTGAGATATTTTATTGAATTCTGCAATTCAGATATCTGATATGAAATATAAGATATCGTATATGTCAAATAAGATATCTTCTATAACATATACGATATCTAATATGTTGCATAATATATCTGATTTGCCAATAAAGATATCTTATTTACCGAAACATATAAGATATCTAATATGCAAAATAAGATTCTAATGAGTGAGGTCCCGTCTCCGTATGACCTTAGCTGTTGGTGGGACGTAAAACTAAAACTCACTCACTCACTCTAATGAATGAGATAGTGTTTGAGTTTTACGTCTCACCAACAGCTAAGGTCATACGGAGACGGGACCTCGGTTTAAAGACTCGTCCGAAAGTCTGTAGAAGCCCGGGGTCGATCCTGCGACCCCTAGTTTATAAGGCGAGTAACATAACCACTACACCGCGGAGGCTTCTTAAATAATATTCTAATATACTAAATAAGGTATCTTTTATAGCATATACAATATCTGACATAACATACCAGATATCTTATGTGTAGTATAAGGTATCGTATTTATTATATAAGCTATATTACACATATAAGATATCTTATATAATAAATAAGATATCTACAGCTTATAATAAAGAGCCAGCGCACGACAAAACCTACAATAAGACTTGTGTGCCCAGCAGTCTGATCAGAGTCTTCGCTGTGCGCTCTAATGATAACTGAGGGCCCATTGCTCCTTCATGCAGCAAGAGAAGTCTCTGGTTAGACTATATGGATGCACAGGCTGATCTTACTCTTCGCTGGGCGCACTTGACTTATTGTAGGTTTTGTCGTGCGCTGGCTCAAAAAGTAAATTGGCTTGCCATACTACATTAAACCAGCTTTAGTGAAGGTAGATATTCAGGGGTTGAAACATTGCAGAATCTTTCAATTTCCATTTTCTCTTGTCTGTTTATTTTCTGACTATACACATATTTGGTATACCTCGGTAGTTCAGTTGGATGCGCGTCTGAGTCGCGAGTTCGATACCTGCCGGCAACATTCTTTCGCGGACACAAAGACTTTTTTTATGTCATTGGTTTTGTTTTTGTTTGTTTGATTTGAGGTTTAACGTCCCCGTCAACACTGTAAAGGTTATTTTGGAGACGTTGCTTCCAATTTTGTGGGACTTTTAACCGACATTGAGATGAAATGACATCTCGAGCCCTGCCGCCCAATGATACCAATAGGGTTTATAATCATGGACGGGCCGCCTGGCAACGCTTTGCTTGGGCAGGCTTAGATCCTCCAAGCGGTTTACCAGTACCCGTGTGCGGGTCGGTTTCAGCTCTGCGTTGAAGCATCATGCAGCCCATCTATTTTGTCAAGCCCCGATGGGCGGGGCGTTTTATCATTTTCTACGCTCCTTTCCGCTGATTTCAGGAAGAAAGTTGTCAGTTTCTGGCGAATCAATATGCACTGTACTGGTTAACCGTAGAAGCCTCCGTGACGTAGTGGTTACGATACTCGCCTTGTGAACCAGTGGCCGCAGGATCGATCCCGGGCTTCTCCAGACATTCGGATGAGTCTTTAAGACCGAGGTCCCGTCTCCCTATGACCTAAGATGTTGTTGGGACGTAAAATTCAAACACTATATCACTCACTGGTTAACCGTCTGCCCATGATAAGTGTGGTTAGATAAACTCACCGACAATTGTGTTGACGGGGCCGTTAAACTATCCGTATTTGCAGCAAAAGTAAGAAAAAATATCACAAAGTTACTAAGCACAAGTAGCTCTTCAGTGCTGATGTCCACGTGAATAACAGAAGCTGAGATTGATAAAATGAGCAATGATAGGGGATTAATCTGTGCTAGCGAGAATGAGATTACCGCTGTCCACGTGAATAACAGAAGCTGAGATTGATAAAATGAGCAATGATAGGGGATTAATCTGTGCTAGCGAGAATGAGATTACCGCTGTCCACGTGAATAACAGAAGCTGAGATTGATAAAATGAGCAATGATAGGGGATTAATCTGTGCTAGCGAGAATGAGATTACCGCTGTCCACGTGAATAACAGAGGCTGAGATTGATAAAATGAGCAATGATAGGGGATTAATCTGTGCTAGCGAGAATGAGATTACCGCTGTCCACGTGAATAACAGAAGCTGAGATTGATAAAATGAGCAATGATAGGGGATTAATCTGTGCTAGAGAGAATGAGATTTCCGATGTCCACGTGAATAACAGAAGCTGAGATTGATAAAATGAGCAATGATAGGGGATTAATCTGTGCTAGCGAGAATGAGATTACCGCTGTCCACGTGAATAACAGAGGCTGAGATTGATAAAATGAGCAATGATAGGGGATTAATCTGTGCTAGCGAGAATGAGATTACCGCTGTCCACGTGAATAACAGAAGCTGAGATTGATAAAATGAGCAATGATAGGGGATTAATCTGTGCTAGCGAGAATGAGATTACCGCTGTCCACGTGAATAACAGAAGCTGAGATTGATAAAATGAGCAATGGTATGGGATAAATCTGTGCTAGAGAGAATGAGATTACCGTTGTCCACGTGAATACATGTAACAGAATCTGAGATTGATAAAATGAGAAATGATAGGGGATTAATCTGTGCTAGCGAGAATGAGATTACCGATTTGCGCACAAGATAACATGTTGTCCGAACAAGATAATATCTTGTCTGCACAAGATATTATCTTGTGCGCACAACTTATTAAAAAAATCATGTCCCTTCCCGGGTTCCGTATGTTAGCCCGAATTACAGCCAAACAGATACATCACATCCTCATTATAACACAGTTCATTATAACGCGGTTTTGGATATAACACGGTTTCAAGATGGATCCCAAAAATATATAGATTATGTAGAAAAATGACCATAAATTATATAGTCTATACAAAATTTGGATATTACACGGTTGTTTGATTTACACGGTTTCTGCTTTGGACCCCATTAACAGTTTTATAAAGTGGCTGTGGTTTACCAATAACTTTGAACCTGTGAATGAGTGGAGCAAGCTTATGAGAGGGATTGACATGCGCATTACGATACCACATCCGTACGACATAAGCCTTGTGCATTTTTTTCACATCTCCAAAACGGCTACTGTTTTGATGAAAGTCCATGATATTTTTCATATTTTTACTGCAAAAATAGGTTGTGGGTACCAACAACCTATATATTGGAGCAGAAATAAGAAAAATAATGTATACCCCCTTGGGTCACAGTCTTCTCTATATAAATTGGGGTTTAGGGGTGTTCAATTCATGGACTTGTTCGCGTGATTAGGTTACCAGTTTTGTGTGAAGTAGGTCGCACAACAGCTCTCATGCCTAGAAAGTGGTACAGAAATTACACAGAACCAGTATCACCAAGCTGCCCAAAACGGTTTAAACTTTCAAAACCCCAAGACAATGTTAATGGGCACAGTTGGGCCAGTTAATAATATCATCAGGAAAACACGCCTATATAATTTTGACCTCCTTAAGCCCCACTTTTATACAGTAAAATTGGGATTTACAGTTTTCTTATTTCTGTTTTAAAATATAGATTGTTGGTACTCGTTAGAACCGCCTCGATAAGTTTTGTTTGTTTGTTTGATTTGAGGTTTAACGTTCCCGTCAACACTGTAAAGGTCATTTTGGAGACGTTGCTTCCAATTGTGTTGGGCTTTTACCCGACACTGAAATGAAATGACATCTCAAGCCCTGTCGCTCAATGAAACCAATAGGGTTTATTAGCATGGACGGTCCGCCTCGCACCGCGGTTCCTGGACAGGCGGTTTACCAGTACTAGTGTGCGGGCCGGATTCAGCTCTGCGTGGAAGCATCATGCAGCCCATATATTTCTTCAAGCCCCTATGGGCGTTGGGCGTGAACCGCCTCGATGAGTACCATGCAGTCAAATCTATAAACGTTACTTGCACAAACCGGAACCTTCTCATCACGAAAAAAACGCCTATATAATTTTGAAAGGGCGTGCTGTTTGGACATCGGTTTCCGCCGCGCGCCCCTCGCCCCACCATTATTTTTTTTTTAAGGTACTGAAATGCTGAGTCTGACGCGGACAGTAATGATTCCATTGCGATCCTTAACATGATTTTTGTTACATGCGTCTCTGTACCGTGTTATGTTTTAATAAAAGTATGTTACCAAAGCAGAAGTACTTTTCATGTCAACTTCAGTTCCGAAATTTACTCAGCAATGCGTACATGCTCATATAATTGCAACGATGCGGACCATATGTTAGACTGGCACACATGCCATATATGTTATCCTCTTGAAATAAAGTTATTATTATAACCCCATTGAACCCAACTTTTATACAGTAAAACTGGGGTTTACAGGGATAAACCTTATTTTTCTTATTTCTGCTCTAAAATAGAGATTGTGGGTACTCGTTAGAACCGCCTCGGCGAGGCGGTTCTAACGAGTACCCACATTCTATAATTTGAGCAGAAATAAGAAAAATATTACAATTTTTCATGTTGAAATATCGATTTTTCGGCGGTAAACTTACAATGCATTTGTATAGGCGTGTTTTCGTAACGATAGTATCAATCAAGTTCAATGTAATTAGTATTGGCCCAGTTACAGGTCCGAGGTCTGCTGTATTGGCCCGAGGCCGACACCATTAAAAACATGGCCTCATTGTTAATACGGATAACCTTTGAACAATACAGGATAGTCAATTAATAGCATACGTTTTAAGCACTGGCACAGCGGTACCATTTAAAGCAAAGCTTTGATCAAAGTTTTAATCCAATATGTTCTATAAAAGGGTTATCCTTTGGAAGGAAGGAAAATATGACGTGTACAGAATAGAATAGAATAGAATTTATTTCCAATTTTGGCCATTCCTGGCATACAATCAATGTGAAAAAAAACTGACCTGATTAAAAAGAGGGTAAAAACATGTAAACAACAAACAACAGTAAACAACGTATGAACATAATATGGATTCGTGAGTCCTTGTCAAATGTTAGACTTGTATTCTGCCAAACAAAAATATATATTACTGATCGACCCACCACGGAGAGTAGGCATAAGGTCCTCCTGGGTAGGCCCATCGGCAATAATAAATTCAGCTGTCCTTAAATATTTCTATAAATTATTTACCTGCTACATAAGGCGGAACATCTTCAAATATATACTTATTAAATATGATCAAATACTTGAAGATCTACATTTAAATAAGCATTTTTTTAAGTAAGTAAACCACTGATTTAGAATTGATTTGGTCTATAGACAACCCTACCTTTTCCATTACGAAATATATAGATGAAACCCAACTTACTTTATTCATTTGCTGAAGGGTTTTACTTTCGCTGAAGGCATGTCTAAGCAGTTCAGCATCAGATGAAAGAAGCCTTTGAAAATACTTCAAATTGTTTATTAACACATCTATATAAAGCGGATGCCTTCCAAGTTCACCCAAAACAGCATCATTTGAAGCTTTCTTGTGAGTGTTCAGAATGTATTTTGAAAATTTAACATGCAATTTATCACAAGGAATGTTTGAAAAAGATTTGTCTATGCTGTAGTCCACTTTATTTATAATTCTTGAATTTGTGTTTATTGTGCCCCAAATTTCAAAGCCATATAAAGCAATTGGTTTAATTGTATGGTCAATAAGGTGCATTAAACTCGTTATACTTACATCTGTGTACATGTTTTCTGGGCCAGACTAGCTAGTTTCGGCCAATTAGGCCTCATCGGTGACGCTTAAATATTTTCAAAATTCCACAATGGAATCAATGTTCCCAAAGGACAAGAGAATATAAACTACACTATGGTGTAGGGCAGGGAGACTTTTAACGGCCGCAAAGTCTTTCATGTATCATAGTCAACATCAGGAAAACACGCCTATACAAATACATTGAAACTTTTACCGCCGATAAAAACGATTATTTTGAGATGAAAAATTGTGATATTCATCTTATTTCTGCTCAAAATATAGATTGTGGGTACTCGTTAGAACCCCTCATCGTGGCGGTTCTAACGAGTACCCACAATCTATATTTTAAAGCGATGAGGCGGTTCTAACGAGTACCCACGATCTATATTTTAGAGCTTATTTCTGCTCACTATATAGATTGTGGGTACTCGTTAGAACCGCCACATCGTGGGGGGGGGGTCAAAATTATATAGGCGTGTTTGTGTGACGAAGACCAACAATGTTAAAACCATTGAATCAGCGGCTGGATGACCAGAGGTACACGTACGGGGGATCACCATGGAATACGTTAAATTAACAACCTCTACCATACTGCCAGTATACCCCTTACAGTTAATATTGTAACGAAGGTTTTATTTCATCTATTAATCAAATATCAAGTTTAAATTTCCAACCATTTACCACTAGAAATGTTTTAAGTGGTAAACAATGTCCCCCACCATAAATACCCATTAAGCACCCTTTTGACCTTGAAAACTAGGTTCAGGTCACCAAAATATAAGGTGCATACAAGCTAGTTTGGGCCATAAACTGATGTTTTACTGGAGCCTGTAACCTTAAAAAGGGTAAAGATCAACAAAATCTTCTTCTACTCCGTTACAATTTATCCTGAAGCCCCGGGGAGACTATCAGGGTTAACATAAACAATTAATTATTCACAATGAACCACTCATACCACACTCTCACATTATATTATTATAATAATACAATGGTCCAAGTAATGACATTTGGCTGTAAAATAATGCATTTTTATTACAGAAGTACATGTATGTTACACGAAAGACCGAAATGGTTAGTAGTAAGATTATCATATGACCAATTTACTGTTGCATGGTAAGTAAGTGTGTTTAAGAATTATAATAAATTATTATTATAATAATTTCAGCTCTGAAACAGTCTAAGCTTTTATATAGTTAAATAATGCAATGTTTACCTTTTAAAATAATGAAATATGCAATAGCTATACGTTTATATATATTATACTGTAAGACCGAGGATGATTTATGTGAAACCAATTCAATTTACTGCATTCTTTAAACGTGCAATTTAAACCTTGAAAGTATTTCATTACGTAGGTAACATCTGGGGCCCAATGTTCAAAGCATCGTTTGCTTAACGAGCTCGTTAGTGGTCAAAATTGTTAACTCTTCTATAGAAAGTACAATATCGAAAATTTTGGTATTTTTTTGCTGAAAAAAATATGAGCAGCTATTGAGATTGCAAAAGCTGCTCACATTTTTTCAGCCAAAAATTTAGCATATTTTCCATATTTAATGATCGAAGTTTTAACGATATGTTAACTAACGACGTCGTTAATTTTGGACAACTGGACGCTGTTGTTTATGTCCTCAGAGTTATGCTGGTAAAGCAAGTACAAGTTAACATAAAATCAAAATTGGATCTACAAAACGTCAGTCATATGGATACATATTTCTGTTCGTGTTCGCTATGTGGGCAGTCTGACCAATCTTTGTGTGGAATGTAACATGCACGTGTTGGGAATCGGAGTGAGTTAATGATAGACATTTTGTATAAACAGAAATTGCGGTTGCGTGAGAAACAGAGCCCTGTGGAATGCCCTTGAATCAAATAAAATGTCCAGTTTGATCGAGGCAGTTCTTACGAGTACCCATAATCTCTATTTTGGATCAGAAATAAGAAAAAAAAAAAAAACGTTTACCCCTGTAAACCTCAGGTTTACTATATAAAAGTGTGGTTCAAGGGAGTCAACATTATATAGGCGTGTTTTCGTGATGTTCTTTGAAATACCTTCCATATTTGATTTGTCTTCTGAAAAAAGGATAGCCCCTCCCAAACGCCTTAATATCTTAACTCTTATCATGCTGTTCACGACAACCCCTATCTTTGGAAACAGTGTAGATCCAGATCAGATGGCTTCTGAAGAAGCCATCTGATCAGGATCTACACTATTTGACATGAAGTTTATGAATTTGTAGCAATAAATTACAAGTAATTTGATTGGTTGATAGACGGAAATGGGTGTGGCTTAAATGAATATTCAGCAAGATAAGGGTTAAATAATGTAAAATATTAACAAAATAGTCATAAGAAAAGATGGCAAATCCCCCATTGCATTCAGAAGACTCTACAAATGCAGGAGGTGCACTAGAAATAAAACACACTACCTAACCCTCAACCATATTGCTGCTTATACCACCAAGACATAGCTGGCCTCAGTAGTTCAGTCGGATGCGCGTCTGACTGGTGATCAGGAGAACGCTGGCGCGGTACCTGCCGGGGTCGGCAACATTCTTTCTTGGAGATTGATCATGAAATCTTTTGCACGGTTATTCTCTCCCTTCCGCTGATTCAAGAAGGGCAGTTGTCAGTTTCTGGCGAAAGAATGTGCACTGTACAGGAAAAGTGTGGATAGGTAAACTGACCGGCTCAAAAATGAGCTAAAATAGTGTTTACTGGACCATTAAAGCCCAATACAAACAAACTATCAAGACATATGCAAGATATTCACCATATTTGCATTAGTTTCTGGCTCCTAGCTTGCACATTGTCAATATTGGGAAAACAGGTAACCAGACCCCCCTGAACTTTCAAGGTCAGGGGGGTCTGGTTACCTGTTTTTCTAACGCTGATAACCTTCAGACTAGGAACCAGCATATAATGCAAATAAGGTGAATTGCATAAATTACGTGGTCAAATAGTTTTGTAGGGGCAATAACAAAACAAACATGACAGCCATAGTTGTAGTTCTTGGTCACGATGTCTTCTTAACCTCAACTACACAAATACACAAATGCCATCTCGAGAGGTATTGGAGGTATTGCGATAACAATGTTAAATTGTAACTAAAATACCATGGCACACAGACTTGTGGTTCTTGCTTATGACACACCTTCTTAACCTTGTGTACAGTTGCACCAAGTTCCATCAATATATCTTGAAGGGTATTGGAGTTATTGTGATCGCAAGGCTATATCGTCAGGGGAGATCATGGCATCCAGAGTTGTGGTTCTTATTCATGGCACACCTTCTTAACCTCGAGACGGAGTATCTTATCAACTCCAATCAGTATGTTGTTTGTTTGATTTGAGGGTTTAACGTCCCCGTCAACACAATTTAGGTCATTTTGGAGACGCTGCTTCCAATTTTTTGGACGCCTCCACCCATCGGGGCTTGAAGAAATATATGGGCTGCATGATGCTTCCACGCAGAGCTGAAACCGACCGCACATGAGTACTGGTAAACTGCTTAGAGGGTTTAAGCCTGCCCAGGCAAAGTGGTGCGAGTCGGACCGTTCATGCATATAAACCCTATTGGTTTCATTCGGCGACAGGGCTTGAGATGTCATTTCATTTCAGTGTCGGGTAAAAGCCCAAAACAATTGGAAGCAACGTCTCCAAAATTACCTTTACAGTGTTGACGGGGACGTTAAACCTTAAATCAGCCAAACAACCAATTTTGTGGGACTTTGACCCGATATTGAGTTGAGATGACATCTCAACCCCTGCCGCCCAATGAAACCGATACGTTTATATGCATGGACGGGCCGACTCGCACCACTTTGCCTGCCGGACAGGCTTAGACCTTCTAAGCGTTTTACCAGTACTCGTGTGCAATCGGTTTAAGCTCTGCGTGGAAGCAGCCCAATCTATTTCTCTTAGGCCCGATGGGCGAGTGCGGTCCATTAATATATCTCAAAGAGTATTGCAGTTAATGCAATCACAAGGTTATATTGTCAGGGTAAATAACTAAAATAACATTGCACCTTGAGTTGTAGTTCTTGCTTATAACATACCTTCTTGACCTTGGGTACATCTCTACAAACGGTTACAACAATATATCTCAAGAGGTTGTGGAGTTATGGCGATCACAAGGTTACATTGGCAGGGAGATAACTAAAATACCAGTGCACCAAGAGTTGTGGTTCTTGCTCATGACATGTCACCTTGACCTCATGTACACATATACCAAGTACCATCAATATATCTCAAAGTATATTGTAGTTATGGCGACGCATTTCACAAGGTTAAGCCTGTGGACGGACGGATGTATAGATGGAAGGACGGACGGACGGACGGACACCAGACTGACTGCTTTATTCCGCGAACCTATTGGGTCAGGGGATAAAAATGTAACTGAAACAGCACCCTGTCAACATTTTTTTATACAATTAAAGGTACATGTATCCATCTGGCTCCCGCCCATTGTGGCTTAAAGAAATAGATGGGCTGCATTTTGCTTTCACGCAGAGCTGAAACCGACCGCACACGAGCGCTGGTAAACCGCTTAGAAGATCTAAGCCTGTCCAGGCAAAGCGGTGCGAGTCGGACCGTCCATGCTTATACACCCTATTTGTTTCATTGGGCGACAGTGCATGAGATGTCATTTCATCTCAATGCCGGGTAAAAGTCCCACAAAATGTGAAGCAATGTCTCCAAAATGACCTATACAGTGCTGACGGGGACGTTAAACCTCAAATCAAACAAACAAGCATGTATCCACTGTTTGCTTAGGCCCATCCTGTCCCAATACTTAAGATCATTCCATAAAAAAAAAAAAAAAAAAAAAAAAACAATTTTAACCCTTCCGGAACCCGGGAAGGGACATTTAAATTTTATTTTAATATGTTTTGCGAACAAGATATTAAGTTGTGCGAACCAGATACTATGTTGTCCGCACAAGATATTATCTTGTGCACAACTTATAAAAAAATCATGTCCATTCCGGGGTTCCGTACTTTTCCCACTGTCCATTAACTAAACATGTGCATATACCATATTTACTATGTCGAGAGCACGCCTATAATATATTTACCCGCTTGAACCCCACTTTTATATAGTTAAACAGGGGTTTACAGGGGTACAAATTATTTTTCTTATCTCTGCTAAAATCATAGATTGTGGGTACTCGTAAGAACCGCCTCTCCGAGGCGGTTCTAACGAGTACCCACAATCTATGTGTTGAGTAGATATATAAAATATTAGAATTTTTTTTATTTTTTGGAGGCAAAATGTTTCCGATTAGTTTGAATAATGCGGACAGACAGACTGCAGCAATCAGTGTAGAACCAGATGAGACGCCGCACACTCTTCAATGTTTGCCACTCACCAAGCTACTTTTAGACGCAAAATCGGGAAGTCAAGTGTCCTTGTTCCAATTTTGGAACAAATTTAGGTGTCTGAATAGTTTAACCCTTATCCTGCTGTAAACGACAACCCGTACCTTTGAAAACAGTACAGATCCAGATGGATGGATTCTGAAGAAGCTATCTGATCAGGATCAACACTTTTTGTCACGCAGTTCGTGAAAGGAACCCATATATTTGTTTGTGTGTTTGAATTGGGGTTTAACGTCCCCGTCAGCACTATTCAGGTCATTTTCGAGACGTTGCTTCCAATTTTGTGGGGTTTTACCCGACATTGAAGTGAAATGACATTCAAGCCCTGCCGCCCAATGAAACCAGAAGGCTTATATGCATTGGACGATCTAACTCACGCCACTTTGCCTGTGCAGGCTTAGTCTTTCTAAGTCTTTCTAAACGGTTTACCAGTACTCGTGTGTGGTCAGATTCAGCTCTGCGTAGAAGTACCATGCATCCCAGTCTATTTCTTCAAGCCCCGATGGGCGGGGGCGACGGAACCGAAATATTATATTTAGTAATTTGATTGATTTATATTCAGAAAGGGTGTGGCTAAACTAATTTCTGCAGCGGGATGATTTATTGATTGACTGATTGATTGATTGATTGATTGATTGATTGATTGACTGATTGATTGATTGATTGATTGATTGATTGATTGATTGATTGATTGATTTAGGTCAACCCTTGTTGGGTCATTTTGTGTCGTCTCCCAGAGACAGGGAGAAAAGAGATATAGAAGAAATAGAAGAGGAAATGAAAGTGAGGGTCAGAGGAGAAAGAGGAAAATGAATGGAAGAGTACCTGCTGCAAGGACAGCAGGCCTTGTCCAACTGTAAGCCAATATCAGATGGACGCCCCAGTGTCGCAAGATACACGCCACCATTGCCGCTTCCAACCCCCACCCCCTTATGCAGCGGGATGAGGGTTTAGGTTAACTCTTGTCCTGCTGAGCCCAAACCTTTGTCCTGCTGAGCCCGGCTATATCTTATCTTTCAAACAATGTAGATCCAGATCAGATGGCTTCTGAAGAAGCCATCTGATCAGGATCTTCATTGTTTCACATTCAGTTTATTAATTTGTTGCAAACATTTGCATCAAGTAATCTGATTGGTTGATAATCAGTAGTGAGTGTGGCATATTTAAATATTCGGCAGTACAAGGGTTAAGTTAAATTTATAACAAAATCAAAGCACTGAGAGTACAGGTGGGTAAACTGTCTGAATAGTCCTGGACTGAGACTTAAAGGTGCATTATTGAGCTACCGGGTCTCAATTTTTTTTTTCTGGTTTTTATCTTCAATGCATACTCCTTTGTCATGTGTACACTTTTGGAGCCAAATACAGCTTCAGAACTTTGTGAAAATAGTCGCTTTCATTCATGTTTACCCTTCGCTCTGAACATGTGTTCGGAATTTCTGTTCTTAAAATAAATCTGTCACTTTACACATACATGGCGACAGTATCGTCTCTGAGTGTCGTTACTTATGGCATGGTATTCAGCGTCATATTTTTTTCCGATTCAGGCATGCATGGCCTAAGCAAACAAGGCCAAAAATGAACGTCGCATAACGTCATATATGGAGATTCTATTTTTGTCACGAACTAAAAATAGATTTAACTAGTGTTCGAAACCTAGTTAGGGAATCCCTCTCAAGTTCGTTTACCTGTCATCATAATTGTTTGCATTTTGCATAAAATGCATTCATTTGTATTGTTTTAAAGAAAAATACCGGCTATATGTATTTTATTTTTGGAAGCTTTTTTCCAGATAGCTCAATAATGCACCTTTAAAATGTGTTTCGTTTAACCCTTAAAAATCCAGTTTAGTAAGTAAGAAGTGTAGACCCTTACCGGATGCCGCGTTCTGGGTCTACATTGTCTGCCAAGACCAAAAATGATTACAGTCCAGACTCTGTACATTACACCCGTGCAACTTAGTGCATTATTTCACATCTCCAAAATGGCTACTTTTCTAAAGAAACTGTTGATTTTTTATATTTATACTACAAACAAAGGTTGTGGATGCTTGTTAGCATGCCCTCATTGAGACGGTTCTAACGAGTACCCACAACCTATGTCTTGGATCAGAAATAAGAAAAATAATGTATACCCCCGTAAACACCAGCTTTCTCTGTATGAAGTGGCTTTTAAGGGGTGGTCATTTCACGGACTTGTTTACATGAAGGATAACTCTCTTGCTCACATTCTGAGCTCACATCGATAAGAATAGCCGCTAAGAATAGCGTGGCTAATTTTCTATAAATAACATGAAGGATAACTCCCTTGCTCACATTCTGAGCTCACATCGATAAGAATAGCCGCTAAGAATAGCGTGGCTAATTTTCTAAATAACCGTTACCTGGATATCTTACAAGTCAGCGAAAGTCACATGTATTTAGCTGCGTTTCATAGCTTTGGGTCGATTGTTTATAAAAAGCAAGTTGAACAGTCCGGAACAGAAAAGTTTGTTTGGCAACAGCTTGATTGCTATCTGACAATTTTCAAAATAAAAGGTCTGGGTAAAAAGTTGATAAAACCATTTTCAGCTTCACATGCTCAATAGTGGTCAACATGTTAATTGTTCTACTTTTATTTGTTTGTGTTGAGGTTTAACATCTCCTCCCCGCCCTCTACCCCTCGTCCCCCTCCTCCAAACAAACCCACTCCTCCCCCCCCCCCCTCAAAATTATTTTACTCACATCGACAGGATCGAGGTGGGCATATACCCAGAGAAAAAACACCTGACCTTCCGTTGCAGAACTCTATGATGCCTTATGAGCAGACTCAAGTCTGAACATTTGCTGCTTGCCTTTTTGATTATTAATTAGCGCATATGAAGGGTGATTTTTTGTAGATGTTCATTAATATTTCCTGAACAATAATCTGTTAACTGAAAACAGAGACAAAAGTACTTTACTAACGTGTAAAATATTTTATTGATTCAGTCCAGTCATACAAAACTCACATGCAAGAATATACATGTAAGTGTCGCAAATTAACCAGAGTTCAAACCAATGCATTTTCTTCCTTAACCCTTTTTGTATCAAATGGAATCTTCCTCCTTATATAGCAAGAGTTCATTTCTAAATTAAAGGGTGTCAGGTTGTGTTTTCGTCAAAATTTATTTGGAAAATGACTAAACTTTTAGCAAACAGTGGAGGCCCTGATCAGACGCCGCCTTCTGCGGCGTCTGATCTGGGCCTGCACTGTTTGCCAGGGTAACCGTTTTGGGGGTTCCGGTACTAGATACTCACAGATTATTAAAGTAGTTTGGTCCCCGAGCATCCATCATCCGAAAGCCACCGAAACAATAGAAAGCGAACTCTAGAGAAACAGCAAAAAGGGACCGCCTTGGGATGGTGTAAACTACGTAGTTTAGACAAGGTCGTATCAACGTCGATGCAACGTTATGCTGTTGCATCGGCGTCGATATGACATTGCTCAAACGTCATGTCGTTGCTCTCTATCCATCCATCCATCCATCCATCCATCCAATCTATCTATCCACCCATCTAATCTGTCTGTCTGTCTGTCTGTCTGTCCGTCCGTCCATCCATCCATCTATCTATCTTGCAATTGGTCACATTTGACCATAACTAGCCTACCTGCGCAGGGGATAATTCTCGCTACACATGATGCTTCTGACAGTTGACGTCCGGAACCGAAGGACAGTGCATTTTATGGCATTCGTGATTCTTTGTTTGACCAATACGCACCGGAAGTAGAAAAAGCGATCAATAACCAAGGGGAGTAAAACTTGGCAGAGGAGGTAAATCATGTTATTGAACTGGGCTATATACTAAGCACGTTGGGCTGCACCGTTTATTTGGTTTAAACTTAATTTCTTTGTATAATACATACATCTTTTACACAGATAATGTTGACAAAGAATACAAGTATCATACAAAGGGATTCAGAAAAAAGTCAAATGACTTATTCAAATCTGTATCCCTCGATTACAATATCAATGTACTAATTATAGCTGTGATTGTCACATTTGCTCGAATTTGCAAGTTATTGTGAAGATATTGTAAGTGAATTTCATTTTGGTTACAAAATGAAATGTAGTAAAATAAAGCATATGGCTCCACGGGGAATGGATTTAAGGTAATTAGCACTGAAGAATCAAGTCTTGTGATTTTGGGCTGTCTCAAGAGAAACAATACATTACAGAAACTCAGTAGCGCTCTTCGAATCGTGATGTGAGACAAAGACTGATGATCGGTTGGATTGGACGCAGTAGCTTTTAAATTTTGGCTCGAGTTAGTAGATGTGTTTCACAACCTTTTTTATATGAACGTGCATGTATATATTTATGTATGTATGTGCGCCCGTGTAGAAAAAATACACATATTTGTACATCTGTGATAAGTACCAGCAAGGCATTTGAAATCTGTGATTATAAATTTGAAGTACAAAATCGTTTAGACTTAATAATAAAATCTTGAACTGCTAAGAATATTTGTATGTTATCATGCACAGAGAGATCAGTAGTGCCGTATAGAAGGATGTTTAAAGCAGGTTGGCAGATAGCGGAGACAATGTTTAACATGTCCTGTCTTATGTCAGTGTACTGTGTACAGGCCATGAGGTAGTGATTCGTGTCCTCAACGGCTCCACAAGCACATAAGGAGTTATTAAGAATATTTTTTTGAAAGAGATGGTCATGTAATGAGCTGCAATTAAGTCTTAGTCTGGCATGATGTACTTGCCCAAATCTTTTACCTGCACAAAAATATAACGGTGGTTTCCTTTCGTTAGACTGTAGTTTATGCTTGAAAGCTGCTAATGAGGGTGCATTTTTCTTGTCATCTGGCAAGTCGTTCCAGTTGCGAGTCGCCGACGGGAGAAAGGATGTATAATAAAGTTGCGAGTTGGCTCTGACAGTCTGTAGATTAGCATTGTTTCGCAATTCGTAAACTGTGCTACTGCCTACCGTGAGTGGTACTAGTGAAGATAGGTATTCGGGTGTGAGAAAATTCTGCATTTTGTAATAGAGTACAAGTTTGTGTTTTTGCCTCCGAGCTTCCAGAGTTTCCCATCCAAGATCATAGAGAAGAGAGTTGATTGATACAAGTTTTGTTGCTCCAGTAACGATTCGTGCGGCTTCATTTTGAATTTTTTCTAATTCGTTCGCCTCGTATCGGGTGCAATTGTCCCAGACAACATCGGCATATTCAAGAAGTGGCCTTATAAAAGAAGTATATATTGTTTGTAGGGATTTTCTATCGAGTGTGAATTTAAGTTTGCGCATTATATTAATCCGGAACCATGCTTTCGTTTTGATGTTGTCTATATGGTCGTGCCAGGTGCATTCGGTCGAAAAAGTTAGTCCTAAATGCTTGTGAGAATGTACTTCGTTAATGTGTTGCTGGTTCATTGATATAGGAGGATGATAGGGTTTATTTATTTTTCGCGAAAAAATCATTGACTCGGATTTCGCAGGATTGAAAGAAACAAGCCATTTCATTGCCCATGAGTTAATCTTAGCCAGGTCAGAGTTAATCTGGGCTGCCGCTTGCATGGGGTTCTCCACCACTATGTACAGACTAGTATCATCTGCAAAGAGCCTGATAGAAAAATGTATGTCTACAACTATGTCGTTAATATAAATCAGAAACAGAAGCGGGCCAAGGATGGAGCCTTGTGGGACTCCTGCCTTGATAACAGACCAAGACGATGCAGCTCCAGGTAGCACTACTCTTTGTTGTCTATTATTCAAGTAATCTGTAAACCATTGCAGTAGCGAACCAGAAATACCAATGCTGTGTAGTTTGAATAGAAGGCCTTTATGCCATACTCTGTCAAAGGCTTTACTAATGTCGCAAAAGAACTTCTTTACCTTCGTCGAGCGCTTTGCAAAATGTATTGCAGATATGGACTAATTGATTAACAGTTGAGTCTCCAGGAATAAATCCTGACTGAAGAGATGTTAGTATATTATAGTCACGAATAAAGTTAAAAAGGTGCTTATGAACGATTTTTTCTAGGACTTTGCCTACAGTACTTAAGAGAGAAATTGGTCTATAATTTGATATGACTGAAGGGTCGTCCTTTTTGAAGATTGGAGTCACGTTTGCCTCTTTCCATGTATTTGGGACTTTACCCTTTCTTAGAGAGAAGTTGAAAAGATCACTGAGTGGTTCAGATAGAGGAACAGCTAGTTCTTTAAGAATGCGATTGTTGATTGAGTCAGGACCAGCTGCTTTACCTAATTGCAACGACTTTAATATTAATTCAACTTCTGTCGGAGTGGTTGAAATTAAGCTGAGAAAATTCTGAGCTTGAGGAACATCAGTGGGTAGAGAGGCATTGTCATCATTTAGCATTGTTTGTTCTATAAAGAAGTCATTCATTAGATTAGCCTTGTCTTCGTCTTTTGAATAAACAATATCTTCTTTGTAAAGGGGCGGGAGTGTTGACGATTGATCGGTTTTAATAAATTGTTTTAGTGTTTTCCACCAGTCTTTCTGTTTGATTTCTTCGTTCTTTAATTTGTTTGCCAATTTTTTCTGTTTGTAATTGCTTAGATTTACGAATTTCTCCTATAATTTTATTTCGTATTTGTTTGTAATTGTCAAAATCAACCGTGCTTTTTGATTTTTTGAATTTGTTGTATATACGTTTTCTCTTACGGATCATTTTCTTGATTTCATTAGTTAGCCATGGAGGATCAGATTGACGAATTTTTGCTGTTTTGTTAGGAATGTGTTTGGAAGTCAGGTTGGAAATTTTTTCAGTAATGTTTTTGGCATATGTATCAACGTCATTGTCCTTTAGCTCATTCCAGTTAGTATTTTCGACCTCCTGCGAAAGAGATTGATAGTCTCCACGATCAAAGAGCCAAATATGCCGGTGAAAGACTCGTTTAATGTATTTTTTAAAATTTAGGACGAAAAAAACTGGACAGTGATATCTAATGTTTTGGTCGAGAAAGGGATCACCAACTCCGCTTAGGAGTACAGCATTTTTGTCGGAAGTAAATATCAGATCAATAGCGGAAGACGAATTCTCCGTTTTGTGTGTCGGTTCCGTTATGAGTTGCTCCAGGTTGAAATGTTGACATATGTCGCTTATTTTATTACCCGTTGCTTGCTTCAAGACCGGCCCCGATAGCTCAGTTGGTAGAGTGTCCGCTCCGGGGAACGGGAGGTCTCGGGTTCGATCCCGGGCCGCGACATACCAAAGTCGTTAAAAATGGTACTAGCTGCTCCTCGTTTGGCACTCAGATTTACGGGGTAGAGCTAGGACTGGTCGATCCAGTGTCAGGATAATGTGACTGGGTGTGGTATCATGTAATGTGTCTGGGACATGATACTTCAGTGAGGCAGCACTATAAACGTGAGCATTGAGCTCCCTGTCGCAACCAGACACCGTCGTGATATGACTGAAAAATTGTTGAAAGCGACGTTAAACCCGAATTCACACACACACACATTGCTTGCTTCAAAATATCGAGGTTAAAATCTCCTGTTATAAAAATATTACTAATGTTTGTGTCAAAAGCAAGACCAATAGAATCTTCTATGGAAGCCAGGGTTGCAGCAGGAGAATTAGGAGGTCTGTAAAATGTACCCAACAAAAATTTTCTATTATGAATGTTGAGTTCCATCCAAATGCATTCTATATCTGGAATTTCAAGGTCTAATCTACGGCGTGAATATACATTGTTTTTTATGTAAATACATATACCCCCATGACTATCCCCTTCTCGGTCACGCCTATAAAGTTTATATCCCTCTATAGTGACTAAATCATCTGTCACTCCCTGATTTAACCAAGTTTCTGTTAGACAAATAATGTCAAAGTTTTTTAATTCTGCCCCGATTAAATCTATTTTATTTGAAATACTTTGAATATTATAATGAACTATGGAAAAAGTTGTTCATTATAGCTGCTTCTTCAATATTATCTGATCCAAGGGAGGAAACGCTAGTATCGTACCGCAGATCCGTTGGGCCTGGATTCAATTCAATGTCACCTGAGCGCACTAACAGCAATGGCATGATAATTAGATCGAGTGATGTTTGTAAAGGTGAAAGATAATCTAATATGGGTCCTGGATTGGTTTCTATGTCGCCACACATCACGAGAAGCATTGACAAGAATGTTAAGAGTTCAAAATGGGTAAAGTGAGACAAGCCTTTGTATTTGAGATGTCGATAGTTATGCAGTCCTATACGCATTTATTTGGTCCAGCAAACAATATTTAAGTCATATCAAGCCATTCAGTTTACCTAACCACACTTTTCCTGGGCAGGCTTATAATAATTTTAAGTGGTTAACCAGAACAGTGCTTATTCTTTTGCCATTAACTGACAACTGCCCTTCTTGAATCAGCAGAAGAGAGAAAATGGCCGTAGCAAATGACTTCATTATCAATCTCACATCCCAGATAATAGGGGGTAACCATATGTTATTTTTTTCTTATTTCTCACTCCACACACCTACATAATTTTGACCCCCTTGAACCCCAATTTTATATACTTTAACTGGGATTCACAGGGGTAAAATATGTTCTAGAAAGGGTTATCCTTTGGAAGAAAAGAAAACACGCCTATATAATTTGCCTCCTTTCAACCCCGCTTTCATATAGTAAAACTTGGGTTTACCGGGGTGAACCTTATTTTTCTAATTTCTACTCTTAAATATAGATTGCAATCTATAATTTAAGAGTAGAAACTTAGAAAAATAAGGTTCACCCGAGCCTACAACCTCAAGCTTTTTAAGTATAATCTGAAAGTTCGGTTTTCGCGTAAAGTTGAGGACAAATTATTATAGGCGTGTTTTCGTAAAGTAGGCGCTTCTAACCAGTACCAATGAGACTGTGCGAATGAGACTTATTGGATGAAACAGTGCCTTATCCGCAGTTATCAATTTAACTCACAACCGCCCGATCACTAGTCCCACCAGGCACACGTCGCTAAGGCAACGTCAAATCAACGTCGCTGCAACGTCATGACGTTGCACCGACGTATATATGACGTTGCATAAACGTCAAGATGTACCGACGTAGATTTGACGTTGCATAAACGCCATGCCGTTGTACCGACGTTGATGTGACGTCACAATTACGCGGTCAGACATATATCCCATTGAACTACAAAGGCCCGCTAGCCCTGGTTTTGAGAAGGAACAAAAGTTTTGCAAGTTTTATGTCAATCAGACAGAATACATGTAGTTTTGGAGGCAGTCAAAATGCCTTGGCTAATATATCTGGGAGAAATTCAAGATTTTATTAGATTCGGGTAAGCTTCATCAGACACAGATCTTAGTCACCATGGCAACTGACTAAACAGTGACAGACAACAGATGAAAACCGCACTCATACATGCACCATGCTGAAAGTGCGCACTTCCGCAATGTGCTTTATAGTTCGACGATAAAATCAAATGAGCCGGCGCAAGACAAAACCTACAATAAGACCGGTGCGACCAGCAGAGACTCAAGTCAACCTGCGCACCCATCCACTATGACAAGACCTTTTGCCTACGTCTCTTTGCATAGATATTAGCCTATAGTAGGTATATGCGATCAGCAAAGACTCTGATCAGACTGCGCGTATGCGCATGCTGATCATAGTCTTCGCTGGTCGCTCAAGCCTTCTTGTAGATTTTGTCATGCGCTGGCTCAAATCTGAAATCCTTATTATTATGATAAACCGAATCTTACGTGGTCATTTCAGTTGAAATTTATGAACCTTGTCAGAGGCTCGATTCTACTGCCACTCATGTGAGATCCTCTGTTTATAATATGGGCATCTAGCAAAGGCTCAGATCAGCATGCTCACCACAACAGTCTGGTCAATGCCTAGTCTGACCGCAGATTAAAATTAATACAGATCAAACATGATCACATTAAGAAAACGCGCCTATAGAAATGCATTGTATTCTTTACCGCCGAAATCATGAAAATGTTCAGAAGAAAAAGTGTTATTTTTATTATTTCTGCTCAAAATATAGATTGTGGGTACTCGTTAGAACCGCCTTATCGAAGCGGTTCTAACGAGTACCCACAATCTATATTTTAGAGCAGAAAAAAAGAAAAATAAGGTATACCCCTGTAAACCCCAGTTTTACTATATGAAAGCGGGGTTCAAGGGAGTCAAAATTGTATAGGCGTTTTTTCTTGATGCATAGACCATAGACTTTATTAAACCCGAGAATAATTTGTATTCTTGAGTTTAACCCTTACCCTACTGCATAAATTAGTTAAGCCACACCCATTTCTGACTAATTATCAAACTACTTGATATAAAGTATGAGAGAGAGAGAGAGAGAGAGAGAGAGAGAGAGAGAGAGAGAGAGAGAGAGACTGCGAATTGTAAGCAGTTTTACATATTGTTGTGTCGTGAGCTTTCCAGAAACGCCGACCGGAAGGTGATGGGTTTTACCCACTTGGATAAACAATGGTACCTGGGAAGCGAGAAAAGCATGCAGAAGAGACCACGCTTCTCAGTCTAGATCGGCCACTCAAAGCAACCAGAACAGAGCATCTGCAAGGGAGATTCTCAACCATTTACCCAGGTAAGACTTCTTCCTTGTCCCGTCCCCAGTCCTGGTCCCGCATACGGGCTATCAAAAATACATTATTTGGCGACGAGCGATAAAACGGAAGGGGGAATTCTCCGGTCATTTCGTTAGAGGTGTATTACTTCTTCACGAGTTATCCTCGGATTCGAGAGGGACGGTGAACATGATACGCGGTCCACTTTGTTATTTTTTTTACGTTGTGAAGGGTTCAGATTTACTTCACGTTTTCGGACGTGGGGGACGGTGAACATGATACGCGGTTCCTTTTGTTTACAGAGGGAACTGTGAAGGGTTCAACTCTTGATAGCCTGACGGGTTGAAATTTTGGGCAGGGGAAGTTCAGAGGCATTTAGCTTCTTGGTTTGGCCTGTTTATTTTTTCAATAACGTGGAGCCGGTCAGTTTTGGGGACAACCGGTGAGTTTGGCATTTAGCTGAATGAACCAATTCTTAAGGCAGTCTTAAATTAATTTAAAATTAGCTAATTGGATTGATTTTGGCTTGTCTTCTGCCAGTTTTTCTTGGGGTAATTTTCAGTTTGGAAAAATTCTAAATTGTCCCTTGCCAGTTGGGGTTTAGTTTTGCCTGGTTGGGTGGCTGATTTTCTCCGTGGAATGGCAGAGGAATACCTGGTTGTCAAGAAAGAAGAAAAGGTAATCTCTGTGTTTTCTAAACCAAGATTTACATGTACTTTTCTTCGATTGTTCGCTGTATTTTATACGCGACCATTATTATAAAAGAAATCCCTAACCTGTATCATTGTGGTATTAATTCAAGAAACCTACGTAAAATCTTTGGCGTATTCCATACACAAAGTACTTTCTTGAATAAAATTGGTGACAAATAACTGTCTGCATTTTTGAAGAAAGGGTTGGTTGGTTGGTTGCAGACGAGAAAGGGTTGTTTTCTTGAGTTTTCTAAACCGAAAATAGTCCTTTTTCTTCTATTTTGTTGTATTGAAAAGTATCGGCAAACAGCCATATATTGAAAAAGCATAGTTCTTACATTTTAGGAGTATTCTATACCCAAAATAGTTAAAAAGAACTGCTTATTACTTAAAAGAAGCCAGCCATCCATTAAAAAGCATTGTTCTAACGTTTTAGAAGTACGGTGCGGTCCGGTAACATTGCGCATATAAAGTTTTGATAGCTACGTGTGACTTTGTTCAAGTCACCACTCAATTTTCACAGTCAACAACATTGCAACATTTCCCTATCAACCAGCTGCAATGAAAATTGGCCTCTGAAGTTATTAATATACAGGACAAAGAATACTATGAAAAGGGATACCAATTTTGTCGCCTTTGAACAGTTTGAACATGAGGGTTGACTCAAAAGTTGTTGATTCGTTCTTCTGCAATGTTGTCAGAAGCAGTAAGTTTAGATACAAGATAATAGCGCCTTTGGCTAGTTTTAAACTCAGTCTTGACTTTTAAAATTTTATATTTTGAGAAAATTGAAAAATTTCGCGAAACTATCTCATCTGCACTTGCAGGCGGCTTGCCCATCTTTTTCTGGGCTAAGTTAAACTTAATGCCAATGCACTGATAAAAGTAGAACTGATAATTAGGGATAAAGTTTGTGAAAATGCGAATGCAGGGTGCGCAAAATAAACGGCCATGCAAAATTACCGGACTCGACTGTAATATATTCTCAAAATTATTGGTAAATAACTGCTTACCACTTAAAAGACAGACTTTTCTAGGGTTTTCGCAGTATTCTATACGCGAAAAGTATTGAAAAGTGTTCTGCCTGTCGAAAAGCCAGAAAAAAAGGATAAATATTTTGGGAAAGAATCTCTGGAGTATTCTATACACAGAGGTTATTCTTGAAATATTTATATTACACTTTACACAAGTTTGTATTTGTCACTCCTTGCACAAATAAAAGATAGCAAATGTTGAGGCTAAGATTATTGACCAGACAGATGGCTGGATGGAGCATTAATCGTCTTCTAGATACACAGGCGCCGGACGACACCACCAGTCAAAGGATGAAGAAATGCTTTCACGTGAACAGAATTGATAGAAGAATGTAGTTGGCATGGCGTTGATTTCTAATCCCCATGACCAAGAACAGTAGTAGAGCAGTCATGCAGTTGATTTCTAATCCTCATGGCTAGGAAGAGTAGAGCTAATTGGGTTGATTGTTAATCCCCATTGCCAAGAACAGTAGAGCAGTCATGGAGTTGATTTCTAATCCTCATGGCTAGGAAGGAACAGAAGAGGACATGCATTGGATTTCAGAAAGAGTTTAAGAATTAACAGAAAGTGACTGATCAGCCAGATGGTTCACCGGAGTGCTTGGAGTCTTCTAGACACATGCGCTTTGGTTGACATCATCATACAAGAATGAAAAAATAGTTTCATGTGAAAAAATAGTCTTTGGTCTCTCCGAAAGCAGATATGAAAATGGACTTGATAAGAAAAACATAGGCCTCATGCCAGTGAATATAATTCCTACAGCCGTAAGACATTCATGGTCAAGATCACATGGTAGGAAGTTCGAAGAGTCAAGAAGGCAAACCAGACCAAGGTTAAACTCCAGGGGTTAAAGGTCAGGAACAACCACAAGAGGGTAGATTAAGCCAAGACTGGAGACACCTTCTAGAAGGCATGGAAGGTCGGACTCACCTTCAAGGAGACAGAAATTGTCATGGTCACCTAGGCGGGAAGGTAAAGTTCACCATCAGGAAGACAGGAATCGTCAAGGTCACCTAGGAGGCATGGAAGGTTAAGCTGCCCTTCAAGAAGACAGAAATAGTCAAGGACAGGAAAGGTCAAGATCGCCTTCGAGATGGCATGTTGAGGAAATTACCGTCGAGGTCAAGATGTCAAGGTCACCTTCAAGAAGGCATGGAAAGTCAGAATCCCCTTCATGAGGGCATAAAATGTCAAGGACATCTAGAAGGCATAACATGTCAAGGACACATAGAAGGCATGACAGGTCGACTCTTCAAGAAGGCATGGCAGGCCAAGGTCACCATCAAGAAAGTATGACAGGTCAAGGTCACCAAGAAAGCATGAGCAGCCAAGGTCATGCTCCAGATATGCAAGGTCAGGGTCGCATACAAGATCATACGCTCGACACCGGATGTCAAGGTCACTAAGGACATATTCAAGATCGAGCGTGTCAAGACACTAATGATAGTACTTGTTCATCTAGGTCAAGGTCACCATGGCATACCGCTACTGATATGAGGAACAGCAAGTGATAACCTATCACATCCTGAGGAGTCTTCTAGACACTCAAGGAGAGAGAGGCATGGTGATCCGAAACAGCTTCCAAAGAAATTGGATTTGATGGAACTGTGTGCTGGATGTTTTTTAAACAGACACAAGTTTGAAAGCTGCTGGTCAGCGATAAAATGATTTGACAGAGAATGTTATGATTACCTTAATTGGTCTTTAGAGGGCAAAGCTTTGGATTTCTTCGCAATCACTGTGCACACGACTGGGAAGAGATTTGAGGATAGATTGGAAAACAGCAAGAATGAAATTCCAGCAATCATTTCAAGACAGGAAAGATCTTTGGAAGACAAGCTGACTTGCCACTGCCACATTTTGAGACCTGCCTGAAAAGCATCGGATTTGGGAAGCTATTTCAAAATACTGCTAGGGATATGCTGATAGACAGCCAAGCATGTTTCAGTATGAAAGCTGTTCTTAATAGAGAACAACACCAGTGCAAATCCCAAGCTGTGGAAGGAAAGAGACATTCCAATGGGGAAAGAAAAGGTGTTTTCCATTAACAGTCAGCTCACTAACAGAATCCCGGGTACAACGACTGACTGCTAATGTGATTGATGGGCAAGATCTGAACGACAGAAGAATGAAACATCAAATGGAATGATCCACGTTGGTATTTACAGATCATCGGTGGAAGAACCAGTTGTCTTACTTCTACACTAAATTTTGAAATGGCTTGATGAAAACAGTTTCTTAAGTAGGCTTCTAGCCACTAGGAAAAGCTTACACTTAAGTGCAAGGCAAGAAAATAGCAAGTAATATGACAAATGCAAACTATGACAGGCAAAACTAGTCAAAATAATGATGGCAAATAAGGCTTTTAAAACAACAAAGAAAATTTGTCCAAACCTAATGATACAGGTCCCTTTATTTTGATATGTGAATGCTTCCAAACGTTTGAAAGTTTAAAATGGAGTAGAAAGAGTATAGGCTTATAAAATAGCAGTTTCTCTTTGCCTCCATATTAAAGATAGACACATATGAATGAATAAAAGATTTTAAAATGGAGTAGAAAGAGTATAGGCTTATACATAGCAGTTTCTCTTTGCCTCCATAAGAAAGACGCGCTTGAATGAACAAAATAGATTTTTGCTGGGGTAGGAAGAGTATAGGTTTATAATAGCAGTTTCTCTTTGCCTCCATGGAAAACACATTTGAATGAACAGGAATGAGATTTTAGCAGAGTTCTCCCTAGGGTTTTGAAAATTGGAGTAAAAATGCAGTCCTCCAGAAAAAGTTGGAGTTTTACCATACTTTTCAAAAAGTTGGGAGTCAGAAATGAAAAAGTTGGAGTAAATTACTCCTAATTTGGAATTAACTAGAACTCTGTAAATTAGCCACAGTATTGTTTACCAGTTATCTTGGGTACTATCTTCTAGGCAAGATTTTGAAAAGGCTCATTCAAGTTTAACATGGTTTTTATTGTTCAGGGAGCTTCAAGGGTCAGCTAGCTCAATGGGTTGAGGGATTATCCCAATAAAGCTTAATATTAAAATACAGACAGTTAAGGAATTCAGATCCTCTGATGCCATGTGCAGCTTACCGCACATGAGTACTAGTAATCTACTTAGGGGGTCCGGGCCTGCCCGGACGGGGTAGTGCAAGTCTGACTGTTAATGCATATAGGCTATGCTGGTTTCCTTGGGCGGCAGGAATTGAGATGTCATTTCATCTCTGGTAAGGATCGCGCAGGGTTAGGGGCGGCGTCTCCGGGGTGGCCTAGGCGGTGTTGATTGGGACGTTGGGTCTCGGGGTCAGGTAAACAGAAAATGTATCTATCTGACACACAAGCTGTAGTTTTGCCCTGCAGTGGTTGTCATTACTGCACCAGGCCAGATGTTTAATGGGTCAGGTTCACGGTAAATGTGGGTGGCTCCATTCAGGTACAATTAGCTGGGCAGGGAGGAAAAATAATGGGATATGCCATAAGGAGACAACCACAGAGATGAAAGACAAATTGTTACTAGAAGATGCACACGGATAAAGAATTACCCGGTAACCATTAAATTTACTGATTACTTAAGTTCACTGGTTAACAAACTGTGCTGATGTTTTGGAAGTATCCACTAAGAATGAAGGAAAGATTGATTTTCTAGATCGCACAAACCCAGAAATGTGTCTTCTAGACGGCAGTCTATCCGCGGATTTCTGTAATAGTCCACTAAATGACATTGAGCTTCTAGTTCTGTCACGATTTCTGGACTTCTAGTTCGAAATCTGTTGGACTTAACGAGATGGCCAGACAGCAAATTGAGTGTGTCTTCTTTGTCCGCTCAAGCTGTCAAATAACAAGCTAGACTCAACACAGCAGCTTGCAAGTGAGGCTTCTTCGTCTCCTTCAAGCCAGACAATAGACTGAGACTTCTAGTCTCGTCCAAGCCCGAAGTGACAGTGGGACATCAGTCCCACTCAAGGATGAACCTGGCAGCTGGTGACAAGGCCTTCAAGATAAAGTGGGGAGGAGTGTTGTGTCGTGAGCTGACCAGAAACGCCGACCGGAAGGTGATGGGTTTTACCCACCTGGATAAACAATGGTACCTGGGAAGCGAGAAAAGCATGCAGAAGAGACCACGCTTCTCAGTCTAGATCGGCCACTCAAAGCAACCAGAACAGAGCATCTGCCAGGGAGATTCTCAACCATTTACCCAGGTAAGACTTCTTCCTTGTCCCGTCCCCAGTCCTGGTCCCACATACGGGTTATTAAAAATACATTGATATAATGCGTTTGGTTAACCCTTATTCTGCTGTTCACGCCGACCTGGGTAGCTCAGTCGGATGCGCGTCTGACTGGTGATCAGGAGGACGCGGGTTCGATATCTGCCGAGGTCGGCAACATTCTTTCGTGGAGATTGATCATGAAATCTTTTCTACGGTCATTCTCATCCTCTCACCCTTCCGCTGGTTCAAGAAGGGCAGTTGTCAGTTTCGTGCCAAAGAATGTGACTGTACTGGTTAACCTTTAACGTATAAGCCTGCCCAGGAAAATAGTGGATAAGTAAACTGACCGGCTCAAAATTGACCAAAAAGTAGTGTTGACTGGGCCGTTAAACTTTGATACAAACCAAGACGACAAACCCTTACTTCGCAAACAGTGCAGATCCAGATATGAAGAAGCCATCTGGTCAGGATCTACACTGTTTGACATTTAGTTTGTTAATTTTAAGGGAAAATTACATCAAGTAATCTGATTTGTTCAAAATGAGAAATAGGTGTGGCTTTATTGAATATTCAGCAGGATAAGTGTTCAACGATTCTTACATGTGTATGACTATTTGTAAATGGACGAGTGTATTTAAAGTCAAAAAACGTTAAAATGGCTATTTGCAGTCAACTGCAGATAGCCAAAATACGTTAACCCTTATCTTGCTGTTCACGACAACCCCTATCTTCGCAAACAGTGTAGATCCAGATCAGATGGCTTCTGAAGAAGCCATCTGATCAGGATCTGCACTGTTTGGCATGCAGTTTATGGATTTGTAGGAATAAATTACATCAAGTAATCTGATTGGTTCAAAGTCTGAAATGGGTGTGGCTAAAATGAATATTCAGCAAGAGAAGGGTTAAAATGGCTATTTGCAGCCATTCTATATTCCTGCAATTTACATGTGCGCACATCGAAGTGTCAGATCACGCTATACATCAGCGCAGTCTATTCATAGTCTTCGTTGTTCGCACTCGTTTGAACTACCGAGTCTTCGCTTAGTGCACATGTAAGTTGAAGGGAGTGATTCGTCATAATTTTATAACAAGGGAAGTTTCTCACTTGTATTCCGGAATTTCAAGAAGAGGGTTTGAAGTTATATCAACAGTGCAAAATGTAGATAGTGTTTTTTTTTTTTTTTTTTTTTTTTCATGCACAAGTAAGACGAAAGTAACAAAACATTTTGATATTTTATATTATTAATATTAACATTTAAAAAGGGTAAAATTCGACAAACTAAACTGATCATGAATTCTTTTCTATAACCATGTCCCCGCCCCACTTAAGCTCATTCAAGAAGGGCAGTTGTCAGTTTTGTCGAAAGAATTTACATTGCACTGGTTACCGCTTACGTGTAAGCCTGTCCAGGACATATGTTGAAAGGTATGATCTGCTCATTATGATCTGTATAGTGATGACCGGGTCGTTATCAAAAGAGACTGTTGAACAGATGATTGCACTTTTCATCATTCAGACTTACATGTTTAGATAACAAATGACATTATGTACAGGGGTACTCGTTGCACAAACAGATGAACCGCGTAATAACGGCATTCGTTATAACGACAAAAACTCGTTATAACGACAATTTCGATAGCATCAATTCTTAGCTCAGGGTTTAGCCTCGATTCCGAGCGGCTTGGGCTTCCCTCGGGTTGGAAATGCCCAAATCGAATACATAGTCATGAAAGATTCTTGTAATTTAATACTCCAAGAAACAAAGGTTATAGACATTTGTTAGAATCGCCTCGTTGAGGCGATTCTAACAAATGTCTATAATATTTGTTTCTTGGAGTAATTATGCGGAAAAGATCTTTTATAATCCTAACTGGGGTTCTTTATAACGGCACAATAATAGGAAACAAATACTGTCGTTATAACGCGGGTCCTCTGTATCTGTTTTCGTGGCGAGAAACATACAATCCAAACGGAGTGTAATAAGTCATCACGGCATGGAGTCGGTACCGTGCGCGACACAAGATTTTTTTTTTTTGGGGGGGGGGGGGTTTACGGCCCTTTCAAGATTATTTCACTCATATCGAGCCGATCGTTAATCAGAGGTGGGCGAAAACCGGAGTACCCGGAGAAAAACCACCTGACCTTCCGTTGCAGAACTTGGCGTCTCACACGTGGCCCGAGCGAGGCTCGAACCTACACGCGCGACACAAGATACAGACAAATAAAGTATAGACTATTTTATACAGTTCACTCATGTTAACATTACGCAAACACACCTATACAAATACATTGCCACCTTTATCACCGAAAAAATGAAAATTTTAAGACGAAAAAGTATGATATTTTTCTTATTGCTGCTCAAAAAATAGCCATCAGAAGAGATGGCAAATCCCCCGACCAAAAGCCAATATGGCCTTCAGAAGATTGTTCACCAATAGAAAGTGCACCAGAATTAAACCAGCAATATATCACCAAAGTATTGCAGTTATGGCCATCACAAGATTATACTGTCCAGGGAGATAACTAAAAAACCAGGGCACTCAGAAATGTGGTTCTTGCGCATGACATGCCTGCTTAAGCTCATGTATTTCTGTACAAAGTACCATCAATATGTCTCAAAAGGTATTGGAGATATGGTGATCACAAGCTGGTCATACTGTTATATTGGAAGGGTAGATAACTCAAATACCACAGCACCAACAGTTGTGGTTCTTGCACATGACATCCCTTCTGTACCTTGTATACAATTGTGCCAAGTTCCTTCAATATATCTCAAAGGGTGTTGGAGTTATGGCCATCACAAGGTTATATTGCCAGGGGATATAACTAAAAAACCAGAACACCCAGAGTTGTAATTCTTGAGAGTGACACACCTGCTTAACCTCATGTACATCTGCATCAAGTACCACAAATATGTCTCAAAGGGTATTGGAGGTACGATGATCACAAGGTTGTCATACTGTTATATTGGAAGGGGAGATAACTCAAATATCATAGCACCCAGAGTTGTGGTTCTTAGGCATGAATCGCCGTCTCAACGTTGTATACAATTATGCCAAGTACCATCAATATATCTCAAAAGGTACTGGAGTTATGGCCATCACAAGGTTATATTGTCAGGGGAGATAATTGAAAAAAAAAACAGGGCACCCAGAGTTGTGGTTCTTGCACGTGACACACCTGCTTAACCTCATGTACAACTGTACCAAGTATCATCAATATATCTCAAAGAGTGTTGGAGATGTGGCCATCACAAGGTAGTGATTCTATATTATTGGAAGGGGAGATAACTAAAAAACCATGGCACCAAGAGTTGTGGTTCTTGTGCATGACGCACCGTCTCGGCCTTGTGAACAACTGTGCCAGGTATCATCAATATATCTTAAAGGGTATTGGAATTATGGCCATCACAAGGTTGTCACTCTATTTTATTGGAAGGGGAGATAACCTCAAAACCATGGCAACCAGAGTTGTGGTTCTTGTGCATGACACGCCATCTCAGCCTTGTGAACAACTGTGCCAGGTACCATCAATATATCTCAAAGGGTATTGAAGTTATGGCCATCACAAAGTAGTCATTCTATTTTATTAAAAGGGGAGATAACTAAAAAAGTATGGCATCCAGAGTTCTGGTTCTTGCACATGACACGCCATCTCAGCCTTGTGAACAATTGTGCCAAGAACCATCAATGAATCTCAAAGGGTATAGGAGTTATGGCCATCACAAGGTTGTCACTCTATTTTATTGGAGGGGGAGATAACTCCAAAACCATGGCAATCAGAGTTGTGGTTCTTGTGCATGACACGCCGCCTCAGCCTTGTGAACAACTGTGCCAGGTACCATCAATATATCTCAAAGGGATTTGGAGTTATGGCCATCACAAAGTAGTCATTCTATTTTATTAAAAGGGGAGATAACTAAAAAAGTATGGCATCCAGAGTTCTGGTTCTTGCGCATGACACGCCGTCTCGGCCTTGTGAACAATTGTGCCAAGAACCATCAATGAATCTCAAAGGGTATAGGAGTTATGGCCATCACAAGGTTGCGTCTACGGACGGACGGACGGACGGAAGTTCTCACGGATGTATACTTATGTGGCTATTTTTGGCAGGATTGATACTTAAGTGGCTACTTGTAGCCACAGGAAAGAAGTATTTTCGGTGTCTAACGGAATAAATCCCATAGACTTACATTGATTCTGTCCATTTACATAGCCACCTAACTATACATTTGTTGGTGCGGACGGACGGACAGACGGACGGACGGACGGACGGACGCCAGGCTGATCGCTATATCCCCCGAACCTATTCGGTCGGGGGATAAAAATAGATTGTGGGCACTCGTTAGAACCAATTCATAGAGGCGGTTCTAACGAGTAGCCACATTCTATACTTTAGAACAGTAATAAGAAAAATAAGGTTTACCCCTGTAAACCCAAGTTTTACCATGTAAAAGTCGCCGGCCTCAGTGGCTGTCGGATGCGCGTCTGACTGGTGATCAGGAGGACGCGGGTTCGACTCCCGCCGGGGTCGGCAACATTCTTTCGTGGAGATTGATCATGAAATCTTTTATACGGTCATTCTCTCCCTTCCGCTGATTCAAGAAGGGCAGTTGTCAGTTTCTGGCGAAAGAATGTGCACTGTACTGGTTAACCGCTTACGTATAAGCCTGCCCAGGAAAGTGTTGATAGGTAAACTGACCGGCTCAAAAATGACCTAAATAGTGTTGACTGGGCCGTAAAACTCCAATACAAACAAACAAAACCATATAAAAGTGTGGTTCAAGGGGGTCAGACATAAATAGGCGTGTTTTCGTGATGATTTTTATATTTCAAATAGTGATATCTGAGTGGGTGTTTGAGTTTTACGAGCTCACCAACAGCTAAGGATGCGGGACCTCGATTTAAAGACTCATCCGAAAGTGTGGAGAAGCCCGCGATCGATCCTGCGACCCCTGGTTTACAAGGCAAGCAGTATAACCACTACACCACGGAGGCTTCTATAGTGATATCTGAAACTTCTGATTAAGTCCAACCATATCTTGTACAACATTGTGTAATGTTTGTTATACATACCATAGAAATATGAAAAATATGCCTTTTTGGACGGGTTTTTTAAAAAAAAATCCGTCTCTTAAAATAGCGATGTCCGGGCGGGCGGGCGTCCTGCGGGCGGGCGGGCGGGCGGGCGGGCGGGCGGGCGGGCGGACGGGCGGGCGGGCGTCGTCCCAGATTTACCTTTTGGTTAACCTTTTTTCAAAGTGATATTTTTCATCTATTCTGCAGCAGATTGTTTTAATATCAGGACTGATGCATAAGTGGAGGTACCGCTTTCATGTATTATCCATAAATGGCGCCAAAGACTTAAATTTTGGCGGAAATTGTGATTTTTCAAACTTGCGTTTTTCAGGTTTACCTTTTGGTTAACCTTTTTTCAAATGCCAGTGTAGTGGATAGAGTGCTGGACTACGGATCCTATTGTTGACTATGAATCTGAGGGGCGTGAGTTCAAACCCCGGTGGAGACATTTTTTTTTTTTTTTTTTTTCTGTCCTTTTTTTTTTTTTCTGTTCTTTTTTTTTTTCTTTCTTTTTTCATTCTTTTTTTTCTTTATTTTTCTTTTCTTCTCCATAAACACACATAGAAGCCTCCGTGGTGTAGTGGTTACGCTACTCGACTTGTAAACCAGGGATCGCAGGATCGATCCCGGGCTTCTTCAGACTTTCGGATGAGTCTTTAAACCGAGGTCCCGTCTCCATATGACCATAGCTGTTGGTGGGACGTAAAACTCAAGCACTCACTCACTCTCCATAAACACATATGAACAATTATTATCTTCCTCCCCTGATAGTTGCTAGTAATAATACATACATGCATGCACAGGCATGGAATTTTCTTTTTTTTTTTTTTTTTTTTTTTCGTTCTTTTTTAAGCACACCTGAGCACGAAGTGCTCAAGGTGAGTTTATGTCCGTCGTCCGTCAACAATTTCTTTAAACGACATCTCCTCCTGGGATAATGGCCCGATTTCAAAATTATTTTACAGAAATGTTCATTAGGTGACCCTTTTTCAAAATTCCTAAAATCAGTGGCCACTAGAGCTAAAAATAGAGCTAAAAATAGAAAAAACTTTATTTTTTTGTCTTCGTAAAACACATAAACAAATCCCCCCCCCCACACACACACACACAAAAAGTTGTTACTGGGTTAGGATATTGCATTTGTTCTGTACATACATGCATACTTAGTTTTATATACATACCCTACCCACCCCACCCTACCCTAGCATACCCTACCCTACCCCACAACCCCACCCCACCCCCATCCCAAAACAACCCCAATCCACCCCCAACCCAACCCCATCCCACCACTCCCCACCTTACCCGACCTCACCCCAACCCACCCACCCAAGCCCCCAACCCAACCCCATCCCACCACTCCCCACCTTACCCGACCTCACCCCATCCCACCCACCCAAGCCCACCCCACCCCACAACCCCACCACACCCCATCACACCCCACACCCCACCCCACCACAAATTCCACCCCATCCCACCCGACTCCTAACCCATTCCACCCCACCCTACCCCACACCAGTACACCCCACCCTACCCCACCCATGCCACCACCATCCTAACCATACTGAAAAAAAAAACCCGTCCATAATGCCATTAGGCATTTTTCTTGTTTTTCATTAAAGCAATAAAAATAAAAGACGCCACCGAAAAGAAAGCAAAACATTCTATGGACAGTGCGTTACTTTTTTTCTAAATAACAAGAGTTTATTTTCCTCAGGAAAAATTTATGATTTTTTTTTTCAACTAATCATATTCCAAACATAAATTGTGGGTGCTCGAACATGCTATACATACATCGTTTTAGCCAACACTCTCTGCACGCCTATACAAATACATTGTAACCTTTATCTCTGAAAAAAAAATGAAAATTTTAAGATGAAAAATTATAATATTTTTCTTATTTCTGCTCAAAATATAAATTGTGGGTACTCGTTCGAACCGCCTCATCGAGGCGGTTCTAACGAGTATCCACAACCTATATTTTACAGCAGAAATAAGAAAAATAAGTTTACCCCCCGTAAACCCCAGTTTTCTCTATATAAAATGGGGTTTAGGGTGGTGTTTATTTCACTTCTGCATCATATCAGTAACCCATTTTGTACTGAATGGAATCTTCCACCACAAAGTCCATTTCAAAATTTAGGGATACCATGATGAAATGATTTTAGAAACTGATTTAGAAATGGCTCAACGTTTTGCAAACAGTGATGCCACGTTCTGCAGTTTCCGGTCTGAACCTGCTCTGTTTGCCAGTGAGCCCTTTTCATGTTCCATGTATAAAATAGGATAACAAATCGTTGGCATGATCACATTCTATTTAGGCGAATTCAGGTTGACAGATTTGTAAAAATTTGCGTTTATTGGCAACACCATTTTTTTATATTTCGCATTCTTTATCAGTGACTATTTTTTCTGTGACTTTTTTCGATAATTTTCTTCCTGTGACTTTCTTTCCGATGGCGATTTCATTACAAGCCTGGTATCAGTTTTGACACGCGACAGGTTGTATGTGTTTAAAGCCAGGGGTTTCTTCCATTTTTGTTTGTTTTGGAGTTTAACGGTCCAGTCAACACAATTTTAGGTCATTTTTTAGCCGGTCAGTTTACCTATCCATACTTTTCCTGGGCAGGCTTATACGTAAGCGGTTAACCAGTCCAGTGCACATTCTTTCGCCAGAAACTGACAGCTGCCCTTCTTGAATCAGCGGGAGAGAATGACCGTAGAAAAGATTTCATGATCAATCTCCACGAAAGAATGTTGCCGACCCCGGCGGGAATCGAACCCGCGTCCTCCTGATCACCAGTCAGACGCGCATCTGACTGAGCCGTCGAGGCCTGCGGGTTTCTTCCATAGTTATCGTTCGGACGAATCAATTGTTCATTTCGGGGATGTCATGTTCATTATATCTATTGACCCTAAGAAAAAAATGAAGACTCTAAGGAGACGCCGCATCCTGACGCATTATACATGTACCTATGATAGTTGCATGGTCTTCCGCGTAGGAGCTGAAACCGACCGAATTTGACATCACGTGAACAAGTCCGTGAAATAAACACCACCCTTAACCCCACTTTATATAGAGAAAACTGGGGTTTACGGGAGTGAAACTTATTTTTCTTAATTCTGCTCTAAAATAAAAATGTGGGTACTCGTTAGAACCGCCTCGATGAGGCGGTTTTAACGAGTACCCACAATCTATATTTTAAGCAGAAATAAGAAAAATCACAATTTTTCATCTTAAAATTTTGATTTTTTCAGAGATAAAGGTTACAATGTATTTGTATAGGCGTGTTTTTGTAATGTTGTGTACAATTTTAGTTTCGAAATGGGCACACTTGAAAGTAGTTCCATTGTGAAAACGTGACTGCTTATCTACGGGCAATATGAACTTAACTACGGGCAATATGGAAAAAATATTGACTTCTGCACAAAGTAAACCGGACATTTTCTGGGTATGTATACAATAAATAGAGGATCTTACATGAGTGTCATGTATTATTGAATTTATTAAACTCTTTGAAGAAAAGGGAAAAGTGCTCGGCAAATCGTTGAAGAAAAGGGATAAAATGCTCGGCTTTGCCTTGAATTTATTAAACGAGTTCAGGAAAAGGGATAAAATGCGAGGCTTTGCCGAGCATTTTATCCCTTTTCTTCAACGAGTTTAATAAATTCACTAATACATGACCACGAATGCAAGATTCTATTTATCATATGACATTTAAAACACATTTTATTCACGATGGTTAAACAAAACGTCAATATTCCGCCATTAGTGAACGAGACGTCGTTAAAGACATCGTACATGTAGCGTTACGGGGAGTATAATACTAATTTGCATATTTAATTCACTTGTGGATTATCGAATTTATTGCGTTATTAAATTCTCAGACGCGACGTCATATGATAAAAAGTTATAATATTCGGTGTAAACTGAAAGTTTGCACCTGGAAAACAGCTTGGAATGTAACTTTATCAAATGGTGCATTCAAATAATGTCCGCAGCTGCTGCTTGTCTGGCGTTGCGTGCATTATTTACGTTGCATAAGTGCAAAAAGTGACGCCATCAACGTCAGAATGATGTGAAAACGCGCGTGACGTAAATTCTGTCTCACATTAATAACGATTAGCTAATTAACGTCTCAAAAACAGATACTTTGTTATTTTTTAGGATACATCAAATTTAAAGATAGGGAAACAAACAAACAAATAGCACAGCATTTCCTACAATTTACATGTACTCAGATCAGCCTGGGCATCTGCGCAGTCTGACCAGTGTCTTTGCTGTGCGCTCTAAGGATAGCTACGGGCCCTGTGCTCTTCCATACAGCAAGAGAAGTCTCTAATCAAACTATATGGATTCCAGGCTGATCTGATTCTTCGCTGAGCGCACATGTATATTGCAGGAAATGCTGTGCCCCGGCTCAAAATAAAAAAAAAATCGTATATTACTGTTTGAAACAGTGAAGATATCGATTTAGATTTCACCGAGGAATCTCTGTCATTCACTGAAAAGCATGTAAGAAGAAGCTTTCTTGCACATCAGATGAGGAAATCCATAGTTTTAGCTTGGGTTAGAAATTCTGTTCTAACCCTGGTGCTCTTACCCAAAATCGACTATTCTCGCGTGTTTGATAAATACACTGGTTGAATACGAACTCAAACAGGCCTATCAGGCTAGCTCGCTGAGCACCTCGTGCTCAGATAAGCTAAAATTGGGTTATAACTGAAACTTGTTGAAAATGATGTTTAAAGAAGCATTAGTCTTAGTTTTAGATGGTCTTGATAGCGTAATTTAACTGTTCAGAATATTTTAGGGTTTTCCCCTATTAGATTCCAACAACGCATTTATTTTCCCTATCTCAAGCACGCATTGTTCTCAAGCCAATAAAGATTTATTTTCCTTAATTCAAGAACCCATTGTTCCCGAGCCAATTAGGATTTATTTTCCTTATTTCAAGCATTGATTATTTGAAAACTGCATTTAAGGATTCAAAGAAAAATGTTATCACAGGACATGGCATAATTCCTTGAATGAATTAAAATTGAGAAGTTTCAAGTAGCTTAATTGACACAGGACTTGACAAAACATGCGATAAGTCGTAATACTCAGATCAGATTGCACATCCATACGATCCATTATGATAACGCATCCATCGGTAAAAGTTCATTCTTTTTCATCTACAATTTATATAGTAAAACTGGGGTTTCCGGGGGTATACCTTATTTTTATTATTTCTGCTCTAAAATATAGAACATTCTTTCGTGGAGATTGATCATGAAATCTTTTCTGCGGTCATTCTCTCCCTTCCGCTGATTCAAGAAGGGCTGTTGTCAGTTTCTGGCGAAAGATTGTGCACTGTACTGGTTAAAAGCTTACGTATAAGCCTGCCCAGGAAAGTGTTGATAGGTAAACTGACCGGCTCAAAAATGACCTAAAATAGTGTTGACTGGGCCGTAAAACTCCAAAACAAACAAACAAATCTAAAATATAGATTGTGGGTACTCATTAGAACCGCCTCGATGAGGCGGTTCTAACGAGTGCCCACAATCTATATTTTGAGCAGAAATAAGAAAAATATCACAATTTTTCATCATAAATTTTTCATTTTTACGGCGATAAAGGTGGCAATGTATTTGAATAGGCGTGTTTGCGTAATGTTTTTCATCTCCAATATGCCGATGAATTTTCCGATAACAAAGTGTGATATTATTCCTATTATACTTAAAACCACAGAGCCGGCCTCGGTAGCTCAGTCGGATGCGCGTCTGACTGGTGATTAGGAGAACGCGGGTTCGATACCTGCCGGGATCGGCAACATTCTGTCGTGGAGATTGATCATGAAATCTTTTCTACGGGAAGTTGTCAGTTTCTGGCGAAAGAATGTGCACTGTACTGGTTAACCGCTTACGTATAAGCCTGGCCAGGTAAAGTGAGGATAGGTAAACTGACCGGCTCAAAAATGAACTAAAAATGTTGACTGTGTCGTTAAACTTCAATGCAAACAAACAAATTGTGATATTATTCCTACTATACTCAAAACACAGGTTGTACGTGCTCGCTAAAACCACCTCATCGAGGCAGTTCCAACGAGTACCCACATCTCTAACTGTAGGCGAAGGGCCGAAACTAATGTTGAGAGAACTTGTGGCCCAACCCCGTTGTTTACTATTATATGCAACAAAATGTTATTAAACTGAGTATCCACACCTGTGTCTTGGAGCAGAAATAAGAAAAATTTCGAATACCCCCAGTTTACACTATATAAAGACGGGTTTACAGGTTTATCCCATTTCAGGCAGTAAACCCCTTAAGGGGTACCTTGGCAAACAGTGCAGTCCCAGATCAGACACCGCAAAACACGGCGTCTGTTCATGTCCAGATCAGACCCCGCTAAACACGGCGTCTGATCAGGGTCTGCACTTTTGCTAGCAGAATTTTTATGTCAAAATTAGAATAAAAACGAAAAAATAGGTCTACCGCACCTTTGATGACAAATGGACTTGTCCAACATATAGCAATACAAGAGTTCACTAGTATACAATGGGTTATTACACGGACGTGTTTACTTGATACTGATCAGACTGCTGATCGCAGGAGTCGTATATAGCCTAAAAGCTTTTTATAGAGTAATTCTTTTCGGTTTGGGTTGGAGTTGAACGTCGAAATCAACACTCGAGCATGCTAGTTTTCCTTTCCTAGCCGTCAAAATGCTTATGTGCTAAGGGAATGTGTGGCGGCCCTTAGAAGTCTCCCTACCCTTCATCATAGTGTAGTTTGCATTTTCATTTGAAAGAAAATCTTCACTTACTTCGAATGCCTGTTCATATTCAGCCTGGCATCTTTTAGAAAAATCATTTGCAAAACGGTTTTTCTTTGTCGCGTTGAAGCCTGGCTGGCATAATGTTTTTAAGTGGCTTTAAATTTTTTATGAATTTTCTGTGATTTTCAGACACATGTCTTGTGTCTAGAGAATGCTCAGGCTCTGATTTTGTAATACCCGTAGGGGTTTGAAGAAATGTATGGGCTGCATGATGCTTCCACACAGAGCTGAATCCGGCCCGCACACGTACTGGTAAACCGCTTAGAGGATCTAAGCCTGTCCAAGAACCGCGGTGCGAGGCGGGCCGTCCAGGCTAATAAAACCTATTGGTTTCATTGGGCGACAGGGTTTGAGATGTCATTTCATCTCATTGTCGGGTAATTTTTTAACACTCATTCTCAAATGAATTGGGATTTTAGCCGTTTAAAAAGTCAAATTATAAAGTTACTGAGATTCAGTCACCGATATGTTCAAAATAAAGTATTAACATGTACCTATACTCAGTTAAAATTCCTTGATCAAGAAATAAAAAGTTAATTCACCCCAACAGCTAGAAATATGTCGGTATTTTGATAAATTTTGATTGTGAGAAATGTATGCTACAATCTACTTGTTCGTTGCCCCCGTCTGTAACATCACAAAAATCAAGAGACCGCAGCTCGCAATGTAAGGAACTTACGACCGGGTTATTAAGCGGGGACAAAATTGAACATATGGTCATATAAATGGTAAAGAAATGAATAGCCATTTACAATAAAATTCGTGGTTGGTTAGAGAATACAGGAAAAGAAATAGTTTTCTGAAAACATATAACTTTCGTTTTGTTTTAAGAGAAGCACATAATAGCTAGATCACTTACGACTATTGCACTTGAACAGGTATTGAGTGGTAAATAACGAACACAAGTAATATTACTTTAGATAAACCATCAACATAAGCAATAGGTTTTTTTAATTATATGTAAAAAGTCGCGAACATTACAGTGATTTTGTTTCTATAAGTCAAGTAGTTTACTGACGCGATAAACTGACAATATAGCTGTTAGTGTCATTTTCATTCATGTTTTGGATCTAACTAATGTATCAGTGCATGTTCAGTCATATGCTTTTAAAACATGGTGTCGCTATTACGCAAAAAAGCCTTGGTATATACTTTTATGCATAAAAAATGCTCTCCTGACAGATAAACTGCTTTCTAAAAGCAGCCGAAACATTAAAAGACATATTTATCACATATTAACACACAACAACCGCATGGCCTTATGTTCTCAATAACCAAGTATCTAAAATTAATTAATGTAACCGCGAGAATACAGTATCGAACATTACAGTGCATTCCAGAGTAATGTTTGTCTATACAAAAGTCTTCAAAATGTAACCAATTTTGTCTACCAGCTGGGAGAGAGTAACACGTTTTGTGAAGTTTGTAAATAAGTTCTCAGAAATGTAAACAAATGAATGTCTGTACATGGCAGCTATGATGGTCTCGGACATTACCATACATGGTAAAGGAACATGCTATGCCACTTTACCATTTCTACCTGTAAAATTGAAAATGAATCTAATATTGTATTTGTTGTATCTAGGAACATAATCAAGAGTAAATCAGCATACCCTAAATATACACATTTATTTTAGGTGGGGATGTTCGATACAATTTGTACTGTTCGATACAATAATGTTAGTAACATAAACTGCAATTACAAAGTTTTTAACATTCAAAATATGCATTTGGAAATACAAATTTGAGAGTTGACGTGCCTTCCTAACAGTGCGCATTTTATATTGAAAATATCCATTCTGGCAAATAAAATTTGGGGAAAGGTTATAAGCTATGGGACTCAAATCCAAAATCGAAAATAAGTAATAAATTTGGAATCAACATTGTTACCGTTTGCAGCTATTGGTAGAAATGTAGCAAACATGTATATCATTAAACGTGTTCATTTTACACAACTAAGGTTGCACAATTCAAAATTGTTCATTTATTTGCAGTCATTATCCCTGGACGGTCAACATAGCAAACCTGTAATGTTCGATACCAAATGTAGCGGACATTTCATCGCATACATCCACTGCTTATTGCAATAGAATAATGATCTTGCAAGCGTGCAAATATTGTTCATTCATACTGATGTATGGTGGCATATTCTTAAATGAACAATATTTATTGTGACAAATAATATTGGAAAAAGATAAAACGTTTCTATGCAGGTATTTAAAAACAAAATATGACTTCTGTTTTCCCTTAACTGTGGTATTGTCTGCCGACTCCCTTACCCATCAAAGACCGGAAAAGGCAACCATGTCGTCTGCATATACTTTCTACTACGTAATCTGGTAACGGAAAACTGTGCCACGTGAGAGCAATGTGATCAAGCTGTTAGACTAACAATTTTCGGTATTGAACATTACAGGTCTCGAACATTACAAAACACTGGAAATGAGGCAATTTCAACATCAAAATATTATTTTCGTTCCAGATGATGTATTTGTGTTAGTCACACATTGCGGGAGTTTCACTCAATCTAGCATTTTTTGTCCATACATACGTATTAAGCCTGGTATAATGATCGCGAACATTACATGCATTTTTTGCAACAAATCCATGCACATTTTTGTAAGACAAGTATTTTTCATTTCCTATTGTACAGGTAACATAAAACAACCTTATATGCTTAATATAATATAGAAACTCCATTTGGTGATGTTTCCGTGTTTAAAAATCTAAACGTTGTTTTGAAATAACAAGAAGAAAAACGTCGTCTCGTACATTACAATGTTTAATTAAATTTCGGCGACAGCCATAATCGGGTAAAAATACTTAGTAAGACTCCATGTGGTCATGCTAATGGTAGTTATTTTCCTACCCAGAATATGTAGAATTTATGGAAACCACCTAACCCTTTCCTTACTAGTGGAATTTCAAATTTGTAAGTGCGCAAACAAAGATAATTCGAAAAGCGACAGTCTCGAACATTACAAAACCAGGTTTTCCCGTGGCTCATTTTCTCTGAAAAGGTACTTTTCTACAGGAGGTTTATCATTATATATTCGGGACCTGTTGTTCTGTCATATAAACGTATGCATTGGTTAAAATCGACTGCTTGATGTCAGAAAATATACGGCGACTGCAATATCCCAATTCATTTGAGAATGAGTGAAAAGTCCCACGAAATTGGAAGCAACGTCTCCAAATGACCTTTACAGTGTTGACGGGGACGTTAAACCTCAAATCAAACAAAAACCTTCTTTGTATAAACTTTCTGCAGCTCTGTATGCACTACTGTCTGGGTCTGTAGTTATTTCTTTCCCCTGAAGGTCATCCTGTTCAAGAGACAGTAAACTCTCTTTCGCCCACTCCTCTTCATTTCCAATATCTTGCTCCATTTCCAAATTAGAAGAGCAGTTGCCAGGGTGAGCACCAACTTTAATATTAAGTTTTTGCTCCCTGATGTTGGAACAGAGCTTGTTCTTGGCAACTGCACTTATAATTTGGTGCTTAAAGGCGGTTTTCGTAATGCAAATTATTAAACAGACCAGTACGATAACACAGCCGTGCGACATAGTGCTGGTTTTCACATCTCTAAAATGACTACTTTTATTTTTACTTTTATGAAAAGCTGTGGTATTTTTCTTATCTATACTGCGAACATATGTTTAGGCGGTTCTAACGAGTACCTACAACCTTTGTCTTGTAGCAGAAATAACAAAAATAATGTATACCCCCAATAAACCCCAGTTTTCACCATATAAGGTGGGGTTTAGGGGGTGTTCATTCCACGGACTTGTTAATGTGATGCTATAGTTTCATATTATGCCTTGTTATATATTTATAATGTAAAATATGTGTTTTGTTACGCATTAAATTACGGGAAAAAATGATAAGAAAGTATAAAACGTTATGTTTCTATTCCTACCAAGGTTGAGCTACAGTAGAGTCTGTATAAAAATTAAACCAACTTTTTACACATGACACTTAACGTGCAATATTTTAAATTATTACTCTTTAAGTGACGTTTTTGTTAACTTTTATTCAGACACCACTGTTTAAAATATTTTGTTTGTTGAAATTGAGGTTTAACGTCCCCGTCAACACAATTAACGTAATAATGTAACCAGTTATATCACGTCACTATTTGTGCAGAAAGAACAACTGATAAGTAAATAAAATATCATATTAGCAAGTCTATGCAATAATTGACGCCCCCCCCCCCCGCCCCTAAACCCAACTTTATACAGTGAAAAGTGGGTTTTCGCATATGCTTTATTTGTCTTATTTCTGAGTCTAGAACATAGACAATTAGACGGTTCTTATCCAGTATCTATGTTTTGAGCAGAAAGAAAATATGTCACATTTTTGAAATATAAACAGTCATTTTCACAACCATAAATCCAATTTTATTGCAAAGACTTGTTAACTTTATGTGAGCTCGAATATCTTCCTCAAAAAGGTGGAAGCGCAGTTGCTCAAACCTGAAGTAGAAGCCGTCAGAAGCACAGGGGCCCGGCGCATTTTTTTGTGATTTGGAAAATGTATTATACATTTTCCAAATCACAAAAAAATGCGCCGGGCCCCTGTGGTCAGAAGGCCGTCCAGCTGCACCAAACGAGGGCAAAACCATGTTTTCCGGAACTCCCAATACCCCCATCAACCCCTTTACATACCAAAAACAAACATAACCTCAATCAATAGGGCTTGAGAAAAAATAAGGGCGAAACGACCCACGGGCGAAACGACATAGAGCGAAAAGACCCACGGGCGAAACGACTCATGGGCGAAACGACTCACGGGCGAAACGACCCGAGACCGTTTTCAGCAATTGTGTATACACACTGTGTTGCAGGCCGAAAGGGAGTTTTGCCGACACCAGAGTATAGTGCATTATTGTAGACACAGTCTGCCTGAACATTTATTGTGCTTGGCTTGTCACCCCGTAAAACATACAGTTTTCAAAAGCTGTCTCTGATGCCTCAGATCTTCAACACCAGCTTCCTGAATCTTTTTCTGACACTTTATTTGAAGTATATTGCATACCTGATGATGATGGGCATGGTATGTTGCAGCTGAGGCATAACTTTTGAAAACTGCTAGTGGATATGGGTGTGTGAGTGAGTCCTATTTGCAGTCCTATGTTAATCTTGGCCATTCTTCTTCCTCGCTCACGCCTTTCTTCTAACTCAAACAAATCAAACATTGCAGATGAAAAGAGCAGCTGCTGCACACAGCCTTCTCCCTCCAGGCCCATCCCCACTGCTGCTCAGCCACCGTGTCCCAGGACAGGTATCCCCCACATTGGGGACTTTGCTGCTCGTGTTCCCGAAAGACAGTGTTCCACATTTGGGCATTCTTGTCAATGTCGATCACTCTGTTAGTGCAATTTCATTCCTGAAAGTAAGGACCATGCTACAGAACTCCATACTCATTATGCTCTTTCAGTGTAAAGTTCTAGTTTTTGACAAGAAAAGCTACACCAAAATAGAAAATTAGAGTCCTACACACATCTAGACCTTGAATGGCTTCCTTTCACTGCCCCATGAGCTTGTATTTTGTTTAAAATGTTTTTTTCAGGGGAATGGATACACCTTTCAGGGAAGGCAACTCCTGCATAAGTACGTTTTGTCAGGCCAAGTCTTAAAGGAAAGAATTTGCTCCTAAGGAGCAAATTCTTTCTTTTAAGTGCGCGTTTTTTTTTTTTTTTTTCTCTCCCAAGCGAAAAGGGCCAACTCATCAAGGAAAGAATTTGCTCCTTAGAAAGAATTTGCTCCTCAGGAGCAAATTCTTTCCTTTAAGAGAAGTCCCCTTTTTCAGTGATACTGAGTTTATAGAAAAGCAAACATGAAGTCCCACAAGTTCTCTCCCTTTGAAAAATAGCAGAAAAATTTCCAGTTGGGTGTTGCCATTCCCCTTAAGCCTTATAAAATGGCAACTAAGCAAGGCGACATATGTAGTTCTGGGTCTGCATTTAAGCTTCCTCTGGGTCTGTGTTACATTTTTGTGAACAGCAGGCTCCTCTAAGCCTTTGCTGCTTGCCAAGATGTGATAAGTACCCTTTTCACATGGCCTGGCTCATTTTTGTCATGTTATTCTTCAATCAATGCATTTCTGTTAGGTATAATCTTAACCTGCATTTAGAGATGATATGGAATGAAGAGTTACCTCCCTTAGACCATTGAAAAAACTGAGTCAGGAATGATTTTTTTTTTTTTTTTTTGGGGTTTTTTTTAAATTGCAGAGAAAGTGAAAGAGAAAAGGTAACTTACTCTGGTAAATGTTGTTGTTCAGAAAAGATTTGTTTTTTCAGGCCTGACAGGACTCTTTGGCCTTAAAAGACATGCTGAATTTGGTCCAGAGAGAGTCGAAGAACGCATGTTTGGATTCACATCCTTTGTGACAAGATCAAACATATCACTTGTAAGTCTCACTGTTTTAGGTGCTTTGACATCAGATGCAGTTTGAGAGTAATTTTCATCCAACTTATGTCCTTTGTTATATGGAACGTTCCCTTTCGTGAATCTATGTGATCTCAGTTTCCTGTGTATACGCCCCATTATCACACTATTTGAACTTTCCTAGCACAAAATTTTAAGAACAATGCAGCAAAATAAATTTGGTCACAGCAGTCTTTTACAACTCTTTAACCCATATTTACTAAAAGAAAGCCCAAAACAAAATGCTGTAGATAGTGTAGGTAATATGATTCCAGAAATGTTTGGCTATCTCCATTTTTATCGCTTTATTGTGAAACTAATTGCAATTTAGATAGTTTGAACAAATCAGTAATTATTTTATATTTTTTGTGCTAGAAAGCTGGAGAAAAGGATTTCAAAAGTACTTCTGAGCCACAGTATCAAGAAAGGGAATTTGCCATGCAACTGAAGGATGTTAGATTTCATTACCACTTTGGCAACACATTCCACCCTCCTTTTCTCTGTCATCACAGATTTGGGGTCCCATTAAGGGCCCTTTTTGCTTGATGTGCCTTTTTGTTGCAATTCTGAGCAAATTTCAGCAGAGAAAAGTGTTTTATCAGTTAAGAATCGGAAAAAGGAGCTTGGGGCTTATACTGGGAGGGTACAAAACAAAAACAAAATTTTGCGACCAGAATGTGGTCCGAGCCAGTAGGGGGGTAGGGTTGTAAAAAGTGGTTTTTCTTCGGTCAAGTTTAAGATGTGCAGCCAAAGTGGTAAGGTAATTACAAAAGGGTTGTTGTGTTATTAAATAATAATAACTGCCTGCCATTTGATTCCATGTCAAGAGCTGTTTAGAGTTTTAAAGACATTTTTTGTTAAATCTCTGCGGCATCTGGAGTGGCAATATAATAGACAGAAAATTGCTGGTACACATCACTCAGGGTATGGTTGTTTTACCACCAGTTTTTAGACAAGGGATGAAAGAAACAAAACAAAGTATGCTTAATTTTCCATAGTTCTTTTTATCTTTTTTATCTATCTATCTATCTTCTTATACTGAGTCGGTCATATCTGGCCATTACCTCAGTTGATTGGGTGGCTAAATTTAGAATTTAGCTGAAAAAAAAAAAAAAAAAAAAAAGAGAGAGGCACTGGATGCGTCCTTAAAACTATTTACAATCTGCATAACAGAGGTATCCTAAAACGCATACCTCTGAGACCCAATCTTACACTGTGCGGGCTTTGAACTCTTCTGCGGACTTGGCATTCACCGCAGAGGAGGGAAGACTATTCCATTGGGGAATAGTTCTAGGGAAAAACGAGTTCTTCAGGGCATCACTATAGGACTGGTATCTACGATATTGTGAGTCGTTTAATTTTGATGCCCTTGTTTGGGTCGACAGTGTTACAGGGGTCAAGTACCTATCTTTATCAACAGACACTGAATCAGAGTGTATCTTGTAGAAGAAGGTTAAAGAGGACTGCTCACGACGGGCCTCCAGGGACGGCCACTCTAGCTCATTAAGCATGTCACCGACGCTACTTCTATTTCGCCATCGCCTGCAGGTCCATCGAGCAGCTGTCCTCTGCACCTTCTCCACCTGCTGAGTCTGAGTTTTAACATAGGGGTGCCAAATGGGTGATGCATATTCGAGTTGAGGGCGAACCAATGTTTTATATGCAACATCCTTTGTCTGCCTAGGTGCAAAAGCCAAGTTCCGTCTAAGGAATCCCAAAGTCCTAGTTGCTTTAGATGTAATCTCTGAGATATGTTGACCCCAATCAAGATCGTCAGTGATGGTGATACCAAGATATTTGGCGGATTGAACATGCTCCAAAACTTGCTGGTGAAGAGTATAGTCAAACTTAATTTGCTTGTCCGGAGGGTGTCGTGACACTCTCATTGAGTGACATTTGGCCACATTGAACTTCATTTGCCAATCGGCCTCCCACTGTGCAAGTTGATCCAGGTCATCTTGTAAAATAAGACAGTCAGAAGGAGAATATATGTTCCTATACAGGACACAATCATCAGCAAACAAACGGACCGATGACCTGATATTGCCGGGGAGATCATTAATGAAAACCAAGAAAAGGACCGGTCCAAGGACCGAACCTTGGGGGACTCCAGATAAGACAGGGACTGGATCAGACGCTTGGCCATCAAGTACAACTTGTTGTGAGCGCCCAGAGAGCCATGAGCTAATCCACCTATGCGTGGATCCTCTTATCCCATAGTACTCCAGTTTATGTAATAGCCTTCTGTGAGGTACCTTGTCAAAGGCCTTAGCAAAGTCCATGATGATCAAGTCAGTCTGTTTGTGGCCACGATTTATGGCCCCATCCAGATTGCTCACAATGTCATGGTAAAATTGAACAAGTTGCGTTTCGCAAGACCTTTGACTCCGGAAACCATGTTGACAGTCAGCAAGAATGCTCTCAAAGGCTAAGTGCTTGTTGATGTTGCTTACTAATATATGCTCCAAGGTTTTGCAACAGATGCATGTTAGCGACACTGGTCTATAATTTGCTGCATCATATTTTTCCCCCTTTTTATAGACCGGGGTTACATTTGCTTGTCGCCAGTCATCTGGTACAGTGCCCTGGGCAAGTGATTGATTGAAGATAAAGGCCAACACAGGAGATATTTCAGCACTACATTCCTTAAGTACCCTGGCATTCAGGTCATCGGGCCCAGATGCCTTATGTATCTTGAGCTTACCTAACAGTTTAGCGACCCCATTGGGGTCAACTGTTATGTCCCCCATAGAGGGGAACGAACTTGCACCTTTAGATGGAAGCTCACCATCAGTTTCACGCGTAAATGCTGATTGAAACTGTTTATTGCAAATATTAGCCTTATCGCGCGCATCTGTTTTTATGCCCCCAACTTCGAAGAAGTTGTGGGGGCATATTGGTTTTGCCCTGTTCGTCCGTCCGTCCTTCCGTCCTTCCGTCCTTCCGTCCTTACGTCCGTCCCACTTTTTACTGCATAGCAAAACTTTAGAACCATGGGTGCTAGGTTTTTGAAATTTCATATATGGATTCCTCATGAAAAAATAATTGACCCGTGTTTTTTTTCTCGTCAGGATTATGCCCCTTTTTTGAGTTATGCCCCTTTGCAAAAAATACTATGAAATCTTGTAAGCAAGATATCTCAAAAACTGTTTGAGCTATTGCCCTGAAACTTTACATGCTGGTTGGGGATGATGAGTAGATGAACTGATTAACTTTTGAAAAAAATCCGAAATTTTTTTCTTGAGTTATGGCCCTTTGAAATTTTTCGCGTTTTAAGTTTGTAAGCAAGATATCTAAAAAAACTATTTGAGGTTTTTCCCCGAAACTTCACAGACTTGTCGGGGATGATGAGTAGATGAACTGATCAACTTTTGAAAAAAATCCGATTTTTTTTTCTTGAGTTATGGCCCTTAGATTTTTTTCGTGTTTTCAGCTTGTAAGCAAGATATCTCAATAATTGTTTGAGCGATTGCCCTGCAACTTTACAAGCTGGTTTGGGATGATGTGTAGATGAACTGATTAACTGTTGAAAAAAAATCCTATATTTTTTTCTTGAGTTATGGCCCTTTGAAATTTTTCGCGTTTTAAGTTTGTAAGCAAGATATCTCAAAAACTATATGAGGTTTTTCCCCAAAACTTCACAGACTGGTTGGGTATGATGAGTAGATGAACTGATTAACTTTTGAAAAAAATCCAATTTTTTTTTCTTGAGTTATGGCCCTTTGATTTTTTTCGTGTTTTCAGCTTGTAAGCAAGATATCTCAAAAATTGTTTGAGCTATTGCCCTGAAACTTTACAGGCTGGTTGGGGATGATGAGTAGATGAACTGATTAACTTTTGAAAAAAATCCGAAATTTTTTTCTTGAGTTATGGCCCTTTGAAATTTTTCGCGTTTTGGCGTCCTTCCGTCCTTACGTCCGTCCCACTTTTTACTGCATAGCATAACTTTAGAACCATGGGTGCTAGGTTTTTGAAATTTCATATATGGATTCCTCATGAAAAAATAATTGACCCGTGTTTTTTTTCTCGTCAGGATTATGCCCCTTTTTTGAGTTATGCCCCTTTGCAAAAAATACTATGAAATCTTGTAAGCGAGATATCTCAAAAATTGTTTGAGCTATTGCCCTGAAACTTTACATGCTGGTTGGGGATGATGAGTAGATGAACTGATTAACTTTTGAAAAAAATCCGAAATTTTTTTCTTGAGTTATGGCCCTTTGAAATTTTTCGCGTTTTAAGTTTGTAAGCAAGATATCTAAAAAAACTATTTGAGGTTTTTCCCCGAAACTTCACAGACTTGTCGGGGATGATGAGTAGATGAACTGATCAACTTTTGAAAAAAATCCGATTTTTGGACGGGTTTTTTTAAAAAAATCCGTCCTTTGAAATAGCGATGTCCGGGCGGGCGGGCGTCCTGCGGGCGGGCGGGCGGACGGGCGGGCGGGCGGGCGGACGGGCGGGCGGGCGGGCGTCGTCCCAGGTTTACCTTTTGGTTAACCGTTTTTCAAAGTGATATTTTTCATCTATTCTGTAGCAGATTGTTTTAATATCAGGACTGATGCATAAGTGGAGGTACTGCTTTCATGTATTATCCATAAATGGCGCAAAAGACTAAAATTTTGTCGGAAATTGTCATTTTTCAAACTTGTGTTTTTCAGGTTTACCTTTTGGTTAACCTTTTTTCAAATGCCAGTGTAGTGGATAGAGTGCTGGACTACGAATCCTATTGTTGACTATGAATCTGAGGGGCGTGAGTTCAAACCCCGGTGGAGACATTTTTTTTTTTTTTTTTTGTTCTTTTTTTTTTCTTTCTTTTTTCATTCTTTTTTTTCTTTATTTTTCTTTTCTTCTCCATAAACACATATGAACAATTATTATCTTCCTCCCCTGATAGTTGCTAGTAATAATACATACATGCATGCACAGGCATGGAATTTTCTTTTTTTTTTTTTTTTTTTTTTTTCGTTCTTTTTTTAGCTCACCTGAGCACAAAGTGCTCAAGGTGAGTTGCTGTCCGTCGTCCGTCAACAATTTCTTTAAACGACATCTCCTCCTGGGATAATGGCCCGATTTCAAAATTATTTTACAGAAATGTTCATTAGGTGACCCTTTTTCAAAATTGCTAAAATCAGTGGCCACTAGAGCTAAAAAATAGAGCTAAAAATAGAAAAAAAACTTTATTTTTTTTTCTTCGTAAAACACATAAACAAATCAACCCCCCCCCCCACCCCCCAAAAAAGTTGTTACTGGGTTAGGATATTGCATTTGTTCTGTACATACATGCATACAATGTTTTACATACATACAGAAATGTTCATTAGGTGACCCTTTTTCAAAATCGCTAAAATCAGTGTCCACCAGAGCTAAAAATAGAAAAAAAAAACTTTATTTTTTTTTCTTCTTAAAACACATAAACAAATCATACCCCCCTCCACAAAAAGTTGTTACTTGGTTAGGATATTGCATTTGTTCTGTACATACATGCATACTTAGTTTTACATACATACCCTACCCACCCCACCCTACCCTAGCATACCTTACCCCACAACCCCACCCCACCCCCATCCCAAAACAACCCCAATCCACCCCCAACCCCACCCCATCCCAACACTCCCCACCTTACCCGACCTCGCCCCATCCCACCCACCCAAGCCCACCCCACCCCACAAGCCCACCACACCCCATCCCACCCACACCCCACCCCACCACAAATTCCACCCCGTCCCACCCGACTCCTAACCCATCCCACCCCACCCCACCCTACCCCACACCAGCACACCCCACCCTACCCCACCCATGCCACCACCATCCTAACCGTACTGAAGAAAAAACCCGTCCATAATGCCATTAGGCATTTTTCTTGTTTTTTCTTGAGTTATGGCCCTTAGATTTTTTTCGTGTTTTCAGCTTGTAAGCAAGATATCTCAATAATTGTTTGAGCGATTGCCCTGCAACTTTACAAGCTGGTTTGGGATGATGTGTAGATGAACTGATTAACTGTTGAAAAAAAATCCTATATTTTTTTCTTGAGTTATGGCCCTTTGAAATTTTTCGCGTTTTAAGTTTGTAAGCAAGATATCTCAAAAACTATATGAGGTTTTTCCCCAAAACTTCACAGACTGGTTGGGTATGATGAGTAGATGAACTGATTAACTTTTGAAAAAAATCCAATTTTTTTTTCTTGAGTTATGGCCCTTTGATTTTTTTCGTGTTTTCAGCTTGTAAGCAAGATATCTCAAAAATTGTTTGAGCTATTGCCCTGAAACTTTACAGGCTGGTTGGGGATGATGAGTAGATGAACTGATTAACTTTTGAAAAAAAATCCGAAATTTTTTTCTTGAGTTATGGCCCTTTGAAATTTTTCGCGTTTTGGCATATTGGTTTTGCCCTGTTCGTCCGTCCGTCCTTCCGTCCTTACGTCCTTACGTCCGTCCCACTTTTTACTGCATAGCATAACTTTAGAACCATGGGTGCTAGGTTTTTGAAATTTCATATATGGATTCCTCATGAAAAAATAATTGACCCGTGTTTTTTTTCTCGTCAGGATTATGCCCCTTTTTTGAGTTATGCCCCTTTGCAAAAAATACTATGAAATCTTGTAAGCAAGATATCTCAAAAACTGTTTGAGCTATTGCCCTGAAACTTTACATGCTGGTTGGGGATGATGAGTAGATGAACTGATTAACTTTTGAAAAAAATCCGAAATTTTTTTCTTGCGTTATGGCCCTTTGAAATTTTTCGCGTTTTAAGTTTGTAAGCAAGATATCTAAAAAACTATTTGAGGTTTTTCCCCGAAACTTCACAGACTTGTCGGGGATGATGAGTAGATGAACTGATCAACTTTTGAAAAAAATCCGATTTTTTTTCTTGAGTTATGGCCCTTAGATTTTTTTCGTGTTTTCAGCTTGTAAGCAAGATATCTCAATAATTGTTTGAGCGATTGCCCTGCAACTTTACAAGCTGGTTTGGGATGATGTGTAGATGAACTGATTAACTGTTGAAAAAAAATCCTATATTTTTTTCTTGAGTTATGGCCCTTTGAAATTTTTCGCGTTTTAAGTTTGTAAGCAAGATATCTCAAAAACTATATGAGGTTTTTCCCCAAAACTTCACAGACTGGTTGGGTATGATGAGTAGATGAACTGATTAACTTTTGAAAAAAATCCAATTTTTTTTTCTTGAGTTATGGCCCTTTGATTTTTTTCGTGTTTTCAGCTTGTAAGCAAGATATCTCAAAAATTGTTTGAGCTATTGCCCTGAAACTTTACAGGCTGGTTGGGGATGATGAGTAGATGAACTGATTAACTTTTGAAAAAAATCCGAAATTTTTTTCTTGAGTTATGGCCCTTTGAAATTTTTCGCGTTTTAAGTTTGTAAGCAAGATATCTAAAAAACTATTTTAGGTTTTTCCCTGAAACTTCACAGACTGGTCAGGGATGATGAGTAGATGATTAACTACAGCTTTTCTTGTGTAATTTCAGCATTACAGCCACATAAAAACAAGATACCTCAATTACTGTTAGGGACAAGCAGTGTTAGGGTCAAGCAGTTGGGGGCATTGTGTTTCATAAACACTGGCTCTAGTTAGAATTCCATTTTCCCTTAGCGAAGTGATCCCAAACGCATCCTTTTTCAGGGACTTTACGAATGACCAAAACTTTTTAACTTTACCATTCTTTTGGGGACTATCGGGATCTATATTGTCATCTTCAAAGGTAAAGATGCTGGAAACATGCTTCCAATATGCATCTCTTATAACCTTTTGCACATGTGCTCTGAACCGTTTGTAATGGTTCTTAACGTCAGGGCTGCTAGACTTGCGAGCACGAAAATACATTCTATTCCGTCTTCTGATGAGATGCTTGATCGTGTTATCGATCCATGGTGCCCTATATTTTGTTTTGGTCATTTTAGTTGGTATAAACCTTTCCATTGCCGTGGTTAATTCGGACTTAAAACTGACCCACAGGTCATTAACTGACATGTGTGAGAGGTCAGAGGAAAGGAACGAATCCTTAAATCGCGACATATGGTCTCGCAGACCATCCATATCCGCACGTTTGTAGAGAAAAACTTTACGCGGGACTTGTCTGATTCGTTTAGCTTTTATGTCATACTCAACAAGGACTATGTCATGATCAGCTTTGCCAATCGGGGGCATCCCCTTAACTCGGCTTACTGGGGATGGAGAATTTGTAAACAATAAATCAAGGGTCTTTTCTTGATAAGGGTCTTTTCTTGATTTATAAGAGAAACAATATGAACAAGAATTTGCATCATATACATTTCCGATGTATTGGTTGTAGAAGTCTGGGCACATATTTTATTGCAAATAAAAACTTAACACTTGCCAGCATCTTACTCCCAAGTATAAATTATTACTTGGGTGGAGTCAAATTAACAGAGTATTAAATAAGAATGCAAAACAACTAAATTTGGTGGTGGGTATAGGTTGCACTACAGTAAAAAAATAGGCTTTTTGAAAGCTAAGCTTGTTTTGGGGTGAGCTTTCAGTACAGAGCTGAATATTTGGTTGCTAGTGATTGGAGTTGGCGATAAACAGTAATATTTTTGTGAAAGGTAATGTTTTCGATTTTGAGAAATGCTAGTAGCTATTTCTAAAATGAAAAGCATCAGCTTTTATGAGAAAGAAAATACTTGAGACCAGCCAGTGAAAATTGCTAGGTTTATTTGCTGCGGAATCTGTTTGTTTACATCAGACTACCATAAAGGCTGAAATATGATGCACAACCCCCCTATTTTTTAACTGCTGCTGACACACATACTGTCATACATGCTTTCGGTTAAAGTCCTTAGAGACCAAATGCCCATGTTTAATGCATTGGGGAGCGGTTAGATGTCTCGCACCTGTGCCACAACCCCATTTGCATCAGGCCCGAGCACTTGCATTTGGAGCCCCATTCTGTCAATATGGAATGCATGGGTTGCAAGATGAGACATCAGTGTACACGAAACCATTTTCCCCTTTGCTTACTTTAAGGTACAGACAGTTTTAAGGTAGAAGGAGCATGTACATGAAAGTTGCCTCCCCTTTTTAAGGCATCAAGAGACAAAAAGGTGCCTTTCAAAGGGAAAAATGGCCTTCACTTTTTCTTACACACCTTGCATTTCTTTGAAAGCACCTATGATCAGGTGGTAAGCAAAAGCTTGGAATTCCGTCAACTGGCAATAGCTTATTTTTCTCATAATTTTGTTCTTCTTGATGTTTTTCATACAATTTGAACATGTCATGCCTCCTTCTACACCTAGCATCTTTGTATTGTTTTGATTTTTTGTAACTTTTATGCATTTTGTTTTTGTGTTGTATGTATTTTAGACCCTTTTCAACCTGTGTACCAGGGATGATTGGACAACCAAGGGCTTTACAGAACTTGTTAATGGACTCACCAGGGCCATGATTGACATTGTGAACTGCAGTATGGACGCGGCTCCCAAAATTTCTACGGTACGTTACATTCTTGGCAACAGTAGTGCGTATGGCCCTATTTACGCCTTCAACTTTCTGTGTATTTGCATTTTTCGGCGTTTATTGAGCTAATTGGGCCCAGACGATACTGCACACATTGCTGCAGGAGGTTTTTAGCCTCAATTGTTTCATCATTTATTTTAAAATCACTTTTTAGAAAGGTGCTTTTTTCTAGCCAGGTCTTGCCATTTCTAGAGTTTGAGCAGACATAAGAATATTTCGCACAGTTGTCATGTCGGCCAAGGTAACAGTCTACTATCGCATCCAAAGCATATGTCAAGTTTCGTTTCATTGAAAGAAAATCTTCACTTACTTCGAATGCCTGTTCATATTCAGCCTGGCATCTTTTAGAAAAATCATTTGCAAAACGGTCTTTAAGTTTTTCTTTGTCGCGTTGAAGCCTGGCTGGCATAATGTTTTTAAGTGGCTTTAAATTTTTTATGAATTTTCTGTGATTTTCAGGCACATGTCTTGTGTCTAGAGAATGCTCAGGCTCTGTTTTTTGTAATACCTTCTTTGTATAAACTTTCTGCAGCTCTGTATGCACTACTGTCTGGGTCTGTAGTTATTTCTTTCACCTGAAGGCCATCCTGTTCAAGAGACAGTAAACTCTCTTTTGCCCACTCCTCTTCATTTCCAATATCTTGCTCCATTTCCAAATTAGAAGAGCAGTTGCCAGGGTGAGCACCAACTTTAATATTAAGTTTATGCTCCCTGATGTTGGAACAGAGCTTGTTCTTGGCAACTGCACTTATAATTTGGTGCTTAAAGGTGGTGTTTTCAGCAATTGTGTATGCACACTGTGTTGCAGGCCGAAAGGGAGTTTTGCCGACACCAGAGTATAGTGCATTATTGTAGACACAGTCTGCCTGAACATTTATTGTGCTTGGCTTGTCACCCCGTAAAACATAAACAGTTTTCAAAAGCTGTCTCTGATGCCTCAGATCTTCAACACCAGCTTCCTGAATCTTTTTCTGACACTTTATTTGAAGTATATTGCATACCTGATGATGATGGGCATGGTATGTTGCAGCTGAGGCATAACTTTTGAAAACTGCTAGTGGATATGGGTGTGTGAGTGAGTCCTATTTGCAGTCCTATGTTAATCTTGGCCATTCTTCTTCCTCGCTCACGCCTTTCTTCTAACTCAAACAAATCAAACATTGCAGATGAAAAGAGCAGCTGCTGCACACAGCCTTCTCCCTCCAGGCCCATCCCCACTGCTGCTCAGCCACCGTGTCCCAGGACAGGTATCCCCCACATTGGGGACTTTGCTGCTCGTGTTCCCGAAAGACAGTGTTCCACATTTGGGCATTCTTGTCAATGTCGATCACTCTGTTAGTGCAATTTCATTCCTGAAAGTAAGGACCATGCTACAGAACTCCATACTCATTATGCTCTTTCAGTGTAAAGTTCTAGTTTTTGACAAGAAAAGCTACACCAAAATAGAAAATTAGAGTCCTACACACATCTAGACCTTGAATGGCTTCCTTTCACTGCCCCATGAGCTTGTATTTTGTTTAAAATGTTTTTTTCAGGGGAATGGATACACCTTTCAGGGAAGGCAACTCCTGCATAAGTACGTTTTGTCAGGCCAAGTCTTAAAGGAAAGAATTTGCTCCTAAGGAGCAAATTCTTTCTTTTAAGTGCGCGTTTTTTTTTTTTTCTCTCCCAAGCGAAAAGGGCCAACTCATCAAGGAAAGAATTTGTTCCTTAGAAAGAATTTGCTCCTCAGGAGCAAATTCTTTCCTTTAAGAGAAGTCCCCTTTTTCAGTGATACTGAGTTTATAGAAAAGCAAACATGAAGTCCCACAAGTTCTCTCCCTTTGAAAAATAGCAGAAAAATTTCCAGTTGGGTGTTGCCATTCCCCTTAAGCCTTATAAAATGGCAACTAAGCAAGGCGACATATGTAGTTCTGGGTCTGCATTTAAGCTTCCTCTGGGTCTGTGTTACATTTTTGTGAACAGCAGGCTCCTCTAAGCCTTTGCTGCTTGCCAAGATGTGATAAGTACCCTTTTCACATGGCCTGGCTCATTTTTGTCATGTTATTCTTCAATCAATGCATTTCTGTTAGGTATAATCTTAACCTGCATTTAGAGATGATATGGAATGAAGAGTTACCTCCCTTAGACCATTGAAAAAACTGAGTCAGGAATGGTTTTTTTTTTGTGTGTTTTTTTTAAATTGCAGAGAAAGTGAAAGAGAAAAGGTAACTTACTCTGGTAAATGTTGTTGTTCAGAAAAGATTTGTTTTTCAGGCCTGACAGGACTCTTTGGCCTTAAAAGACATGCTGAATTTGGTCCAGAGAGAGTCGAAGAACGCATGTTTGGATTCACATCCTTTGTGACAAGATCAAACATATCACTTGTAAGTCTCACTGTTTTAGGTACTTTGACATCAGATGCAGTTTGAGAGTAATTTTCATCCAACTTATGTCCTTTGTTATATGGAACGTTCCCTTTCGTGAATCTATGCCATCTCAGTTTCCTGTGTATACGCCCCATTATCACACTATTTGAACTTTCCTAGCACAAAATTTTAAGAACAATGCAGCAAAATAAATTCGGTCGCAGCAGTCTTTTACAACTCTTTAACCCATATTTACTAAAAGAAAGCCCAAAACAAAATGCTGTAGATAGTGTAGGTAATATGATTCCAGAAATGTTTGGTTATCTCCATTTTTATCGCTTTATTGTGAAACTAATTGCAATTTAGATAGTTTGAACAAATCAGTAATTATTTTATATTTTTTGTGCTAGAAAGCTGGAGAAAAGGATTTCAAAAGTACTTCTGAGCCACAGTATCAAGAAAGGGAATTTGCCATGCAACTGAAGGATGTTAGATTTCATTACCACTTTGGCAACACATTCCACCCTCCTTTTCTCTGTCATCACAGATTTGGGGTCCCATTAAGGGCCCTTTTTGCTTGATGTGCCTTTTTGTTGCAATTCTGAGCAAATTTCAGCAGAGAAAAGTGTTTTATCAGTTAAGAATCGGAAAAAGGAGCTTGGGGCTTATACTGGGAGGGTACAAAACAAAAACAAAATTTTGAGACCAGAATGTGGTCCGAGCCAGTAGGGGGGTAGGGTTGTAAAAAGTGTTTTGTGTGTGTTTCTTTGGTCAAGTTTAAGATGTGCAGCCAAAGTGGTAAGGTAATTACAAAAGGGTTGTTGTGTTATTAAATAATAATAACTGCCTGCCATTTGATTCCATGTCAAGAGCTGTTTAGAGTTTTAAAGACATTTTTTGTTAAATCTCTGCGGCATCTGGAGTGGCAATATAATAGACAGAAAATTGCTGGTACACATCACTCAGGGTATGGTTGTTTTACCACCAGTATTTAGACAAGGGATGAAAGAAACAAAACAAAGTATGCTTAATTTTCCATAGTTCTTTTTATCTTTTTTATAAGAGAAACAATATGAACAAGAATTTGCATCATATACATTTCCGATGTATTGGTTGTAGAAGTCTGGGCACATATTTTATTGCAAATAAAAACTTAACACTTGCCAGCATCTTACTCCCAAGTATAAATTATTACTTGGGTGGAGTCAAATTAAGAGTATTAAATAAGAATGCAAAACAACTAATTTTGGTGGTGGGTATAGGTTGCACTACAGTAAAAAAATAGGCTTTTTGAAAGCTAAGCTTGTTTTGGGGTGAGCTTTCAGTACAGAGCTGAATATTTGGTTGCTAGTGATTGGAGTTGGCGATAAACAGTAATATTTTTGTGAAAGGTAATGTTTTCGATTTTGAGAAATGCTAGTAGCTATTTCTAAAATGAAAAGCATCAGCTTTTATGAGAAAGAAAATACTTGAGACCAGCCAGTGAAAATTGCTAGGTTTATTTGCTGCGGAATCTGTTTGTTTACATCAGACTACCATAAAGGCTGAAATATGCCGCACAACCCCCCTATTTTTTAACTGCTGCTGACACATACTGTCATACATGCTTTCCGTTAAAGTCCTTAGAGACCAAATGCCCATGTTTAATGCATTGGGGAGCGGTTAGATGTCTCGCACCTGTGCCACAACCCCATTTGCATCAGGCCCGAGCACTTGCATTTGGAGCCCCATTCTGTCAATATGGAATGCATGGGTTGCAAGATGAGACATCAGTGTACACGAAACCATTTTCCCCTTTGCTTACTTTAAGGTACAGACAGTTTTAAGGTAGAAGGAGCATGTACATGAAAGTTGCCTCCCCTTTTTAAGGCATCAAGAGACAAAAAGGTGCCTTTCAAAGGGAAAAATGGCCTTCACTTTTTCTTACACACCTTGCATTTCTTTGAATAGCACCTATGATCAGGTGGTAAGCAAAAGCTTGGAATTCCGTCAACTGGCAATAGCTTATTTTTCTCATAATTTTGTTCTTCTTGATGTTTTTCATACAATTTGAACATGTCATGCCTCCTTCTACACCTAGCATCTTTGTATTGTTTTGATTTTTTGTAACTTTTATGCATTTTGTTTTTGTGTTGTATGTATTTTAGACCCTTTTCAACCTGTGTACCAGGGATGATTGGACAACCAAGGGCTTTACAGAACTTGTTAATGGACTCACCAGGGCCATGATTGACATTGTGAACTGCAGTATGGACGCGGCTCCCAAAATTTCTACGGTACGTTACATTCTTGGCAACAGTAGTGCGTATGGCCCTATTTACGCCTTCAACTTTCTGTGTATTTGCATTTTTCGGCATTTATTGAGCTAATTGGGCCCAGACGATACTGCACACATTGCTGCAGGAGGTTTTTAGCCTCAATTGTTTCATTATTTATTTTAAAATCACTTTTTAGAAAGGCGCTTTTTTCTAGCCAGGTCTTGCCATTTCTAGAGTTTGAGCAGACATAAGAATATTTCACACAGTTGTCATGTCGGCCAAGGTAACAGTCTACTATCGCATCCAAAGCATATGTCAAGTTTCGTTTCATTGAAAGAAAATCTTCACTTACTTCGAATGCCTGTTCATATTCAGCCTGGCATCTTTTAGAAAAATCATTTGCAAAACTGTCTTTAAGTTTTTCTTTGTCACGTTGAAGCCTGGCTGGCATAATGTTTTTAAGTGGCTTTAAATTTTTTATGAATTTTCTGTGATTTTCAGGCACATGTCTTGTGTCTAGAGAATGCTCAGGCTCTGTTTTTTGTAATACCTTCTTTGTATAAACTTTCTGCAGCTCTGTATGCACTACTGTCTGGGTCTGTAGTTATTTCTTTCACCTGAAGGCCATCCTGTTCAAGAGACAGTAAACTCTCTTTTGCCCACTCCTCTTCATTTCCAATATCTTGCTCCATTTCCAAATTAGAAGAGCAGTTGCCAGGGTGAGCACCAACTTTAATATTAAGTTTATGCTCCCTGATGTTGGAACAGAGCTTGTTCTTGGCAACTGCACTTATAATTTGGTGCTTAAAGGTGGTGTTTTCAGCAATTGTGTATGCACACTGTGTTGCAGGCCGAAAGGGAGTTTTGCCGACACCAGAGTATAGTGCATTATTGTAGACACAGTCTGCCTGAACATTTATTGTGCTTGGCTTGTCACCCCGTAAAACATAAACAGTTTTCAAAAGCTGTCTCTGATGCCTCAGATCTTCAACACCAGCTTCCTGAATCTTTTTCTGACACTTTATTTGAAGTATATTGCATACCTGATGATGATGGGCATGGTATGTTGCAGCTGATGCATAACTTTTGAAAACTGCTAGTGGATATGGATGTGTGAGTGAGTCCTATTTGCAGTCCTATGTTAATCTTGGCCATTCTTCTTCCTCGCTAAGCCTTTCTTCTAACTCAAACAAATCAAACATTGCAGATGAAAAGAGCAGCTGCTGCACACAGCCTTCTCCCTCCAGGCCCATCCCCACTGCTGCTCAGCCACCGTGTCCCAGGACAGGTATCCCCCACATTGGGGACTTTGCTGCTCGTGTTCCCGAAAGACAGTGTTCCACATTTGGGCATTCTTGTCAATGTCGATCACTCTGTTAGTGCATTTTTCATTAGCTCACCGTCACGTAGTGACGAGGTGAGCTTTTGGGATCACGTTTTGTCCGTCGTCCGTCGTCCGTGCGTGCGTCCGTCCGTCCGTCCGTGCGTAAACTTTTTCTTAAAACGACATCTCCTCCTAAACCACTGAGCGGATTTTGACCAAACTTCACAGGAATGATCCTTAGGTGGTCCCCTTTCAAAGTTGTTCAAATGGTTCCGGTCCATTGCACATATAGGTCACAGGAGCCAAAAATAGATTTTTTTCACCGAAAACTTAAAAAATCTTCTTCTCTGAAACTGCAAGGCCCAGGTCTTTGATATTTGGTATGAAGCTTCATCTAGTGGACCCCTACCAAGATTGTTCAAATTATAGTGCTGGGGCCAAAAATGCCCCCGCCCGGGGGCCCTTTGGTTTTACATGGGCTTATATAGGGAAAATCTTTAAAAATCTTCTTCTCTGAAACTGCAAGGCCCAGGTCTTTGATATTTGGTATGAATCTTTATCTGGTGGACCCCTACCAAGATTGTTCAAATTATAGTGCTGGGGCCAAAGATGCCCCCGCCCCGGGGCCCTTTGGTTTTACATAGGCTTATATAGGGAAAATCTTTAAAAATCTTCTTCTCTGAAACCGCAAGGCCCAGGTCTTTGATATTTGGTATGAAGCTTCATCTAGTGGACCCCTACCAAGATTGTTCAAATTATAGTGCTGGGGCCAAAAATGCCCCCGTCCCGGGGCCCTTTGGTTTTACATGGGCTTATATAGGGAAAATCTTTAAAAATCTTCTTCTCTGAAACTGCAAGGCCCAGGTCTTTGATATTTGGTATGAATCTTCATCGTATGGACCCCTAACAAGATTGTTCAAATTATAGTGCTGGGGCCAAAAATGCCCCCGCCCCGGGGCCCTTTGGTTTTACATTGGCTTATATAGGGAAAACCTTTAAAAATCTTCTTCTATGAAACTGCAAGGCCCAGGTCTTTGATATTTGGTATGAAGCTTCATCTAGTGGACCCCTACCAAGATTGTTCAAATTATAGTGCTGGGGCCAAAAATGCCCCCGCCCCAGGGCCCTTTGGTTTTACATGGGCTTATATTGGGAAAATCTTTAAAAAATCTTCTTCTCTGAAACTGCAGGGCCCAGGTCTTTGCTATTTAGTATGAAGCTTCATCTAGTGGACCCCTACCAAAACTGTTCAAATTATAGTGCTGGAGCCAAAAATGCCCTTGCCCCGGGGCCCTTTGGTTTTACATAGGCTTATATAGGGAAAATCTTTAAAAATCTTCTTTTCTGAAACTGCAAGGCCCAGGTCTTTGATATTTGGTATGAAGTTTCATCTTGTGGACCTCTATGAAGATTGTTCAAATTATAGCCCTTAGGCCAAAATTGCCCCCGCTCCTGGGCCCTTTGGTTTTTCATAGACTTATATAGGGAAAATCTTGAAAAATCTTCTACTCTGAAACCACAAGGCCTAGGTCTTTGACATTTGGTATGAAGCTTCAGCTAGTGGACCTCTACCAAGATTGTTCAAATTATAGCCCTGGGGCCACAATGCCCCCACCCCAGGGCCCTTTGGTTTTACATTGACTTATAATAGAGATAATCTTTGAAAATCTTCTTCTCTGAAACAACAAGGCCCAGGTCCTTGATATTTGGTGTGAAGCTTCATCTAGTGGACCTCTATCAAGATTGTTTAAATTATAGCCCTGAGGCCAAAAATGCCCCTGCCCCGGGGCCATTTGGTTTTACATAGGCTTATGTAAGGAATATCTTTAAAAAAATCTTCTTCTCTGAAACCACAAGGCCCAGGTCTTTGATATTTGTTGTGTAGCTTATCTAGTGGACCTTTGCCAAGATTGTTCAAATTATAGCCTTTTGTTGATATTTGGTATGAAGCTTCACCTTTTTAGACCTCCCTCAACATTATGCACATTATAACCCTGGGGTCAATAATGGCCCTCCCCGGGGCCCACTTATTACTCTATGGATCAGGTGAGCCATCCAGGGCCATAATGGTCCTCTTGTTCCTGAAAGTAAGGACCATGCTACAGAACTCCATACTCATTATGCTCTTTCAGTGTAAAGTTCTAGTTTTTGACAAGAAAAGCTACACCAAAATAGAAAATTAGAGTCCTACACACATCTAGACCTTGAATGGCTTCCTTTCACTGCCCCATGAGCTTGTATTTTGTTTAAAATGTTTTTTTCAGGGGAATGGATACACCTTTCAGGGAAGGCAACTCCTGCATAAGTACGTTTTGTCAGGCCAAGTCTTAAAGGAAAGAATTTGCTCCTAAGGAGCAAATTCTTTCTTTTAAGTGCGCGTTTTTTTTTTTTTTCTCTCCCAAGCGAAAAGGGCCAACTCATCAAGGAAAGAATTTGCTCCTTAGAAAGAATTTGCTCCTCAGGAGCAAATTCTTTCCTTTAAGAGAAGTCCCCTTTTTCAGTGATACTGAGTTTATAGAAAAGCAAACATGAAGTCCCACAAGTTCTCTCCCTTTGAAAAATAGCAGAAAAATTTCCAGTTGGGTGTTGCCATTCCCCTTAAGCCTTATAAAATGGCAACTAAGCAAGGCGACATATGTAGTTCTGGGTCTGCATTTAAGCTTCCTCTGGGTCTGTGTTACATTTTTGTGATCAGCCTTTGCTGCTTGCCAAGATGTGATACGTACCCTTTTCACATGGCCTGGCTCATTTTTGTCATGTTATTCTTCAATCAATGCATTTCTGTTAGGTATAATCTTAACCTGCATTTAGAGATGATATGGAATGAAGAGTTACCTCCCTTAGACCATTGAAAAAACTGAGTCAGGAATGATTTTTTTTTTTTTTTTTTTTTTTTGTGTTTTTTTAAATTGCAGAGAAAGTGAAAGAGAAAAGGTAACTTACTCTGGTAAATGTTGTTGTTCAGAAAAGATTTGTTTTTCAGGCCTGACAGGACTCTTTGGCCTTAAAAGACATGCTGAATTTGGTCCAGAGAGAGTCGAAGAACGCATGTTTGGATTCACATCCTTTGTGACAAGATCAAACATATCACTTGTAAGTCTCACTGTTTTAGGTACTTTGACATCAGATGCAGTTTGAGAGTAATTTTCATCCAACTTATGTCCTTTGTTATATGGAACGTTCCCTTTCGTGAATCTATGTGATCTCAGTTTCCTGTGTATACGCCCCATTATCACACTATTTGAACTTTCCTAGCACAAAATTTTAAGAACAATGCAGCAAAATAAATTCGGTCGCAGCAGTCTTTTACAACTCTTTAACCCATATTTACTAAAAGAAAGCCCAAAACAAAATGCTGTAGATAGTGTAGGTAATATGATTCCAGAAATGTTTGGCTATCTCCATTTTTATCGCTTTATTGTGAAACTAATTGCAATTTAGATAGTTTGAACAAATCAGTAATTATTTTATATTTTTTGTGCTAGAAAGCTGGAGAAAAGGATTTCAAAAGTACTTCTGAGCCACAGTATCAAGAAAGGGAATTTGCCATGCAACTGAAGGATGTTAGATTTCATTACCACTTTGGCAACACATTCCACCCTCCTTTTCTCTGTCATCACAGATTTGGGGTCCCATTAAGGGCCCTTTTTGCTTGATGTGCCTTTTTGTTGCAATTCTGAGCAAATTTCAGCAGAGAAAAGTGTTTTATCAGTTAAGAATCGGAAAAAGGAGCTTGGGGCTTATACTGGGAGGGTACAAAACAAAAACAAAATTTTGCGACCAGAATGTGGTCCGAGCCAGTAGTGGGGTAGGGTTGTAAAAAGTGGTTTTTCTTTGGTCAAGTTTAAGATGTGCAGCCAAAGTGGTAAGGTAATTACAAAAGGGTTGTTGTGTTATTAAATAATAATAACTGCCTGCCATTTGATTCCATGTCAAGAGCTGTTTAGAGTTTTAAAGACATTTTTTGTTAAATCTCTGCGGCATCTGGAGTGGCAATATAATAGACAGAAAATTGCTGGTACACATCACTCAGGGTATGGTTGTTTTACCACCAGTATTTAGACAAGGGATGAAAGAAACAAAACAAAGTATGCTTAATTTTCCATAGTTCTTTTTATCTTTTTTATAAGAGAAACAATATGAACAAGAATTTGCATCATATACATTTCCGATGTATTGGTTGTAGAAGTCTGGGCACATATTTTATTGCAAATAAAAACTTAACACTTGCCAGCATCTTACTCCCAAGTATAAATTATTACTTGGGTGGAGTCAAATTAACAGAGTATTAAATAAGAATGCAAAACAACTAAATTTGGTGGTGGGTATAGGTTGCACTACAGTAAAAAAATAGGCTTTTTGAAAGCTAAGCTTGTTTTGGGGTGAGCTTTCAGTACAGAGCTGAATATTTGGTTGCTAGTGATTGGAGTTGGCGATAAACAGTAATATTTTTGTGAAAGGTAATGTTTTCGATTTTGAGAAATGCTAGTAGCTATTTCTAAAATGAAAAGCATCAGCTTTTATGAGAAAGAAAATACTTGAGACCAGCCAGTGAAAATTGCTAGGTTTATTTGCTGCGGAATCTGTTTGTTTACATCAGACTACCATAAAGGCTGAAATATGCCGCACAACCCCCCTATTTTTTAACTGCTGCTGACACACATACTGTCATACATGCTTTCCGTTAAAGTCCTTAGAGACCAAATGCCCATGTTTAATGCATTGGGGAGCGGTTAGATGTCTCGCACCTGTGCCACAACCCCATTTGCATCAGGCCCGAGCACTTGCATTTGGAGCCCCATTCTGTCAATATGGAATGCATGGGTTGCAAGATGAGACATCAGTGTACACGAAACCATTTTCCCCTTTGCTTACTTTAAGGTACAGACAGTTTTAAGGTAGAAGGAGCATGTACATGAAAGTTGCCTCCCCTTTTTAAGGCATCAAGAGACAAAAAGGTGCCTTTCAAAGGGAAAAATGGCCTTCACTTTTTCTTACACACCTTGCATTTCTTTGAATAGCACCTATGATCAGGTGGTAAGCAAAAGCTTGGAATTCCGTCAACTGGCAATAGCTTATTTTTCTCATAATTTTGTTCTTCTTGATGTTTTTCATACAATTTGAACATGTCATGCCTCCTTCTACACCTAGCATCTTTGTATTGTTTTGATTTTTTGTAACTTTTATGCATTTTGTTTTTGTGTTGTATGTATTTTAGACCCTTTTCAACCTGTGTACCAGGGATGATTGGACAACCAAGGGCTTTACAGAACTTGTTAATGGACTCACCAGGGCCATGATTGACATTGTGAACTGCAGTATGGACGCGGCTCCCAAAATTTCTACGGTACGTTACATTCTTGGCAACAGTAGTGCGTATGGCCCTATTTACGCCTTCAACTTTCTGTGTATTTGCATTTTTCGGCGTTTATTGAGCTAATTGGGCCCAGACGATACTGCACACATTGCTGCAGGAGGTTTTTAGCCTCAATTGTTTCATTATTTATTTTAAAATCACTTTTTAGAAGGGTGCTTTTTTCCAGCCAGGTCTTGCCATTTCTAGAGTTTGAGCAGACATAAGAATATTTCGCACAGTTGTCATGTCGGCCAAGGTAACAGTCTACTATCGCATCCAAAGCATATGTCAAGTTTCGTTTCATTGAAAGAAAATCTTCACTTACTTCGAATGCCTGTTCATATTCAGCCTGGCATCTTTTAGAAAAATCATTTGCAAAACGGTCTTTAAGTTTTTCTTTGTCGCGTTGAAGCCTGGCTGTCATAATGTTTTTAAGTGGCTTTAAATTTTTTATGAATTTTCTGTGATTTTCAGGCACATGTCTTGTGTCTAGAGAATGCTCAGGCTCTGTTTTTTGTAATACCTTCTTTGTATAAACTTTCTGCAGCTCTGTATGCACTACTGTCTGGGTCTGTAGTTATTTCTTTCACCTGAAGGCCATCCTGTTCAAGAGACAGTAAACTCTCTTTTGCCCACTCCTCTTCATTTCCAATATCTTGCTCCATTTCCAAATTAGAAGAGCAGTTGCCAGGGTGAGCACCAACTTTAATATTAAGTTTATGCTCCCTGATGTTGGAACAGAGCTTGTTCTTGGCAACTGCACTTTTAATTTGGTGCTTAAAGGTGGTGTTTTCAGCAATTGTGTATGCACACTGTGTTGCAGGCCGAAAGGGAGTTTTGCCGACACCAGAGTATAGTGCATTATTGTAGACACAGTCTGCCTGAACATTTATTGTGCTTGGCTTGTCACCCCGTAAAACATAAACAGTTTTCAAAAGCTGTCTCTGATGCCTCAGATCTTCAACACCAGCTTCCTGAATCTTTTTCTGACACTTTATTTGAAGTATATTGCATACCTGATGATGATGGGCATGGTATGTTGCAGCTGAGGCATAACTTTTGAAAACTGCTAGTGGATATGGGTGTGTGAGTGAGTCCTATTTGCAGTCCTATGTTAATCTTGGCCATTCTTCTTCCTCGCTCACGCCTTTCTTCTAGCTCAAACAAATCAAACATTGCAGATGAAAAGAGCAGCTGCTGCACACAGCCTTCTCCCTCCAGGCCCATCCCCACTGCTGCTCAGCCACCGTGTCCCAGGACAGGTATCCCCCACATTGGGGACTTTGCTGCTCGTGTTCCCGAAAGACAGTGTTCCACATTTGGGCATTCTTGTCAATGTCGATCACTCTGTTAGTGCATTTTTCATTCCTGAAAGTAAGGACCATGCTACAGAACTCCATACTCATTATGCTCTTTCAGTGTAAAGTTCTAGTTTTTGACAAGAAAAGCTACACCAAAATAGAAAATTAGAGTCCTACACACATCTAGACCTTGAATGGCTTCCTTTCACTGCCCCATGAGCTTGTATTTTGTTTAAAATGTTTTTTTCAGGGGAATGGATACACCTTTCAGGGAAGGCAACTCCTGCATAAGTACGTTTTGTCAGGCCAAGTCTTAAAGGAAAGAATTTGCTCCTAAGGAGCAAATTCTTTCTTTTAAGTGCGCGTTTTTTTTTTTTTCTCTCCCAAGCGAAAAGGGCCAACTCATCAAGGAAAGAATTTGCTCCTTAGAAAGAATTTGCTCCTCAGGAGCAAATTCTTTCCTTTAAGAGAAGTCCCCTTTTTCAGTGATACTGAGTTTATAGAAAAGCAAACATGAAGTCCCACAAGTTCTCTCCCTTTGAAAAATAGCAGAAAAATTTCCAGTTGGGTGTTGCCATTCCCCTTAAGCCTTATAAAATGGCAACTAAGCAAGGCGACATATGTAGTTCTGGGTCTGCGTTTAAGCTTCCTCTGGGTCTGTGTTACATTTTTGTGAACAGCAGGCTCCTCTAAGCCTTTGCTGCTTGCCAAGATGTGATAAGTACCCTTTTCACATGGCCTGGCTCATTTTTGTCATGTTATTCTTCAATCAATGCATTTCTGTTAGGTATAATCTTAACCTGCATTTAGAGATGATATGGAATGAAGAGTTACCTCCCTTAGACCATTGAAAAAACTGAGTCAGGAATGTTTTTTTTTTTTTTTTTTTGTGTGTTTTTTTTAAATTGCAGAGAAAGTGAAAGAGAAAAGGTAACTTACTCTGGTAAATGTTGTTGTTCAGAAAAGATTTGTTTTTCAGGCCTGACAGGACTCTTTGGCCTTAAAAGACATGCTGAATTTGGTCCAGAGAGAGTCGAAGAACGCATGTTTGGATTCACATCCTTTGTGACAAGATCAAACATATCACTTGTAAGTCTCACTGTTTTAGGTACTTTGACATCAGATGCAGTTTGAGAGTAATTTTCATCCAACTTATGTCCTTTGTTATATGGAACGTTCCCTTTCGTGAATCTATGTGATCTCAGTTTCCTGTGTATACGCCCCATTATCACACTATTTGAACTTTCCTAGCACAAAATTTTAAGAACAATGCAGCAAAATAAATTCGGTCACAGCAGTCTTTTACAACTCTTTAACCCATATTTACTAAAAGAAAGCCCAAAACAAAATGCTGTAGATAGTGTAGGTAATATGATTCCAGAAATGTTTGGCTATCTCCATTTTTATCGCTTTATTGTGAAACTAATTGCAATTTAGATAGTTTGAACAAATCAGTAATTATTTTATATTTTTTGTGCTAGAAAGCTGGAGAAAAGGATTTCAAAAGTACTTCTGAGCCACAGTATCAAGAAAGGGAATTTGCCATGCAACTGAAGGATGTTAGATTTCATTACCACTTTGGCAACACATTCCACCCTCCTTTTCTCTGTCATCACAGATTTGGGGTCCCATTAAGGGCCCTTTTTGCTTGATGTGCCTTTTTGTTGCAATTCTGAGCAAATTTCAGCAGAGAAAAGTGTTTTATCAGTTAAGAATCGGAAAAAGGAGCTTGGGGCTTATACTGGGAGGGTACAAAACAAAAACAAAATTTTGCGACCAGAATGTGGTCCGAGCCAGTAGGGGGGTAGGGTTGTAAAAAGTGTTTTTACTTTGGTCAAGTTTAAGATGTGCAGCCAAAGTGGTAAGGTAATTACAAAAGGGTTGTTGTGTTATTAAATAATAATAACTGCCTGCCATTTGATTCCATGTCAAGAGCTGTTTAGAGTTTTAAAGACATTTTTTGTTAAATCTCTGCGGCATCTGGAGTGGCAATATAATAGACAGAAAATTGCTGGTACACATCACTCAGGGTATGGTTGTTTTACCACCAGTATTTAGACAAGGGATGAAAGAAACAAAACAAAGTATGCTTAATTTTCCATAGTTCTTTTTATCTTTTTTATAAGAGAAACAATATGAACAAGAATTTGCATCATATACATTTCCGATGTATTGGTTGTAGAAGTCTGGGCACATATTTTATTGCAAATAAAAACTTAACACTTGCCAGCATCTTACTCCCAAGTATAAATTATTACTTGGGTGGAGTCAAATTAACAGAGTATTAAATAAGAATGCAAAACAACTAAATTTGGTGGTGGGTATAGGTTGCACTACAGTAAAAAAATAGGCTTTTTGAAAGCTAAGCTTGTTTTGGGGTGAGCTTTCAGTACAGAGCTGAATATTTGGTTGCTAGTGATTGGAGTTGGCGATAAACAGTAATATTTTTGTGAAAGGTAATGTTTTCGATTTTGAGAAATGCTAGTAGCTATTTCTAAAATGAAAAGCATCAGCTTTTATGAGAAAGAAAATACTTGAGACCAGCCAGTGAAAATTGCTAGGTTTATTTGCTGCGGAATCTGTTTGTTTACATCAGACTACCATAAAGGCTGAAATATGCCGCACAACCCCCCTATTTTTTAACTGCTGCTGACACACATACTGTCATACATGCTTTCGGTTAAAGTCCTTAGAGACCAAATGCCCATGTTTAATGCATTGGGGAGCGGTTAGATGTCTCGCACCTGTGCCACAACCCCATTTGCATCAGGCCCGAGCACTTGCATTTGGAGCCCCATTCTGTCAATATGGAATGCATGGGTTGCAAGATGAGACATCAGTGTACACGAAACCATTTTCCCCTTTGCTTACTTTAAGGTACAGACAGTTTTAAGGTAGAAGGAGCATGTACATGAAAGTTGCCTCCCCTTTTTAAGGCATCAAGAGACAAAAAGGTGCCTTTCAAAGGGCAAAAGGGCCTTCACTTTTTCTTACACACCTTGCATTTCTTTGAATAGCTCCTATGATCAGGTGGTAAGCAAAAGCTTGGAATTCCGTCAACTGGCAATAGCTTATTTTTCTCATAATTTTGTTCTTCTTGATGTTTTTCATACAATTTGAACATGTCATGCCTCCTTCTACACCTAGCATCTTTGTATTGTTTTGATTTTTTGTAACTTTTATGCATTTTGTTTTTGTGTTGTATGTATTTTAGACCCTTTTCAACCTGTGTACCAGGGATGATTGGACAACCAAGGGCTTTACAGAACTTGTTAATGGACTCACCAGGGCCATGATTGACATTGTGAACTGCAGTATGGACGCGGCTCCCAAAATTTCTACGGTACGTTACATTCTTGGCAACAGTAGTGCGTATGGCCCTATTTACGCCTTCAACTTTCTGTGTATTTGCATTTTTCGGCGTTGATTGAGCTAATTGGGCCCAGACGATACTGCACACATTGCTGCAGGAGGTTTTTAGCCTCAATTATTTCATTATTTATTTTAAAATCACTTTTTAGAAAGGCGCTTTTTTCTAGCCAGGTCTTGCCATTTCTAGAGTTTGAGCAGACATAAGAATATTTCGCACAGTTGTCATGTCGGCCAAGGTAACAGTCTACTATCGCATCCAAAGCATATGTCAAGTTTCGTTTCATTGAAAGAAAATCTTCACTTACTTCGAATGCCTGTTCATATTCAGCCTGGCATCTTTTAGAAAAATCATTTGCAAAACGGTCTTTAAGTTTTTCTTTGTCGCGTTGAAGCCTGGCTGTCATAATGTTTTTAAGTGGCTTTAAATTTTTTATGAATTTTCTGTGATTTTCAGGCACATGTCTTGTGTCTAGAGAATGCTCAGGCTCTGTTTTTTGTAATACCTTCTTTGTATAAACTTTCTGCAGCTCTGTATGCACTACTGTCTGGGTCTGTAGTTATTTCTTTCACCTGAAGGCCATCCTGTTCAAGAGACAGTAAACTCTCTTTTGCCCACTCCTCTTCATTTCCAATATCTTGCTCCATTTCCAAATTAGAAGAGCAGTTGCCAGGGTGAGCACCAACTTTAATATTAAGTTTATGCTCCCTGATGTTGGAACAGAGCTTGTTCTTGGCAACTGCACTTATAATTTGGTGCTTAAAGGTGGTGTTTTCAGCAATTGTGTATGCACACTGTGTTGCAGGCCGAAAGGGAGTTTTGCCGACACCAGAGTATAGTGCATTATTGTAGACACAGTCTGCCTGAACATTTATTGTGCTTGGCTTGTCACCCCGTAAAACATAAACAGTTTTCAAAAGCTGTCTCTGATGCCTCAGATCTTCAACACCAGCTTCCTGAATCTTTTTCTGACACTTTATTTGAAGTATATTGCATACCTGATGATGATGGGCATGGTATGTTGCAGCTGAGGCATAACTTTTGAAAACTGCTAGTGGATATGGGTGTGTGAGTGAGTCCTATTTGCAGTCCTATGTTAATCTTGGCCATTCTTCTTCCTCGCTCACGCCTTTCTTCTAGCTCAAACAAATCAAACATTGCAGATGAAAAGAGCAGCTGCTGCACACAGCCTTCTCCCTCCAGGCCCATCCCCACTGCTGCTCAGCCACCGTGTCCCAGGACAGGTATCCCCCACATTGGGGACTTTGCTGCTCGTGTTCCCGAAAGACAGTGTTCCACATTTGGGCATTCTTGTCAATGTCGATCACTCTGTTAGTGCATTTTTCATTCCTGAAAGTAAGGACCATGCTACAGAACTCCATACTCATTATGCTCTTTCAGTGTAAAGTTCTAGTTTTTGACAAGAAAAGCTACACCAAAATAGAAAATTAGAGTCCTACACACATCTAGACCTTGAATGGCTTCCTTTCACTGCCCCATGAGCTTGTATTTTGTTTAAAATGTTTTTTTCAGGGGAATGGATACACCTTTCAGGGAAGGCAACTCCTGCATAAGTACGTTTTGTCAGGCCAAGTCTTAAAGGAAAGAATTTGCTCCTAAGGAGCAAATTCTTTCTTTTAAGTGCGCGTTTTTTTTTTTTTCTCTCCCAAGCGAAAAGGGCCAACTCATCAAGGAAAGAATTTGCTCCTTAGAAAGAATTTGCTCCTCAGGAGCAAATTCTTTCCTTTAAGAGAAGTCCCCTTTTTCAGTGATACTGAGTTTATAGAAAAGCAAACATGAAGTCCCACAAGTTCTCTCCCTTTGAAAAATAGCAGAAAAATTTCCAGTTGGGTGTTGCCATTCCCCTTAAGCCTTATAAAATGGCAACTAAGCAAGGCGACATATGTAGTTCTGGGTCTGCGTTTAAGCTTCCTCTGGGTCTGTGTTACATTTTTGTGAACAGCAGGCTCCTCTAAGCCTTTGCTGCTTGCCAAGATGTGATAAGTACCCTTTTCACATGGCCTGGCTCATTTTTGTCATGTTATTCTTCAATCAATGCATTTCTGTTAGGTATAATCTTAACCTGCATTTAGAGATGATATGGAATGAAGAGTTACCTCCCTTAGACCATTGAAAAAACTGAGTCAGGAATGTTTTTTTTTTTTTTTTTTTGTGTGTTTTTTTTAAATTGCAGAGAAAGTGAAAGAGAAAAGGTAACTTACTCTGGTAAATGTTGTTGTTCAGAAAAGATTTGTTTTTCAGGCCTGACAGGACTCTTTGGCCTTAAAAGACATGCTGAATTTGGTCCAGAGAGAGTCGAAGAACGCATGTTTGGATTCACATCCTTTGTGACAAGATCAAACATATCACTTGTAAGTCTCACTGTTTTAGGTACTTTGACATCAGATGCAGTTTGAGAGTAATTTTCATCCAACTTATGTCCTTTGTTATATGGAACGTTCCCTTTCGTGAATCTATGTGATCTCAGTTTCCTGTGTATACGCCCCATTATCACACTATTTGAACTTTCCTAGCACAAAATTTTAAGAACAATGCAGCAAAATAAATTCGGTCACAGCAGTCTTTTACAACTCTTTAACCCATATTTACTAAAAGAAAGCCCAAAACAAAATGCTGTAGATAGTGTAGGTAATATGATTCCAGAAATGTTTGGCTATCTCCATTTTTATCGCTTTATTGTGAAACTAATTGCAATTTAGATAGTTTGAACAAATCAGTAATTATTTTATATTTTTTGTGCTAGAAAGCTGGAGAAAAGGATTTCAAAAGTACTTCTGAGCCACAGTATCAAGAAAGGGAATTTGCCATGCAACTGAAGGATGTTAGATTTCATTACCACTTTGGCAACACATTCCACCCTCCTTTTCTCTGTCATCACAGATTTGGGGTCCCATTAAGGGCCCTTTTTGCTTGATGTGCCTTTTTGTTGCAATTCTGAGCAAATTTCAGCAGAGAAAAGTGTTTTATCAGTTAAGAATCGGAAAAAGGAGCTTGGGGCTTATACTGGGAGGGTACAAAACAAAAACAAAATTTTGCGACCAGAATGTGGTCCGAGCCAGTAGGGGGGTAGGGTTGTAAAAAGTGTTTTTTCTTTGGTCAAGTTTAAGATGTGCAGCCAAAGTGGTAAGGTAATTACAAAAGGGTTGTTGTGTTATTAAATAATAATAACTGCCTGCCATTTGATTCCATGTCAAGAGCTGTTTAGAGTTTTAAAGACATTTTTTGTTAAATCTCTGCGGCATCTGGAGTGGCAATATAATAGACAGAAAATTGCTGGTACACATCACTCAGGGTATGGTTGTTTTACCACCAGTATTTAGACAAGGGATGAAAGAAACAAAACAAAGTATGCTTAATTTTCCATAGTTCTTTTTATCTTTTTTATAAGAGAAACAATATGAACAAGAATTTGCATCATATACATTTCCGATGTATTGGTTGTAGAAGTCTGGGCACATATTTTATTGCAAATAAAAACTTAACACTTGCCAGCATCTTACTCCCAAGTATAAATTATTACTTGGGTGGAGTCAAATTAACAGAGTATTAAATAAGAATGCAAAACAACTAAATTTGGTGGTGGGTATAGGTTGCACTACAGTAAAAAAATAGGCTTTTTGAAAGCTAAGCTTGTTTTGGGGTGAGCTTTCAGTACAGAGCTGAATATTTGGTTGCTAGTGATTGGAGTTGGCGATAAACAGTAATATTTTTGTGAAAGGTAATGTTTTCGATTTTGAGAAATGCTAGTAGCTATTTCTAAAATGAAAAGCATCAGCTTTTATGAGAAAGAAAATACTTGAGACCAGCCAGTGAAAATTGCTAGGTTTATTTGCTGCGGAATCTGTTTGTTTACATCAGACTACCATAAAGGCTGAAATATGCCGCACAACCCCCCTATTTTTTAACTGCTGCTGACACACATACTGTCATACATGCTTTCGGTTAAAGTCCTTAGAGACCAAATGCCCATGTTTAATGCATTGGGGAGCGGTTAGATGTCTCGCACCTGTGCCACAACCCCATTTGCATCAGGCCCGAGCACTTGCATTTGGAGCCCCATTCTGTCAATATGGAATGCATGGGTTGCAAGATGAGACATCAGTGTACACGAAACCATTTTCCCCTTTGCTTACTTTAAGGTACAGACAGTTTTAAGGTAGAAGGAGCATGTACATGAAAGTTGCCTCCCCTTTTTAAGGCATCAAGAGACAAAAAGGTGCCTTTCAAAGGGAAAAATGGCCTTCACTTTTTCTTACACACCTTGCATTTCTTTGAATAGCACCTATGATCAGGTGGTAAGCAAAAGCTTGGAATTCCGTCAACTGGCAATAGCTTATTTTTCTCATAATTTTGTTCTTCTTGATGTTTTTCATACAATTTGAACATGTCATGCCTCCTTCTACACCTAGCATCTTTGTATTGTTTTGATTTTTTGTAACTTTTATGCATTTTGTTTTTGTGTTGTATGTATTTTAGACCCTTTTCAACCTGTGTACCAGGGATGACTGGACAACCAAGGGCTTTACAGAACTTGTTAATGGACTCACCAGGGCCATGATTGACATTGTGAACTGCAGTATGGACGCGGCTCCCAAAATTTCTACGGTACGTTACATTCTTGGCAACAGTAGTGCGTATGGCCCTATTTACGCCTTCAACTTTCTGTGTATTTGCATTTTTCGGCGTTTTATTGAGCATACTTGGGCCCAGACGATACTGCACACATTGCTGCAGGAGGTTTTTAGCCTCAATTGTTTCATCATTTATTTTAAAATCACTTTTTAGAAAGGTGCTTTTTCTAGCCAGGTCTTGCCATTTCTAGAGTTTGAGCAGACATAAGAATATTTCGCACAGTTGTCATGTCGGCCAAGGTAACAGTCTACTATCGCATCCAAAGCATATGTCAAGTTTCGTTTCATTGAAAGAAAATCTTCACTTACTTCGAATGCCTGTTCATATTCAGCCTGGCATCTTTTAGAAAAATCATTTGCAAAACGGTCTTTAAGTTTTTCTTTGTCGCGTTGAAGCCTGGCTGGCATAATGTTTTTAAGTGGCTTTAAATTTTTAGCTCACCTGTCACGTAGTGACAAGGTGAGCTTTTGGGATCACTTTTTGTCCGTCGTCCGTCGTGCGTCCGTGCGTGCGTCCGTGCGTGCGTGCGTCCGTAAACTTTTCTTCAAACGACATCTCCTCCTAAACCACTGATCGGATTTTGACCAAACTTCACAGGAATGATCCTTAGGTGGCCCCCTTTCAAAGTTGTTCAAATGGTTCCGGTCCGTTGCACATATAGGTCACAGTAGCCAAAAATAGATTTTTTTCACCGAAAACTTAAAAAATCTTCTTCTCTGAAACCGCAAGGCCCAGGTCTTTGATATTTGGTATGAAGCTTCATCTAGTGGACCCCTACCAAGATTGTTCAAATTATAGTGCTGGGGCCAAAAATGCCCCCGCACGGGGGCCCTTTGGTTTTACATGGGCTTATATAGGGAAAATCTTTAAAAATCTTCTTCTCTGAAACTGCAAGGCCCAGATCTTTGATATTTGGTATGAAGCTTTATCTAGTGGACCCCTACCAAGATTGTTCAAATTATAGTGCTGGAGCTAAAAATGCCCCCGCACGGGGGCCCTTTGGTTTTACATGGGCTTATATAGGGAAAATCTTGAAAAATCTTCTTCTCTGAAACCGCAAGGCCCAGGTCTTTGATATTTGGTATGAAGCTTCATTTAGTGGACCCCTACCAAGATTGTTCAAATTATAGTGCTGGGGCAAAAAATGCCCCCACACGGGGGCCCTTTGGTTTTACAATGGCTTATATAGGGAAAATCTTGAAAAATCTTCTCTGAAACCGCAAGGCCCAGGTCTTTGATATTAGGTATGAAGCTTTATCTAGTGGACCCCTACCAAAATTGTTCAAATTATAGTGCTGAAGCTAAAAATGCCCCCGCACGGGGGCCCTTTGGTTTTACATGGGCTTATATAGGGAAAATCTTGAAAAATCTTCTTCTCTGAAACTGCAAGGCCCAGGTCTTTGATATTTGGTATGAAGCTTCATCTAGTTGACCCCTACCAAGATTGTTCAAATTATAGTGCTGGAGCTAAAAATGCCCCCCGCATGGGGGCCCTTTGGTTTTACATGGTCTTATATAGGGAAAATCTTGAAAACTCTTCTTCTCTGAAACCTCAAGGCCCAGGTCTTTGATATTTGGTATGAAGCTTCATCTAGTAAACCCCTACCAAGATTGTTCAAATTATAGTGCTGGGGCCAAAAATGCCCCTGCACCAGGGCCCTTTTGTTTTACATAGGCTTATATAGGGAAAATCTTGAAAAATCTTCTTCTCTGAAACTGCAAGGCCCAGGTCTTTGATATTTGGTATGAAGCTTCATCTTTCGGACCTCTACCAAGATTGTTCAAATTATAGCCCGGGGCCAAAAATGCCCCCGCTCCGGGGCCCTTTGGTTTTACATGGGCTTATATAGGGAAAATCTTGAAAAATCTTCTTCTCTGAAACCACAAGGCTTAGGTCTTCGATATTTGTTATGACGCTTCAGCTAGTGGACTTCTATAAAGATTGTTCAAATAATAGCCCTGAGACCAAAAATGCCCCCGCCATGTGGCCCTTTGGTTTTACATAGACTTATATAGGGAAAATCTTTAGAAATCATCTTCTCTGAAACACAAGGCTTAGGTCTTTGATATTTGTTATGAAGCTTCAGCTAGTGGACCTCTACCAAGATTGTTCAAATTATAGCACTGGGGCCAAAAATGCCCCTGCTCCGGGGCCCTTTGGTTTAACATAGACTTATATAGGGAAAATCTTGTTTTACATAGACTTCTATATGCAGGGTAAACCTTTAAAATCTTTTTCTCTGAAACCAGAAAGCCCAGGTCTTTCATATTCGATATGAAGCTTCATCTTGTGGACCTCTACCAAGATTGTTCAAATTTTAGCCCATGGGCAAAAATTGACCCTGCCCGGGGCCCACTTGTTATGCTTTGGATCAGGTGAGCGAACCAGGGCCCTCTGGGCCCTCTTGTTTATGAATTTTCTGTGGTTTTCAGGCACATGTCTTGTGTCTAGAGAATGCTCAGGCTCTTTTTTGTAATACCTTCTTTGAATAAACTTTCTGCAGCTCTGTATGCATTACTGTCTGGGTCTGTAGTTATTTCTTTCACCTGAAGGCCATCCTGTTCAAGAGACAGTAAACTCTCTTTTTCCCACTCCTCTTCATTTCCAATATCTTGCTCCATTTCCAAATTAGAAGAGCAGTTGCCAGGGTGAGCACCAACTTTAATATTAAGTTTATGCTCCCTGATGTTGGAACAGAGCTTGTTCTTGGCAACTGCACTTATAATTTGGTGCTTAAAGGTGGTGTTTTCAGCAATTGTGTATGCACACTGTGTTGCAGGCCGAAAGGGAGTTTTGCCGACACCAGAGTATAGTGCATTATTGTAGACACAGTCTGCCTGAACATTTATTGTGCTTGGCTTGTCACCCCGTAAAACATAAACAGTTTTCAAAAGCTGTCTCTGATGCCTCAGATCTTCAACACCAGCTTCCTGAATCTTTTTCTGACACTTTATTTGAAGTATATTGCATACCTGATGATGATGGGCATGGTATGTTGCAGCTGAGGCATAACTTTTGAAAACTGCTAGTGGATATGGGTGTGTGAGTGAGTCCTATTTGCAGTCCTATGTTAATCTTGGCCATTCTTCTTCCTCGCTCACGCCTTTCTTCTAACTCAAACAAATCAAACATTGCAGATGAAAAGAGCAGCTGCTGCACACAGCCTTCTCCCTCCAGGCCCATCCCCACTGCTGCTCAGCCACCGTGTCCCAGGACAGGTATCCCCCACATTGGGGACTTTGCTGCTCGTGTTCCCGAAAGACAGTGTTCCACATTTGGGCATTCTTGTCAATGTCGATCACTCTGTTAGTGCATTTTTCATTCCTGAAAGTAAGGACCATGCTACAGAACTCCATACTCATTATGCTCTTTCAGTGTAAAGTTCTAGATTTTGACAAGAAAAGCTACACCAAAATAGAAAATTAGAGTCCTACACACATCTAGACCTTGAATGGCTTCCTTTCACTGCCCCATGAGCTTGTATTTTGTTTAAAATGTTTTTTTCAGGGGAATGGATACACCTTTCAGGGAAGGCAACTCCTGCATAAGTACGTTTTGTCAGGCCAAGTCTTAAAGGAAAGAATTTCTTTTAAGTGCGCATTTTTTTTTTTTTTCTCTCCCAAGCGAAAAGGGCCAACTCATCAAGGAAAGAATTTGCTCCTTAGAAAGAATTTGCTCCTCAGGAGCAAATTCTTTCCTTTAAGAGAAGTCCCCTTTTTCAGTGATACTGAGTTTATAGAAAAGCAAACATGAAGTCCCACAAGTTCTCTCCCTTTGAAAAATAGCAGAAAAATTTCCAGTTGGGTGTTGCCATTCCCCTTAAGCCTTATAAAATGGCAACTAAGCAAGGCGACATATGTAGTTCTGGGTCTGCATTTAAGCTTCCTCTGGGTCTGTGTTACATTTTTGTGAACAGCAGGCTCCTCTAAGCCTTTGCTGCTTGCCAAGATGTGATAAGTACCCTTTTCACATGGCCTGGCTCATTTTTGTCATGTTATTCTTCAATCAATGCATTTCTGTTAGGTATAATCTTAACCTGCATTTAGAGATGATATGGAATGAAGAGTTACCTCCCTTAGACCATTGAAAAAACTGAGTCAGGAATGATTTTTTTTTTTTTTTTTTTGTGTGTTTTTTTTAAATTGCAGAGAAAGTGAAAGAGAAAAGGTAACTTACTCTGGTAAATGTTGTTGTTCAGAAAAGATTTGTTTTTCAGGCCTGACAGGACTCTTTGGCCTTAAAAGACATGCTGAATTTGGTCCAGAGAGAGTCGAAGAACGCATGTTTGGATTCACATCCTTTGTGACAAGATCAAACATATCACTTGTAAGTCTCACTGTTTTAGGTACTTTGACATCAGATGCAGTTTGAGAGTAATTTTCATCCAACTTATGTCCTTTGTTATATGGAACGTTCCCTTTCGTGAATCTATGTGATCTCAGTTTCCTGTGTATACGCCCCATTATCACACTATTTGAACTTTCCTAGCACAAAATTTTAAGAACAATGCAGCAAAATAAATTCGGTCGCAGCAGTCTTTTACAACTCTTTAACCCATATTTACTAAAAGAAAGCCCAAAACAAAATGCTGTAGATAGTGTAGGTAATATGATTCCAGAAATGTTTGGCTATCTCCATTTTTATCGCTTTATTGTGAAACTAATTGCAATTTAGATAGTTTGAACAAATCAGTAATTATTTTATATTTTTTGTGCTAGAAAGCTGGAGAAAAGGATTTCAAAAGTACTTCTGAGCCACAGTATCAAGAAAGGGAATTTGCCATGCAACTGAAGGATGTTAGATTTCATTACCACTTTGGCAACACATTCCACCCTCCTTTTCTCTGTCATCACAGATTTGGGGTCCCATTAAGGGCCCTTTTTGCTTGATGTGCCTTTTTGTTGCAATTCTGAGCAAATTTCAGCAGAGAAAAGTGTTTTATCAGTTAAGAATCGGAAAAAGGAGCTTGGGGCTTATACTGGGAGGGTACAAAACAAAAACAAAATTTTGCGACCAGAATGTGGTCCGAGCCAGTAGGGGGGTAGGGTTGTAAAAAGTGGTTTTTCTTCGGTCAAGTTTAAGATGTGCAGCCAAAGTGGTAAGGTAATTACAAAAGGGTTGTTGTGTTATTAAATAATAATAACTGCCTGCCATTTGATTCCATGTCAAGAGCTGTTTAGAGTTTTAAAGACATTTTTTGTTAAATCTCTGCGGCATCTGGAGTGGCAATATAATAGACAGAAAATTGCTGGTACACATCACTCAGGGTATGGTTGTTTTACCACCAGTTTTTAGACAAGGGATGAAAGAAACAAAACAAAGTATGCTTAATTTTCCATAGTTCTTTTTATCTTTTTTATAAGAGAAACAATATGAACAAGAATTTGCATCATATACATTTCCGATGTATTGGTTGTAGAAGTCTGGGCACATATTTTATTGCAAATAAAAACTTAACACTTGCCAGCATCTTACTCCCAAGTATAAATTATTACTTGGGTGGAGTCAAATTAACAGAGTATTAAATAAGAATGCAAAACAACTAAATTTGGTGGTGGGTATAGGTTGCACTACAGTAAAAAAATAGGCTTTTTGAAAGCTAAGCTTGTTTTGGGGTGAGCTTTCAGTACAGAGCTGAATATTTGGTTGCTAATGATTGGAGTTGGCGATAAACAGTAATATTTTTGTGAAAGGTAATGTTTTCGATTTTGAGAAATGCTAGTAGCTATTTCTAAAATGAAAAGCATCAGCTTTTATGAGAAAGAAAATACTTGAGACCAGCCAGTGAAAATTGCTAGGTTTATTTGCTGCGGAATCTGTTTGTTTACATCAGACTACCATAAAGGCTGAAATATGATGCACAACCCCCCTATTTTTTAACTGCTGCTGACACACATACTGTCATACATGCTTTCGGTTAAAGTCCTTAGAGACCAAATGCCCATGTTTAATGCATTGGGGAGCGGTTAGATGTCTCGCACCTGTGCCACAACCCCATTTGCATCAGGCCCGAGCACTTGCATTTGGAGCCCCATTCTGTCAATATGGAATGCATGGGTTGCAAGATGAGACATCAGTGTACACGAAACCATTTTCCCCTTTGCTTACTTTAAGGTACAGACAGTTTTAAGGTAGAAGGAGCATGTACATGAAAGTTGCCTCCCCTTTTTAAGGCATCAAGAGACAAAAAGGTGCCTTTCAAAGGGAAAAATGGCCTTCACTTTTTCTTACACACCTTGCATTTCTTTGAATAGCACCTATGATCAGGTGGTAAGCAAAAGCTTGGAATTCCGTCAACTGGCAATAGCTTATTTTTCTCATAATTTTGTTCTTCTTGATGTTTTTCATACAATTTGAACATGTCATGCCTCCTTCTACACCTAGCATCTTTGTATTGTTTTGATTTTTTGTAACTTTTATGCATTTTGTTTTTGTGTTGTATGTATTTTAGACCCTTTTCAACCTGTGTACCAGGGATGATTGGACAACCAAGGGCTTTACAGAACTTGTTAATGGACTCACCAGGGCCATGATTGACATTGTGAACTGCAGTATGGACGCGGCTCCCAAAATTTCTACGGTACGTTACATTCTTGGCAACAGTAGTGCGTATGGCCCTATTGACGCCTTCAACTTTCTGTGTATTTGCATTTTTCGGCGTTTATTGAGCTAATTGGGCCCAGACGATACTGCACACATTGCTGCAGGAGGTTTTTAGCCTCAATTGTTTCATTATTTATTTTAAAATCACTTTTTAGAAGGGTGCTTTTTTCTAGCCAGGTCTTGCCATTTCTAGAGTTTGAGCAGACATAAGAATATTTCGCACAGTTGTCATGTCGGCCAAGGTAACAGTCTACTATCGCATCCAAAGCATATGTCAAGTTTCGTTTCATTGAAAGAAAATCTTCACTTACTTCGAATGCCTGTTCATATTCAGCCTGGCATCTTTTAGAAAAATCATTTGCAAAACGGTCTTTAAGTTTTTCTTTGTCGCGTTGAAGCCTGGCTGGCATAATGTTTTTTAGTGGCTTTAAATTTTTTATGAATTTTCTGTGATTTTCAGGCACATGTCTTGTGTCTAGAGAATGCTCAGGCTCTGTTTTTTGTAATACCTTCTTTGTATAAACTTTCTGCAGCTCTGTATGCACTACTGTCTGGGTCTGTAGTTATTTCTTTCACCTGAAGGCCATCCTGTTCAAGAGACAGTAAACTCTCTTTTGCCCACTCCTCTTCATTTCCAATATCTTGCTCCATTTCCAAATTAGAAGAGCAGTTGCCAGGGTGAGCACCAACTTTAATATTAAGTTTATGCTCCCTGATGTTGGAACAGAGCTTGTTCTTGGCAACTGCACTTATAATTTGGTGCTTAAAGGTGGTGTTTTCAGCAATTGTGTATGCACACTGTGTTGCAGGCCGAAAGGGAGTTTTGCCGACACCAGAGTATAGTGCATTATTGTAGACACAGTCTGCCTGAACATTTATTGTGCTTGGCTTGTCACCCCGTAAAACATAAACAGTTTTCAAAAGCTGTCTCTGATGCCTCAGATCTTCAACACCAGCTTCCTGAATCTTTTTCTGACACTTTATTTGAAGTATATTGCATACCTGATGATGATGGGCATGGTATGTTGCAGCTGAGGCATAACTTTTGAAAACTGCTAGTGGATATGGGTGTGTGAGTGAGTCCTATTTGCAGTCCTATGTTAATCTTGGCCATTCTTCTTCCTCGCTCACGCCTTTCTTCTAACTCAAACAAATCAAACATTGCAGATGAAAAGAGCAGCTGCTGCACACAGCCTTCTCCCTCCAGGCCCATCCCCACTGCTGCTCAGCCACCGTGTCCCAGGACAGGTATCCCCCACATTGGGGACTTTGCTGCTCGTGTTCCCGAAAGACAGTGTTCCACATTTGGGCATTCTTGTCAATGTCGATCACTCTGTTAGTGCATTTTTCATTCCTGAAAGTAAGGACCATGCTACAGAACTCCATACTCATTATGCTCTTTCAGTGTAAAGTTCTAGATTTTGACAAGAAAAGCTACACCAAAATAGAAAATTAGAGTCCTACACACATCTAGACCTTGAATGGCTTCCTTTCACTGCCCCATGAGCTTGTATTTTGTTTAAAATGTTTTTTTCAGGGGAATGGATACACCTTTCAGGGAAGGCAACTCCTGCATAAGTACGTTTTGTCAGGCCAAGTCTTAAAGGAAAGAATTTGCTCCTAAGGAGCAAATTCTTTCTTTTAAGTGCACGTTTTTTTTTTTTTTTCTCTCCCAAGCGAAAAGGGCCAACTCATCAAGGAAAGAATTTGCTCCTTAGAAAGAATTTGCTCCTCAGGAGCAAATTCTTTCCTTTAAGAGAAGTCCCCTTTTTCAGTGATACTGAGTTTATAGAAAAGCAAACATGAAGTCCCACAAGTTCTCTCCCGTTGAAAAATAGCAGAAAAATTTCCAGTTGGGTGTTGCCATTCCCCTTAAGCCTTATAAAATGGCAACTAAGCAAGGCCACATATGTAGTTCTGGGTCTGCATTTAAGCTTCCTCTGGGTCTGTGTTACATTTTTGTGAACAGCAGGCTCCTCTAAGCCTTTGCTGCTTGCCAAGATGTGATAAGTACCCTTTTCACATGGCCTGGCTCATTTTTGTCATGTTATTCTTCAATCAATGCATTTCTGTTAGGTATAATCTTAACCTGCATTTAGAGATGATATGGAATGAAGAGTTACCTCCCTTAGACCATTGAAAAAACTGAGTCAGGAATGATTTTTTTTTTTTTTTTTTGTGTTTTTTTTTAAATTGCAGAGAAAGTGAAAGAGAAAAGGTAACTTACTCTGGTAAATGTTGTTGTTCAGAAAAGATTTGTTTTTCAGGCCTGACAGGACTCTTTGGCCTTAAAAGACGTGCTGAATTTGGTCCAGCGAGAGTCGAAGAACGCATGTTTGGATTCACATCCTTTGTGACAAGATCAAACATATCACTTGTAAGTCTCACTGTTTTAGGTACTTTGACATCAGATGCAGTTTGAGAGTAATTTTCATCCAACTTATGTCCTTTGTTATATGGAACGTTCCCTTTCGTGAATCTATTTGATCTCAGTTTCCTGTGTATACGCCCCATTATCACACTATTTGAACTTTCCTAGCACAAAATTTTAAGAACAATGCAGCAAAATAAATTTAGTCACAGCAGTCTTTTACAACTCTTTAACCTATATTTACTAAAAGAAAGCCCAAAACAAAATGCTGTAGATAGTGAAGGTAATATGATTCCAGAAATGTTTGGCTATCTCCATTTTTATGGCTTTATTGTGAAATTAATTGCAATTTAGATAGTTTGAACAAATCAGTAATTATTTTATATTTTTTGTGCTTGAAAGCTGGAGAAAAGGATTTCAAAAGTACTTCTGAGCCACAGTATCAAGAAAGGGAATTTGCCATGCAACTGAAGGATGTTAGATTTCATTACCACTTTGGCAACACATTCCACCCTCCTTTTCTCTGTCATCACAGATTTGGGGTCCCATTAAGGGCCCTTTTTGCTTGATGTGCCTTTTTGTTGCAATTCTGAGCAAATTTCAGCAGAGAAAAGTGTTTTATCAGTTAAGAATCGGAAAAAGGAGCTTGGGGCTTATACTGGGAGGGTACAAAACAAAAACAAAATTTTGCGACCAGAATGTGGTCCGAGCCAGTAGGGGGGTAGGGTTGTAAAAAGTGGTTTTTCTTCGGTCAAGTTTAAGATGTGCAGCCAAAGTGGTAAGGTAATTACAAAAGGGTTGTTGTGTTATTAAATAATAATAACTGCCTGCCATTTGATTCCATGTCAAGAGCTGTTTAGAGTTTTAAAGACATTTTTTGTTAAATCTCTGCGGCATCTGGAGTGGCAATATAATAGACAGAAAATTGCTGGTACACATCACTCAGGGTATGGTTGTTTTACCATCAGTTTTTAGACAAGGGATGAAAGAAACAAAACAAAGTATGCTTAATTTTCCATAGTTCTTTTTATCTTTTTTATAAGAGAAACAATATGAACAAGAATTTGCATCATATACATTTCCGATGTATTGGTTGTAGAAGTCTGGGCACATATTTTATTGCAAATAAAAACTTAACACTTGTCAGCATCTTACTCTCAAGTATAAATTATTACTTGGGTGGAGTCAAATTAACAGAGTATTAAATAAGAATGCAAAACAACTAAATTTGGTGGTGGGTATAGGTTGCACTACAGTAAAAAAATAGGCTTTTTGAAAGCTAAGCTTGTTTTGGGGAGAGCTTTCAGTACAGAGCTGAATATTTGGTTGCTAGTGATTGGAGTTGGCGATAAACAGTAATATTTTTGTGAAAGGTAATGTTTTCGATTTTGAGAAATGCTAGTAGCTATTTCTAAAATGAAAAGCATCAGCTTTTATGAGAAAGAAAATACTTGAGACCAGCCAGTGAAAATTGCTAGGTTTATTTGCTGCGGAATCTGTTTGTTTACATCAGACTACCATAAAGGCTGAAATATGCCGCACAACCCCCTATTTTTTAACTGCTCCTGACACACAGACTGTCATACATGCTTTCCGTTAAAGTCCTTAGAGACCAAATGCCCATGTTTAATGCATTGGGGAGCGGTTAGATGTCTCGCACCTGTGCCACAACCCCATTTGCATCAGGCCCGAGCACTTGCATTTGGAGCCCCATTCTGTCAATATGGAATGTATTGGTTGCAAGATGAGACATCAGTGTACACGAAACCATTTTCCCCTTTGCTTACTTTAAGATACAGACAGTTTTAAGGTAGAAGGAGCATGTACATGAAAGTTGCCTCCCCTTTTTAAAGCATCAAGAGACAAAAAGGTGCCTTTCAAAGGGCAAAAGGGCCTTCACTTTTTCTTACACACCTTGCATTTCTTTGAATAGCTCCTATGATCAGGTGGTAAGCAAAAGCTTGGAATTCCGTCAACTGGCAATAGCTTATTTTTCTCATAATTTTGTTCTTCTTGATGTTTTTTCATACAATTTGAACATGTCATGCCTCCTTCTACACCTAGCATCTTTGTATTGTTTTGATTTTTTGTAACTTTTATGCATTTTGTTTTTGTGTTGTATGTATTTTAGACCCTTTTCAACCTGTGTACCAGGGATGATTGGACAACCAAGGGCTTTACAGAACTTGTTAATGGACTCACCAGGGCCATGATTGACATTGTGAACTGCAGTATGGACCCGGCTCCCAAAATTTCTACGGTACGTTACATTCTTGGCAACAGTAGTGCGTATGGCCCTATTTACGCCTTCAACTTTCTGTGTATTTGCATTTTTCGGCATTTATTGAGCTAATTGGGCCCAGACGATACTGCACACATTGCTGCAGGAGGTTTTTAGCCTCAATTGTTTCATTATTTATTTTAAAATCACTTTTTAGAAGGGTGCTTTTTTCTAGCCAGGTCTTGCCATTTCTAGAGTTTGAGCAGACATAAGAATATTTCGCACAGTTGTCATGTCTGCCAAGGTAACAGTCTACTATCGCATCCAAAGCATATGTCAAGTTTCGTTTCATTGAAAGAAGATCTTCACTTACTTCGAATGCCTGTTCATATTCAGCCTGGCATCTTTTAGAAAAATCATTTGCAAAACGGTCTTTAAGTTTTTCTTTGTCGTGTTGAAGCCTGGCTGGCATAATGTTTTTAAGTGGCTTTAAATTTTTTATGAATTTTCTGTGATTTTCAGGCACATGTCTTGTGTCTAGAGATGCTCAGGCTCTGTTTTTTTGTAATACCTTCTTTGTATAAACTTTCTGCAGCTCTGTATGCACTACTGTCTGGGTCTGTAGTTATTTCTTTCACCTGAAGGCCATCCTGTTCAAGAGACAGTAAACTCTCTTTTGCCCCACTCCTCTTCATTTCCAATATCTTGCTCCATTTCCAAATTAGAAGAGCAGTTGCCAGGGTGAGCACCAACTTTAATATTAAGTTTATGCTCCCTGATGTTGGAACAGAGCTTGTTCTTGGCAACTGCACTTATAATTTGGTGCTTAAAGGTGGTGTTTTCAGCAATTGTGTATGCACACTGTGTTGCAGGCCGAAAGGGAGTTTTGCCGACACCAGAGTATAGTGCATTATTGTAGACACAGTCTGCCTGAACATTTATTGTGCTTGGCTCGTCACCCTGTAAAACATAAACAGTTTTCAAAAGCTGTCTCTGATGCCTCAGATCTTCAACACCAGCTTCCTGAATCTTTTTCTGACACTTTATTTGAAGTATATTGCATACCTGATGATGATGGGCATGGTATGTTGCAGCTGAGGCATAACTTTTGAAAACTGCTAGTGGATATGGGTGTGTGAGTGAGTCCTATTTGCAGTCCTATGTTCAGACATGTTAAGTTTTGAAAATAAAAATGAGGGAGACAGCGCGTTCGAGCAGGATTGGCGAGTGCCAAAGGCGCAAAGTCTTGGTGGCAAGCTCTCAGGATAGGCTAGAAAATGATGCATTCTGAGAGCTTTTTGAACATTTTTTGTTTATTCTCTACACTCCTGTTCACAAATAAATAACTAATAAATATTTTAAAATCATTTCATTGAGACGATGCCTACAAGCTAACACCTAGCCATACCAGTGCCCCCATCCCCACCCCCAGCCCCAGGTGTATAATGCTTCAGCACAAGAGCATTTCTTATCATTTATGCCCAGATAGGTCACAACAAAAGTAGCCCAATTGATTCTATATTCCAAGGGCCATCCAATAACCAAAGTTTCAGAAGTGTAGCTCCAATGGTTGAGAAGATATGGCAAAATAATACTTATTGACCTTTGACCTTGGGGTCATGTTGAGGTCGAGGTCATCCCAAAAGTAACCCAATATATTCTATATTCCAAGGGCCATCCAATAAGCAAAGTTTCAGATGTGAAGCTCCAATAGTTTAGGAGATATGGCACAATAATACTTTTTGACCTTTGACCTTGGAGTCATGTTGAGGTCAAGGTCACCCCAAAAGTAGCCCAATATATTCTATATTCCAAGTGCCATCCAATAAGCAAGGTTTCAGAAGTGTAACTCAAATAGTTTAAGAGATGTGGCTAAGCCATACTTTTTTGATCTTGGGGTCATGTTGAGGTTAGGGTCATGTCAAAAGTAGCCCAATTCATTTTATATATTTCAAGGGCCATCCAATAAGCAAAGATTCAGAAGTGTAACTCCAATAGTTTAGGAGATATGGCAAAGTCATACTATATGACCTTGGGGTCATGTTGAGGTCAAGGTCCTGCCAAAAGTAGCCCAATTTATTCTATAATCCAAGGGCCATCCAATAACCAAAGTGTCAGAAGTGTAACTCCAATAGTTTAGAAGATATGGCAAAATAATGCTTTTTTACTTTTGATCTTAGGGTCATGTTGAGGTCAAGGTCATCCAAAAAGTAGCCCAATTTATTCTATATTCCAAGGGCCATTCAATAAGCAAAGTTTCAGAAGTGTAATTCCAATAGTTTAGGAGATATGACAAAGTCATACTTTTTTACCTTTGACCTTGGGATCCTGTTGAGGTCGAGGTCATGCCAAACGTAGCCCAATTCATTCTATATTCCAAGGGCCATCCAATAACCAAAAAAGTTGCAAAAAACATTCTAGCTGATAAACAAAGTTTCAGAAGTGTAACTCCTATAGTTTAGAACATATGCCAAAGTCATACTTTTTGACCTTTGACCTTTGGGTTACGTTGATGTCCACCAATAGTATGCCAATTTTTCTGTATTCCAACGACCATCCAATAACCAAAATTTCAGAAGTGTAACTCCGATAGTATAGAAGATATGGCAAAGTCCTACTTTTCTACCTTTGACCTTGGGGACAGGTTGAGGTCAAGGTCAAAACAAAAGTAGCCTATTTGATTCTATATTCCAAGGGTCATCCAATAACCGAAGTTTCAGGAGTGTAGCTCCAATAGTTTAGAAGATATGGCAAAATAATACTTTTTGACCTTTGACCTTGGAGTTATGTTGAGGTCGAGGACACACCAAAAGTAGCCCAATATATTCTATATTCCAAGGGCAACCCAAGAAGTAAAGTTTCAGAAGTGTAACTCCAATAGTTTAGGAGATATGACAAAGTCATACTTTTTGACCTTTGACCTTGTGGTCATGTTGTGGTCAAGGTCATGCCAAAAGTAGCACAATTCATTCTATATTCCAAGTGCCATCCAATAAGCAAAGTTTCAGAAGTGTAACTCCAATAGTTTAGGAGATATGGCAAAATCATACTTTTTACCTTTGACCTTAGGGTCATGTTGAGGTCAAGGTCACGCCAAAAGTAGCCCAGTGCCATCTACATCCCATGTACTATCCACAGGCAAAGTTTGAAAAGTGTACCTAAATCGGTTTCAGAGGAGATCCATTCCATAGAAACGTGACAGACGTACGTACACACACACACATACATACATACATACATACATACATACATACATACAGACCCACTGACTGACAGACACTCGACTCTGACACGAAAACTATATACCCGATTGTTCTTCGCAAAAGGGGGTATAATAATCCAAAATTTCGATCAAGTCTCAAGCACAACAACTTTATTCCCCTCCGACTTTTAAGTGCGGAAATACGGTAGATAATACTGTAGTTGTCACGGTCAAATAACGGTACTTTTTCAAGTTCAAATTAATTGCAGACAAGTCATAACAGCTTGTCCAATTAGCAATTAAAGATACTGATAGTTATATAAACTTGACACGCATGATTAACACAAGCTGCAGCCGATGTACATGCACTCAATAGATCAAAAATGTCAGGTTAGCGAGAAAAGAGATTAAGAATGCAGATTAGTTTATAATTTAATGCTCCAGCCACAAGGCGAGGACCCGTCCATCCACAACTTTCACACCCGCTCAAAAAGCAAGTCCAAGGCGAACATCAATTATCTCCACCACCAAAATCGCCATGAAATCCACCGTCCACAAACAACAGCTACCGTTTTTCTGTACGCGCTTGGAAAATGATGTCATCCCACCCCAGCAAGCCCGCACGTGTTTAATGTTTAATCGTTGTATTTTATTTTAATGGGGCGTATTTCTTTCATAAAAATGTTTGCAACCGGTAAGAGCTGGATAGGGAACGTGCCTTCCACAATTCCCGACTTATCCCGGGAAGCTCTGTGTCAATCACCAACAACAGCATACAGATGTGTTTACACACATTAAAGCATTCGACTTTTCCCGCCAAGCATCTGCTATTTTGGCGCCAAAACATAACCATGCACGAGACAGTAGAAAAGTCTGTTTTTAGTATGCATAAACCTACCGTTAGATGTTGCTAAACATCTTAGGAGCGATTACATCATTTTCACACTGATTGTGGACTAAATTTTATGATTGGGGGATAAATGCAAATTAGAGCCATAACTTAATCTTATTTTCACACCTTGTCACACAGAAGATTGTAGGCTTATTGAGACCACCGGAGGCTTTTGTTTACAGTGTAATAGTAGAATAGACTGATCTGTGACAAATACGGTCGGTGTTAATAACACAATTCGGTTAACTAACATCGTCCGCTGGTTGAAGGAAATTAACCGTTATGATTTACTTTCATTTTTGCAATCACCTCAAGAAACGACTGTTTTCATTTGTAAATGCCAATCTGCAGGTGTGGAACCGTGCTTTAATCCCCAATAATACTGGACAGTGCATTAATTATGTCTCCCCCGAAAAATTTTTTTTCGGAGAGACATATTGTTTTTCCCCCGGGCGTCTGTCTGTCTGTCCGTCTGTCCGTCTGTCTGTCTGTCCGTCTGTCCGTCTGTCCGTCTGTCTGTCTGTCACACTTTCGTGTCCGCTCTGTAACTTGAAAACCGTTAGAGCTATCTTCACGAAACTTCATATAAATATTAATCAGCATTAGACGACGTGCAGTGCGCAAGAACTACAACTCTCGCATTTATACTTTTTGAATTATCTCCCTTGGAAGTTTGTAGGTATGTATATATGTATGGAAAAATCGTGTCCGGTCAATAACTTTCTTATTTTCAGATGGATTTTAAAATTACTTGGCAGAAATATTAACAACCATAAGACGATGTGTGGTGCGCATGAGGCAGGTCGGTACCTCAAAGGTCAAGGTCATACTTAGAGGTCAAAGGTCAAAAAAGGGGCCTTTTTTCGTATTTGGTCAATGACTTTCTTATTTTGAGATGGATTTTAAAATTACTTGGCAGAAATATTAACAACCATAAGATGATGTGTGGTGCGCATGAGGCAGGTCGGTACCTCAAAGGTCAAGGTCATACTTAGAGGTCAAAGGTAAAAAAAGGGGCCTTTTTTTCGGGTTTTGTCAATAACTTGCTTATTTTTAGATAGAATTTGAAGTAACTTGTCAAACATGTTAACTATCATGAGACCATGTGTTGCATGCATGATTCAGTTTGGTACCTAAAATGTCAAGGTCATACATAGAGGTCAAAGGTAAAAAAAGGGGCCTTTTTTCGTGTTTTGTCAATAACTTGCTTATTTTTAGATAGAATTTGAAGTAACTTGTCAAACATGTTAACTATCATGAGACCATGTGTTGCATGCATGATTCAGTTTGGTACCTAAAATGTCAAGGTCATACATAGAGGTCAAAGGTAAAAAAGGGGCCTTTTTTCGTGTTTGGTCAATAACTTTCTTATTTTTGATGGATTTTGAAATTGTTTGGCAGAAATGTTAACCACCATGAGATGATGTGTTGCACACATGACCCAGTTTGGTACCTGAAAGGTCAAGGTCATACATAGAGGTTAAATGTAAAATAAGGGGCCTTTTTTGTGTTCTGTCAATAACTTTCTTATTTTTAGATGGATTTTGAAATTACTTGGCAGAAATGTTAACCACCATAAGACGATGTGTTGTGTGCATGACCCAAGTTGGTACCTCAAATGTCAAGGTCGTACTAAGAGGTCAAAGAACAAGACGGGGCCTTTTTTTAGTGTTCAGTCAATAACTTTCTTCTTCCTGGATAGATTGTGATATTACTTGGCAGAAATGTTAACCATCATGAGACGATGTGGTGCACGCTAGACCCAGGTGGGTACCTCCAAGATCAAGGTCATACTAAAAGGTCAGAGGTAAAAAAAGTTTGTTTTTTTTGTGTCCAGTCATTAACTTTTTTATTTCTGGATTGACTTTATGAAGTAACCATGCAGAAATGTTCACCATCATTAGACCATGAGTCATGTGCAAGACCAAAGTCCATACCTCCAATGTCAAGATCATACCTAGAGGTCAAAGGTAAAAAAAGGGACAGTCAATAACTTCCTTATTCTGATGGATTATGAAATTACTTGGCAGAAATGTTAACCATCATGAGACGATGTATTGTACCTCAAAGGTCAAGGTCATACTTAGAGGTCAAAGGTACAAAAGTGTTTTTTGTTTACGGCCAATAACTTTATTTGTCTATGAACATTTTTAAAGTTACTATGCAGAAATGTTCATCTTCATTAGATGATGTGTTGCACACAAGACCAAGCTCAATACCTCCAATGTCAAGGTTATACTTAGCAGTCAAAAACGGGGGAGACATCTGTGTTTTTGTAGAAAAACAAATTCTAGTTATTATCAGTTTTACTCACGGATTAACTCGGATTTTTTCGCTGGTTTGCACACACGAAAATACAAGCGCAGCTTTTCAAAAATTTGCCAAAAAAAACGGTATTTTCATTTTTCCGGGAGTTTTATCCTGAATTTCGTGAGGCGTGAGAAAAGCTATTTTTTCGGGAGTCTACCGCAATTTTCGGGAGACTTAACATGTCTGTATGTTAATCTTGGCCATTCTTCTTCTTCGCTCACGCCTTTCTTCTAACTCAAACAAATCAAACATTGCAGATGAATAAGAGCAGCTGCTGCACACAGCCTTCTCCCTCCAGGCCCATCCCCACTGCTGCTCAGCCATCGTGTCCCAGGACAGGTATCCCCCACATTGGGGACTTTGCTGCTCGTGTTCCCGAAAGACAGTGTTCCACATTTGGGCATTCTTGTCAATGTCCATCACTATGTTAGTGCATTTTTCATTCCTGAAAGTAAGGACCATGCTACAGAACTCCATACTCATTATGCTCTTTCAGTGTAAAGTTCTAGTTTTTGACAAGAAAAGCTACACCAAAATAGAAAATTAGAGTCCTACACACATCTAGACCTTAAATGGCTTCCTTTCACTGCCCCATGAGCTTGTATTTTGTTTAAAATGTTTTTTTCAGGGGACTGGATACGCCTTTCAGGGAAGGCAACTCCTGCATAAGTACGTTTTGTCAGGCCAAGTCTTAAAGGAAAGAATTTGCTCCTAAGGAGCAAATTCTTTCTTTTAAGTGCGCGTTTTGTTTTTTTTTCTCTCCCAAGCGAAAAGGGCCAACTCATCAAGGAAAGAATTTGCTCCTTAGAAAGAATTTGCTCCTCAGGAGCAAATTCTTTCCTTTAAGAGAAGTCCCCTTTTTCAGTGATACTGAGTTTATAGAAAAGCAAACATGAAGTCCCACAAGTTCTCTCCCTTTGAAAAATAGCAGAAAAATTTCCAGTTGGGTGTTCCCATTCCCCTTAAGCCTTATAAAATGGCAACTAAGCAAGGCGACATATGTAGTTCTGGGTCTGCGTTTAAGCTTCCTCTGGGTCTGTGTTACATTTTTGTGAACAGCAGGCTCCTCTAAGCCTTTGCTGCTTGCCAAGATGTGATAATTACCCTTTTCACATGGCATGGCTCATTTTTAGCTCACCTGTCACGTAGTGACAAGGTGAGCTTTTGTGATCACTTTTTGTCCGTCGTCCGTCCGTCCGTCCGTGCGTCCGTGCATCCGTAAACAATTTCAAATAAGTATATCTCTAATACCCCACGGTCAATCTTGATCAAATTTCATGAGAAGCATCATCAGGAAGGGGGAAAGGCTGCATAAGGTTTTTGGGCTGATCAGATTGGAATTGTGGTTGCCATGGCAACATATAGCTCCCATAGACTTACAATGGGAAAAATTAAAATATCTTCTTCTCTGAAACCACAGGGCCAAGAGCTTAGATATTTAGCATGTATTAACGGCCAGTGGTCACCTACATAATTCCTGCCAATCCTGCCCCTGGGGTCCAAATTGGCCACGCCCCGGGGCCCCTTCGCTCCCATAGACTCATAATGGAACAAAAAGCTTCAAAAATCTTCTTCTCGGAAACCACAGGGCCCAGAGCTTAGATATTTAGCATGTAACAATGGCAAGTGGTAACCTACATAATTCCTGCCAATCATGCCCCTGGTGTCCAAACGGGCCACGCCCCGGGGCCCTTTAGTTCCTATAGACCCATAATGGAAAAAAGCTTCAAAAATCTTCTTCTCTGAAACCACAGGGCCCAGAGCTGAGGTATTTGACATGTAGCAATGGCAAGTGGTCACCTACATAATTCATGCCAATCATGCCCCTGAGGCCCAAATTGGCTACACCCCGGGGCCCCTTAGCTCCCATAGACACATAATGGAAAAAAAGCTTCAAAAATCTTCTATTCTGAAACCACAGGGTCCAGAGCTTAGATATTTAGCATGTAGCAATGGCCAGTGGTCACCTACATAAATCCTGCCAATCATGCTCATAGGGTCCAAATTGGCCACGCCCCGGGGCCCCTTCGCTCCCATAGACTCATAATGGAACAAAAAGCTTCAAAAATCTTCTCGGAAACCACAGGGCCCAGAGCTTAGATATTTAGCATGTAGCAATGGCAAGTGGTCACCTACATAATTCCTGCCAATCATGCCCCTTGGGTCCAAACGGGCCACGCCCCGGGGCCCTTTAGCTCTATAGACTCATAATGGAAAAAAGCTTCAAAAATCTTATTCTCTGAAACCACAGGGCCCAGATCTGAGATATTTGGCATGTAGCAACGGCCAGTGGTCACCTACATAATTCCTGCCAATGATGCCCCTGGGGCCCAAATTGGCCCTACCCTGGGGCCCCTTAGCTCCCATAGACTCAAAATGGTAAAAAAGCTTCAAAAATCTTCTTCTCTGAAACCACAGGGTCCAGAGCTTAGATATTAAGCATGTAGCAATGGCCAGTGGTCACCTACATAATTCCTGCCAATCATGCCCCTGGGTTCCAAATGGGGGACGCCCCGGGGCCCCTTCGCTCCCATAGACTCATAATGGAACAAAAAGCTTCAAAAATCTTCTTCTCCGAGACCACAAGGCCCAGAGCTTAGATATTTAGCATGTAGCAACGGCAAGTGGTCACCTACATAATTCCTGCCAATCATGCCCCTGGTGTCCAAACGGGCCACGCCCCGGGGCCCTTTAGCTCCTATAGACTCATAATGGAAAAAAAAGCTTCAAAAATCTTCTTCTCTGAAACCACAGGGCCCCGAGCTGAGATATTTGGCATGTAGCAACGGCAAGTTGGTAACCTACATAATTCCTGCCAATCATGCCCCTGGGGCTCAAATTGGCCACACCCTGGGGCCCCTTAGCTCCCATAGACTCATAATGGAAAAAAAGCTTCAAAAATCTTCTTCTCGTAAACCACAGGGCCCAGAGCTTAGATATTTAGCATGTAGCAATTGCAAGTGGTCACCTACATAATTCCTGCCAATCTTGCCCCTGGGGTCCAAATGGGCCACGCCCTGGGGCCCCTTAGCTCCCATAGACTCATAATGGAAAAAAAGCTTCAAAAATCTTCTTCTTGTAAACCACAGGGCCTAGAGCTTGGATATTTAGCATGTAGCAACCACCAGTGGTCACCTAAATAATTCCTGCCAATCTTGCCCCTTGGGTCCAAACGGGCCACGCCCCGGGGCCCTTTAGCTCCTATAGACTCATAATGGAAAAAGCTTCAAAAATCTTCTTCTCTGAAACCACAGGGCCCAGAGCCGAGATATTTGGCATGTAGCAACGGCAAGTGGTCACCTACATAAATCCTGCCAATCATGCCCCTAGGGTCCAAATGGGCCACACCCTGGGGCCCCTTAGCTCCCATAGACTCATAATGGAAAAAAAGCTTCAAAAATCTTCTTCTCTGAAACCACAGGGCCCAGAGCTTGGATATTTAATTCCTGCCAATCATGCCCCTGGGTTCCAAATGGGCGACACCCCGGGGCTCCTTCGCTCCCACAGACTCATAATGGAACAAAAAGCTTCAAAAATCTTCTTCTCGGAAACCACACGGCCCAGAGCTTAGATATTTAGCATGTAGCAATGGCAAGTGGTCACCTACATAATTCCTGCCAATCTTGCCCATCGGGTCCAAACGGGCCACGCCCCGGGGCCCTTTAGCTCCTTTAGACTCATAATTGAAAAAAAGCTTCAAAAATCTTCTTCTCTGAAACCACAGGGCCCAGAGCCGAGATATTTGGCATGTAGCAACGGCAAGTGGTCACCTACATAAATCCTGCCAATCATGCCCCTAGGGTCCAAATGGGCCAGGCCCTGGGGCCCCTAAGCTCCCATAGACTCATAATGGAAAAAAAAACTTCAAAAATCTTCTTCTCTGAAACCACAGGGCCCAGAGCTTAGATATTACGCACATAGCAATGGCAAGTGGTCACCTACATAATTCCTGCCAATCATGCCCCTGGGATCCAAAAGGGCCACGCCCCGGGGCCCCTTAGCTCCTATAGACTCATAATGGAAAAAAGCTTAAAAAATCTTCTTCTCTGAAACCACAGGGCCCAGAGCTTAGATATTTAGCATGTAGCAATGGCAAGTGGTCACCTACATAAATCCTGCCAATCATGCCCCTGGGGTCCAAATGGGCCACACCCTGGGACCCCCTTAGCTCCCATAGACTCATAATGGAAAGAAGACTTCAAAAATCTTCTTCTCTGAAACCACAGTGCCCAGAGCTTAGATATTTAGCATGTAGCAACGGCAAGTGGTGACCTTCATATTTCCTGCTAATCATGCCCCTTGGGTCCAAATGGGCCACGCCCCGGGGCCCCTTAGCTCCCATAGACTCATAATGGTAAAAAGCTTCAAAAATGTTCTTCTCAGAAACTGTGAAGCACAGAACTAAGATATTTAGTATCTAGCAACATAAAATAGCCAGCTACATAAATCCTGCTAACCCTGCCCCTGGGGTCAAAATTGGCCTCGCCCCAGCTCATCACCTCCAATAGACTTATAATGGAAAAAAACTGAAAAGATCTTCTTCTATGAAACCATAAGGCCCAGAGCTTAGATTTTTAGTATGTAGCAACATCAAGTGGCCACCTACATAAATCCTGCCAGTTATGCCCCTGGGATCCAAATTGGCCCCACCCCAGGGCTCTTTAGCTTCCATAGACTTACAATTGGAGAAACTTCAAAAATCTTCTTCTCTGAAACCACAGGGCCCTTATAATGAAAAAAAAAAAAAACAACTTAAAATGGGGAAAAAATCTTCAAAAATCTTCTTCTCTGAAACCATAAGTCCCAGAGCTTAGGAATTTAGCATGTAGCAATGTTGAGTGGTCGCCTACATGAATCCTGCCAATCATGCCCCTGGGGTCCAAATCCTGTGGCCCCTAAACTCCAACAAACTTATAATGGAAAAAGCTTCAAACATCTTCTTTGAAACCATGAAGTACAGACCTTAGATATTTAGTATATAGCAACACAAAATGGTCGCCTACATAAATCCTGCCAACCATGCCCTTTGGGTCAAAATTGGTCAAGCCCCAGGGCTCATTAGCTCCTATAGACTTATACTGGAAAAATCTTAAAAGTACCATTTTTCTCCAAAACCATAAGGCACAGATTTTGTTTGATTTGTGGTTTTACATCCCCGTCAACACTGTATAGGTCATTTTGGAGATGTCTCTTCCAATTTTGAGGGACTTTTACCAGACATTGAGATGAAATTACATCTCAAGCCCTGTGGCCCAATGAAACCAGTAGAGTTTATAAGCATGGACACCGCTTTGCCTGAGCTTAGATATTTAGTATGTAGCAATGTCAAGTGGTCTCCTACACTAATGATTTTCTGGTACACAGGTGAGCGATATAGGGCCATTGGGCCCTCTTGTTGTCATGTTATTCTTCAATCAATGCATTTCTGTTAGGTATAATCTTAACCTGCATTTAGAGATGATATGGAATGAAGAGTAACCTCCCTTAGACCATTGAAAAAACTGAGTCAGGAATGATTTTTTTTTTTTTTGTGTGTGTGTTTTTTTTTTTTTAAATTGCAGAGAAAGTGAAAGAGAAAAGGTAACTTACTCTGGTAAATGTTGTTGTTCAGAAAAGATTTGTTTTTCAGGCCTGACAGGACTCTTTGGCCTTAAAAGACGTGCTGAATTTGGTCCAGCGAGAGTCGAAGAACGCATTTTTGGATTCACATCCTTTGTGACAAGATCAAACATATCACTTGTAAGTCTCACTGTTTTAGGTACTTTGACATCAGATGCAGTTTGAGAGTAATTTTCATCCAACTTATGTCCTTTGTTATATGGAACGTTCCCTTTCGTGAATCTATGTGATCTCAGTTTCCTGTGTATACGCCCCATTATCACACTATTTGAACTTTCCTAGCACAAAATTTTAAGAACAATGCAGCAAAATAAATTTGGTCACAGCAGTCTTTTACAAATCTTTAACCTATAATTACTAAAAGAAAGCCCAAAACAAAATGCTGTAGATAGTGTAGGTAATATGATTCCAGAAATGTTTGGCTATCTCCATTTTTATCGCTTTATTGTGAAACTAATTGCAGTTTAGATAGTTTGAACAAATTAGTAATTATTTTATATTTTTTGTGCTAGAAAGCTGGAGAAAAGGATTTCAAAAGTACTTCTGAGCCACAGTATCAAGAAAGGGAATTTGCCATGCAACTGAAGGATGTTAGATTTCATTACCACTTTGGCAACACATTCCACCCTCCTTTTCTCTGTCATCACAGATTTGGGGTCCCATTAAGGGCCCTTTTTGCTTGATGTGCCTTTTTGTTAGCTCACCTGTCACGTAGTGACAAGGTGAGCTTTTGTGATCACTTTTTGTCCGTCGTGCGTGCATGCGTGCGTCCGTGCATCCGTGCGTCCGTAAACAATTTCAAATAAGTATATCTCTAATACCCCATGGTCAATCTTGATCAAATTTCATGAGAAGCATCATCAGGTAGGGGGAAAGGCTGCATAAGGTTTTTGGGCTGATCAGGTTGGAATTCTGGTTGCCATGGCAACATATAGCTCCCATAGACTTACAATGGGAAAAAATTAAAATATCTTCTTCTCTGAAACCACAGGGCCCAGAGCTTAGATATTTAGCATGTATTAACGGCCAGTGGTCACCTACAAAATTCCTGCCATTCATGCCCCTGGGGTCCAAATTGGCCACACCCCGGGGCCCCTTCGCTCCCATAGACTCATAATGGAACAAAAAGCTTCAAAAATCTTCTCGGAAACCACAGGGCCCAGAGCTTAGATATTTAGCATGTAGCAATGGCAAGTGGTCACCTACATAATTCCTGCCAATCATGCCCCTGGGGTCCAAACGGGCCACGCCCCGGGCCCTTTAGCTCCTATAGACTCATAATGGAAAAAAAGCTTCAAAAATCTTCTTCTCTGAAACCACAGGGCCCAGAGCTTAGATATTTAGCATGTATTAACGGCCAGTGGTCACCTACATAATTCCTGCCATTCATGCCCCTGGGGTCCAAATTGGCCATGCCCCGGGGCCCCTTCGCTCCCATAGACTCATAATGGAACAAAAAGCTTCAAAAATCTTCTTCTCAGAAACCACAGGGCCCAGAGCTTAGATATTTAGCATGAAGCAATGGCAAGTGGTCACCAATCATGCCCCTGGGGTCCAAACGGGCCACGCCCCAGGGCCCTTTAGCTCCTATAGACTCATAATGGGAAAAAAGCTTCAAAAATCTTCTTCTCTGAAACCACAGGGCCCAGAGCTTAGATATTTAGCAGGTAGCAACGGCCAGTGGTCACCTACATAATTCCTGCCATTCATGCCCCTGGGGTCCAAATTGGCCACGCCCCGGGGCCCCTTCGCTCCCATAGACTCATAATGGAACAAAAAGCTTCAAAAATCTTCTTCTCGGAAACCACAGGGCCCAGAGCTTAGATATTTAGCATGTAGCAATGGCAAGTGGTCACCTACATAATTCCTGCCAATCATGCCCCTGGGGTCCAAACGGGCCATGCCCCGGGCCCTTTAGCTCCTTTAGACTCATAATGGAAAAAAAGCTTCAAAAATCTTCTTCTCTGAAACCACAGGGCCCAGAGCTGAAATATTTGGCATGTAGCAACGGAAAGTGGTCACCTACATAATTCCTGCCAATCATGCCCCTTGGGTCCCAATGGGCCACACCCCAGGGCCCCTTAGCTCCCAAAGACTCATAATGAAAAAAAAGTTTCAAAATCTTCTTCTCTGAAACCACAGGGCCCAGAGCTTAGATATGTAGCATGTAGCAACGGCCAGTGGTCACCTACATAATTCCTGCCAAGCATGCCCCTGGGTTCCAAATGGGTGACACCCCGGGGCCCCTTCGCTCCCATAGACTCATAATGGAACAAAAAGCTTCAAAAATCTTCTTCTTGGAAACCCCAAGGCCCAGAGCTTAGATATTTAGCAGGTAGCAAGGGCAAGTGGTCACCTATATAATTCCTGCCAATCTTGCCCATGGGGTCAAAACGGACCACGCCCCGGGGCCCTTTAGCTCCTATAGACTCATAATTGAAAAAAGCTTCAAAAATCTTCTTCTCGGAAACGACAGGGCCCAGAGCTTAGATATTTAGCATGTAGCAATGGCAAGTGGTCACCTACATAATTCCTGCCAATCATGCCCCTGGGGTCCAAAAGAGCCACGCCCCGGGCCCTTTAGCTCCTATAGACTCATAATGGAAAAGAGCTTCAAAAATCTTCTTCTCTGAAACCACAGGGCCCAGAGCTGAGATATTTGGCATGTAGCAATGGAAAGTGGTCACCTACATAATTCCTGCCAATCATGCTCCTGGGGTCCAAACGGGCCACGCCCCGGGGCCCCTTCGCTCCCATAGACTCATAATGGAACAAAAAGCTTCAAAAATCTTCTTCTCAGAAACCACAGGGCCCAGAGCTTAGATATTTAGCATGAAGCAATGGCAAGTGGTCACCAACCATGCCCCTGGGGTCCAAACGGGCCACGCCCCAGGGCCCTTTAGCTCCTATAGACTCATAATGGGAATAAAGCTTCAAAAATCTTCTTCTCTGAAACCACAGGGCCCAGAGCTTAGATATTTAGCAGGTAGCAACGGCCAGTGGTCACCTACATAATTCCTGCCATTCATGCCCCTGGGGTCCAAATTGGCCACGCCCCGGGGCCCCTTCGCTCCCATAGACTCATAATGGAACAAAAAGCTTCAAAATCTTCTTCTCGGAAACCACAGGGCCCAGAGCTTAGATATTTAGCATGTAGCAATGGCAAGTGGTCACCTACATAATTCCTGCCAATCATGCCCCTGGGGTCCAAACGGGCCATGCCCCGGGCCCTTTAGCTCCTTTAGACTCATAATGGAAAAAAAGCTTCAAAAATCTTCTTCTCTGAAACCACAGGGCCCAGAGCTGAAATATTTGGCATGTAGCAACGGAAAGTGGTCACCTACATAATTCCTGCCAATCATGCCCCTGGGGTCCCAATGGGCCACACCCCGGGCCCCTTAGCTCCCAAAGACTCATAATGAAAAAAAACTTTCAAAAATCTTCTTCTCTGAAACCACAGGGCCCAGAGCTTAGATATGTAGCATGTAGCAACGGCCAGTGGTCACCTACATAATTCCTGCCAATCATGCCCCTGGGTTCCAAATGGGTGACACCCCGGGGCCCCTTCGCTCCCATAGACTCATAATGGAACAAAAAGCTTCAAAAATCTTCTTCTTGGAAACCCCAAGGCCCAGAGCTTAGATATTTAGCAGGTAGCAAGGGCAAGTGGTCACCTATATAATTCCTGCCAATCTTGCCCATGGGGTCAAAACGGACCACGCCCCGGGGCCCTTTAGCTCCTATAGACTCATAATTGAAAAAAGCTTCAAAAATCTTCTTCTCGGAAACGACAGGGCCCAGAGCTTAGATATTTAGCATGTAGCAATGGCAAGTGGTCACCTACATAATTCCTGCCAATCATGCCCCTGGGGTCCAAAAGAGCCACGCCCCGGGCCCTTTAGCTCCTATAGACTCATAATGGAAAAGAGCTTCAAAAATCTTCTTCTCTGAAACCACAGGGCCCAGAGCTGAGATATTTGGCATGTAGCAATGGAAAGTGGTCACCTACATAATTCCTGCCAATCATGCTCCTGGGGTCCAAATGGGCCACGCCCCGGGGCCCCTAAGCTCACATAGATTCTTAATGGAAAAAAAAAAGCTTCAAAAATCTTCTTCTCAGAAACCACAGGGCCCAGAGCTTAGATATTTAGAAGGTAGCAACGGCAAGTGGTCACCTACATAATTCCTGCCATTCATGCCCCTGGGGTCCAAATTGGCCACGCCCCGGGGCCCCTTCGCTCCCATAGACTCATAATGGAACAAAAAGCTTCAAAAATCTTCTTCTCGGAAACCACAGGACACAGAGCTTAGATATTTAGCATGTAGCAATGGCAAGTGGTCACCTACATAATTCCTGCCAATCATGCCCCTGGGGTCCAAACGGGCCATGCCCCAGGGCCCTTTAGCTCCTTAAGACTCATAATGGAAAAAAAGCTTCAAAAATCTTCTTCTCTGAAACCACAGGGCCCAGAGCTGAGATATTTGGCATGTAGCAACGGAAAGTGGTCACCTACATAATTCCTGCCAATCATGCCCCTGGGGTCCAAATGGGTCACACCCTGGGGCCCCTTAGCTCCCAAAGACTCATAATGAAAAAAAAGTTTCAAAAATCTTCTTCTCTGAAACCACAGGGCCCAGAGCTTAGATATTTAGCATGTAGCAACGGCCAGTGGTCACCTTAATAATTCCTGCCAATCATGCCCCTGGGTTCCAAATGGGTGAAGCCCCGGGGCCCCTTCGCTCCCATAGACTCATAATGGAACAAAAAGCTTCAAAAATCTTCTTCTTGGAAACCACAGGGCCCAGAGCTTAGATATTTAGCAGGTAGCAACGGCAAGTGGTCACCTATATAATTCCTGCCAATCTTGCCCATGGGGTCGAAACGGGCCACGCCCCGGGGCCCTTTAGCTCCTATAGACTCATAATGGAAAAAAGCTTCAAAAATCTTCTTCTCGGAAACCACAGGGCCCAGAGCTTAGATATTTAGCATGTAGCAATGGCAAGTGGTCACCTACATAATTCCTGCCAATCATGCCCCTGGGATCCAAACGGGCCACGCCCCGGGCCCTTTAGCTCCTATAGACTCATAATGGAAAAAAGCTTCTGAAACCACAGGGCCCAGAGCTGAGATATTTGGCATGTAGCAATGGAAAGTGGTCACCTACATAATTCCTGCCAATCAGGCCTCTGGGGTCCAAATTGGCCACGCCCCGGGGCCTCTTAGCTCACATACTCTTAATGGAAAAAAAAAGCTTCAAAAATCTTCTACTCAGAAACCACAGGGCCCAGAGCTTAGATATTTAGCATGTAGCAACGGCAAGAGGTCACCTACATAATTCCTGCCAATCATGCCCCTGGGGTCCAAACGGGCCACGCCACAGGGCCCTTTAGCTCCTATAGACTCATAATGGGAAAAAGCTTCAAAAATCTTCTTCTCTGAAACCATGGGGCCCAGAGCTGAGATATTTGGCATGTAGCAACAGCAAGTGGTCACCTACATTTTTCCTGCCAATCATGCCCCTGGGGTCCAAATTGGTCACGCCCCGGGGCCCCTTAGCTCCCAAAGACACATAATGGAAAAAAAGCTTCAAAAATCTTCTTCTCTGAAACCACAGGGCCCAGAGCTTAGGTCTTTGATATTTGGTATGAAGCTTCAGCTAGTAGACCTCTACCAAGATTGTTCAAATTATAGCCCTGAGGCCAAAAATGCCCCCGTCCCAGGGCCCTTTGGTTTTACATAGACTTATATAGGGAAAATCTTAAATTTGTTCTGTGAAACCACAAGGCTAAGATCTTTGATATTTGGTGTGAAATTTCATCTAGTGGACCTCTATCAAGATTGTTCAAATTATAGCCCTAGGGCCAAAAATGCCCCCGCCCCGAGACCCTTTGATTTTACATAGACTTATATAAGGAAATCTTTAAAAATCTTCTTCTCTGAAACTGCAAGGCCCATGTCTTTGATATTTGGTATGGAGCTTCATCTAGTGGACAATTATAGCCTTTGTTGATATTTGGTATGAAGCTTCACCTTTTTAGACCTCCCTCAACATTATGCACATTATAACCTTGGGGTCAATAATGGCCCTGCCCAGGGCCCACTTGTTACTCTATGGATCAGGTGAGCGATCCAGGGCCATCATGGCCCTCTTGTTAGCTCACCGTCACGTAGTGACGAGGTGAGCTTTTGGGATCACTTTTTGTCCGTCGTCCGTCGTGCGTGCGTGCGTGCGTCCGTCCGTCCGTGCGTCTGTGCGTAAACAGTTTCTTTAAACGACATCTCCTCCTAAACCACTGATCGGATTTTGACCAAACTTCACAGGAATGATCCTTAGGTGGTCCCCTTTCAAAGTTGTTCACATGGTTCCGGTCCGTTGCACATCTAGGTCACAGGAGTCAAAAATAGATTTTTTTCACCAAAAACTTAAAAAATCTTCTTCTCTGAAACCACAAGGCCCAGGTCTTTGATATTTGGTATGAAGCTTCATCTAGTGGACCCCTACCAAGATTGTTCAAATTATAGTGCTGGGGCCAAAAATGCCCCCGCCCCGGGGCCCTTTGGTTTTACATAGGCTTATATAGGGAAAATCTTTAAAAATCTTCTTCTCTGAAACCACAAGGCCCAGGACTTTGATATTTGGTATGAAGCTTCATCTAGTGGACCCCTACCAAGATTGTTCAAATTATAGTGCTGGGACAAAAAATGCCCCCGCCACGGGGCCCTTTGGTTTTACATTGGCTTATATAGGGAAAATCTTTAAAAATCTTCTTCTCTGAAACCACAAGGCCCAGGTCTTTGATATTTGGTATGAAGCTTCATCTAGTGGACCCCTACCAAGATTGTTCAAATTATAGTGCTGGGGCGAAAAATGCCCCCCGCCCCGGGGCCCTTTGGTTTTACATAGGCTTATATAGGGAAAATCTTTAAAAATCTTATTCTCTGAAACCATAAGGCCCAGGACTTTGGTATTTGGTATGAAGCTTCATCTTGTGGACCCCTACCAAGATTGTTCAAATTATAGTGCTGAGACAAAAAATGCCCCCGCCACGGGGCCCTTTGGTTTTACATTGGCTTATATAGGGAAAATCTTTAAAAATCTTCTTCTCTGAAACCACAAGGCCCAGGTCTTTGATATTTGGTATGAAGCTTCATCTAGTGGACCCCTACCAAGATTGTTCAAATTATAGTGCTGGGGCCAAAAATGCCCCCGCCCCGGGGCCCTTTGGTTTTACATTGGCTTATATAGGGAAAATCTTTAAAAATCTTCTTTCCTGAAACCACAAGGCCCAGGACTTTGATATTTGGTATGAAGCTTCATCTAGTGGACCCCTACCAAGATTGTTCAAATAATAGTTCTGGGACAAAAAATGCCCCCGCCACGGGGCCCTTTGGTTTTACATTGGCTTATATAGGGAAAATCATTAAAAATCTTCTCCTCTGAAACCACGAGGCCCAGGTCTTTGATATTTGGTATGAAGCTTCATCTAGTGGACCCCTACCAAGATTGTTCAAATTATAGTGCTGGGGCCAAAAATGCCCCCGCCCCGGGGCCCTTTGGTTTTGCATAGGCTTATATAGGGAAAATCTTTAAAAATCTTCTTCTCTGAAACCACAAGGCCCAGGACTTTGATATTTGGTATGAAGCTTCATCTAGTGGACCCCTACCAAGATTGTTCAAATTACAGTGCTGGGGCCAAAAATGCCCCCGCCTGGGGCCCTTTGGTTTAACATAGGCTTATATAGGGAAAATCTTTAAAAATCTTCTTCTCTGAAACCACAAGGCCCAGGACTTTGATATTTGGTATGAAGCTTCACCTAGTGGACCCCTACCAAGATTGTTCAAATTATAGTGCTTGGGCAAAAAAAATGCCACCGTCCCGGGGCCCTTTGGATTTACATAGGCTTATATAGGAAAATTCTTTAAAAATCTTCTTTTCCGAAACCGCAAGGCCCCGGACTTTGATATTTAGAATGAAGCTTCATCTAATGGACCTCTACCAAGATTGTTCAAATTATAGCCCTTGGGCCAAAAATGCCCCCGCCCCGGGGCCCTTTGGTTTTACATAGACTTATATAGGGAAAATCTTTAAAAATCTTCTTCTCTGAAACCACAAGGCGTAGGTCTTTTATATTTAGTATGAAGCTTCATCTAAAGGAACCCCAACAAGATTATTCAAATTATAGTGCTGAGGCCAAAAATGCCCCCGCCCCGGGGCCCTTTGGTTTTACATAGACTTATATAGGGAAAATCTTTAAAAATCTTCTTCTCTGAAACCACAAGGCCCAGGACTTTGATATTTGGTATGAAGCTTCATCTAGTGGACCCCTACCAAGATTGTTCAAATTATCAAATTATAGCCCTTGGGCAAAAAATGCCCCTGCTCCGGGGCCTTTTGGTTTTACATAGACTTATATAGGGAAAATCTTTAAAAATCTTCTTCTCTGAAACCACAAGTCCTTGGTCTTTTATATTTGGTATGAAGCTTCTTCTAAAGGACCCCTACCAAGATGATTCAAATTATAGTGCTGGGGCCAAAAGTGGCCCCGCCCCGGGGCCCTTTGGTTTTACATAGGCTTATATAGGGATAATCTTTAAAAATCTTCTTCTCTGTAACCACAAGGCCCAGGACTTCGAATTTTGGTATGAAGCTTCATCTAATGGACCTCTACCAAGATTGTTCAAATTATAGCCCTGGGGCCACAAATGCCCCCACCCTGGGGCCCTTTGGTTTTACATAGATTTATATAGCCCCGGGGCCATTTGGTTTTGCATAGGCTTATGTAGGGAATATCTTTAAAAAAAATCTTCTTCTCTCATACCGCAAGGCCCAGGTCTTATATATTTGATGTGTAGCTGTATCTAGTGGACCTTTGCCAAGATTGTTCAAATTATAGCCTTTGTTGATGTTTGGTATGAAGCTTCACCTTTAAGACCTCCCTCAACATTATGCACATTAAAGCCCTGGGGCCAATAATGACCCTCTCTGGGTCCCACTTGTTACACTATGGATCAGGTGTGTGATCCAGGGCCATCATGGCCCTCTTGTGTTTTATATTAGGATCACTTTTTGTCTGTCATCTGTGCATAAACAATTTCTTCAAACGACATCTCCTCCTAAAGCACTGATGGGATTTTGACAAAACTTCACCGGAATGATCCTTAGGTGGTCCCCTTTCAAAGTTGTTCAGATGGTTCCGGTCCGTTGCACATATAGATCACAGGAGCCAAAAATAGATTTTTTCACTGAAAACTTAAAAAATCTTCTTCTCAGAAACCGCAAGGCCCAGGTCTTTGATATTTGGTATGAAGCTTCATCTAGTGGACCCCTACCAAGATTGTTCAAATTATAGTGCTGGGGCCAAAAATGGCCCTAGCCCCGGGGCCCTTTGGTTTTACATGGGCTTATATAGGGAAAATCTTTAAACATTTTCTTCTCTGAAACTGCAAGGCCCAGGTCTTTGCTACTTGGTATTAAGCTTAATCTAGTGGACCCCTACCTAGATTGTTCAAATTATAGTGCTGGGGTGAAAAATGCCCCCGCCACGGGGCCCTTTGGTTTTACATAGGCTTATGTAGGGAAAATCTTTAAAAGTCTTCTCTGAAACTGCAAGGCCCAGGTCTTTGATATTTGGTATGAAGCTTCATCTTGTGGACCTCTACCAAGATTGTTCAAATTATAGCCCTGGGGCTAAAAATGCCCCCGCTCTGGGGCCCTTTGGTATTACATAGACTTATATAGGGAAAATCTTTAAAAATCTTCTTCTGTGAAACCACAAGGCCTAGGTCTTTGATATTTGGTGTGAAATTTCATCTAGTGGACCTCTATCAATATTGTTCAAATTATAGCCCTGGGGCCAAAAATGCCCCCGCCCCGAGACCCTTTGGTTTTACATAGACTTATATAGAGATAATCTTTGAAAATCTTCTTCTCTGAAACTGCAAGGCCCATGTCTTTGATATTTGGTATGGAGCTTCATCTAGTGGACAGTAATAGCCTTTGTTGATATTTGGTATAAAGCTTCACCTTTTTAGACCTCCCTCAACATTATGCACATTATAACCTTGGGGTCAATAATGGCCCTCCCTGGGGCCCACTTGTTACTCTATGGATCAGGTGAGCGATCCAGGGCCATCATGGCCCTCTTGTTGCAATTCTGAGCAAATTTCAGCAGAGAAAAGTGTTTTATCAGTTAAGAATCGGAAAAAGGAGCTTGGGGCTTATACTGGGAGGGTACAAAACAAAAACAAAATTTTGCGACCAGAATGTGGTCCGAGCCAGTAGGGGGGTAGGGTTGTAAAAAGTGGTTTTTCTTTGGTCAAGTTTAAGATGTGCAGCCAAAGTGGTAAGGTAATTACAAAAGGGTTGTTGTGTTATTAAATAATAATAACTGCCTGCCATTTGATTCCATGTCAAGAGCTGTTTAGAGTTTTAAAGACATTTTTTGTTAAATCTCTGCGGCATCTGGAGTGGCAATATAATAGACAGAAAATTGCTAGTACACATCACTCGGGGAATGGTTGTTTTACCATCAGTTTTTATACGCCCGTTTTGAAAAAACGGGACGTATTATGTTATGGGGTCCGCGTCTGTCCGTCCGTCCGTCCGTCCGTCCGTAAACTTTTCGTTTCCGGATAACTCCTCCTACAGTTTTCATCCGATCAAGTTGAAACTTGGTAGGTAGTAAGACCATGATGTGTAGATGTGCGTAAAGTTTCGAGAATTAATGTTCGCCAAATATTAACAGAGTTATGCCCCTTTGAAAATTTTGTAAACATTTTCGTTTCCGGATAACTCCTCCTACAGTTTTCATCCGATCAAGCTGAAACTTGGTAGGTAGTAAGACCATGATGTGTAGATGTGCGTAAAGTTTCGAGAATTAACGTTCGCCAAATATTAACAGAGTTATGTCCCTTTGAAATTTTTGTAAACATTTTCGTTTCCGGATAACTCCTCCTACAGTTTTCATCCGATCAAGTTGAAACTTGGTAGGTAGTAAGACCATGATGTGTAGATGTGCGTAAAGTTTCGAGTATTAACGTTCGCCAAATATTAACAGAGTTATGCCCCTTTGAAAATTTTGTAAACATTTTCGTTTCCGGATAACTCCTCCTACAGTTTTCATCCGATCAAGCTGAAACTTGGTAGGTAGTAAGACCATGATGTGTAGATGTGCGTAAAGTTTCGAGAATTAACGTTCGCCAAATATTAACAGAGTTATGTCCCTTTGAAATTTTTGTAAACATTTTCGTTTCCGGATAACTCCTCCTACAGTTTTCATCCGATCAAGCTGAAACTTGGTAGGTGGTAAGACCATGATGTGTAGATGTGCGTAAAGTTTCGAGAATTAACATCCGCCAAATATTAACAGAGTTATGCCCCTTTGAAATTTTTGTAAACATTTTCGTTTTCGGATAACTCCTCCTACAGTTTTCATCCGATCAAGCTGAAACTTGGTAGGTAGTAAGACCATGATGTGTAGATGTGCGTAAAGTTTCGAGAATTAACGTTCGCCAAATATTAACAGAGTTATGTCCCTTTGAAATTTTTGTAAACATTTTCGTTTCCATATAACTCCTCCTACAGCTTTCATCCGATCAAGCTGAAACTTGGTAGGTAGTAAGACCATGATGTGTAGATGTGCGTAAAGTTTCGAGAATTAACATCCGCCAAATATTAACAGAGTTATGCCCCTTTGAAATTTTTGTAAACATTTTCGTTTCCGGATAACTCCTCCTACAGTTTTCATCCGATGAAGCTGAAACTTGGGAGGTAGTAAGACCATGATGTGTAGATGTGGGTAAAGTTTCGAGAATTAACATCCTTCAAATATTAAAAGAGTTATGCCCCTTTGAAATTTTTGTAAGTATTTTCATTTCCGGATTACTCCTAGAGTTTTCATCAGATCAAGCTGAAACTTGGTAGGTAGATAAACCTTGATGTATAGATGTTCGTAAAGTTTCGAGTATTAACGTCCGCCAAATATTAACAGTTATATCCCTTTGAAATTTTTGTAAACATTTTCGTTTCCGGACATTTTGATAAAAAACGTCGCATTATGTTATTGACTTCGTGTCCGTTAGGACCGCTTCCGTCCGCCTTTCCGCCCATCCGCCCAAAATCTTCTTCTTTTCAGGATAACGCCTCTGTCAGTTTTTTGTAAACATTTTCGTTTCCGGACATTTTGATAAAAAACATCGCATTATGTTATTGAGTTGGCGTCCGTTAGGACCGCTTCCGTCCGCCTTTCCGCCCATCTGCCCAAAATCTTCTTCTTTTCAGGATAACGCCTCTGTCAGTTTTCATTCGATCAACCTGACAATTGGTAGATAAATTTTGAATTTTTTCAGTAAACATTCTCATTTCGCATATCTCGTACTACAGTTTTATTCTGATTAACCCGATACTTTGTAGATAGTAAGACTGAGCTGGAAATGTGCGTTAAGTTTTGAGGTTAACCATACACAAAATATTAATAACATTATGACCCCTTGAAAATTTTGTTTATGGATAACAAGTGATTAACCTAAACATATGCCCATTTTGATAAAAAACGTCGCATTATGTTATGGAGTTGGCATCCATTAGGACCGCCTCCATCCGCCTTTCCGCCAATCTGCCCATAAGCTTCTTCTTTTCAGGATAACGCCTCTGTCAGTTTTCATTCGATCAACCTGACACTTGGTAGATAGCAAGACTGTGGTCTGAACATGTGTGTGAGGTTTCGAGGTGAACCGTCCACCAAATATTAATAGAGTTATGACCCTTTGAAAATTTCTGTAAAAAACATTTTCATTTGGGGGTACTTATTCTGAGGTCAATACTGCTGTTTGAAACATACTACTCAGATCATAACATAATCTGGATAGCTTGGTAAACATTTTGCAGCACCTGCTGCTTGGAGTAAGGCCTTCAATAGGCAAGATAGAATCATGGTATTCGCTCTAAAGTGTCTATTTAACAGCCACCTTAATACTTAATAACACTCACCCTTAAATATTTGGGAGTCATACTGACTCAAATGACTGGAAGTTGTCAAACCATTGTGGCACAAGGATCCATACCAGAAATTGGTGTTTCATTATGTGAGTTTTAACATAGATCCAGATTAGGAGTAACAAGGAAATGTGCATAAAGAATAATTTTACATTTCTTTAAAAAAAAAACAGTTGTGTGTACTTGTTAGAATAACCTTCATGAGGTGATTTAAAGAAGTACCAAAAATATTCATTTTTGAAGAGTATTAAGGAAATGTTGTTGCTTAATTGCCCTTGTTACTTCCCTTATGTGTTATAATATTGATAGTATGTTTACTACTGCAATGACCAGTCTTAACCTTTATCCTGCTGTAGGCGACAAGCCCTATCTTTGCAAACATTGTAGATCCAGATCAGATGGCTTCTGAAGAAGTCATCTGATCAGGATCTACACTGACATTCAGTAAATGAACATGTAGAAATAAACTGCATCGAGTAATCTGATTGGTTCAAAGTCAGATTTGGGTGTGGCTTAATTGAATATTCAGCAGGTTAAAGGCTAAGCAAATGCTATAAGTGCTCTTTTTTATGTGTTCTAAATTGCTAATCAGATTAATTCTAGTTCTAAGCTGTTTGCTGTGGATGCAGCAATACAGGGAAAAGGAAGAAAGCTCTGTTTGTGATGCCCTAGCTCTGGATTCGCACTGTGCATGCTCTTCTTGCATTTTGCTGTCACCCATTGAAACTTGAAAAATAGTTCCACCATGAATAAGCAATGAATACTGTTTTCAGATTTCAGTCTACCAAATACGAATTTGCCACGGGCGTATAATGCCCCGCTTGCGGAGCTCTTGTTAGACAAGGGATGAAAGAAACAAAACAAAGTATGCTTAATTTTCCATAGTTCTTTTTATCTTTTTTATAAGAGAAACAATATGAACAAGAATTTGCATCATATACATTTCCGATGTATTGGTTGTAGAAGTCTGGGCACATATTTTATTGCAAATAAAAACTTAACACTTGCCAGCATCTTACTCCCAAGTATAAATTATTACTTGGGTGGAGTCAAATTAACAGAGTATTAAATAAGAATGCAAAACAACTAAATTTGGTGGTGGGTATAGGTTGCACTACAGTAAAAAAATAGGCTTTTGAAAGCTAAGCTTGTTTTGGGGAGAGCTTTCAGTACAGAGCTGAATATTTGGTTGCTAGTGATTGGAGTTGGCGATAAACAGTAATATTTTTGTGAAAGGTAGTGTTTTCGATTTTGAGAAATGCTAGTAGCTATTTCTAAAATGAAAAGCATCAGCTTTTATGAGAAAGAAAATACTTGAGACCAGCCAGTGAAAATTGCTAGGTTTATTTGCTGCGGAATCTGTTTGTTTACACCAGACTACCATAAAGGCTAAAATATGCCGCACAACCCCCCTATTTTTTAACTGCTGCTGACACACAGACTGTCATACATGCTTTCCGTTAAAGTCCTTAGAGACCAAATGCCCATGTTTAATGCATTGGGGAGCGGTTAGATGTCTCGCACCTGTGCCACAACCCCATTTGCATCAGGCCCGAGCACTTGCATTTGGAGCCCCATTCTGTCAATATGGAATGTATTGGTTGCAAGATGAGACATCAGTGTACACGAAACCATTTTCCCCTTTGCTTACTTTAAGGTACAGACAGTTTTAAGGTAGAAGGAGCATGTACATGAAAGTTGCCTCCCCTTTTTAAGGCATCAAGAGACAAAAAGGTGCCTTTCAAAGGGAAAAAGGGCCTTCACTTTTTCTTACACACCTTGCATTTCTTTGAATAGCACCTATGATCAGGTGGTAAGCAAAAGCTTGGAATTCCGTCAACTGGCAATAGCTTATTTTTCTCATAATTTTGTTCTTTTTGATGTTTTTCATACAATTTGAACATGTCATGCCTCCTTCTACAACTAGCATCTTTGTATTGTTTTGATTTTTTGTAACTTTTATGCATTTTGTTTTTGTGTTGTATGTATTTTAGACCCTTTTCAACCTGTGTACCAGGGATGATTGGACAACCAAGGGCTTTACAGAACTTGTTAATGGACTCACCAGGGCCATGATTGACATTGTGAACTGCAGTATGGACCCGGCTCCCAAAATTTCTACGGTACGTTACATTTTTGGCAACAGTAGTGTGTATGGCCCTATTTACGCCTTCGACTTTCTGTGTATTTGCATTTTTCGGCGTTTTATTGAGCATACTTGGGCCCAGATGATACTGCACACATTGCTGCAGGAGGTTTTTAGCCTCAATTGTTTCATTATTTATTTTAAAATCACTTTTTAGAAAGGTGCTTTTTCTAGCCAGGTCTTGCCATTTCTAGAGTTTGAGCAGACATAAGAATATTTCGCACAGTTGTCATGTCGGCCAAGGTAACAGTCTACTATCGCATCCAAAGCATATGTCAAGTTTCGTTTCATTGAAAGAAAATCTTCACTTACTTCGAATGCCTGTTCATATTCAGCCGGGCATCTTTTAGAAAAATCATTTGCAAAACGGTCTTTAAGTTTTTCTTTGTCGTGTTGAAGCCTGGCTCCCATAATGTTTTTAAGTGGCTTTAAATTTTTTATGAATTTTCTGTGATTTTCAGGCACATGTCTTGTGTCTAGAGATGCTCAGGCTCTGTTTTTAGCTCACCGTCACGTAGTGACGAGGTGAGCTTTTGGGATCACTTTTCGTCCGTCGTCCGTCGTCCGTGCATGCGTCCGTCCGTGCGTCCGTGCGTCCGTCCGTAAACAATTCTTTAATCGACATCTCCTCCTAAACCACTGATCGGATTTTGACCAAACTTCACAGGAATGATCCTTATGTGGTCCCCTTTCAAAGTTGTTCAAATGGTTCCGGTCCGTTGCACATCTAGGTCATAGGAGCCAAAAACAGATTTTTTTCACCAAAAACTTAAAAAATCTTCTTCTCTGAAACCACAAGGCCCAGGTCTTTGATATTTGGTATGAAGCTTCATCTGGTGGACCCCTACCAAGATTGTTCAAATTATAGTGCTGGGGCCAAAAATGCCCCCGCTCTGGGGCCCTTTGGTTTTACATGGGCTTATATAGGGAAAATCTTTAAAAATCTTCTTCTCTGAAACCATAAGGCCCAGGTCTTTGATATTTGGTATGAAGCTTCATCTAGTGGACCCCTACCAAGATTGTTCAAATTATAGTGCTGGGACCAAAAATGCCCCCGCTCCAGGGCCCTTTGGTTTTACATAGACTTATGTAGAGATATTCCTTAAAAATCTTCTTCTGAAACAGCAAGGCCATCGTCTTTGATATTTGGGGTGAAGCTTCCTCTACTGGACCCATATCAAGATGGTTTAAATTATAGCCCTGAGGCCAAAAATGCCCCCGCCCTGGAGCCATTTGGTTTTATATAGGCTTATGTAGGGAATATCTTTAATAAAAATCTTCTTCTCTGAAAACGCAAGGCCCAGGTCTATGATATTTGGTATGTAGCATATCTAGTTGACCTTTGCCAAGATTGTTCAAATTATAGCCTTTGTTGATATTTGGTATGAAGCTTCACCTTTTTAGACGTCTCTGAACATTATGCACATTATAGCCCTGGGGTTAATAATGGCCCTCCCCGGGTCCCACTTGTTACTCTATGGATCAGGTGAGCGATCCAGGGCCATCATGGCCCTCTTGTTTGTAATACCTTCTTTGTATAAACTTTCTGCAGCTCTGTATGCACTACTGTCTGGGTCTGTAGTTATTTCTTTCACCTGAAGGCCATCCTGTTCAAGAGACAGTAAACTCTCTTTTGCCCCACTCCTCTTCATTTCCAATATCTTGCTCCATTTCCAAATTAGAAGAGCAGTTGCCAGGGTGAGCACCAACTTTAATATTAAGTTTATGCTCCCTGATGTTGGAACAGAGCTTGTTCTTGGCAACTACACTTATAATTTGGTGCTTAAAGGTGGTGTTTTCAGCAATTGTGTATGCACACTGTGTTGCAGGCCGAAAGGGAGTTTTGCCGACACCAGAGTATAGTGCATTATTGTAGATACAGTCTGCCTGAACATTTATTGTGCTTGGCTCGTCACCCCGTAAAACATAAACAGTTTTCAAAAGCTGTCTCTGATGCCTCAGATCTTCAACACCAGCTTCCTGAATCTTTTTCTGACACTTTATTTGAAGTATATTGCATACCTGATGATGATGGGCATGGTATGTTGCAGCTGAGGCATAACTTTTGAAAACTGCTAGTGGATATGGGTGTGTGAGTGAGTCCTATTTGCAGTCCTATGTTAATCTTGGCCATTCTTCTTCCTCGCTCACGCCTTTCTTCTAACTCAAACAAATCAAACATTGCAGATGAATAAGAGCAGCTGCTGCACACAGCCTTCTCCCTCCAGGCCCATCCCCACTGCTGCTCAGCCACCGTGTCCCAGGACAGGTATCCCCCACATTGGGGACTTTGCTGCTCGTGTTCCCGAAAGACAGTGTTCCACATTTGGGCATTCTTGTCAATGTCGATCACTCTGTTAGTGCATTTTTCATTCCTGAAAGTAAGGGCCATGCTACAGAACTCCATACTCATTATGCTCTTTCAGTGTAAAGTTTTAGTTTTTGACAAGAAAAGATACACCAAAATAGAAAATTAGAGTCCTACACACATCTAGACCTTAAATGGCTTCCTTTCACTGCCCCATGAGCTTGTATTTTGTTTAAAATGTTTTTTTCAGGGGAATGGATACGCCTTTCAGGGAAGGCAACTCCTGCATAAGTACGTTTTGTCAGGCCAAGTCTTAAAGGAAAGAATTTGCTCCTAAGGAGCAAATTCTTTCTTTTAAGTGCGCGTTTTGTTTTTTTTTTCTCTCCCAAGCGAAAAGGGCCAACTCATCAAGGAAAGAATTTGCTCCTTAGAAAGAATTTGCTCCTCAGGAGCAAATTCTTTCCTTTAAGAGAAGTCCCCTTTTTCAGTGATACTGAGTTTATAGAAAAGCAAACATGAAGTCCCACAAGTTCTCTCCCTTTGAAAAATAGCAGAAAAATTTCCAGTTGGGTGTTCCCATTCCCCTTAAGCCTTATAAAATGGCAACTAAGCAAGGCGACATATGTAGTTCTGGGTCTGCGTTTAAGCTTCCTCTGGGTCTGTGTTACATTTTTGTGAACAGCAGGCTCCTCTAAGCCTTTGCTGCTTGCCAAGATGTGATAAGTACCCTTTTCACATGGCCTGGCTCATTTTTGTCATGTTATTCTTCAATCAATGCATTTCTGTTAGGTATAATCTTAACCTGCATTTAGAGATGATATGGAATGAAGAGTTACCTCCCTTAGACCATTGAAAAAACTGAGTCAGGAATGATTTTTTTTTTTGTGTGTGTGTGTTTTTTTTTAAATTGCAGAGAAAGTGAAAGAGAAAAGGTAACTTACTCTGGTAAATGTTGTTGTTCAGAAAAGATTTGTTTTTCAGGCCTGACAGGACTCTTTGACCTTAAAAGACGTGCTGAATTTGGTCCAGGGAGAGTCGAAGAACTCATGTTTGGATTCACATCCTTTGTGACAAGATCAAACATATCACTTGTAAGTCTCACTGTTTTTGGTACTTTGACATCAGATGCAGTTTGAGAGTAATTTTCATCCAACTTATGTCCTTTGTTATATGGAACTTTCCCTTTCGTGAATCTATGTGATCTCAGTTTCCTGTGTATACGCCCCATTATCACACTATTTGAACTTTCCTAGCACAAAATTTTAAGAACAATGCAGCAAAATAAATTTGGTCACAGCAGTCTTTTACAAATCTTTAACCTATAATTACTAAAAGAAAGCCCAAAACAAAATGCTGTAGATAGTGTAGGTAATATGATTCCAGAAATGTTTGGCTATCTCCATTTTTATCGGTTTATTGTGAAACTAATTGCAGTTTAGATAGTTTGAACAAATCAGTAATTATTTTATATTTTTTGTGCTAGAAAGCTGGAGAAAAGGATTTCAAAAGTACTTCTGAGCCACAGTATCAAGAAAGGGAATTTGCCATGCAACTGAAGGATGTTAGATTTCATTACCACTTTGGCAACACATTCCACCCTCCTTTTCTCTGTCATCACAGATTTGGGGTCCCATTAAGGGCCCTTTTTGCTTGATGTGCTTTTTGTTGCAATTCTGAGCAAATTTCAGCAGAGAAAAGTGTTTTATCAGTTAAGAATCGGAAAAAGGAGCTTGGGGCTTATACTGGGAGGGTACAAAACAAAAACAAAATTTTGCGACCAGAATGTGGTCCGAGCCAGTAGGGGGGTAGGGTTGTAAAAAGTGGTTTTTCTTTGGTCAAGTTTAAGATGTGCAGCCAAAGTGGTAAGGTAATTACAAAAGGGTTGTTGTGTTATTAAATAATAATAACTGCCTGCCATTTGATTCCATGTCAAGAGCTGTTTAGAGTTTTAAAGACATTTTTTGTTAAATCTCTGCGGCATCTGGAGTGGCAATATAATAGACAGAAAATTGCTGGTACACATCACTCAGGGTATGGTTGTTTTACCACCAGTTTTTAGACAAGGGATGAAAGAAACAAAACAAAGTATGCTTAATTTTACATAGTTCTTTTTATCTTTTTTATAAGAGAAACAATATGAACAAGAATTTGCATCATATACATTTCCGATGTATTGGTTGTAGAAGTCTGGGCACATATTTTATTGCAAATAAAAACTTAACACTTGCTAGCATCTTACTCCCAAGTATAAATTATTACTTGGGTGGAGTCAAATTAACAGAGTATTAAATAAGAATGCAAAACAACTAAATTTGGTGGTGGGTATAGGTTGCACTACAGTAAAAAAATAGGCTTTTTGAAAGCTAAGCTTGTTTCTGGGAGAGCTTTCAGTACAGAGCTGAATATTTGGTTGCTAGTGATTGGAGTTGGCGATAAACAGTAATATTTTTGTGAAAGGTAATGTTTTTCGATTTTGAGAAATGCTAGTAGTTATTTCTAAAACGAAAAGCATCAGCTTTTATGAGAAAGAAAATACTTGAGACCAGCCAGTGAAAATTGCTAGGTTTATTTGCTGCGGAATCTGTTTGTTTACATCAGACTACCATAAAGGCTGAAATATGCCGCACAACCCCCCTATTTTTTAACTGCTGCTGACACACAGACTGTCATACATGCTTTCCGTTAAAGTCCTTAGAGACCAAATGCCCATGTTTAATGCATTGGGGAGCGGTTAGATGTCTCGCACCTGTGCCACAACCCCATTTGCATCAGGCCCGAGCACTTGCATTTGGAGCCCCATTCTGTCAATATGGAATGCATGGGTTGCAAGATGAGACATCAGTGTACACGAAACCATTTTCCCCTTTGCTTACTTTAAGGTACAGACAGTTTTAGGGTAGAAGGAGCATGTACATGAAAGTTGCCTCCCCTTTTTAAGGCATCAAGAGACAAAAAGGTGCCTTTCAAAGGGAAAAAGGGCCTTCACTTTTTCTTACACACCTTGCATTTCCTTGAATAGCACCTATGATCAGGTGGTAAGCAAAAGCTTGGAATTCCGTCAACTGGCAATAGCTTATTTTTCTCATAATTTTGTTCTTTTGATGTTTTTCATACAATTTGAACTTGTCATGCCTCCTTCTACACCTAGCATCTTTGTATTGTTTTGATTTTTTGTAACTTTTATGCATTTTGTTTTTGTGTTGTATGTATTTTAGACCCTTTTCAACCTGTGTACCAGGGATGATTGGACAACCAAGTGCTTTACAGAACTTGTTAATGGACTCACCAGGGCCATGATTGACATTGTGAACTGCAGTATGGACCCGGCTCCCAAAATTTCTACGGTACGTTACATTCTTGGCAACAGTAGTGCGTATGGCCCTATTTACGCCTTCAACTTTCTGTGTATTTGCATTTTTCGGCGTTTATTGAGCTAATTGGGCCCAGACGATACTGCACACATTGCTGCAGGAGGTTTTTAGCCTCAATTGTTTCATTATTTATTTTAAAATCACTTTTTAGAAAGGTGCTTTTTTCTAGCCAGGTCTTGCCATTTCTAGAGTTTGAGCAGACATAAGAATATTTCGCACAGTTGTCATGTCGGCCAAGGTAACAGTCTACTATCGCATCCAAAGCATATGTCAAGTTTCGTTTCATTGAAAGAAAATCTTCACTTACTTCGAATGCCTGTTCATATTCAGCCTGGCATCTTTTAGAAAAATCATTTGCAAAACGGTCTTTAAGTTTTTCTTTGTCGCATTGAAGCCTGGCTGGCATAATGTTTTTAAGTGGCTTTAAATTTTTTATGAATTTTCTGTGATTTTCAGACACATGTCTTGTGTCTAGAGAATGCTCAGGCTCTGTTTTTTTGTAATACCTTCTTTGTATAAACTTTCTGCAGCTCTGTATGTACTACTGTCTGGGTCTGTAGTTATTTCTTTCACCTGAAGGCCATCCTGTTCAAGAGACAGTAAACTCTCTTTTGCCCACTCCTCTTCATTTCCAATATCTTGCTCCATTTCCAAATTAGAAGAGCAGTTGCCAGGGTGAGCACCAACTTTAATATTAAGTTTATGCTCCCTGATGTTGGAACAGAGTTTGTTCTTGGCAACTGCACTTATAATTTGGTGCTTAAAGGTGGTGTTTTCAGCAATTGTGTATGCACACTGTGTTGCAGGCCGAAAGGGAGTTTTGGCGACACCAGAGTATAGTGCATTATTGTAGACACAGTCTGCCTGAATGTTTATTGTGCTTGGCTCGTCACCCCGTAAAACATTAACAGTTTTCAAAAGCTGTCTCTGATGCCTCAGATCTTCAACACCAGCTTCCTGAATCTTTTTCTGACACTTTATTTGAAGTATATTGCATACCTGATGATGATGGGCATGGTATGTTGCAGCTGAGGCATAACTTTTGAAAACTGCTAGTGGATATGGGTGTGTGAGTGAGTCCTATTTGCAGTCCTATGTTAATCTTGGCCATTCTTCTTCCTCGCTCACGCCTTTCTTCTAACTCAAACAAATCAAACATTGCAGATGAATTAGAGCAGCTGCTGCACACAGCCTTCTCCCTCCAGGCCCATCCCCACTGCTGCTCAGCCATCGTGTCCCAGGACAGGTATCCCCCACATTGGGGACTTTGCTGCTCGTGTTCCCGAAAGACAGTGTTCCACATTTGGGCATTCTTGTCAATGTCGATCACTCTGTTAGTGCATTTTTCATTCCTGAAAGTAAGGACCATGCTACAGAACTCCATACTCATTATGCTCTTTCAGTGTAAAGTTCTAGTTTTTGACAAGAAAAGATACACCAAAATAGAAAATTAGAGTCCTACACACATCTAGACTTTGAATGGCTACCTTTCACTGCCCCATGAGCTTGTATTTTGTTTAAAATGTTTTTTTTGCAGGGGAATGGATACACCTTTCAGGGAAGGCAATTTCTGCATAAGTACGTTTTGTCAGGCCAAGTCTTAAAGGAAAGAATTTGCTCCTAAGGAGCAAATTCTTTCTTTTAAGTGCGCGTTTTGTTTTTTTTTCTCTCCCAAGCGAAAAAGGGCCAACTCAACAAGGAAAGGATTTGGTCCTTAGAAAGAATTTGCTCATCAGGAGCAAATTCTTTCCTTTAAGAGAAGTCCCCTTTTTCAGTGATACTGAGTTTATAGAAAAGCAAACATGAAGTCCCACAAGTTCTCTCCCTTTGAAAAAAAGCAGAAAAATTTCCAGTTGGGTGTTGCCATTCCCCTCAAGCCTTATAAAATGGCAACTAAGCAAGGCGACATATGTAGTTCTGGGTCTGCGTTTAAGCTTCCTCTGGGTCTGTGTTACATTTTTGTGAACAGCAGGCTCCTCTAAGCCTTTGCTGCTTGCCAAGATGTGATAAGTACCCTTTTCACATGGCCTGGCTCATTTTTGTCATGTTATTCTTCAATCAATGCATTTCTGTTAGGTATAATCTTAACCTGCATTTAGAGATGATATGGAATGAAGAGTTACCTCCCTTAGACCATTGAAAAAACTGAGTCAGGAATGATTTTTATACCCCCGGCATACGAAGTATGCAATGGGGGTATATAGTTTTTGTCTTTTCCGTCTGTCTGTCTGTCCGTAAACAATTATTTTGTGTCAAAGATATCTCAGGAACTGCTTCACATAGAAACTTGAAATTTTGCACACATGATCAGTATGACTACTTGTATTGTGGGAAAGAAAATAAGGGCCAAGGGGTCAGGCCTTTTAGAGTTATTTCCCTTTGTAGTTCGGCACTGGCCGGGGGTATACGTGCCCCACTGGGCACTTTTGTCTAGTTTTTTTTGTGTGTGTTTTTTTGAGCTCACCTGTCACGTAGTGACAAGGTGAGCTTTTGTGATCACTTTTTGTCCGTCGTGCGTGGGTGCGTCCGTGCGTCCGTAAACAATTTCAAATAAGTATATCTCTAATACCCCATGGTCAATCTTGATCAAATTTCATGAGAAGCATCATCAGGTAGGGGGAAAGGCTGCATAAGGTTTTTGGGCTGATCAGATTGGAATTCAGGTTGCCATGGCAACATATAGCTCCCATAGACTTACAATGGGAAAAAATTAAAATATCTTCTTCTCTGAAACCACAGGGCCCAGAGCTTAGATATTTAGCATGTATTAACGGCCAGTGATCACCTACATAATTCCTGCCAATCATGACCCTGGGGTCCAAATTGGCCACGCCCCAGGGCCCCTTCACTCCCATAGACTCATAATGGAACAAAAAGCTTCAAAAATCTTCTTCTCCGAAACCACAGGGCCAAAAGCTTAGATATTTAGCATGTAGCAAGGGCAAGTGGTTGCCTACATAATTCCTGCCAATCATGCCCCTGGGTTTCAAATGGGCCACACCATGGGTCCCCTTTGCTCCCATAGACTCATAATGGAAAAAGCTTCAAAAATCTTCTTCTCTGAAACCACAGGGCCAAGAGCTTAGATATTTAGCATGTAGTAATGGCAAGTGGTCACCTACATAATTCCTGCCAATCATGCCCCTGGGGTCCAAACAGGTGAGCGATATAGGTCCATTGGGTCCTCTTGTTTTAAATTGCAGAGAAAGAGAAAAGGTAACTTACTCTGGTAAATGTTGTTGTTCAGAAAAGATTTGTTTTTCAGGCCTGACAGGACTATTTGGCCTTAAAAGACATGCTGAATTTGGTCCAGGGAGAGTCGAAGAACTCCTGTTTGGATTCACATCCTTTGTGACAAGATCAAACATATCACTTGTAAGTCTCACTGTTTTAGGTACTTTGACATCAGATGCAGTTTGAGAGTAATTTTCATCCAACTTATGTCCTTTGTTATATGGAACGTTCCCTTTTGTGAATCTATGTGATCTCAGTTTCCTGTGTATACGCCCCATTATCACACTATTTGAACTTTCCTAGCACAAAATTTTAAGAACAATGCAGCAAAATAAATTTGGTCACAGCAGTCTTTTACAACTCTTTAACCTATATTTACTAAAAGAAAGCCCAAAACAAAATGCTGTAGATAGTGTAGGTAATATGATTCCAGAAATGTTTGGCTATCTCCATTTTTATCGCTTTATTGTGAAACTAATTGCAATTTAGATAGTTTGAACAAATCAGTAATTATTTTATATTTTTTGTGCTAGAAAGCTGGAGAAAAGGATTTCAAAAGTACTTCTGAGCCACAGTATCAAGAAAGGGAATTTGCCATGCAACTGAAGGATGTTAGATTTCATTACCACTTTGGCAACACATTCCACCCTCCTTTTCTCTGTCATCACAGATTTGGGGTCCCATTAAGGGCCCTTTTTGCTTGATGTGCCTTTTTGTTGCAATTCTGAGCAAATTTCAGCAGAGAAAAGTGTTTTATCAGTTAAGAATCGGAAAAAGGAGCTTGGGGCTTATACTGGGAGGGTACAAAACAAAAACAAAATTTTGCGACCAGAATGTGGTCCGAGCCAGTAGGGGGGTAGGGTTGTAAAAAGTGGTTTTTCTTCGGTCAAGTTTAAGATGTGCAGCCAAAGTGGTAAGGTAATTACAAAAGGGTTGTTGTGTTATTAAATAATAATAACTGCCTGCCATTTGATTCCATGTCAAGAGCTGTTTAGAGTTTTAAAGACATTTTTTGTTAAATCTCTGCGGCATCTGGAGTGGCAATATAATAGACAGAAAATTGCTGGTACACATCACTCGGGGTATGGTTGTTTTACCATCAGTTTTTAGACAAGGGATGAAAGAAACAAAACACAAAGTATGCTTAATTTTCCATAGTTCTTTTTATCTTTTTCATAAGAGAAACAATATGAACAAGAATTTGCATCATATACATTTCCGACGTATTGGTTGTAGAAGTCTGGGCACATATTTTATTGCAAATAAAAACTTAACACTTGCCAGCATCTAACTCCAAAGTATAAATTATTACTCTGGTGGAGTCAAATTAACAGAGTATTAAATAAGAATGCAATACAACTAAGTTTGGTGGTGGGTATATGTTGCACTACAGTAAAAAAATAGGCTTTTTGAAAGCTAAGCTTGTTTTGGGGAGAGCTTTCAGTACAGAACTGAATATTTGGTTGCTAGTGATTGGAGCTGGCGATAAACAGTAATATTTTTTGTGAAAGGTAATGTTTTTGATTTTGAGAAATGCTAGTAGCTATTTCTAAAATGAAAAGCATCAGCTTTTATGAGAAAGAAAATACTTGAGACCAGCCAGTGAAAATTGCTAGGTTTATTTGCTGCGGAATCTGTTTGTTTACATCAGACTACCATAGAGGCTGAAATATGCCGCACAACCCCCCTATTTTTAGCTCACCGTCACGTAGTGACGAGGTGAGCTTTTGGGATCACTTTTCGTCCGTCGTGCGTCCGTCCGTGCGTCCGTCCGTCCGTGCATGCGTCCGTAAACAATTCTTTAAACGCCATCTCCTCCTAAACCACTGATCGGATTTTTACCAAACTTCACAGGAATGATCCTTAGGTGGTCCCCTTTCAAAGTTGTTCAAATGGTTCCGGTCCGTTGCACATCTAGGTCATAGGAGCCAAAAACAGATTTTTTTCACCAAAAACTTAAAAAATCTTCTTCTCTGAAACCACAAGGCCCAGGTCTTTGATATTTGGTATGAAGCTTCATCTGGTGGACCCCTACCAAGATTGTTCAAATTATAGTGCTGGGGCCAAAAATGCCCCCGCTCCGGGGCCCTTTGGTTTTACATGGGCTTATATAGAGAAAATCTTTAAAAATCTTCTTCTCTGAAACCGTAAGGCCCAGGTCTTTGATATTTGGTATGAAGCTTCAGCTAGTGGACCCCTACCAAGATTGTTCAAATGATAGTGCTGGAGCCAAAAATGCCCCCGCTCCGGGGCCCTTTGGTTTTACATGGGCTTATATAGGGAAGAGCTTTAAAAATCTTCTTCTCTGAAACCGTAAGGCCCAGGTCTTTGATATTTGGTATGAAGCTTCAGCTAGTGGACCCCTACCAAGATTGTTCAAATTATAGTGCTGGAGCCAAAAATGCCCCAGCTCCGGGGCCCTTTGGTTTTACATGGGCTTATATAGGGAAAATCTTTAAAAATCTTCTTCTCTGAAACCGCAAGGCCCAGGTCTTTGATATTTGGTATGAAGCTTCATCTAGTGGACCCCTACCAAGATTGTTCAAATTATAGTGCTGGGGCCAAAAATGCCCCCGCTCCAGGGCCCTTTGGTTTTACATGGGCTTATATAGGGAAGAGCTTTAAAAATCTTCTTCTCTGAAACCGTAAGGCCCAGGTCTTTGATATTTGGTATGAAGCTTCATCTAGGGGACCCCTACCAAGATTGTTCAAATTATAGTGCTGGGGTCAAATATGCCCCCGCTCCGGGGCCCTTTGGTTTTACATGGGCTTATATAGGGAAAATCTTTAAAAATTTTCTTCCTTGAAACAATAAGGCCCATGTCTTTTCCCCCGACCTGGGGCCCTTTGGTTTTACCTAGACTTATATAGAGATAATCTTTGAAAACCTTCTTATCTGAAACAGCAAGTCCCAGGTCTTTGATATTTGGTGTGAAGCTTCCTCTAGTGGACCGCTATCAAGATGGTTTAAATTATAGCCCAGAGGCCAAAAATGCCCCCGTCCTGGAGCCATTTGGTTTTATATAGGCTTATGTAGGGAATATCTTTAATAAAAATCTTCTTCCCCGAACCGCAAGGCCCAGGTCTTTGATATTTGGTATGTAGCATATCTACTGGACCTTTGCCAAGATTGTTCAAATTTTAGCCTTTGTTGATATTTGGTATGTAGCTTCACCTTTTTAGACGTCTCTGAACATTATGTACATTATAGCTCTGGGGTTAATAATGGCCCTCCCCGGGTCCCACTTGTTACTCTATGGATCAGGTGAGCGATCCAGGGCCATCATGGCCCTCTTGTTTAACTGCTGCTGACACACAGACTGTCATACATGCTTTCCGTTAAAGTCCTTAGAGACCAAATGCCCATGTTTAATGCAGATTGGGAGCGGTTAGATGTCTCGCACCTGTGCCACAACCCCATTTGCATCAGGCCCGAGCACTTGCATTTGGAGCCCCATTCTGTCAATATGGAATGCATGGGTTGCAAGATGAGACATCAGTGTACATGAAACCATTTTCCCCTTTGCTTACTTTAAGGTACAGACAGTTTTAAGGTAGAAGGAGCATGTACATGAAAGGTGCCACCCCTTTTTAAGGCATCAAGAGACAAAAAGGTGCCTTTCAAAGGGAAAAAGGGTCTTCACTTTTTCTTACACACCTTGCATTTCTTTGAATAGCACCTATGATCAGGTGGTAAGCAAAAGCTTGGAATTCCGTCAACTGGCAATAGCTTATTTTTCTCATAATTTTGTTCTTCTTGATGTTTTTCATACAATTTGAACATGTCATGCCTCCTTCTACACCTAGCATCTTTGTATTGTTTTGATTTTTTGTAACTTTTATGCATTTTGTTTTTGTGTTGTATGTATTTTAGACCCTTTTCAACCTGTGTACCAGGGATGATTGGACAACCAAGGGCTTTACAGAACTTGTTAATGGACTCACCAGGGCCATGATTGACATTGTGAACTGCAGTATGGACCCGGCTCCCAAAATTTCTACGGTACGTTACATTCTTGGCAACAGTAGTGCGTATGGCCCTATTTACGCCTTCGACTTTCTGTGTATTTGCATTTTTCGGCATTTTATTGAGCATACTTGGGCCCAGACGATACTGCACACATTGCTGCAGGAGGTTTTTAGCCTCAATTGTTTCATTATTTATTTTAAAATCACTTTTTAGAAAGGTGCTTTTTCTAGCCAGGTCTTGCCATTTCTAGAGTTTGAGCAGACATAAGAATATTTCGCACAGTTGTCATGTCGGCCAAGGTAACAGTCTACTATCGCATCTGAAGCATATATGTCAAGTTTCGTTTCATTGAAAGAAAATCTTCACTTACTTCGAATGCCTGTTCATATTCAGCCTGGCATCTTTTAGAAAAATCATTTGCAAAACGGTCTTTAAGTTTTTCTTTGTCGCGTTGAAGCCTGGCTGGCATAATGTTTTTAAGTGGCTTTAAATTTTTTATGAATTTTCTGTGATTTTCAGACACATGTCTTGTGTCTAGAGAATGCTCAGGCTCTGTTTTTTGTAATACCTTCTTTGTATAAACTTTCTGCAGCTCTGTATGCACTACTGTCTGGGTCTGTAGTTATTTCTTTCACCTGAAGGCCATCCTGTTCAAGAGACAGTAAACTCTCTTTTGCCCCACTCCTCTTCATTTCCAATATCTTGCTCCATTTCCAAATTAGAAGAGCAGTTGCCAGGGTGAGCACCAACTTTAATATTAAGTTTATGCTCCCTGATGTTGGAACAGAGCTTGTTCTTGGCAACTGCACTTATAATTTGGTGCTTAAAGGTGGTATTTTCAGCAATTGTGTATGCACACTGTGTTGCAGGCCGAAAGGGAGTTTTGGCGACACCAGAGTATAGTGCATTATTGTAGACACAGTCTGCCTGAACATTTATTGTGCTTGGCTCGTCACCCCGTAAAACATTAACAGTTTTCAAAAGCTGTCTCTGATGCCTCAGATCTTCAACACCAGCTTCCTGAATCTTTTTCTGACACTTTATTTGAAGTATATTGCATACCTGATGATGATGGGCATGGTATGTTGCAGCTGAGGCATAACTTTTGAAAACTGCTAGTGGATATGGGTGTGTGACTGAGTCCTATTTGCAGTCCTATGTTCATCTTGGCCATTCTTCTTCCTCGCTCACGCCTTTCTTCTAACTAAAACAAATCAAACATTGCAGATGAATAAGAGCAGCTGCTGCACACAGCCTTCTCCCTCCAGGCCCATCCCCACTGCTGCTCAGCGATCGTGTCCCAGGACAGGTATCCCCCACATTGGGGACTTTGCTGCTCGTGTTCCCGAAAGACAGTGTTCCACATTTGGGCATTCTTGTCAATGTCGATCACTCTGTTTGTGCATTTTTCATTCCTGAAAGTAAGGACCATGCTACAGAACTCCATACTCATTATGCTCTTTCAGTGTAAAGTTCTAGTTTTTGACAAGAAAAGATACACCAAAATAGAAAATTAGAGTCCTACACACATCTAGACCTTGAATGGCTTCCTTTCACTGCCCCATGAGCTTGTATTTTGTTTAAAATGTTATTTTTCAGGGGAATGGATACACCTTTCAGGGAAGGCAACTTCTGCATAAGTACGTTTTGTCAGGCCAAGTCTTAAAGGAAAGAATTTGCTCCTAAGGAGCAAATTCTTTCTTTTAAGTGCGCGTTTTGTTTTTTTTCTCTCCCAAGCGAAAAAGGGCCAACTAAACAAGGAAAGGATTTGGTCCTTAGAAAGAATTTGCTCATCAGGAGCAAATTCTTTCCTTTAAGAGAAGTCCCCTTTTTCAGTGATACTGAGTTTATAGAAAAACAAACATGAAGTCCCACAAGTTCTCTCCCTTTGAAAAATAGCAGACATATTTCCAGTTGGGTGTTGCCATTCCCCTTAAGCCTTATAAAATGGCAACTAAGCAAGGCGACATATGTAGTTCTGGGTCTGCGTTTAAGCTTCCTCTGGGTCTGTGTTACATTTTTGTGAACAGCAGGCTCCTCTAAGCCTTTGCTGCTTGCCAAGATGTGATAAGTACCCTTTTCACATGGCCTGGCTCATTTTTGTCATGTTATTCTTCAATCAATGCATTTCTGTTAGGTATAATCTTAACCTGCATTTAGAGATGATATGGAATGAAGAGTTACCTCCCTTAGACCATTGAAAAAACTGAGTCAGGAATGATTTTTTATTTTTTTGTGTATGTTTTTTTAGCTCACCTGTCACGTAGTGACAAGGTGAGCTTTTGTGATTACTTTTTGTCCGTCGTGTTGGGTGCGTCTGTGCGTCCGTAAACAATTTCAAATAAGTATATCTTTAATACCCCATGGTCAATCTTGATCAAATTTCATGAGAAGCATCATCAGGTAGGGGGAAAGGCTGCATAAGGTTTTTGGGCTGATCAGATTGGAATTCTGGTTGCCATGGCAACATATAGCTCCCATAGACTTACAATGGGAAAAAATTAAAACATCTTCTTCTCTGAAACCACAGGGCCCAGAGCTTAGATATTTAGCATGTATTAACGGCCAGTGATAACCTACATAATTCCTGCCAATCATGACCCTGGGGTCCAAATTGGCCCAACCCCAGGGCCCCTTCGCTCCCATAGACTCATAATGGAACAAAAAGCTTCAAAAATCTTCTTCTCGGAAACCACAGGGCCAAAAGCTTAGATATTTTGCATGTAGCAACGCCAAGTGGTGACCTACATAATTCCTGCCAATCATGCCCCTGGGGTCCAAACGGACCACGCCCTGGGGGCCTTTAGCTCCTGTAGACTCATAATGGAAAAAGGCTTCAAAAATCTTCTTCTCTGAAACCACAAGGCCCAGAGCTGAGATATTTGGCATGTAGCAACTGCAAGTGGTCACCTACATAATTCCTGCCAATCATGCCCCTGGGATCCAAAACGGCCACGCCCCGGGGCCCCTTAGCTCCTATAGACTCAAAATGGAAAAAAAAGCTTCAAAAATCTTCTTCTCTGAAACCACAGGGCCCAGAGCTTAGATATTTAGCATGTAGCAACAGCAAGTGGTCACCTACATAATTCCTGCCAATCATGCCCCTGGGTTTCAAATGGGCCACACCATGGGTCCCCTTTGCTCCCATAGACTCATAATGGAAAAAGCTTAAAAAATCTTCTTCTCTGAAACCACAGGGCCAAGAGCTTAGATATTTAGCATGTAGCAATGGCAAGTGGTCACCTACATAATTCCTGCCAATCATGCCCCTGGGGTCCAAACAGGTGAGCGATATAGGGCCATTGGGCCCTCTTGTTTTAAATTGCAGAGAAAGTGAAAGAGAAAAGGTAACTTACTCTGGTAAATGTTGTTGTTCAGAAAAGATTTGTTTTTCAGGCCTGACAGGACTCTTTGACCTTAAAAGACGTGCTGAATTTGGTCCAGGGAGAGTCGAAGAACTCATGTTTGGATTCACATCCTTTGTGACAAGATCAAACATATCACTTGTAAGTCTCACTGTTTTAGGTACTTTGACATCAGATGCAGTTTGAGAGTAATTTTCATCCAACTTATGTCCTTTGTTATATGGAACGTTCCCTTTTGTGAATCTATGTGATCTCAGTTTCCTGTGTATACGCCCCATTATCACACTATTTGAACTTTCCTAGCACAAAATTTTAAGAACAATGCAGCAAAATGAATTTGGTCACAGCAGTCTTTTACAACTCTTTAACCTATACATACTAAAAGAAAGCCCAAAACAAAATGCTGTAGATAGTGTAGGTAATATGATTCCAGAAATGTTTGGTTATCTCCATTTTTATCGCTTTATTGTGAAACTAATTGCAATTTAGATAGTTTGAACAAATCAGTAATTATTTTATATTTTTTGTGCTGGAAAGCTGGAGAAAAGGATTTCAAAAGTACTTCTGAGCCACAGTATCAAGAAAGGGAATTTGCCATGCAACTGAAGGATGTTAGATTTCATTACCACTTTGGCAACACATTCCACCCTCCTTTTCTCTGTCATCACAGATTTGGGGTCCCATTTAGGGCCCTTTTTGCTTGATGTGCCTTTTTGTTGCAATTCTGAGCAAATTTCAGCAGAGAAAAGTGTTTTATCAGTTAAGAATCGGAAAAAGGAGCTTGGGGCTTATACTGGGAGGGTACAAAACAAAAACAAAATTTTGCGACCAGAATGTGGTCCGAGCCAGTAGGGGGGTAGGGTTGTAAAAAGTGTTTTTTCTTTGGTCAAGTTTAAGATGTGCAGCCAAAGTGGTAAGGTAATTACAAAAGGGTTGTTGTGTTATTAAATAATAATAACTGCCTGCCATTTGATTCCATGTCAAGAGCTGTTTAGAGTTTTAAAGACATTTTTTGTTAAATCTCTGCGGCATCTGGAGTGGCAATATAATAGACAGAAAATTGCTGGTACACATCACTCGGGGTATGGTTGTTTTACCATCAGTTTTTAGACAAGGGATGAAAGAAACAAAACAAAGTATGCTTAATTTTCCATAGTTCTTTTTATCTTTTTCATAAGAGAAACAATATGAACAAGAATTTGCATCATATACATTTCCGATGTATTGGTTGTAGAAGTCTGGGCACATATTTTATTGCAAATAAAAACTTAACACTTGCCAGCATCTTACTCCAAAGTATAAATTATTACTCTGGTGGAGTCAAATTAACAGAGTATTAAATAAGAATGCAATACAACTAAGTTTGGTGGTGGGTATATGTTGCACTACAGTAAAAAAATAGGCTTTTTGAAAGCTAAGCTTGTTTTGGGGAGAGCTTTCAGTACAGAACTGAATATTTGGTTGCTAGTGATTGGAGTTGGCGATAAACCGTAATATTTTTTGTGAAAGGTAATGTTTTTGATTTTGATAAATGCTAGTAGCTATTTCTAAAACGAAAAGCATCAGCTTTTATGAGAAAGAAAATACTTGAGACCAGCCAGTGAAAATTGCTAGGTTTATTTGCTGCGGAATCTGTTTGTTTACATCAGACTACCATAGAGGCTGAAATATGCCGCACAACCCCCCTATTTTTTAACTGCTGCTGACACACAGACTGTCATACATGCTTTCCGTTAAAGTCCTTAGAGACCAAATGCCCATGTTTAATGCAGATTGGGAGCGGTTAGATGTCTCGCACCTGTGCCACAACCCCATTTGCATCAGGCCCGAGCACTTGCATTTGGAGCCCCATTCTGTCAATATGGAATGCATGGGTTGCAAGATGAGACATCAGTGTGCACGAAACCATTTTCCCCTTTGCTTACTTTAAGGTACAGACAGTTTTAAGGTAGAAGGAGCATGTACATGAAAGGTGCCACCCCTTTTTAAGGCATCAAGAGACAAAAAGGTGCCTTTCAAAGGGAAAAAGGGTCTTCACTTTTTCTTACACACCTTGCATTTCTTTGAATAGCACCTATGATCAGGTGGTAAGCAAAAGCTTGGAATTCCGTCAACTGGCAATAGCTTATTTTTCTCATAATTTTGTTCTTCTTGATGTTTTTCATACAATTTGAACATGTCATGCCTCCTTCTACACCTAGCATCTTTGTATTGTTAGCTCACCTGTCACGTAGTGACAAGGTGAGCTTTTGGGATCACTTTTTGTCCGTCGTCCGTCGTGCGTGCGTGCGTGCGTGCGTCCGTGCGTGCGTCCGTGCGTGCGTCCGTAAACTTTTCTTCAAACGACATCTCCTCCTAAACCACTGATCGGATTTTGACCAAACTTCACAGGAATGATCCTTAGGTGGTCCCCTTTCAAAGTTGTTCAAATGGTTCCGGTCCATTGCACATATAGGTCACAGGAGCCAAAAATAGATTTTTTTCACCGAAAACTTAAAAAATCTTCTTCTCTGAAACCGCAAGGCTCAGGTCTTTGATATTTGGTATGAAGCTTCATCTAGTGGACCCCTACCAAGATTGTTCAAATTATAGTGCTGGAGCTAAAAATGCCCCCGCACGGGGGCCCTTTGGTTTTACATGGGCTTATATAGGGAAAATCTTGAAAAATCTTCTTCTCTGAAACAGCAAGGCCCAGGTCTTTGATATTTGGTATGAAGCTTCATCTAGTGGACCCCTACCAAGATTGTTCAAATTATAGTGCTGGGGCCAAAAATGCCCCCGCACGGGGGCCCTTTGGTTTTACATGGGCTTATATAGGGAAAATCTTGAAAAATCTTCTTCTCTGAAACCGCAAGGCCCAGGTCTTTGATATTTGGTATGAAGCTTCATCTAGTGGACCCCTACCAAGATTGTTCAAATTATAGTGCTGGAGCTAAAAATGCCCCCGCACGGGGGCCCCTTTGGTTTTACATGGGCTTATATAGGGAAAATCTTTAAAAATCTTCTTCTCTGAAACCGCAAGGCCCAGGTCTTTGATATTTGGTATGAAGCTTCATCTAGTGGACCCCTACCATGATTGTTCAAATTATAGTGCTGGGGCCAAAAATGCCCCCGCACGGGGGCCCTTTGGTTTTACATGGGCTTATATAGGGAAAATCTTAAAAAATCTTCTTCTCTGAAACCGCAAGGCCCAGATCTTTGATATTTGGTATGAAGCTTCATCTAGTGGACCCCTACCAAGATTGTTCAAATTATAGTGCTGGAGCAAAAAATGCCCCCGCACGGGGGCCCTTTGGTTTTACATGGGCTTATATAGGGAAACTCTTGAAAAATCTTCTTCTCTGAAACCGCAAGGCCCAGGTCTTTGATATTTGGTATGAAGCTTCATCTAGTGGACCCCTACCAAGATTGTTCAAATTATAGTGCTGGAGCTAAAAATGCCCCCGCATGGGGGCCCTTTGGTTTTACATGGGCTTATATAGGGAATATCTTGAAAAATCTTCTTCTCTGAAACCGCAAGGCCCAGGTCTTTGATATTTGGTATGAAGCTTCATCTAGTGGACCCCTACCAAGATTGTTCAAATTATAGTGCAGGAGCTAAAAATGCCCCCTGCACGAGGGCCCTTTGGTTTTACATGGGCTTATATAGGGAAACTCTTGAAAAATCTTCTTCTCTGAAACCGCAAGGCCCAGGTCTTTGATATTTGGTATGAAGCTTCATCTAGTGGACCCCTACCAAGATTGTTCAAATTATAGTGCTGGAGCTAAAAATGCCCCCGCATGGGGGCCCTTTGGTTTTACATGGGCTTATATAGGGAAAATCTTGAAAAATCTTCTTTTCTGAAACCGCAAGGCCCAGGTCTTTGATATTTGGTATGAAGCTTCATCTAGTGGACCCCTACCATGATTGTTCAAATTACAGTGCTGGGGCCAAAAATGCCCCCGCATGGGGGCCCTTTGGTTTTACATGGGCTTATATAGGGAAAATCTTTAAAAATCTTCTTCTCTGAAACCGCAAGGCCCAGGTCTTTGATATTTGGTATGAAGCTTCATCTAGTGGACCCCTACCAAGATTGTTCAAATTATAGTGCAGGAGCTAAAAATGCCCCCTGCACGGGGGCCCTTTGGTTTTACATGGGCTTATATAGGGAAAATCTTGAAAAATCTTCTTTTCTGAAACCGCAAGGCCCAGGTCTTTGATATTTGGTATGAAGCTTCATCTAGTAGACCCCTACCAAGATTGTTCAAATTATAGTGCTGGGGCCAAAAATGCCCCCGCACCAGGGCCCTTTTGTTTTACATAGGCTTGTATAGGGAAAATCTTGAAAAATCTTCTTCTCTGAAACTGCAAGGCCCAGGTCTTTGATATTTGGTATGAAGCTTCATCTTGTGGACCTCTACCAAGATTGTTCAAATTATAGCCCTGGGGCCAAAAATGCCCCCGCTCCGGGGCCCTTTGGTTTTACATAGACTTATATAGGGAAAATCTTGAAAAATCTTCTTCTCTGAAACCACAAGGCTTAGGTCTTCGATATTTGTTATGACGCTTCAGCTAGCGGACCTCTATAAAGATTGTTCAAATTATAGGCCTGAGACCAAAAATGCCCCCGCCATGTGGCCCTTTGGTTTTACATAGACTTATATAGGGAAAATCTTTAAAAATCATCTTCTCTGAAACACAAGGCTTAGGTCTTTGATATTTGTTATGAAGCTTCAGCTAGTGGACCTCTACCAAGATTGTTCAAATTATAGCCCTGGGGCCAAAAATGCCCCCGCTCCGGGGCCCTTTGGTTTTACATAGACTTATATAGGGAAAATCTTGTTTTACATAGACTTCTATATGCAGGGTAAACCTTTAAAATCTTCTTTTCTGAAACCAGAAAGCCCAGGTCTTTCATATTAGATATGAAGCTTCATCTTGTGGACCTTTACCAAGATTGTTCAAATTATAGCCCTGGGGCCAAAATTGACCCTGCCCGGGGCCCACTTGTTATGCTTTGGATCAGGTGAGCGAACCAGGGCCCTCTGGGCCCTCTTGTTTTGATTTTTTGTAACTTTTATGCATTTTGTTTTTGTGTTGTATGTATTTTAGACCCTTTTCAACCTGTGTACCAGGGATGATTGGACAACCAAGTGCTTTACAGAACTTGTTAATGGACTCACCAGGGCCATGATTGACATTGTGAACTGCAGTATGGACCCGGCTCCCAAAATTTCTACGGTACGTTACATTCTTGGCAACAGTAGTGCGTATGGCCCTATTTACGCCTTCGACTTTCTGTGTATTTGCATTTTTCGGCGTTTTATTGAGCATACTTGGGCCCAGACAATACTGCACACATTGCTGCAGGAGGTTTTTAGCCTCAATTATTTCATTATTTATTTTAAAATCACTTTTTAGAAAGGTGCTTTTTTCTAGCCAGGTCTTGCCATTTCTAGAGTTTGAGCAGACATAAGAATATTTCGCACAGTTGTCATGTCGGCCAAGGTAACAGTCTACTATCGCATCCGAAGCATATGTCAAGTTTCGTTTCATTGAAAGAAAATCTTCACTTACTTCGAATGCCTGTTCATATTCAGCCTGGCATCTTTTAGAAAAATCATTTGCAAAACGGTCTTTAAGTTTTTCTTTGTCGCGTTGAAGCCTGGCTGGCATAATGTTTTTAAGTGGCTTTAAATTTTTTATGAATTTTCTGTGATTTTCAGACACATGTCTTGTGTCTAGAGAATGCTCAGGCTCTGTTTTTTTTGTAATACCTTCTTTGTATAAACTTTCTGCAGCTCTGTATGCACTACTGTCTGGGTCTGTAGTTATTTCTTTCACCTGAAGGCCATCCTGTTCAAGAGACAGTAAACTCTCTTTTGCCCCACTCCTCTTCATTTCCAATATCTTGCTCCATTTCCAAATTAGAAGAGCAGTTGCCAGGGTGAGCACCAACTTTAATATTAAGTTTATGCTCCCTGATGTTGGAACAGAGCTTGTTCTTGGCAACTGCACTTATAATTTGGTGCTTAAAGGTGGTATTTTCAGCAATTGTGTATGCACACTGTGTTGCAGGCCGAAAGGGAGTTTTGGCGACACCAGAGTATAGTGCATTATTGTAGACACAGTCTGCCTGAACATTTATTGTGCTTGGCTCGTCACCCCGTAAAACATAAACAGTTTTCAAAAGCTGTCTCTGATGCCTCAGATCTTCAACACCAGCTTCCTGAATCTTTTTCTGACACTTTATTTGAAGTATATTGCATACCTGATGATGGGCATGGTATGTTGCAGCTGAGGCATAACTTTTGAAAACTCGGCCCCCGCCCATAGGGGCTTGAAGAAATATATGGGCTGCATGATGCTTCCACGCAGAGCTGAATCCGGCCCGCACACTAGTACTGGTAAACCGCTTAGAGGATCCAAGCCTGTCCAGGAACCGCGGTGCGAGGCGGACCGTCCATGCTAATAAACCCTATTGGTTTCATTGGGCGACAGGGCTTGAGATGTCATTTCATCTCAATGTCGGGTAAAAGTCCCACAAAATTGGAAGCAATGTCTCCAAAATGACCTTTACAGTGTTGACGGGGACATTAAACCTCAAATCAAACAAACAAAACTTTTGAAAACTGCTAGTGGATATGGGTGTGTAAGTGAGTCCTATTTGCAGTCCTATGTTAATCTTGGCCATTCTTCTTCCTCGCTCACGCCTTTCTTCTAACTCAAACAAATCAAACATTGCAGATGAATAAGAGCAGCTGCTGCACACAGCCTTCTCCCTCCAGGCCCATCCCCACTGCTGCTCAGCCATCGTGTCCCAGGACAGGTATCCCCCACATTGGGGACTTTGCTGCTCGTGTTCCCGAAAGACAGTGTTCCACTTTTGGGCATTCTTGTCAATGTCGATCACTCTGTTAGTGCATTTTTCATTCCTGAAAGTAAGGACCATGCTACAGAACTCCATACTCATTATGCTCTTTCAGTGTAAAGTTCTAGTTTTTGACAAGAAAAGATACACCAAAATAGAAAATTAGAGTCCTACACACATCTAGACCTTGAATGGCTTCCTTTCACTGCCCCATGAGCTTGTATTTTGTTTAAAATGTTTTTTTTCAGGGGAATGGATACACCTTTCAGGTAAGGCAACTTCTGCATATGTACGTTTTGTCAGGCCAAGTCTTAAAGGAAAGAATTTGCTCCTAAGGAGCAAATTCTTTCTTTTAAGTGCGCCTTTTGTTTTTTTTCTCTCCCAAGCGAAAAAGGGCCAACTAAACAAGGAAAGGATTTGGTCCTTAGAAAGAATTTGCTCATCAGAATCAGAATCAGAATCAGAATTGTTACTGGTGACACGTCAAATGACATTCATACACCAGGACCTGTGATATGGGAAGTTAGTCCCTAGCTCTAACCAAAGATGTAAACTTAGCTACACAATCCTCAGCACCTTCAGCCGTAAAAATAATAGAATCGGGAAGGGCATTCCAATCTCTAATGGTTCGGGGGAAAAACGATTCTTTATAAATATCCGTTCTTGCAGTAAGGGTCTGAAACGTCATTGAATGGTGTTTTCAACAATGCCTAGCTGGGGGAACAAGGTCATCTGTTGGAATGCTGGCAGCACCCTTTAGACCTTTGTATAAGAGTATGAGCCTACTGTCTCTTCTCCTTTTCTTGAGAGACTCCCATCTTAATTTTCCTAGAATTCCAGTCATGCTCCCAGTTTCAAAGCAATAATTTCCAGTTACAAATCTAGCAGCTCTATTCTGAACTTTTTCAATTTCTTCATTTAGGACCACTCCGCTTGGGTCCCAGATGCAACTACCATATTCCAAGATTGGGCGAACAAGTCCCCTGTATGCTGTTTCTTTCACATCCTGAGGACACTGATGAAGATTTCGCCTCAGGAAACCAAGTGTTCTATTCGCCTTTGTACACATATTGCTAATGTGTGTATTCCATCTCAAATCGTGAGTGATTGTCACACCAAGGTATTTAATGGAATTCACATTTTCGAGGACCGTTCCCTCTAAGGTGTAAGAAGCCTCAACTTTATTAGATCTCTTCCTTGTTATCTGCATAATATTGCATTTAACTGGTTGAAATCTCATGCCCCATTTTCTGGCCCAACATCCTAATCTATCTATGTCAGCCTGAAGTTTCAGTGAGTCATCTGTATCTCTAATTTCCCGGTAACAAACAGTCATCTGCGAACAGTCTTATTTCTGAGTCAATATCAGTGGAAATATCATTGATGTACAGGGAGAACAATAGAGGACCAAGAACGGTCCCTTGTGGGACTCCAGACAAAACTGGCGCCCATACTGAAGATTCACCATTAACAACAACACGCTGTTTTCTGTAGCAAAGGAAGGAATCTATCCATTTAAGAGTCTTCCCACCAATTCCATAACCAAATAATTTGGATTTAAGTAGTTCATGAGGAGGGGTGTCAAAAGCCTTCTCAAAGTCCAGAATAAATGTGTCCACCTGCCCCCCTTTGTCCAGGATTTTTGCCCAATCATTAATAACCGTGCTCAACTGAGTTTCGCAACTATGCCTTTTCCTAAATGCATGTTGTCTGTCTGACAAAAGTTTATGTTCATCCAAGTGGGCCATGATGTTTGAGCAGACTATGTGTTCAAGCAATTTACATAGAACACATGTCAGTGACACCGGGCGATAATTACGAGCAAGAGCCCTGTCCCCTTTTTTGAGGAGCAAATTCTTTCCTTTAAGAGAAGTCCCCTTTTTCAGTGATACTGAGTTTATAGAAAAGCAAACATGAAGTCCCACAAGTTCTCTCCCTTTGAAAAATAGCAGAAAAATTTCCAGTTGGGTGTTGCCATTCCCCTTAAGCCTTATAAAATGGCAACTAAGCAAGGCGACATATGTAGTTCTGGGTCTGCGTTTAAGCTTCCTCTGGGTCTGTGTTACATTTTTGTGAACAGCAGGCTCCTCTAAGCCTTTGCTGCTTGCCAAGATGTGATAAGTACCCTTTTCACATGGCCTGGCTCATTTTTGTCATGTTATTCTTCAATCAATGCATTTCTGTTAGGTATAATCTTAACCTGCATTTAGAGATGATATGGAATGAAGAGTTACCTCCCTTAGACCATTGAAAAAACTGAGTCAGGAATGATTTTTTATTTTTTTGTGTATGTTTTTTTAGCTCACCTGTCACGTAGTGACAAGGTGAGCTTTTGTGATTACTTTTTGTCCGTCGTGCGTGGGTGCGTCTGTGTGTCCGTAAACATTTTCAAATAAGTATATCTCTAATACCCCATGGTCAATCTTGATCAAATTTCATGAGAAGCATCATCAGGTAGGGGGAAAGGCTGCATAAGGTTTTTGGGCTGATCAGATTGGAATTCTGGTTGCCATGGCAACTTATAGCTCCCATAGACTTACAATGGAAAAAAAAAAATTAAAACATCTTCTCTGAAACCACAGGGCCCAGATCTTAGATATTTAGCACGTATTAACGGCCAGTGATTACCTACATAATTCCTGCCAATCATGACCCTGGGGTCCAAATTGGCCACGCCCCAGGGCCCCTTCGCTCCCATAGACTCATAATGGAACAAAAAGCTTCAAAAATCTTCTCGGAAACCACAGGGCCAAAAGCTTAGATATTTTGCATGTAGCAACGCCAAGTGGTGACCTACATAATTCCTGCCAATCATGCCCCTGGGGTCCAAATGGACCACGCCCTGGGGGCCTTTAGCTCCTATAGACTCATAATGGAAAAAGGCTTCAAAAATCTTCTTCTCTGAAACCACAAGGCCCAGAGCTGAGATATTTGGCATGTAGCAACTGCAAGTGGTCACCTACATAATTCCTGCCAATCATGCCCCTGGGATCCAAAAGGGCCACGCCCCGGGGCCCCTTAGCTCCTATAGACTCAAAATGGAAAAAAAGCTTAAAAAATCTTCTTCTCTGAAACCACAGGGCCCAGAGCTTAGATATTTAGCATGTAGCAACAGCAAGTGGTCACCTACATAATTCCTGCCAATCATGCCCCTGGGTTTCAAATGGGCCACACCATGGGTCCCCTTTGCTCCCATAGACTCATAATGGAAAAAGCTTCAAAAATCTTCTTCTCTGAAACCACAGGGCCAAGAGCTTAGATATTTAGCATGTAGCAATGGCATGTGGTCACCTGCATAATTCCTGCCAATCATGCCCCTGGGGTCCAAACAGGTGAGCGATATAGGGCCATTGGGCCCTCTTGTTTTAAATTGCAGAGAAAGTGAAAGAGAAAAGGTAACTTACTCTGGTAAATGTTGTTGTTCAGAAAAGATTTGTTTTTCAGGCCTGACAGGACTCTTTGACCTTAAAAGACGTGCTGAATTTGGTCCAGGGAGAGTCGAAGAACTCATGTTTGGATTCACATCCTTTGTGACAAGATCAAACATATCACTTGTAAGTCTCACTGTTTTAGGTACTTTGACATCAGATGCAGTTTGAGAGTAATTTTCATCCAACTTATGTCCTTTGTTATATGGAACTTTCCCTTTTGTGAATCTATGTGATCTCAGTTTCCTGTGTATATGCCCCATTATCACACTATTTGAACTTTCCTAGCACAAAATTTTAAGAACAATGCAGCAAAATGAATTTGGTCACAGCAGTCTTTTACAACTCTTTAACCTATACATACTAAAAGAAAGCCCAAAACAAAATGCTGTAGATAGTGTAGGTCAGGGCTCTAGAAATCCGATTTTTCACCGGTCCAGACCGTTTTTTGAAAATGAAAACCGATTTTGCTGAAAAATTTTGCTGAAAAATCGGTCCGAAAAAAAACCCCAATACGCTAAAATCGAAGTGAAAAAACAGAGAAATTATACCTGGTTAGGTGTCAAACTGTTTATTGTGCCAGTAATATAATCCAATTATCTCTCTCGGGGATGAATTTGAGCTTGACAGTAAACACGTTTTCGAGATCTCGCCAGGTATCGCAGACTCTCGCGGGATTAAGGCTTATGACAGTCAGTCAGCCAAAACGTGATTAAGCGGTGCGTGATTGTGATATCAAAGAAGCCTTGATCGTGTTTGATCTAATGGCAATCAAACATAATTTGTTTATTTCAGGCTTGTGTAATCGTAAAATATGTATTTATATTCTTTAAAACTTGGTTCGGCCATGTAAGATTTTCAATGACTCTCGTTCGGCCATGTATTGGTTCGAGAGTAAAGAAATGTTTTTTCGATTTTTTAACCCTTTCAAAACGTGTTTTTTAGAAATACGCTCTATTAAAATAAATGACATAAAACAGGTGTATGTGTGTTACGTCCTTGACTGCATTAATGTGTATTGTGTAAAGGGAAACCGTATGACGTCATTTTCCGACCACGTGGCTGCCATATCGGTCGCCATTTGTAAACAAAGCAATTTTGGCAAACTAAAATGCGTGAAATAAGAGAAATATTTTAAAGGTTTTAAAAGGGGAAAAAAATATAGTGACCATCGAACTGGTCTCTGACTGCCCCATGTAGGTTGTTTCCCTTTAGTAGTCTTCAGGTTCGGAGTGACCCGGATATTGGGAAAATGAAAGTAGATGAAATCTGGCGTAGAAAATGAAAGTAGATGAAATATTAACGATGTGAGCAATAATTGCTGTTTATAATCGAGATACTGGTGCTCATATCCGTTTACAAGTGTAAGAGGAACATCGGTATGTCATTCTTTGCGCTAATAACACATTTTGAAATCGCCAATGGCGTTTACGGAAATTGCCGATCGGTTTCGGTAATTTTTACGGAAATTAACGAAACCGATCGGCAATTTCCGTAATTTTTGGTCACCTTCTGGACCGATTGGGATTTCAAAATTTCTAGAGCCCTGGTGTAGGTAATATGATTCCAGAAATGTTTGGTTATCTCCATTTTTATCGCTTTATTGTGAAACTAATTGCAATTTAGATAGTTTGAACAAATCAGTAATTATTTTATATTTTTTGTGCTAGAAAGCTGGAGAAAAGGATTTCAAAAGTACTTCTGAGCCACAGTATCAAGAAAGGGAATTTGCCATGCAACTGAAGGATGTTAGATTTCATTACCACTTTGGCAACACATTCCACCCTCCTTTTCTCTGTCATCACAGATTTGGGGTCCATTAAGGGCCCTTTTTGCTTGATGTGCCTTTTTGTTAGCTCACCTGTCACGTAGTGACGAGGTGAGCTTTTGGGATCACTTTTTGTCCGTCGTCCGTCGTGCGTGCGTGCGTCCGTCCGTCCGTGCGTGCGTCCGTAAACAATTTCAAATAAGTATATCTCTAATACCCCATGGCCAATCTTGATCAAATTTCATGTGAAGCATCATCAGGTAGGGGGAAAGGCTGCATAAGGTTTTTGGGCTGATCAGATTGGAATTCTGGTTGCCATGGCAACATATAGCTCCCATAGACTTATAAAGGGAAAAATTTTAAAAATCTTCTTCTCTGAAACCACAGGGCCCAGAGCTTAGATATTTAGCATGTAGCAAGGGCAAGTGGTCAACTACATAATTCCTGCGAATCATGCCCCTGGGTGCCAAATGGGCCACGCCCCGGGGCCCCTTCGCTCCCATAGACTCATAATGGAAAAAAAGCTTCAAAAATCTTCTTCTCTGAAACCACAGGGCCCAGAGCTTAGATATTTAGCATGTAGCAATGGCAAGTGGTCACCTACATAATTCCTGCCATTCATGCCCCTGGGTTCAAAATGGGCCACGCCCCGGGGTCCCTTCGCTCCCATAGACTCATAATGGAAAAAAAGCTTCAAAAATCTTCTTCTCTGAAACCACAGGGCCCAGAGCTTATATATTTAGCATGTAGCAATGGCAAGTGGTCACCTTCATAATTCCTGCTAATCATGCCCCTGGGTTCAAAATGGGCCACACCCCGGGGCCCCTTAGCTCCCATAGACTCATAATGGAAAAAAGCTTCAAAAATCTTCCTTTCTGAAACCACAGGGCCCAGAGCTTAGATATTTAGCATGTAGCAATGGCAAGTGGTCACCTACATAATTCCTGCCAATCATGCCCCTGGGGGTCCAAACGAACCTAGCCCCGGGGCCCCTTAGCTCCTATAGACTCATAATGGAAAAAAGCTTCAAAAATCTTCTTCTGTGAAACCACAGGCCCCAGAGCTTAGATATTTAGCATGTATCAATGGCAAGTGGTCACCTACATTATTCCTGCCATTCATGCCCCTGGGTTCAAAATGGGCCACGCCCGGGGCCCCTTCGCTCCCATAGACAAATAATGGAAAAAAAGCTTCAAAAATCTTCTTCTCTGAAACCACAGGTCCCAGAGCTTATATATTTAGCCTGTAGTAACGGCAAGTGGTCACCTACATAATTCCTGCCAATCATGCCCCTGGGGTCCAAATGGACCACGCCTTGGGGCCCCTTAGCTCATATAGACTTATAATGGGAAAAATTTAAAAAATCTTCTTCTCTGAAACCACAGGGCCCAGAGCTTAGTTATTTAGCATGTAGCAATGGCAAGTGGTCACCTACATAATTCCTGCCAAGCATGCCCCTTGGTTCCAAATGGGGGACGCCCCGGGGCCCCTTTGCTCCCATAGACTCATAATGGAACAAAAAGCTTCAAAAATCTTCTACGCGGAAACCACAAGGCCCAGAGCTTAGATATTTAGCATGTAGCAACCGCAAGTGGTCACCTACATAATTCCTGCCAATCATGCCCCTGGTACCCAAAAGGGCCACGCCCCGGAACCCTTTAGCTCCTATAGACTCATAATGGAAAAAAAGCTTCAAAAATCTTCTTCTCTGAAACCACAGGGCCCCGAGCTGAGATATTGTGCATGTAGCAACGGCAAGTGGTAACCTACATAATTCCTGCCAATCATGCCCCTGGGGTCCAAATTGGCCACAACCCGGGGCCCCTTAGCTCCCATAGACTCATAATGGAAAAAAAGCTTCAAAAATTTTCTTCTCTGAAACCACAGGGCCCAGAGCTTAGATATTTAGCATGTAGCAACCGCCAGTGGTCACCTACATAATTCCTGCCAATCATGCCCCTGGGTTCGAAATGGGCGACGCCCCGGGGCCCCTTCGCTCCCACAGACTCACAATGGAACAAAAAGCTTCAAAAACTTCTACTCGGAAACCACAAGGCCCAGAGCTTAGATATTTAGCATGTAGCAATGGCCAGTGGTCACCTACATAATTCCTGCCAATCCTGCCCCTGGGGTCCAAATGGGCCACGCCCCGGGGCCCTTTGGCTCCTATAGACTCATAATGGAAAAAAGCTTCAAAAATCTTCTTCTCTGAAACCACAGGGCCCAGACCTCAGGTATTTGACATGTAGCAATGGCAAGTGGTCACCTACATAAATCCTGCCAATCATGCCCCTAGGGTCCAAATGGGCCAGGCCCTGGGGCCCCTTAGCTCCCATAGACTCAAAATGGAAAAAAAAAACTTCAAAAATATTCTTCTCTGAAACCAAAGGGCCCACAGTTTAGATATTTAGCATGTAGCAAGGGCAATTGGTCACCTACATAATTCCTGCCAATCATGCCCCTGGGTTCCAAATGGGCCACGAGCCTGGGCCCCTTTGCTCCCATAGACTCATAATGGAAAAAAGCTTAAAAAATCTTCTTCTCTGAAACCACAGCGCCCAGAGCTTAGATATTACGCACATAGCAATCGCAAGTGGTCACCTACATAATTCCTGCCAATCATGCCACTGGGATCCAAAAGGGCCAAGCCCCGGGGCCACTTAGCTCCTATAGACTCATAATGGAAAAAAAGCTTAAAAAATCTTCTTCTCTGAAACCACAGGGCCCAGAGCTTAGATATTTAGCATGTAGCAATGGCAAGTGGTCACCTACATAAATCCTACCAATCATGTCCCTGGGGTCCAGATGGGCCACACCCTGGGACCCCCTTAGCTCCCATAGACCCATAATGGAAGAAAGACTTCAAAAATCTTCTTCTCTGAAACCACAGCGCCCAGAGCTTAGATATTTAGCATGTAGCAACGGCAAGTGGTCACCTTCATATTTCCTGCTAATCATGCCTCTTGGGTCAAAATGGGCCACGCCCGGGGCCCCTTAGCTCCCATAGACTCATAATGGTAAAAAGCTTCAAAAATGTTCTTCTCAGAAACTGTGAAGCACAGAACTTAGATATTTAGTATCTAGCAACATAAAATAGCCAGCTACATAAATCCAGCTAACCCTGCCCCTGGGGTCAAAATTCGCCTCGCCCCAGCTCATCACCTCCAATAGACTTATAATGGAAAAAAACTTAAAAGATCTTCTTCTATGAAACCATAAGGCCCAGAGCTTAGATTTTTAGTATGTAGCAACATCAAGTGGCCACCTACATAAATCCTGCCAGTTATGCCCCTGGGATCCAAATGGGCCCCACCCCAGGGCTCTTTAGCTTCCATAGACTTAAAATTGGAGAAACTTCAAAAATCTTCTTCTCTGAAACCACAGGGCCCTTATAATGAAAAAAAAACAAAAAAACTTAAAATGGGGAAAAAATCTTCAAAAATCTTCTTCTCTGAAACCATAAGTCCCAGAGCTTAGGTATTTAGCATGTAGCAATGTCGAGTGGTCGCCTACATGAATCCTGCCAATCATGCCCCTGGGGTCCAAATCCTGTGGCCCCTAAACTCCAACAAACTTATAATGGAAAAGGCTTCAAACATCTTCTTTGAAACCATGAAGTACAGACCTTAGATATTTAGTATATAGCAACACAAAATGGTCACCTACCTAAATCCTGCCAACCATGCCCTTTGGGTCAAAATTGGTCCAACCCCAGGGCTCATTAGCTCCTATAGACTTAAACTGGAAAAAACTAAAGTATCATTTTTCTCCAAAACCATAAGGCACAGATTTTGTTTGATTTGTGGTTTTACATCCCCATCAACACTGTATAGGTCATTTTGGAGATGTCTCTTCCAATTTTGTGGGACTTTTACCAGACATTGAGATGAAATTACATCTCAAGCCCTGTTGCCCAATGAAACCAGTAGGGTTTATAAGCATGGACACCGCTTTGCCTGAGCTTAGATATTTAGTATGTAGCAATGTCAAGTAGTCTCCTACACTAATGATTTTCTGGTACACAGGTGAGCGATATAGGGCCATTGGGCCCTCTTGTTTAGACAAGGGATGAAAGAAACAAAACAAAGTATGCTTAATTTTCCATAGTTCTTTTTATCTTTTTTATAAGAGAAACAATATGAACAAGAATTTGCATCATATACATTTCCGATGTATTGGTTGTAGAAGTCTGAGCACATATTTTATTGCAAATAAAAACTTAACAGTTGCCAGCATCTTACTCCCAAGTATAAATTATTACTTGGGTGGAGTCAAATTAACAGAGTATTAAATAAGAATGCAAAACAACTAAATTTGGTGGTGGGTATAGGTTGCACTACAGTGAAAAAATAGGCTTTTTGAAAGCTAAGCTTGTTTTGGGGAGAGCTTTCAGTACAGAACTGAATATTTGGTTGCTAGTGATTGGAGTTGGAGATAAACAATAATACTTTTGTGAAAGGTAATGTTTTTGATTTTGAGAAATGCTAGTAGCTATTTCTAAAATGAAAAGCATCAGCTTTTATGAGACCAGCCTGTGACCAGCCAGTGAAAATTGCTAGGTTTATTTGCTGCGGAATCTGTTTGTTTACATCAGACTACCATAAAGGCTGAAATATGCACAACCCCCCTATTTTTTAACTGCTGCTGACACACAGACTGTCATACATGCTTTCCGTTAAAGTCCTTAGAGACCAAATGCCCATGTTTAATGCAGATGGGGAGCGGTTAGATGTCTCGCACCTGTGCCACAACCTCATTTGCATCAGGCCCGAGCACTTGCATTTGGAGCCCCATTCTGTCAATATGGAATGCATGGGTTGCAAGATGAGACATCAGTGTACACGAAACCATTTTCCCCTCTGCTTACTTTAAGGTACAGACAGTTTTAAGATAGGAGCATGTACATGAAAGTTGCCTCCCCTTTTTAAGGCATCAAGAGACAAAAAGGTGCCTTTCAAAGGGAAAAAGGGCCTTCACTTTTTCTTACACTCCCTGCATTTCTTTGAATAGCACCTATGATCAGGTGGTAAGCAAAAGCTTGGAATTCCGTCAACTGGCAATAGCTTATTTTTCTCATAATTTTGTTCCTCTTGATGTTTTTCATACAATTTGAACATGTCATGCCTCCTTCTACACCTAGCATCTTTGTATTGTTTTGATTTTTAGCTCACCGTCACGTAGTGACGAGGTGAGCTTTTGGGATCACTTTTTGTCCGTCGTCCGTCGTGCGTCCGTGCGTCAGTGCGTCCGTGCATGCGTAAACAATTTCTTTAAACGACATCTCCTCCTAAACCACTGATAGGATTTTGACCAAACTTCACAGGAATGATCCTTAGGTGGTCCCCTTTCAAATTTGTTCAAATGGTTCCGGTCCGTTGCACATCTAGGTCACAGGAGCCAAAAATAGATTTTTTTCACCAAAAACTTAAAAATTCTTCTTCTCTGAAACCACAAGGCCCAGGTCTTTGATATTTGGTATGAAGCTTCATCTAGTGGACCCCTACCAAGATTGTTCAAATTATAGTGCTGGGGCCAAAAATGCCCCCGCCTTGGGGCCCTTTGGTTTTACATGGGCTTATATAGGGAAAATCTTTAAAAATCTTCTTCTCTGAAACCACAAGGCCCAGGACTTTGATATTTGGTATGAAGCTTCATCTAGTGGACCCCTACCAAGATTGTTCAAATTTTAGTGCTGGGACAAAAAATGCCCCCGCCACGGGGCCCTTTGGTTTTACATTGGCTTATAGAGGGAAAATCTTAAAAAATCTTCTTCTCTGAAACCACAAGGCCCAGGTCTTTGATATTTGGTATGAAGCTTCATCTAGTGGACCCCTACCAAGATTGTTCAAATTATAGTGCTGGGGCCAAAAATGCCCCCGCCCCGGGGACCTTTTGTTTTACATGGGCTTATATAGGGAAAATCTTTAAAAATCTTCTTCTCTGAAACCACAAGGCCCGAGACTTTGATATTTGGTATGAAGCTTCATCTAGTGGACCCCTACCAAGATTGTTCAAATTATAGTGCTGGGACAAAAAATGCCCCAGCCACGGGGCCCTTTGGTTTGACATTGGCTTATATAGGGAAAATCTTTAAAAATCTTCTTCTCTGAAACCACAAGGCCCAGGACTTTGATATTTGGTATGAAGCTTCATCTAGTGGACCCCTACCAAGATTGTTCAAATTAAAGTGCTGGGGCCAAAAATGCCCCCGCCCCGGGGACCTTTGGTTTTACATAGGCTTATATAGGGAAAATCTTTAAAAATCTTCTTCTCTGAAACCACAAGGCCCAGGACTTTGATATTTGGTAACAAGCTTCATCTAGTTGACCCCTACCAAGATTGTTCAAATAACAGTGCTGGGACAAAAAATGCCCCCGCCACGGGGCCCTTTGGTTTTACATTGGCTTATATAGGGAAAATCTTTAAAAATCTTCTTCTCTGAAACCACAAGGCCCAGGTCTATGATATTTGGTATGAAGCTTCATCTAGTGGACCCCTACCAAGATTGTTCAAATTATAGTGCTGGGGCCAAAAATGCCCCCGCCCCAGGGCCCTTTGGTTTTACGTAGATTTATATAGCCCCGGGGCCCTTTGGTTTTACGTAGACTTATATAGGGAAAATCTTTAAAAATCTTCTTCTCTGAAACCACAAGGCCTAGGTCTTTTATATTTGGTATGAAGCTTCATCTAGTGGACCCCTACCAAGATTATTCAAATTATAGTGCTGAGGCCAAAAATGTCCCCGCCCCGGGACCCTTTGGTTTTACATTGGCTTATATAGGGAAAATCTTTAAAAATCTTCTTCTCTGAAACCGCAAGGCCCAGGACTTTGATATTTGGTATGAAGCTTCATTTAGTTGACCCCTACCAAGATTGTTCAAATTATAGTGCTGGGGCCAAAAATGCCCCCGCCCCGAGGCCCTTTGGTTTAACATATGCTTATATAGGGAAAATCTTTAAAAATCTTCTTCTCTGAAAACGCAAGGCCCAGGACTTTGATATTTGGTATGAAGCTTCATCTAGTGGACCCCTACCAAGATTGTTCAAATTATCAAATTATAGCCCTTGGGCCAAAAATGCCCCTGCTCCGGGGACTTTTGGTTTTACATAGACTTATATAGGGAAACTCTTTAAAAATCTTCTTCTCTGAAACCACAAGTCCTAGGTCTTTTATATTTGGTATGAAGCTTCTTCTGAAGGACCCCTACCAAGATGATTCAAATTATAGTGCTGGGGCCAAAAGTGGCCCTGCCCGGGGGCCCTTTGGTTTTACATAGGCTTATATAGGGATAATCTTTAAAAATCTTCTCTGAAACCACAAGGCCCAGGACTTTGAAATTTGGTATGAAGCTTCATCTAATGGACCTCTACCAAGATTGTTCAAATTATAGCCCTGGGACAAAAAATGCCCCCACCCCGGGGCCCTTTGGTTTTACATAGGCTTATGTAGGGAATATCTTTAAAAAAAATCTTCTTCTCTGAAACCGCAAGGCCCAGGTCTTTGATATTTGATGTGTAGCTTTATCTAGTGGACCTTTGCCAAGATTGTTCAAATTATAGCCTTTGTCGATGTTTGGTATGAAGCTTCACCTTTAAGACCTCCCTCAACATTATGCACATTAAAGCCCTGGGGCCAATAATGGCCCTCTCTGGGGCCCACTTGTTACACTATGGATCAGGTGAGCGATCCAGGGCCATCATGGCCCTCTTGTTAGCTCACCGTCACGTAGTGACGAGGTGAGCTTTTGGGATCACTTTTCGTCCGTCGTGCGTCCGTCCGTCCGTGCGTCCGTCCGTGCGTCCGTTAACAATTTCTTTAAACGACATCTCCTCCTAAACCACTGATCGGATTTTGACCAAACTTCACAGGAATGATCCTTAGGTGGTCCCCTTTCAAAGTTGTTCAAATGGTTCAGGTCCGTTGCACATCTAGGTTTTTGGGGCCAAAAATAGATTTTTTTCACCAAAAACTTAAAAAATCTTCTTCTCTGAAACCACAAGGCCCAGGTCTTTGATATTTGGTCTGAAGCTTCATCTAGTGGACCCCTACCAAGATTGTTCAAATTATAGTGCTGGGGCCAAAAATGCCCCCGCTCTGGGGCCCTTTGGATTTACATGGGCGTATATAGGGAAAATCTTTAAAAATCTTCTTCTCTGAAACCGTAAGGCCCAGGTCTTTGATATTTGGTCTGAAACTTCATCTAGTGGACCCCTACCAAGATTGTTCAATTTATAGTGCTGGGGCCAAAAATGCCCCCGCTCCGGGGCCCTGTGGTTTTACATGGGCTTATATAGTGAAAATCTTTCAAAATCTTCTCCTCTGAAACCGCAAGGCCCAGGTCTTTGATATTTGGTATGAAGCTTCATCTAGTGGACCCCTACCAAGATTGTTCAATTTATAGTGCTGGGGCCAAAAATGCCCCCGCTCCAGGGCCCTTTGGTTTTACATGGGCTTATATAGTGAAGAGCTTTAAAAATCTTCTTCTCTGAAACCGTAAGGCCCAGGTCTTTGATATTTGGTATGGAGCTTCATCTAGGGGACCCCTCCCAAGATTGTTCAAATTATAGTGCTGGGGTCAGATATGCCCCCGCTCCGGGGCCCTTTGGTTTTACATGGGCTTATATAGGGAAAATCTTTAAAAAATTTCTTCTCTGAAACCGTAAGGCCCATGTCTTTGATATTTGGTATGAAGCTTCATCCCACAAGGCCATGGTCCTTCTCCCCCCCCCCCCTCCCCCCTCCCCCCACTCCGGGGCCCTTTGGTTTTAAATGGGCTTATATAGGGAAAATCTTTAAAAATCTTCTTCTCTGAAACTGCAAGGCCCAGGTCTTTGCTATTTGGTATGAAGCTTCATCTAGTGGACTCCTACCAAGATTGTTCAAATTATAGTGCTTGGGCTAAAAATGCCACCGCCCCGGGGCCCTATGGTTTTACATGGACTTATATGGGGAAAATCTTTAAAAATCTTCTTCTCGGAAACCCCAAGGGCCAGGTCTTTGCTATTTGGTATGAAGCTTCATCTAGTGGACCCCTACCAAGATTGTTCAAATTATAGTGCTAGGGCCAAAACTGCCCCCGACCTGGGGCCCTTTGTTTTTACATAGACTTATGTAGAGATAGTCCTTAAAAATCTTCTTCTGAAACAGCAAGGCCATGGTCTTTGATATTTGGTGTGAAGCTTCCTCTAGTGGACCTCTATCAAGATGGTTTAAATTATAGCCCTGAGGCCAAAAACGCCTCCGCCCCAGAGCCATTTGGTTTTTCATAGGCTTATGTAGGGAATATCTTTAATAAAAATCTTCTTCTCTGAAACCGTTAGGCCCAGGTCTTTGATATTTGGTATGTAGCATATCTAGTGGACCTTTGCCAAGATTGTTCAAATTATAGCCTTTGTTGATATTTGGTATGAAGCTTCACCTTTTTAGACGTCTCTGAACATTATGCACATTATAGCCCTAGGGTTAATAATGGCCCTCCCCGGGTCCCACTTGTTACTCTATGGATCAGGTGAGCGATCCAGGGCCATCATGGCCCTCTTGTTAGCTCACCGTCACGTAGTGACGAGGTGAGCTTTTGGGATCACTTTTTGTCCGTCGTCCGTCGTGCGTGCGTCCGTGCGTGCGTGCATCCGTGCGTGCGTAAACAATTTTTTAAACGACATCTCCTCCTAAACCACTGATCGGATTTTGACCAAACTTCACAGGAATGAACCTTAGGTGGTCCCCTTTCAAAGTTGTTCAAATTGTTCCGGTCCGTTGCACATCTGGGTCACAGGAGCCAAAAATAGATTTTTTTCACCAAAAACTTAAAAAATCTTCTTCTCTGAAACCACAAGGCCCAGGTCTTTGATATTTGGTATGAAGCTTCATCTAGTGGACCCCTACCAAGATTGTTCAAATTATAGTGCTGGGGCCAAAAATGCCCCCTCCCCGGAGCCCTTTGGTTTTACATAGGCTTATATAGGGAAAATCTTTAAAAATTGTCTTCTCTGAAACCGCAAGGCCAAGGACTTTGATATTTGGTATGAAGCATCATCTAGTGGACCCCTACCAAGATTGTTCAAATTATAGTGCTGGGGCCAAAAATGCCCCGGCCCCGGGGCCCTTTGGTTTTACATAGGCTTATATAGGGAAAATCTTTAAAAATCTTCTTCTCTGAAACCACAAGGCCCAGGACTTTGATATTTGGTATGAAGCTTCATCTAGTGGACCCCTACCAAGATTGTTCAAATTGTAGTGCTGGGACAAAAAATGCCCCCGCCACCGGGCCCTTTGGTTTTACATAGGCTTATATAGGGAAAATCTTTAAAAATCTTCTTCTCTGAAACCACAAGGCCCAGGTCTTTGATATTTGGTATGAAGCTTCATCTAGTGGACCCCTACCAAGATTGTTCAAATTATAGTGCTGGGGCCAAAAATGCCCCCGCCCCGGGGCCCTTTGGTTTTACATAGGCTTATATAGGGAAAATCTTTAAAAATTTTCTTCTCTGAAACCACAAGGCCCAGGTCTTTGATATTTGGTATGAAGTTTCATCTAGTGGACCTCTACCAAGATTGTTCAAATTTTATTGCTGGGACAAAAAAATGCCCCCGCCACGGGGCCCTTTGGTTTTACATTGGCTTATATAGGGAAAATCTTTAAAAATCTTCTTCTTTGAAACCACAAGGCCCAGGTCTTTGATATTTGGTATGAAGCTTCATCTAGTGGACCCCTACCAAGATTGTTCAAATTATAGTGCTGGGGCCAAAAATGCCCCTGCCCCAGGGCCCTTTGGTTTTACATAGGCTTATATAGGGAAAATCTTTAAAAATCTTCTTCTCTGAAACCACAAGGCCCAGGTCTTTGATATTTGGTATGAAGCTTCATCTAGTGGACCCCTACCAGATTGTTCAAATTATAGTGCTGGGACAAAAAATGCCCCCGCCACTGGGCCCTTTGGTTTTACATAGGCTTATATAGGGAAAATCTTTAAAAATCTTCTACTCTGAAACCACAAAGCCCAGGTCTTTGATATTTGCTATGAAGCTTCATCTAGTGGACCCCTACCAAGATTGTTCAAATTATAGTGCTGGGGCAAAAAATGCCCCCGCACCGGGGCCCTTTGGTTTTACATAGGCTTATATAGGGAACATCTTTAAAAATTTTCTTCTCTGAAACCACAAGGCCTAGGTCTTTGATATTTGGTATGAAGTTTCATCTAGTGGACCTCTACCAAGATTGTTCAAATTTTATTGCTGGGACAAAAAATGCCCCCGCCACGGGGCCCTTTGGTTTTACATTGGCTTATATAGGGAAAATCTTTAAAAATCTTCTTCTCTGAAACCACAAGGCCCAGGTCTTTGATATTTAGTATGAAGCTTCATCTAGTGGACCCCTACCAAGATTGTTCAAATTATAGTGGTGGGGGCCAAAAATGCCCCCGCTCCGGGGCCCTTTGGTTTTACATAGGCTTATATAGTGAAAATCTTTAAAAATCTTCTTCTCTGAAACCACAAAGCCCAGGTCTTTGATATTTGGTATGAAGCTTCATCTAGTGGACCCCTACCAAGATTGTTCAAATTATAGTGCTGGGACAAAAAATGCCCCCGCCACTGGGCCCTTTGGTTTTGCATTGGCTTATTTAGGGAAAATCTTTAAAAATCTTCTACTCTGAAACCACAAAGCCCAGGTCTTTGATATTTGGTATGAAGCTTCATCTAGTGGACCCCTACCAAGATTGTTCAAATTATAGTGCTGGTGCCAAAAATGCCCCCCCCACCAGGGCCCTTTGGTTTTACATAGGCTTATATAGGGAAAATCTTTAAAAATCTTCTACTCTGAAACCACAAAGCCCAGGTCTTTGGTATTTGGTATGAAGCTTCATCTAGTGGACCCCTACCAAGATTGTTCAAATTATAGTGCTGGGACAAAAAATGCCCCCGCCACTGGGCCCTTTGGTTTTACATTGGCTTATATAGGGAAAATCTTTAAAAATCTTCTACTCTGAAACCACAAGGCCCAGGTCTTTGATATTTGGTATGAAGCTTCATCTAGTGGACCCCTACCAAGATTGTTCATATTATAGTGCTGGGACAGAAAATGCCCCCGCCACTGGGCCCTTTGGTTTTACATTGGCTTATATAGGGAAAATCTTTAAAAATCTTCTACTCTGAAACCACAAAGCCCAGGTCTTTGATATTTGGTATGAAGCTTCATCTAGTGGACCCCTACCAAGATTGTTCAAATTATAGTTCTGGGGCCGAAAATGCCCCCCCCCCCCCCCCCCCCCTCCCCCCGGGCCCTTTGGTTTTACATAGGCTTATATAGGGAAAATCTGTAAAAATCTTCTTCTCTGAAACCACAAGGCCCAGGACTTTGATATTTGGTATGTAGCTTCATCTAGTGGACCCCTACCAAGATTGTTCAAATTATAGTGCTGGGACAAAAAATGGTTTTACATAGGCTTATATAGGGAAAATCTTTAAAAATCTTCTTCTCTGAAACCACAAAGCCCAGGTCTTTGATATTTGGTATGAAGCTTCATCTAGTGGACCCCTACCAAGATTGTTCAAATTATAGTGCTGGAGCCAAAAATGCCCCCGCTATGGGGCCCTTTGGTTTTACATGGGCTTATATTTGGTATGAAGCTTCATCTAATGGACCCCTACCAAGATTGTTCAAATTATAGTGCTGGGGCCAAAAATGCCCCCGCTCCAGGGCCCTTTGGTTTTACATGGGCTTATATAGGGAAGAGCTTTAAACATCTTCTTCTCTGAAACCGCAAGGCCCAGGTCTTTGATATTTGCTATGAAGCTTCATCTAGTGGACCCCTACCAAGATTGTTCAAATTATAGTGCTGGGGCCAAAAATGCCCCCGCTCCAGGGCCCTTTGGTTTTACATGGGCTTATATAGGGAAGAGCTTTAAAAATCTTGTTCTCTGAAACCGCAAGGCCCAGGTCTTTGATATTTGGTATGAAGCTTCATCTAGGGGACCCCTACCAAGATTGTTCAAATTATAGTGCTGGGGTCAAATATGCCCCCGCTCCCGGGCCCTTTGGTTTTACATGGGCTTATATAGGGAAAATCTTTAAAAATTTTCTTCTCTGAAACCGTAAGGCCCATGTCTTTGATATTTGGTATGAAGCTTCATCCCACACGGCCATGGTCCTTCTTTCCCCCCCCCCCCCACTCCGGGGCCCTTTGGTTTTAAATGGGCTTATATAGGGAAAATCTTTAAAAATCTTCTTCTCTGAAACCGCAAGGCCCAGGTCTTTGCTATTTGGTATGAAGCTTCATCTAGTGGACTCCTACCAAGATTGTTCAAATTATAGTGCTTGGGCTTAAAATGCCACCGCCCCGGGGCCCTATGGTTTTACATGGGCTTATATGGGGAAAATCTTTAAAAATCTTCTTCTCGGAAACCCCAAGGGCCAGGTCTTTGCTATTTGGTATGAAGCTTCATCTAGTGGACCCCTACCAAGATTGTTCAAATTATAGTGCTAGGGCCAAAACTGCCCCCGACCTGGGGCCCATTGGTTTTACATAGACTCATATAGAGATATTCCTTAAAAATCTTCTTCTGAAACAGCAAGGCCATGGTCTTTGATATTTGGTGTGAAGCTTCCTCTAGTGGACCTCTTTCAAGATGGTTTAAATTATAGCCCTGAGGCCAAAAATGCCCCCGCCCCGGAGCCATTTGGTTTTATATAGGCTTATGTAGGGAATATCTTTAATAAAAATCTTCTTCTCTGAAACCGCAAGGCCCAGGTCTTTGATATTTGGTATGTAGCATATCTAGTGGACCTTTGCCAAGATTGTTCAAATTATAGCCTTTGTTGATATTTGGTATGAAGCTTCACCTTTTTAGACGTCTCTGAACATTATGCACATTATAGCCCTAGGGTTAATAATGGCCCTCCCCGGGTCCCACTTGTTACTCTATGGATCAGGTGAGCGATCCAGGGCCATCATGGCCCTCTTGTGTTTTATATTAGGATCACTTTTTGTCTGTCATCCGTGCGTAAACAATTTCTTCAAACGACATCTCCTCCTAAACCACTGATCGAATTTTTACTAAAATTCACAGGAATGATCCTTAGGTGGTCCCCTTTCAAAGTTGTTCAAGTGGTTCCGGTACGTTGCACATATAGGTCACAGGAGCCGAAAACAGATTTTCTCACCGAAAACTTAAAAAATCTTCTTCTCTGAAACCACAAGGCTCAGGTCTTTGATATTTGGTATGAAGCTTCATCTTGTGGACCCCTACCAAGATTGTTCAAATTATAGTGCTGGGGCCAAAAATGCCCCTGCCCCGGGGCCCTTTGGTTTTACATGGGCTTATATAGGAAAATCTTCAAAAATCTTCTTCTCTGAAACCCCAAGGCCCAGGTCTTTGATTTTGGGTATGAAGCTTCATCTAGTGAACCCCTACCAAGATTGTTCAAATTATAGTGCTGGGGCCAAAAATGCCCCCGCCCCGGGGCCCTTTTGTTTTACATGGGCTTATATAGGGAAAATCTTTAAAAATCTTCTTCTCTGAAACTGCAAGGCCCAGGTCTTTGATATTTGATATGAAGCTTCATCTAGTAGACCCCTACCAAGATTGTTCAAATTATAGTGCTGGGACAAAAAATGCCCCCGCCCCGGGGCCCTTTGGTTTTACATAGACTTATATAGGGAAAACTCTTTAAAAATCTTCTTCTCCGAAACTGCAGGACCCAGGTCTTTGCTATTTGGTATGAAGCTTCATCTAGTGGACCCCTACCGAGATTGTTCAAATTATAGTGCTGGGGCCAAAAATGCCCCCACCCAGGGGCCCTTTGGTTTTACATAGGCTTATATAGGGAAAATCTTTAAAAATCTTCTTCTCTGAAACTGCAAGGCCCAGGTCTTTGATATTTGGTATGAAGCTTTATCTTGTGGACTTCTACCAAGATTGTTCAAATTATAGCCCTTGGGCCAAAAATGCCCCCTCTCCGGGGCCCTTTGGTTTTACATAGACTTATATAGGGAAAATCTTGAAAAATCTTCTCCTCTGAAACCACAAGGCCTAGGTCTTTGATATTTGGTATGAAGCTGCAGCTAGTGGACCTCTACCAAGATTGTTCAAATTATAGCCCTGAGGCCAAAAATGCCCCCGCCTCGGGGCCCTTTGGTTTTACATAGACTTATATCTAGGGAAAATCTTTAAAAATCGTCTCTGAAACTACAAGGCCCATGTCTTTGATATTTGGTATGTAGCTTCAACTAGTGGACAATTATAGCCTTTGTTGACATTTGGTATGAAGCTTCACCTGTTTAGACATCCCTCAACATTATGCACATTATAACCTTGGGGTCAATAATGGCCCTCCCCGGGGCCCACTTGTTACTCTATGGATCAGGTGAGCGATCCAGGGCCATGATGGCCCTCTTGTTTGTAACTTTTATGCATTTTGTTTTTGTGTTGTATGTATTTTATACCCTTTTCAACCTGTGTACCAGGGATGATTATACAACCAATGGCTTTACAGAACTTGTTAATGGACTCACCAAGGCCATGATTGACATTGTGAACTGCAGTATGGACCCGGCTCCAAAAATTTCTACGGTACGTTACATTCTTGGCAACAGTAGTGCGTATGGCCCTATTTACGCCTTTGACTTTCTGTGTATTTGCATTTTTCGGCGTTTTGTTGAGCATACTTGGGCCCAGACGATACTGCACACATTGCTGCAGGAGGTTTTTAGCCTCAATTATTTCATTATTTATTTTAAAATCACTTTTTAGAAAGGCGCTTTTTTCTAGCCAGGTCTTGCCATTTCTAGAGTTTGAGCAGACATAAGAATATTTCGCACAGTTGTCATGTCGGCCAAGGTAACAGTCTACTATCGCATCCAAAGCATATGTCAAGTTTCGTTTCATTGAAAGAAAATCTTCACTTACTTCGAATGCCTGTTCATATTCAGCCTGGCATCTTTTAGAAAAATCATTTGCAAAACGGTCTTTAAGTTTTTCTTTGTCGCGTTGAAGCCTGGCTGGCATAATGTTTTTAAGTGGCTTTAAATTTTTTATGAATTTTCTGTGATTTTCAGACATATGTCTTGTGTCTAGAGAATGCTCAGGCTCTGTTTTTAGCTCACCTGTCACGTAGTGACAAGGTGAGCTTTTGGGATCACTTTTTGTCCGTCGTCCGTCGTGCGTGCGTGTGTGCGTCCGTGCGTGCGTGCGTCCGTAAACTTTTCTTCAAACGACATCTCCTCCTTAACCACTGATCGGATTTTGACCAAACTTCACAGGAATGATCCTTAGGTGGTCCCCTTTCAAAGTTGTTCAAATGGTTCCGGTCCGTTGCACATATAGGTCACAGTAGCCAAAAATAGATTTTTTTCACCGAAAACTTAAAAAATCTTCTTCTCTGAAACCGCAAGGCCCAGGTCTATGATATTTGGCATGAAGCTTCATCTAGTGGACCCCTACCAAGATTGTTCAAATTATAGTGCTGGGACCAAAAATGCCCCCGCACGGGGGCCCTTTGGTTTTACATTGGCTTATATAGGGAAAATCTTTAAAAATCTTCTTCTCTGAAACCGCAAGGCCCAGATCTTTGATATTTGGTATGAAGCTTCATATAGTGGACCCCTACCAAGATTGGTCAAATTATAGTGCTGGAGCTAAAAATGCCCCCGCACGGGGGCCCTTTGGTTTTACATGGGCTTATATAGGGAAAATCTTGAAAAATCTTCTTCTCTGAAACCGCAAGGCCCAGGTCTTTGATATTTGGTATGAAGCTTCATCTAGTGGACCCCTACCAAGATTGTTCAAATTATAATGCTGGGGCCAAAAATGCCCCAGCACGGGGGCCCTTTGGTTTTACATGGGCTTATATAGGGAAAATCTTTAAAAATCTTCTTCTCTGAAACCGCAAGGCCCAGATCTTTGATATTAGGTATGAAGCTTTATCTAGTGGACCCCTACCAAGATTGTTCAAATTATAGTGCTGAAGCTAAAAATGCCCCCGCACCACGGCCCTTTTGTTTTACATAGGCTTATATAGGGAAAATCTTTAAAAATCTTCTTCTCTGAAACTGCAAGGCCCAGGTCTTTGATATTTGGTATGAAGCTTCATCTAACGGGCCTCCGTGGCCTAGTGGATAAGAGCGCTGACTCTTAGTCATTAGGTCTCTCACCGCCGTAGGTTCGAGCCTCGCTCGGGCCACGTGTGAGACGCCAAGTTCTGCAACGGAAGGTCAGGTGGTTTTTCTCCGGGTACTCCGGTTTTCGCCCACCTCTGATTAACGATCGGCTCGATATGAGTGAAATAATCTTGAAAGGGCCGTAAAACCCAAACCAAAAAAAAAAAAAAAAAAAAAAAAAAATGAAGCTTCATCTAGTGGACCCCTACCAAGATTGTTCAAATTATAGTGCTGGAGCTAAAAATGCCCCCCACACGGGGCCCTTTGGTTTTACATGGGCTTATATAGGGAAAATCTTGAAAAATCTTCTTCTCTGAAACCGCAAGGCCCAGGTCTTTGATATTTGGTATTAAGCTTCATCTAGTAGACCCCCTACCAAGATTGTTCAAATTATAGTGCTGGGGCCAAAAATGCCCCCGCACCAGGGCCCATTTGTTTTACATGGGCTTATATAGGGAAAATCTTGAACAATCTTCTTCTCTGAAACTGCAAGGCCCAGGTCTTTGATATGTGGTATGAAGCTTCATCTTGTGGACCTCTACCAAGATTGTTCAAATTATAGCCCTGGGGCCAAAAATGCCCCCGCTCCGGGGCTCTTTGGTTTTACATAGACTTATATAGGGAAAATCTTGAAAAATCTTCTCTGAAACCACAAGGCTTAGGTCTTTGATATTTGTTATGAAGCTTCAGCTAGTGGACCTCTACCAAGATTGTTCAAATTATAGCCCTGGGGCCAAAAATGCCCCCGCTCCGGGGCCCTTTGGTTTAACACAAACTTATATTGGGAAAATCTTGTTTTACATAGACTTCTATATGCAGGGTAAACCTATAAAATCTTCTTCTCTGAAACAAGAAAGCCCAAGACTTTCATATTCGATATGAAGCTTCATCTTGTGGACCTCTACCAAGATTGTTCAAATTTTAGACCTGGGGCCAAAATTGACCCTGCCGGGGGCCCACTTGTTATGCTTTGGATCAGGTGAGCAAACCAGGGCCCTCTGGGCCCTCTTGTTTGTAATACCTTCTTTGTATAAACTTTCTGCAGCTCTGTATGCACTACTGTCTGGGTCTGTAGTTATTTCTTTCACCTGAAGGCCATCCTGTTCAAGAGACAGTAAACTCTCTTTTGCCCCACTCCTCTTCATTTCCAATATCTTGCTCCATTTCCAAATTAGAAGAGCAGTTGCCAGGGTGAGCACCAACTTTAATATTAAGTTTATGCTCCCTGATGTTGGAACAGAGCTTGTTCTTGGCAACTGCACTTATAATTTGGTGCTTAAAGGTGGTGTTTTCAGCAATTGTGTATGCACACTGTGTTGCAGGCCGAAAGGGAGTTTTGCCTGAACATTTATTGTGCTTGGCTCGTCACCCCGTAAAACATTAACAGTTTTCAAAAGCTGTCTCTGATGCCTCAGATCTTCAACACCAGCTTCCTGAATCTTTTTCTGACACTTTATTTGGAGTATATTGCATGCCTGATGATGATGGGCATGGTATGTTGCAGCTGAGGCATAACTTTTGAAAACTGCTAGTGGATATGGGTGTGTGAGTGAGTCCTATTTGCAGTCCTATGTTAATCTTGGCCATTCTTCTTCCTCGCTCACGCCTTTCTTCTAACTCAAACAAATCAAACATTGCAGATGAAAAGAGCAGCTGCTGCACACAGCCTTCTCCCTCCAGGCCCATCCCCACTGCTGCTCAGCCATTGTGTCCCAGGACAGGTATCCTCCACATTGGGGACTTTGCTGCTCGTGTTCCCGAAAGACAGTGTTCCACATTTGGGCATTCTTGTCAATGTCCATCACTATGTTAGTGCATTTTTCATTCCTGAAAGTAAGGACCATGCTACAGAACTCCATACTCATTATGCTCTTTCAGTGTAAAGTTCTAGTTTTTGACAAGAAAAGATACACCAAAATAGAAAATTAGAGTCCTACACACATCTAGACCTTGAATGGCTTCCTTTCACTGCCCCATGAGCTTGTATTTTGTTTAAAATGTTTTTTTCAGGGGAATGGATACACCTTTCAGGGAAGGCAACTCCTGCATAAGTACGTTTTGTCAGGCCAAGTCTTAAAGGAAAGAATTTGCTCCTAAGGAGCAAATTCTTTCTTTTAAGTGCGCGTTTTGTTTTTTTTTCTCTCCCAAGCGAAAAAGGGCCAACTCATCAAGGAAAGAATTTGCTCCTTAGAAAGAATTTGCTCCTCAGGAGCAAATTTTTTCCTTTATGAGAAGTCCTCTTTTTCAGTGATACTGAGTTTATAGAAAAGCAAACATGAAGTCCCACAAGTTCTCTCCCTTTGAAAAATAGCAGTTAAATCTTCTAGTTGGGTGTTCCCATTCCCCATAAGCCTTATAAAATGGCAACTAAGCAAGGCGACATATGTAGTTCTGGGTCTGCGTTTAAGCTTCCTCTGGGTCTGTGTTACATTTTTGTGAACATCTCTGTCTGAGATGACTGTTTTGGTAGCCCCAGTATCAATAGTGAAGGTCATGTCAACACCCTCTATTGAGCCTTTTATATAAAATCCATCACTCTTGACTATACGCTTTATGACTGGGTCCCCTGTGCTGGATTTCATGGGCAAATGACCATTCTTGGCATCAGGATTGGGTTGCAAAGGTGGGTGGGAAGTTGTATTCTCACCTTTGATATCACTGATCTTAGATGACCCCAAAGTGCCTGTCTTCACTACCTCACAATCCCCGTTGGAACAGGTGTCGGTTTGCTTGATGGGGTGTGCTTTAGTAGGGTTGTGAGGAGCAGAGTTCTCATATGAACGGATCAGCTGTGAAACCTGACTGATCATATTTTTCACATTCTTTATGCCAGATTTGGCTGAAGAACTAGTAGGAGGATGTGTGTGTGTGTGTGTGAATTCGGGTTTAACGTCGCTTTCAACAATTTTTCAGTCATATCACGACGGTGTCTGGTTGCGACAGGGAGCTCATTGCTCACGTTTATAGTGCTGCCTCACTGAAGTATCATGTCCCAGACACATTACATGATACCACACCCAGTCACATTATCCTGACACTGGATCGACCAGTCCTAGCTCTTCCCCGTAAACCTGAGTGCCAAGCGAGGAGCAGCTAGTACCATTTTTAACGACTTTGGTATGTCGCGGCCCGGGATCGAACCCCAGACCTCCCGTTCCCCGGAGCGGACACTCTACCAACTGAGCTATCGGGGCCGGTAGTAGGAGGATGTTGAGTTATGTTATTTGGGTTTGGGCTTGTAAATGATTCAGCAAGGTCAGCAGATGGGGACTGGGATTTGTCATTGTTTAGGGTCCAAGACTGTTTTCTAGCTCCATTCTGAGAAAGTTTCTTTGCTTGGACAGTGGGACTGTGTCTGGACAGATCATCAGGATAATTTGGGAATGAACAAATTTGGAAATCTAACTTTTGGCCGTTTTCAAAAGAGACCGCCTGACGGCCCAACAAGTCGGTCCTTACTAGTTTAAATCAATGTTATCCTTGTTGTAGTGAGGTTGTGGGTAGAACGGAGTATTTGTCACCGGTCTTTGGGTTCTGTTGAATGTTGCAGGATTATTTCTGTTCAGGTCTGCTTTCAACACTGGACAATTTCGCTTTATGTGACCTACTTCTTGACAGTGATAAAACTGCAGTGAAGAGTGTCAACCTTGATTTTGACCTTGCCCTTGACCTTGTTGATGACCTTGAGCAGGGTGGTAACTTTTATTATGACCTTGGATCCCATGACTGTTTGTTTGACCCTGACTGAGAGAGTGACCTTGGCCTCGTCTGTATTGGGCATGACCTTGATTTTTAGGACCAGTTGCATGACCTTGACCTCTGTGTTGCTGCTGAACTGTGGTCAAACTAGGCTGAGATACAATGTTGGCATTTTCAACCAAAGTTAGTATCTTTTGCAGCATCTCAGTATCATGAGAGGTGGTAGTGGGTTTCTCAGCGGGGCTTGCTTTTGACTGAGCATCCTTGACCTTCCGCAAAATTTGTCTATCTGTTGGAGATGAAGACCGTGCTCGTGTGGAGTTGGGGCTGTCATAATTGTGGCAATAAGCAAAAACATCATCATCCTGGTTGTAGTCATCATCATCATTATTATCATCGAATTGAATGGTTCTCTTTCGAGCACTGGGGTTAACCCATGGATCAGCTTTTGGGCAGTTTTGCGCCTCGATATATGTCACTACATGGTGAACAGCTTCTTCAATTGATTTGGGTTCCTTATAATACTCAACCGCAAATTTCGCACTCTTATTTCTTAACCCAAGTAAAAATTGCTGTAACAAAAGCTGACGCCTCATTTCTGGGTTACGCCCGGGATATGCCTTGTCGTAAAGGCGTTTCAGCTCCGCTGCGTACTCTTCAATGCTCTCGTCATATTTCTGATGTCGTTTACCAAACTGAACCTTGAATGTTTTGTTGATTTCAACTGATTTGAATCTGGAATCAAGCTCGGTAACTAGACCAGAGTAACTAGTCAAAATGTCAGAGGGGATCTCGTCAAATACAAATTCAGCAGCAGTGCCTTGAAGTCGCTGCATTAATTCACTAAGTCTAGTGGTTTCGTCCCACTGGTTTAAATTAGCCACTACAGTAAAACGAGCATAACAAACTTTCCAGCTATCACTTGAATTACCAGTAAATGGTGGTAATCTCACAGTTTGATTTTTAGCTGAAGAATTAACAGTTGCACTTGGGGGAATTGTTGAACTACTTTATATGCTGCTGGTGGGCACTTGGTGAAAACTAGCAGAGTTCATTCTTGATAAAGAGTTTGGATTAAAAGGGGCTGAAAAAGTGGGTGGAATTTCATTGCTTTGAACACTGGCTGGTGAACTAGAAGGTGTGACTCTGTACAGATTGCTGGGTGTAACTTGTGTATTTGCTTGAAAGGGAGCAGGGGAAGTAACCACCGTATGACTAGTATACTGTGTAGTTGTCTGCCTTGGCAGGTTTCTGTCAACCGAAGATTGCAAAGATGTAAATTGCTGTTGCTGTGCACTAGTTGATGATGGGTTTGCTTGGCCTGTGCCATTCAGAGCCCTGACTTCAAGAAGAAGTTCCTGAAAATAATTTCTAGTCATATTTGCCATCCCCAGCATGCATTCTTTCATTGACTGGCATGTATCTTTAATCAGAGTGGTAGTGCCAGCCATGCACTCATTAATTGCCCTGGTGTTCGATTCGCTGTGCTGATTGACTCTAGCCATGCACTCATTAATGGCCCTAAAGCTTGTTTCACTCTGCTGGTTAACTTGCTTCAAGACAGTTTGAAACATAGAATGTGTGTTCATTGTCCCGGGACCCTGCATGGACCTGGGCTCATCACCAAAGCCTTGGCTTTGCTCTCGACTCCTGCAAGACTGAGGGTCATTGGATGTGTTGTGTCCATCTGCATTGGGTTTTGTAACTGCAGATGCCCCTTGGCTCAACGATGCATCTTCTGTGGGGGAAAATCTGTTTTGTGTGGGTACCATATTATTCAGTGTGACCGGTGTAGGTTCAGTGATAGTGAAGATCTCACTGTGCCTATCTTGTGCGGTTACCGAGAACTCAGATTCGGTATCTGATGACGCATCACCCTCATTTAAAGCGATTTCAGAGTTTGCTCTACTCAGATTCTGTTTTCTGTTTAGTCTTCGTCTGCCCATTATCTTATCTCTCGACGCAGTAGGTCTTAGGCTTTCTTAACGTTCGTTTCGCTGGATTGCAGTTATGACTACAATCCCACCGCTGTGCCACCAAAAATGTAACACGTAAGCGCCAGGAGTCTGTAGTAATCAGTCAAGCGGTAGGGTTGACTGTGGTAGCGACCGAGATCTGGGTTGATCACATGGACAACAGCAATAAAGCCTGCTGTTGTATTGTTATCTCTGTGGTAAAGCGACCGAGGTCTGCGATGATCACATGGACAACAGCAATAAAGCCTGCTGTTGTATTGTTATCTCTGTGGTAAAGCAACCGACTTCTGTGATGATCACATGTACAACAGCAATGAAGCCTGCTGTTGTATTATTACTTTGAGTCAGTTGTTGAACTAGAAGAAATGTTCAGCTAATACATATATATTCGAAATTAAATTGTTGCAATCAGGCAACCGAAACTATAACCACTGAGCTTGTGTGTTGGTATCTCAATAGGGCAATGGGGGACTGCACCAATGGAGCCGGTATCAACACAATCTTTAATTTAACTAAAGAGAAGAAATGAATACTAAGAGTTGATCTTAAATTTCAACCATTTTTAATGTTTAAAACTTAAAAGGAAATAAATTAACTTTCATATTATGACTAGACTATTCAGACAAGTAAAGGTGGGGCTGTATAGCAGCTAGTGTACCTGAGCCACATATACAATGGCAACCACACCAACACCTCTCCCAAGTCATCCCTGGGTCAAAGGAAGAAACAAGCGCACAAACAAAAGAAAAAAAAAAACTAAGAAAATCTGCTTTTGGAAAGAATCAATCCAATCAAATTCCAGAAAATGCCAAGAATCAAGCCTGCAGAAATAAATTCCAGTTTTCTTAACCAAAGTCCAAACTGAATCAAAATATAAATACATTTAAACAAAATTTCAGGAGCACCTCCAAAACAGGTCTGCTCTCAATGGATGTCAGATCTCAGGCTCCCCCCATGAAAGTTTGGAGGAACTTATATATCCCCAGCCTCCCCACAATCCCACAAGAGTTCCATGTAGGACTCCCCACTCCCTTCTCTGGTGGAAATGTGGGAAGCAACTGTGAAATTCAGTATACCACTTCAATTTGACCCCAAAATAAACATTATCCCTGAATGAAAGACATAAACATTTTTTATATCAGATTAACGAGAAATGATTGCTTTATTTTATGGTGAAAAGGATTTTCCAATCAAAGATGATACCTAAATGTGCCAGCAGTAAATGTAATATTTTCTTAAGTTGGTATTGGTTTTTTTCCCTTTAAGCGCCTGCCAAAATCAAATTTTAGTAACATCCTTTACCTAGACACCGGTCACCTGATATAAATACATAATGGCTGCTGTAGGTAAAAGATGGTGCAGTTTAGCTTCAGAAGAAAGAGGCGAATTTTACTCTGTAATAGCAATAACATCTCTTAAACCTGATTGAGATCGATTTGGAACCACTTTATACAAATGAATAAGTAAGTGTCCAAATAATACTTCAAGTATTTTGACATAAAATCTGGGTTGAAAATCAGACCGCATGATTCCTGTTAACAAGTCTGTCTCTAAACCCCACCTCATATAGGGAAAGCTGGGGTCTACAGGAATATACACCATTCTTCCCATCTCCGCCCCCAAGATGCAGGCCATGGGCATCCGCTAGAACCGCATCTATGAGACGGTTCCAACGAGCACCTGCAACCCACGCTCCAAGCCAAAACAAGAAAAACACAACAAAAATTTCCTCAGAGAAACAACCGTTTTCGGAATATGAAAGAATACACTATGTCATACGGGTATGTCACCGCAATGATAGGTCCCTGAGAAACCAAAATGACTAATGGGGACCAAGGCTAGGCCTTAGTCCTTACGTTTATAGGGAAAATATTTAAAAATCTTCTTTTCTGAAACCACAAGGCCCAGGTCTTTGATATTTGGTATGAAGCTTCACTTTTTAGACCACTACCAAGATAATTCAAATTATAGCCCGGGGCCAATAATGGCTCTCCCAGGGGCCCACTTGTTACCCTGTGGATCAGGTGAGCGATCCAGGGCCATCATGGCCCTCTTGTTTCAAATTATAGTCCTGGGACCAAAAATGGCCCCAACTTATATAGGGAATTTTTATCCCCACGCTTTTCGAAGAAAAAGTGGGAATATTGTAATGGTCTTCGTCGTCTGTACATACGTCCGTCCGTCCGTCTTACCGGATAAATCCTCCTAGACGGTTATAGATAGAAACTTGAAACTTTGGGAACTGATAGATCTTTGGTCTGGGGAGTGCATGACACTTTCGGAATTTTGATCACACCCCTATGGGTGGGCCCAGGGGGTGGGGCCGCGGGGGTCAAAAATAAAAATTTCCAGAACATGGTTGTGTAATATATCAAAGCGAACGGCATGATGAGTAGAAAACATTACAACCGAAATTTGACCCCTGTGGTCAATTTTGAGGTCACCAGAGGTCAAAAAAATGATTTTGACCCCTTTACCGGATAACTCCTCCTAGACGGTTATAAATAGAAACTTGAAACTTTGGGAACTGATAGATCTTTTGTCTGGGGAGTGCATGACACTTTCGGAATTTCGATCACACCCCTACGGATGGGCCCAGGGGGTGGGGCCCGCAGGGGTCAAAAATCAAAATTTCTAGAACATGGTCGTGTAATATATCAAAGTGAACGGCATGATGAGTAGAAAACATTACAACCATAATTTGACCCCTGGGGTCAATTTTGAGGTCACTAGAGGTCAAAAACTGATTCTGACCCCTTTACCTCCATACATTACTGTTACCGGATAACTCCTCCTAGACCGTTATAGATAGAAACTTGAAACTTTGGGAACTGATAAAACTTTGGTCTGGGGAGTGCATAACACTTTCTGAATTTTGATCCTACCCCTGGGAATGGGGACAGGGGTGGGGCACCTTGGGGATAAAAAATCAAAGTTTTCAGAACATGGTCATGTAGCATATTAAATCGAATGGCATGATGAGTAGAATACATCACAAATCAAAATTTTACCCCTCGGGTCAAACACCACTAGGGGATGGCCCAGGTGGACGGGCCCGCGGGGAAGTGTGGGGATATGCGATGGCTTGCAATCGACTGCGGGATTCTAGTTTTTGTCTGAAACCAGAAGGCCCAGGTCTTTGGTGTTTGGTATGAAGCTTCATCTAGCTGACCTCTTCCAAGATTGTTCAAAATATAGCCCTGGGGCCACAAAATTCCCCCAAGCAGGTTCCACTGGTTGTACATAGACTTATATATGGAAAACCTTTAAAAATCTTCTCGTCTGAAACCAAAAGGCCCAGGTATTGTATTGTTAGTAAGGCTGACTACTGGTGCACTAGAACCTAACTATCAGTGTCCATATAGTGACATATAAGTCAGCTCTGTATTGTCACAGGGAACCACTGACTCATATGTCTACTCTTATTTTCTAAACATTGCCTATGATCATCTGGTGACAGGTGAGCGATACAAGGCCTCCTGTTTGCCGGATCTTCATGAAACCTGCATAATAACTTGGACGAGTTTGAAAGTGGTGTCCCCTTGATTCTCAAAATGGCCATTTTTGACCTTGTGAACAGTATGGTTCCTTCATTGTTGCTGGTTCGCCCCGCCCATAGGGGCTTGAAGAAATATATGGGCTGCATGATGCTTCCATGCAGAGCTGAATCCGGCCTGCACACTAGTACTGGTAAACCGCTTAAAGGATCTAAAAAGTAGAAGTAAAACAAAGATCAGGGAACTGTGGTGCGAGGCGGACAGTCCATGCTAATAAACCCTATCGGTTTCATTGGGCGACAGGGCTTGAGAGGTCATTTCAGCTCAGTGTCGGGTAAAAGTCCCACAAAATTGGAACCAATGTCTTAAAAATGACCTTTACAGTGTTGACGGGGATGTTAAACCTCAAATCAATCAATCAATCATTGTTGCTGGATCTTAATGAAACTTGCAGTATCAAGGTAATGCATAAAATATCAAACAAGTTCAAAGATGGGTCAGATCGGACTAACAGTAGCAGAGTTACATCCCCTTGATATTCTTGATGTAATTTATTGCTACAAATTCATAAACTGAATGCCAAACAGTGCAGATCCTGATCAGATGGCTTCTACAGAAGCCATCTGATCAGGATCTACACTGTTTGCAAAGATAGGAGTTGTCGTTTGTTTGATTTGAGGTTTAACGTCCCCGGCAACACTATAAAGGTCATTTTGGAGACGTTGCTTCCAATTTTGTGGGACTTTTACCCGACATTGAGATGAAATGACATCTCAAGCCCTGTCGCCCAATGAAACCAAAAGGGTTTATAAGCATGGACAGTCCGACACTCACACCGCTTTGCCTTGACAGGCTTAGATCCTCTAAGCCGTTTACCAGTACTAGTGTGTGGGTCAGATTCAGCTCTGCGTGGAAGCATCATGCAGCACATATATTTCTTCAAGCCCCAACGGGCAGGGGAAGTAGGGGTTGTAGTGAACAGCAAGATAACCCTCAATTCAAACAAACAAGCAATATGTGAATGGTTTTAAACTTCTTTTTCAGAGGATATGTGACAAGAGAATTATGTCATGGAAGTGAATCCTCATTGAAACGTCATGATCTGACGTTGTTCCCAACAGTCCATGACCTGAAGAATCAAATACATCAAGCCATCAAAGACATTGAGAATGGAACACTACCTCTGACAGCATCAACTGTAAGTTATTTTAAGCCCTATCCTGCTGAATAAATTAATTTAGCCACGGCCATTTCTGACTATCGACCAATCAATTTACTTGAAACTATGCACAAACTGCATGACAGTAAGAATTTCTGACTAGCGACCAATCAATTTACTTGAAACTATTCACAAACTGCATGACAGTAAGGATTTCTGACTGTCGACCAATCAGTTTACTTGAAACTATTCACAAACTGCATGACAGTAAGGATTTCAGACTATCGACCAATCAATTTACTTGAAACTATTCACAAACTGCATGACAGTAAGGATTTCTGACTATCGACCAATCAGTTTACTTGAAACTATTCACAAACTGCATGACAGTAAGGATTTCTGACTATCGACCAATCAGTTTACTTGAAACTATTCACAAACTGCATGACAGTAAGGATTTCTGACTATCGACCAATCAGTTTACTTGAAACAATCACAAACTGCATGACAGTAAGGATTTCTGACTATCGACCACTCAGTTTACTTGAAACTATTCACAAACTGCATGACAGTAAGGATTTCTGACTATCGACCAATCAGTTTACTTGAAACTATTCACAAACTGCATGACAGTAAGGATTTCTGACTATCGACCAATCAGTTTACTTGAAACAATCACAAACTGCATGACAGTAAGGATTTCTGACTATCGACCAATCAGTTTACTTGAAACTATTCACAAACTGCATGACAGTAAGGATTTCTGACTATCGACCAATCAGTTTACTTGAAACTATTCACATACTGCATGACAGTAAGGATTTCTGACTATCGACCACTCAGTTTACTTGAAACTATTCACAAACTGCATGACAGTAAGGATTTCTGACTATCGACCAATCAGTTTACTTGAAACTATTCACATACTGCATGACAGTAAGGATCCTGATCAGATGGCTTTGCTATCTGATCCAGATCTACACTGTTTGCTAAGAAGGGAATAACTTTATTATTTAACCCTTAAGGGGAATGGGAACACCTGGCAGATTTTTCCGCCATTTTTCTAAGGTAGATAAATTTCGGGACTTCCTGTACGCTTTTCTATAAGTTCTGTCCCACGGAAAATGGGGTCAACTCTTAAAGGAAAGAATTTGCTCCTTAGGAGCAAATTCTTTCCTTTAAGATATGACCCCTATTGACATGGGAGACAAAAATACTTTTGCAGGAGTTACCTCACCTGAAGGTGTTCCCATTCCCCTTAAGCTGCTGAGAAAAAGTACACCTAAAAATGTCGTCTGCTTATTTCGTCTGTTGAATCTTCTTGCAAACATTTTTAGCTCACCAGAGCAGAAGGCTCTGTGGGAGCTTATAGGATAGGCAGTTGTCTGTCGTCTGCGTCTGTCTGCATCTGGTGACGTCAACACTTTTAAACGACATCTCCTCTGAAGCCGCTGGGCCGATTGGGCCCAAATTTCATCTGTAGCATCCTTGGGTTGGGGGATTGAAAGTTTTATGTTTTTTATGAAATTCGGCTCATTAGTTTGGTTGCTATGGCAACTTAGAGTTTCCATAGACTTATAATGGGGAAAATTGAAAAATGGCATTTACTGCCAACCCGCTGCAGATATTTTGACAAAACTTTCATAGAAATATACCTTAGGCAATCTACAATCTGCCATATGATTTTAGGCCTACTGCTCATTTGTATTGGTTGCCATGGAAACCAAATTGAAAAAATAGAAAAAAATCCTTAAAAAATCATCTCCTCAGAAACCGTATGCTCTATGAGACTGAGAGTTTATGAAAATATTCACCATATTTCCCTTTACAGGTTTTGTGTTTTTTATGAAATTCGGCTCTTTAGTTTGGTTGCTATGGCAACTTAGATTTTCCATAGACTTATAATGGGGAAAATTGAAAAATGGCCTTTGCTGCCAAGCCGCTGCAGATATTTTGACAAAAGTTTCATAGAAATATTCCTTAGGCAAACTTCTATCTGCCATATGAATTTAGGCCTACTGCTCATTTGTATTGGTTGCCATGGAAACCAAATTGAAAAAAAAATAGAAAAAAAAAATACTTAAAAAATCATTTCCTCAGAAACTATACGCTCTATGAGGCTGAGAGTTTATAAAAATATTCACCACATTTGCCTTTACAGGTTTTGTGTTTTTAGCTCACCTGTCACGTAGTGACAAGGTGAGCTTTTGTGATCACTTTTTGTCCGTCATCCGTCGTGCGTGCGTCCGTAAACAATTTCAAATAAGTATATCTCTAATACCCCATGGTCAATCTTGATCAAATTTCATGAGAAGCATCATCAGGTATGGGGAAAGGCTGCATAAGGTTTTTGGGCTGATCAGATTGGAATTCTGCTTGCTATGGCAACATATAGCTCCCATAGACTTACAATGGGAAAAAATTAAAATATCTTCTTCTCTGAAACCACAGGACCCAGAGCTTGGATATTTAGCATGTAGCAACCGCCAGTGGTCACCTACATAATTCCTGCCAATCATGCCCCTGGGGTCCACATTGGCCACGCCCCGGGGCCCCTTCTCTCCTATAGACTCATAATGGAACAAAAAGCTTCAAAAATCTTCTCCTCGGAAACCACAGGGCCCAGAGCTTAGATATTTAGCATATAGCAACGGCAAGTGGTCCCCTACATAATTCCTGCCAATCATGCCCCTGGGTTCCAAATGGGCCACGCCCCGGGGCCCTTTAGCTCCTATAGACTCATAATGGAAAAAAGTTTCAAAAATCTTCTTCTCTGAAACCACAGGGCCCAGAGCTGAGATATTTGGCTTGTAGCAACGGCAAGTGGTCACCTACATAATTCCTGCCAATCATGTCCCTGTGGTCCAAATTGGCCACACCCCGGGGCCCCTTAGCTCCGATAGACTCATAATGGAAAAAAGCTTCAAAAATCTTCTTCTCTGAAACCACAGGGCCCAGAGCTTAGATATTTAGCATGTAGCAACGGCTAGTGGTCACCTACATAATTCCTGCCAATCATGACCCTGGGTTCCAAATGGGCCACGCCCGGGGCCCTTTAGCTCCTATAGACTCATAATGGAAAAAAGCTTAAAAAATCTTCTTCTCTGAAACCACAGGGCCCAGAGCTTAGATATTTAGCATGTAGCAATGGCCAGTGGTCACCTACATAATTCCTGCCAATCATGCCCCTGGATTCCAAATGGGCGACGCCCCGGGGCCCCTTCGCTCCCATAGACTCATAATGGAACAAAAATCTTCTTCTCAGAAACCACAGGGCCCAGAGCTGAGATATTTTGCATGTAGCAACGGCAAGTGGTCATCTACATAAATCCTGCCAATCATGCCCCTAGAGTCCAAATAAGCCACGCCCCGGGGCCCCTTAGATCCCATAGACTCATAATGGAAAAAAAAGCTTCAAAAGTCTTCTTCTCTGAAACCACAGGGCCCAGAGTTTAGATATTTAGCATGTAGCAACGCCAATTGGTCACCTACATAATTCCTGCCAATCATGCCCCTGGGTTCCAAATGGGCCACTCCCCGGGGCCCCTTCACTCCCATAGACTCATAATGGAAAAAAGCTTAAAAAATCTTCTTCTCTGAAACCACAGTGCCCAGAGCTTAGATATTTAGCACGTAGCAACGGCAAGTGGTCACCTACATACTTCCTGCCAATCATGCGCCTGGGGTCCAAAAGGGCCACGCCCCTGGGCCAGTTAGCTTCTATAGACTCATAATGGAAAAAAGCGCTACAAAAATCTTCTTCTCTGAAACCACAGGGCCCAGAGCTTAGATATTTGGCATGTAGCAATGACAAGTAGTGACCTACATAAATCCTGCCAATCATGCCCGTGGGGTCCAATTGGGCCACGCCCCGGGGCCCCTTAGCTCCCATTGACACATAATGGAAAAAAGCTTAAAAAATCTTCTTCTCTGAAACCACAGGGCCCAGAGCTTAGATATTTAACATGTAGCAATGAGAAGTGGTCACCTACATAAATCCTGCCAATCATGCCCCTGGAGTCCAAATGGGCCACACCCTGGGACCCCCTTACTTAGCTCCCATAGACTCATAATGGAAGAAAAACTTAAAAAATCTTCTTCTCTGAAACCACAAGGCCCAGAGCTTAGATATTTAGCATGTAGCAACGGCAAGTGGTCTCCTACATACTTCCTGCTAATCATGCCCCTGGGGTCCACATGGGCCACGCCCGGGCTCATCACCTCCAATAAATCTTCTTCTCAGAAACTGTGAAGCACAGAACTTAGATATTTAGTGCCTAGCAACATAGAATAGCCAGCTACATAAATCCTGCTAACCCTGCCCCTGGGGTCAAAATTGGCCACGCCCAGGCTCATCACTTCCAATAGACTTATAATGGAAAAAAACTTAAAAAATCTTCTTCTATGAAACCATAAGGCCCAGAGCTTAGATTTTTAGCTCACCTGAGCACGAAGTGCTCAAGGTGAGCTTTTGTGATCGGTCTTTGTCCGTCGTCCGTCGTCCGTCGTCCGTGCGTGCGTGCGTGCGTCCGTCCGTCGTCAACTTTTGCTTTAAACATCTTCTTCTCCAAAACTGCTAGACAGATTTTGAAATAATTTCACAGGAATATTCCTTGGGTGACCCTCTACCAAAATTGCTCAAATCGTTCCGCTCGTGTGAACAAGATGGCCGCCAGAGCTAAAAATAGAAAAACCTATAAACGACTTCTCCTCCTTAACCAGTGCAAGGATTTTGATATAATTTCACAGGAAGGTTCCTTGGGTGACCCTCTACCAAAATTGCTCAAATTGTTCCACTCAGGTGAACAAGATGGCCGCCAGAGCTAAAAATAGAAAACACTTTAAATGACTTCTTCTCCTTAACCAGTGGATGGATTTTGAAATTATTGCACAGGAATGTTCCTTGGGTACCCCTCTACTAAAATTGCTCAAACCGTTCCACTCGGGTGAACAATATGGCCGCCAGAGCTAAAAATAGAAAAACCTTTAAACGACTTCTTCTCCTTAACCAGTGGATGGATTTCGAAATTACTTCACAGGAAAGTTCCTTGGTTGACCCTCTAACAAAATTGCTCAAAATGTTCCGATCGGGTGAACAAGATGGCCGCCAGAGCTAAAAATAGAAAAACCTTTAAACGACTTCTTCTCCTTAACTAGTGGATGGATTTTTAAATTACTTCACAGGAATGTTCCTTGGGTGACCCTCTACCAAAATTGCTCAAACCGTTCCGCTTGGGTGAACAAGATGGCCGACAGAGCTAAAAATAGAATAACCTTTAAACGACTTTTACTCCTTAACCAGTGGATGGATTTTGAAATTATTTCACTGGAATGTTCCTTGGGTGACCCTTTACCAAAATTGCTCAAAATGTTCCGCTCTGGTGAACAAGATGGCCGCCAGAGCTAAAAAACAGAAAAACCTTTAAACGACTTCTTCTCCTTAACTAGTGGATGGATTTTGAAATTACTTCACAGGAATGTTCCCTGGGTGACCCTCTACCAAAATTGCTCAAACCGTTCCAGTCGGGTGAACAAGATGGCCGCCAGAGCTAAAAATGAAATAACCTTTAAACAACTTTTTCTCCTTAGCCAGTGGATGGATTTTGAAATTACTTCACAGGAATGTTCCTTGGGTGACCCTCTACCAAAATTGCTCAAACCGTTCCGCTCTGGTGAACAAGATAGGCTGCCAGAGCTAAAAATAGAAAAACCTTTAAACGACTTCTTCTCCTTAACCAGTGGATGGATTATGAAATTATTTGACAGGAATGAGGTTTGAGGTTTTTAGCTGTGGTGGCCATCATGCTCAGTTAAGCAAAATATTTTGAGCAATTTTGTTAGAGGGTCACTCATGGAACATTCCTATAAAATTGCTTCCTTTTAGAGACAGATGGCTTTTGAAACTTTTGGCCCCCACCCACCTTGGCTGCAAGGTGCTTCTACAGGAGTATTGGTAAACCACTTTGAAGGTCTTAGCCTGTCCAGGCAAAGTGGTGCGAGTGGAACCATCTGTGCATTTAAACCCCATTGGTTTCATTGGGCGGCAGGGATTGAGATGTCATTTCATCAAAAAATGACTTCTACATGTACTTCTCAAAATGACTTCTGCTCCTAAACAGGCAGACTGATTTTGAATTAATTTCACAGAAATGGTCTTTGGGTCCAACCAAAATTGCTCAAACCCTCCACACCACCATATATTACCCACAATTCTGTTTGTACAATATGGATCAGGTGAGCGATCCAGGGCCATCATGGCCCTCTTGTTAGTATGTAGCAACGTCAAGTGGCCACCTACATAAATCCTGCCAGTTATGCCCCTGGGATCCAAATTGGCCACACCCAGGGCTTTTTAGCTTCCATAGACTTACAATTGGAGAAACTTCAAAAATCTTCTTCTCTGAACCCACAGGGCCCATATAATGAAAAAAAAAAAAAAAAAAAAAAAAACAATTTAAAATGGGGGAAAAAATCTTCAAAAATCTTCTTCTCTGAAACCATAAGTCCCAGAGCTTAGGTATTTAGCATGTAGCAATTTCGAGTGGTCGCCTACATGAATCCTGCCAATCATGCCCCTGGGGTCGAAATCCTGTGGCCCCTTAACTCCAACAAACTTATAATGGAAAGAAGCTTCAAACATCTTCTTTGAAACCATGAAGTACAGACCGTAGATATTTAGTATATAGCAACACAAAATGGTCCCCTACATAAATCCTGCAAACCGTGCCCTTTGGATCAAAATTGGCCAAGCCCCAGTGCTCATTAGCTCCTATAGACTTATACTGGAAAAAACTTAAAAAAATCTTTTTCTCCAAAACCATAAGGCACAGATTTTGTTTGATTTGAGGTTTTACATCCCCTTCAACACTGTATAGGTCATTTTGGAGATGTTTCTTCCAATTTTGTGGGACTCTTACCCGACATCAAGATAAAATTACATCTCAAGCCCTGTCGCCCAATGAAACCAGTAGGGTTGATAAGCATGGACACTGCTTTGCCTGAGCTTAGATATTTAGAATATAGCAATGTCAAGTGGACTCCTACAATAATGATTTTCTGGTACACAGGTGAGCGATATAGGGCCATTGGGCCCTCTTGTTTATGAAATTCAGCTCTTTAGTTTGGTTGCTATGGCAACTTAGATTTTCCATAGACTTTTAATGGGGAAAAGTGAAAAATGGCATTAACTACAAAGCCTTTACAGATATTTTGACAAAACTTTCATAGAAATGCTCCTTTAGTAAACTTCTCTCAGCAATATGGTTTTATGTCAACCTGAGGGTCCAGTAGGTTGTGCCGGGGCCATTCCCGGCCCCCAGTACTTCATGAAATGCCTTTATATCTCAGAAACCTTACAGATCCCTACCCCTAAACACCCGTAAAGCGTATATATTCTTGTCTCTTATGAAAAGATGCACTCAGTGACACCAACCTGGGGGTTCCCCAGGATGTGCCTGGGCCATGCCCCACCCCTCCATTTCACAACAGCCCCAATATTCCAGAAACCTAACCAATCCAAACCCCAAAATGAAATATATTTTTGTTCCTTATGATAAGTTGCATTCAGTGACACCAACCTGGGGGACACCCCGGATGTGCCGGGGGCATGCCCAACCCCTCCCCTTCATAAAAGGTTGGCCCCCGCCCATAGGGGCTTGAAAAAATATATGGGCTGCATGATGCTTCCACGCAGAGCTGAATCCGGCCCGCACACTAGTACTAGTAAACCGCTTAGAGGATCTAAGCCTGTCCAGGAACTGTGGTGCGAGGCGGACCGTCCATGCTAATAAACCCTATTGGTTTCATTGGGTGGCAGGGCTTGAGATGTCATTTCATCTCAATGTCGGGTAAAAGTCCCACAAAATTGGAAGCAACGTCCCCAAAATGACCTTTACAGTGTTGACAGGGACATAAAACCTCAAATCAAACAAACAAAACTTCATAAAAGGCCAAATATTCCAAAACCTTACAAATCCCCACCCCTAAACCATATATATTCTTGTTCCTTATGATAAGAAGCATTAAGTGACACAAACCTGGGGGTCCCCCCAGATGTGCCGGGGACATGCCCCACCCGCTCCACTTCATAAAATGCCATTTATCTCAGAAACCATTCAGATCTCCACCCTTAAACCATATTTATTCTTGTTCCTTATGATAAGACGCACTCAGCGACACCAAGCTGAGGGTCCCCCGGGATGTGCCGGGGTCATGCCCCACCCCCTCCACTTCATAAAAGGCCAAATATTCCAGAAACCTAACTGATCCCCACACCTAAACCATATATATTCTTGTTCCTTGTGATAAGACACATTCAGTGACACCAACATAGGGTTCCCCCAGGGCTCGCCCGGGCCATGCTCCATTCTTCAACTTCACAAAAGACCATATATCTGAGAAACTGTTCAGGGCCCTACCCCTAAACCATATATATATTCTTGTTCCTTATGATAAGATGCAATCAGTGACACCAGCATGGGGTCCCCCCCCAACCCCCCCCCCCCCCATGTGGTGCCACGGGCCATGCCCCACCCCTTTACTTCATTAAAAACCATATATCTCAGAAATCGGTCAGATCCCCACCCCTTAACCGTATATATTCTTGTTCCTTATGATAAGACCCCACTTCATAATAGGCCATATATCTCAGAAACTATTCAAATCCCCACCACATAATCACATATATTCTTAGACACATTCAGTCAACCCATCTTGTGGGGTCTGCAGGGGCCATTTCTCTCCCATCCACTTCATAAAAGGGCCTCATATCTCAGAAACTGTTCAGCATTAGGTTGCAACAATCTTGGGCTTTTCTGGAATCCACCATGCCCGTATCCCTCCACTGCCTAAAAGACCTTACATCTCAGGAGCCATACATATCCCACCGCTAAACCATATATATCTCTGTTCTTTTTTATAAGACACATTTAGTGGCCCAACCAGGGCTCCATTGGGTTCATGCCCCACCCTCTCTACTATATAAAACACCTAATATTTCAGATACAGTCCACATGAGTGCTCATTTGGGAATTGGGAGACTTTGTAATTGGTAGATTAAAATCATACCATGTTAAAATACATGTCTGACATTGGGCAATGCCCATCTGAGCTCTGGTTTAAGAAATTTGGCTCTTTGGTTTGTTTGCCATGGCAAGTTAAGAGTTTCCATTGACTTATAATGGGGAAAATTGAAAAATGTCATTTATGCCTTTCAAGATATTTTGTCAAACTTACATAGAAATGTTCCTTTAATAATGTTCTTTTTGGCCTATTGGTGGCCACAGATGGGAAATTGTCAGTTGTCATCTGTTGTCCTGCAACAACACATTCAAGCGACATCAGACCTCTGAAGCCACTAGGCTGATTGGGTCCAAATTTTATCTGTAGCATCCTTGGGCGCAGGGCTTCCATGGTTAATTAAAATACTTTGCTGCCAGTCGGCAGTGCCCCCTGAGCTCTGGTGAGCATAGTGGCCCATGGGTCTCTTGTTTAAAAATATTTTTGCATACAGGCTACCATACAGGGTGCGTAAAAACCCAAATTCTAACACACTGCACATGTATAGGCAATGGAAAAAAAACTGTTTTATTCTACAAGAAATCACGGCAAGGAAGAGTGTGATGAGCGACGTCATTTAAAACTGTCAATTTATGACATCATTAATCGATTTCCTTGAAGTCGGACGGTGTAACGTCATTTTCTTGCATCAAAAACGTTAGAAAAGGATATAAATACATGTTTTTCAGTCTATAATTTTAGTGGGATTTCTTCTAACAATGGCGAAAAGTTGTGAGATTTTGAAGGAAACAACAGCATTATTGCCGATTTTCAGCGTGTTAGAATCGAAATGGATCAGCTCTAGTTTGTGATTTGTTGAGTAATAAATCACAGTTTGTTGGTCAGTTGTAAGTAGACAAATCGCGCGCTACGCGCTCGTGATTTGTCTACTTTACAACTGACCTCCAAACTGTGATTTATTACTCAACAAATCACAGTTAGAGCTGATGTATTTCTTAAACAAACAAACATTTGTTTCTTACAAGTACATTACTTGATTATATAGAGGATCTTACATGAGTGTTCATGTATTATTGAATTTATTAAACAAGTTGAGGAAAAGAGATAAAATGCGAGGCTTTGCTTTATCATATGACATTTGAAACGCATTTTATTAATGATTGTTTACAAAAATGTCAATATTCTGCCGTTAGTAAACGCGACGTTGTTAAGGACGTCGTACATGTAACTTTAATATCAAATATAACTACCCATCACTACAATTATAGCCTTTTCACCAGACGCAGGTCTGGGTCAGTCTGACAAAAAAAATCTAGCCAGAAATGCCATCGGCATGTCCCTTTTCCCGTGACCTCCCCAGCGTCGAGTCCTGATTGGTCGCTGATGTCACATGACCTATCAGACCAATAGGCAGACGATACAGGTCACGTGACCGCGATTTTCGCGCCCGAGAGGTCATTATTTCTTCAGACTTACATGGGGTAGGATCGTGACAAACTACATTCCATGGAAGAATGGATAAACGGATAAGTGTTTTATTCTTTTTTGATTTTGCACTTACCTTGAGTTTCCACAACGAACTTAGGCTTTTTAAGCTTATTGTTTATTCCGAAATTCTTAGAGACTTTATTTTGTGTGTTTCTGCCGACATTACATGTGTAGTGGTTGTCCGCCATTTTGAATTTTCACTTGGAAGTTTTGTTTATCATGTGATCAACCGTTTTTGGTTTTTGATAAGCACCACACTTCTTTTCATGTTATGTGCCGGGGTATACGCTCGTATTATTCCTGGTAATGTTTTAATAGAAGTCGGCGTTGTGGAAACTTAAATTGCCAGAAAAGAGGACGGTTTTTGTGCGTGTTCCTTCCACTTTCGGTATCGGAAGACGTTGTATTGCTGAATAAAAATTCTCAGCATTAATTTAGTTTTGAACATGTGCAAGACCCGTCTTCGTCTAGCACATATAAATCCCACGATGCAGATGGATAATATTCAGGTCCCTTTGTGGCCTTTCTATAGTATCTTCTAAACAGAATCCATCCAATTCGTGTGGGTCACCATTGCCGAATCAAGATGAGCCAGTCTATGTCCCCACCTCCCATTTGGGCCTGGGTTGACTAGGATAGGTTCGTCGACCGCCCCGTAGAGACCCTGCTCATAATTGCGGGGACTCCGGGGTGCGGGGAACCTATGCCCAAATTTTTTGCCGAATCCATGTTACATACGAATTTTGGTACGGTTCCGATCCCGGTTTTTATCGGGAAAACCTTTCCGGACCTTCGGTACTTAGTTTACCTTGGTCATATGCTTTTTGCCTTTTATTATGATAAATTTTTGTTATCATAATCATTAATTTTCTCAGATACATCCACTTTACAATTTCGGACATCAAAATTCCGGCTAAAACGGTTCCTGATAAAAGTAATTGAACTTGTGTTTTTCTATTCACCGGTAGTAAATTGGATTAAAACATACAGATTTGGGCATTGTTTATTGGAATACCGTAACTATTGCAAGTGAATCCGGGACGTTTCGGTACTGAGTCGTTTCGGCCTGGTTCGTTTCGACCCGAATTTGCACCTGGGTCTATTCGGCCTATTTTGGTGGGTCTTTTCGGCCTTGGGTCGATTCGGCCTTGATGTTTGTTAGACGGTCATTGCCATCTCACGGCTCCTTGAATGCTCAATTTTGATTCGGCAATTTCGCATGTTCAATGCACTATACACAATTAAGGGCCTAACACTGGGGAAGTTTAATTGAGCCTCAAGTGTTTTGCCCCTAGAGCTGAATCTGGGCCTAGTGCTTTATCCTCCGGGGATATATCAATACTCAGAGGTTGGTCTTCTTTCGTCCTTACTAGCGATTATGAGAAGGACATATTTAAAGCCTAAACACCTCTTGATTCTAAAACTATAAGCGGACCATGTCTTCCCAACGTTTTCAGAATCAAGCTTCAAGACCGTGGGCACTCGTGCGAAAAGAACTTGGAACATTGGTTCTAACAACAAAAAACATTAATTTTTTGTTCTTATGAAATTCCAAAATTCGACCCAGATTCAGTCTCTGTATATATGACGTCAGGGAAATTGGCATTACTTCCTGTTTCGACGCTCTAACATTGGAGCTTCTTACCAGGACTATTGTTAAGTGGGTTCTCATTATGACTGGTACTCTAGTTCTACCCACTCTGCCTTCAAACAAGAGCATTCCGATCATATAGCTGCTATTCTAATGCTTTTGTTTATTTCCCGGTCATTTTTTTACATGCCATGGCTGTCTACCACCATGTTGCATGTTTGGCGCAACTCTGCTCTTGATAACTGGTTCAGTTTTTACTGAGCATAGTAAATGAAAACTTAGAGCCTCAGCGCCTCTTGATTCTAAAACTATAAGCGGATCATGTCTTCCCAAAGTTTTCAGAATCAAGCTTCAAGACCGTGGGCACTAGTCTTTTTTTTTTTAAGTCTTCGGAGAGCGTATCAAGTGCAGGTACCGCAACCAAGAGACGCTCTTCGACTACTTTCGATGACTTTTTAAGTGCTTATCACCCTCGACTAGAAGATCTCAATCAGTCCCCATCTACTAGTAGATCATTCTCAGATCAGGGTACACGGTCCTTTCGCTCCAGAGGTCGGACTGTAACGAAATCTCCCAATAGAGGAAGACACAAGTCTAACAAATGACTTTCTTCCTTCCCCTCCTCTTCATCTTCTTCCAGTAGGAGCCGAGCTTTTTCAGTTCTATCAAGCCGTGGCTTCTGTTATCAAATATATTTTGAGTTTTATGAGTTTTGAGAAAGGGTTACTGGATTGCGTTCGTTAGGAATCCTTTCTCTTTCTCACATGCAAATACTATTTCTGGTAAATAGTATCAAGAAAAGAAATTTTTTATTGGAAGAGGAAGGGTTCTTCTCCAAAAGAAAGCCGTATAAGTAGAAAAAGTTCTCCTTTCCCCAGGCTTCTACAGGCGGATCTTTCTGGTCGAGAAGAAAATGGGAAAATCGACTCATCATCGACTTCTCACACTTAACAAGATGATGCGAGTCGATCATTTCAAAATAGAAACTTCGTCCTCGATTAGTCAGGTCAATTTTCCCAAATTCGTGGACGATTTCTGTAGTTTTAAAAGACGCTTACCTTCACATCTCCATCCACAGGTCATTACGCAAATACCTTCGTTTCACCTTGGATGGAATTTTGTGTATCAGTCAGTTGCCTTTCCTGTTTTGGATTTGTCAAAGGATCCATGTTTTCCCTGTTCACCAACTTAATAGAAATTAAGCAGCTCTCATCAAGGAATTAGACCTCAATCTCGTGTTGTGAATTTAGATTTCATCCACTTTATCGAGAAGTTGAAATTGATTCTATCTCAAAGATACTTCTCGAAATTTTCACGTCCCAAAAAACTTTCGATTTATGTCAGGGGTTTGTTAACCCTTTTTAGAAACTTAGTAATTGGATCCAGTTTCCCTGGACAATCTCATCTTAGACCTTTCCAGTTTTTTGCTAATGTAAAATCACTGGAAATATCATATGGTCTATAGGAGCAATAAATTCCATTATCAAGATTGCTCTCTACTGCTTATAAATCCCTCAGTATCAATGGGATCTCCTCTTTTTAGAGGCTATTCCCTATTTGCTTTTCGCATGCCAACCTTTCAGGTTGGTTTTCCTCTTCGAACCTCAGGGATTAGTTGTTCAGGGAACGTGGGGCCTAGTTTAGGCGGGGCTATAAGCATGACAAATGACCATAGTGTGGTTTTTTCTAAGTAACAGGGAGTGACTCATTACTCTTCCCTGTTTGCTTTTGCATGGAAAATTCTGATTTGGTGTCTTCAGGAAGGTATGTCTTTCCTTGTCGGACACCTCCAGGGCAGATTATGTCATTGGGATCGCCCCTATAGACCAGTTCACCATCCGTTCTCTACAGGGCGTTTTCTCAGATGGAGAGAACCTTTATTGGGCCTTTTTTAATCAAACGTCCAAACAATTCGGTTCTACAATCAACTTCCATTGTGTCTCCAGTTTCAGATCACCTGGAACGTACAGTTGATTTAAAATCTCTAGATTGGGGGAATCTTTTACATATGCGTTTACTCCATGCAACTGAATTCCTCTAGTTCTAGGAAAAAAAAATCAAGCGTCTAAAAGCCGAGCCATTCTGATTACGCCTCTATGGCCTCAGAGATCTTGTTTTTTTTTAGTCATTTACAATCTCTAGATTGGGGGAATCTTTTACATGCAACTGAATTCCTCTAGTTCTAGGAAAAAATTCAAGCGTCTAAAAGCTGAGCCATTCTGATTACGCCTCTATGGCCTCAGAGATCTTGTTTTTTTTTTAGTCATTTAAAATCTCTAGATTGGGGGAATCTTTTACATATGCGTTTACACCCCGCAACTGAATTCCTCTAGTTCTAGGAAAAATTCAAGCGTCTAAAAGCCGAGCCATTCTGATTACGCCTCTATGGCCTCAGAGATCTTGGTTTTTTAGTCATTCTGAGCCTAGTCTCAAGACTTTCAACCCGTCTTCCAGTAGTTCCAGATCTAGTATCTTAAGATGTGTGGGTCAGGCATTCCATTTCAATCCAGAAATGCTTTGCCTACATATTCAGATGTTGTCAGGAATCAAACCAGAGGTAGACACTTTTCTGGTTTCTCTGCCGAGTGTATCTTCAAATATAGAAAGAGCTCCACTCTCAAGTTTTACTCTGGAAGATGGAAGGTATTTTCTAGTTGGTGTAGGGAAAGGGAAATAAATCCAGACAATCCCTCTATGGAGGTTTTTGTTTTTGCCGGATTTCTATTTCTGTCTGTTCTCTACCCTTCTTTTTCTATTTCATCTAACGAAGGGTACAGACCAGTAATCTCAAACACGTTAAAATTTTAGTCGGCTTCACACATTTCATTAAACCCTACCATCGCCAGATTATTAAAGGGAATTGCACTATGCCGACAGGTTTCCAGGACTTTGAATCCATATGGAATCTTGCATGAGTGTGTGGTTTTTTCTAAACCACCTTACGATCCGGTGAATTCTTCTTTTGTTCATTTGATAGTCAGGCTGTATTTCATTTGACATTTGCTTCAGTTCGTAGAAGTTATAGTCATGCTTTGCCAATTGCAGAGGGTTGTTTTCAGGTATGAGAAGAACAATGACTTCTTTTTCTCTTCTCACTCAACCTATTTTTGTTTCAGGCTATAAATCACCTTGTCTGAAACTACTATTTGTCCTGTCATTTCCAGGATTCGTGGATCGTAGTCGTTTCGAGATTATCATGAGAATTTTTCCTTTCCAATCAAGGGGTTTTTGGATATATTTCTCCATCCTTGATTGCAAAGTGGATTTGTAAAGTGATCAAGCTTCTATATGTTTATTTCACTTCTGCCCTATTATCATTCAGAATACAGTATGAGGTTATAACCTTCTACATTTTGGGCATATTGGAACTCCGTTTTTTCTTCAGAATGTTTTTTCTTACTGCGAATAATGGATGTTCCAACTCTTTTTCTCATCCCTTCACCTAAGGAGCTTGGTTCCCATGAGTAGTGGTACTCATTCCTTGGGTAGTTTAGTAGCTTCTCAATCTATTATGAGTAAGGCTTTCATATTTCATATGTGCATTCCTTATCACAAAACCTTTCCATTGATAACACAATTTTTTTACATTGTGACCTTGACCCCGCCCATAGGGGCTTGAAGAAATATATGGGCTGCGTGATGCTTCCACGCAGAGCTGAATCCGGCCCGCACACTAGTACTGGTAAACTGCTGAGTGGATCTAAGCCTGTCCAAGAACCGCGGTGCGAGGCAGACCGTCCATGCTAATAAACCCTATTGGTTTCATTGGGCGACAGGGCTTGAGATGTCATTTCATCTCAATGTCGGGTGAAAGTCCCACAAAATTGGAAGCCACGTCTCCAAAATGACCTTTACAGTGTTGACGGGGACGTTAAACCTCAAATCAAACAATTGACCAACTTTTTAATTGGCTATACCTTTTTGACCTTGACCTTTGACCTACTTTTTAAAATCATTGGTCATAACTTAAATTGACCATGCTTAATGAAGCAAAATATTTATAAAAAAAGATTATCACACTGAAATTGGTGAATAATGTTCCTTGGACACTCGCAAACATAGCAACAGATTATAAGAATCTTATATGGGTGTGAGGGGTGGATGGAAAAATCCGTCCTGAGGGACACTGTCCGGCATCACGAGGCTTGCCGAGTGATGCCGGACAGTTATCCCGAGGGATGCATTTTTCTATCCACCACTCACACCCATATTGCATTCTTTTTCTTGCATACCTTCCATTTCTTAAAGCGGATTTTAATGCTGCAGTCACTTCGGTTACCAAGATCCGCCATATTGTGTTGACACTGCAGGAATGTTAAGTGACGTTGCTGTGACGTCAACCTTAACGACGGCGCATACAAGGTCGTAATCAACAAGTGCATTTATCAAACGCGCGATTATATTCGATTTTGGGTTGGAACACCGGGGTCAGAACATAAATTTCTATCCCGGGGTAAAATCACGAATTTCCTTGTCTGGTGTGCAAGAAAATGTTGGTATTAGGATATTTTTTGTCAATTCTCTATAAAAAGTTTTATGCAGAAAAAAGGAAAGCTCTCCGTCAATATTCACAAAATAAGCACCCTATCTATTGCTACCGTTGCAAGTTTGTGTTGTTCCATGGGACAATATTCACCATAATTAGTACTTTAACCCTATAATACTGGCCTCTGTGGCCTAGTGGATAGAGCACTGACTCTTAATCATTAGGTCTCTCACTGATGTGGGGTTGAGCCTGGCTTGGGTCACATGTGAGATGCCAAGTTCTGCAATGGAAGGTCAGGTGTTTTTTCTCTGGGTACTCTGGTTTTCGCCCACCTCTGATTAATGATTGGCTTGATATGAGTAAAATGATTTTGAAAAGGCCATAAAACCAAAACAAAACAACAAAAAAATAACCCTATAATACTAGGTGGGCTCTGTTGTTCAAAGCATTAACGTTTGAAATGTCCTTAGTATTTGAAATGTCCTTCATGTTTGAAATGTCCTTTGTGTTTGAATTGTCCTTAGTGTTTGAAATGTCCTTTGTGTTTGAAATGTCCTTTGTGTTTGAAATGTCCTTAGTGTTTGAAATGTCCTTAGTGTTTGAAATGTCCTTTGTGTTTGAAATGTCCTTAGTGCTTGAAACGTCCTTTGTGTTTGAAATGTCCTTAGTGTTTGAAATGTCCTTTGTGTTTGAAATGCTAAATGTTGTAGCATGTACAATATCTAACATGATGGATTTTTTCTAAAAAAAAATGTGAGTAGCTTTCACAATGCAGAAAGAAAGGCATCATATTCTATTTTCAGGAAAAAAATATGTATATATTTACAAGATTTAATGAAGAACAGTCAGTGCCTATCTCTTTGATACTTAAAGAATTAAGTCCCTCTGGGAAAGGGGAGACAAATACATTACTCCACATCAGGGTTATCTCTTCTGATAATTCAGCCTTTTTCTCCAGTCAGCTAGACATAATTTCCATAAGGGTCTAGTTATTTCATGTTTATGGTTCTTTCCCTTTGGTGTCTCTGATTGGTGATGTGGGTTAATTGTCCCCAGCCTTTTCGAAGAAAAGCAAGGGGACATAGTATTCGGCTTTCCGTGGGGCCTGGTGCGTGGTTCCGAGCTTGTAGTATGTACCTTGTGAGGGCAATCCTCCTATGTCCCCCGCCTTTCGAAGAAAAGCGAGGGGACATAGTATTCGGCTTTCCGTGGGGCCTGGTGCGTGATGCGTGGTGCGTTGTTCCGAGCTTGTAGTAGGTACCTTGTGAGCGCAACTTCTCCTACAGTTTTAAACAGATTCTTCTGAAATTTTACAGGTGTCTTTATCATGGTTTGAAGTTGTGCATATGCTTTTTTCAGAATCTTTGATTTATTTTTTTTTTACTTTTTTCACATTTTTAACTTAGACTTTTTTTGCATGTTCCGAATTCATAATAGGTACCTTGTGAGCGCAACTCCTCCTACAGTTTTATACCAATCCTTCTGAAATTTTACAGGTGTCTTTATCATGGTTTGAAATTGTGCATATGCTTTTTTCAGAATTCTTTAATTAATTTTTTTCACTTTTCTCACATTTTTAACTTAGACTTTTTTCATGCATCAGTTCTATGAAAGAGTATAGTCAGTATATGTAATAGGTACCTTGTGAGCAAAACTCCTCCTACAGTTTAATACCAATCCTTCCAAAACTTAAAAGTTGCTTGAATTATGGTCTGAAGATATGCATGTGCTTTTTACAGAATATTAAAATAATTCTTTTTTCTTTTTTCATGTTTTTAACTTAGAGTTTTTTTTTGCGCATCTATAATATGAAACTGGATATGTAGTAGGTACATTGTGAGTGCAATTTAACAGCACAAATGAAATTAAGGCTGGGGACATAAATTCTCTGTGGAATTTGCTTGGTGTATCTATTCCTCATCATTGCCGTCACATCTATTATAAGTTTAGACTGCAAGTATCTTTGAAATTACAGGTAAATGTTGAGTTGCTAGGCAGCACAAGTGATGGTATGATGAATGTAGATCCTGCTCTCTGGCAACAGAATGTAGGAACACCACAAGTAGTGCCAGAAACTGTAACTGTGACCTTGACACAGAACCCAGGTGAAGGTCAGTATATGATTACAATCAACCTTCTGCATACCGACATTCAATATAACGACAAAACTTGTTTCAATGACAGTTTTAATGGAAGGAATCCTTAGCTCTGGATGAGACAGTTAATGGAAATATTCTAGAATATTGTACATGTAATTATTTAATACACCAAGAAACAAATGTTGTGTATATTTGTTAGAATCCAGGTGATTCTATGGTCACACAGACTTTTGTTTGAGGAAACTATTTTTTCGGAAACTATTGCAGTTTGTGATTTGGAAATTGGTAGATGCAGTTAGCTAAAGGAGTAAATTAAAATACACAAGTCAGGGTCGTTCTTTGACCTTGGCCAAAGGTCATTGATATAGAAAATCGAAACATATTTCCTGCATGATAACTGGGCCATTTGTAACCAAATTTCATCTGAAAGCCTTTAGGAACAAGAAAACAAAAATTATTAAATATGAGTTTGATCACATTACCAATATGGCCACCATGCCCTATAAGGTTAAAAACCTTCAGTAATCTTTTCTTCAGAACCAGTTGTTTGATTTTCCTGAAACTTGGTGTGTAGCATTTGGGACTCGAGCCAAGCATTGTATGTTCAAATGGTATGATCCCTGGATGACCATGACCTGTTTTAGGCCAAGGTCAAATTTGGTCACATAGGGTTTTGTAAATTTGTATATGAAGGTAGCTTAAACAGAAAATGAAACTATGAGTATTCCAGGTCAAAGTCATTTAGATATGAAAAAAAAAACAATGTTTTCAGCTCACCTGTCACGTAGTGACAAGGTGAGCTTTTCGGATCACTTTTTGTCCGTCGTGCGTGTGTCCGTGCGTGCGTGCGTGCGTGCGTCCGTAAACTTTTTCTTCAAACAACATCTCCTAAACCACTGATCGGATTTTAACCAAACTTCACGGGAATGATCCTTAGGTGGTCCTCTTTCAAAGTTGTCCAAATGGTTCCGGTCTGTTGCACATCTAGGTCACAGGAGCTAAAAATAGATTTTTTTTACTGAAAATTTTAAAAATCTTCTCTGAAACCGCAAGGCCCAGGTCTTTGTATTTTAGTATGAAGCTTCATCTAGTGGACCTCTACTAAGATTGTTCAAATTATTGCCCTGGGGCCAAAAATGCCCCCGCCCCAGGGGCCTTTACATTTACATAGGCTTATATAGGGAAAATCTTGCAAAAATCTTCTTCTCTGAAACTGCAAGGCCCAAGTCTTTGATATTTGGTGTGAAGCTTCATCTAGTGGACCTCTATCTAGATTGTTCAAATTATAGCCCTGGGGCCAAAAATGCCCCTGCCCCGAAGGCCTTTGGTTCTACATAGGCTTATATAGGGAAAATCTCTAAAAATCTTCTTCTCTGAAACCACAAGGCCCAGGTCTTTGATATTTGGTATGAAGCTTCATCTAGTGGACCTAAACCAAGATTGTTCAAATTATAGCCCTGGGGCCAAAAATGTCCCCGCCCCGGGGCCTTTGGTTTTACATAGGCTTATATAGGGAAAATCTTTAAAAATCTTCTTCTCTGAAAACCGTAAAGCCCAAGTCTTTGATATTTGGTGTGAAGCTTCATCTAGTGGACCTCTATCAAGATTGTTCAAATTATAGCCCTAGAGCAAAAAATGCCCCCGCCCCGGGGCCCTTTGGTTTTAAAACGGCTTATATAGGGAAAATGTTTAAAAATCTTCTTCTCTGAAACCACAAGGCCCAGGTCTTTGATATTTGGTATGAAGCTTCATCTAGTGGACCTCTACCAAGACTGTTCAAATTATAGCCCTGGGGCCAAAAATGCCCCCGCCCCGGGGGCCTTTGGTTTTACATAGACTTACACAATTTGTTTGTTTGTATTGGAGTTTTACGGCCCAGTCAACAGTATTTAGGTCATTTTTGAGCCGGTCAGTTTACCTATCAACACTTTCCTGGGCAGGCTTATACGTAAGCGGTTAACCAGTACAGTGCACATTCTTTCGCCAGAAACTGACAACAGTTACTGTCCTTCTTGAATCAGCGGAAGGGAGAGAATGACCGTAGAAAAGATTTCATGATCAATCTCCACGAAAGAATGTTGCGGGAGTCGAATCCGCGTCCTCCTGATCACCAGTCAGACGCGCATCTGACTGAGCCACTGAGGCCGGTGTTGACTTATACAAGGATAATCTTTAAAAATCTTCTTCTCTGAAACCGCAAGGCCCAGTTCTTTGATATTTGGTGTGAAGCTTCATCTAGTGGACCTCTATCAAGATTGTTCAAATTATAGGCCTAGGGCGAAAAATGCCCCCCCCCCCCCCCCCCCCCCTGCAGGCCCTTTGGTTTTACATAGGCTTATTCAGGGAATGTCTTTAAAAATCTTCTTCTCCAAAACCGGATGGTCCAGTTCTTTGAAATTTGGTGTGTAGCTTCATCTAGTGAACTTCTACCAAGATTGTCCAAATCATTGCCCTTGGGTCAAAAATGCCCCCCCCCACAGGCCCTTCGTTTTTACATTGACTTATATAGGGAAATTAAAAAAAAATCTTCTACTCTGAAACCGCAAGGCCCAGGTGTTTGATATTTGGTGTGAAGCTTCATCTAAATTGTTCAAATTATAGCCCTAGGAAATAGAAGTCAAGGCAATGAAAATCTTCTTGTCTGAAAGCAGAAGGCCAAGGTCTTTGATATTTGGTATGAAGCTTTGTCTTGTGGATTTCTACCAAGATGGTTCAAATTGTAGCCCTGGGGGCAAAAATGGCCGCCCCGGGGACCCCAAGTTTTATGTAGACTTATATAAGGAAAACCTTTAAAAATCTTGTCTGAAACCAGAAGTCTCGTTCTTTGATATTTTGTATGAAGCTTCACCTTTTAGACCACTACCAAGATTAATCAAATTATAGCCCGGGGCCAATAATGGCTCTCCCAGGGGCCCACTTGATACCCTATGGAACAGGTGAGCGATCCAGGACCATCATGGCCCTCTTGTTGTCAGAAAGCTACGGAACCTGTGAAGGGACATGCATTTTCTTTTTAGCTCACCTGTCACCTAGTGACAAGGTGAGCTTTTGTGATCACTTTTTGTCTGTCAACAGTGCGTGTGTGCTTGTGTCCTTAAACAATTTCTTCAAACGATATCTCCTCCTAAACCACTGATAGGATTTTCACCAAACTTCACAGGAATGATCCTTAGGTGGTCCCCTTTCAAAGTTGTTCAAATGGATCCGGTCCATTGCACAGCTAGGATTCAGGAATCCGGGTTGTTTTGCCGTGTCGTTTTCGCCCTGATTTCGGGGATGGGTCGTTTCGCCCTTATCGGATGAGTCGTTTCGCCTTGATTTTGGGGGTGGGTCGTTTTGCCCTTATCGGGTGAGTCGTTTCGCTCATGTTGTCGTTTCGCCCGTTGGTCGTTTGCCGCAATTATATTTTTAAGGGAGTTGCAAATGGAGTGGATGGGTAAATGGACAGACGGTTGAATGAATAAATGAATGAATAAATGAATGGAGTTGTGTGTTGGTAGATGTCCGGGCGGACAGTTTTGTTTGTTTGTTTGATTTGAGGTTAAAAGTCCCCGTCAACACTGTAAAGGTCATTTTGGAGACATTGCTTCCAATTTTGTGGGACTTTTACCCGACATTGAGATGAAATGACATCTCAAGCCCTGTCGCCCAATGAAACCAATAGGGTTTAGTAGCATGGACGGTCCGCCTCGCACCGCGGTTCCTGGACAGGCTTAGATCCTCTAAGCAGTTTACCAATACTAGTGTGCGGGCCGGATTCAGCTCTGCGTGGAAGCATCATGCAGCCCATATATTTCCTCAAGCCCCTATGGGCGTGGGCCGTCCGGGGGACAGTTGAATATATGGAGATGGATAAGTGCATTAATGAGTGAATGATTGATTGAGGTTTCACGTCCGAGTCAACACTGTATAGGTCATTTTGCAGACTTTGCTTCCTGTTTTGTGGTTTTTTTACCCGACATTGGGATGAAAAGTCATCTCAAGCGGAAAGCCAAAAGGACAGTTACTCCGTTACTTTCCTACAAAATGATAGTGATTATTGTTTCTTGTGACGAGGTTCATATCTGATTGTCAAAGACTCTTTTACGTAATGTCTGAGTTGTGCAAAAATACCAGAATTTGTTTATCAGAAAAAAAAATGCTTTATACAGCAATTAGTGGATCCTCACATATACTTTATTTTTCTTATTTCAGCTCCTAAAACATAGGCATTAAGAAATGAGAAAAATATTGCATTTTTACATATACACAGTAATTTTCACAGCCATAAATCCCATTATAACAATGTCAAATATGGATAATTGCATTATGATTGTCATCACTAGATGCAAGCTTGTTACAAAGTTCATTAAAGAAGCTCTTATAGTTCTTGAAAAGTGGGTCAAGGTAAACTATGGATGCCATCCCAAGTTTGTACCAAGTATCATTATACTCTTACAGTTCCTGAGAAATGAACATTAATAGTAGGGTGAACATGAGGTTTTATGCAATAATTTTTTAAAGTCACTGAACCATGAAAGTTAGATGGTCAAGTATAGCACCAAATGAGGAAATTTCAATATTTTCCGGGAATCCGCATACACGACCCACCAAGTCAGGGCGAAAAAGACCCAGGGCGAAACGACTTGGGACGAAACAACCCAGAGGCAAAACGACTCACGGGTGAAACGACCCACGGGCGAAACGACCTGTGACCGGTCACAGGAGCTAACAACAGATTTTTTTTAATGAAAACTTAAAAAATCTTCTCCTGAAACCGCAAAGTCCAGGCCTTTGATATTTTATATGAAGCTTCATCTACTGGACTTCTACCAAGATTATTCATATTGTAGCCCTCAGACCAAAAATGCCCCCACACCGGGGCCCACCAATTTTACATAGACTTATATAGGGAAAATCTTTAAAAATCTTCTTGTCTGAAACCAGAAGGCCCAGGTGTTTGATATTTGGTATGAAGTTGTATCTAATGGACCTCTACCAAGTTTGTTCAAATTCTAGCCATGGGACCAAAAATGCCCTTGCACTGAGGATCATGGGTTTTACATAGACTTATATAGGGAAACCATTAAAAATCTTCTTGTCTGAAACAAGAAGGCCCAGGTGTTTGCTATTTGGTATATAGTTGTATTTAATGGACCTCTACCAGGATTGTTCAAATTATGGTCCAGGGGCCAAAAATTCCTCTGCCCCGGGGCCCACCGGTTTTACATAGACTTATATATGTTGTATGATATGTCATTAGTTAACAATGTTAAAACTTTGATCATTTAATATAGCAACAATGTTAAAACTTTGATCATTTAATATAGCATTAAAACTTTACAGCACAGGTAAGAAGCAGAAACCATTCTAGTGAAACAACGGTCTTATTTCCAAACAAAAATGTATAGATAAGTGGAGTGCTGTGGTAAAGTATCGGACTCGGGATCGAGAAGTACTGGGTTCGATCCCCACGAGCGGCAAGTGTTGTTTCCTTGAGCAAGAGACTTTGTCCACATTGTGTAGTACTGGTTTCTACCCAGGAAAAGAGGGCCACATGGAAGATTAGTACTAGTACAAAATAAATAAATAAGGTTGATTATTATTATTATTATTAATACAGAAAAGTGACCATTTATGGTCATTTTTCTATATAATCTATTTATTTTTGGGATACATCTTTTTGGGATCCATCCAAAATCATGTTATAAAAAACAGTGTTATAATAAGGTTGTGGTGTGTATGATACTATTTAAAAAAAAAAAAAAAAAAAAATATACATAGCTTTTGCAGATGTTAAAACTTCTCACATTCTTTTAGCAAAAGTTCCTCTGTAGTCAATATACTTTCCAGAGTTAGTAAGCACTGCTTGTTAACCCATTGTATGTGGGAAACCCGTAAAGGGGTACCTTGGCAAACAGTGCAGGCCAAGATCAGATGCCGCAGAACGCGGCGTCTGATCAGCGCCTGCACTAGTCTATTTGCTGGCAATGTTCTATTCAAAAATAGAACAAAAACGAAAAAGTAGGCCTGACACCCTTTATATGAAAAATGCACTTGTCCAGAATATAGCAATGGAAGGGTCCACTAGTATACAATGGGTTAAGCTAAATATGCTTTGAGCAACTGGTGTTTGCTTTTATATTCAGATGGCAGTCATGTGATATCACGAATAGAGACTCATCTCAGTGATGGTACGACACAGATCAGTACGTCCTTGACACCTGAAACTGCTCAGCTGTTAGCCAGGTTGAATCCGTCCATGTTTCCTGTAGGAAGTCTTGTCCAGGTAAATCTTACACTCGTGGCCATTATACCCCAGCAAACAAAGTTTGAGAGCGGGTATATAGTAGTGCGTTTGTTGGTTGGTTGGTCTGTGTATACGTCAATCCATGACACATTTTTAGCCCGTCAGACGATTTAGTGAAATCACCTCATAAATTACCGAAATTACCTTGAATAACCTATTTTTGTGCCAAAAACATTATTAATTGGGAAAACTATTTAAATCTTTGTATTTTGCATGTCATATCTCGCATAATTATACTATTATTTCTGCTGAGCTCAGAAAAGTGGAGGCGTAAGACACGGTGATACAGACGATCGCTGAAATCACCACAGATTTCACCCAAATCACCACTCCCATCATTATATTGTATACCAAACTATCTATATTAAGGAGAAATAAAGGTTTTTTTTGGGTTTTTTTTTTTTTTTTCATTTTAAGATATATATATATGTATCAAAATATACTGTCAGGCTTAAGAATGCGGTCTAAAATTATATTAAATACGATTACTGAAATCACCACAAATTTTACTGAAATCACTGCTGATATCGTAATATAGCTTTCTAAAATAGGTCTGATTGGGAATAACAGTGTTGTTGTAGTAGTTTTCGTGTCAAATATTCCTAACTGTATTAACTGTACTAGCTTTAATGTCCAGTCTAGGAATCCCGCCTAACATTCTATTTACCGAAAGCACCAGAGATTTTACCGAAATCACCGCTCATATCGCAATACTGTATTATATGCCTAAATGTCTCTTAGGGAGAAATTTTGTTGTTTTGTAGATTTTAATAAAATTTTCAAAATATATTCATAAATATCTTCAGTTATAATGTTCAGATTAAGAAGGCTGTCTAATTGTACCGAAATAACCACAGATGTTACTGAAATCAGCGCTCATATAAGGACAGTCGGCAGGGAACTCTTCAGTTAAAAGAAACAAAGAACGGTTATCTTTCCCGCCATTTTTCTCATTTGGTGGAGGTGAAAGCTATTTTTTTATCGCTAGAATTTGATCATTTTTAAACAGTTTTAAAAGCAAACTGATAGATTTTTTATTGACAATCATCAGAAATAAAAGGAAATATACGGAACAATAATATAGAGTAAGTCTTAGTCAGAAGTTTGAGACAGATTTAAAATATTTTTTGTGCATATTTGATAAGGTCATATAGCAGAATACCTTTGTTTTCACCTCCGAAAATGGTGGACCTCAGCGGAAGTGACGTCATGCCGATTGTCCCTATTGCAATACTGTATGCCCTACCCCACCCCTCCCCATATGCTTCAATATCTCTGTTTGGGAGAAATAATGTTATTTTGTGTTTTTCAGTCAAATACTCATAAATATATTCATTTATAATAACCAGTGCAAGAATGCTGCCTCTGAATATTTTAATGATACTTGGTAGGATTATTGAGAGTGTTGCATGCAAGAATGGCAAATCATGTCCCCTGACCCATATTTTCCTTCATTTTTGTTTCCGGAGCATAATTCTGCAACAGATACTTTTTATGATAATTTGTAGAATTATAGAACTGGTCAATGTGGAATGTTTCATGCAAGAATGACAACTCTGCTTATCTTCTTTTTTAGCTCACCTGAGCATGAAGTGCTCATGGTGAGCTATTGTGATCGATCAATGTCCGTCATGTGTCGTGCGACGTCAACAATTTGCTTTAAATGCTAACTCCTCCTTAACCCTTGAGCCATTTTCAATAAAACTTCATAGGAATATTGCTGAGGTGACCCTCTACAATTTTAGCCAAAATTGTTCTGGTCCGCTGAACAAGATGGCCACCAGAGCTAAAAATAGAAAAATCTTTAAACGACAACTTCTGTACCTTAAGGCCAATTTCATTTAAACTTTATAGGAATATTGCTTAGGTTACCCTCTACGAAAACAGCTAAAACGTTTATGCTCCGGTGAACAAAATGGCCAACAGAGCTAAAAAAAGAAAATTCTTTAAATGACAACTCCTCCTGTACCCTTGGGCCAAATTAATTCAAACTTCATAGGAATATTGCTTAGGTGACCCTCTACTAAAATAGCTTAAACAGTATTACTCTGATGAGCAAAATGGCCACCATAGCTAAAAATAGAAAAACATCCTAAATTTGCTTCAAACACAGAATACTGATATTTTTGTTAAACATCATGAAAACACGGCTATATAATTTTGACCCCCTCAAACCCCACTTTTATATAGTAAAACTGGGGTTTGCAAGGGTAAAACTTATTTTTCTTATTTCTGCTCTAAAATATAGATTGTGGGTACTCGTTAGAAGTCGAGGCGGTTCTAACGAATACCCACAATCAATATTTTGAGCAGAAATAAGAAAAATATCACAATTTTTCATCTAAAAATGGTCATTTTTTGGCGATAAAGGTTACAATGTATTTGTATAGGCGTGTTTTCGTAATGAACAACCGTGATTAAGATGCATTTTATGTCATAAAATAAAAGAAACTTGCATTCATGCTCATGTATTATTGAATTAATTAAACTCATTGAGGAATAGGGATACAATGCTAGGCTATTTCCTCAACTTGTTTAATAAATTCAAGTCTTAAGCTTCACCTACTTGAAGAAATAACAAACAATTTCTTTGCAAATAGCGAGATTATACGTTGCGTCAAAAGGAGATGGACACAGTATATATCACTAACATTAGCAGAGCTTACAATATTTAAGTATGTCGTTATTGTACTTATAGAATAATTACACACATTATAGGACGTCTTATAACAATAATAATGAAAATGCACTTCATCTATTCGGATCTCGACGCAACTTGCTGCGAGCGGGCTACCCAACCCTACTCCCGGTGGGAGGGGGAGGTAGGATTTACCCATGCTCTGACCAGCAGGAACGTTCACACAGACCAATGTTCACCCACTAGGACCAGAACATACAGAAAGGTCTAAAAGGCACATCTATATAAGCTGGCTTCAGCACCCGAAGCACAAGCCTGTGTTCTCGTTCTTTGAGTGTTTACTCACTCGAATATGACATATTTAGACAATAAAGAATTACTTATTTGATTCTGCTCAATCTTATGCATTTAATGTTTTGCAAAATTGAAATTCTTGTACAAAATAGCGATGTGTATGTACCAAGATCTCGCGTAGAACTGATTTCTTCACGCCCTAAAACTACTAGCTATTCTTTTCCATGTGCCAACACTACTCACTGCTCACAACTTGATAAACCGGTTCTGTTAAGACATAAATTTCCCGCTTTACGATGTACCGCGGGAAATTGATAAGTCTTAAGCTTCACCTACTTGAAAAAATAACAAACAATTTCTTTGCAAATAGCGAGATTTATACGTAGAATATCAAATGTTAGAATGTGCCATATGATTTCAATTTTGCAAAACATTTCCTACAACTTCAACTTCTTTGTAACACTGAGACGCTTGTCCAAAGAATCATTGATATAACCATTTTTAGAAACGCTCGACTTCCAACGACCATGCCTTAAAAGGCATCTTTCATTGACATCATTTTCTTCCGCATTTGCCACCATAGTAGCGCCACTAGCTCTTAAGCTATGCGTACCAAGGTTCAGAGTTGGTGCCACAAGCTTTAACTTTCCTAAAATGCATTCACGAGCCCTGGTATAAATGATATGTTTATTTTTTGCCAACAATTTAGCTTTACCTTTTGATCTATTTACAGGTCTGAAAAGATACATATCGGATTTGTTATCTTGCTCAGATATCTGCAAATACTTTTTAAGCATACTATGGGGGCAAGCGGAAGAAGAACCTTTTGCTATAAGTACCTCTTTACCAGACCTATATATATCAGTCTTGCTTTTCCTTATTTTAAGAATCATGTATTCTTCCCGGAATTCGACATCGTTACACCTCAGCTGACTAATTTCACTGAATCTCAAAAATCCTGCGTATCCTAATAAAATCATTGTGAGGTCTCGTAAGTGTAACACATCTTCAGAATTACAGAACATATCACATAGTTCTATTAACGTATCCGTGCCCACAGTATCTTTCTTTTTGATAGGAACAGATTTCAGCCTTTTGCCAGCTTCTAATAAATTTTTAACCAAACCGTTTACTGTAGGATCTGGCAGTTCATTTATTGTATGTACCCATTTAATACTGTAATAAGCCGCAGAAATTACATGGAATGAAGCATTTGTGTCTAGCAAATGTGTTATATAAATAGCCACATGAACTGGATTTGCTGGTTTGTATACAAATCCTCTTGAAACGCAAAATGCTTTAAATCGTTTAAAATGATCAAAGTACTTTTTATTCGTATTTAATGCCTTTGAACTTAGTACATAACCTGCCATCCTTCCCGCTAAATCGCCACTATCAGCAGAACTGATTCCATTGTCAAGAAACTGCTTCCGGATAGAATGTCTTAGACCAACACCTGAAAAAAATAGGACACGCCGGCTAATTTTATCTTAAAAACAGACAACAGAAATAATCTGTCATTCACCTATGATATATATAAATGCTTATTAATGTTCCTCTACATTCTCCGTGTTCGGCTAATGTAAACCGGCATCTAAAATTAATCAGAAGCGTATTTTTAAAGCAATCATTTTAAAATTTTAAAACTTAATTGCTCCCTTCCAAACATTCCATTATTCCCTTTGCCTTTCACTATTAAATTTCTAGAGGGTAGTACAATATTTTCTACGACGAAACTTTTGAAAGAACCATCTTTCTTTATTAGTTCTGGCCAATACGCTGCAGATTTCCATACCGGTACTATTAGAGATGCATTTGCTTCTTCAGCTTCGATCTTTTTAATGCAGTTGAGTACGAGCCTTGGTGGAGGCACAAGCCAATTAAGCTCCCCCGACCAATCCGTATCCAAGCCGTTTATGCCCTCTGTACCAGGCACCCAAAATCTAGAATTAAATCGCTTACATTTTGTGTTAAAATGAGTTGCAAATCTATCAACTGTATGAGGCCCCCATTTCGTGTTTAGTTCTATAAATACCTGATTATTTATTGACCAGTCATCGTTATCTCTACATCTGCTCAACTCATCAGCCATTTGATTCTCACCCCTTGGAATCCACTCGGGAAGAATAAATATGTCATTCTGCTCACATAAATCGTTTACTTCAGAAGCAATATCTTGCAGGTCAGTCTTATTACTCCCCTTTTGCAATACAGACTGTACGTTCTTATTATCTGAATAGATTTTTATGTTCTTATGCCTCAAAAGGTCTAAGTTACCTTTAATTACTCTATTCACCGTCTCTGTTTCTCTCCGTAGAACTTTTCAACCGTTCATAGCCATCCCACTCGCCAATAACCAGTCCAGTCAAACCTTTCTTTCCATATTCCGATGTATTAACTACCTCACATACACGGATGCCCTTTACTTTGTTCATTGTCTTTTCTGTATCGGAATGTACATACTGCAAATTATCCCTACAACCTAATAATCCTGCACTCACATGTCCAGATATATTACCCTCGCAGAATTCCGGACATCGTCCCAAAGACGATATGCCCACTTCCGGGGGCCTCATGACATTACTTTCCATAACAAGAGAACACCGTCTCAAAGACGGTTTACCCACTTCCGGGGGTTTCAAGTCAATAGCTCCAATCTGCACTTTTGAACCGCTAGGTTTAATGAATTCTACGTTGGTTTCAACGTACCCTCCGTAACCATCACTACTTGCATCAGCAAACAAGCAAAGCTCATAAAAAGATTTTTCGTCCAAACACATACCTGTGCCGTTCAAATGTCTAGCAGTGTTTCTCCAGAATATTAATTCTGCTTTTGCCTCTTCTGAGACAATCACTGGAGCATTCCAGCTTGCCCTTGACAGAATACACCTGTACATTTGGCGTGTCTTCAGTCTTACCTTTTTTCCTATTACGTTCTGTAATGATATTATTTGACCTACCACTGACGCCAGTGCCCTCACATGAATCAAGTTATACTGGTCTCTTTCAGTTTGAAACAAAAGAGAGTCAATCGCCCTTTCTAGACGTTGAATTCTCTCTTCAGTAATGAATATTTTATAGATTTTCATGTCAATATAATGTCCCAACCAAGTTACCTGTTGTACTGGTACCCACTGACATTTCTCATGAGCCAGTAGGAAACCAAGACCCAGGAGACTCTCTCTAGCAAACGTGCTTGATCTTACCGCATCAACTAACTTGTCACTACCACCGATTCCGTCGTCCAAAAACATTATTATTTTATGACCTTTCGACCTCCAGAATTTAACCACTACTCTCAGAACTTTAGTGAATATATGACCAGCTGTTGCTAAGCCGAACGGCAAAGAGTTGAAAACATAAAATTTTCTTGCTCTCCCTTCTTGTAAACAAAAGCCTAAATAGGATCTGTGACCACTGAAAATGTCTATACTGTGGTAGGCACTTTTCAAATCAAAAGTAAAAAGGAACGAACCCTTTTCAAACATTGCCTCTGCTACCTTAATATCTTCGTACTTAAATTTAAAAGTATGCAAATACTGATTTATATGTCTGCAATCAAGTACTAAGCGAGGTTTTCCAGTTTTACCATAAGCGACAGTAAGCGGATTCACTACGTCTGGTGCTTCTGACACCTCAGTCACTACTCCACGACTTAACAACTTGCTAACCTCATTTTTTACGAAAGTCATATTTTCTCTTGCTGACTTGTTATTTCTTAACAAAACATTCGGCGGGGAACTTTTAAAAGGTAGTTTATAACCGGTTTGAATAACATCTGAAATATATGAATCATCAGTAATCTCTTTCCATTTATCTGTGCGTTCTTTTAACCTACCTACTGGTGAAATCTCTATTTCTTCAATTTTTGACGCGACTTGGTTTTTATTTAAGAAACATTTCACATCTGCACTTACCTTTTTATCAAGCGCCATGTCTTTGCATGCAAAGGTCAAAACACTACTTATCTTATTATTACTGGTATTTCCAGCGGCCTTCGTAGACGGACACTCAAATTTCCAGTGACCAGGACCACCACATGCAAAGCAAAGCCCTGGCCTCTTTGCTTGCTGACCTTGAACCCGACCATTATCATTCTGACCATTATCGACCACTCTTTTATTCGTAAAACGTCTATATGGATACCCTCTCAGTCGACCTCGCTTCGCCCCTCTTTCCGCTTTCATCTTTCTCGTAGCCCGAGCCTCAGCCTTGTATATTCTTTTCTCGTCATCGCTGTCACTAGCTATAGGATTAGTTTCGTATTCTGCCACCATACGCCATCCTAACTCTGACTGATCAGCTAACTTTATTATTTTCTGTCGGTGCTTCAACAGATCTTTAGCTGAAATATACAATATTTGCAAACAAACTTAAGGAACCATAATACATTTTTTATACCTCATTTCATTCAAAATGACGTGTCAATTAACAATATGTTCTATAAAAGGAAGCGAAGAATACACTTCAGAACTGAAACATATGAAATGAACAGGTTTCCTGGTCCGGACTAGCTAGCTTTCGGCCAATTAGGCCTCATCAGTGACTCGGATATTTCAAAGCAGCTGTTAACCTGCTTATTTAAACAAGACACATCACTGTAAGAGCATACTTCATATTAAACAAACAGTGGGATATGCCGGCATACTCTTCCCGTTTCCCTTTTTTTTTTTTTTTTTTTTACTTCTATATATATATATACATATACATACATATATACCAGAGAGCCAGAAAAGCTTCGTATTTTCGTAAATTACGGATTAAAAAATGCAAAATACGAAGTGGTTGAAAATTTAAATCGTACCATTTACGGTAGACTTTTCTTAGGTTACGAAGGAGACAATGATATGGCGCGTATTTACGCAGTAATCCTTGCACAACGTTTCGTAACATGGCCATCTACAATTGTCAGCTCAAAGACAATGAAAGGGTATGTAATTAATACCCTTCCTCTACCCGACGGCTATCCGCTGTGATTAGAAATTGGAAGAAGAATCCGAAACGTGTTTTCACACCTGCAGCTGTAGTTCGTCACTTCACTGGTCTCACAAATGTTTTGCTTTTTTTTCCGTGCACATAATTTCCCGCATGTACGTTTGTTGCATTAATACTTTAGCGGAAAATATGACTGTGGGATAGGTGAAAACAGACAAGCCTGTGCAGTCTGATCTGTCTGTACACTACTTTTATGCCTCTGGTGTTTTAAAACAGCAGCAAGCAGGTTGTCTAGACTCACTAGTTAATCTGGTCTTTTGTAAAAAAGTAACAAATTTTTGGCTGTTCGTAGACTCATTAACCTTGTTTGTTTCGACCGTAGAATCCGCCTGAATGCATACTGTTACGTTGTAAGTGAATAGGTACTTGGATCAGACTGTTCAACATCTCTCACATGAAATGACTTCCTGAAACAGAGTTCTCGGACACGCCGAATCCGGCGTATTTTTACGCCTGTTTTTGCTTTTGTACGCGTAAAATTTCTGGTCGTGGGTTCTTAATTACGCCATTTTTTTTTTCGCCTGACGCGTCTCTTATACCGTGTAGAAATTACCTAAATCACATCAAAAGATAACAGCGGGTGTCCAATTGATCTCCAAATTTAGCTACCGCTTTCGGATCAAAAGTTTACCGTTAATCGTCGCCGCCAGGCTTGTTCAAGCATTACCTGGCGAGGACAGTCGTCAGTATTACTCTCTAGGCCAATCAGAGCGTCACGGCTAGAAGATTGGCAGGTCAGTCTTGGGGTTTGCGAGATGCAGCAATCTCGTGGCTGATTAACATTAATTGACTGATTTGTTTCCGGATACTTGTATACACAGTTGGATTATCGGTAATTTGATTGTTGAAAAAAATGTCGGAGGCATAATCAAAAGGATGCGATAATCTAGTGTATAAATCGTCTTTATTACGATTAAAGAAAATTATGACTCGAGTTTGTCGCATTATCAAGTTACCTTGATTAGGCCTATTTGAATGAAAGAAATTAATTATCAAGTGTTGAACTGCCTGCTAATAGTGGCCGTCCGGAACAGACACCTGTGGCATCTGATCTGGGCCTGCACTGTTGTTTTTTTTTTGTCCCCACGTCGGGCTATTGTAATGGTCTTCGTCGTACGTCCGTCCGTCTTACCGGATAACTCCTAGACGGTGATAGATAGAAACTTGAAACTTTGGGAATTGACAGATCTTTGGTCTGGGGAGTGCATGACACTTTCGGAATTTTGATCACGCCCTAGGTGTGCGCCCAAAAGGGCAGGGCCCGCGGGGGTCAAAAATAAAAATTTCCAGGACATGGTCGTGTAACATAGCAAAGAATCCAAAAGTTTCATACGTCATTTTATGTACTAGGATGTAGTACATGGACTGAACAGACTTGTCCTGTTGATGCAGCCTGATCAGAGCCTGTACGACTGTTAACTGCTCACACTCAATTTAAACCCATATCCTGATGAATAAATTAATTTACCCAGTCCACTCATGGCTTTCAAAGCCTAATGTAATTTATCCATTCAAATTCACAATCTGAGTGACAGTGTAAATCCTGATTAGATGGAAGTCATCTGATCCGGATCTCCACTGCAAGAAAAGGGTTTGTCATGATAAGCAGAATAAGTTTCAAGCCCCAAAATCTTTTGGAGTCATACTCTACAGCCTTACGCATTAGCCATGATTGACACACGTTTTTAGGGTCAAACTCCAACTTTTTGGCTTCCAATTTCGATTGGAAGCCATTTAGATTGGATTGGTGATACCCCTGTTTAACTTAGACTGACTAAACTGGGAAAACCCTGTTGTGTGCTATTACATTTTAGTTCAAACGGAACCGTTTTTTCACTCTTTATCGCTGCACAGACCGATATCTTTGTTTGCCGTGTTCTATACCACATTTAACCAAAATACAGTTAGTAGGATCAACTTGTAATACTTTAGTTTTCATGCATATATCGATCTGTGAATCGCAGGTGGCCAGGCCAGCACGAAGTGCATGCTTATTTACAACTATTCATCTAAATTTGAAAATAGAATTATCGTCCTATCAAGCTTCTTGGATGTCTCGTCGGCGTCTTTGAACATGAAAGCAGAAAAACTGGCAGTGCATCATAAAAGTTTCTTAGCGTCCTGCGACCTAGACGGTATTTTTATTCGCGTCTACGCTACTGATATCGAGTGCCCCACTCCCACTTTCCCGCTAGCGCAAACACTGATCATAATATGTTCAGAAAGTGTAGTCTGATCTGGCTGTGTGCTGTTTGCTAAGACATCTGTCCAGAAACATAAGGGTGATACTGTTTACTGGCTAGATATGTCTTCCAAATCAGTATCAGTGAACTTTTAACTAGCTTAAATTGTAATGAATCGGTAGTTAACCAGGTTCATAAAACTACGAAACGACCTCCCGATTTGATCAGTATATTTACTGACCCATTTTTTCAGTTTACTGAAAAGGTTTTAATTTTGATAAGTAAATACGAAGTGGGGATAAAAAATTATCTGGAGCTATGATATACATATACAAAAATACATATACATACACATATATACGCATACATACACATATACATATATATTATGCGTTTGCCCATCCTTTGGCTTATTTGCGCATACCTTTACGTATGCTTCAAATGTTTTGCTAGCAAGCCCTATTAACAACTTACCTTTTTTTTTTTTTTTTTTAATTTTTACTTAACAAACCAGACTGCGGACATATAACCGTTCTCCCTCTAATGTAGCAAAATTTGAGTATTTCGTCTACGATACTCAAGGACTTATGCATTTTTTTCTTTTATTTTTTTTTTATTATTATTATTATTATTATTATTATTGCTCTTTTTACTCATTTATTTACTTTTTTTTTTTTTATAGTACATTTATAAGAATACACCTTACCTTCGATGATTTTCTCTTTAGTCTTATCAGCGTTCATGTTATCAACAGACTGCTCGGCCTCGTCAAGTTTAATAATTACTTTAGAATTAACTTTGAACTGCTCTTCGTTACTTTTTCTCTTAAATTTTGGCATTTCGCCCGTGGCAACGATAGTTGTTATTTTTTGAAGTTGCTCTTCATTTGAAACAGAACTCTGATCACTTAGCTTTTGAATGAGGTCTTTCAGGCCATTCATTTCGTTGAGTAATCGTTGCTGGCCTTCCTGCATCACTTCTTTTGCCTTTGCTGCCACTCTTTCATCAAACTCTGAGTCTGTGTCCATCTTGAAATTCTTGTACAAAATAGCGATGTGTATGTACCAAGATCTGGCGTAGAACTGATTTCTTCACGCCCTAAAACTACTAGCTATTCTTTTCCACGTGCCAACACTACTCACTGCTCACAACTTGATAAACCGGTTCTGTTAAGACATAAATTTCCCGCTTTACGATGTACCGCGGGAAATTGATAATAATACACTCCTACTCCTGTAAGATCCTCTATAAAATAGTAAATACTTGGTTAGTGTCTTTAATAATAAAATATAATCGGCGAGCCTTAGACAATTTTAAAGGGGCGAGCTTTAGCGAGCCCCTATGAAATTGTCGCGGCGAACCGATTATATTTTATTATTAAAGACACTAATCATATATTTAGTTTATACTGCAATTCAAAACAATCAAGGGTTTTTGCAATAATTTAGCAAATTTAAGCAATAAAGACAGCAGACCGTGTGGCATGTTAAACGACATGGCGCGCACACGTAGTATAACGTGACGTCAACGAGTGCAAAGTTTCTGACGTCACCGCGCCACAAAAAGGTAGTAAACAACATGGACGCTCGAATAAAAGTTTCTCAGGGCTTTACATTCTGTATGAAAATCTGCAAATATATGGTTTATTTTAGCTTTAGAAATTATTTTCGAGGTTGAGACGCAACTGCAGTAGCAGTGCGCAGTTATTCCAACGGGCCATTCAAACCAGGAAAGGCCGAGAAAGTAAGAATTTAGCTGGAATTTCTGAAAATTTGTTCAAATAAATATTGCAAAGATTTTATTTTGCAGTTTCATTGTTTTCCCATCTATAAAAGGTTGCATGTTATTGTTTACACTTGAAAATTAGCGACCTGAAAAGTAGGTCCGGTCTATAAACTCTCACTAGACGTATTTTAGGTCAGTAGAAGGTATTGTAGGTCACTAGCGATTATAGCGTGCAGTTATTCGACGCCCTTTATTAGGTTACTAGAATGCCTGATTGCGGTATAAAAAAAGGTTGTGGTGTAGTTTCAGAATTCTGCAGATGGGACAACAGAAGAAACAGAGGACCCCGACAGAATGGATATCAGTGAATCAAGTTTGCCCTCCACAGCTGAGAGTGACCAAGCTCCCAGTATAAATATACAGGTAAGTGAAGAGGACAAATACTCTGTTTAGACGACGCTTTAAATGTGCATTAGTTCCGAAGTAGATGCGCATTATCCGTTTACACGAACCTCATTAATTCAATGGTAATTTTTGTATCGCTGCAACTAAAATTCACCTCAAGACCTAGTAGCAGATTCGCATTAAATTTTCGCATTAATTCAACACAACTTTTGGGACTTTCTGTTCCCTTTTTAGCTCACCAGCTCACCTGTCACGTAGTGACAATGTGAGCTTTTGGGATCACTTTTTGTCCGTTGCGCGTCTGTGCGTGCTTCCGTAAACTTTTTCTTCAAACAACATCTCCTCCTAAACCACTGATCGGATTTTGACCGCAAGGCCCAGGTCTTTTATTTTTGGTATGAAGCTTCATCTAGTGGACCTCTACCAAGATTGTTCAAATTATAGCCCTGGGGCCAAAAATGCCCCCGCCCAGGGGGCCTTTGGTTTTACATTGGCTTATATTAGGGAAAATCTTTAAAAATCTTCTTCTCTGAAACCGCAAGGCCCAACTCTTTGATATTTGGTGTGAAGCTTCATCTAGTGGACCTCTATCAAGGTTGTTCAAATTATAGTCCTGGGGCCAAAAATACCCCTGCCCGGAGGGCCTTTGGTTTTACATAGGCTTATATAGGGAAATCTTTAAAAATCCTCTTCTCTGAAACAACAAGGCCAAGGTCGTTGATATTTGGTATGAAGCTTCATCTAATGGGCCTCTACCAAGATTGTTCAAATTATAGCCCTGGGACAAAAAATGCCCCAAACCCGGGGGCCTTTGGTTTTACATAGGCTTATATAGGGAAAATCTTTAAAAATCTTCATCTCTGAAACTGAAAGGCCCAAGTCTTTGATATTTGGTGTGAAGCTTCATTTAGTGGACCTCTATCAACGTTGTTCAAATTATAGCCCTAGGGCCAAAAATGCCCCCGCCCCAAGGCCCTTTGGTTTTACATAGGCTTATATAGGGGAAATATTTAAAAATCTTTTCTGAAACCACAAGGCCCAGGTCTTTAATATTTGGTATGAAGCTTTATCTAGTGGACCTCTACCAAGATTGTTCAAATTTTAGCCCTGGGGCCAAATATTCCCCCGCCCCGGGGGCCTTTGGTTTTACATATACAGGGAAAATCTTCAAAAATCTTCTTCTCTGAAACCGCAAGGCCCAGTTCTTTGATATTTGGTGTGAAGCTTCATCTAGTGGCCCTCTATCAAGATTGTTCAAATTATAAGCCTAGGGCGAAAAATGCCCCCACCTGTAGGCCCTTTAGTTTTACATTGGCTTATTCAGGGAAAATCTTTAAAAATCTTCTTCTCCAAAACCGAATGGCCCAGTTCTTTGAAATTTGTTGTGTTGCTTCATCTAATGGACTTCTACCAAGATTGTTCAAATCATAGCCCTTGGGTCAAAAATGCCCCCGCCCTGGGGCCCTTCGTTTTTACATTGACTTATAGTGGTGGAGATGATAAGAGCTGCAGGTGATGCGGGTGCCTCGATGATCCGCGACCTTGCAGCTGCAATCATCCGTGATGGGAAGGTACCCTCTGACTGGGTACAGAGTTTCATTGTCTGTCTCTACAAGGGCAAGGGCGATGCATTGGAAGGGGGCAACTACCGTGGTCTCAAGCTGACAGAACAGGTCATGAAAGTCCTGGAGAGGATTGTGGATGGCCTCATTAGGCAGTTGGTGTCCATCGACGATTCTCAGTTTTTGGCTTCGTCCCAGGAAGAGGCACAACAGACGCAATTTTTATCCCCCGACTGAAGAGGTTCGGGGGATATAGCGATCAGCCTGGCGTCTGTCCGTCCGTCCGTCCGTCCGTAGACGCAACCTTGTGATGGCCATAACTCCTATACCCTTTGAGATTCATTGATGGTCATTGGCACAATTGTTCCCAAGGCTGAGACGGCGTGTCATGCACAAGAACCAGAACTCTGGATGCCATACTTTTTAGCTCACCTGTCACGTAGTGACAAGGTGAGCTTTTGGGATCACTTTTTGTCCGTCGTCCGTCGTGCGTCCGTGCGTCCGTGCGTGCGTGCGTCCGTGCGTCCGTGCGTGCGTCCGTAAACTTTTCTTCAAACGACATCTCCTCCTAAACCACTGATCAGATTTGGACCAAACTTCACAGGAATGATCCTTAGGTGGTCCCCTTTCAAAGTTGTTCAAATGGTTCCGGTCCATTGCACATATAGGTCACAGGAGCCAAAAATAGATTTTTTTCACCGAAAACTTAAAAAATCTTCTTCTCTGAAACCGCAAGGCCCAGGTCTTTGATATTTGGTATGAAGCTTCATCTAGTGGACCCCTACTAAGATTGTTCAAATTTTAGTGCTGGGGCCAAAAATGCCCCCGCACGGGGGCCCTTTGGTTTTGCATGGGCTTATATGGGGAAAATCTTTAAAAATCTTCTTCTCTGAAACCGCAAGGCCCAGATCTTTGATATTTGGTATGAAGCTTCATCTAGTGGACCCCTACCAAGATTGTTCAAATTATAGTGCTGGAGCTAAAAATGCCCCCGCACGGGGGCCCTTTGATTTTACATGGGCTTATATAGCGAAAATCTTTAAAAATCATCTTCCCTGAAACCGCTAGGCCCAGATCTTTGATATTTGGTATGAAGCTTCATCTAGTGGACCCCTACCAAGATTGTTCAAATTGTAGTGCTGGAGCTAAAAATGCCCCCGCACGGGGGCCCTTTGGTTTTACATGGGCTTATATAGGGAAAATCTTGAAAAATCTTCTTCTCTGAAACGCATGGCCAAGGTCTTTGATATTTGGTATGAAGCTTCATCTAGTGGACCCCTACCAAGATTGTTCAAATTATAGTGCTGGGGCCAAAAATGCCCCCGCACGGGGGCCCTTTGGTTTTACAAGGGCTTATATAGGGAAAATCTTTAAAAATCTTCTTCTCTGAAACCGCAAGGCCCAGGTCTTTGATATTAGGTATGAAGCTTTATCTAGTGGACCCCTACCAAGATTGTTCAAATTATAGTGCTGAAGCTAAAAATGCCCCCGCACGGGGGCCCTTTGGTTTTACATGGGCTTATATAGGGAAAATCTTGAAAAATCTTCTTCTCTGAAACCGCAAGGCCCAGGTCTTTGATATTTGGTATGAAGCTACATCTAGTGGACCCCTACCAAGATTGTTCAAATTATAGTGCTGGGGCCAAAAATGCCCCCGCACGGGGGCCCTTTGATTTTACAAGGGCTTATATAGGGAAAATCTTCAAAAATCTTCTTCTCTGAAACCGCAAGGCCCAGGTCTTTGATATTAGGTATGAAGCTTTATCTAGTGGACCCCTACCAAGATTGTTCAAATTATAGTGCTGAAGCTAAAAATGCCCCCGCACGGGGGCCCTTTGGTTTTACATGGGCTTATATAGGGAAAATCTTGAAAAATCTTCTTCTCTGAAACCGCTAGGCCCAGGTCTTTGATATTTGGTATGAAGCTTCATCTAGTGGACCCCTACCAAGATTGTTCAAATTATAGTGCTGGGGCCAAAAATGCCCCCGCTCCAGGGCCCTTTGGTTTTACATGGGCTTATATAGGGAAGATCTTTAAAAATCTTCTTCTCTGAAACCGTAAGGCCCAGGTCTTTGATATTTGGTATGAAGCTTCATCTAGTGGACCCCTACCAAGATTGTTCAATTTATAGCGCTGGGGCCAAAAATGCCCCCGCTCCGGGGCCTTTTGGTTTTACATAGACTTATATAGGGAAAATCTTGAAAAATCTTCTTCTCTGAAACCACAAGGCTTAGGTCTTCGATATTTGTTATGACGCTTCAGCTAGTGGACCTCTATAAAGATTGTTCAAATTATAGGCCTGAGACCAAAAATGCCCCCGCCATGTGGCCCTTTGGTTTTACATAGACTTATATAGGGAAAATCTTTAAAAATCATCTTCTCTGAAACACAAGGCTTAGGTCTTTGATATTTGTTATGAAGCTTCAGCTAGTGGACCTCTACCAAGATTGTTCAAATTATAGCCCTGGGGCCAAAAATGCCTCCGCTCGGGGGCCCTTTGGTTTAACATAGACTTATATAGGGAAAATCTTGTTTTACATAGACTTCTATATGCAGGGTAAACCTTTAAAATCTTCTTTTCTGAAACCAGAAAGCCCAGGTCTTTCATATTAGATATGAAGCTTCATCTTGTGGACCGCTACCAAGATTGTTCAAATTTTAGCCCTGGGGCCAAAATTGACCCTGCCCGGGGCCCACTTGTTATGCTTTGGATCAGGTGAGCGAACCAGGGCCCTCTGGGCCCTCTTGTTGAGTTATCTCCTGTTTTAATAAAATAGAATAACTACTTTGTGATGGCCATAACTCCAATACCATTTGAGATATGTTGATAGTACATGGCACAGTTGTTCACAAGGCTGAGTTAGCATGTCATGCACAAGAACCACAACACTGGTTGTCATGGTTTTTGAGTTATCTCCCCTTCCAATAAAATTGAGTGACTACCTTGTGATGGCCATAACTCCAATACCCTTTAAGATATATTGATGATACCTGGCACAGTTGTTCACAAGGTCGAGACGGTGTGTCATGCACAAGAACAACAACTCTGGGTGCCATGGTTTTTGAGTTGCTTTAGGCGCCCAGATTGCCTTATATCCAAATTTTACAGTAAGTTAATAGGCATTTTTATTCGAAACGTAGGCGCCCAGGCCAAAACGTAGGCGTCTTGGGCAACTGGGAGCCTGTTAGTTTGCATCCCTGGATACCAACCTAGGGGTCTCTCGGGATGCGCCATTGCCCCACCCCTCCACTTTATAAAAGGTGATATATCTCAGCAACCTTTCAGATCCCCACCCCAAAACCATATATATTCTTGTTTCTTATGATAAGACGCATTCAGTTACACCAACCTGGGTGTCCTCAGGGATGTACCCGGGCCATGTCCCACCCCCTCCACTCCATAAAAGGCCCATATTCTCAGAAACGGTTCAGATCCCAACCCCTTATCCATATATATTCTTGTTCTTTATGATAAGACGCATCCAGTGATTCCAACATAGGGGTCTTCAGGGGTGTGCTGGGGCCATGCCCCACCCTGCCACTTCATTAAAGGCGATAAATCTCAGAAACCTATCAGATTCCCACCCCTAAACCATATATATATTCTTGTTTCTTATGATAAAATGCATTCAGAGATCTTAAACCTGGGGGTCTCTTGGGATGTGCCCTGGCCATTCCCCACCCCGTCCACTTCATAAAAGGCCCAATATCTCAGAAACCATTAAGACCCCTACCCATAAAACATATATTTTCTTGTTCCTTATGATAAGATGCATTCAATGATATCCAATTGGGCTCTGTTGGATCATCTCCCACCCTTCCACTTCATAAAGGGCCTAATATTTCAGATACAAAGTGCACATGGAATGGGGGTTCATTTTGGAGACTTTATAATCAATAAATTAAAACCATACATGGCTGCCAGTTGGCAGTGTCCGCCTCAGCTCTGGTGAGCATCATGGCCCATGGGCCTCTTGTTTAGTTATCTCCCCTGACAGTATAATCTTGTGATGGCCATAACTGCAATACTTTTGTGATATATTGCTGGTTTAATTCTGGTGCACTTTCTATTGGTGAACAATCTTCTGAAGGCCATATTGGCTTTTGGTCTCTCTTCCGATGGCTATTTTTGTTGTACGGCAGCTGCAAGAGAAGTATCTGGCGGCCAACAGGAGACTCTACATGGCTTTTGTAGACCTGGAGAAGGCATTTGATCGAGTGCATAGGAAAGTAATCTGGTGGGCTCTAAGAAAACTTGGAGTGAACGAGTGGATTGTGAAACTGATCCAAGGGATGTATGCTAATGCTCGGAGCAGTGTCCGCGTTGGTGATGGTTACAGTGAAGAATTCGAGGTGAAGGTGGGTGTTCATCAAGGCTCTGTTCTCAGCCCAATGCTTTTCATCATTGTGCTTGAAGCCTTGTCATGCGAGTGCCGCTCTGGAGTCCCCTGGGAGGACCTGTATGCTGATGACCTTGTCATCATAGCTGAATCCCTTGAGGAATGTGTCAGGAGGCTCTTAACTTGGAAAGACACAATGGAGGCAAAAGGGCTGAGAGTGAATGCAGGAAAGACAAAGATCATGATCTGTGGTACAGGTCTGGACCTCTTGCAGAGTACAGGCCAGTTCCCATGCGCTGTATGTCGCACTGGAGTGGGCAGCAACAGTATCTTTTGTAATGGCTGCAAGTTCTGGGTGCACAAGAAATGCAGTGGGCTCAAACGCTTGATAGAGGACGCTGATTACAGGTGTACACGGTGCCAAGGAACTGCACGCCCCTTAGATGGCAGACCACAGAGGGAATTCCAAGTCCGATCCGACAAGCTGGAGGTTGTAGCTTCCTTCTGCTACCTAGGTGATATGCTCTCTGCAGGGGGTGGTTGCGACCTTTCAACTACATCACGTGTGAAAACAGCCTGGAAGAAATTCAAGGAGTTGCTACCAGTTCTCTCTTCCCGCCACCTCTCGTTCAAGACACGTGGCCGTGTGTATAGCTCGTGTGCGGAGCGCAATGCTCCATTCCAGTGAGACATGGCCATTGACAAAGCCAAACCTCCAACGTCTACAGCGAAATGACAGGGCAATGATCAGACAGATCTGCAATGTCAAGCCACAGGACACTGTCCCATCAGGTCCAGTGAGTTACTTGAGCATCTTGGCATTGAGGACCTGGACCTCATCCTGAAAGAGAGAAGATTTCGCTGGTATGGACATGTGGAACGCTCCAACGGTGCAGTCAAGACTGCCTGTGACATACAGGTAGGTGGAAAGAGGGGGCCAGGAAGGCCCAAGATGACCTGGAAGCAGCTAACAGAAAGAGATTGCAGAGAATGGAAGCTCTCGAGCTCTGCTATCAATCCTCATGATAGACAAGCCTGGAGATCTGGTGTAAGATCTGCCATGCGTGCAGCAAGCCAGCTACCTGGAAGGGGGCCCACTTATGCGGACGCTGCCCCTGTACCTGCACGTTAATCAAAAATCCGTTGATGATGATGATGATGGGAAATTTAAAAAAAATCTTCTAGTCTGAAACTGCAAGGCCCAGGTCTTTGATAGTTAGTGTGAAGCTTCATCTAAATTGTTCAAATTATAGACCTAGGAAATAGAAGTCAAGGCAATGAAAACCTTTGAACATCTTCTTGTCTGAAAGCAGAAGGCCAAGGTCTTTGATATTTGGTATGAAGCTTCGTCTTGTGGATTTCTACCAAGATGGTTCAAATTATAGCCCTGGGGGCAAATATGGCCCGCCCCGGGGACCCCAAGGTTTATGTAGACTGATATATGGAAAACCTTTAAAAATCTTGTCTGAAACCAGAAGTCTCCGTTCTTTGATATTTGGTATGAAGCTTCACCTTTTAGACCACTACCAAGATTAATCATTTATAGCCCGGGGCCAATAATGGCTCTCCCAGGGGTCCACTTGATACCCTCTGGATCAGGTGAGTGATCCAGGGCCATCAGTGGGACAGGACTATAAGCCCTAGTCCCACTGAAAAAGGGGTCTACTCTTAAAGGAAAGAATTTGCTCCTCAGGAGAAAATTCTTTCCTTTAAGAGTGGAACCCTATTGGCATGGGAAACAAAAATATTTTTGCAGGAATTGCCTCCCCTGAAAGTGTTCCATTCCCCTTAAAGTTTGACTGTAAGTATATTACCGTTCAACATAAGTATGGCACCCCCGCCCATTGGGGCTTGAAGAAATAGATGGGCTGCATGATGCTTCCACACAGAGCTGAAACTGGCCGCACATGAGTACTGGTAAATCGCTTAGGGGATCTAAGCCTGCCCAGGTAAAGCGGTCCGAGTCAGTCCGCCCATGCTTATAAACCCTATTTGTTTCATTGCAATGACATGTAAAAATTCCACAAAATTGGAAGCAACATCTCCGAAATGACCGATACAGTGTTGACGGGGACGTTAAACCTTAAATCAAACAAAAAAAATTAACTGAAGTATGATAATGGAAACAATTAAAGAGATGATTGTTGAGTTTTGGCCATTTTGATGGAAATTGGCATTTGACAAGCCATTCAGTCAAACTTCTTCAATTGTAAAAATCCTAAAATTTCGGACACGTTGAGGACTTGCTGCTATTCTTCTAAAATTTTAACAAGTTTGTTTTGCAATCCAGCATGGTGACCAAATAGTGGAGACGGAATGGCAAATGGTGTAGATCCTTATCTGTGTTTGCACTGTTTGCCTAGGCCTATCTGTCCCAATACTTAGGATTATTACAATATGATTTATTTGTTTGTTTGATTTGAGGTTTAACATCCCCGTCAACACTGTAAAAGTCATTTTGGAGACGTTGCTTCCAGTTTTGTGGGACTTTTACCCGACATCGAGATGAAATGACATCTCAAGCCCTGCCGCCCAATGAAACCAATATGATTTATAAGCATGGACGGGCCAACTTGCACTGCTTTGCCTGGGCATGCTTAGATTCTCTAAGCGGTTTACGAGGACTGTTCAAATATGAATGCAACTAAGCACATAAAAATGATTCTGTGATAGATTTCCATGAAAAATTTATTTTATCCGCTCAAAGTATTCCCCTTTAACAGATATACAAACTTTCAGTCTTCTGATCCAATCATTGAATGCAGTTTGATAGTCTTATCGAGGTATACTATGAAGGCACTGGAATATTGCAGAACCGAGGTGTTTGCGCTGTACAAATTTTCGACCAGAAAGGTATTTTTTCAGCCGCGGGAACAAAAAAAAGTCAACGGGGCAAGGGCAGGGGAATACGGGGGGGTGAGGGAGTTCAACAACCTTTTCCTGCTTCAGATAGTCTTGCACAATGAATGCCCTGTGCGATGACGCATTGTCATGTAGCAATCTGAAATTGGCCAAACCAGTTGTGGGTCTTCGTTCTTTGAAATATTTCTTCAATTTTCGAAGAACTTTATTCTTGTAAAACTTCGCATTTACAGATTTGCCTTTAGGCACAGCAACCTGAATAGCAGGGCCCTGATTTGAAAAGAATATGGCATACATTACCTTCTTGACGCTCATGGTCCGCTTTGCAATGCATGGTCTTTTGCAATACATTGTTGTCCATATTTTGTTCTGAATGTTTCATTTTGGCTCAAAAAAGTGAACCCATGTCTTGTCACCTTTGACGACATTAGCGAAAGACCGTGCAGTGTAATTTGGAAACTTTGTAAGCAACATCTTGGCGCACTGAATGCGTGTCTTTTTCTGCTCATCTGTCAACAGATGGGGAATCCATCTAGCACAGAGATTCTAATTTTCAAATCCCGTTTCAGAATTGTATGAACTGCTCCTAATGAGATGCCAACCATACTAGCTATTTGCCTAGTGGTGTATGGTGCATCGGTAGCAACTATTTCTTTCACTCTAGCAATCATCTTGGCAGATGTTGCTCTTTTCGGCGCACGATCATGTGGTGCATCTTCTGTTGAGCCTAGCCCACAGCTGAATTTCTTACACCAACGAAAAACTGTCGGAAAAGACATTTCATTATGCCCATAAACTGAACATATTTCATCAAAAATGTCTTTGCACTGTATACCAAGAATACAACGATTCTTAATATAGGACCGTATTTCAATGGCGTACTCTGACCTTCTTCCAACCATGTTTTGTATTAGTATACAAGAGTAGACAGTGTTTATCGAACGATATACATGGCTAAAGTGGACGGATTTTAACAGGTTTGGTATCAATGTATAGGTAAAATGTTTTTCTACGCTGTGATATTTACTTCCAGGTGATTTTCGCATTAGTGCATGAGAAAACGTTCTTCTTGCATTCATATTTGAACAGTCCTCGTACCAGTACTTGTGTGCGGTCGGTTTCAGCTCTGCGTGGAAGCCTCATGCAGCCCATATATTTCTTCAAGCCCCGATGACAATATGATTTAAAGGGAAAGGGAACACCTGGCATATTTTTCCGCCATTTTTCAAAGGATCATATCTTTCGGGACTTCCTGTTCGCTTTTCTGTAAGTCCTGTCCCATCGAAAAAGGAGTGTACTCTTGAAAGAAAGAATTTGTTCCTCAGGAGCAAGAGGAGCAAATTCTGTCCTTTAAGAGTTGACCCCTATTGACATGGAAGACTAAAATACTTTTGCAGGAGTTGCCTCCCCTGAAGGTGTTCCCATTCCTGTTAATGAATCTGCATACTTTCTCTTACCCTATTTATAGATAGCTGAAGAAACAGACCAGTCAGAAGGCGGCCTGCGAATTTTAGCAGGGGATACTAGTGAAGCCTCGGATATGATCACGCAAGAAAATCACAGCATATCAAATCAAAATGAAGAATTGATCTGTGTTTCTATGGTGCCTAATGGTAAGTGTCCGCTATGTACATTGCACCATTTACCATGTAGGTTTCCACATCATGAAAAGGCTCTTCCCATGACCGAATGAAGAAATATTGTGTTGATAGCAGACCTCGTATTTTTCAGGCATTTGCAGGATTTCAGGCTTTTAGAGCTTGATTTTTTCCTTGATTTCAGGCTTTGGTATTTTGATTTTTCCTCCTTTATTGTGTTTGACTATTTATTCCTTATCCGGCTGAATAAATTTATCTAGCCACGCCCATTTCTGACTCAGCCAATGAAATTACTTGATATAATGTATTCATTCAGTTCCCAAACTGCATTGCAAACAGTGTAGATCCTGATCAGATGGCTTCTTTCTCAAAAACTGGAGACCCTTAACCCTCCTGGATATAGTATATAAAATTGCATCGGGCACAATAGCCAATAGAATTAAGACAGTCATTAATGAACTAATTAGTAAAGATCAAACAGGATTTATCAAAGGAAGATATATTGGAGAAAACATTCAATTGATTTATGATTTAATGAACTATACTGAGCAGAATAATATTCAAGGCCTCTTACTGTTAATAGATTTTGAGAAAGCCTTTGATTCTCTGTCATGGCAGTTTATCCAAAAAGCACTTAAGCACCTTAACTTTGGTTCATCTTTATTAAGATGGGTGGATATCTTCTATAAAAATATAAGCTCTGCAGTTTCTCAATGTGGATATCTCTCGTCCTTTTTCAACATAGGCCGGGGCTGCCGCCAAGGTGATCCCTTGTCCCCATATTTATTCATTTTATGTGCAGAATTTCTGTCAATCTTGATAAAGAAAAATAAACAAATTAAAGGAATCTTTGTGCAAGACATAGAATTTAAGATATCACAGTTTGCTGATGATACATCAATATTCCTAGATGATTCTTTCCAATCTTTGAATAATACGCTTGAGGAATTAGATAGATTTGCAAAACTATCAGGCCTAAAAATTAATTATAATAAAACACAACTAATCTGGATTGGCTCCAAAAAATATAGTGCAGATACTATTAAAACAAAATGGAAATTATTATGGGGTAGTTGTAGATTCAAATTGCTTGGAATACACTTTAATGTAGACTTAGAAAAGATGGTAAAGGAAAACTATGATCTAAAAATTCAACAACTAGATAAAGTAGCTAAGCAATGGGGAAAACGTGCATTAACACCACTAGGTAAAATAACACTTATAAAGACATTTATGATATCAGTCTTCAATCATCTATTCATTATGCTCCCCAACCCAGAACAAACAACAATTGATTATATAAATAATGTAATATTTAACTTTCTATGGAGTAACAAACCAAGTAAGATTAAAAAAAATACTGTTATTAGAGAATATGAAAAAGGTGGACTAAAGATGGTTTATAATATAAAAGCCTGCATCGAAGCTCTGAAAGCATCATGGATGAGACGACTGTTAACAATTGATGGCAAATGGCAGATTTTCATAAAGTACAATATTCAAACAGAAAATATAACAGGATGTGGTATGAAATACTTGGAAGATAAAACACACCGGTTACCGCAGTACAACGAACGCGACAGAAATCATGACGTCACAGCAGTAGTTTCGGTAAGAAAAAGGTTTATTATACCCCCACAAATGAAATTTGGGGGGGTATATAGGAGTGAGCTTGTCGGTCGGTCTGTCTGTCGGTCGGTCTGTCTGTCGGTCGGTCGGTCGGTCGGTCTGTTGACTTGGTTTCCAGACGATAACTCAAAAACCGCTTCACCGATTTTTATAATGTTTGCTACACTGATGTAACATCATAAAATACAGGTCAAGTTCGATTTCCACTACAATTCGTCAATTTTCGACATAGTTATGGCCCCTTTCAAGTGAAAAAATTGCAAAATGGCGCTGATGTACTATCAAGGCAGTTTTTGTGGGGGTATTCATCACCTTTAGTGATAGCTCTAGTTTTAGCCCAGATCCTAATCTTTTTGGGTGGTTATTTTGCATAGCTGCAGAGTAATGGTATTACCATTTACTGCTACAGTTGCAGAGAATTCTGTTCATTATAAACGAAAACACAAATAATTTTCTTTCGTCTAGTGTGTTTTCACCAACCCCAGCATACTTCGGTAAATGTTTTTTTACAGTAACACATCTTTTGTGCACATGATTTTGTGATTTATATGTTATTGCGATTTCAGAGCATCCATTGATGCATTTGCTTGAGCCCCAGTTCATGTCAATACCCACTGAATCCGTGGATGGTTCAATGGTTGATTTTTTTGTTAGGGTACACCTGACCACGGGTTATGATACACCATAACGCGGTTAGTCAGCATAATTTGGGTACAACAAACACGGATTATATTCTTCATAAATTGAAATATTTGTTTGAATTGGGATTTATCGTCCCCGTAAACACTATTTATGTCATTTTGGAGACGTTGCTTACAATTATGTGGGACTTTTAACCGGCATTGAGATGAAATTACATCTCAAGCCCTGCCGCGCAATGAAACCAGAAGGCTTATATGCATTGAACGATCTGGCTCAGACCGCTTTGCCTGGGCAGGCTTAGTCCTTCTAAGTGGTTTACAAGTACTCGTTTGTGGTCAGATTCAGCTCTGCGTGGCAGCATCATGCAGCCCAATTTATTTCTCAAGCCCCGATGGGCGGGGGCGAAAAAAATTGAAATAAAACTCTTAAATCCGCCAGCGAAGGCATGATTCATGATGCTGTTTTTAATTCAAAACGATCCATTTTGCTGTTACATACTCTTTAATGCCTGTTTGATTCGCATTATGATCTCCGAACTTATACACGTGCGAATTTAAAGGGTTGGGTAAAATCTTGGACAAAGGGGTCGGGTGAACACATTTATTCTGGCTTTCCAGAACGTTTTTACCACATCCCACACTTATGAACAACTGAAACCCAACTTATTTAGTTTCGGCATTGTTGGGGAGGGGAGACTCTTGAATTTATAGATTCTATTCTTTGCTACTGAAAATAGTAAGTTTTTATGCTATCCCCCACCCCCGAGAATCTTTGATTCGTGGGTGGGGGGGGGGCATATAGTATTTGCCCATTCTGACCAAGGGCCATAACTCTGTTTCAATTTTGGCTGAATTATCTCCCCTTGAAATTTTGCAAAAACTCAGAAATTGGCTCCCACGGGGCCATTGGTCACCTATATTTTCAGCTCTTGTTGTAAATGATATGGACCCAATATTAGTTAATGGCGAGTATATGGAGTGTGTTCCAGTTTTGTTTGGGTCCCGAATGGGACTGTTTTTAGTCCTCTGTTATACTCCCTGTATATTAATCATATTTCCACCGACATTGACTCAGAAATAAGACTGTTCGCAGACGACTGGGTATACTGCCTGGAAATTAGAGTCACAGAGGACTAACGTAAACTTCGGAACGAAATGGATAGACTAGGATGTTGGGCATGAAAATGTGGCATGACATCATGCGAACAAGTCCGTGAAATGAACACCCCTTACTTTATATAGAGAAAACTGTGATTTAAGGGGATATACATACCTTTTATCATATCTGCTATAAGACATAGGTTGTGGGTACACGTTAGAACCGCCTCCTTGAGACGATTCTAACGAGCACCCACAACCTATGTTTGCAGTATAAATAAGAAACATATCACGGATTTTCATCAGACAAGTAGCCATCTAGGAGATGTGATAAAATGCACTACGTCGCACGGGTGTGTTACCGGAGTGAGTTTTCTGGCCGTTTAATGCAATACATTAAGCAGACAACTAGGCAGAGAACCAATGAAATTGAGGGTTCGTGCATTAGAACTCCTTGAGTATCATTTCACAGGATTCTCGGACTCCCAGAAATTCGAGGGCAAATTTCAATGTGGAGAGGGAGAATGTCATAGCGTATTGTTTGTTTGATTTGAGGTTTAACATACCCGTCAACACTGTAAAGGTCATATTGGAGACGTTGCTTCCAATTTTGTGGGACTTTTACCCGACACTGAGATGAAATGACATCTCAAGCCCTGTCGCCCAATGAAACCAATAGGGTTTATAAGCATGGACGGTCCGCCTCGCACCGCGGTTCCTGGACAGGCTTAGATCCTCTAAGCGGTTTACCAGTACTGGTGTGCGGGCCGGATCGATTCAGCTCTGCGTGGAAGCATCATGCAGTCCATATATTTCTTCAAGCCCCTATGGGCGGGGGCCGCATAGCGTATAGGTATATAGCACACTTGTACTGCCTTTCGGTACAAGCCGGCTTTTACAGCATCGTGGTAGATTTGCTTATCAATCCGGCGGTCCGGGTTCGAACCCCGGCCGGGCCAAAGGTGTGTAGCATTTTTGTCACCTGTTACACAATGTCAGTAAAAATGTCATTAATGTCCACGAAGAACAAAACTGGACTGAAAACGGCACCTTGTGAGACACCAGACAAAACTTGAGCCCATTCCTAAGTTTCACTGTTAGGTTCGGCAATAGTATACATGGTGTTGGGGTCATCTGGATGACCAGCATCGCTACACTCAAACTCAGCCATAATGTATCTTTCTGAAATAAGGAATATAAGACTCTTACTTGGGTATTCTTACGACATGAATGTCGTTACAATGGAGAGAAGCATAGTTGTAAAAAAGGGGAAAAATCGCTTATGGTGAGATTTGAACCTGGGACAATCGGGTAAAATCAACTGCTCTAAGCTCTAAGCCAAAGAGTCAACTGTTTCCTCAGTTGTCTTCCGCATAATCAACCAAGGTAGGTATAATGTAGGTTAGGTGCTGCGGGCCGTAACACCTCACCCCTTTTCTTCAAGTCCGTATGTTGACGCGAGGTCATTTTTGTGAAGAAAGTCAAATCCCGGGCGAGCCACCATCTTCCGACATGACAGCCATAATGAAGGAATGGAGCATAGCTGAAAAAAAATATAATCGACTCTGTGCGAAATAGTCGTATCCATGACGCAGTTGTCATTGGTTATAAACCTGTAGGCCAAGGAAGATAATTCAGGATTAGAAGTTGTGGGTCGTAACAGAATCAGGGGCGTAGCTGGAAGAAAATCATTTGTACGCAAACCAAAGAAAATACTAAAAATAATAACGCCGTTTACCAAATGGGGACCACCCTTACAGGAAAGAATTTGCTCCCATCAGGGAGCAAATTCTTTCCTGTAAGTGCGGTTCTCATGGCAGAGGAGGAAACTATGTTAGCTAATAAATAGTGTTGCGTATATCCTAGACAAATACAGTTTTTCTTCTTCTTCTTCTTCTTCTTTTCGTTCTTCTTCTTCTTCTTTTCGTTCTTCTTCTTCTTCTTCTTCTTTTCATTCTTCTTCTTCATCATCATCTTCTTCTTTCTCTTCTTACTTCTTCTCTCTGCTTCTTTTTTTTCTTCCTCTTCTTCTTTTTCTACTTTTTCTTCTTTTTCATCTTCTTCTCCTTTTTCTTCTTCTTTTTCTTCTTTTATCTTTTTCTTCTTATTTTTCTTCTTCTCATTTTCTTTTTCTTCTTCTTTTTCTTCAATGTCTATTTTTTACGCTTGTAATGTGTACGCAAGTGCGTATCTGCGTACAGGTAGCTACTCCCCTGAATATCATGGACAAACTTTCCTATCTATCCCTCACACTGATTTCTTTGGCTGGCTTGTTTCTTCGTTTGGTTGGGAGTTTAACAGCCCAGCAAGCACTATTTAGGTCACACAGAGCCAGTTAGTTTACCTTGAAGGCTTATAAAACCAGCACAGTGCATATTCTTACGCCAGAATTTGACAACCACCCTTCTTGAGTCAGTGAAAGGGAGAGAATGACCGTGTGTGTGTTTTGAGTTATACGTCTCAGCAACCCGCTGAGGTTATACAGAGAGGGGTCCTCATTTAACGATTCGTCAGAAAGTTTGGAGAAGCCAAAAATCGAACCCTAGGACCCCTGGTTTATGAGGTGAGTAAAACAGAATGATTACCAAAGAGAACATTTTATGGCAGACCAATTTCAGATTCTTTTTCTTGCATTACTTTAATCTTAAAACATAGATTTTGAATATGCGGTCACTTCGACTGCTAACGTCCATTGTGACGTTTAGTGACGTCGCATTACGGGCAGCGTACACGACTTTCTATACAAATAGCGCACATCAGACACCCTTTGAGTTAAACACCTCAGAATTCTCGACTTCAATGCCAGCCCTTCGTAGAAAACCCGGGTAGGATAAAAGTTTCTATCCCAGGATAAAATCTAGGATTTCCTCGTCTGGTGTGCAAGAACTTGTAAAACGGGGCTAGTATTTCATTGCTCGCAGAATTTGATCGCTTTCAGCATGATACTTCCACACAGAGCTGAATCCCGTCGCACAGGACTACTGGTTAACCACTTAGAAGGTCTTAGTCTTCCCAGGCAAAGTGGTCGGAGTCCGACCGTTCCTTCATATACATGTGAACCCTATTAGTCTCCTTTGGCGGTAGAGTTGTTAAATCTCAATGACGGATAAAAGACTTGCAAAATTGGAAACAGTTCCAAAATGACCTTAATAGTGTTGACGGGGTTGTTAAAGCTCAGTTCAAACAAACAACGGGTTATTTTGTGACATTTTTTGATGGATTATAGCGACTGTTTATTGTGCATCTGTTGTAAAAAGTTGTCTCTATGTCATAAACACACCTTACAACCCAAAACACTTTTTTGTTTTAGGAATGGCCAAGCGCATCCCGTAGATATTGTAATTTTTCAACTACAGGGCAAATATGTATCGTTCCTCTTGGCTGTTTCTTGAAAGATGGCGCTTATAGTGGGTAAAAACGTCCAGATTCGGTTTTTCATATCCGTGTTTGTTGTTCCATTTGTTCCGTGTTTAATGTACTCAGACTCAACACATGATCCGTGGTAAGGTGTACCCGTGTTTCAAGGTAGTGAGCAAAGAAAAATCGGTACGATTCTTATTCTAAATGTTTTTATGAATTATTAAAAATAGTATACTGACTTCGATGCCAAGAGGCATGAAAAACCCAAGAATGCTCGTGTATATGCCATTTATTGCTGATTGATAGACCCTTAAAACTTGAAGTTTTGTTTTTCTACCTATTTTTGCCTAATTTATGGCTTTGATTTCCCTTCTCTGACCGTGTCATAACTTAAAATTTGGACAAAACAACAAAAACACAATCTGTTGTCATCGCAAAACCAACAGAAAAACGTAAATCGTGATATGTTCGACAAAATAAAGGAAACATTGAACTCACACTTCTCCTGTCAGATAAAAAGACGGTAGCGTTTGTTGTACTCAGTCGCGTCACGTTGTACCGCGGTAACCGGTGTGTAAAATGAAACATTTACCTAACAAATTTTGGAAAGATGTTTTATAATCCATAATAAATATCAATAAAAATATAACTCTAACGGAGGGAGAAATCTTAAAAAGTCCACTCTATTACAATGGCAATATGTGACGCGCCATGAGATTTTGTGCCCAAATGGGGCATTACGTCATTCCGAGAAAACGTGAATAAATCGCGACGTCATAGTTGACGTAGCTAATTTATGACGCACCTGTTGCTAATAATTTTTTAAACAAGAGCCTTTTATACTGTAAATTATAAAGTTTGCTTAGGATTTATAAGCAAAAATAAAAGCCGTTTCTTGTTTTCATACTTGGAAGATATGACGAAAAACAATTTTGACCGGTAATATTAATTTTAGATAAATAGTTATAAATCGTATAATATGTAACTATGCCGAGTAGCGCAATCGGCAGAGCACCTGTCCTCCAAGTATGGGATCGCTGGTTCGAGTCCCGACCTGATCCCTTTTTTTTCAGCTTTTTTTTTTTTCTTTTTAAATAAGAATTTTGCATTGTTGCGAGAACTGCATTCCTTTAACACCATATACATGATCACCAAAAGTTCAAAGTACGAAATTTTGGATCATAGTATTTCTCGTATAATTGTTCGTTTCAGGTTTGTTGGTTTGTATTGGAGTTTAAAGCCCAGTCAACCTTAACTAGGTCATTTTGTGCCGGTCAGTTCACCTGTCCACACTTTTCCTGGGTAGGCTAATACGTAAGTTATTAACTAGTACAGTGCACATTCTTTCGCCAGAAAGTGACAACTGCCCTTCTTGAATAAGGGGAAGGGAGAGAATGACCGTAGAAAAGATTTCATAATCAATCTTCACGCAAGAATGTTGCTGAACCCGGCAGGTATCGAACCTGCGTTCTCCTGATCAACTCTGATAGGCTAATTAATTTGCACTTTCGCACGGTTCGGTTCTAATAGATCCCTTGATTCAGTAGGTTTTATACAAAGGGTCCATGATGTCAACAACAGCAGATCTGGCATTACACATTAAGTCTTTCAAATCTAATTTGCCTATTTTATATCAAATAATTTGTTAACTAAATATCACACGAGTATGCCCCTCATTTCAGCCACTTCTATCCAGGTTTAATTCCTGATCAGCATGCAATAAGCTAGCGGTATAGTGGTCATCAATCCAAGCACATTGTAAGACCATATTGTGTCAAAATCAGCACCTTAATAAATGCGGACGGATAAGTTCATGAGAGCCTTTGGTGTAATCAAACAATAAATAATGTGTTGATTTCTTAAAGGAAAGCATTTGCTCCTGAACTGCGGAAATGTCATGCCCTTTGGCAAGACACTTTAATAAATGTTCGGCCCCCTCCCATCGGGGCTTGAAGAAATATATGGGCTACGAGATGCTTCCACGATTCCAACCCGCACACGAGTACGTTTAAACCGCTTAGAGGATCTGCCCAGGCAAAGCGGTGCGAGTCGGACCGTCCATGCTGATAAACCCTATTGGTTTCATTGGACGACAGGGCTTGAGATGTCATTTCATCTCAATGTCGGGTTAAAGTCCAACAAAATTGGAAGCAATGTCTCCAAAATGAACTTAACAGTGTTGACAGGGACGTTAAACCTCAAATCAATCAATCAATTTAATTAATGTTACTTTTGCACCTATCACTGGGAACATCGTATATATGTACACGTATATGCACATGTACACGTTTATGCAACAATTTCAATTCAAGGGTTGCACAAAAAGTTACTTTGAATTCTATACTTCCATAAGTTGGATGTATTGAGAATTGTAGGTTGGTAGAATGACGACTCCAGCTAGGCTAACAGATTTTAAAATCGAGATTTAGTCTTACACGAATATAACATAAAGTAATTACGGTCTGGCTTTGGTCACATGTGAGACACCAAACTATGCAACGGAAGGTCATTTTTTTCTCCGGGTACTCCAGTTTTCGCCCACCATTGATCAAAGATCGGCTCGATATGTGAAATAATCTTGAAAAAAACGTAAGATCACCCCACCCACCAAATGAAAAAATGAAAGAAAAAAAGAATGGTACTGCCTGTGTTACCATTTACTTACGATTTAGAAAAAAATAACCCGCAGCATTTAATTTACCAGTACTGAAATGTTCGATTGTTTCAGCTTAACACTGAAGTACATACACCATGCAGCCTCGTATATTTCTCCAAGCCCTGATGGGTGAGGGAAAACAACACCAGTTTATGTATATGAATCAATTCAATAACTGCAAGTCAGGTATCATTTAAAGTCATTTGAATTATCATCACTTTTAATGATTATATACGAAATAAATGTTTTGACTCTATATTAATGTGTTTGTTTCTGTTGCTGAAACTGCGAATACAGCTGCAACTGCATGTTTTGATGGGAATTAGTGTACTGGTCATGTTAGTTTATAAGTACTTTAATTTTGTTTGCATAAAGTATTACTGTAACTGCGGGGTTGCCTGTGTCAAATATTGCAATGTAATTTTACTCCGAAAATGAGATGACAGTTTTATTGTTCAGAGAAAAAGATAATTTAAGTTATAATTTTAAATAATGGCTGGCGGTATTCACTTTTACTAGGAATTCTCTATGACCCTGGTAGAGCCCACATATGTATTATAGCCGTGCAACCCTCTCTCGACCTTCTGGTTTATCGTGACAAGTGGTGCCCATACAATATTCAACAACATCTTCCTGTGTGGAATGGAATAACTGACTTGATTTTATGGCAAGGTTATACCTCATTATATTTAACTGATAGGCCCATGTGTTCCACAGAAGGACATTAATCTGTCGAAATTTTGGTATAGCAAGATTGTATCATGCATGATAGAAATGGTTCTTCCAAGTATAACAGATACACTTATAACCCCCAATTCTCTGTATAAAGCTTTTGTTTGTTTGTTTGTTTGTGTTATACAACCTTGTCAACACTATTTAGGTCATTTTGGAAACATTTATACCAATCTTATGGGACGTTTACCCCGCATTCAGAAAATACTACATATCAAACCCCCTGCATAAACAATCTGGTAGGGTTTATTTGCAGAACAACCTCGCTATAACTGCTTTGCCTGGGCAAGCTAAGACCTTTCTAGCGTTTTATAAAATTGTGCTCATGTTACGTCAGGTAGGCACGATGTAGCCAGTTTATTTCTCCTAGCCCTGATGGTAGGTGGCGGTATGTAAAGTTTGTTTTGCAAGGATGTCCATGACAAGGAGGTGCTATTAGCTTTATATTTGTACAGTTTGCATACGCAATTGCACACATACTCACATAAGGATGTAAATGTCAACTTTACTTCATTCTGAGATTATAGATCCCAAATCATGATAATACTAGTAATATGTTGGTGGGTGGGGTAATCTGACAACATACTTATGAATTACATGTATGCCATTATTTAATGCAGATTAATGATTTATTTACAATACAAAATTTTGCTATAATTGCAATGATGTACATACAATTTTTGTCAAAAAGTAAAGGATTGTGCGTAAATTTTCTGTGTTTTTATTATTATTATCATTATTAATTTTCATATGGAATTCATATTTTATTAGCCATCATTAAATCATTCATTCCACCACTATGACCTTGAATGTAGCAATGTGTGTTAAAAAGTCTGCTCCCAAAAGCCAGACTTTGAAGTTAAAGTAATTGGTACAGTCCAATCCTTGGCTATTTAGATGTACGCAGCATTCAAACAAATTGATGTTGGTGACATACATACATATAATGTAAGTAGGTGGGCTACTCTATATCCACCTATTTTAAATTTGTTGCCATGGCAACAGAATTCTTCCCAACAAATATATAACGAATGATTGATACTGGGTGAATAAATAATTGTGTGAAAGCATGATTTGCTGATATTTTGTTTTCTCTGAATGCTTAATGAGGCTTTGAAGTCAAGAATAACTAGCAAGTATACATCTAAAATGACTGAAAATGCAATTTTCGCATATTCAGGGTCAGTCTTTAAAGACCTATATCTCGTATACCGCTCAATGTTTTCATCTGAAATTTCACATATGCACTTCAGTATTATAAAGCTATCAGAAAATGGCAAAAACTCATTTTCGGTCATGGACCCCATTTGGACCCAAAATCTCATGGCTGGTCACATATAAGGATTGGGCCTATTAGTTGCCACAGATGGTAAATTGTCAATTGTCATCTGTTGTCCTGCAACAACACATTCAAGTGACATCAGACCTCTGAAGCCACTAGGCTGATTGGGTCCAAATTCTATCTGTTGTATCCTTGGGCGCAGGGCTTCCATGGTTAATTAAAATACATTGCTGCCAGTGGGCAGTGCCCCCTGAGCTCTGGTGAGCATATTGGCTCATGAGCCTCTTGTTAGCTCACCGTCATGTAGTGACGAGGTGAGCTTTTGGGATCACTTTTCGTCCGTCGTCCGTCGTGCGTCCGTCCGTGCGTCCGTCCGTGCGTCCGTAAACAATTCTTTAAACGACATCTCCTCCTAAACCACTGATCGGATTTTGACCAAACTTCACAGGAATGATCCTTAGGTGGTCCCCTTTCAAAGTTGTTCAAATGGTTCCTGTCCGTTGCACATCTAGGTCATAGGAGCCAAAAACAGATTTTTTTCACCAAAAATTTAAAAAATCGTCTTCTCTGAAACAACAAGGCCCAGGTCTTTGATATTTGGTATGAAGCTTCATCTGGTGGACCCCTACCAAGATTGTTCAAATTATAGTGCTGGGGCCAAAAATGCCCCCGCTCCGGGGCCCTTTGGTTTTACATGGGCTTATATAGGGAAAATCTTTGAAAATCTTCTTCTCTGAAACCGTAAGGCCCAGGTCTTTGATATTTGGTATGAAGCTTCATCTAGTGGACCCCTACCAAGATTGTTCAAATTATAGTGCTGGAGCCAAAAATGCCCCCGATATGGGGCCCTTTGGTTTTACATGGGCTTATATAGGGAAAATCTTTAAAAATCTTCTTCTCTGAAACCGCAAGGCCCAGGTCTTTGATATTTGGTATGAAGCTTCATCTAGTGGACCCCTACCAAGATTGTTCAAATTATAGTGCTGGGGCCAAAAATGCCCCCGCTCCAGGGCCCTTTGGTTTTACATAGGCTTATATAGGGAAGAGCTTTAAAAATCTTCTTCTCTGAAACCGCAAGGCCCATGTCTTTGATATTTGGTATGAAGCTTCATCTAGGGGACCCCTACCAAGATTGTTCAAATTATAGTGCTGGGGTCAAATATGCCCCCGCTCCAGGGCCCTTTGGTTTTACATGGGCTTATATAGGGAAAATCTTTAAAAATTTTCTTCTCTGAAACCGTAAGGCCCATGTCTTTGATATTTGGTATGAAGCTTCATCCCACACGGCCATGGTCCTTCTTCCCCCCCCCCCCCCCCACACTCCGGGGCCCTTTGGTTTTAAATGGGCTTATATAGGGAAAATCTTTAAAAATCTTCTTCTCTGAAACCGCAAGGCCCAGGTCTTTGCTATTTGGTATGAAGCTTCATCTAGTGGACTCCTACCAAGATTGTTCAAATTATAGTGCTTGGGCTAAAAATGCCACCGCCCCGGGGCCCTATGGTTTTACATGGGCTTATATGGGGAAAATCTTTAAAAATCTTCTTCTCGGAAACCCCAAGGGCCAGGTCTTTGCTATTTGGTATGAAGCTTCATCTAGTGGACCCCTACCAAGATTGTTCAAATTATAGTGCTAGGGCCAAAACTGCCCCCGACCTGGGGCCCATTGGTTTTACATAGACTTATATAGAGATATTCCTTAAAAATCTTTTTCTGAAACAGCAAGGCCATGGTCTTTGATATTTGGTGTGAAGCTTCCTCTAGTGGACCTCTATCAAGATGGTTTAAATTATAGCCCTGAGGCCAAAAATGCCCCCGCCCTGGAGCCATTTGGTTTTATATAGGCTTATGTAGGGAATATCTTTAATAAAAATCTTCTTCTCTGAAACCGCAAGGCCCAGGGGCCAGTTTCATCAAAGCATTTGCGACGTATTTTCGTCTTAAAAAGATCGTACGAAGTTCTTACGACAAAAATCCTGTTTCATCAAATGCTCAAGATCTGCGATGTTCGCACATTTTGTCGTATTTCTGAGATGAATATTTAGACGTCGCACATTGAAATTTTCGTCTTAAACGTTGGGCATGTCACGGAAGTAGATAACGCGCAGCATAGGTTATAGAAACCTACGCTCGTTGTTAAAAGAATGGTGCGTAAATGCCATTTCGCTTACCTTCGCTGACCACGCCCATTACTTATACTAGCCCATGCAATGAAGACCCCTTATATAATCTTTAGTTTGGGTTTGGGTTGGGGGTTTCCTTATTTTTGGACGGGTTTTTCAAGGAAAAATTCCGTCCTTTAGAATAGCTATGTCCGGGCGGGCGGGCGGCCGGGCGTCCGCGTCCCGGTTTACCTTTTGGTTAACCTGTCAAACCCGTCCATAATGCCATTTTTCATTTTTCTTGTTTTCTAAATAGAGACTGGGGGTACTCGTTAGAAGCGCCTCTTTGAGGTTGTGCTTACCAGTACTCACAATCTATATTTCATCCGACACTGGCTTTCGACCATCGGGGCTTGGAGACATAGAGCTTCCGCACAGAGCTAAAACCGTCCAGACTTGATAACTGGTTAACCGCTTAGTTTGTAAAAGCCTACCCATGAAAAGTGGTACGAGTGGGACCATAGCGGCTTTGGTCGGTAGGGTTTATAATGTCACTTCACCTCAAGGTCGGGTAAAAGTCCTTCAAAATCAAAAGCAGCGTCTCCAAAATGACCTAAGTACATGTACATTGTATCAACGGTTGGCGGGGTGCAAACAAAAGAACCAACGCATTCAGGTAGTTCTAACGATTACCCACAATCTGCGATTAGACTTTTGATTAAAATGAAGTCTCAGTGTTCCGCAAATCGACACATAAAACTAGAATTGTGAATACGACACAGATTCCCCCGCCCAGGGACCACCCTCACCAAAAAAGCATGTTGCAAAAAAAAAAAAAAAAAAGACCGCATTGCTCGGCTGGAAAACTGTCCTTGAGAACAGGCGTAGGTGTGGGTTAATGTCGTTTAGATCATTGAAAAAGTTTGTATCATCATCCAGATATGCATCAAATCCATAAAAAAATAAATTACTAAGTCTGTGACATTGACCTTGAGTTTTGGTTTTACGGCACTTTCAAGATTATTTCTTTTATTTCGAGCAGCTCATTAATCAGATGTGGACGAAAACAAAACGGAGTAGCCGGAGAAACGACATGTATCTTTCTTCATACCAAATATGAAGTAAATGCATTAAATTGGTTGGGAAATCTGAGCTCTTATTAAAAAAAATGTTGACATTTAAATAAATCTGAGTCTGTAACATTTACCTTGAGGTCATGGGCATTGGCCGCGATTATGTTGAAAATTATGAGTCCGTGACCTTGACCTTGAGGTCAAGGGCAGTGGTGCGGGTATGCTGAATTAACTTCGAATGTGTATCTATCACCGTACCAAATAGGAACCATATCCATTATATATGATTTAAAATTATGAGCTCTTAAATAATTTCAGCATTTAAAGTTTTCTAAGTCCATGACTTGACATAGAGGTCATAGGTAAGGGTCAGTGTACAGTGTATTGCTGAATAAACCTTTTGACCTATGTATCATCACAATTCCATCATATGGTCTGGAAAATATGAGCTCTTAAAAGTTTAGGTTCTTCCCGGTACAATGCCTTAAATCCGAGGGTACAGAAACGCGTACGTTCAGCTATACGAAGGACGTACCTACATGTGCGTACACTCGTATGTACGAAACTCTTTAATGTCGACGGCGGGGAAGAGGATCATGGTCTTGCGTACTGTCATTTCGCCTATGTGCAGACGATTGTATAATGGTGTATACATCTAGCTATAGAACAGGTTCTTTGTAATTTAAAATCAGTCATTCTGTAGGCTCTATGTTGCAAATGAACTGAATTTATTTTTCATGGTAAGGCTGGACGGCCTGACAGACGAACAATCAATGAAAAAATATTTGCTACAGACCATTGCCAACAACAAACCGGAGCTGAAAACTGATATACGTTAAATACGAACACTTATAGAGGCTACGCCATGTAACGTTATCTGCGGTTCCTTATTAATCGTCATGTATTGACGTTTTGTGTTAAAACCGTGCATAACCTGTGTTTTAAGTTCATACGATAAATTGAATCTTGCATTACGAAAACACGCCTATACAAATGCATTGTAAACTTTACCGCCGAGAAAACGAAAATTTTAAGACGAAAAATTGCGATAATTTTCTTATTTCTCCTCGAAATATAGAATGTGGGTACTCGTTAGAACCACCTCATCGAGGCGATTGTAACAACCCCCCCACCGCAGATAGACACGCTTGTTGTAAAAGGTTTTCTATCAACGATAGTCTGACGTCACGGCGCCAACAAAACAGACCAACTCGCCAGTAGTACAGTGGGAAATGGGTCCAGATAATTAATATCTGTATCTTACGATAATGAAATGGAAAGACAAGTTTGAAACAACGTAGAATCAACGTTGATTCAACGTTGTTTATATTGAATGTACATCTACATCCACTGGAATAAAAATTTGAAAACGTGTTATCTACTTTACACGGCTATTTCAAGACGGCACGTGATCACGCATGTGACAATTAGTGGCCCCGTTTAAGAGCATATTCAAAATTGCGACATATTTTAGTGAAACGCAAATTTAGCTCTTACGAACACTTTGCGATGTTTTGATGAAACTGGCGTACGCAGTTCTTTAAAAAGTGCGTAAGAACAATTTAAGATTAATCGCACGATGTTTATTGATGAAACTGGCCCCAGGTCTTTTGATATTTGGTATGTAGCATATCTAGTGGACCTTTGCCAAGATTGTTCAAATTATAGCCTTTGTTGATATTTGGTATGAAGCTTCACCTTTTTAGACGTCTCTGAACATTATGCACATTATAGCCCTAGGGTTAATAATGGCCCTCCCCGGTTCCCACTTGTTACTCTATGGATCAGGTGAGCGATCCAGGGCCATCATGGCCCTCTTGTGTTTTATATTAGGATCACTTTTTGTCTGTCATCCGTGCGTAAACAATTTCTTCAAACGACATCTCCTCCTAAACCACTGATCGAATTTTGACCAAACTTCATAGGAATGATCCTTAGGTGGTCCCCTTTCAAAGTTGTTCAAATGGTTCCGGTCCATTGCACATCTAGGTCACAGGAGCCAAAAATAGATTTTTTTACAGAAAATTTAAAAAATCTTCTTCTCTAAAACCACAAGGCCCAGGTCTTTGATATTTGGTATGAAGCTTCATCTAGTGGACCCCTACCAAGATTGTTCAAATTATAGTGCTGGGGCCAAAGATGCCCCCGCCCCTGGGCCCTTTGGTTTTACATGGGCTTATATAGGGAAAATCTTGAAAAATCTTCTTCTCTGAAACCACAAGGCCTAGGTCTTTGATATTTGGTATGAAGCTTCATCTAGTGGACCCCTACAAGATTGTTCATTTATAGTGCTGGGGCCAAAAATGCTTCCGCCCCGGGACCCTTTGGTTTTACATAGACTTATATAGGGAAAATCTTTAAAAAAATTTCTTCTGTGAAACGTCAAGGCCCAGTTCTTTGATGTTTGGTATGAAGCTTAATCTTTGGGACCCCTACCAAGATTGTTCAAATTATAGCCCTTGGGCCAAAAATGCCCCCGCTCCGGGGCCCTTTGGTTTTACATAGACTTCTACAGGGAAAATCTTGAAAAATCTTCTTCTCTGAAACCACAAGGCCTAGGTCTTTGATATTTGGTATGAAGCTTCATCTTGTGGACCTCTACAATGTGTTCAAATTATAGCCCCGAGACCAAAAATGGCGCCGCCTCGGGGCCCTTTGGTTTTACATAGACTTATATAGGGAATATCTTTAAAAAATTTTCTTCTGTGAAACAGTAAGGCCTAGGTCTTTGATATTTGGTGTGAAATTTCATCTAGTGGACCTCTATCAAGATTGTTCAAATTATTGCCCTGGGGCCAAAAATGCCCCCACCCCGAGACCCTTTGGTTTTACATAGACTTATATTAGGGAAATATTTAAAAATCTTCTTCTCTGAAACTGCAAGGCCCATGTCTTTGATATTTTGGTATGGAGCTTCATCTAGTGGACCTCTACCAAAATTTTTTAAATTATAGCCCTCGGGGCCACAAATGCCCCCTCCCGGCGGCCCTTTGGTTTTACATAGACTTATATAGAGATAATCTTTGAAAAATCTTCTTCTCTGAAACCACAAGGCCCAGGTCTTGGATATTTGGTGTGAAGCTTCATCTAGTGGGCCTCTATCAAGATTGTTTAAATTATAGCACTGAGGCCAAAAATACCCCCGCCCCTGGGCCATTTGGTTTTACATAGACTTATGTAGGGAATATCTTTAAAAAAATCTTATTCTCTGAAACTGCAAGGCCCAGGTCTTTGATATTTGGTGTGTAGATTCATCTATTGGACCTTTGCCAAGATTGTTCAAATTATAGCCTTTGTTGATATTTGGTATGAACCTTCACCTTTTTAGACCTCCCTCAACATTATGCACATTATAGCCCTGGGGTCAATAATGGCCCTCCCGGGGCCCACTTATTACTCTTTGGATCAGGTGAGCGATCCAGGGCCATCATGGCCCTCTTGTTTTTGTTTTTTAGCTCACCTGTCACGTAGTGACAAGGTGAGCTTTTGTGATCACATTTTGTCCGTCGTCCATCGTCAGTGCGTGTGTCCGTGCGTAAACAATTTCTTGTCCGCACGATAGCATCTTCATTTATGATTTGATTTTAACCAGACTTGCACACAACTTGTACCACCATGAGATCTAGGTTCCTTTCTTGAACCAGCCATATCCCATCATGTGATACGGAGTTACGGCCCCTGAAAGGGCAAAAAATGCCTTTTTTGGTCTTGTCCGCATGATAGCATCTTCATTTTTGATTTGATTTTAAGTAGACTTGCACACAACTTGTACACCATGAGATCTGGGTCCCTTTCTTGATGACGCTTATGACCCACAAAGAGGGTTGACGCGTCGTTAAACACGAAATCATCATCATCAAACCCTTTCTTGAACCAGCCATATCCCATCATGAGTTACGGCCCCTGAAAGGGCAAAAATTGCCTATTTTGGTCTTGTCTGCATGATAGATGTTTCATTTATGATTTGATTTTAACTAAACTTGCACACAATTTGTACCACCACAAAATCTCGGTCAAGTTCGAATATGGGTCATGTCGGGTCAAAAAGTAGGTCAGTAGGTCAAATCAGAAAAAAAACCTTGTGAAGACACGAGAGGCCACAGTTTTGGTCCAATCATCATCAAACTTGCCCAGAATTATCATCTTGACAATATCTCAGTCAAGTTCGAATATGGGTGTTGTCGGGTCAAAAAGTAGGTCAGTAGGTCAAATCATAGAAAAACCTTCTGAACACACTAGAGGCCACAATTTATGTCCAATCATCATCAAACTTGCTCAGAATGATCATCTTAATAATATCTTGGTCACATTCGACTATGAGTCATGCCGGGTCAAAAAGTAGGTCAGTAGGTCAAATCATAAAAAACCTTGTGAATACACTAGAGGCCGCAGTTTTGGTCCAATCATTCTCAAACCTGCCCAGAATGATCATCTTGACAATATCTCGGTCACGTTTGAATACGGGTCATGTCGGGTCAAAAAGTAGGTCAGTAGGTCAAATCATAGAAAAACCTTGTGAACACACTAGAGGCCACAGGTTTGGTCCGATCATCATCAGACTTGCCCAGAATGATCATTTTGACTATATCTCGGTCAAGTTAGAATATGGGTTATGTCGGGTAACAAAGTAGGTCAGTAGGTCAAATCATAGAAAAAACTTGTGAATACACTAGAGGCCACAGTTTTTGTCTGATCATCATGAAACTTGCTCAAAATGATTATCTTGACAATTTCTCGGGCAAGTTCGAATATGGGTCTTGTAGGGTCAAAAAGTAGGTCAGTAGGTCAAATCAGAGAAAAACCTTGTGAACACACTAGAGGCCACAGTTTTGGTTCGATCATCATCAAACTTGCTCAGAATGATAGTCTTAACAATATCCGGGTCAAGTTTGAATACGGGTCATGTCAGGTCAAAAAGTAGGTCAGTAGGTCAAATCATAGAAAAAGCTTGTGAACACACTAGAGGCCACAGTTTTGGTCCGATCATCATCAAACTTGCCCAGAATGATCATCTTGACAATATCTCAGTCAAGTTCAAGTATGGGTCAGGTTGGGTCAAAAAGTAGGCCAGTAGGTCAAATCATTAAAAAACCCTCTGAACACGCTGGCGGCTACAGTTTTGGTCCGATCATCATCAAATTTCGAATATGGGTCATGTCTGGTCAGTATGTAGGTCAGATTGTTGAAAAACATTGTGAACACACTAGAGTCCCAAGTTTTGGTCTGATCATCATCAATCTTGCTCAGAATGATCATCTTGACAATATCTGTGTCAAGTTTGAATATGGGACATATTGGGTCAAAAAGTAGGTCAGCAGGTCAAATCATAGCAAAACGTTTTGAACACTCTAAGAGGCGACAGTTTCAGTCAAATCATCATAAAACTTGCTCAGAATGATCATCTGGACAATATCTCAGTTAAGTTTGAATATGGGTCATGTCAAATAAAAAAGTAGATCAGTAGGTTATTTTGTCATAACTTTTGAACCGTTTGAGATAGAGCCTTCATATTTAGCATGTAGTTTCCTTCTGACAAGGGCTTCCCACTCATAAAGATTTGACCTGTGACATTGACCTGTGATCTACTTTATCATACCTTTTGAACCATATGAGATAGAGCCTTCATATTTGGCATGCATGTTCCTTGTGACAAGGTTTTCTCAGCCATTCAAAACTTTTGACCTATGACCTTGACCTTTGACCTGCTTTGTCATAACTTTTAAAGCATTTGAGATACAGCCTTCATATTTAGCATGTAGGTTCCTTGTGACATTGTTGCTTAGATTATCCTCTACCAAAAAGGCTAAAACAATCCCACTCGGATGAACAAAATGGCCACCGGAGGTAAAAATAGAAAAATATTGTAAATTTGATTCAAACGGAAACTCCCCCTAAACCCTAAGGCCAATTTGACTCGAAGTTCCCAGGAATGTTGCCTAGGTTACTCCCTACCAAATAAGCTAGAATCACTCTGCTGATGAACAAGAGCTAAAAATAGAATGTACTCAAGACAGTGACACACAGGTGACCGAACCAGGGCCCTCTGGCCCCTCTTGTTTGGGGGTGGGGTTGGTTTTACGGCCCTTTCAAGATTATTTCACTAGTATCAAGCCAATTGTTAATCAGAGGTGGGTGAAAACCGGGGTACCCGGAGAAAAACCACCTGACCTTACATTGCAGAACTTGGAATCTCACATGTGATGTGACCCGAGCCAGACTCGAACCAGCAGCAGTGAGAGACCAAATGATTAATAGTCAGCGCTCTTATCCACTTGGCCACGGAGGCCTGTGCAATCATCCGTTATGCATAACAATCATCCATGGTTATTTTAATAACTGAAATCACATCTGCTTGGTCCCTCCGAATATATTTAAACACTTGGCCTAGTGGCCTAGGGTTCTTGGACCTCGGGACCTGGCAAATGTTAAAGCATGAAAATCCATGTGTGATCCCTGTATTCTAATAACATAGGAAAACAGCCAAATGATTCTGGTGGCCTAATTTACCTATTTGGAGTTGAATGTTTGTCATTTGATAAAAAGTTTCTAAGCACAGTAGCTTTACGTTACTAATGTCCTTGTGACTATCCCTGATTAGTATGAAGTCCAGGTAATGGTTATTTATAGCTACCCTGTTCTTGTCATTGTAATGATAGAGTTGTGCGTAAATAGTAAATACAGTCAAACTTCAGTGGCTTGAACACCTTTGGGACCATGAAAATATGTTCAAGACAGGGGTAGTTCGAGCCACTGAGGTGACTGCCAGGATGCATAACCAGATACTTTTAGACATCTTTTTGGTGTTCTATAATGAAAATGTATGCTGTGTGTACTCATTAGAATCGCCTCATCGAGGCGATTTTAATGAGTACACACAGCATAATGAGCCAACGGTGTTTGAGCCATCTAAGTTCTACTGTACATGGTTAGTGTCTTTAATAATAAAATATAATCAGTGAGCCTTAGACAATTTTATAGGGGCGAGCTTTAAATAGTAAATACATGATTAATGTCTTTAATAATAAAATATAATCGATGAGCCTGAGACAATCTATAGGTGCGAGCTTTAGAGAGTCCATTTAAAATTATCGCAGCGAATGGATTATATTTTACTATAAAAGACACTCATCATGTATTTAGTTTATACCGCAATTCAAAACAATCAAGGGGTTTTCAAATAATTAAGCAAATTTAAGCAAAATAGATGCAGCAGACAGTGTGGCATGTTAAACAACATTCAGTGGCATGTCGCGCACACGTAGTATAATGTGACGTCAACGAGTGCAAAGTTTCTGACGTCACAGCGCCACAGAGACGTTGGAACAACATGGACACTGGAATAAATTTTCTCAGCGCTTTACATTATGTATGAAAATCTGCAAATGAATAGTTTATTTTAGCTTTAGAAATTATTTTCGAGATTGAAACGCAGTCGCAGTAACAGTGCGCAGTTATTCCAACGGGCCATTCCAACCAGGAAAGGCCGAGAAGGTAAGAATTTAGCTGAAATTTCTGAAAATCTGTTTGCCGTGGTAAATAAGTATTGCAAAAGTTTTAACTTGCAGTTTTGTTGTTTTCCCGTGTATAAAAGGTTGCATGTTATTGTTTAAACTTGTAAATTAGGGACCTGAAAAGTAGATCCGGTCTATAAACGGTCACTAGACGTATTATAGGTCAGTAGAAGGTATTATAGGTCACTACCGATTATAGCATGCAGTTATTCGACCCCCATTATTAGGTTACTAGAATTCCCAATTGCGGTATAAAAAGGGTTTCTTCTCTGTAAAATCTTTACTGAGCTTGTGCACTGGCATTTCAGTAACATCCCGGTGACATAGTGATCTCCTATTTATCAAAAACTGTCATATTTTTCCCATTGAAAATTTGTTATATTTTTCTAATTAATATTTCAAACATAAGTTGTGGGTGCTTGTTAGCTCTTATCTTGCTGTTCACGACAACCCCTATCTTTGCAGTGTAGATCCAGATCAGATGGCTTCTGAAGAAGCCATATGATCAGGATCTACACTGTTTGACATTCAATTATGAATTTGTAGGAATAAATTACATCAAGTAATCTGATTGGTTCAAAGTCAGAAATAGGTGTGGCTAAACAGAATATTCAGCAAAAGAAGGGTTACAATTGCCTCGATCATTGAGGCAGTTCTAACGAGTACCCACAACATATGTCTTGGAGCAGACATATGAAAATTTAAGTATACTAGCGTAAACCCCAATTTTCTCCACATCAATGGGGTTTAGGGAGGCATTCGTTAAACAGACTTGTTATCATGCATTATGAAAACATGCCTATACCAATACATAATAACCTTTATCGCCGAAAAAATGAAAAATTTAAGATGAAAAATTGTGATATTTTTCTTATTTCTGCTCAAAATATAGATTGTGGGTACTCGTTAGAACCGCCTCGATGAGGCGGTTCTAACGAGTACCTACAATCTATATCTTAGAGCAGAAATAAGAACAATAAGGTATACCGCCTTAAACCCAAGTTTTACTATATAAAAGTGGGGTTTGAAAGGGTCAAAATTGTATAGGCATGTTTTCGTGATGTTATCATGACTGGGACGTAGGCCGTAATGAAAACATGCCTATTTAGGTATATTGAAAATTTTACCACCAAAAAATGAAAATATTAAGATAAAAAATTCTGAGATTTTTCTTTTTTATGCATGCTCAAAACAAAATAAGAAAAAAATATATACCCCTGTAAACCTCAGATTTACTGTATAAAAGTGGGGTTTGTGGAGGTCAAAATTGTACAGGTAAGTTTTTATGATGCAAACAGTGGAGGTCCAGATCAGACACTGCAGAATGTGGCATCTGATCAGTGTCTACAAAGTTTGCTTCAAAATACAGGAATAGAACTTTAAGAGTTTAAGGTAACAGTCCATGTCCCAATTACAGAACTTTTCTTTCTCAGCCAGCACTGAGAGATAGTTGACCAATCAGCTCAGTGGTTAGTGCGTTTGACTTATGGTCGAAAGTTTGTGGCCCTGGTGGAATCCTGCCACAAGAGGCAAGGTGTGTCCTTGGGCAAGACAAATAATGCCACTGCACCAAGGTGTAAATATCGCCCCCGCCCATAGGGGCTTGAAGAAATATATGGGCTGCATGATGCTTCCACGCAGAGCTGAATCCGGCCTGCACACTAGTACTGGTAAACCGCTTAGAGGATGGTGCTAGGTGGACTGTCCATGCTAGTAAATCCTATTGGTTGCATTGGGCGACAGGGCTCGAGATGTCATTACATCTCAATGTCGGGTAAAAGTCCCACAAAATTGGAAGCAACGTCTCCAAAATGACCTTTACTGTGTTGACGGGGGCGTTAAACCTCAAATCAAACAAACAAAAACCAAGGTGTAAATGGGTAGCAGTGGTGTAAAATGCATGCCTCTTTCTCATCCAGAAAGAGTGTTTGAGAGCGATTCAGATATTTAGCTTGAAGCTTTCATCACAATCAAACCTGGATGTCTGATCTTTCAATCAATGCAGATCCTGATCAGATGGCTTCTGAAGAAGCCATCTGATCAGGATCTTCATTGTTTGTCATTCATTTTATGAATTTGTTGCAACAATTTGCGTCAAGAAATCTGATTGGTTGATAATCAGTGGTGGGTGTGGCATATTTAAATATTCAGCAGGTCAAGGGTTAATATAGTTCGAACAATTTGACATGAGACTGACGTTTATGCAAGGAATAAATTAGTCAATATTATCGCCTGATACGCCAGCGTTCGTAAATGTACCTTGAATTTTCAGCATCTCGTGAATTCTGACCTATTTACTGACCTCTATGTATTGAATAACAATGTCGCATTTTTGGAAGACGGCGAAGATAAATACATGCATTCAGTCGGGTGTGAAATTATGTTAATAGAGTTCACCGATCTCAGGTCAATTTGTTCGAACTATAGTATACACTAAACCAATCAGTTCTGTCAGTCCTTTGATCAAATTTTTTGATGGAACAGATGACCTTTGACAACAGTAAACAAACATCTGATTTATACATTGTATGTTGATTACAAAACAAATACTGCATCATCCTTTTCACTTAACCATTGTTGTACCAAAAGGAATCTTCCTCCTTATATATGGCCGGAGTCCATTTTAAACTTTAGGGGTGGCAGGTTGATTTATCTGTAAACTTTATTTGGAACATAGCTGAACTTTTTGCAAAAAGTGTAGGCCCTGATCAGATGCCGCATTCTGCGGCATCTGATCTGGGCCTGCACTGTTTGCCAACTCACCGTTTTGCGGTTTCTGGTACAAAATTGGTTAATTATGATAAACAGAAGTTGATTTAATTGAGAATGATTTGACAAAATAATTCTAGAGAAATTGCGACTGAAGAAGACAATAAAACAAAACAACAACAAAGTTACAAAGTATAACGTTTGGACCCTTGTCCTGCTGAATAAATTTAGCTACATTCATCTCTGACTTTCAACCATCCTTGTTCAATTCACAAACTGCATGACAATGAGTGTAGATCCTGATCAGATGGCTTCTTCAGAAACAGTCTGATCTGGATCTACACTGCAAAGGTTGTGTTCAACAGAGGATAACGATCAAACACACCTGTGTGATATAGTGCACTCAAAATGGTCATTTTTCTGGTGAAAATTTGTGATATTTTTAGCTCACCTGGCCAAAGGTCATGATGAGCTTTTGTGACAGTGAGATGTCCACCGCATGACAGTGAGATGTCCGGCGGCGGCGTTAGTTGTCCGTGCATAAACTTTTCTTGTGAACACTGTAGAGGCCAGTTTTGGTCCAATCATCATCAAACTTGGTCAGAATGATCATTATGATAATATCTCGGTCAAGAGCAAATATGGGTCATGTTGGGTCAAAAAGTAGGTCAGTAGGTCAAATCATAGAAAAACCTTGTGAACAGTCTACAGGCCACAGTTTTGATCTGATCATCATCAAACTTGCTCAGAATGATCATCTTGACAGTATCTCCATCAAGTTCGAATATGGGTCATTATGGGTCTGAAAATAGGTCAGAAGATCAGATCATAGAAAAGTCTTGTGAAAGCTCCCGCCCATCGGGGCTTGAAGAAATAGATGGGCTGCATGATCCTTCCACGCAGAGCTGAAACCGACCGCAAACGAGTACTGGTAAACCGCTTAGAGGATCTAAGCCTGCCCAGGCAAAGCAGTGCGAGGCACACCGTCCATGCTTATAAACCCTATTGGTTTCATTGGGCGACAGGGCTTGAGATGTCATTTCATGTCAATGTCAGGTAAAAGTCCCACAAAATTGGAAGCAACGTCTCCAAAATGACCTAAATAATGTTAACGGGAACGTTAAACCTCAAATCAAACAAACAAAATCAAACAAAAGAAAAACCTTGTGAACACTCTAGAGGCCACAGTTTTGATCTGATCATCATCAAAATTGCTCAGAATGATCATCTTGAAATATCTCCGTCAAGTTTGAATATGGGTCATGTCGGGTCAGAAAGTAGGTCAGAAGATCAAATCACAGAAAAACCTTGTGAACACTCTAGGTGGTTCTAACGAGTACCCACAGCCTATGTCTTTGAGCAGAAATAAGAAAAATAATGTATACCCTCTTTATCCTGAGTTTTCTCTATGTAAAGTGGGGTTTACTTATGAGTGTTCATTACATGGACTTGTTAACATGATGGGCCAGATGATAGATAAATGACCATTGGTTTATTCAGCAATACCCTACCTGTGCTCAAGACTTCATGGACACTTCTAGGTGAGCTTTGCTGTCTGATGACAGCTCTTGTTGGGTCAATCCTCAAGAGTTATGAATATTCTACAACCTGCTGTTGTCCATGTGACTATCACAGGTCATGTCACTGGTTTGTTTGTTTGATTTGAGGTTTAACATCCCCGTCAACACTGTATAGGTCATTTTGGAGACGTTGTTTTCAATTTTGTGGGACTTTTACCTGACATTGAGATGAAATGACATCTCAAGCCCTGTCGCCCAATGAAACCAATAAGGTTTATAAGCATGGACGGTCCGATTCGCACTGCTTTACCTGTGCTGGCTTAGATCCTCTGAGCGGTTTACCAGTACTTGTGTGCAGTCGGTATCAGCTCTGCGTGGAAGCATCATGCAGCCCATCTATTTCTTCAAGCCCCGATGGGGGTGGGGGGGGGGGGGGGTGGGATTAAAGTACCGTATTGATCCTATGTAGTGGGACAGATATGCCTAAGCAAACAGTGCAGACCCAGTGCAGTCTGATCATGGTCTACACTGTTTGCCATTCCAACATGCAGAGCTCTGGCTCATATGTATTGGGGAAACAATGTGCGCTGTACTGGTAAACTGCATATTTATAAGCCCTGTACACCCAGAAGAATCCAGTATCTGATCAGGGTCTACACTGTTTGCCATTCCAACATGCAGCTGGCTCATATGTATTGGGGCAACAATGTGCGCTGTACTGGTAAACTGCATATTTATAAGCCCTGTACACCCAGAAGAATCCAGTATCTGATCAGGGTCTACACTGTTTGCCATTCCAGCATGCAGCTGGCTCATATGTATTGGGGCAACAATGTGCGCTGTACTGGTAAACTGCATATTTATAAGCCCTGTACACCCAGAAGAATCCAGTATCTGATCAGGGTCTACACTGTTTGCCATTCCAATATGCAGCTGGCTCATATGTATTGGGGCAACAATGTGCGCTCTACTGGTACACCCAGAAGAATCCAGTATCTGATCATGGTCTACACTGTTTGCCATTCCAAAATGCAGCTGGCTCATATGTATTGGGGCAACAATGTGCGCTCTACTGGTACACCCAGAAGAATCCAGTATCTGATCATGGTCTACACTGTTTGCCATTCCAACATGCAGCTGGCTCATAGGTATTGGGGCAACAATGTGCGCTCTACTGGTACACCCAGAAGAATCCAGTATCTGATCAGGGTCTACACTGTTTGCCATTCCAATATGCAGCTGGCTCATATGTATTGGGGCAACAATGTGCGCTGTACTGGTAAACTGCATATTTATAAGCCCTGTACACCCAGAAGAATCCAGTATCTGATCAGGGTCTACACTGTTTGCCATTCCAACATGCAGCTGGCTCATATGTATTGGGGCAACAATGTGCGCTGTACTGGTAAACTGCATATTTATAAGCCCTGTACACCCAGAAGAATCCAGTATCTGATCAGGGTCTACACTGTTTGCCATTCCAATATGCAGCTGGCTCATATGTATTGGGGCAACAATGTGCGCTCTACTGGTAAACTGCATATTTAAATTTACCCTAAATAAGACGCCGAGAAAACTACATCTGAAAATGTCGTCTGCCGAATTTTTTGCGAACTTTTTAAAAAATATTTTTGCATGCAGGCAAACAGTGTGGATGCTGATCAGACTGCTCCATTTTCAGATGTAGTTTTTCTTGACAGCTTAAGGTTTAAACCAAAACTTCTGTTTTTTTGTCTGTCTGTAATATGATCCTGCCTCACCCTTGCCCATATCGTGGCTAAATGGAGAAGTAATGTAAAAATCCTTAAAGTTGGACACCTTGAAGTTGCTGTAATTCTCCTATAAGGTGCAGACAGAATGGCAAACAGTGTAAACCCTGATCAGACTGGAGCAGTCTGATCTGGGTCTGCACTGTTGGCTAAGGTCTATCTGTCACAATACTTGGGATATTTTCATTTTGGGCTTCATGCATGGTGCTTCTGCCCGGAGCTGAAACCGACCAAATTTTGTGGAACTAGTAAACAGCTGATATGGCCCCCGTTCATCTTGGCTTGATGAAATAGATGGGCTGCATGATGCTTCCATGCAGAGCTGAAACTGCCAGCACACAAGTACTGGTTTACCACAGAGGATCTAAGCCTGCCCAGGCAAAGCTGTGTGAGTCGGACCGTCCATGCTTATAAACCCTATTGGTTTGTTTGGAATACAGGGCTTGAGATGTCATTTCATTTCAATGTTGGGTAAAAGTCCCACAGAATTGGAAGCAACATCTCCAAAATATCCTATATAGTGTTGACGGGGACATTAAACATCAAATCAAATAAAAAAAAAAAAAAACAGCTAAGAAAGTCTAATGTTGTAACGTTCTTCCCAGAATATTGATCATGAATTGTTTTCTCTGGTCCTTCTCTCCCTTCTGCCGATAGAAGGGGAATGGGAACACCTGGCAGATTTTTCCGCCATTTTTCAAAGGGAGACAACTTTCGGGGCTTCCTGTTCGCTTTTCTATAAGCCCTGTCCCACTGAAAAAGGGGTCTACTCTTAGAGGAAAGAATTTGCTCCTCATGAGCAAATTCTTTCTTTGAGAGATGACCCCCATTAACATAGGAGACAAAGATATATTTGCAGGAGTTGCCTCCCCTGAAGATGTATCCATTCCCCTTAAGAAGGGCAGTTGTTTAGTTTCTGGTAAAGAATGTGCACTGTACTGGTAAACTGCATAGTTATAGGCCTTCCCAAGTAAAGTTTGGTAAGGTAAACCAATATAACTAGCTCAGTATGACTTAAATAGTGTTGACTGGGCTTTTAAACTGTAAACAAACACTCTTAATGGCAGCATTACACATTAAGTTTAATAAGCCATATTTTCAATAGAATTTCAAACTGCACATTGTTTGTTTGTACTGGAGTTTAATGGCCCAGTCAACACTTTTTTTCAGCCCCGCCCATAGGGGCTTGAAGAAATATATGGGCTGCACGATGCTTCCATGCAGAGCTGAAACCGACTCCCACATGAGTACTGGTAAACCGCTTAGAGGATCTAAGCCTGTCCAGGAACCGCGGTGCGAGGCGGCCTGTCCATGCTAATAAACCCTATTGGTTTCATTGGGCGACAGGGCTTGAGATGTCATTTCATCTCATTGTCGGGTAAAAGTCCCACAAAATTGGAAGCAACGTCTCCAAAATGACCTTAACAGTCTTGACGGGGACGTTAAACCTCAAATCAACCAACCAACCAACACTATTTTAGGCAATTTTTGAACCGGTCAGTTTACCTATCCACACTTTTCCTGGGCATGCTTATACGTAAGCGGTTAACCAGCACAGTGCACATTCTTTCGCCAGAAACTGACAACTGTCCTTCTTGAATCAGTGGAAGGGCAAGAACAGAAAGCATTTCATGATAAATCTCCACGAAAGAATGTTGCCCACCCTGGCAGGTATTAAACCCGCATCCTCCTTATCACCAGTCAGACGCACATCCGACTGAGCTACAGAGGCCAGCGCCTCCAACTGCACATATTGCAGTAGATGAAAAAAAAGTTTTTGCGTAGATAATGACATTTCGTTTTGTTTTTGTTTGTTGTTATTAAAGTGTTTATTTCAGAAAACAAAAGCTTATTTCAAAAGAAGAAACTAATTAAAATACCAATATTTCCAAAACAAAACAAAAATAACAACATTCAATTAGTGGTTTACCAATTTGTTTACAATTTGTAATAGGCCACAACAAAATAATAATAATAATAAAAAAAAACACACAAAAAAATGTTTATTTTGGGGAGTGGGGGGGGGGGGGCGATATTTTTTTATTTGAGGAAATTTTTTACTTCTATATTGTGCTTTTTTCATATCAAAAATAGGCCTCCCCTCAGTTGTGTCTGTTGCCAGGAAATCTGGGCTTGAGACAACTTTTTCTCTTGAAGCTGCTCATGTATGAGCCAGTGCACGACAAAACCTACAATAAGACATGTGCGCTCATCGAAGACTCAGATCAGCATGCACATCCATATATTTAGTCTAACCAGAGACTTTTCTTGCTGCATGAAGTAGCATTGGGCCCTTTGCTATCCTTAGAGCACACAACAAAGACTCTGATCAGACTGCGCAGATGCACAGGCTGAACTGAGTCTTTGTTGGGCGCACATGTCTTATTGTAGGTATTGACATGTGCTGGCTCATACATAAAAATCCCATGAATTGTGGGCATTCTAGTGTTTAATAGCAGGACAAATTTCATTTTCATCACGAAAAACACACCTATATAATTTTGACCCCCTCGAACCCCATTTTTATATGGTGAAACTGGGGTTTACAGGGGTAAACCTTATTTTTCTTATTTCTGCTCTGAAGTATAGAGTATGGGTAGTCGTTAGAACCGCCTCGAAGATCGAGGCGGTTCTAACGAGTACCCACACTCTATATTTTGAGCAGTAATAAGAAAAATATCACTTTTTTTTTTTCATCTTAAAATTTTCATTTTTTCGGCGATAAAGGTTACAATGTATTGGTATAGGCGTGTTTTAGTAATGCCATCATGCTATCAAGTCAGTGAAATGAACACCCCTCTAAACCCCACTTTATGTAGAGAAAATTGGGGTATACAATATTTCACTTATTTCCAGGGCATAGGTTGCGGTTACTCATTAGAACGAGCACCGACAACTCATGTTTGGTTCATCAGAAAAGTATCCATTTTAGAAATGTGGAAGAATGCACTTTATCATTATGACACCGCATCTGAGAGTGTGAATAATGTCATGTTTGTTTGTTTGATTTGAGGTTTAACGTCCCCGGCAACACTGTAAAGGTCATTTTGGAGACGTTCCTTCCAATTTTGTGGGACTTTTACCCGACATTGAAATAAACTTTCATCTCAAGCCCTGCCTCCCAATGAAACCAATAGGGTTTATAAGCAAGGACGGGCCGACTCGCACCGCTTTGCCTTGGCAGGCTTAGATCCTCTAAGCAGCTTACCAGAACCGCCTCGATCCGCCTCATCGAGGCGGTTCTAACGAGTACCCATACTCTGTGGGAGTCGGTTTCAGCTCTGCGTGGAAGCATCATGCAGCCCATATATTTCTTCAAGCCCCGATGGGCGGGGGCCGGAATAATGTCATGTAATAAATACAATAATCCACTAGTGCAATAAATATTGAAATTAGTTAGATTATATGTACGATGTCCCTAAAGACGTCACGTTTACTAATGGCAGAATATTGACATTTTTTATAAAATATTAGTGAATAAAATTCGCTTTAAATGTCATATGATAAATAGAATCTTACATTTGTGCTCATGTATTATTGAATTTATTAAACTCTTTGAGGAAAAGAGATCAAATGCTAGGTGAAGCCTCGCATTTTATCTCTTTTCCTCAACTCCTTTAATAAATTGAATGATACATGAACACTCATGTATCCTCTATATGTCACATGGTGTGTTAGCGTAATGCTAATAATATGGATATAAAAAGAACATTATGGGTTAGTTTAGTAATATGTTAGTGAGAATTAAAAATTTCTTGCTCAGCTGAGTCCAACATGGAAATTTGTTCATTAATTACTTTGTACCTGTTTTCAGGTTTTTGTTTGTTCATTGAGTTAGATGGTCTAGTCAACACTATTTAGGCCATGTCAGGTAGATAATAGATGGATAGATAGATAGATAGATTGATCGATCGATCGATAGATAGATTTTTGGATCAAGCAATTTACCGACCCACACTTTTCTTAAGCAGGCTCATACATAAGCAGTTAAACAGTGAATGCAGTGCACATTCTTTTGCCATAAACTGATTCACCACAACCACTTTATAACACTATTAACCCTTATCTTGCTGTTCATGACATCCCGTATCTTTGCAAACAGTGTAGATCCACATCAAATGGCTTCTGAAGAAGCCATCTGATCAGGATCTTCACTGTTTGGCATTCAGTTTAGGAATTTGTAGCAATAAATTACATCAAGTAATTTGATTGGTTGATACACAGAAATGGGTGTGGCTTAAATGAATATTCAGCAAGATAAGGGTTAACTCATTGTATGCTAGTGGGCTCTTCCTGGTTGCTTTATGTAGTGGCAATTCCATTTCTCATATGAGCCCCGCCAAGCGAATTTGTGTCTTCGAGCATTCCGTCATGACAAATTTTAACTGCACATTCCCAGCCATACAGAGGGGCCAGGGATATGGCTTTCTGTCTGAAGGTTCCTCTTGATTCACTGCTTGTATGAGCGAGCAGCGAAGGTTCTGGCGAGACTGCGCGAATGCGCAGGATCGCCTGAACCTTCGCTGTTCGCATAGGTGGTAAGTACCAAAATTGCTTGACAGGGCCCATATAAGGGATATCAGGTCTATTTTTGTTTTTATTCAATTTTTAATGGAAAATTCTGTTAGCAAATAGTGCAGGCCCAGACCAGACAATGCGTTCTGTGGCATCTGATTTGGGCCTGCAGTGTTTGCCAAGGTGCACCTTTAGGGGTTTCCTGCATACAGTAGGTTAGTGGGGTCCAGAGTAGACACTGTGTTAGTTAAACAACCATGTTATGTCCAAACGAAAATGTATATATTATATAGAAAAATTCTCTTCCGCTGATTCAAGAAGGGCCGTTGTCATTTTCTGGTGAAAGAATGTGCACTGTACTGGTTTACTGCTTACGCATAAGCCTGCCCAGGAAAAGTGTGGATTGGTAACCTGACCGACTCAAAAAAGATAGTGTTGACTGGGCCGTAAAACTCCCAAACAAACAAATATATAGAAAAATGACCATATAATCATTTTTGTCGCACCTGCTTGGTGCGACATAGGCGTCCGCTTTTCCGTTCGTCCGTCCATCTGTTAACATTTACGTCGAAATCGACATTTACGTCAATTTTTTTTTTTTAAGTCAACTACAAATCTCAGCTACCATCAAACCTTACATGAAGCATCTCCCTGACCTTCTGACATTGTAGGTACCTTGACCTGGTGACTTTGACCTATATTTTGAGCTCCAATGACTTTGACCATTATGTCGAAGTTGTATTGTAATCAACTGTAAGACATTTATGTCGAAGTTTGTATTGTAATCAACTGTAAAACTAAACAACCACCAAACCATTCATGAAACATCTCCCTGAACTCCTGACTAGGCAAGCACCTTGACCAAGTGACCTTGACCTATATTTTACGCTCCTGTGACTTTGACACAAGTTACGTCTATATTCCAGATCTTCTCAAATAAAAGGCCTATAACCATAAATCTTGCATAGTGCTTCTCTTAGATGTACTGACTCTGCAGGTACCTTGACCGGTTGACCTTGACCTATATTTTATGCTCCACTGACTTTGACACATTTTACGTGGAAGTTCCAGATCTCAAATAAAAAGCCCACAACCATCAAATTTTGCATAGTGCTTCTCCTAGGTGTGCTGACACTGCAGGTACCTTGACCCGATGGCCTTGACCTATATTTTACACCCCAGTGCCTTTGACACAATTTTAGTTGATGTTCCAGATCTCGTCAAATAAAAGGCCTACGACTATCAGATCTTGCATGGTGCTTCTCCTAGATGTACTTACTCAGCAGGTACCTTGACCCAGTGACCTTGACCTATATTTTACGCTCCAGTGACTTTGACATATTTTACACCAAAGTTACAGATCTCCGCCAATAAAAAGCCTACAACCATCAAATCTTGCATAATGCTGCTCCTAGAATGTACTGACTCTGCAAGTACCTTGGCATTGTGACTGTGACCTATATTTTATGCTCTACTGACTTTGACACGTCAGTGTTCCATATCTTCTCATTTAAAAGGCCTGCAACCACCAAATTTTGCATAGTGGTTCTCCTAGATGTACTGACTGTGCAGGTACATTGACTTGGTGACATTGACTGGTTTTTCGCACTCCATTGACTTTTACACATTTCAGGTCGACATTCCATATCTTCTTAACTGTAAGCCCTACAACCACCAAACCTTGCATAGTGCTTCTCTTACATTTTCTGACACTGCGGGTACCTTGACCTGGTGACCTTGACCTATATTATGCACTCTAGCGACTTTAACACACTTTACGTCAATGTTCGATATGTCCTACAATAAATGGCCTACAGCATTGATCCGTCCATGCTTATAAACCCTATTGGTTTCATTGGGCGACAGGGCTTGAGATGTCATTTCATCTCAATGTCGGGTAAACGTCCCACAAAATCGGAAACAACGTCTCCAAAATGACCGGGGATGTTAAACCTCTAATCAAACAAACAAACAAATGGCCTACAGTACCAAACCTTGCATAGTGCTTCTCCTCGATGTACTGATTCGATACGTACCTCGACCTGGTGACCATGGCCTATATTTTTGGTCCAGTGACTTTGACACATTTTACTTCAACTATCAACTGCTTAGAGCGAAATTTATTTATTTAATAACTACGTTCTGATTGTGGCTCCTGTGACTTTTGCCCCCAGCAAACTGTGTTATATTCATAACCTTGTTATAATGAATAGTGTGATAATGAGGTTGCAGTGTAGTTGTCTTTGTGGAAGAAACCGAATGACTGTAGAAAATGTCTCATGATCAATCTTTATGAAAGAATGTTGCTGACCTTAGACAGCAATTATTGAACCTGTGACCATTTGAGTACCAGTCAGACTGACTCAGCCACCTAGGCGTCGCCGCTGCCCTCTGTTTTCAGGATCCTCCAGTTGATGTCAGTACAGACCAGCCTTTGTTTATAACCAGTACAAATAGTAGGAATTTACCATATTTAACTCATAGAACCTTCCATCTTATAGTTTTGGGCAGGTCCAATTGCCATATTGCTGTTGTTTGTTGTCCGTCAGCCATGCCTTGTTAACTTTTCACATTTTGGACATATACAAAATTCAAAGTCGGATAGAGCTGATACTTGATGGGCGGCACTGGGACAACAAGGAGATTCAGACATTATGCAAACATGCCTATACAAATACCTTGCCACCTTTATCGCCGAAAAATAAAAATTTTATGATGAAAAGTTGCGATATTTTCTTATTTATGCTCAAAATATAGATTGTGGGTACTCATTAGAACTGCCTCGATGAGGCGGTTCTTACGAGTACACACAATCTATATTTTAGAGCTGAAATAAGAAAAATAAGCTATACCCCTAGAAACCCCAGTTTTACTATATAAAAGTGGGGTTCAAGGGGTCAAAATTATATAGGCGTGTTTTCGTGATGATTGCTAAAAATCATTTCCTTCTGATATGAGCCGGCGCATGACAAAACCTACAATAAGACCGATGCGACCAGCAAAGACCCAAATCAACCTGCACACCCATCCACTATGACAAGACCTTTTGCTTATGTCTCTTTGAACAGATGGTACATGTGATCACGGAAGACTCTGAGCAGACTGCGCAAATGCGCAGGCTGATCTGAGTCTTTGCTGGTCGCTCATGCCTTCTTGTAGATTTTGTCATGTGCTGGCTCATATCTAAGTAGGCAGACATGGCTGTCATCTTGAAATTCTTCATATGACATCTCCTCAACAGAAGGCTGGATATAGCCAAAACTTGATGGGAGACAATGGGGTGACATGGACCTCCTCAATAGAAAGTCATATTGAGCCAAACTTGATGGGAGGCATGCAATGGGGGACATGAACCTCCACAATAGAAAGTCATATTGAGCCAAAACTTGATGGGAGGTAATGGGGTGACAAGAACCTCCTCAATAGAAAGTCATATTGAGCCAAAACTTGATGGGAGGTAATTGGGTGACATGAACCTCCTCAACAGAAAGTCATATTGAGCAAAAACTTGATGGGAGGCAATGTGGTGACATGAACCTCCTCAATAGAAAGTCATATTGAGCCAAAACTTCATGAGAGGCAATGTGGTGACATGAACCTCCGCAATAGAAAGTCATATTGAGCCAAAACTTGATGGGAGGCAATGTGGTGACATGAACCTCCTCAATAGAAAGTCATATTGAGCCAAAACTTGATGGGATGCAATGGGGTGACATGGACCTCCTCAATAGAAAGTCATATTGAGCCAAAACTTGATGGGAGGCAATGGGGTGACATGGACCTCCTCAATAGAAAGTCATATTGAGCCAAAACTTAATGGGAGGTAATGGGGTGACATGAACCTCCTCAATAGAAAGTCATATTGAGCCAAAACTTGGAGGAAGGCAATGAAGTGACATCTCCTCCTCAATAGAAAGTTATATTGAGCCAAAACTTGATGGGAGGCAATGGGTTTACATGGACCTCCTCAATAGAAAAGTAGAAGTAAAATAAAGATCAGGAATCGATACAATTAACTTACTCCACCCATCAAAGACAACAAAGGGAAAGAAACACAAACATTAAGCGACCAGACCATAATGGAAACCCAAACAAAGGAAGGCCATAAGGACAGTTACTTTCCCACAAAATGGCCATATGGCCATCCAAAATAAAAAGACACAAGTGATACACACAGTAAGTAACAAACAACACCATAAATAAACCGCCACAGAAGAACCGCCTTGGAACGGTCAGTGGAATGATTTCAGTTGGGGGGCTTAAATCAATTTTACGTGGCCACAATCCTCGCCCTTACTTCCGTCGCGATTTAGACAAATAATTTGTTCAGTCCGCATGAAGGCCTCCTAACTCATCAGTGCAACATCTCCGTGAACACAAAAATCAAAGAACCACAGAGGTGAGACAACGGTGAGGACTCGACAGCAAGAAACCACTGAAATGCTGGAGGAAAATAAAACCAACAGTTAGACTCCGATGGGCCCGACTAGAGACAGACCATCAGGCACCAACCAACATTACCTTGAATTAGATCTCTCTAATTCTCAATAAGCCTTTACGTTGGAGCCGTCATAGAATCTGAGGCCTGACCCACCGGCGTGCAATTAAAGAGGGAAGCAAAGTTGCCAACCGTGATTGGGATAATTACCATGCATGCAGTCTGTCGTATAACATCCATGTTGTACCCAATCTTTTTATATCGAAGAATGATTTTACGAAATTAGCTGTTAATAATTATTACGATTGTTGAAGTCAATTACATGACTACACACTCTAGCAAATCGAATTAATTGCGAAATATAAACGCCATAGGGTGGCGCACGAGGAACATCACCATCCAAAAAAAGGAAAATTTACAATCTCAAATCAAAGTAATCGCGTTTATCATAAATTTTGCACGAAACAAATCCATCTACAATAGATAGATGTAAATCCAAAAACGGGGCCTCGGTATCAGAAGAATTGGCATTGTTTGACTGAAGTTCTGGGGTTGGGGGGGGGGGGGGGTAAATCTGACTGATCAAACCATCAGAACAGTTATTATCAATATTTAATAAATCATCTAAATATCTAGAAGTGGAGCTAAAAGCTTCAATAATTTCAGATTGGTTATCAATGGAAAGCGACAAAATGTAGTCTCTTTCATAACAATATAAGAACAGATCAGCCACAAGAGGTGCGCAATTAGTACCCATCGGAATACCCACAATTTGTCATATTGAGCCAAAACTTGATGGGAGGCAATGGGGTGACATGGACCTCCTCAATAGAAAGTCATATTGAGCCAAAACTTGATGGGAGGCAATGAAGTGACATGAAGATTCAGAATTGCTAAAATTGTTCCGTTGTGAAATGGCTTGTATGCACTTTAGATTTTGGTGATCCTGACATAGTTTCCAAGGTCAAATTGGTGTTTATGTTCTATTTATGGTGGGGGACATTGTTTTCCTCTGAAAACATTTCTAGTTCACTTTACAATTAAACTCAGAACAGACAGCAACATTCGTTTATGGAGATTGATCATCAAATCTTTTCTACAGTCATTTTCTCCCTTCCACTGCTTCAAGAAGGGCAGTTGTCAGTTTCCTGTGCAAGAATATGCGCAGTTGTCAGTTTCTTGTGAAAGTATATGCACTATAGTGTATTGGTTTATATAAATACTTTGTATATGCCTGTCAAGGTAAGCCTGTGCAGAAAAGTGTGGTTAGGTAAGCTGTCCTGCCCAATATGATCGAAGTAGTGTTGACTGGGCTGTAAAGCTCCAATAGTCTATATACATAAATAGTCCTATATACTTCAGTGGCGCTAATGCCCTTGTGACTCTTGATATTCATCACGAAAGCACACCAATATAATTCTGACCCCCTAAACAGCTATACAGTAAAACTGGGGTTTACAGGTGTAAACCTTATTTTTAGCTTACTAGAGCGGAAGAGGCTCTGGGGGAGCATATAGGATAAGCTGTTGTCCGTCGTCCTCTGACGTCGTCTGACGTCAACACTTTCAAACGACATCTCCTCTGAAGCCACCGGGCCGATTCAGCCCAAATTTCTGCTGTAGCATCCTTGGGCTGGGTGATTGAAAGTTGTGTTTTTAATGAAAATCGGCTCAATAATTTGGTTGTTATGGCAACTTAGAGTTTCCATAGACTTATAATGGGAAAAGTTGAAAAATGGCATTTACTGCCAAGCCTCTGCATATATTTTGCAAAACTTTTATAGGAATATTCCTTAGGCAATCTCCTATCTGCCATATGATTTTAGGACTACATCTCCTTTCTATTGGTTGCCAAGGAAACCAAAATGAAAAAAAAAAAAAATAGAAAAAAAAATATTTCAAAAATCGTCTCCTCAGAAACCGTATGCTCTATGAGGCTGAGAGTTTTTGGAAATATGCACCATATTTTCCTATACAGGTATTATGCTTTTTATGAAATTCGGCTCTTTAGTTTGGTTGCTATGGCAACTTAGATTTTCCATAGACTTATAATGGGGAAAATTGAAAAAATGGCATTTCCTGCCAAGTCATTGCAGATATTTTGATAAAACTTCTATAGAAATGTTCCTTGAGTAAACATCTCTCAGCCATATGCTTTTATACCAACATGGGGTCCCCCAGGTCGTGCCAGGGCCATGCCCCACCCCCTCCACTTCATAAAAGGCCGTATAACTCAGAAACCATTCAGTTCCCTGACCCAAAACCAGATATATTCTTGTTCCTTATGATAAGACGCATTCAGTGACACCAACTTGGGGGTCTCCCGGGGTGCGCTGAGGCCTTGCCCCACCCGTCCACTTCACAAAAGTCCATATATCTCAGAAACCATTCAGATCCCCACCCTTAAACTATAATATTGTTGTTCCTTATGATAAGACTTGTTCAATCACACCAACCTGGAGGTTACTTTTTGTAGGGGCAATGTGCCCCGCCTCTCCACTTTAAAAGGCAATATATTTCAGAAACCATTCAAGTCACCCCATAATCATAATATTATATGTTCTTGTTCCTTATCAATAGCACACCAACTTGGGGGTCCGCAGGGGCCATTCCTCTCCTCTCCACTTCATAGAAGGGCCTCATATATAAGAAACCGTTCAGAGTCCCGCCCATAAACCATATATATTCTTGGTCCTTATGATAAGACACATTTAGGGACAACAATCTTGGGCTTTCCTGGGATCAACAGGGCAATCCAAACCTCTCCACGGCTTAAGAGGCCTTATATCTCCGGCATACAGATCCCCATTGCTACACCATATATATTGTTCCTTATGATAAAACGCATTTAGTGATACCAACCAAGGCTCCAATGGGTCCATGCCCTACACCCTCTACTTCATTAAAGGCCTAATGTTCCAGATACCGAGTCCAGATGGATGCTCATTTGGATATGGGGGTTCATTTGGGAGACTTTATAATTGGTAGATTAAAATGATATGTTAAAATAGATGGCTGCCATTGGGCAGTGCGCACCTGAGCTCTGGTGAGCATAGTGGCCCATGGGCCTCTTGTCTCTTATTTCTGCTGTAAAATATAGATTGTGGATGAGACGGTTCTAATGAGTATCCACAATCTATATTTTAGAGCAGAAATAAGAAAAATAAGGTTTACCCCTGTAAACCCCTGTTTTACTATATAAAAGTGTGGTACTAGGGGGTCAAAATTATATAGGTGTCAGTTTTCAGGATGTCAATTTGAAAATTGCCCGAAATTATCCATAACTAGTTCTTACTTGGTGGTACCAAGTACTTAATATTAGAAGCAGTGATGATCCTAAGTATTGGGACAGATATGCCTAAGCAAACAGTGTGGACCCAGATCAGACTGCTCTTGATGGAGCAGTCTGTTCATGGTATCCACTGTTTAAATTTGTCATTCCATCTGCACCTTTTGGACACCTTGCTGGATCGTACGTAACTAATTTGTTGATATTTTAGGAGAATTACAGCAAGTCCTCAAGTGTCCAAATTTTTACAATTTTTATGGTATGGACAGTTTAAGGTAATTTTCGGGTGCTATATGTAAGTAGAGAATTCCATAAGGAATGAATGATGAGTTCAGGAAGCCTCCGTGGTATAGTGTCAAACTACTCACCTAATAAACCAGGTGTTTTTTTTAGGATTTTTATGGTATGGACAGTTTAAGGTAATTTTCGGGTGCTATAAAGAGAATTCCCTAAGGAATGAATGCTGAGTTCATTAAACCTTCATGGTATAGTGTTCAAACTACTCACCTAATAAAACAGGGTTGTTTTTAGAATTTTTATGGTATGGACAGTTTAAGGTAATTTTCGGGTGCTAAATATAAGTAGAGAATTCCATAAGGAATGAATGATGAGTTCAGGAAGCCTCCGTGGTATAGTGTCAAACTACTCACCTAATAAACCAGGTGTTTTTTTAGGATTTTTATGGTATGGACAGTTTAAGGTAATTTTCGGGTGCTATAAAGAGAATTCCCTAAGGAATGAATGCTGAGTTCATTAAACCTTCATGGTATAGTGTTCAAACTACTCACCTAATAAAACAGGGTTGTTTTTAAAATTTTTATGGTATGGACAGTTTCAGGTAATTTTCGGGTGCTATATGTAAGTAGAGAATTCCCTGAGGAATGAATGCTGAGTTCTTGAAGCCTCCGTGGTATAGTGTTCAAACTACTCACCTAATAAAACAGGTGTTTTTTTAGGATTTTTATGGTATGGACAGTTTAAGGTAATTTTCAGGTGCTATAAAGAGAGAATTCCCTAAGGAATGAATGATGAGTTCATGAAGCCTTCATGGTATAGTGTTCAAACTACTCGTCTAATAAAACAGGGTTGTTTTTAGGATTTTAATGGTATGGACAGTTTAAGGTAATTTTCGGGTGCTATAAAGAGAGAATTCCCTGAGGAATGAATGATGAGTTCATGAAGCCTCATGGTATAGTGTTCAAACTACTCGTCTAATAAAACAGGGTTGTTTTTAGGATTTTAATGGTATGAACAGTTTAAGGTAATTTTCGGGTGCTATAAAGAGAGAATTCCCTAAGGAATGAATGATCATCACATGAACAAGTCTGTGAAATAAAGACCCCCTAAACCCCACTTTATGTAGAGAAAACTGGGGTTTCCGGGTTAAACATCATTTTCCTTATTTCTGCTCCAAGACATAGGTTGTGGGTACTCGTTAGAACCGCCTCAATGAGGTGGTTCTAACGAGTACCCAAAATCTATGTTTGGAGTATAATAAGAAAAAATATCAAATTTTATCATAAAATTACCCTTTTTTCAGGTATAAAAAAATGCACTATATCACACGGATCTGTTATCGTAATGATGAGTTCATGAAGGCTCCATGGTATAGTGTCAAACTACTCACCTAGGTGTTTTTTAGGATTTTTATGGTATGGACAGTTTCAGGTAATTTTCAGGTGCTCGTATAAGGAGAGAATTCCCTAAGGAATGAACGATGAATTCATGAAGCCTCCGTGGTATGGTGTTCAAACTACTCACCTAATAAACCAGATTTTTTTTAGGATTTTTATGGCATGGACAGTGTGTTCATGAAGCCTCCATGTTTCAGTTTTCAACCTACTCAAGTAATAAACCAGGGGTTGCAGGTTCAATTCTAGGCTACCCCAGACATCAGGATGTTTTTCTATAACATGCCCATGTGCAAAAATGGCATCTCTTCCATCTCTTTAAGCAGATTTTTTCCGATGAACATGACATTTTACTGTTTTCTAGTTCAGATATAGATTAACCACCTCAGTGAGGAGGTTCTAATAAGAACCCACAATCTATATTTTTAAACAAAAATAAGGAAAATAATGCCTGTACACCCCACTTTTCTCTGTATAAAGTGGGATTTAGAGGGGTGTTCATTGCATGAACATGCTACATAATCTCAAATAAACAAGTACGAAAACACGCCTATACAAATGCATTGTAAACTTTACCCCCCCCCCCCCCCAAAAAAAAAAGAAAATTTTAAGATGAAAAATTTTGATAGTTTAAAACTTTGAATTTTGTGTCAGTTCCATATCTCCTTTACCCCTGGAAGGATTTTCATTAAACTTTTGTGAAATATACCCCACAGTGAGCTCATGTGCAGAACTATAAATAAACCATGCCAACTCAAAGTCAAGCTCGCAGGTGAAGGTCACAAGGTTGAGCCTTGATACAAAGTGCGGCGGGGGATTTGGCTGTCCTTCAGATTGCTTTCTTGTACAATATAAAAGTGGGGTTTTAAGGGGGTTAATATTATATAATGTAATAGCTGCGGTTGACTGGCTATTGTTGATAGAGTTGTAGAAGTTTCACCGTAACATGTACAGTAAAATTCTTATATTAAGACCACCTTTGGGACTGTTCAAAAGTGTTCTAAAAGACCACTTTTGAACAGTCCCATAGGTGGTCTCTTATAAGGAGACAGTCTGTTTGTTGAAAATAGAAAGGAGGAATAACAGAAGTTTTAAAAGCGGATTAATTAAGTCTTTATTTTAGATGGTCTTAATAGCAGAATTTTACATATACAGTGGAATTACAACCACCTGAAATGAAGACTAATTCAGCTATAAAAAGGTTATTTGGAAGGGTACACTTAATCTTGCTTTGAGATTTCTGCCCACAGTGTCCTCTGGTCAGGGTCCATCTTTGAGACTGTTCAAAGGTGGTCTTAAAGAACACTTTTGAACAGTCCCAAAGGTGGTCTTAATATAGGAATTTTTCTGTATTTCATTGTCATTTATCTGTTTTAGTGGACCATTCCGGTATCGAAGATGTTTTAGACGACAATGCCAGCAGTGAAGAAGATTTGTGACGGCTGTAATATACATCAGACAACAAACATTCCTAGGAATACACATGATGTGAAAAGACCGAGGATTTTATCCACATGGTTTTAAAAAGGAACATGGTTTACTTTATTTACACTGCCAAGTTCGGAGGTTCTGTGAGTTGGGCAAAAGAATTGTGATCAGGGTCCAGTTCTTCAAAAACTATAACAAAGTCATTAGCTAACGTGTTGTTTATCCCTAAAGGTGTACCTTGGCAAAAAGTGCAGGCACAGATCAGATGGTACCTTGGCAAAAAGTGCAGGCACAGATCAGATGGTACCTTGGCAAAAAGTTCAGGCACAGATCAGATGGTACCTTGGCAAAAAGTTCAGGCACAGATCAGATGGTACCTTGGCAAAAAGTGTAGGCACAGATCAGATGGTACCTTGGCAAAAAGTGCAGGCACAGATCAGATGGTACCTTGGCAAAAAGTGCTGGCACAGATCAGATGGTACCTTGGCAAAAAGTGCAGGCACAGATCAGATGGTACCTTGGCAAAAAGTGCAGGCACAGATCAGATGGTACCTTGGCAAAAAGTACAGGCACAGATCAGATGGTACCTTGGCAAAAAGTGCAGGCACAGATCAGATGGTACCTTGGCAAAAAGTGCAGGCACAGATCAGATGGTACCTTGGCAAAAAGTGCAGGCACAGATCAGATGGTACCTTGGCAAAAAGTGCAGGCACAGATCAGATGGTACCTTGGCAAAAAGTGCAGGCACAGATCAGATGGTACCTTGGCAAAAAGTGCAAGCACAGATCAGATGGTACCTTGGCAAAAAGTGCAAGCACAGATCAGATGGTACCTTGGCAAAAAGTGCAAGCACAGATCAGATGGTACCTTGGCAAAAAGTGCTGGCACAGATCAGATGGTACCTTGGCAAAAAGCGCAGGCACAGATCAGATGGTACCTTGGCAAAAAGTGCAGGCACAGATCAGATGCCACAGAATGTAGAGTCTGATCAGGGCCTGCACTATTTGCTAACAGAATTTTCCATCAAAAATTAATAGGATAAAAATGAAAACAGTATCAGGAGAAAAAAAGAAAGAAACAAACAAACAAATAGACCTGAAACCCCTGATACGACAAATCGACTTGTCCAACATATAGCAATGGAAGAGTCCTTCAGTATACACTGGGTTAAACATTTGTCATTTTATATGGCGACTATACTAATATTTTTGCAGGAAAAATGTGAGCAGCCATTATGATAAAAAGTCTGTGAAATGAACACCCGCTGGACCCAGTTTTTATAGAGAAAACTGGAGTTTACAGGGGTATACATTAATTTGCTTATTTCTGCTCCTAGTCATATGTTGGGGGGTACTCGTTAGAACCGCCTCAATGAGGGGGTTCTAAGGAGCACCCACAACCTATGTTTGGAGTATGAATAAGAAAAATATCAAAATTTTTCATCGGAAAAAAGCCATTTTGGAGATAAGAAAGAACGCACTATGTCACACGGGTGTGTTATCGTAATGTTTTGCAAATGTACACTTTTTTTTTCAGCAAAAATACTACTGTATTTAATATTCTACTTGCTAGAACATGCAGTTAACAATATGACCACTAACAAGCTCTTTAAGCTAATGCTGCTTTCACCAATTTGGCCGAGGAGATTGCGGGCTTGATCCATGGGTCCAGATTATCAAGAAAATACTTTCTTGCATATCACATACTGAAATCCTTTACTTAACCTGGGATAGAAATTCTTATCCTACCCAGGGATAGGATAAAAACCAAGAATTTTTACGTTTCACGTGCACTGGTTGAATTGGACATCAGGTACACTGTTGTTAAGTTCGATGTCACTGCACATATAATTACGAAAACACACCTATACAAATACATTATAAATTTTACCACCGAAAAAAGAAAATTTTATGATGAAAAAATGTGATATTTTTTATTTCTGCTCAAAATATAGATTGTGGCTACTCGTTAGAACCGCCGTACTCGTTAGAACCGCCGGTTCTAACGAGTACCCACAATCTATATTTTAGAGCAGAAACAAGAAAAATAAGGTTCACCCCTGTAAACACCAGTTTTACTATATAAAAGTGGGGTTCAAGGGGCGCATATATTGTTGTGCCAATATGACCCTATAAAACCCCACTTTTATGTAGTAAAACTGTGGTTTACAGGGGTAAACATTATTTTTCTTATTTCTGCTCGAAAAGGTAGATTGTGGGTACTCGATAGAACCGCCTCGTCGAGGCGGTTCTATCGAGTCCCCGCAATCTATGTTTTGAGCAAAAATAAGAAAATTATCACAATTTTTCATCTTAAAATGTCCATTTTTGGGCCGAAAAATTGATAATGTAGTTGTATAGGCATGTTTTTGTAATGCGAAATTTCACACCCGGCAACATATCAGTGTTTCTCTCATTATCTTACATTAGAATTCGTCATAAGTTTAAAAGAATTACACTGTTTAACGCTGAAATTAACATTTTATCTGTCCCACTGCCTTGAAGCAATACGACAGAATGAGTGGCCGTTGACGGCCAGGGCTTTTCCCGTTCTATTTTTAGAACCGGTGTAACAGTTTATCTTTACCCCCTGGGTAGCTTTACCCCCGGGGGTAAAGATATCCTGGGATATCTTTACCCCCACCCTGGATATCTTCACCCCCGGGGGTAAAGATAACCCGGCTGGGATATCTTTACCCCCGGGGGTAAAGCTAAACTGGCTAGGATATCTTTACCCCCACCCCAACTTTTGGGTATGAACTATTTTCTTAATGCCCAATTTCTTCTTATATGTAAGTGAAGCAAGAAAGTGGACTCCATGTATCATTTTACATTTTTTCGTTTCAATCATGACTCGGACTAAAAAGAACTACCCTTAGTAAGAAATATGACCATATTATAGAGGCAAACAATAATTTAATAACTTCTTTTTGTATAGTTTCTTATTCAAAATGTCCCTTATGACAATCTATCATAAACTTGCATTATCCCTGTCAGTTGTGAAATGGGTTGTGGTGGTGAGTGCAAAGGCGGGGGTAAAGATATCCCGGCTGGGATATCTTTACCCCCGGGGGTAAAGCTAAACTGGCCAGGATATCTTTACCCCCACCCCAACTTTTGGGTATAAACTATTTTCTTAATGCCCAATTTCTTCTTATATGTAAGAGAAGCAAGATAGTGGACTCCATGTATCACTTGAACATTTTTTGTTTCAATCATGACTCGGACAAATAGAACTATCCTTAGTAAGAAATATGACCCTATTATAGAGGCAAATAATTATTTAATAACTTCTTTTTGTATATTTTCTTATTCAAAATGTTGCTTATGACAATCTTTCATAATCTTGCATTATCCCTGTCAGTCGTGAAATGGGTGGTGGTTGTGAGTGGAAAGGCGGGGGTAAAGATCTCCCAGCTGGGATATCTTTACCCCCGGGGGTAAAGCTAAACTGGCCAGGATATCTTTACCCCCACCCCAACTTTTGGGTATAAACTATTTTCTAAATGCCCAATTTCTTCTTATATGTAAGAGAAGCAAGATAGTGGACTTGATGTTTCACTTTTTCATTTTTCGTTTCAATCATGACTCAGACTAATAGAACTACCCTTAGAAAGAAATATGACCATATTATAGAGGCAAATGATTATTTAATAACTTCTTTTTATATATTTTCTTATTAAAAATGTCCCGTATGGGTTGTGGTGGTGAGTGCAAAGGCGGGGGTAAAGATATCCCGGCTGGGATATCTTTTACCCCGGGGGTAAAGCTAAACTGGCCAGGATATCTTTACCCCCACCCCAGCTTTTGGGTAGAAACTATTTTCTTAATGCCCAATTTCTTCTTATATGTAAGAGAAGCAAGATAGTGGACTCCATGTATCACTTGAACATTTTTCGTTTCAATTATGACTCGGACAAATAGAACTATCCTTAGTAAGAAATATGACCATATTATAGAGGCAAATGATTATTTAATAACTACTTTTTGTATATTTTCTTATTCAAAATGTTGCTTATGACAATCTTTCATAATCTTGCATTATCCCTGTCAGTTGTGAAATGGGTTGTGGTGGTGAGTGGAAAGGCAGGGGTAAAGTTATCCCGGCTGGGATATCTTTACCCCCGGGGGTAAAGCTAAACTGGCCAGGATATCTGGGGGGTGGGGGGGGGGGGGGGGCAAAATATCCTGCTGGGGTAGCTTGACCCCCCACCCTTCCAGCATTTTGAAAAACACAAACAAGCACACTTATACCAAATAGTGTGCATTAATCAGTTTTTCACAAATTGTACCATTGCGCATAAGTGTGGGGGGGGGGGGGGGTGAGGGGGGGGGGGGTGGGTTGGTGAAGATAGTGTGACCCAACCCCACCCCAAATCCAGACTTTGGAAGACCCAAACAAGCACACTTCTCAACAATGAAAGTACTACTGATGTCCAATGGTCTATGGTTGACATAACATCACCACAAGCTAGCTTGCATGAATCAGGATTTGACATCTCTACCATTGCTCATGGGTGGGGGTAAAGATATCCCGGCCGGGATACCTTCACCCCCGGGGGCAAAATATCCTGGCTGGGTTACCTTCATCCCCACACTTCCAGCATTTCGAAAAACCAAAACAAGCATACTTATACCCTATAGCTTGCATAAATCAGTTTTTCACAAATTCTACCATTGTTTATGCGTGGAGGTTTTGTTCAAACATCGCTTTTTGCAGCATCTGATCTGACCCCACACTGTTTGCAATTTTGGGTTTCCCATCGGAAATGGGATAAATGTATGGTTCAGCATGAACTTAGGACAATTAAAGAGCAGACAAAACTGTATCTGGAGTTATATTCAACAACAATATAGAGTTGGCCCCCGCCCATCGGCGCTTGAAGAAATAGATGAGCTGCATGATGCTTCCACATCCAGCTGAAACCAACAGCACACAAGTACTGGTAAACCGCTTAGAGGCTCTAAGCCAGCCCAGGCAAAGCAGTGAGAGTCTGACCATCCATGTTTTAAAACCTATTTGGTTTCATTGGGCGACAGGGCTTGAGATGTCATTTCATCTCAATGTCAGTTAAAAGACCCACAGAATTGGAAGCAGCTTTTCCACAATGACCTCTACAGTGCTGACAGAGATAATGCAAGATTATGAAAGATTGTCATAAGGGACATTTTGAATAAGAAAATATACAAAAAAGAAGTTCTTAAATAATCATTTGTCTCTATAATATGGTCATTTTTCTTACTAAGGGTAGTTCTATTAGTCCGAGTCATGATTGAAATGAAAAATGTTAAAGTGAAACATCGAGTCCACTATCTTGCTTCTCTTACATATAAGAAGAAATTGGGCATTTAGAAAATAGTTTATACCCAAAGGTTGGGTGGGGGTAAAGATATCCTTGCCAGTTTAGCTTTACCCCCTGGGGTAAAGATATCCCAGCTGGGATATCTTTACCCCCGCCTTTCCACTAACCCCCACCAACCATTTCACAACTGACAGGGATAATGGAAATTTATGAAAGATTGTCTATGCAACATTTTGAATAAGAAAATATACAAAAAGAAGTTATTAAATAATCTTTCGCCTCTATAATATGGTCATATTTCTTACTAAGGGTAGTTCTAATAGTCCGAGTCACGATTGAAATGAAAAATGTTAAAGTGAAACATTGAGTCCACTATCTTGCTTCTCTTACATATAAGAAGAAATTGGGCATTAAGAAAATAGTTTATACCCAAAAGTTGGGGTGGGGGTAAAGATATCCTGGCCAGTTTAGCTTTACCCCCGGGGGTAAAGATATCCCAGCCGGGATATCTTTACCCCCGCCTTTGCACTCACCACCACCACCCATTTCACAACTGACAGGGATAACGCAAGATTATGAAAGATTGTCATAAGCAACATTTCGAATAAGAAAATATACAAAAAGAAGTTATTAAATAATCTTTCGCCTCTATAATATGGTCATATTTCTTACTAAGGGTAGTTCTAATAGTCCGAGTCACGATTGAAATGAAAAACGTTAAAGTGAAACATGGAGTCCACTATCTTGCTTCTCGTACATATAAGAAGAAATTTGGCAGTAAGAAAATAGTTTATACCCAAAAGTTGGGGTGGGGGTAAAGATATCCTGGCCAGTTTAGCTTTACCCCCGGGGGTAAAGATATCCCAGCCAGGATATCTTTACCCCCGCCTTTGCACTCACCACCACCACCCATTTCACAACTGACAGGGATAATGCAAGATTATGAAAGATTGTCATAAGGGACATTTTGAATAAGAAAATATACAAAAAGAAGTTGTTAAATAATCATTTGCCTCTATAATGTGGTCATATTTCTTACTAAGGGTAGTTCTATTAGTCTGAGTCATGATTGAAACGAAAAATGTTAAAGTGAAACATCGAGTCCACTATCTTGCTTCTCTTACATATATGAAGAAATTGGGTATTAAGAAAATAGTTTATACCCAAAAGTTGGGGTGGGGGTAAAGATATCCTGGCCAGTTTAGCTTTACCCCCGGGGGTAAAGATATCCCAGCCGGGATATCTTTACCCCTGCCTTTCCACTCACCACCACCACCCATTTCACAACTGACAGGGATAATGCAAGTTTATGAAAGATTGTCATAAGGGACTTTTGAATAAGAAAATATACAAAAAGAAGTTATTAAATAATCATTTGCCTCTATAATGTGGTCATATTTCTTACTAAGGGTAGTTCTATTAGTCTGGGTCATGGTTGAAACGAAAAATGTTAAAGTGAAACATCGAGTCCACTATCTTGCTTCTCTTACATATAAGAAGAAATTGGGCATTAAGAAAATAGTTTCTACCCCAAAGTTGGGGTAGGGGTAAAGATATCCTGGCCAGTTTAGCTTTACCCCCGGGGGGTAAAGATATCCCAGCTGGGATATATTTACCCCCACCTTTGCACTCACCACCACCACCCATTTCACAACTGACAGGGATAATACAAGATCATGAAAGATTGTCATAAGGGACATTTTGAATAAGAAAATATACAAAAAGAAGTTATTAAATAATCATTTGTCTCAATAATGTGGTCATATTTCTTACTAAGGGTAGTTCTATTAGTCTGAGTCATGATTGAAACTAAAAATGAAAAAGTGAAACATCGAGTCCACTATCTTGCTTCTCTTACATATAAGAAGAAATTGGGTATTAAGAAAATAGTTTATACCCAAAAGTTGGGGTGGGGGTAAAGATATCCTGGCCAGTTTAGCTTTACCCCCGGGGGTAAAGCTACCCCTGAGTAGCTTTACCCCCGGGGGTAAAGCTACCCAGGGGTCAAGATAAACTGGGACACCGGAAGTACGTCACAAAAAAGCTCCTATTGGACATCAGGTACACAGTTGTTCGATGTCACTGTACATATATTGTTGTCGTGAAAATATGACGTCGACAATTGAAGTGACTGCATTATAAATAAAATCACTCCGAAAGAAAGGTATGCAAGAAAAAGAATCTTAAATGGGTGTGAGGAGTTGATAGAAAAATCCATCCCTCTGGATCACTGCCTGGCATCCCTCGGAAAGCCACATGATTTGGGATAGTGACCCTCAGGAACAATTTTTCCTATCCACCCTTCACACCTAAGAAAGATTCTTTTTAGCTCACCTGTCACGTAGTGACAAGGTGAGCTTTTGTGATCACTTTTTGTGCGTCTGTGCGTCCGTGCGTCCGTAAACAATTTCAAATAAGTATATCTCTAATATCCCATGGTCAATCTTGATCAAATTTCATGAGAAGCATCATCAGGTAGGGGGAAAGGCTGCATAAGGTTTTTGGGCTGATCAGATTGGAATTCTGGTTGCCATGGCAACATATAGCTCCCATAGACTTACAATGGGAAAAATTAAAATATCTTCTTCTCTGAAACCACAGGGCCCAGAGCTTAGATATTTAGCATGTATTAATGGCCATTGGTCACCTACATAATTCCTGCCATTCATGCCCCTGGGGTCCAAATTGGCCACGCCCCGGGGCCCCTTCGCTACCATAGACTCATAATGGAACAAAAAGCTTCAAAAATCTTCTTCTCGGAAACCACAGGGTCCAGCGCTTAGATATTTAGCATGTAGCAATGGCAAGTGGTCACCTACATAATTCCTGCCAATCATGCCCCTGGGGTCCAAACGGGCCACACCCCAGGGCCCTTTAGCTCCTATAGACTCATAATGGAAAAAAAGCTTCAAAAATCTTCTTCACTGAAACCACAGGGCCCAGAGCTGAGATATTTGGCATGTAGCAACGGAAAGTGGTCACCTACATAATTCCTGCCAATCATGCCCCTGGGGTCCAAATTGGCCACACCCCGGGGCCCCTTAGCTCCCAAAGACTCATAATGAAAAAAAAAGCTTCAAAAATCTTCCTCTCTGAAACCACAGGGCCCAGAGCTTAGATATTTAGCATGTAGCAACAGCCAGTGGTCACCTACAAAATTCCTGCCAATCATGCCCCTGGGTTCCAAATGGGCGACGCCCCGGGGCCCCTTTGCTCCCATAGACCCATAATGGAACAAAAAGCTTCAAAAATCTTCTTCTCAGAAACCACAGGGCCCAGAGCTTAGATATTTAGCAGGTAGCAACGGCAAGTGGTCACCTATATAATTCCTGCCAATCATGCCCCTGGGGTCCAAACGGGCCACGCCCCCGGGCCCTTTAGCTCCTATGGACTCATAATGGGAAAAAGCTTCAAAAATCTTCTTCTCTGAAACCACAGGGCCCAGAGCTGAGGTATTTGGCATGTAGCAACGGCAAGTGGTCACCTACATAAATCATGCCAATCATGCACCTAGGGTCCAAATGGGCCATGCCCCGGGGGCCCTTAGCTCACATAGACTCATAATGAAAAAAAAAGCTTCAAAAATCTTCTTCTCAGAAACCACAGGGCCCAGAGCTAAGATATTTAGCATGTAGCAACGGCAAGTGGTCACCTACATAATTCCTGCCAATCATGCCCCTGGGGTCGAAACGGGCCACGCCCCGGGGCGCTTTAGCTCCTATAGACTCATAATGGAAAAAAGCTTCAAAAATCTTCTTCTCTGAAACCACGGGGCCCAGAGCTGACATATTTGGCATGTAGCAACGGCAAGTGGTCACCTACATAATTCCTGCCAATCATGCCCCTGGGATCCAAACGGGCCACTCCCCGGGGCCCTTTAGCTCCTATAGACCCATAATGGAAAAAAGCTTCAAAATTCTTCTTCTCTGAAACCACAGGGCCCAAAGCTGAGATATTTGGCATGTAGCAACGGCAAGTGGTCACCTACATAAATCCTGCCAATCATGCCCCTAGGGTCCAAATGGGCCACGCCCCGGGGCCCCTTTGCTCACAAAGACTGATAATCAAAAAAAAAAGCTTCAAAAATCTTCTTCTCTGAAACCACAGGGCCCAGAGTTTAGATATTAAGCATGCAGCAACGGCAAGTGGTCACCTACATTATTCCTGCCAATCATGCCCATGGGGTCCAAATGGGCCATGCGCCGGGGCCCCTTTACTCCCATGTGTGTACGTGTGTGTGTGTGTGTGTGTGTGAATTCGGGTTTAACGACGCTTTCAACAATTTTTCAGTCATATCACGACGTTGTCTGGTTGCGACAGGGAGCTCAATGCTCACGTTTATAATCCCTTTGCTCCCATAGACTCATATTTAAAAAAAAGCTTAAAAAATCTTCTTCTCTGAAACCACAGCACCCAGAGCTTAGATATTTAGCAGGTAGCAACGGCAAGTGGTCACCTACATAATTCCTGCCAATCATGCCCCTGGGGTCCAAAAGGGCCACGCCCCGGGGCCCCTTAGCTCCCAAAGACTCATAATGACAAAAAACTTCAAAAATCATCTTCTCTGAAACCACAGGGCCCAGAGCTTAGATATTTACCATGTAGCAATTACAAGTGGTCACCTACATAGATCCTGCCAATCATGCCCCTGGGGTCCAAATGGGCCACACCCTGGGACCCCCTTAGCCTCCATAGACTCATAATGGAAAAAAAAACTTCAAAAATCTTCTTCGCTGAAACGACAGGGCCAAGAGCTTAGATATTTAGCATGTAGCAAAGGCAAAAGGTCATTAAGGTTGACATCACAGCATGTTACTTGACGTCACTAAACATCCCTCAAGTGTCATCACAGTATGGCGGACGTTGGTAACCGAAGTGACTGCAGCATTAAAAACCCGCGGTAAGAAACGGAAGGTATGCAAGAAAAAGAATCCTATATGGGTGTGAGGGATGGATAGAAAAATCTGTCCCTCGGGATCACTGTCCGGCATCACGAGGCAAGGACAGTGACCCAAAGGGCGGGTTTTTCCATCCACCCCTCACAACCATATAAGATTCTTATATTTTATGGGCATTTGATAATTTTTCTCCTAATTCATTTAGATAATGCATCCATGATCTGAAATAGTATATCATATGATGTCACGTCTGAAAATGTAATAACACCATGTAACATATTAGGTAATCCACTAGTGCATTAAATATGCAAATTAGTTAGATACCCCCATAATGTTACATATACGGTGGCCTTAATGAAGACGCGTTTACTATTGGCGGAATATTGATAGTTTTGTAAAAAAACACACAAAAAACGAGTAAAATGCGTTTTAAATGTCATATGATAAATAGAATCTTGCATTTGTGCTCATGTATTATTAAATTTATGACTCGTTGAGGAAAAGGCATACAATGCTCGGCAAGGCCTTGCATTTTTAGCTCACCTGAGCCTTTAGGCTCATAGGTGAGCTTATAGTATAGCCATGGTCCGTTGTCCGTCCGTCCGTCCGTCGTCCGTCCGTCCGTCCGTCCACCATTTTCAAAGATCTTCTTCTCCTATACTGCAGGGCCAATCAAAGCCAAATTTCATATGGAGCCTCAGTGGGATGGGGGAACGAAAGTTTGTTCGCGGGGTCTGGATCACATGACCAAGATGGCCACCATGCCCATATATGGTAAAAAGCCTTCAAAAATCTTCTTCTCCAGAACCATAAGGCCAGTGGCCTTGAAACTTGGCATGTAGCATATGGTACTCGGGCCAATCATGGTTTGTACAACCCCGGGTTGACCTTGACCTATTTTACAGCAATGTCAAATTTGCCGAAGTAGGCTTTTGCATGGGGCAAAGTGAAAATAATGGATTTATAGGAAAACCATTGAAGGCAGTGTCACCAAAATTTGTAGATCAGGTAAAGTAACTGAATACATGAAGATCTATGCGTCGTCCGTCCGTCCGTCGTCCGTCCGTCCGTCCACCATTTTCAAAGATTTTCTTCTCCTATACTGAAGGGGCCAATCAAAGCCAAATTTCATATGGAGCCTCAGTGGGATGGGGGAACGAAAGTTTGTTCGCGGGGTCTGGATCACATGACCAAGATGGCCGCCATGCCCATATATGGTAAAAAGCCTTCAAAAATCTTCTTCTCCAGAACCATAAGGCCAGTGGCCTTGAAACTTGGCATGTAGCATATGGTACTCGGGCCCATCATGGTTTGTACAAATGGTGACCCCGGGTTGACCTTGACCTATTTTACAGCAATGTCAAATTTGCCGAAGTATGCTTTTGCATGGGGCAAAGTGAAAATAATGGATTTATAGGAAAACCATTGAAGACAGTGTCACCAAAATTTGTAGATCAGGTAAAGTAACTGAATACATGAAGATCTATGGGTCAGAAAGCTCAAGGTCATTCATTGGCCTTAGACCAAGGTCATTCAGGATCCATATTTCAAACATTTTTTTTCTCCAAAACTGCTGAGCCAATTTAAGTGAAATTTAATATGGAGCCTTTGTGAGTTGAACAAATGAAACAATGCCAATACGGTCTAGATCACATGACCAAGATGGCCGTCAAGCCTATATATATGGTAAAAAGCCTTAAAAATTCTTCTTCTCCAGAACCGTAAGGCCAATGGCCTTGAAACTTGGCATGTAGCATATGGTACTCAGGCCCATCATAGTTTGTACAAATGATGACCCCGAGTTGACCTTGACCTATTTTACAGCAATGTCAAATTTGCCGACTTAGGCTTTTGCATGGGAAAAAGTGAAAATAATGGATTTTTAGGAAACCATTGAAGACAGTGTCACCAAAATTAGTAGATAAGGTAAAGTAGCTGAATACATGAAGATCTATGTGTAAGAAAGGTGAAGGTCATTAATTGACCTTAGACCAAGGTCACGCAGGTTCCATATTTCAAACATTTTTTTCTCAGAAACTACTGAGCCAATTTAAGTGAAATTCAATATGGAGCCTTTGGGAGTTTAACAAATGAAAAGCTTCCAACATGGTCTAGATCACATGACCAAGATGGCCACCACGCCCATATATGGTAAAGAAACTTCGAAATTCTTCTTCTCAAGAACCGTAAGGCCAATGGCCTTGAAACTTGGCATGTAGCATATGGTACTCGGGCCTATCATAATTTGTTCAAATGGTGACCCTGGGTTGATCTTGACCTATTTTACAGTAATGTCAAATTTGCTGACTTAGGCTTTTGCATAGGAAAAAGTGAAAATAATTGATATTTAGGGAAACCATTGAAGACAGTGTCACCAAAATTTGTAGATTAGGTAAAGTAACTGAAAACATGAAGATCTATGGGTAAGAAAGGTCAAGGTCATTCATTGACCTTAGACAAACATGAAATAACTAGACTCTAATGGAAACATCAATAATGGAAAGCCAAAAGGACAGTTACTTTCCCACAAAATGGCCAATTGGCTATCCAAAATAAAATAATGTAAGCGACACACACACACACACACAAAAGACATACCATAACAAAAATAAGCCGCGACAGAAGAACCGCCTTGGAACGGTCAGTGAAATGAATTCCACTAGACCAGTATCTCTCCTAAAATTAATTTAAAAAATAAGCACATAATTTCTAGAATACCGAATAATATATAATACAAAATTGGGGTTAATGCAAAATTCAATCAAATAGGTCTCATCTGCTGTTTCTGGTCACAAAGTAGATAAAATGCAATGACCAGGAACTGATAAAACAAATTCACGTTGTGTCCCAGCCACCATACTGCAAAGAAACACCTGTAATGTAGATGGTATTAAGTAAAACTGTACAAGTGGAAAATCAAGGAGTCAAGTGCTGTTTCCCAGCACATTGTCAATCAGACATTCCCTAAATAATATGAAAAGTTAAAAAAATTATGACAAATGGAATAAACCATAATGAAAGCATGACCTTCGAACTGTCAGAAAAGTAGGAATAGGTGGAAAGTTTTATCACATTGTTAGACATCAAAATTTTGTCCCCATAAGTTGTGTACCCCTGCTCTGAGGCTATATACATATATAAAAACATTAAAATGTACACCAGGACCAGGTGTCAGGTGAGCGTTTACAGGACCACTGGTCCTCTGGTTTACTTTTTTCTCAACTCATTTAATTGATACAGTAATACATGAACATTCATGTAAGATCCTCTATATCTTTGATATCTCTAGAACCAGCATTTTTATGCCCCTAATTTTGAAAAGTTGGGGGCATATTGCTTCTAGCTTGTCCGTTCGTTCGTTAGAGCCTTGATATTTGGTATACTGCTTGGGACTGAGGAAGAGATAACCTGATTAAATTCTCAACAATGAATTTTGTTCGTTTGTATGTTCATTAGTTCATACGTTCGTCACGCTTTCTTCTGCATAGCATAACTTAAGAACCATGTACGCTAGTGTTTTGAAATTTCATATATGGTTTCCTCATGAAAAAATAGTTGACCCATATTTTTTTTCTTATCCGAATTATCTCCCCTTTTTGCATTATTTCCCTTTTAATTAGATAACATAGAAATCTCGTTAGCAAGATATCTCCAAAAGTATTTGAGCTAGAGCCTTGATATTTGGTATACTGCTTGGGACTGAGGAAGAGATAACCTGATTAAATTCTCAACAATGAATTTTGTTGGAGTTATGGCCCTTTGCAATTTCTGGGCATTTAATTAGGGCCCCGCACTGAAAGTGTGGGTGCCCTATAGTAATCACTCTGTCCGTCCGTCTGTCTGTCTGTCTGTCCGGGCCAACATATAAGTGTTAGGGGTTATATTTTGTCCAACCTTATGGGTTTATTCCGTTAAGTTAACACTATAAACTCATAAACCTTACGGCTTAGGGGCTATTTTTCGGCTTAGGAGCTTAATTTCTCTGTGGGAGTTTATAATGGGAAAAGCCCATCAACCGTATTTGTTAGAACGTCCGTCTGTCTGTCCATCTGTCCATCTGTCCGTCCACAAATTTTTTTATCCTCCATAACTTTCTTATTCCTGGATGGATTTAAATATTACTTGGCAGAAATGTTAACCATAATGTGATGGAGTGCTGCGCGCAAGACTCAGGTCCGTACCTCAAAGGTCAAGGTCATACTTAGAGGTTAAAGGTCAAAAAAGGGTCTTTCCTGTGTCCAATTAATAACTTTGTTATTATTCCTGGATGGATTTAAATATTACTTAGCAGAAATGTTAACCATAATGTGGCCCCGCACTGAAAGTGTGGGTGCCCTATAGTAATCACTCTGTCCGTCTGTCTGTCTGTCCGTCTGTCCGTCCACAATTTTTTTTATCCTCCATAACTTTCTTATTAGTGCCCCGCACTGAAAGTGTGGGTGCCCTATAGTAATCACTCTGTCCGTCCGTCTGTCTGTCCGTCTGTCCATCCACAAATTTTTTCCTACTCCTCTGATAGCGCTGCCGGGGCCCTAGTCAGTTTCACTGACAGCTCTAGTTGTGTTGCTTTCTAGTGCATAGCATTACTTTATTACCATGTATGCTAGTGTTTTGAAATGTCATATATGCATTTCTCATGAAAAAAATAGTTGACCCTTTTTTTAGCTCACCGTCACGCAGTGACGAGGTGAGCTTTTGGGATCACTTTTTGTCCGTCGTCCGTCGTGCGTCGTCCATGCGTAAACAATTTCTTCAAACGACATCTCCTCCTAAACCACCAATCGGATTTTGACCAAACTTCATAGGAATGATCCTTAGGTGGTCCCCTTTCAAAGTTGTTCAAATAGTTCCGGTCCGTTGCACATCTAGGTCACAGGAGCCAAAAATAGATTGTTTTCATCGAAAACTTAAAAAATCTTCTTCTCTGAAACCACAAGGCCCAGGTCTTTGATATTTGGTATTTAGCTTCATCTAGTGGACCCCTACCAAGATTGTTCAAATTATAGTGCTAGGGCCAAAAATGCCCAAACCCCAGGGCCCTTTGGTTTTACATGGGCTAATATAGGGAAAATCTTGAAAAATCTTCTTCTCTGAAACTGCAAGGCCCAGGTCTTTGATATTTGGTATGAAGCTTCATCTAGTGGACCCCTACCAAGATTGTTCAAATTGTAGTGCTGGGGCCAAAATGCCCCCGCCCTGGGGCCCTTTGGTTTTACATGGGTTTTTATTGGCAAAATCTTGAAAAATCTTCTTCTCTGAAATCACAAGGCCCAGGTCTTCGATATTTGGTAAGAAGCTTCATCTAGTGGACCCCTACCAAGATTGTTCAAATTATAGTGATGGGGCCAAAAATGTCCCCGCCCCAGGGCCCTTTGGTTTTATATGGGCTTATATAGGGAAAATCTTTAAAAATCTTCTTCTCTGAAACCGCAAGGCCCAGGTCTTTGCTATTTGGAATGAAGCTTCATCTAGTCGACCCCTACCAAGATTGTTCAAACTATAGTGCTGGGGCCAAAAATGCCCCCGCCCCGGGACCCTTTGGTTTTACATAGGCTTATATAGTGAAAATCTTTAGAAATCTTCTTCTCTGAAACCGCAAGGCCCAGGTCTTCGATATTTGGTAAGAAGCTTCATCTAGTGGACCCCTACCAAGATTGTTCAAATTATAGTGCTGGGGCCAAAAATGCCCAAACCCCAGGGCCCTTTGGTTTTACATGGGCTAATATAGGGAAAATCTTGAAAAATCTTCTTCTCTGAAACTGCAAGGCCCAGGTCTTTGATATTTGGTATGAAGCTTCATCTAGTGGACCCCTACCAAGATTGTTCAAATTGTAGTGCTGGGGCCAAAATGCCCCCGCCCCGGGGCCCTTTGGTTTTACATGGGTTTTTATTGGCAAAATCTTGAAAAATCTTCTTCTCTGAAACCACAAGGCCCAGGTCTTCGATATTTGGTAAGAAGCTTCATCTAGTGGACCCCTACCAAGATTGTTCAAATTATAGTGCTGGGGCCAAAAATGTCCCCGCCCCAGGGCCCTTTGGTTTTATATGGGCTTATATAGGGAAAATCTTTAAAAATCTTCTTCTCTGAAACCGCAAGGCCCAGGTCTTTGCTATTTGGAATGAAGCTTCATCTAGTCGACCCCTACCAAGATTGTTCAAACTATAGTACTGGGGCCAAAAATGCTCCCGCCCCGGGACCCTTTGGTTTTACATAGGCTTATATAGTGAAAATCTTTAGAAATCTTCTTCTCTGAAACCGCAAGGCCCAGGTCTTTGATATTTGGTATGAAGCTTCATCTTGTGAACCCCTACCAAGATTGTTCAAATTATAGCCCTGGGGCAAAAAATGTCCCCGCTCCGGGGCCCTTTGGTTTTACATAGACTTCTATAGGGAAAATCTTGAAAATCTTCTTCTCTGAAACCACAAGGCCTAGGTCTTTGATATTTGGTATGAAGCTTCATCTAGTGGACCTCTTCAAAGATTGTTCAAATTATAGCCCTGAGACCAAAAATGCCCCCGCCCGGGGCCCTTTGGTTTACATAGACTTATACAGGGAAAATCTTTAAAAATGTTCTTCTGTAAAACCACAATGCCTAGGTCTTTGATATTTGTTGTGAAATTTCATCTAGTGGACCTCTATCAAGATTGTTCAAATTATAGCCCTGGGGCCAAAAATGCCCCCGCCCTGAGACCCTTTGGTTTTACATAGACTTATATAGGGAAATATTTAAAAATCTTCTTCTCTGAAACTGCAAGGCCCATGTCTTTGATATTTTGGTATGGAGCTTCATCTAGTGGACCTCTACCAATATTGTTCAAATTATAGCCCTCTGGCCACAAATGCTGCCGTCCTGGGGCCCTTTGGTTTTACATAAACTTATATAAGATAATCTTTGAAAAATCTTCTTCTCCAAAACAGCAAGGCACAGGTCTTGGATATTTGGTGTGAAGCTTCATCTAGTGGATCTCTATCAAGATTGTTTAAATTATAGCCCTGAGGCCAAAAATACCCCTGCCCCAGGGCCATTTGGTTTTACATAGGCTTATGTATGGAATATCTTTAAAAAATCTTCTTCCCTGAAACCGCAAGGCCCAGGTCTTTGATATTTGGTGTGTAGCTTCATCAGTTGGACCTTTGACAAGATTGTTAAAATTATAGCCGATGTTGATATTTGGTATGAACCTTCACCTTTTTAGACCTCCCTAAACATTATTCACATTATAGCCCTGGTGTCAATAATGGCCCTCCCCGGGGCCCACTTATTACTCTATGGATCAGGTGAGCGATCCAGGGCCATCATGGTCCTCTTGTTTTTTTTCTTTTCCGAATTATCTCCCCTTTGGAGTTATTGCCCCTTTAATTAAATAACAAAGAAATCTCGTTAGCAAGATATCTCAGAAATTGTTTGAGCTAGAGCCTTGATATTTGGTTTACTGATTAAGACTGAGGAGGAGATCACCAGATTAAATTTTCAACCAATTTAATGAAATTTTGTTAAGAGTTATGGTCCTTTAAGATTTCTGGCCATTTAATTGTGTTGATTTCCAGTGCATAATATTACTTAAGAACTATGTATGCTAGTGTATTGAAATTTTATATATGGTTTCCTCATGAAAAAATAGTTGACCCGTTTTTTTATGCCCCCAACTTTGAAAAAGTTGGGGGACATATTGCTTCTAGCTTGTCCATTCGTTCATTCATTTGTTGGTTCTTGAGTTCGTCACGCTTTCTTCTGCATAGCATAACTTAAGAACCATGTATGCTAGTGTTTTGAAATTCCATATATGGCGTCCTCATGAAAAAAAAGTTGACCGGTATTTTTTTCTTATCCGAATTATCTCCCCTTTTTGCATTATTTCCCTTTTAATCAAATAACATAGAAATCTCCTTAGCAAGATACCTCAAAAAGTATTTGAGCTAGAGTCTTGATATGTGGTATACTGCTTGGGACTGAGGACGAGATCACCTGATTAAACTTTCAACAAATTTAATGGAATTTTGTCAGAGTTATGGCCCTTTGCAATTTCTGGCCATTTAATTGTGTTGCTTTCTAGTGCATAGCATAACTTTATAACAATGTATGCTGGTGTTTTGAAATTTCATATATGGATTTCTCATGAAAAAATAGTTGACCTATATTTTTTTCTTTTCCGAATTATCTCCCCTTTTTAGTTATTGCCCCTTTAATTAAATAACATAGAAATCTCGTTAGCAAGAGATCTCAGAAAGTATTTTAGCTAGAGCCTTTATATTTGGTATACTGATTTGGACTAAGGTTTAGATTACCTGATTAACTTTCCAACCAGTTTAATGAAATTTTGTTAAAGTTATGGCCCTTTGCAATTTCTGGCCATTTATTTGTGTTGCTTTCTGGTGCATAACATAACTTTATAACCATGTATGCTAGTGTTTTGAAATTTCAAATATGGTTTCCTCACGAAAAACATAGTTGACCTTTGTTTTTTTTGTTTTTTTTTTCTTATCTGAATTATATCCCCTTTTCGCGTTGTTTCCCTTTTAATTAAATAACATAGAAAGCTTGTTAGCAAGATATCTCAAAAAGTATTTGAGCTAGAGCCTTGATATTTGATATACTGATTAAGACTGAGGAGGAGATCACCTGATTAAATTTTCAACCAATATAATGAAATTTTGTTAGAGTTATGGCCCTTTACAATTTCTGGCCATTTAATTGTGTTGATTTCCTGTGCATAGTATTACTTAAGAACTATGTATGCTAGTGTATTGAAATTTCATAAATGGTTTCCTCATGAAAAAAATAGTTGGCCCCTATGTTTTCTTATCTGACTTATCTCCCCTTTTCGCATTATTTCCTTTTTAGTTAAATAACATAGAAATCTCGTTAGCAAGATATCTCAAAAAGTTTTTGAGCTAGAGCCTTTAAATTTGGTATACTGATTTGGGCTGAGGAGATCACCTGATGAAATTTTCAACCAATTTAATGAAATTTTGTTGGAGTGATTGCCCTTTGCATTTTCAGGTCATTTAATTGTGTTTCTTTCTTGTAGCAAGATATTTAAAAAAACTATTTAAATTGATGCCTAAAAACTTGGCATGCTGATTTGGAATGACTAGTACATCACCTGATTAACATTTGAAAAAAAAATTTTTTTTTTTTTTTTTTTTTTTTTTTTGCAATAATGGCCTTTTGAAAATTTGGGCATTTCTGGACAAGCATATGGTTGGGGGCATAGTGTTTTACAAACACCATTTCTAGTTCAGATGACGTTTTGTTATATTTTTCTTATTTCTAGTCCAAACATAGATTGTGGGTGCTGGTATGAATCAACTTATTGCTGCTGTATAGTTTGAACAAATTGACACGAGACTGACCTTTATGCAAGGAATAAATTACTCGGTGCTATTGCCAAATACGTCGGCTTTCGTAAACTTCTCGTGAATTTTCGGCATCTCGTGAATAGCGATCTATTTACCAACCTCTATGTATTGTATAACCGTATCGCCATCTTCGGAAAACGACAAAGATAAATATATGCATTTGATCGGGTGTGAAATTATGTTTATTGAGTTCACCAGTCTCCGGTCAATTTGTTCGAACTATACTCTGGCATCTTAACAAAGGATGATTAGTTTGAAAACTAGCCAATCAGATAAAACTGGGTCAAGTCAATGTGTTGGCACCAATCTCTCAAAGGTCAATTCTAATGCACTTGCGTATGTAACGCGACGTCTGATTGGAGAACGTCAAAAGTTTGCGACAGTATATTCTGCGATATACTGTCGGAAATCCGACGTCATCACGTAACGTCACTTTTCATTGGCTGTCATTTGGTTTTACGCAGCTCACCGTGCTTACTGCCTTGTGCAAAATAGTACAATTTTTACTTAACAACCCAATAAGTGCATAAGAATGGGGATAACTGTATTGAAAAATTGTCATTTGGGGATTATAAGTTCCATGTGACCTGATAATTGACCGCAAAATATATTCAGGTTAGTGTGACCTATATTTCATGGTTCAGTGATTTTGCCTATTATCTTGAATACTATTTGATGGAGAAATGTCTCACCTGGATTATTAGGTCCATGTGACCCAATGATTGACTTAGAAATATATCTAGGTCATTGTGACATATTTTCATGGTTCAATGATTTTGCCTTATAATTCAGACACAATTTGATTCTGAAATGTTATATCTGGAATAAATGTTTCATGTGACCTGAGTATTGGTCTCAAAATATATCTAGGTGGGTGTTACCTATATCTCATGGTTCAGTAATTTTATCTTATATGTTGAAGGTGCAAAACAGGCGCACTATGCTGTCATGCAACAGCTCTTGTTAGAAAAATGGCTTGGAAGTGTTTTGGTTTGTGTTTCAGGCCAAGACACTTCACCAAGTTGCCAAAACGTGATTTGATAGTACATTGGAAGTGTTCTGGTTCATTTCTTTTTCATTCACCTTATTTGCATTATCTGCTGGTTCCTAGTCTGAAGGTTATCGGTGTTGGAAAAACAGGTAACCAGACCCCCCTGACCTTGTTTCTTTTTCATTCACCTTATTTGCATTATCTGCTGGTTCCTAGTCTGAAGGTTATCAGTGTTGGAAAAACAGGTAACCAGACCCCCCTGACCTTCTGAGTACCTGTTTTTCCAATATTGACAATGTGCGAGCTGGGACCCAGCAAATAATGCAAATATGGTGAATGCGTTTTAATGAGTGCCCACAATCTTATGTTTTTTAGCCAAAAAAAAAAAACACAACAAAAAAGCCATTTAACTAATTTTCACTATATGTCATATAGAGGCATGAGGGAGGGGTGGGGGCTGCACTGGGTCTGGATTGGTTTGCCCATTAGAACAGCACATCCATGTGATATATAGAGGATCTTACATTAGTGTTCATGTATTATTGAATTTATTAAACAAGTTGAGGAAAAGGGATAAAATGCGAGGCTTTCCATAGCATTTTATTCCTTTTCCTCAACCAGTTTAATAAATTTGATAATACATGAACACGATTGCAAGATTCTATTTATCATATGACATTTAGAAGGCATTTTATTCACGATTTTGGTACAAAAATATCAATGTTCTGCCCTTATATAACGATGTCGTTAAGGACATCATACCTGTAACGTTACGGGGTGTAGCTAACTAATTTGCATATTTAATCCACTAGTGGATTAACAAATTTATTTCATTGTGTTAGTATACCCCCAGACACGACATCATAAATTATGATATAGTGCATTCTTTCATATCTCTAAAATGATACATTTCTTATTTACACGCCAAACATAGGTTGTGGGTGCTCGTTAGAACTGCCTCATTGAGGCAGTTCTAACGAGTACACACGACCTAGATCTTGGAGGAGAAATAAGAAAAGTAATGCAAACCCTCATTAACCTCAGTTTTCTGTATTTTAAGTGGGGTTTACGGGGGGTGGGGAGGTGGGTGTGGGGTTTACGGGGGTATTCATTTCACGGGCTTGTTACCCTGCTGCTATGTTTCCAGGTTATAACGGGTTTTATTATATACCCAGAAAATGTCCCGTTAACTTTGTACAGAAGTTACCGGTCGATAGTTTTCCATATTGCCCGTAGTCAAGTTCATATTGCCCGTAGATAAGCAGTCTTGTTCACAATAGAACTACTTTCAAATCTATGCATTTCATGACAAAACATCTGCCGCCATCTTGTCGTGCGTATCGACTGAAAAGACTCGAAACAAAACAAATATAGGTTCTGACAAAGTGCATAAAGCGCATTTTATGCTGTCAAATATGACCTACCTGCAATCTGTTTAGATTTTCAATACTTTCTTCTAAGAAATCAGGAGTATTTTGAAAGAAATATAACTGACGCTTCGGTAAAAATGGCGTCTGGCTTTGGGGAATGTCAATGTTTTTAATGACGCCACATCCACCAACGTTAACTTCGTCTTCACTTTGGCGCCATTGGGCGTGGTTTTTCAACGTGTAGGAAGACACTTAACGACCTTCATTGTTTTCTATTTCAAACAACTTAAAAATATAATCTGATTTTTACGTTCAGATTTCTATACCAGGCAATCCTGAATTTTGGTAAACAGTTCAAGTTTTGGGTATATAATTAAACGGTTATTGACTTTATATTGTGAAATATTCGGCACGAGTTCATATGGCGAAGGACGTACGATCTTATATTGTGAAATATTCGGCACCCATTCATATGGCGAAGACACAAACGCAAGCCCGTGCATCCTTCGCCATATGAACTCGTGCCGAATATTTCACAATATAAAGTCAATAACCTATAAAATCATGCCAAGAAAATTGCAGTCTAAGGTTAACAGACTGTCAAGATGTGATCTTAATGCAACTAAATGTCTTTATACACTGTTCATTATAACAGGGCTTTGGATATAACACGGTTTAAAGATGGACTGCAAAACACTGTAAAGATTATGTAGAAAAATGACCGTACATGCATATAGCATGGTTGTTTAACACAGTTTCTGCTGTGGAACACTGGGCAGCAATAGTGTTAAAAGAGGTTGTTACGTGTAATTGGTCAGTCTGTCTCTGTAATTTCACCTGCCTTTGATTACGTACGAGGGCAAGTCAGTAAGTAACCAGCCTATCCCATTTCCAATTGACCAAGACAACAAAGATTTTCATGACTGGTTTCAATACATGCTTTAGGCATGAGAGCAAAATTGCACCCTTATCGTGTCATTCACTCATAAGATATTGAACATCAAATATGGATAGTGATGCAAAAGCAAGCTTTTCCTCAAAAGTTGAGTACCATGCTGTAATTTGGTACTTTTTTTGAAAGGGAAAACAGGTCCGGAAATACTTTGCGAGTTGACCAATGTTTATGGGTCTTCTGCACCATCGTATACAGAAGTTAAATTCTGGGTTGGGGAATTCAAACATTAGACGAAACCAGGTCGGGATGCCCATTAGATGCCACCGATGAAGAAATGTGTTACAAAGTATTGGATCTGGTGATCTCAGATCGTCAAATTAAGGTGGAAGAAATAGTGAAGCATTACACATTTCACATGGTATCGTTTCAACAATTTTACATGATCCCTTGGTTATGTGCAAGCTGACAGCCCATTGGGTCCCAAATTACCTTACCGACGAGCATTTTTTTTCCTTATATAAAAGGGGTGGCCTGTCTAATGACCTCGAATAAACATTTAATTCTGACCATAGTGCACATCAAAGGTTTATCTTATCTAAGTGATTATGAGGTGATTATGAGCAGATTTCTTGTTTAATAGGGGGCTTCATAAGGGTACTTGAGTGATAGAATAATTTACTGAGATTGTTTCCAACAACATATTGTTTAAATAACTTCTTTTTTATTTTAAAATAAAGTAAAGAAAAACACTGATATCCATTGTTTCCTTTACTCAAAAGTGCAAAGAAGTAAACAAACAAGGTAAATGAATTGATTAACCTCAAAATTTAATCAATCAGTTTACCTTTATTTATTTATTTATTTATTTATTTATTTATTTATTTTGGTTGAAAGTATGTGATACACAAAACATATATTGTCTAAAACATTAGCATTTTATAGTTTCAGTCAAAATGGAACTATAAAATGTTCTTTGTTTTAGACACAATCATATCAGAAAAGAGAAAAAAAAAGAATTTTTTAAGATTTTATTTTTCACCATTCAAGTTTAAAACTAAAATAACAAACACAATTAAATTTATTTTTCTTATTTATATTGCAAACATAGGTTGTGGGTGCTCGTTAGAGCCGCCTCATTGAGGCGGTTCAAACGAGTACACACAACCTAGGACTCAATGAGACGATTCTAAAGAGCACCCGCAACCTATGACTTGGGGCAGAAATAAGGAAAATAATGTATACCCCCTTAAACCCCCATTTTCTCTATAGAAAGTGGAGTTTAGAGGATGTTCCTTTTTCCTCAAAAACATATATTGTGTGTCCTCGTTAGAACCGCCTCATGGAAGCAGTTCTAACGAGCAGTCACACTGTAAAAACAAACTATGGGTACTCGTCCGAACTGCTTCACCGAGGTGGTTCTAATGAGTACCACAATATATGTTTAGAGTAGAAATAATAAAGTTATCAGGATTTTATCTGAAAAAAAAAATCATTTTTGGTGGAAAAAATTTACCAATATATTTGAATTGGCATTTTCTGTAATGATTATAAACAATGGCTACTAAATATAAAATTGGAAAAAAGTGATGTTGATTCTTCAGTGCCAATCAAAATAAGGACTTAGGTGTACTCGTAAATGAATAGATGTCATTTGTCAAAGTCATATCCCTAGGTAATTTATTACCCTCTCTTGGTCCCCTACCTGTATGACAGCCTGAATACCCCAAGTGCATTTTATCTGAATGCTGGATTCTTTAATAAACGGTCATTAGGATGTTATGTAATCGAAAAATGTGTCTTTAACACACACGTGCAATATGGCGCATTGTTTCACATGTCCAAAATGGCTACTTTTTTATGAAATTCTGTGATATTTTTTCTTCTTTTTACTGCAAATATAGGTTGTGGGTGCTCGTTAGAACCTCCTCATTGGGGCGGTTCTATCGAGTACCAACAACCTTCGTCTGGGAGAAGAAATAAGAACAATAATGTATACGCCCTCAAACCCCAGTTTTTTCTATACAAACTGGGGTTTAGGGGGGTATTCATTTCACGGACTTGTTCACATGATGCAAGTCAAAGGAAGATGATATTGTTTCATGTCTGGTGAATGTATATGAGATCTGCGTCCATTATTATGAGCCAGAGAATAAAACTCAAGGTCAAGGTCATTGGCTATTTTTAGAAGAATTTTGTCATCACTCTAGCGCCAACATTTATTGACCAATTTAATATAACTTCACACAAATGATAACATCTTGTGCGTATCCAACTTTCAAGGTCATGACCTCAAGGTCAAGGTCTCTGTGGCTATTTTTAGAAAAAACTTTGTCATCACTCTAGGGCCTACATTTATAGATGGATTTTAATTGTTGCTTATGATAACATCTAGAGCTTGTACGATTTTCAAGGTCATGACCTCACGGTCAAGGTCACTTTGGCTATTTTTAGAAAAACATTGTCATCGCTCTAGCGCCTTTATTTATTGACGGATTTTAATATAACTTCACACTAATTTTGCTTATGATAATATCTCGAGTGAGTTTGACTTTCAAGGTCATGATCTCAAGGTCAAGGTCACTGTGGCTAGTTTTAGAGAAACGTTGTCATTGCTCTAACGCCTACATTTATTGATGGATTTTAATATAACTTCACAAAAATGTTGTTTATGATAATGTCTCGAGCAAATTCGTGTTTCAAGGTAATTCCCTCAAGATCAAGGTCACTGTGGATATTTTTAGAAAAAACTGTATCATCGCTCTATTGCCTATATTTATTTACGGATTTTAATTTAACTTCACACAAATGTTGCTTATGATAATATCTTGAGTGAGTTTGACTTTCAAGATCATCGCCTCAAGGTCAAGGTCTTTGTGGCTATTTTTTTAGAAAAACTGTCATTGCTCTAGTACCTACATTTTTTTTACAGATTTTAATATAACTTCAAACAATTGTAGCTTATGATAACATCTCAGGCAAAGTCGACTTTCAAGGTCATGGCATCAAGGTCAAGGCCACTGGCTGTTTTTAGAAAAACTTGGTCATCACTGTAGCGCCTACATTTATTGATAGATTTTAATATAACTTCACACAAATGTTGGGTATGATACTATCTCGAGCAAGTTTGTCTTTCAGGGTCCTGAGATAGAGGTCATGGTCACTTGCTATTTTCAGAATAATTTTGTCATCATAGTAGTGGCTACATTTGTTGATGAATTTTGCTAGAACTTTACACAAATGTTGGAAGTGATAATATCTTGAGCGAATTCGACTTTCAATATCATGACTTCAAGGTCAAGGTCACTGTGACATTTTTAGAAACACTTTGTCATTGCTCTAGTGCCTTTATTTATTGATGGATTTTAATATATCTTCTCACAACATTTGCAAATGATAATATCTGGATCGAGTTAGGCTTTCAAGGTCATTGCCTTAAGGTCAATGTCACTGGCTATTTTTAGAAAAAATTTTGTCCTCGCTCTATAACACAAATGTTGGGGATGATAATATCTCCAGCGAGTTTGATTTTTAGGGTCCTCTGGTCAAGATCAAGGTCACTGTGGCTAGTTTTAGAAAAACTTCATCATTGCTCTAGCGGCTACATTAAGTGATAGATTTTAAAATACCTTTTCACAAATGATGCCTATGATAATATCTCAATTTAGTTATGGTCCACTCTCCGCTCAAGCTCATGGTCACTGTGGTTATTTTTAGAAAAAAACTTTGTCACCGCTCCATTACGATAACACACCTGTGCTCAGAATGATCATCTGGGCAATATCTCAGTTAAGTTCGAATATGCGTCATGTCAAATCTAAAAGTAGATCAGTAGGTTATTTTTTCATAACTTTTGAACTGTTTGAGATAAAGCCTTCATATTTGGCATGTAGGTTCCTTGTGACAAGGGCTTCCCACTCATATAAATAAAATTGACATGTGACCTTGACCTTTGACCTACTTTATCATAAATTTTGAACCATATTAGATAAAGCCTTCATATTTGGCATGTATGTTCCTTGTGACAAGGTTATCCTAACCATTCAAAAACTTTTGACCCATCACCTTGCTTTTGGCCTGCTTTGTCATACCTTTTGAAGCATTTTAGATACAGCCTTTATATTTGGCTTGTAGGTTCCTTGCAACAAGGGCTTCCTATTCATACATAAAATGATATGTGACCTTTACCTTGACATTTGACCTACTTTATCATAACTTTTGAACGATTTGAGATAGTGCCTTCATATTTGGCATGTATGTTTCTTGTGAAAAGGTCTTCCCAACCATACAAAAATTTTGTCTTATGACATTGACCTTTGACGTACTTTGTCATAATTATGTCTGCCCCCGAAAAATTTTTTTCAGAGAGACATATTGTTTTTCCCCCGGGCGTCTGTCCGTCCGTCTGTCTGTCTGTCCATCTGTCCATCTGTCACACATTTGTGTCCGCTCTATAACTTGAAAACCGTTCAACCTATCTTCACGAAACTTAGAATAAATATAAATCAGCATTAGAGGACGTGCAGTGCGCAAGAACTGTAACTCTCGCATTTATACTTTTTTAATTATCTCCCTTGGAAGTTTGTCGGTATGTATATATGTATGGGCAAATCGTGTCCAGTCAATAACTTTCTTATTAGAAGGTGATGTCCTTTCAGGTCTCACCTTCTTATGGCAACACTCCAAAGAATTCCCTTGATACCGCATCACTCCTCTGTTTCAAGAAAAATAGGTACTCATAAATCAGTGAAGAGACGCGCCTGTATCATTTGATATGTGAAAATAATATGCAGATTGAAAAAAACTGTGGATGCAAAATACATAAACAATGAACTTCAGAGTTAAATGTCATAAAATGGATCTTGATTTGAAATTGGTCTCGTTTCGCAGCTGACCTGGCCTAGTTATTAAGAGCGAGTTCGGTTGACTTTCTAGAGTTCACTATAGTTACACCAAAATACGCGGGTTATGGCTCGTGCCGCACTATTAGAGTTAACTTGAGTTCAATCAAGCTTGCTTCTTTGGGAGTTGGGAGTTCTGTCTAGCAAGAACATAAAACACGATGACAGGGGGATATTCGTAGGTTAATTAAGAAATGAATATAAACTTATTAGAAAGTGATGACCTTTCAGGTCTCACCTTCTTATGCCAATCGACACTGGAGCCCCTCGATGACGAATCACTCCTGTGCTTCAAGAAAAATATGCCTCAATATATTTATCAATAGACGCGCATGTATCATTTGATAAGTGAAAATGATATGCAGATTGTAAAACTGAGGAAGCCAATTACACAAACAACTAACTTCAGAGTAAAATGCCATAAAATTAATCCTCTTGGTTCAAATTGGTCTCAATTCGCAGCTTTATCATGACCTAGTTTGCTTTGAGCGGGTCCAGCTGACCAACTAAAGTTAACTCAAGAAAAGTAGGGGAGACAGTAGACTTACTCTTGTACAAAGTTGTACAATAACTTTATCTCCCCCCCCCCCCCGGCCTCACTTCACGATCCAGCAATTAGAAGCGACAGGAAGCATCAAATGTCATTTGATGCGTCACCAGTAACGATTCAGATTCAGAACTCTACTGACGTCAAGAAAATGTCATCGTTTGCCCTCGAGTAAATCGAAAGTATAAACATGTTTTCAAGTTGGACGCGATTTTTCCAACAGATGGCCAAAATTTCAAATAGTTGGGAATAATAGATTTTCGGATTGCATTTAACTTACAATTTTCCACCTTCCAACGTATTCGTTGTTACTAGGCAAGGCTTCCGACTCTCATACCAAGCTAACTCTAGCAGTCGCAATATTCCTAGACGGCGCGTTTTGGAGCAAGTCAACTCTTGTTAACTCTAGTACGTCAACAGAACTCGCTCAAAATCTAGATCGCGGATTAATAATTCAATGAATGAGTTGACAGCATGAATGGAATACTACGACTTGCTATACTACAGATAGAGCGAAGTTTTGTTTGTTTGTTTGTTTTGAGGTTTAACGTCCCCGTCAACACTGTAAAGATCATTTTGGAGACGTTGCTTCCAATTTTGTGGGACTTTTACCCGACATCGAGATGAAATGACATCTCAAGCCCTGTCGCCCAATGAAACCAAAAGGGTTAATTAGCCTCGCACCGCGGTTCCTGGTCAGGCTTAGCTCCTCTAAGCGGTTTACCAGTACTAGTGTGCGGGCCGGATTCAGCTCTGCGTGGAAGCATCATGCAGCCCATATATTTCTACTAGCCCCTATGGGCGGGGCGGATAGAGCGAAGTTACCTTCACTGTTGCATTTGTTTGATTTGAGGTTTAACGTCCCTGTCAACACTGTAAAGGTCATTTTGGAGACGTTGCTTCCAATTTTGTGTGACTTTTACCCGTCACTGAGAAATGACATCTCCAGCCCTTTCGCCCAATGAAACCAATAGGGTTTATAAGCATGGACGGTCCGTCTCGTGCGCACCGCTTTGTTTGGGCAGGCTTAGATCCTCTAAGCGGTTTACCAGTAGTCGTGTGCGGTTCGGATTCAGCTCTGCGTGGAAGCATCATGCAGCCCATATATGTCTTCAAGCCCCGATGGACGGGGGCCAATTCACTGTTGCATGGATATATTTCTGTGAACCATCTGGAAAATATGACTTTATAACTTAAACACCGTAATCTTAACGTTTATAGTACGGAGAAATGCATATTTATTGCGGCCGGTGGGTGCTTGTTTTTTTTGTTTTTTTTTTTGAGCCGAGGTCAGAAAATATCAGATTTTGTTTCTTCTTCTTCTGTATCTGAATATTTCCCTTTTTTACTGAGGTACATTTGATTTGTATGATTTGACGTTTAACGTCCCCGTCAAGACTGTATAACCGCCCCGCCCACCGGGGCTTTGGGCAACAGATTGGGCTGTATGATGCTTCCACGCAGAGCTGAAATCGACCGAACATGAGTACTGGTAAACAGCTTAAAGGTTTCGTTTCTAAGCCTGCCCAGGAAAAGTACTAGTGGTGCGAGTTGGACCATCCATCCATATACACTATTTTGGTTGCATTGTGCGGCAGGGGCTGAGTTGCCATTTCATCTTAATGTCGGGTAAAAGTCCGACAAAATTGGAAGCGACTTCTCCAAAATGACCTATAAAGTGTTGACGGGGCGTTAAACCTAAAATCAAACAAATAAACAAAACTGTGTAGACGTGCTTCGAATTTCGTTGGACTCTTACCTAACACTGTGTTGAAATGGCATTTGAAGCCTTGCCACACTATGAGACCAATAGACTTTCCTACTTCAAATTATAGCCCTGGGGCCAAAAATGTACGCGCCTCGGGACCCTTTGGTTTTACATTGACTTATATAGAGAAACCCTTTGAAAATCTTCTTATCAGAAACCAGGAGGCTGAGGTGTTTTATATTTGATATGAAGCTGCGTCTAGTGGACCTCTATCAAGAGTTAGAATCATAGCCCACTGGTTTCACATAGACATCTCGCAGGAAAATCTTCAAAAATCTTCTTGTCTAAAACCATAAGCCTCGGATATTTGATATTTGGTATGTAGCTTCGTCTTGTGGACCAAATCAAGATTTTCAAATTATAGTCCTTGTGCCAAAATTGCTCCTACCGCCACCCCCCCCCCCCCCCCCCCCTCGTCTCCCCGGTGTGCCCTTTGGTCTTACATTGGGATATATAAGGAAAATCTTAAAAAGGCTTATCTGAAAACGCAAGGCCCAGGTTTTTGATATTTGGTGTGAAGATTCATCTAGCAGACCTCTACCAAGATTGTTCAAATTATAGCCCTTGGGTCATAAATGACCCTGCCATGTGGCCCACTGGTTTTATTTTGACTTATATATGGAAAACCTTTAAAAAACTTCTTGTCTGAAACCAGAAGGTCCAGGTCTTTGATATTTGGTATGATGCTTCATCTGTTTGTCCTCTACTATGCTGTGTAAATAATAGCCTTGGGGCCAAAGATCGCCCCGCCTCAGGCCCCACCGGTTTTACATAGCCATATATGGAAAACCTTTAAAATGTTCTAAAAAAAACCAATGTCCAGGTCTATGATATTTTACTAGAAGTTTCGTGCGGGTGACCTCTACCAAGATTATTCAAATCAAAGCCCTGGAGTCAGAAATGGTCCCGCCTCAGGGCCCTCTGGTTTCACATAGACTGACGTACTGAAAACCTACATTTAAATACCTTCTCGTCGGAAACCAGATGGTCCAAGTCTTTGATATTTGGAATGAAACTTCCTCTAGTTGCCCTCTACCAAGATTGTCCAAATTATAACCCCATCGGGTCAAAACTGGACCTACCCGGAGCCCACTGGTTTTATATATGGTTAAAGCTGAGCCGGTTCATCTCCTTCTGCTGCACTAAGACCTGACCCTCAATGTCCACAAGGTGCCTAGACAGTGACATACAAGTCAGCTCTGTATTGTCAAATGGAACCACTGACACATAAACATCCTCCCTTTGTTACCATGTGACAGTATTAGTAAAACTAATTCTTCACTTCCTTCTGTTGCACTAGGACCTGACTTTCAATGTCCACAATATGTCCAGATAGTGACATACAAGTAAGTTCTGTATTGTCAAAGGGAACCAATGACCCATATGTCTAGCATTTTATGACAATTCTTGCACCAACGCCCCCCCCCCTCCCCCCAACCCCCGCCAATTGTCACAGCTAGGCATTGTAAGTTAGACCATTACGATAACTCACCCGTGTGACATAGAGCATTTTTTCACATCTCCAAAACGGCAAGTTTTCTGATGAAAAGCCTTGATTTTTTTTATATAAATGTTCAAAACATAGGTTGAGGGTGCTCGTTAGAACCGCCTCAGTAAGGGGTTCTAACGAGTACCCACAACCTATGTCTTGGAGCAGAAATAAGAAAAATAATGTATACCCTCGTAAACCCCAGTTTTCTCCATATAAAGGGGGGTTTAGCGTTGAGGGGGGGGGGGTCATTATACGGACTTGTTCACGTGACGCTGAACATATTCATCTCCATGCACTAGGACATGACCCTCAATGTCCGGAAAATGTCCAGATAGTAACATATAAGTCAGCTCTTTAGAAGGGAACTTTGAAAAGACTTCATCCTCATGCAGATAGAAAATAATTTGGAAGGATGTTCCATAGGTGACCCTCTGACAAAGTTGCTCAAAATAGTTTCGCTCCACTGAACATAAAAACCACCAAATGAAACAATAAACAAGTTTTAAACTGACTTCTCATTACGATAACACACCCATGCGACCTAGTGCATTTTTAACATCCCCAAAATGGCTACTTTTCTGATGAAAATCCGTGATTTTTTTCTTAACAATGATCAAAACATAGGTTGTTGGTGCTCGTTAGAACCGCCTTAATGAGGCAGTTCTAACGAGTACCCACAACCTGTGTCTTTGAGCAGATATATGAAAAATAATGTATACCCCCCATCCCGTATCCCCAGTGTTCTCTATATGAAGTGGGGTTTAGAGGGGTCTTCATTTCACGGACTTGTTCACGTGGTGTACTACTAAATAGGTAGACTGCTTTTGAAATAATTTCACAGGAATGTTCCTTTGGTCACTCTCTACCAATATGCCTCAAACCATCTACTCCACCTTATATTACCCACGACTTTATCTGTACAATTCGGATCAGGTGAGTGTTCCAGGGCCATTATGGCCCTCTTGTTTAATCGAGGTTTCACTGGGTCGACGGATGTCTTTCAAACACTAGAACCAACAAGCAACCAACAAACTTTTAAACTTGTGATCGAAGCCTCAGATAAAAACCAGCCAGTGTCCCGGAATATTGGTGTAAGAAATTTTTGTTTGTTTGATTTGAGGTTTAACGTCCCCGTCAACACTGTAAAGATCATTTTGGAGACGTTGCTTCAAATTTTGTGGGACTTCTACCCGACATTGAGATGAAATGACATCCCCAGCCCTTTCGCCCAATGAAACCAATAGGGTTTATTAGCATGGACGGTCCGCCTCGCACCGCGGTTCCTGGATAGCCTTAGATCCCCTAAGCGGTTTACCAGTACTAGTGTGCGGGCCGGAGCATCATGCAGCTCCTATATTTCTTCAAGCCCCTATGGGCGGGGGGCGTTGGTGTAAGAAAGCCATTTGCTAGAACGTATAGAGTGTTGAGTAAATTATCTTGTTTGCTAGAGTCTCCATGTATGTTATTGTCTCCAGAATTATTCTCATTGACACAAGAAGGGAACCACAACATGTACCTTTCGATCCTCAATTTTGTTTTTGACATTTCATCTGTCTGCCCCTCGCGTTACTACAATCATACATAACCATTGACTGTTTTAAAAATTAAAAAAAAAAAAAAAAAAGATAATGAAATGAAATTACCCTGTGTAAAAACTAACAGTTTTCTACCATCACCTTCTATTAGTACTTTCAGTACTTTGATTTTAAAATTACTTGGCAGAAATATTAACAACCATAAGACGATGTGTGGTGCGCATGAGGCAGGTCGGTACCTCAAAGGTCAAGGTCATACTTAGAGGTCAAAGGTCAAAAAAGGGGCCTTTGTTCGTATTTGGTCAATAACTTTCTTATTTTGAGATGGATTTAGAAATCGCTTGGCAGAAATGTTAACCAATATAAGACGATGTGTTGCGTGCATGACCCAGGTTGGTACCTCAAAGGTCAAGGTCATACTTAGAAGTCAAAGGTCAAAAAAGGGGCCTTTTTTCGTATTTGGTCAATGACTTTCTTATTTTGAGATGGATTTAGAAATCGCTTGGCAGAAATGTTTACCAATATAAGACAATGTGTTGCGTGCATGACCCAGGTTGGTTTCTCAAAGGTCAAAGTCATACTTAGAGGTCAAAGGTCAAAAAGGGGCCTTTTTTCGTATTTAACTATCATGAGACGATGTGTTGCATGCATGATTCAGTTTGGTACCTCAAATGTCAAGGTCATACATAGAGATCAAAGGTCAAAAAAGGGGCCTTTTTCGTGTTTGGTCAATAACTTTCTTATTGTTAGATGGATTTCGAAATTGCTTGGCAGAAATGTTAACCACCATGAGATGACGTGTTGCATGCATGCCCCAGTTTGGTACCTGAACTGTCAAGGTCATACATAAAGGTTAAAGGTCAAAAAAGGGGCCTTTTTGTGTTCTGTCAATAACTTTCTTATTTTTAGATGGATTTTGAAATTACATGGCAGAAATGTTAACCACCATGAGACGATGTGTTGCGTGCATGACCCAAGTTTGTACCTCAAATGTCAAGGTCATACTAAGAGGTCAAAGGACAAACACTTTTTTTTGTGTTCAGTCAATAACTTTCTTATTCCTGGTTAGATTGTGAAATTACTTGGCAGAAATGTTAACCATCATGTGATCTTGTGGTGCACGCTAGACCCAGGTCGGTATCTCCAAGATCATGGTCATACTAAGAGGTCAGAGGTAAAAATGTTTGTTTTGTTTTTTTGTCCGGTCAGTAACTTTTTTTTATTTCTGGATGGACTTTATAAAGTAACCATGCAGAAATGTTCACCGTCATTAGACCATGAGGCATGTGCAAGACCAAGATCCATATACCTCCAATGTCAAGGTCATAGCTAGAAGTCAAAGGTAAAAAAGGGACAGTCAATAACTTCCTTATTCTTTGATGGATTATGAAATCATGGGACGATGTGTTGTACCTCAAAGATCAAGGCCATACTTAGAGGTCAAAGGTAAAAAAGGGCTTTTTTGGTGTATGGCCAATATTTTTTTTATTTTTCTATGAACATTTTTAAAGTTACTTTGCAGAAATGTTTATCTTCATTAGATGATGTGTTGCATACAAGACCCAGCTCAATACCTCCAATGTCATGGTTATACTTAGAGGTCAAAAACGGGGGAGACATCTGTGTTTTTGTAGAAAAACAAATTCTAGTTTTTGAAGCATTTGAGATAGAGCCTTCATATTTGTCATGTAGTTTCCTTGTGACTAGGGCTTCCTATTCATACAAAAATGACTTTTGACCTTGACATGTGACCTACTTTATCATCACTTTTGAACCATTTGAGGTAGAGCCTTCATATTCGGCATGTATGTTCCTTGTGGCAAGGACTTTCCACCCATACAAAAAATTTTGACCTGTGTCCTTGACCTTTGACCTTCTTTCTCATAAATTTTGAACCATTTAAGATAGAGCCTTCATATTTGGCATGTATGTTCCTTGTGTCAAGGTCTTTCCACTCATGCAAACAAAAATTTGACCTGTGACCTTGACCTTGATCTGTAACCTACTAAATCATAACTTTGGAACCATTTGAGATAGAGCCTTCATATTTGGCATGTATATTCCTTGTGACAATGGCTTCACATCCATACCAAAAAAATTACCTGTGACCTTGACCTTTGACCTACTTTATCATACACTTTTGAACCACTTAAGATAGAGCTTTCATATTTGGCATGTAGTTTCCTTCTGACAAGGCACCTTACTATATTACCTACCATTTCATTTCTACAGTGTGGATCAGGTGAGCGATCCAGGGCCATCATGGCCCTCTTGTTAGAAAAAATGTTGTCATCACTCTAGAGCCTACATTTATGATGGATTCTAATGAAACTGCAGACGAATGTTGCAAATGATAATATCTCAATCTTCTTCCAATTCAGTCACGGTTGTCCACACAAGAAGTAGTCTTCTGTGAGCGGATTTGTATCACCTGCTATGCCTTGTATAAACGTGTGGTTACAACAGAATTGATAGTGTCCCCAATATTGTGGCTGCCCGATATCATTTACACACAGTCTGTAAAAAAATAGATTTTAGACACCAATAAGAAACACAATATTGAAATTATTTTTGTTAATTAATAACTATTGTTGATAATCCTGAGCAAAAAATAGAGAATATTAAGGCCCTGTTAACCTCCACTTCTCTCCATATAAAGTGGTGTTTTCCACATTTTTGTTGTATTTTTTCATTTACTTTTTAAACTTTTCACCCCCCAAATTTCTGAAGTGCACTCTTCCAACTATAAATTTGGACACATTAATTTTTGAAAATACATCACAAAAACATGCCTATTCAAATACATTGAAAATTTTACCGGGGAAAAAACGAAAATTTTCAGATGAAAAAAAAAAAGTGATATTTATACCCCCGCAAACGAAGTTTGAAGGGGGTATATAGGAGTCAGCTTGTCGTCTGTCGTCTGTCGTCGGTCCGTTACAAAAATGTCCGTTACAAAAAACTTTAACATTGCTCATAACTTCCTTATTCTTTGACCGATTTCTTTAATATTCACACACCACACACCTTGCCACTAGTACTTAAGATTGATATACACAAACCTGACCTTGACCTTTACGTTGACCTTCCTCAAGGTCAAATACTTATAAAAATTTGTCGGTAGCGGGGGTATAATTGGCGCCCGTTAGGCGGCAGCTCTAGTTTTCTTATTTCTGCTCAAAATATAAATTGTGGGTACTTATTAGAATTGCCTTGATCAATGATGAGGCAGTTTTAACTAGGACCCATAATCTATATTTTAGAGCAGAAATAAGATAAAGTTTACCCCTGCCCAAGTTTTACCAAAACACCACTATACAAATATATTGTAAATTTTACCACCGAAAAATGAAAATTTTTGGATGAAAATTTCGACATTTTTCTTATTTTTGCTCAAAGCATAGATTGTGGGCATGCGTTAGAACCGCCTCGTTGAGGCGGTTCTAACGAGTACCCACAATCTATGTTTTTGAGCAAAAATGAGAACAATAATGCATACCCCTGCGAACCCCAGTTTTACAATATAAAAGTGGGGTTCAAGGGTGTCAGACTTATATAGGCGTGTTTTCGTGATGGGGTTAAAGGTGGTTTGAACTATATATAGGCGTGTTTTTGTGATGCAGAGGGTAGGACCATTCCTATCAATATCTGGATGTATACTATTTATGAAGGCATTTGTACCATATCACAGGGCTGAAAAGGTTCAGAGCTTGTGTCCTTATTGTTAAAAAGTTGACCACACTGCAGGGTCCAGTTTCTTCAAAACAATTTTATCTTAAAGAGCTCGTTAGTGTGGTAAGATTGTTAACTAGTTAACTATTCTAGCAAATATCAAAGGGCTGAAAAGGTTCAGGGCTTGTGTCCTTATTGTTAAAAAGTTGACCACACTGCAGGGTCCAGTTTCTTCAAAACAATTTTATCTTAAAGAGCTCGTTAGTGTGGTAAGATTGTTAACTAGTTAACTGTTCTAGCAAATATCACAGGGCTGAAAAGGTTCAGAGCTTGTGTCCTTATTGTCAAAAAGTTGACCACACTGTAGGGTCCAGTTTCTTCAAAACAATTTTCACTTAAAGAGCTCGTTAGTGTGGTAAGATTGTTAACTGTTCTAGCAAATACGAGCTACAATATCTAAAATTCTGGTATTTGTGCTGTAAAAATGTGAGCAGCTTTTGCAGATGCAAAAGCTGCTCACATTTTTTCAGCAAAAATATTAACATATTTGACATTTTAAATGATCAGAGTTTTAACGATAGGTTAGCTTTGTTTGTTTGTTTGTATTGGAGTTTAACAGCCCAGTCAACACTATTTTAGGTCATTTTTTAGCCAGTCAGTTTACCTATCCATACTTTTCCTGGGCAGCCTTATACATAAGCGGTTGACCAGTACAGTACACATTTTATTTCGCTTGAAGCTGACAACTGCCTTTCTTGAATCAGCGGAAGGGAGAGAATGACCGTAGAAAAGATTTCATGATCAATATCCCAAAAAGAATGATGCCGACCCCGGCAGGTATCGAAATTGCGTCCTCCTGATCACCAGTCAGACGTGCATCCGACTTAGCTACGGAGGGTGGCGATATGTTAGCTAACGACCTTGTTTAGTTTTGAACAACTGGCCCCAGAAATTCACTGCTTTTGTCCATTTGATTATCACTGACCAATGTTGAAGTAGAAGATTTTGCATTCTGTTTAATAAACAGAATGCAATGAAAATAAATATATCTGGAAAGTACGAGAGAGTGCTTTTCCATTTATACCTTGTCCTGCTGATTAGACGACGACCCCTACCTTTGCAAACAGTGTAAATCCAGATCAGATGGCTTCTAAAGTAACCATCTGATCGGGGTCTACACTTTGCTTTTGACTTTTTGAATTGAAAGGAATATATATATTTCATCAAAGTTTGGTTAGTTGAAAGCCGGCAATGAGTATGGCAAAATTAATTTATTCAGCAGGTCAAGGATAAATGAGTTATAAACAAAACAGTATCAGTCTAAGTTCAGGGCTCAAGGGAATAAAACTTTTTTCATGCTATACTGGCTTGAGCATGAAATTCATCCTGCTCATAAATTTTAAAATGCAAAATTCATGAGCAGGACAAACAACGCTCCCTGCTGATTTGAGATGGAAAATTGCATGATTTGTTTGTTTTTAGCTCACCTGAGCACGAAGTGCTCAAGGTGAGCTTTTGTGATCGGTCTTTGTCCGTCGTGCGTGCGTGCGTGCGTGCGTCCGTCGTCAACTTTTGCTTTAAACAACTTCTTCTCCAAAACTGCTGAACAGATTTTGAAATAATTTCACTGGAATGTTCCTTGGGTGACCCTCTACCAAAATTGCTCAAATCATTCCGCTCGTGTGAACAAGATGGCAGCCAGAGCTAAAAATAGAAAAACCTATAAACGACTTCTCCTCCTTAACCAGTGCAAGGATTTTTAAATAATTTCACAGGAAGGTTCCTTGGGTGACCCTCTACCAAAATTGCTCAAATCGTTCCGCTCAAGTGAACAAGATGGCGGCAAGAGCTAAAAATAGAAAAACCTTTAAACGACTTCTTCTCCTTAACCAGCGGATGGATTTTGAAATCATTGCACAGGAATGTTCCTTGGGTGCCCCTCTACTAAAATTGCTCAAACCGTTCCACTCGGGTGAACAAAATGGCCGCCAGAGCTAAAAATAGAAAAAAAACCTTTAAACAACTTTTTCTCCTTAACCAGTGGATGGATTTCGAAATTTGTTCACAGGAATGTTCCTTGGGTGACCCTCTACCAAAATTGCTCAAACCGTTCCCCTCGGGTGAACAAGATGGCCGCCAGAGCTAAAATTAGAATAACCTATAAACGACTTTTTCTCCTTAACCAGTGGATGGATTTTGAAATTATTTCACTGGAATGTTCCTTGGGTGACCCTTTACCAAAATTGCTCAAACCGTTCCGCTCTGGTGAACAAGATGGCTGCCAGAGCTAAAAATAGAAAAACCTTTAAACAACTTATTCTCCTTAACCAGTGGATGGATTTTGAAATTACTTCACAGGAATGTTCCTTGGGTGACCTTCTACCAAAATTGCTCAAACCGTTCCGCTCTGGTGAACAAGATAGGCTGCCAGAGCTAAAAATAGAAAAAACCTTTAAACGACTTCTTCTCCTTAACCAGTGGATAGATTTTGAAATTATTTGACAGGAATGAGGTTTGAGGTTTTTAGCTGTGGTGGCCATAATGCTCAGTTAAGCAAAATATTTTGAGCAATTTTGTTAGAGGGTCACTCATGGAACATTCCTAAAATTGCTTCCTTTTAGAGACAGATGGCTTTTGAAAGTTTTGGCCCCCACCCACCTTGGCTGCAAGGTGCTTCTATTGGAGTATTAGTAAACCACTTTGAAGGTCTTAGCCTGTCCAGGCAAAGTGGTGCGAGTGGAACCATCTGTGCATTTAAACCCCATTGGTTTCATTGAGCGGCAGGGATTGAGATGTCATTTCATCAAAAATGACTTCTACATGTACTTCTCAAAATGACTTCTGCTCCTAAACAGGCAGACTGATTTTGAATTAATTTCACAGAAATGGTCTTTGGGTCCAACCAAAATTGCTCAAACCCTCCACACCACCATATATTACCCACAATTCCGTTTGTACAATATGGATCAGGTGAGCGATCCAGGGCCATCATGGCCCTCTTGTTTTATATTTGTTACAAAACATTTTATGCGCAAGTAAGTTGAGCATGAAAAAATTATATAACCCTGGGGCCAGGACTGTTTTGTTTTACATTCATTTTGAAAACATGCCTATACAAATACATTGTAGCCTTTATCACCAACAAAAATGAGAATTTTAAGATAAAAATTGTGATATTTTTCTTATTTCTGTTCAAAATATAGATTGTGGGTACTAACGAGTACCCACAATCTATATTTTAGAGCAGAAATAAAAAAAAATAAGATTTACCCCTGTAAACCCCAGTTTTACTATATAAAAGGGGGGTTCCAGGGGTTCAGAATTATAAATGTGTGTCATTGCTCTGATTTTTGAAGGCTGTGGATGTAGCTCGGTGACAAAATCACACCTGTGTTGTATAAATATCAACCTACTGATTATCCATGCTAACCCATTTAGTACGGGAAACCCCAAAATGGGTTCCTGGGCAAACCATGCAGGCCCAGATCAGACGCCGCAGAACGCGGCGTCTGATAAGGGCCTCCACTGTTTGCTTAAAGTTCAGTCATTTTCCAAATCAATTTTGATGAAAACACAACCTGACACCACTAAATTTTGAAATGAACTCCTGTTATATATGGAGGAAGATTCCATTTGGTACAAAGAGGGTTAATGGCCCACCCTCACAATTCTATGTTTATGTAAACCACAAGACAAAATCACACATAGACCACATTCGACCTCTGACACTACCGTATTTTATGATGCTGACCTTTAGTTTTATTTATAAGTTAAACACATGTTTTATATCCGCCTTAGGTGTTAATGTCCATTTTTGGGTCGATCATTCATCAACTGACGCAAAGTTACTAAGCATAAAGATTCTTCAGTGCTAAAGTCCATGTGACTACCACTGATTTGTAGGAGATCCAGGTAACTTATTTATAGATCATAGCAGTGCTATTTTTATCACAGCAAGGTCAGGGTGCGTTAAATCATTGCGTTTTATTTCAAAGCAATAAGCATTAATTATTGTGATAAATGTGAATATATATACCTAGTTTCAACAATTTATAGTATCCCATGATACCTTGTGAAATATATTCTTGGTTCTACGGGGCAAGAAGGGAGGTTGTAATACAGGAATGTGGTCCCTGACAATCCCCACGAAAATGCAGCCTCCAATAAGCACCCACTCCCTTCTCTCAAATTGGACATGATTCTAATAAATGCCCAGGGCGTAAATTAGAATTTTTACAGTAACTTATATGTTATGGTACTAGCAGACTCCAAAAAGTAGTTTCTTGCAAAGTACTTTCCCAGTTTTTCAAGCCTAACCCTGCCATTAGTTAAAACAGCGTTTAAACTTTAATAATTTAATATGCCCAATATACTCCTACTCTTTTTTTTTCAGAAAAAATGTGAGCAGGTGTTGTGAATACAAAAGCTGCTCACATTTTTGTTCAGCAAAAATACTTCAGAATAAGATATTGTACTTAACTAGAACAGGATTTCTTTCAACAATGGCCCCCGCCCATAGGGGCTTGAAGAAATATATGGGCTGCATGATGCTCCCACGCAGAGCTGAATCCAGCCCGCACACTAGTACTGGTAAACCGCTTAGAGGATCTAGGCCTGTCCTGGAACCGCGGTGCGAGGCGGACCGTCCATGCTAATAAACCCTATTGGTTTCATTGGGCGACAGGGCTTGAGATGTCATTTCATCTCAATGTCGGGTAAAAGTCCCACGAAATTGGGAGCAAGGTCTCCAAAATGACCTTTACGGTGTTGACGGGGACGTTAAACCTCAAATCAAACAAACAAACAAACTTTCAACAATGGCAAAGGTTGTGGGAATTTGAAGGAAACAAAAACATTATTGCCATTTTTCAGCGTGTTAGAATCGAAATAGATCAGCTCTAGCCAGTGATTGGTTGGGTAATAAATAAATCACAGTTTGTCGGTCAGTTGTAAGTAGACAAATCACGCGCGCTACGCGCTCGTGATTTGTCTACTTTACAACTGACCATCAAACTGATTTATTACTCAACAAATCACAGTTAGAGCCGATCTATTTCTTAAATTATAGGATATTAATTTCCTTTATTAGCTCGGCTGTTTTCGAGGATAACGACGAGGTATTGTCATAGCTCTGGCGTCGTCTGCGTTGTCGTCGTGCAAAAACTTGGACATTTTGTAATATCTCTGTCATTACTGAACATATTTACTTGAAACTCGGACTAGTTGTTGATTATGAAAAGGGGAACTCATACCAATAGGTGAGATAACCCTCAAAATGTTTTGGCACAGTTATGCCCCTTTTTCGACTTAGAATTTTTGTTTAAAACTTGTTTCACTGCGATTTCTCAAGAACTGATGGATGAATTCTGATCATGTTTGGTATTTAGCATAATTTGGAGAGTCACCATTGCAGAAAGGAATTCGGTGACCTTGACCTAATTTTCAAGGTCACCACGGAACTCTATCTTACTTATTCTGCCTTTCTGACACACAACTGTGGAAAAGTATTTTTACCAACATAATTATGGCATTTCCAGTTTAATGTTTTAAGTAGTTCTGTTGCTTATAATGAAACATGCCCTATATATTTCTAAAAGAAACTGCAGCCGAGCGTTGGCACTCGCATGTGGTGCTCTTGTTTTTGTTAGAAAACATTTTAGGTACTTGTTGGAATCACTCTGTTAAAAAATTCTTTCAAATACCCACAATATAATTATGGTTGAACTCTTATCATGCTGTTCACGACAACCCCTATCTTTGGAAACAGTCTAGATCCAGATCAGATGGCTTCTGAAGGAAGCCATCTGATCAGAATCTACACTGTTTGACATGAAATTTATGGATTTGTAAGAATAAATTACATGAAGTAATCTGATTGGTTCAGATAAGTTCTAGAAAGAGTTATCCTTTGGAAGCAAGGAATACACAACAGAACTGGAAAATATGGAGTGTACATATTTTCTGGGCCAGACTAGCTAGTTTTGGCCGTTTAGGCCTCATCAGTGACCCTCAAGTATTTTCAAAATTCCACAATGGAATCAAAGACAGAAATGGGTGTGGCTAAACTGAATATTCAGCAAGATAAGAGTTAAAAGAGAAATAAAAAATATCACCAAACATTAGGAAAACACGTGTAACATAGTTCATTCTTTCATATCTCCAAAATGGTTAATTTTCTGAAGGAAATTTGTGATATTAGTCTTATTTATACTTAAAACATCGGTTGTGGGTGCTCATTAGAACTGCTTTCTGTAGGTTGTCGGTGCTCATTAGAACCGCCTCAATGAGGCGGTTCTAACATGAGCACCCACAACCTACATTTTTGAGCAGAAATAAGAAAAAACAATACCTCTATGAATGTTACCCCAGTTGTCTTCATATAAAGTGTGGTTGTGTGTGTGTATGTGGGTGTGGGGGGAGGCGGAGGCTTCGTTTCACAAGATACGTTTACCTGATAAATTTTCCTCTTTCCTTGCCATATGCAGCTATGGTTAATGTTTAGTTTTTAACCCTCACCGTGTTGAAATATCACGTAAAACACGCCTATAATTCTCATCCCTTGAACCTTATTTTTTCTTATTTCTGCTATAAAATATTGATTGTGAGTACTTGTTAGAACAGCCTCAATGAGGTGGTTCTAACGTGTATCTACAATCTATATTTAGCCGTCTTCTGTAGCTCAGTTGGATGTACGACTGACTGGTGATACTTCAATACAAACAACAGGGGTAAACCTTATTTTTCTTATTTCTGCTCTGAAATATTGACTGTGGGTACTCGTTGGAACAGTCTAAATGAGGTGGTTCTAAAGTGTACCTACAATCTATATTTAGTCGGCTTTGGTAGCTCAGTCGGATGTGCGTCTGACTGGTGATCAGGAGGACGAGGGTTCAATACCTGCCGGGGCCGTCAACATTCTTTCGTGGAAATTGATCATGAAATATTTTCTATGATCATTCTATCCCTTCTGCTGATTAAAGAAGGGCAGCTGTCAGTTTCTGGTGAAAGAATGTCCTCTAAACTGGTTAAGTGCTCACGTATAAGCCTGCAAAGACGTTACAATAACAAACCGTGCAACGCATTTTTCACATGTCCAAAATTGCTACTTTTCTGATGAAAATCCATGGTATTTTTCTTATTTATACAGCAAACATAGGTTGTGGGTGCTCGTTAGAACTGCCTCAATGAGGTGGCTCTAACGAGTACCCACAATCTATGTCTTGGAGCAGAAAAAAAGAAAAATAATGTTTACCCCCATAAACCCCAATTTTCTCTATATAAAGTGGGGTTTAGTGGGGTGTTCATTTCACAGACTTGTGTAGATTGGTAAACTGAATGGCTTATAAATGACCTAAATAGTGTTGCCTGTGCCGTTAAGCTCCCATACAAAGAAAATCTATATTTTGAGCAGTATAATAAGCAAAATATCACTTTTTTTTTTCATTTTTTCATTTTCGTTTTTGGTGATAAAGTTTACAATTTATTTGTATAGGCATTTTCTCGTAATGACCTGGCTATAGCCTTTGAAAACAGTCTAGATCCAGATAAGCTGGCTTTTCCATTCCGTGGTAAAAATGGAAAACATGCAACACAAATGACTGAAAATTGGGGATGTTTGTAGCCTATTGAAATATTCAACATGTTGAGGGTAAAGTTTGTATTAAGGGATGTTTCCACCATTTTTCAAAGGAACGCAACTGTCAGGACTTGCTGTGTGCTTTTCTATAAGCCCTGTCCCACTGAAGAAGGGGTCTATTCTTAAAGGAAAGAATTTGCTCCACAGGAGCAAATTCTTTCCTTTTAGAGTTGACCCCTATTGATATGGGAGACAAAAATACTTTTGCAGCAGTTGCCTCCCCTGAAGGTGTTCCCATTACCTTTAAAGTTTTCTGTTTATTTCTGATTGCATAAAAATGCTGTACAGGCATGTAAAAAGGCTATTATTTATTTTCATTTATTTGTTGTAAAAATGCATTACCATGATATTATAAAGTAAATATTATCTCTTTATTATTTGAACTTTTGATGTTTGTTTCTTTCAAGCCATTCCAGTTCTCCTAGCAGTGCTTCAGTGGATTCATGTCTGGTGATAAAGAGTATGCTTTAATGGATGTTAACCCATTGTATACTAGTGGACTCTTCCATTGCTATATGTTGGACAAGTCCACTTGTCATATAAGGGGTGTTAGGCCTGTTTTTAGCTCACCTGAGCACGAAGTGCTCAAGGTGAGCTTTTGGGAACGGTCTTTGTCCGTCGTCCGTCGTCCGTGCGTCCGTCGTCAACTTTTGCTTTAAACAACTTCTTCTCAAAAACTGCTGGACAGATTTTGATCTAATTTCACAGGAATGCTCCTTGGGTGATCCTCTACCAAAATTGCTCAAACTGTTCCGCTCGGGTGAACAAGATGGCCGCCAGAGCTAAAAATAGAAAAAACCTTTAAACGACTTCTCCTGCTTAACCAGTGGATGGATTTTGAATTTATTTCACAGGAATGTTCCTTGGATGACCTTCTACCAAAATTGCTCAAACAGTTCCGCTCGGGTGAACAAAATGGCCGCCAGAGCTAAAAATAGAAAAAACCTTTTAAACGACTTCTTCTCCTTAACCAGTGGATGGATTTTGAAATTATTGAACAGGAATGTTCCTTGGGAGCCCCTCTACTAAAATTGCTCAAACCGTTCCGCTCGGGTGAACAAAATGGCCGCCAGAGCTAAAAATAGAAAAACCTTTAAACGACTTCTTCTCCTTAACCAGTGGATGGATTTTGAAATTATTGAACAGGAATGTTCCTTGGGAGCCCCTCTACTAAAATTGCTCAAACCGTTCCGCTCGGGTGAACAAAATGGCCGCCAGAGCTAAAAATAGAAAAACCTTTAAAGGACTTCTTCTCCTTAATCAGTGGATGGATTTCGAAATTACTTCACAGGAATGTTCCTTGGATGACCCTCTACCAAAATGCTTTAACTGTTCCGCTCGGGTGAACAAAATGGCCGCCAGAGCTAAAAATAGAAAAACCTTTAAAGGACTTCTTCTCCTTAACCAGTGGATGGATTTCGAAATTACTTCACAGGAATGTTCCTTGGGTGAACCTCTGCCAAAATTGCTCTAACCATTTTGCTCCAGTGAACAAGATGGCCGCCAGAGCTAAAAATAGAAAAACCTTTAAACGACTTCTACTCCTTAACTAGTGGATGGATTTTGAAATTACTTCACAGGAAGTTTCCTAAGGTGACCCTCTACCAAAATTGCTCAAACCGTTCCGCTCGGGTGAACAAGATGGCCGCCAGAGCTAAAAATAGAATAACGTTTAAACGGCTTTTTCTCCTTAACCAGTGGATGGATTTTGAAATTATTTCAAAGGAGTGTTCCTTGTGTGACCCTCTACCAGAATTGCTCAAACCATTCCGATCGGGTGAACAAAATGGCCACCAGAGCTAAAAATAGAAAAACCTTTAAACGACTTCTTCTCCTTAACCAGTGGATGGATTTTGAAATTATTTCACAGGAATGTTCCTTTGGTGAATCTCATCAAAAAATGCTCATACCGTTCCGCTTGGGTGAACAAAATGGCCGCCAGAGCAAAAATAGAAAAACTTTTAAACGATTTCTTCTCCTTAACCAGTGGATGAATTTTGAAATGATTTCACAGGAATGTCGTTTGGTGTCCCTCTACCAAAATTGCTCATACTGTTCAGCTAGGGCGAACAAAATGGCCACCAGAGCTTCTCCTGCTTAACCAGTGGATGGATTATTAGCCCTGGGGCCAAAAACGGCCTGCCCCGGGGCCCACTGGTTTTACATAGGCTAATATAGGGAAAACCTTTAAAAATCTTCTTGTCTGAAACCAGAAGGCCCAGGTCTTTGATATTTGGTATGTAGCTTTGTCTAGTGGATCGCTACCAAGATTGTTCAAATTATAGCCCTGGTGCCAAAAACAGCCCCACCCCGGGGCCCACTGGTTTTACATAGGCTTATATATGGAAAACCTTTAAAAATCTTCTTGTCTGAAACCAGAAGACCCAGGTCTTTGATATTTGGTATGAAGCTTCATCTAGTGGACCTCTACCAAGATTGTTCAAATTATAGCCAAGGGGCCAAAACCGGCCCCGCCCCGGGGCCCACTGGTTTTACATAGGCTTATATTGGGAAAACCTTTAAAAATCTTCTTGTCTGAAACCAGAAGGCCCAGGTCTTTGATATTTGGTAAGTAGCTTCGTCAAGTGGACCGTTACCAAGATTGTTCAAATTATAGCCCTTGGGCCAAAAAATGCCCCCGTGCCAGGGCCCACTGGTTTTACATAGGCTTTTATAGGGAAAACCTTTAAAAATCTTCTCGTCTGAAACCAGAAGGCCCAGGTCTTTGATATTTGGTATGAAGCGTCATCTAGTGGACCTCTACCAAGATTGTTGAAATTATAGCCCTGGGGCCAAAAATGTCGCCGCCCAGAGACCCTTTGGTTTTACATAGACTTATAAAGGGAAATTTTTAAAAATCTTCTTCTCTGAAACTGCAAGGCCCAGGTCTTTGATATTTAGCATGGAGCTTCATCTAGTGGACCTCTACCAAGTTTGTTAAAATTATAGCCCTGGGGCCACAAATGCCCCCCCCCCCACCCCGGGGCCCTTTGGTTTTACAGAGACTTATATAGCCTGGTGCATAGGCTTATGTAGGGAATATCTTTATAAAAATCTTCTTTTCTGAAACAGCAAGGCCCAGGTCTTTGATATTTGGTGTGTAGCGTCATCTAGTGGACCTTTGCCAAGATTGTTCAAATTATAGCCTTTGTTTTTGTTTGGTATGAAGCTTCACCTTTAAGACCTCCCTCAACATTATGCACATTAAAGCCCTTCCGCCAATAATGGCCCTCCCTGGGGCCCACTTGTTACACTATGGATCAGGTGAGCGATCCAGGGCCATCATGGCCCTCTTGTTTCGTTTTCATTCTATTTTTGATAGAAAATTCTGTTAGCCAATAGTGCAGGCCTGCACTGTTTGCCAAGGTACCCTTTTAGGGGTTTCCCGCCAACAACGGGTTAATCATGGTATAAGAATCCTGCATGGGTGTGAGAGGTGGATATAAAAATACATCCCGACTATCCAGCATACCACGAGGCTAAAAGCCTCGTGATGCCGGACAGTGATCACGCGGAATAGGTTATTCTTGCACACCAGACAAGGAAATCCGCGATTTTACCCGTGGATAGAAATTTATGTTTTGACCCTGGTGTTCCGACCCCAAATCGAATATAATAGCGTGTTTGATAAATGCACTGGTTGATTACGACCTTGTGTGCGCCGTCGTTAAGGTTGACGTCATGCACGATCCGTGACGTCACTTTACATTCCTGCAGTGTCAACACAATATGGCGGACGTTGGTAACCGAAGTGACTGCAGCATTGAAATTCCGCGCTAAGAAATGGAAGGTATGCAAGAAAAAGAATCCAATATGGATGTGAGGGGTGGATAGAAAATTCCGTCCCTCGGGGTCACTGTCCGGCATCACTCGGCAAGCCTCGTGATGCCGGACAGTGACCCTTGGGACCGATTTTTCTATCCACCCCTCACACCGATTACGATTCTTATATTCTATCCACCCCTCACATCCATGTTCGATTCCTATTCTTGCATACCTTTCATTTTTGATCGTGGATATTTTATAATGCAGTCACTTTGATAGTCGACGTCCGCCATAGATTGGGCTGCATGGTGCCTCCATGCAGAGCTGAAACCGACCACACATGAGTTCTGGTAAACAGCTTAGAGGGTCTAAGCCTGCCCAGGCAAAGTGATGCGTATGCATATAAACCCTATTGGTTTCATTGGGCGACAGGGCTTGAGATGTCATTTCATCTCATTGTCGAGTAAAAGTCGCACGAAATTGGAAACAACGTGTCCAAAATGACCTATATAGTGTTGTTCCCAGTTTACCTCTGACGCCATGAAGGAGATGAGTAGATTGCTGTCGTTGCAGCAGTTAACGACTAAAATTTATCACCCTATGTGCTCGCCCCCGCCCATAGGGGCTTGAAGAAATATATGGGCTGCATGATGCTTCCACGCAGAGCTGAATCCGGCCCGCACACTAGTACTGGTAAACCACTTAGAGGATCTAAGCCTGTCCAGGAACCGCGGTGCGAGGCGGACCGTCCATGCTAATAAACCCTATTGGTTTCATTGGGCGACAGAGCTTGAGATGTCATTTCATCTCAATCTCGGGTAAAAGTCCCACAAAATTGGAAGCAACGTCTCCAAAATGACCTTTACAGTGTTGACGGGGACGTTAAACCTCAAATAAAACAAACAAATCACCCTGTGTGCAATGGTTTAATTGAAAAATTGCATGCTTGCCTAAAGCAAATGCTGCACAAATTGAGTTCTGAACAACCCAGAGACTAGGATAAGTACTTACCCGCATTGTTGCTTGCTGTAAGGGACGTTCCTCAAGAGAGCCTTGAATTTTCACCTTTTGAACTGTTGTTCTGCCGTAATGTAAAAGGGCCAATGTCAATTTTGAGAGAACTTTGGTCAGATGAGGTAATACGCTCATACGACCGTATCCGGACATATAGACAAGTATACCAGGTCGTACTGACCTCATCCAACATGATAAAGTTGCTGACGACGGAACCAGTGAGGTCTAAGGGCTATGGAATCCCGTATAAGACACGTGACGTCTTGGAGGAGGAGATTCAAGAAAGGCTTTTGATATAATTGAACCCTCAGTTTCTCCATTTTCGTCGCCTCTTGTACCGAAGAAAGACGGATCGGCACGGTTCTGTATCGACTTCCGTAAGCTTAACAAGATGACGCAATTTGATGCAGAATCAACAGAATGTCCGGCCATAGATATTTCACGAAAATGGATCTTTGTAAAGGTTATTGGCAGTTGGGCCTCGCCGTGGCAGCGAAACCTCTAACTTCATTTGAGACTCCTAAGGGTCTTTTTTAATTCAAAAACCATCCCAGTGCTTCGTACTGTAGATTGATGCGTAAGGTGTTGCAAGACCTTCCCAGTGTGGATAGTTTCGTTGATGATATGTGAATTTATACTCAAACATGGAGGCAGTATGTGACGTCTTTACATAGGTTCTATACCGCGTCAAGTCTGGCTGTTTGATGGCGAGACCTTCGAAATGCATGATTGGGTTTGATAGGATTGATTGTCTTGGACACAATATCGTCGAGCAGACGTTGAGACCGCAAGAAGACAAGATTCGTGCCATTAAGGAGGCATCCAGACCCACCACTAAGAAGCAGATCATATCATTCCTTTGTTTAGCAGGGTTTTATCGGAGGTTTATCCCTAATTTCGCCACACTAGCTTTCCCGTTAACCGATGTGACGAAGAAGGATAGGCCCAACACCATCAAAGTTTGGCTCGACTGTCATGAGAAAGATTTTCAGACGTTGAAGAATAGGCTCACGTCTAGCCCTAGTCTTCGCCCAGATTTAATGACAGTCACCCTTTTATTCTAAGGTCCGATGCGTAGGACACGCACATAGGTGCTGTCCTTCTACAAGTGTTTGAGGATGAAGGTAAACTTCCAATAGCGTATGCTAGTAGAAAACTTTTACCTAGGGAACGGAACTATTCGGTCATTGAGAAGGAATGTTTAGCCATTGTGTGGAGTATTGAGAAGTTTCACACGTATCTTTTGGGGGTTGAATTCTGGCTTGAAACTGACAATAAACCTCAATCCGCCTAGGGACTTAACCCACGTATCAAGCGATTTGCGTTAAAGATTCAGCCCTATCGCTACAGAATCATAGTTATCAGAGGATTGGAAAATGTGGGAGCTGACTATCTCAGTAGGAGATAATAACCATACTTACATGTATATTGAGGTATATAACTATGTTATGTTAGCCAACAAACTCTTGTCGATCATTACAAAAAGGAATTCTTTCACTTCCCTTTTCCCCCTGATGGGTGAACTTTTGTCACGACAAGGCATTTCTTACATACAAGACTAAACTTATAAGCGTATAAACGCCATAATGGTTCAGAACGGTTTAAGCGCGTATATACGACTTGTTTTCTATTTTTGTAAGACACGTTTCTAAAATGTATGTGCTACGTTGGCTATGCTCTGCCAGTATAATGGCCTGCTCATGTTTATGGGCAGTTCCATACATGCATAACATGTTGTTTTATCCCTTTAGAAATTACGTCTAACATATCAGACAAATTTTTAGTTTCCAACCCTCTGACTGGTGTCACAGCTCTGATATTCGCTGCTGGTCGGCCTGTGCAATATTCCATACAGGCGACGGGTCGATCATGCGAACCGGTTTTGTGAGCCTATGTTGTATGGTCATCGCATTATCGAAATAAGTGGCCTGACACATCCCTATACAAGTTAGGGACCTTTCAACGTCGTCTGTGGGACAGAACACTTCCATAGGCGATGTTGCAGGGTCAGGTGAAGGCTGGCAGCAGTAAGTATAAGATTTTTTTTTTAGATACAGCTCTTCTCTTTCTTGTAATGTTCTTCTCGTGTTAATATTGCTATTTTCTCCCTGTACATCCTACAAGGATAGCGCTTGTGTTGAGCAGGTGAGAAATGGGTCTCAAGCATTGGATTGGTTGCTTCCATAGCTCACCGTTCATTGTAATGGCAGATAACCGCATGGCGATTTATATACCGTGTATGACGGCGTTTGTTCATGAGCACGCACGCAGGACATGCAAGCACGCACGCATGCATGCATGCACGCACGCACGCATTGCTAGCAATTTAATACAGATTCTGATCAGGTGCAGTTTAAGGTCACAAACATGATTCGTTATTGTGCGTTTTATTGCATTGAGGGTCCTGATCAGACGCAACATTGAATTATGCAGTAGTGGTGGTATTGTACATTTTTGCCCTTCATTGAAGACTCTGATTAGATGCAACGATAGATTATAAAGAAATATTGTTAATGTACCTTATATTGGGTACGTTAACATCCGGGTCTGATCAGACGTCACGTGCGTCTTTATGTGCTATGTTTTTAACGTTCATGTGGCTCCAAGCGAATGTTCTAGTTAAGAAATAGATCAGCTCTAGCTGTGATTTGTTGAGAAGTAAATCACAGTTTGGAGATCAGTTGTAAAGTAGACAAATCACGCGCGCGTAGCGCGTGTGATTTGTCTACTTGCAACTGACGGACAAACTGTGATTTATAACTCAACAAATCACAGACTAGAGCTGATCTATTACGATTCTAACACGCTGAAAATCGGCAATAACGGTGTTGTTTCCTTCAAAATCTCACAACTTTTTGCCATTGTTAGAAGAAATCCCGCTAAAATTATCGACTGAAACACATGCATTTATATCTTTTTCTAACGTTTTCAATGCGAGAAAATGATGTTACACCGTCTAACGTCGAGTAAATCGACTAGTGACGTCATAAATTGGCAGTTTTTAATGACGTCACTTGAGCTGTGAATTGTTGCAGAATAAAACAGTTATTTTCCATTGCCTATATAGGCGCGCTGTGATAGAATTATTATTTTGAGGGAGTACCTTGTGCTCTCCGGTCCAGTGTGTAGGACTGGAACGATTACACTGTACTCGCTGTTGGTTGTCAAAATCGTACCCTTTACTCGTCATCGGTTGGCAAGCTGATGAGTACCAAGCTTAGGCCTACACTGCTGTTTATCAGTACGAGTGAGTACCCTTCACTCGTCGATTTAGGGGGTGTACTCGGATCAGAGTACCTTCGAGCGACTCGCTGTCGCTGTGATGATTATATGACGTTGATGCACTCATTTTTTCTTGTTTCTGCTTTGGAGTGGGTACTCGTTAGAACGGCCCCACACAGTGACACGTTTCTAACGTGTGGACGCGGTCCGGGCTCTGGGAAGAAGTAGGAAACAATACCGAACTTTTCCACCGTCATTTATAGCCATGTGTTTCGTTAGAAAACATTATATCTGTGGTATCGTATTTAAGTTTGCTCACTTGCGGTTCTAAGAGATGGTTGTAAATATTTTAGAAGTAAAACGTTTCCGTATTTATTTGTGTATGAAAAAGTTTGTCTGAAATGTGGTAAGCTTATGTCTTAAATGTAAGCTCTTTGTGCACTGATGAGGCTATATCAGTCCCACCACGTGTATCCGACTGTGACGTCAAATTTACGTTGCAATCATAAATGTTTTCGTCGATTCTAACACTAGTCGCCTATATAGCCAATGTAAAAATCTGGTGATATATTGAGTGATAAATCACTGGGCGGAAGAGTGCGTCGCGAAGAGCCCTTTTTTTTTTTTTAGCTCACCTGGGCTTATAGTATAGTGGGTCCTCCGTCGTCCGTCGTCCGTCCACATTTTTGAGCAGCTATATCTCTGTATCCTGCAGGATGATCTCAATCATTTCTCATTTGTAGCATGCCTCTGGTGGGGCATTGATAACATAAACATTTTTTTCGAAATCGCACTAAAACTTTGGTTCCTATGGCAACCACAAGGTCCCATACACTTACTATGGGAAAATGCTTGTCATCACCGTAGCGCCTTCAGTTTTGATCGGATCTTTCTGAAACTTATATGTAAGGTGGCTGGGGATAAAAACTCGGATGAGTTCGAAAACCGGCCAAGTCCACCCATTTATCATAAAGGTACGTCCCTTTGATTGCTGAAAATGCCGATTTTTGACCTTGTCATCACAGTAGCCCCTTCAGTTTTGATCGGGTCTTTCTGAAACTTATATGTAAGGTGGCTGGGGATAAAACCTTGGATGAGTTCGAAAACCGGCCAAGGCGGTCCATTTATCATAGAGTTACGTCCCTTTGATTGCAGAAAAAGCCGATTTTTAGCTCACCGTCACGTAGTGACTTGGTGAGCTTTTGGGATCACTTTTCGTCCGTCGTGCGTCCGTCCGTCCGTCCGTGCGTCCGTCCGTAAACAATTCTTTAAACGACATCTCCTCCTAAACCACTGATCGGATTTTGACCAAACTTCACAGGAATGATCCTTAGGTGGTCCCCTTTCAAAGTTGTTCAAATGGTTCCGGTCCGTTGCAAATCTAGGTCATAGGAGCCAAAAACAGATTTTTTTCACCAAAAACTTAAAAAATCTTCTTCTCTGAAACCACAAGGCCCAGGTCTTTGATATTTGGTATGAAGCTTCATCTGGTGGACCCCTACCAAGATTGTTCAAATTATAGTGCTGGGGCCAAAAATGCCCCCGCTCCGGGGCCCTTTGGTTTTACATGGGCTTATATAGGGAAAATCTTTAAAAATCTTCTTCTCTGAAACCGTAAGGCCCAGGTCTTTGATATTTGGTATGAAGCTTCATCTAGTGGACCCCTACCAATATTGTTCAAATTATAGTGCTGGAGCCAAAAATGCCCCCGCTCCGGGGCCCTTTGGTTTTACATGGGCTTATATAGGGAACATCTTTAAAAATCTTCTTCTCTGAAACCGCAAGGCCCAGGTCTTTGATATTTGGTATGAAGCTTCATCTAGTGGACCCCTACCAAGATTGTTCAAATTATAGTGCTGGGGCCAAAAATGCCCCCGCTCCAGGGCCCTTTGGTTTTACATGGGCTTATATAGGGAAGAGCTTTAAAAATCTTCTTCTCTGAAACCGTAAGGCCCAGGTCTTTGATATTCGATATGAAGCTTCATCTAGGGGACCCCTACCAAGATAGTTCAAATTATAGTGCTGGGGTCAAATATGCCCCCGCTCCGGGGCCCTTTGGTTTTACATGGGCTTATATAGGGAAAACCTTTAAAAATTTTCTTCTCTGAAACCGTAAGGCCCATGTCTTTGATATTTAGTATGAAGCTTCATCCCACACATCCATGGTCCTTCTTCCCCCCCATCCCCCCCCCCCCCCCCACACACACACACACTCCGGGGCCCTTTGGTTTTAAATGGGCTTATATAGGGAAAATCTTTAAAAATCTTCTTCTCTGAAACCACAAGGCCCAGGTCTTTGCTATTTGGTATGAAGCTTCATCTAGTGGACTCCTACCAAGATTGTTCAAATTATAGTGCTTGGGCTAAAAATGCCACCGCCCCGGGGCCCTTTGTTTTACATGGGCTTATATGGGGAAAATCTTTAAAAATCTTCTTCTCGGAAACCCCAAGGGCCAGGTCTTTGCTATTTGGTATGAAGCTTCATCTAGTGGACCCCTACCAAGATTGTTCAAATTATAGTGCTAGGGCCAAAACTGCCCCCGACCTGGGGCCCTTTGGTTTTACATAGACTTATATAGAGATATTCCTTAAAAATCTTCTTCTGAAACAGCAAGGCCATGGTCATTGATATTTGGTGTGAAGCTTCCTCTAGTGGACCTCTATCAAGATGGTTTAAATTATAGCCCTGAGGCCAAAAATGCCCCCGCCCTGGAGCCATTTGGTTTTATATAGGCTTCTGTAGGGAATATCTTTAATAAAAATCTTCTCTGAAACCGCAAGGCCCATGTCTTTGATATTTGGTATGTAGCATATCTAGTGGACCTTTGCCAAGATTGTTCAAATTATAGCCTTTGTTGATATTTGGTATGAAGCTTCACGTTTTTAGACGTCTCTGAACATTATGCACATTATAGCCCTGGGGTTAATAATGGCCCTCCCCGGGTCCCACTTTTTACTCTATGGATCAGGTGAGCGATCCAGGGCCATCATGGCCCTCTTGTTTACCTAGTCATCACCGTAGCCCCTTCAGTTTTGATCGGATCTATCTGAAACTTATATGTAAGGTGGCTGGGGATAAAATCTCGGATGAGTTCGAATACCGGCCAAGTCGGCCTATTTATCATAGAGTTACGTCCCTTTGATTGTTGAAAATGACAATTTTTGACCTTGTCATCACTGTAGCCCCCTCAGTTTTGATCGTATCTTTCTGAAACTTATATGAAAGGTGGCTGGTTAAAAAAACCGGATGAGTTCGAAAACCGGCCAAGTTCGCCCATTTAACAAGGTTACTTCCCTTTGATTGCTGAAAATGCCGATTTTCGACCTTGTCATCACCGTAGCCCCTTTAGTTTTGATCAGATCTTTCTGAAACTTTAATGTAAGGTGGCTGGGGATAAAACCTCGGATGAGTTTGAAAACCGGCAAAGTCAGCCCATTTATCAAAAGAGTTACATCCCTATGATTGCTGAAAATGCCGATTTTTGACCTTTTCATCACGGTAGCCCCTTCTGTTTTATCGAATCTTTCTGAAACTTATATGTAAGGTGGCTAGGGATAAAATCTCGGATGAGTTCGAAAGTCAGCCCATTTATCATAGAGTTACGTCCCTTTGCTTGCTGAAAATGCCAATTTTTGACCTTGTCATCACGGTAGCCCCTTCAGTTTTGATCCGATCTTTCTGAAACTTATATGTAAGATTGCTGGGGATCAAACCTTGGATGAGTTCGAAAACCGGCCAAGTCGACCCTTTTGTCATAGAGTTACGTCCCTTTGATTGCTGAAAATGCCAATTTTTAGCTCACTTTGGCCGAAGGCTCCAGGGGAGCTTATAGTATAGTGGGTCCTCCGTCATCCGTCGTTCGTCCGTCGTCCATCCGTCCACACTTTTGAGCAGCTATATCTCTGCAGCCTGCAGGCTAATCTCAATCATTTCTCATCTGTAGCATGCCTCTGGTTGGGCATTGATGACATAAGCTTTTTTTTTTTTTTTTTTTTTTTTGAAATCGCATGAAAACTTTGTTTGCTATGGCAATAACAAGGTCCCATAGACTTACAATGGGAAAATTGTTGTCATCACCGTAACCCCTTCAGTATTGATTGTATCTTTCTGAAACTTATATATAAGGTGGCTGGGGATAAAACCTCGGAGGAATTCGAAAACCGGCCAAGTCGGCCCATTTATCATAGAGTTACATCCCTTTGATTGCTGAAAATGCCGATTTTTGACCTTGTCATCACCGTAGCCCCTTCAGTTTTGATCGGATCTTTCTGAAACTTATATGTAAGGTGGCTGGGGATAAAATCTCGGATGAGTTCGAAAACCGACCAAGTCGGCCCATTTATCGTAGATTAACGTCCCTTTGATTGCTGAAAATGCTGATTTTGACCTTGTCATCACCGTAGCCCTTTCAGTTTTGATCGAATCTTTCTGAAACATATGTAACGTTGCTGGGGATAAAATCTTGGATGAATTTTAAAACCAGCCAAGTTGGTACATTTATCACAGAGTAACGTCCCTTTGATTGCTGAAAATGCCGATTTTTGAGCTTGTCATCACCGTAGCCCTTTCAGTTTTGATCGGACCTTTCTGAAACTTATATGTAGGGTGGCCGGGGAAACAACCTCGGATGAGTTCGAATACCGGCCAAGGTGGCCTATTTATCATAGAGTTAGGTCCCTTTGATTGCGGAAAATATTGATTTTTGACCTTGTCATCACTGTACCCTCTTCAGTTTTGATCGGATCTTTCTGAAACTTATATGTAAGGTGGCCGGGGATAAGACCTCCGACGAGTTCGAAAAACGGCCAAGTCGCCCCATTTACTACATAGTTATGTCCCTTTGATGGCTGATGTCGATTTTTGACCTTGTCATCACCATAGCCCCTTCAGTTTTGATCGGATCTTTCTGAAACTTATATGTTAGATAGCTGGGGATAAAATCTCGGATGAGTTCGGAAACAGGCCAAGTCAGCCCATTTATCGTAAAGTTATGTCCCTTTGATGGCTGAAAATGTTGATTTTTTTACCTTGTCATCACCGTAGCCCCTTTAGTTTTGATCGGATTTTTCTGAAACTTATACGTAAGGTGGCTGGGGATGAAACCTCGGATGTGTTCGAAAACTGACCAAGTCAGCCCATTTTTCTTAGAGTTTCGTGCCTTTGATTGCTTAAAATGCCTATTTTCGACCTTGTTAGCACTGCTGCCCCTTGAGTTTTGATCCGATCCTCATGAAACTTACAAATAAGTCAGGCAGAAAAGCTCGGAGGAGTTTGAAAACTCGTGAGGTTTGCATATTTGTAACAGAGTAACATCCCTTTGATTGCAGCAGTTAATTGCTTATTTTGAACTTGTCATCACCATAGCCCCACCAGTGTATATCGGATCTTCCTAGCAAGTCAGGAATAAGCTTGGGCATAAGTTTAATTTGTAGGTCCAATGTGGTCTTCGTACCTTTATAGTGGTCCAAAGTGGATAAAAGTGGTATCAAAATAAACATGGGCATCTTATCTCCACAATGAGACCTATTATCCGTTTCTAAACCATGTACTTTTTGCACCAGGGCAACTCAAATACCACTAGGGTCAGTCACATTTTGATCTATCTGGATCGCGATATATTTGAGCAGTTTTTGACTTCGTTCACTGTGCCATAGATACTGAGAGTGAAAACCCGGCGTCAGTTATGAGGAGTAACCATTTGACTGTCATAAAATTGCTTTCTTACCAACATACATTGCAAACTCATATCATAAAACTGTGATTTCCAGACTTCAGTAGAACGACAGCCATTTTTCACGCACTTCGTGACTTGTTTACATAAAGCGCCTCAATGACGTGGAATGATGTGCCAAAATTAAAGTGACCTCTGATAATGGCGCGAAATTTAAGGGACGTAACTACGTAAAACGATGTTTTTTGTTCTTCATTCTATTCTAGAGAAGACTGTAAAATCTTCTGAATGCGCGAGATAAGATCATCCAAATTATTTCCGTCACTTATTATAGTAAATTGTGATTAGCTTCCGATGAATACAGATTTTTTTACCTCAGCAGGATTGCCAGGATCGACTGGTTTTTGGTCGATTGTAAGAAGGACGGTGGTGTATCATTTTGAGAATGCTTACAGTAACTTACTCATTTGCATACCGCATGCTGAAACTATATTCAGCCAAGAAATTCCACAAACGTTCATTTTTCTGTTTAATATTTTGTATTTTATTATTTTTCAAACATTAACTTAGGAATAATTCTTTAGTTGCATCTTACATCTTTATTAGGGCCCCGCACTGAAAGTGTGGGTGCCCTAAAGTAATCACTCTGTCTGTCTGTCTGTCCGTCCGTCTGTCCGTCCACAATTTTTTTATCCTCCATAACTTTCTTATTCCTGGATGGATTTAAATATTACTTGGCAGAAATGTTAACCATAATGTGATGGAGTGTTGCGCACAAGACTCAGGTCCGTACCTCAAAGGTCAAGGTCATACTTAGAGGTTAAAGGTCAAAAAAGGGTCTTTCCTGTGTCCAATTAATAACTTTGTTATTATTCCTGGATGGATTTAAATATTACTTGGCAGAAATGTTAACCATAATGTGACGAAGTGTCACACGCAAGACCCACAGCCGTACCTCAAAGGTCAAGGTCATACTTAGAGATAAAAGGTCAAAAAAGCGTCTTTTTATTGTGTCCAATCTATAACTTTCTTATACCTGGATGGATTTAAATATTACTTAGCAGAAAAATTAACCACAATGTGACAGTGTGTCACGTGCAAGACCCAGGACACGCGAGTGTGGGTGCCCTATAGTAATCACCAGAGGTTAAAGGTCAAAAAAGGGTCTTTCCTGTGTCCAATTAATAACTTTGTTATTATTCCTGGATGGATTTAAATATTACTTGGCAGAAATGTTAACCATAATGTGACGAAGTGTCACACGCGAGTGTGGGTGCCCTATAGTAATCACTCTGTCCGTCCGTCTGTCTGTCTGTCTGTCTGTCTGTCTGTCCGTCCGTCTGTCCGTCCACATTTTTTTTATTATTTCCTCCATAACTTTCTTATTAGGGCCCCGCACTGAAAGTGTGGGTGCCCTATAGTAATCACTCTGTCCGTCCATCTGTCCGTCCACAAATTTTTACTCTTCTGATAGCGCTGCCGGGGCCCTAGTCAGTTTCACTGACAGCTCTAGTTTTAATAAACAACCAATGATAAATCACAAGGAAGACAACAAAAAAAAAGAGGCTCCATTTGGGGTATTTGGATACTGTTTGGAATGTGTAAAAATATTACTACATGCGATTTATTCCGTTAATGCTCTCTAATGGACCTATGTCTATAAAGTGACAAAAATGCGGCCTCAATTGCAAAAATATCCAATTTAGCCCAGGCTGAAAGAATGACAGAATAACAGCTGGCTGGAAGACTGGTCTCATGTCAGAATAGGGAATGAAACCACATTATTTAGGAAAGTGATAAATTCATGGCAAATCTAAAAAATGTGGTCTCACTCCTATATAGAGAAGAAAATCTGGTCTCACCTCAAATAACATACTAAAAGTCTGGGCTGAAGGAATGTGGTCTCATCTCTATATAGGGATGAGACCACATTATTAAGGAAAACGATAAATTCATGGCAAATCTAAAAAATGTGGTCTCACTCCTATATAGAAAAGAAATCTGGTCTCACCTCAAATAACATACTAAAAGTCTGGGCTGAAGGAATGTGGTCTCATCTCTATATAGGGATGAGACCACATTATTAAGGAAAATGATAAATTCATGGAAAATAAAAAAAAATGTGGTTTCACTTCTATATAGAGAAGAAAATGTGGCCTCACCTTAAATCACATACTAAAATCCTGGGCTGAAGGAATGTGGTCTCATCTCTATATAGGGATGAGACCACATTATTTAGGAAAATGATAAATTCATGGCAAATCTAAAAAATGTGGTCTCACTCCCTATATAGAACAGAAAATGTGGTCTCACCCTAGATAACATACAAAAAGCCTGGGCTGGGACGAGACCACAATATTTAGGAAAATGATAAATTCATAGAGAAGAAAAAAGCCTGTGCTGAAGGATTGTGGTCTTAATAATTTGGTCACCCATTAAAAAAACTTAAGTTGATCCCTATTATTATTAGACACGCTACATACACGGAATGAATCTAATTTTGATAATGATTAGGGCCCAATTATTCTGTTTGTTAATTAGGATATAACTGCGCATCCCTCTAAAATGAATCCAGAAATCCCATTGGTGGAAGCTAAAAATCTTGTTGTGCTTTAGAGTGATTACAGCACCCTTCAAACATTTATGAATGAATGGTCACGTTGTCTCTTTGATCCAAGTTAGTGGACGCTTGCATGTTCGTAACGCCCAGAGAGCTAAATTTTGCATTAGATTGTAAAATGTAGATATTTTAAAGAATTTACCGTCATCATCAGATGAAAAGTATCTCTAGTTTAGTATTTGGTTAAAGATAAATTGGAAATCACAATGAAATATAGATGCCAAGTCATGCAAATTAGAGAAAAACAGTTGCTACCCCCTTGCACAAGAAAGCAAAATGGCGGAGCAGAAGCGGAAAAATTTCCATACCCTACCTCAGTTCATCCGATCCTAGCCAACCATCCTTCTGCCTAGGCTATCATTTTTCTTTGTGATATTAGATATGAGATATTGAAGTTTGTTTTAAGACATTATTTGGTGTAATTCACCTTCTTTTAAGGCAGGGGACCACATTGGACCTACAAATTAAACCTTTACCAAAGCTTGAATGGGTTTGAAAAGTGGTGAGGTCAGCCTATTTATCATAGAGTTACATTCTACTTGATTTGCAGAAATTGCTTACCCTGTCATCACCATGTCCTTCCATTAATCCTTCAGTAAAGGTTGGCACTTCCTGAAACTTTGAATCTGTTAGCTCAGGTGAGCGATACAGGACCAGCTTGGTCCTCTTGTTTAGTTTCATTACGTCATTCATTGTTACCTTGACGTTAGATTGTGTAACGTCGTTTTCTTGTATCAGAAATGTTATGAAAACAGGTAAATCGCATGTGATACAGTCAGTTATATTGGCGCGATAACTTCACACAACGGTGGAAGGTAGGGAGAATCTGAAGGTATCAATAGCATTCTCATCGCCTTTTAGTGTGTTAAAATCGAAATAGATCAGCTCTAGTGTCGTGATTTATTGAGTGATATATCACAGCTTGTCGGTCAGTTGTAAGTAGACAAATCACTCGCGCTACGCGCTCGTGATTTGATCTACATTACAGCTGACCTCCAAGCTTTGATATATCACTGAATAAATCACTGCTAGAGCTGAGTGACATAAACACTAATGTTTTTGTTTGTTTGTTTGATTTGAGGTTTAACGTCCCCGTCAACACTGTAAAGGTCATTTTGGAGAAGTTGCTTCCAATTGTGTAGGACTTTTACCCGACATTGAGATGAAATGACATCTCAAGCACTGTCGCCCAATGAAACCAATAGGGTTTATAAACATGGACGGACCGCTTTGCCTGGACAGAGTTATATACACTAAGCGGTTTACCAGTACTCGTGTGCAGTCGGTTTCAGCTCTGCGTGGAAGCATCATGCAGCCCATCTATTTCTTCAAGCCCCGATGAGCGGAGGCTAAAAGCACTAATGTGAAGGTAACTGCTTTATGCTAAAAGATGTAAAGTTTACTGAAAATTTTAATCTTCTTAATTTGATTTCAAGGCCGAAATCCAAATGTTGACTGAGTCTTTTACCCCCTCGAGTAAAACGTCAAAGGTTTACCCGCCTAAATAAATACATTCACAGGCGCATCAAACGGATCGAAAATTTCCAAAAAATAAAGACTCTGCTGCAACTGAGTGTCACTTTTGATTAGGAACCTTATGAACTACTTATAGACAGAACTTCAAGCTCCTGTGATATCGCCGAAAAAATGAAAATTTTAAGATGAAAAATTATAATATTGTCTTCTTTCTGCTCAAAATATAAATTGTGGGTACTCGTTAGAACCGCCTCGTCGAGGCGGTTCTAACGAGTACCCACAATCTATATTTTAGAGCAGAAATAAGAAAATAAGGTTTACCCCTGTAAAACCCAGTTTTACTAAATAAAAGTGGGGTACAAGGGGGGGTCAGAATTAAGTAGGCGTGTTTTCGTGAACACACTGCTGAGATACCAGTTTCTCCCTCTTATCTAGAACTCCGCTCTGCAAAGGAATATAAATAAGAATAAAACCCAAATGTTAAAAATTGTTTTATTATCTTTTTTATCTTCTTATGTACAAAATATTTATTTTCCGGCCTCGGTAGCTCAGTCAGATTCGCGTCCGGTAGACGCGGGGTTGATACCTGCCGGGGACGGCATTATTTTTTCCTGGAGATTAATATAAAAAAATCTTTTGTGTGGTCGCTGATTCAAGAAGGGCGTCGAAAGAATGGGCACAGTAAAAGTGTGGATAGGTAAACTGGCCGGCTCGATAAGACCTTATTACTGCTGACTGGGCCGTTAAACTCCAATGTAAACCATCACGAAAACATGCCTATATAATTTTGACCCCCTAGGACCCCACTTTTATATGAGCCCCGCCAAGCGAATTTGTGTCTTCGAGCATTCCGTCATAACAAATTTTAACTGCGCATGCCCAGCCATTCAGAGGGGCCAAGGATATGGCTTTCTGTCTGAAGGTTCCTCTTGATTTACTGCTTGTATGAGCGAGCAGCGAAGGTTCTGGCGAGATTGCGCGGATGCGCAGGCTCGCCTGAACATTCGCTGCTCGCATAGGCGATAAGTACCAAAATCGCTTGACGGGGCCCCATATAGCAAAACTGGGGTTTACAGGGGTAAACCTTATTTTTCTAATTTCTGCTCAAAAATATAGATTGTGGCTACTCGTTTGAACCGTCTCGATGAGGTGGTTCTAACGAGCATCCACAATCTATATTTTGAGCAGAAATAAGAAAATTATCACAATTTTTCAGCTTAAAATTTTCCTTTTTTCGGCCCTAAAGTTTACAATGTATTTGTATAGGCGTGTTTTCGTAATGCTTTGTCGGATGCGCGTCCGGTTGGTGATCACGAAGACGCGGGTTCGATACCTGGCGGGGTCGGAAACATTCTTTCCTGAAGATTACTGGTTGGTGATCACGAAGACGCGGGTTCGATACCTGGCGGGGTCGGAAACATTCTTAAGGTTTCCTGAAGATAACTGGTTGGTGATCACGAAGACGCGGGTTCGATACCTGGCGGGGTCGGAAACATTCTTTCCTGAAGATAATAAAAAAAAGCCTTTGTATGGCCACTGACTGTACTGGTCAACCTGGCGAAAGAATGGACACTGTACTGGTTAACCAGTAAACGTGTAGATAGGTAAACTGACCGGCTCGATAAGACCTAATTACTGCTGACTGGGCCGTTAAACTCCAATATAAACAAACAAACCATTCATTTATTTACAGCTTTGGTTTCTTCTAATACTTTAGACACAACAAAATATAATACACAGCTATTTACAATGTCAAAACAGACTAGAATAACTCATAACTCGCAGTCCACATAGTCCGTGTGAAATTATGACGTCTAACATGGTGTCAGAAGTGACACATTTTATGTAAAAACAATGAAATCTTTCTTATTTCTGCTTTCCACAGAGATTGTGGGTGCTCGATAGGACCGCCTTGATAAGACGGTTCTAAAGAGTACCCACAATCTATATTTCTATATTTTTAGCAATACCCACAATCTATACTTCTATATTTTTGAGCAAAAATTAGGCATATAATGTATACCCCCGTAAACCCTAATTTTCTCTATATAAAGTGGGGTTAAGAGGGGTCTTTGTTTAACGGACAGGTTCACGTGATGTTACGGCTGAAACATTGCTCCTTGTGTCATCACGTGAACAAGTCCATGAAAAACACCACTTTATGTAAGAAAGAAAAAAAAAATAAAGGTTTGCAAGGGTGTATGTATAACTATATTGATTTATTCAGCAGGATAAGTTTTAGGAGCCATGAAGACAAGCAATATCACATATGACATGACTGCCTTATGTGAAGAGTTTTCCCACTACACTGACTATGTACAGTGTGACGTAAGTTTTCGCATGGAACATCGCCTGTAACAGCACTCACAGAAAAGGTCACCGATCTGTTTTCTGGGTACGTGTCGAATTTGTGTTCCTGAAAAGATAAAAATGAAAATAATCAATATAAGCCCGCTTTATTTTTTTGTAAATTGGGGTTCTTGCACGCTTGTTAACACCCCTGACTCACAATTGGAATAGTGGGCATATAAAGTCTACACAAGTACGTTTTGGGCCCCCGCTCATCGGTGGTGAAAAAATGGATGGGCTACATGATGTTTAGACTCACACCTGAAACCGACCGCACTTGAGTACTGGTAAACCACAAAGCGATACGAGTCGGACCGTACATGCTTATAAACCCAATTGGTTTGGTCTTGAGATGTCGCTTCAACTCAATATCGGGTAAAAGTCCCACAAAGTTGAAAGCAACGTCTTCAAAATAACCTATACAGTGTTCACGGGAGCGTTTGACCTCAAATCAAACAAACAAGTACTTGTTTTGTTCCAGAACAAAGATTATGTTTATTCGTCTCGACGAGGTGGTTTTAATAGCTATCCACACACTTTGCGGGGTGAATAAGTAAATCATATTAAAGGAAATCCTGGTTTAACCGTTCGCGAAACAACAAAAGTCAACACGACAACACGCCTATATAATTTGACCCCCTTGAACCCCACTTTTATATAGAAAAACTGGGGTTTACAGGGATAAACCTTATTTTTCTTATTTCTGCTCTAAAATATAGATTGTGGGTACTCGTTAGAACCGCCTAATCGCGGCGGTTCTAACGAGTGCCCACGATCTATATTTTGAGCAGAAAGAAGAAAAATATTACAATTTTTCATCATAAAATTTTCGATTTTTCGGCGGTAAAATTTGCAATGTATTTGTATAGGCATGTTTTCGTAATGTCCTGATCAGACTGCGCATATCCTAGCGACGTGTGGATGCTGGGTTATTCGTTTGAATTGAGGTCTTACGCCCTAGGTCATTTTGGACACGTTGCTTCCAATTTTGTGGGATTGTCATTGAAATGACATCTCAAGCCCTGCAGTGCGAACAAACCAAAATTGTTTATATGTAGGGCAGGTCTTGCCTGGGAGGGCTTAGACGCTAACCGTTTGGACAGTGAGAATAATTGTCAGATACTCAACATAAATATCTACCAAAGTGTTAGAGAAGATATTTATGTATAGCTGTTATTATTATTATTATTATCATGAATAATAATGATTATTATAATAATAATTATAATAATTAAAATAATAATAATCATCTGCAGCAGCAGAAGTAGCACCATCATGAGTAGAATCATCAGATCATATAATCATATCGTTATTTGCTAATACAGAATGAAGTCCCATTAAGCTGTTTATTAACTTTTTTTGCTACCAAATGGAATCTTCCTTCTTATATATAGCAGGAGTCCATTTTTAAATTTAGGGCTGTCAGGTTGTGTTTTCATCAAAATTTATTTGGAAAAATGACCGAACTTTTAGCAAACAGTGGAGGCCCTGATCAGACCACGCGTTTTGCGGCGTCTGATCTGGACCTGCATTGTTTGCCAGGGTACCCGTTGTGGTGTTTCTAGTACACAATGGGTTTACCAAGTCTTTTAGTTTTTAATGTTTTCCAACCGTTCACATTTGTATTGGAGTTTAACGGCCCAGTCAACACTATTTAGGTCAGTTTTGAGCCGGTCAGTTAACCTATCCACACTGTTCCTGGGCAGGCCTAACCGATACAGTGCACATTCTTTCACCAGAAACTGACAACCACCCTTCTTGAATCAGCGAAAGGGAGAGAAAGATCATAGAAAAGAAATCATAATCAATCTCCACGAAAGAATGTTGCCGACCCAGGCTGGTATTGAACCCGCGTCCTCCTGTCAGACGCGCATCCTCCAACAGAGGCCGGGGCTTCACACTTTGGCACTGGTCTTGCGGGTTCGATCACGGACTTTAAACCGAGACCTCGTCTCCGTATGGCCTTAGCTGTTGGTGGGATGTCAAACTCTAACAAAAACAACCTCAATAACAGTATATACTGCATAACACAAATTACGAAAAAAAATGTCACCGTCGCTTCATATGCCTTTCTAAGCAAGCCACTTGCCTCTTATGGTCATATCAGGGGAAATTCGGAAAGTTAAAAAATACGGTCATGCTCTGGTCAAACCAGGTCTTGTTTTCATTTTGATATACAATGTAGCACCTTGTTGTGTGGGAGGGTGGTAAAAAGTTCAAATAACACATAACAATTCATTGAAGACATTGTCTCATTAATAATGAAGCCTGCTATTGCAGTTGTTCTGAACTGATCTTATGATTTATTTTACTCTCCAAGCAAATACAGTAAAATTCCTGTATTAAGACCACCTTTGGTACTGTTCAAAGGTGGTCTTTAAGGCCACTGTGCAACACCCCCAAAGGTTGTCATCACGAAAACGCGCCCATATAATTTGGGCCCCCTGAACCCTACTTTCATATCGTAAAACTGGTGTTTACAGGGGGTAAACCTTGTTATTCTTGCACACCAGACAAGGAAATCCGTGATTTTACCCTGAGATAGAAATTTATGTTCTGACCCCGGTGTTCCGACCCAAAATCGAATATAATCGCGTGTTTGATAAATGTACTCGTTGATTACGACCTCAGAGGTTGACGTCACTAAACATTCCTATAGTGTCAACACAATATGGCGGACTTCGGTAACCAAAGTGATTGCAGCATTAATAATCCGCGCTCAGAAATGGAAGGTATGCAAGAAAAGGAATCCAATATGGGTGTGAGGGGTGGATAGAAAAATCCGTCCCTTGGGATCCCTGTCCGGCATCACTCGGCAAGCCTCGTGATGCCTGACAGTGTCCCTCGGGACGGATTTTTCCACCCACCCCTCACACCCATATAAGATTCTTATATCTGCTCTCAAATATAGAATGTGGATATCCATTAGAACCGCCTCGACGAGACGCCACAACTATATTTGAGCAAAAATTGGAAAATATCACATTTTTCAGCTTAAAATTATAGCTTTTTGTCGCATTAAAATTTACAAGGGCATGCTGGATGTTTGTTTGTTTGATTAGAGGTTTAACGTCCCCGTCAACACTGTATATGTAATTTTGGAGACGTTGCTTCCAATTTTGTGGGATTTTATCCGACGTTGAGATGAAATGACATCTCAAGCCCTGTCGCCCAATGAAACCAATAGGGTTTATAAGCATGGACGGGCCGACTCGCTCCACTTTGCCTGAGCAGGCTTAGATCCTCCACGCGGTTTACCAGTACTCGTGTGCGGTTTGTTTCAGCTCTGCGTGGAAGCATCATGCAGCCATCTATTTCTTCAAGCCCCGATGGGCGGGGGCCGTCATGCTGGATGTAGAAAAGTAAATGTAACTGAAACATTTTAAACATGCCTTTAAAAGTATAATTCGTCTTGATTTTAGGTGGTCTTTACAGCAGCCTCTCACTGTACAAAACAAAAAATAACGAGCTATAGGGCCCATTTTTGGGTCGATTATTTATCAATTGACCCAAAGTTATAAAGACAAAATCTTCATTAGCGCTGGAATCATCGTGACTATCTGTAACTTATTTATAGAGTTTCATGGCGGTGAGGTCAGCCTGTTGCCTGAAGGGTTATCTGTAGAATCTGGGCTGGATTCATTGGTTGTGCTTGGCAAACAGTGTAGACCCAGATCAGACGCCGCAGAACGCGGCGTCTGATCAGGGTCTACATTGTTTGCTTACAGTTCAGGAATTTAAGGTTCAGGCGCCGAAAAACGTAGCATCTGATCACGGGTTGCTTACAGTACAGGAATTTAAGGGTTAAACGAAACCGATTAAGTCCCCGTTCAGGCCCATTTTCCCAATCTGTACCCAGAGACAATCGACCCACCAGTACTCTCAGTTAAGGCTGACACGATTAATCGTATAATCGATTAATCGATCGATAAATTCCACAAAAATGATTATCATTTCTGATTTGCTTTTAATCGATTACTTGATAGGTACACTTTACTACTTAAAGTTATGCCTACAATAGCTGGATGAGTGGCAAACAGTGCAGACCCTGATGAGACGCCGCATTATGCGGCGTCTCATCAGGGTCTACACTGTTTGCTCAGGCCTGTCTGTTCAAATATACATTTGGTAAAGTGCAACATATGGTAAGAGTCATGCTCAGACAGAAAACCAGACAGTTAAAATAATGACAAAAACCTAAGCGATTACTAATCAATTATCGATCGCAACAACAGGACTGATAATCGATTATCTTTTCAGCTCCGATTAGCCAGCCCTACTCTCAGTGCTTTGATTCATACTGGCAGCACCGGTGGGTCGGTCGTTTCGGTGTGTAGGCTGACAAAACCGTCCTGAACTGTTTTGTTTAATATATTCAACAAGGAAACGGAATTTAATATGGATTTTTAACAGCATCCCAAGACATTACCATTACTATCATAATAAGCATATGTCTTATACATTAGGAACATAAAAGGGAACTCTTTTGTTCGCTAAAAATAGAATGTGGGTGTTCGTTAGAACCGCCCCATTGAGGTGCTTCTTACGATAAGTCAATACTATATTTGAGAAAAGTAAGAAAACACATTGTTAACCAGAAAAATGTCATATAAAAATGACCGTGTAATATTTAACTTTATCATATGACGTCGCGTCTGAGAGTGTAATAACGCCATGTATTATTTTCGATAATCCACTAGTGGATGAAATATGCAAATTAGCTAGATACGTTACATGCACGACGTCCTTAACGACGTCGCGTTTACTATTGGCGGAATATTGACATTTTTGTAAAAAATCGTGAATAAAATGGGTTTTAAATGTCATATGATAAATAGAATCTTGCATTCGTGCTCATGTATTATTGAAATTATTAAACTCGTTGAGGAAAAAGGGATAAAATGCTCGACAAAGCCTCGCATTTTATCCCTTTTCATCAACTCGTTTAATAAATTCAATAATACATGAGCACTCATGTAAGATCCTCTATTTATCATATGACGTCGCGTCTGAGAATGTGATAACGCCATGTAATAAATTCGATAATCCACTAGTGGATTATATATGCAAATTTGTTAGACACTCTCCGTTGCGTTACATGTACGACCTGGAAGAAAAGATTAAATTCAGAGGTTGTCATGGATAAGCTGAGGCCATATAAATTAATAAAGGAACATTTTGCTTTTGAAAATTATTTATATGTTTTACCGGACAGAAAACAGACAGCGAAAAGCTTTAGCTTCTTTTAGAATACAAATTGAGCGGGGCAGATATTCAGGTCAAAAAGAAGAGGACAGATTGTGTAACAATTGTCAGGTAGTTGAAGATGAAATTCATTTTTGTGCGAATGTTCTAAGTACCAAACCTTGCGGAATAAATTGCTTCAGAGCACAGTTTCAACAAATAATCATTCGTTGATGTCCAAAACAGAGTGTTTTATTAATTTTATGACATGTACAGATGATGCGGTTTTGAAATCTGTCGGGCTGTTTATTAGTGAATGTAATATTTCAGAGCATGACTCTTGTGTTTCAATGCCGTTTCCTGTTTTTTTTGTTTGTTTTTTTGTTAATTGTTCCATATTAACATCAAATTGTTTCATATTGTCGTGTTTATAATATGCCATGTATGTATTTGCTTGCCTTTAACCCTTATAGGGTATAGCTGTGCAGTAAATAAAATTCTATTCATTCTATTCTATTCTATTCTTGTACGGCGTTCTTAAAGGCGTCGTGTTTGTTAATGGCGGAATATTGCCATTTTTGTGAAGATGCATTTTAAATATCATTGCATTCGAGCTCATGTATTATTAAAGTTATTAAAATTGTTGACAAAAAGGGATCAAAATGCGAGGCTCTAAAATGCGATTTTCGTCAACTCGCCGTTTAATAAATTGAATAATAATTGAGCACCCCTGTAAGATCCATTATTTATCAAGTAACGTCGCTTTTAGTATGTGGGAAAAGTCATATTCTAACACAGCGCGCCTATAGAGGCAATGGAAAATAACTGTGTTTTATTCTACAACAAATCACGGCAAGGAAGAGCGTGAAGATTGACGTCATTAAAAACGGCGATTTTCTGACGTCACTAGTCGATTTCCTTGACATTAGACGGTGTAACGTCATATTCTCGCATCGAAAACGTATAAAATGCATGTGTTTCGGTCAATAATTTTAGCGGGATTTCTTCTAACAATGGCGAAAAAGTTGTGAGATTTTGAAGGAAACAACAGCATTATTGCCGATTTTCAGCCTGTTAGAATCGAAACAGATCAGCTCTAGTGTGTGATTTGTTGAGTAATAAATCACAGTTTGTTGGTCAGTTGTAAGTAGGCAAATCACGCGCGCTATGCGCTCGTGATTTGTCTACAACTGATCTCCAAACTGCGATTTATAAGTCAACAAATCACAGTTATAGAGCTGATTTATTTCTTAATCATAACACGCCTATACATGGTGGGTCTCGCTGGCCCCGATAGCTCAGTTGGAAGAGTGTCCCGCTTCGGGGAACGGGAGGTCATGGGTTCGATCCCGGGCCGCGACATACCAAAGTCGTTAAAAATTGTACTAGCTGCTCCTCGCTTGCCGGGCACTCAGATTTACGGGGTAGAGCTAGGACTGGCCGACCCAGTGTCAGGATAATGTGACTGGGTGTCGTATCATGTAATGTATCTGGGACATGATACTTCAGTGAGGCAGCACTATAAAAGTGAGCATTGAGGTCCCTGTCGCAACCAGACACCGTCGTGATATGACTGAAAAATTGTTGAAAGCGACGTTAAACCCGAATTCACACACACACGTGGTGGGTCATCATAATAAGCGGGGCCGCTGACTCCGCACCTTAAGTCTTATGTGAAACTTCCGGATCATGTGCGGCGCGGAAGCTGTAGCTCGAAAACAACCGATCTGTGATAAAAGCAACAGATAGGTGCCTCGTATTGTCATTTCTTCTCTTCTTTGAATGGCATTATAAAAAAAAAAGTGATATTTTACCGTTGAATTGAGCAAAGCCCTCGGGATTGTCTTAAAAAAACAATTTGTAGCGAGAGGACACGCATTGTACAACTTTGCGAAAGTCGACAAAACACAGTTAATTTTTCCCTTAAACAGATTATGTTTAGCGTTGCTGTTTAAGTGTGTCTGTGTGATACATAAACCACAATGATGTCCCCCGACATGTCTCTATATAAAATCACGGAAAGCTTAGTCAAAACACATCTGGCCTCGTTTATGCAGTGTGGCTCCGTTTATGCAATGCGGCTCTGAAGTTGTAGATATACTTTACTTGAGTAAGTTCTGCCATTTAAGAGCGCCGCGGTCTATCGGTAAGCATCGAAATTATTATATTACAATATCGCAACTTCACACAAAGTTTTTACCATAAGGTTTGCGAAAGAAATATTTGAAACAACTTGTCCTTGGCATGCTTATACAGGCTCTCTCTCTCTCTCTCTCTCTCTCTCTCTCTCTCTCTCTCTCTCTCTCTCTCTCTCTCTCTCTCTCTCTTTCTCCCCTCTCTCTTTCTCCTCTCTCTCTCTCTCTCTCTCTCTCTCTCTCTCTCTCTCTCTCTCTCTCTCTCTCTCTCTCTCTCTCTCTCTCTGAGGACATTGACGTTACCAATAGTTAAATAGTTCCTTTAAGACTGACGAAACATTGTCTAAATCAAAGCACTGAAAGTACTTGCGGGTCGACTGATCCTGAGTGAAGGCTAGAAAAATAGTCCTAAACTGCGGCTCAAACTGTTTTATTTAACCCATATTCGCACTGTTTACTCCGAAATATATACCTCCTAGATATATACTGATGTGCCCAATTAAACTAGTTTTCTGTCAATCATTGTTACGTAATTGCCTAGTGGATCCGTAATTATTGGGAGTTGGTCATATAGCGGGCGTGGCATTACGAAAACACACCCGTAAGACATAGTGCATTTTTCACATCTCCAAAATGGCTACTTTTCTGATGAAAATCTGTCATATTTTTGTTATGTTTACTTCAAACATAGGTTGTGGGTGCTCGTTAGAACCGCCTCATTGAGTCGGTTCTAACGAGTACCCACAACCTATGTCTTGGAGCTGAAATAAGAAAAATAATGAATACCCCCATCAACCCCAGTTTTCTCTATATAAAGTGGGGTTTAAGGGGGTGTTCATTTCACGGACTTGTTCACGTGACGTTTAGAAAGTCAGTAAGCATATTTTCTATTAGTTTTATGAGTTAATGTTGGATTTAAACTATGTTACTAATAATTGAATTCAAATACATTTGTATTTCATAAAAGTTACTGTAAATGACCTATACAGTGTTGACGGGGACGTTAAACCTCAAATCAAACAAACAAACAAACAAACATAAAAGTTACTGTATCATTTATTTAACACCAATCTGACGATTGGTTATCAAGCCAATATTTAGGTTGCAATATGAGTGTCTTCCCTTAGACAGAATAGTTAGCAAGTAAAAGCTTTAGTAAAGCTTTTCATTCTCATTTTCATAATTTTTAAGGTCGATGTCAACCCATATTATTATTATTATTATTATTATTTTTATTATTATTATTATTATTATTATTATTATTATTATTATTATTATTGCCGGTCTCGGTAGCTCAGTCGGATGCGCGTCTGACTGGTGATCAGGAGGACGCGGTTTCGATACCTGCCGGGGTCGGCAACATTCTTTCGCGGAGATTGACATGAAATCTTTTCTACGGCCATTCTCTCCCTTCCGCTGAATCAAGAAGGACAGTTGCCTGTTGCTGGCGAAAGAATGTTCACTGTACTGGTTAACTGCTCACATATATGAGCCTGTCCAGGAAACTATCGATAAGTAAAAACTGGCCGGCTACAAAATAACCTAAAATAGTGTTGACTGGGCTGTTAAACTCCAATACAAACAAACAAACAAACAACCCATTTTTTATTTTAGGTTTAGGTCTCCGTCAGCACTGTACAGGTCATTTTGGAGACGTTCTTTCCAATATTGTGAGACTTTTACACGACATTTTAAGATGAAATGACATCTCAAGCCCTGGCGCCCAGTGAAACCAAAAGGGTTTATATACATGTGGAAACGTACCAAGTATTGATGATGTTTATAAAGGCTCTGTGTTTAGTCCTAAAGACTTTTCTGTTCGGATATTATATAGCACCATTTTTCCTGGACAGGCTTACAACCTCTATGCAGTTTACCAGTACTTGTGTACAGTCGATTTTAGGTCTGCGTTGAAGCATCATGCAGTCCATTATATTTCTGCAAGACCCCTCGTGGACAGTTTCTCTGTTTATCCTGGTCTTTCAAAAAATGACACTGTCTTAGCTCAGGGTAATCTTAAGCCTGAACTCAAGAAGCAGGTCCCACGTGACATCAACATATACAAGAGGGCCATGATGGCCCTGGATCGCTCTCCTGATCCATAGTGTAACAAGTGGACTGTTAGGAGGGCCATTATTGGCCCCAGGACTATATTTTGCATTATCTTGAGGGAGGTCTAAAAGGTGAAGCTTCATACCAAATATCAAAGACCGGAGCCTTCTGGTTCCAAACAAGAAACTTTTTAAAGGTTTTCCTTATATAAGTCTAAATAAAACCTGTTGGCCCCGTGGCAGGGCCATTTTCGGCCCCAGGGCTATAATTTGAACAATCTTGATAGAAGTCCACATGACGAAGCTTCATACCGAATATCAAACACCTGAGCATTCTGCTTTCAGACAAGAAGATTTTTAAAGGTTTTCCCTATATAAGTCAATGTAAAACCAAAGGGCTTCAGGGCAGGGGCATTTTTGGCCCCAGGGCTATAATTTGAACAAACTTGGAAGCGGTCTAATAGATGAAGCTACACACCAAATATCGATGACCTCGGCCTTGCGGTTTCAGAGGAGATCTTTTAAGATTTCTCCTATATATAAGTAAATGTAAAACCAAAGTGCCCCGGAACTCGGGGTGTTTTCGATCCCAGGGCTATAATTTGAACAATATTGGTATATTGGTAGAGGTCCACAAGATGAAGCAACACACCAAATATCGAAGATCTGGACCTTGCGGTTTCAGAGGAGAAGATGGTTTCAGATTTTTCCAATATAAGATAATGCAAAACCAAGGGGCCCTGGGCGGGGGCATTTTTGGTCCAAAGGCTATAATTTTAAGTCTTCCACAAAACGAAGCTTCATACTAAATATCAAACATTTGAGCCTTCTGGTTTCAAACGAGAAGATTTTTTAAAGCTTTTCCCTATTTAAGTCTATGTAAAACCAAAAGGCCCCGGGGCGGGGACATTTTTGGCCCCAGGACTATAATTTGAACAATCTCGGTAGAGGTCCACTAGATGAAGATACACAGCAAATATCGAAGGCCTGGGCCTTGCGGTTTCAGAGAAGAAGATTTTTTAAATTTTCATTTTTGGCTCCCGTGACCTTGATGTGCAATGGACCGGAACCATTTGAACAACTTTGAAAGGGGACCACCTAAGGATCATTCTTGTAAAGTTTGGTCAAAATCCGATTAGTGGTTTAGGAGGAGATGTCGTCTGAAGAAATTGTTTACGGACTGACGGACGCACGCATACACGACGGTCTAAAAGTGATCCCAAAAGCTCACATGTTATGTAAGCTCACCTCGTCATTACATGACAGGTGAGCTAATAAAAAAGCTGATTAGGACCAGCTTAAACAGTCCATGAGGGACCTTCACTTAGAATTTTCCCAGTCTGACCTTGCAACCACCGATGTACAAACCATGCGGGAAAAGTTTATCAGCAAACTTCAACAAGGAGTTCATTCCCATTAGGAAAGCCGGCACTCGTGATGGGTTCCCCTGGATCAATCAAGAAATCCGCCGCCTCTTGAGGAAAAGACACAAATCCTATAAACGTTGGCTTAGGTCAAACAGACCTTATGATCACCAAACGTTCTTAGAGACTAAACACCTTGTACGGCGAGTTACAGAAAGAGAAATACCTAGGCGATATCCTGGATCTCAACACTGCAACTGACGATCAAAACATGGATGATCCTCCGAAGGTCAAAACCAAGAAACGTTATACCAACAGGACTCAAGTGGCGTGGCACCTCTGGGAAGAGCAGGACAAACTGTCTCTGCCGAAACGGATAAAGCTAATACACTGAATGCTCAGTTTCTGTCAGTGTTTAGCCATAAGAGCCCAGTAAATAGAGAATACCAGGTGAGTGTCTTTTGATATCAAGTTTATCAGGCAAGGCTTCGAGAACGCTTGTAGAATCGCGAGGCTTGCCGAGCGATTCTACATGCGTTCTCGAAGCCGATCCTGATATACTTGATATCAAATGACACAAAATTAATCTGGTATTCTATTTATCAGTTTATCCCCTTAAGCTCTTTAAATTGGCAGTTTACGATCAGTTACCGATTGTCCTTAGTACGTCCAAACATTCCGATGCGGAATATAATCGATCAGCTGACCTTTATTTTTCTTTTGATATTTTTAATGTATTTTTTTTTTTCATTTTTTCTAGTAATAATAACATTCTGGCCATTTTTCCGGTTGTCCATTTCATTAAAAAAGTCCAATGTCACGTTGACAAGATAAAGCCCACTTGTCCTGAGATAGCATATCTTTATCAGGTCAATGCGTTACATTGCAATATATATTGGGGGTCACTGATAAGTCTTAAATCACTTCCCAAAAGTAAGTGCAGGACTTGCATTACGCTGGCATTCAAGATATGTCCTTCGGACCCAGCCCCTACCCAAAAATGCCTGATATCAGCATTTCGACTGAAGGCATTGACCAGCTCCTTAAAGGCTTGAACCCCGACAAGGCTGCAGACCAAGAAAAAAAAATTAAAGCCCATTGTCCTCCAGACCCTACATAAAGAGCTTTCCCCAATCCTGCAGCTGATCTTCCTGAAATTTCTAAAAAGGAAATATTACCAAACATTTTGAAAGAGGCTAATGTATCATCATTTTTTAAGAAAGGTGACAGAGCTGATCCTACCAACTGTAGGCCCACCTCACTTGTAAGGTTGTAAAGTACACAGTTGCTACAATTCTCTGACTATGAAACTATGAGGAAGGATGCCCTAAAATTTGCAAGAGAGAAATACTTTAATGGTCATTCAGACGCTCGGTCTGTCCAGGAGAACTTTGATTTGATAAAGTCTTTCATTCAAGCTTCGTCCGAAAATCATATCCCCTCCAAAACTAGCAGGTCTGTATCCTCAATTCCTTGGACCACACCAGAAATAAGAAGAAAAATTCGGAGGAGAAATAAGATTCATGCTAAGGCAAAAAAGTCGGGAAGTGGTAAACTCAGAGCAAAATTTGAAAACTTGAGACGAGAAATTAAAAATGACATCAAAAATCAGCATGATCAGTATGTAAATAACTTGGTAGGTGATGTAAAGGCGAATCCCAGAGACTTCTACAGATATATCAATAGCCAGAAGAAAGATAGGCAAGGTATCCCACCCCTTAATAAAAGAGGAGGGAACGGGGTCGCTGAATCGGACTCTGAAAGGGCAGAGGAATTGGTTGGTCAATTCAATGATGCATTTAATAAAACTGAGTTCAACGAGGTTCCATTGACTGGAAGATCGGCCCCTTTCATGGAAAATATTGTTGTATCCTCTGCGGGAGTGATCAAATTACTTAAAGGCTTGAACCCTTCTAAAGCTTTAGGGCCTGATGAGCTTCATCCTAGAGTCCTGAAGGAACTAGCAAACGACTAAGGTCCAGTTTTTGCTCATCTTTTCCAACAATCTCTCGATACGGGTGAAATTCCCAAAGAATGGCTCCTAGCGAACATCTGTCCACTTTTCAAAAAAGGGGACAGGGCTCTTGCTCGTAATTATCGCCCGGTGTCACTGACCTGTGTTCTATGTAAATTGCTTGAACACATAGTCTGCTCAAACATCATGGCCCACTTGGATGAACATAAACTTTTGTCAGACAGACAACATGCATTTAGGAAAAGGCATAGTTGCGAAACTCAGTTGAGCACGGTTATTAATGATTGGGCAAAAATCCTGGACAAAGGGGGGCAGGTGGACACATTTATTCTGGACTTTGAGAAGGCTTTTGACACCCCTCCTCATGAACTACTTAAATCCAAATTATTTGGTTATGGAATTGGTGGGAAGACTCTTAAATGGATAGATTCCTTCCTTTGCTACAGAAAACAGCGCGTTGTTGTTAATGGTGAATCTTCAGTATGGGCGCCAGTTTTGTCTGGAGTCCCACAAGGGACCGTTCTTGGTCCTCTATTGTTCTCCCTGTACATCAATGATATTTCCACTGATATTGACTCAGCAATAAGACTGTTCGCAGATGACTGTGTTTGTTACCGGGAAATTAGAGATACAGATGACTCACTGAAACTTCAGGCTGACATAGATAGATTAGGATGTTGGGCCAGAAAATTGGGCATGAGATTTCAACCAGTTAAATGCAATATTATGCAGATAACAAGGAAGAGATCTAATAAAGTTGAGGCTTCTTACACCTTAGAGGGAACGGTCCTCGAAAATGTGAATTCCATTAAATACCTTGGTGTGACAATCACTCACGATTTGAGATGGAATACACACATTAGCAATATGTGTACAAAGGCGAATAGAACACTTGGTTTCCTGAGGCGAAATCTTCATCAGTGTCCTCAGGATGTGAAAGAAACAGCATACAGGGGACTTGTTCGCCCAATCTTGGAATATGGTAGTTGCATCTGGGACCCAAGCGGAGTGGTCCTAAATGAAGAAATTGAAAAAGTTCAGAATAGAGCTGCTAGATTTGTAACTGGAAATTATTGCTTTGAAACTGGGAGCATGACTGGAATTCTAGGAAAATTAAGATGGGAGTCTCTAAAGAAAAGGAGAAGAGACAGTAGGCTCATACTCTTATACAAAGGTCTAAAGGGTGCTGCCAGCATTCCAACAGATGACCTTGTTCCGCCAGCTAGGCATTGTAGAAAACACCATTCAATGACGTTTCAGACCCTTACTGCAAGAACGGATATTTATAAAGAATCGTTTTTCCCCCGAACCATTAGAGATTGGAATGCCCTTCCCGATTCTATTATTTTGACGGCTGAAGGTGCTGAGGATTGTGTAGCTAAGTTTACATCTTTGGTTAGAGCTAGGGACTAACTTCCCATATCACAGGTCCTGGTGTATGAATGTCATTTGACGTGTCACCAGTAACAATTCTGATTCTGATTCTGATTCTGAACTGATCATTCTATTTGAACTCCAAAATGGCTTCCGAGAAAAGAGATCCTGTGAGACGCACCCCATCATGTTGATTGAAGAATTGTCTAAAACCATGCAGATTGACAAACAGACAGATTTGATACTTTTAGATTTTAGCAAGGCTTTTGACAAAGTTGTCCACGAAAAACCTATTCTAAAATTACACCACTATACACCACTATGGCTTAAGAGGAGACACCCTAAAATGGATTAGTGACTTTTTTAGACAATCGGAAACAAGCAGTGGTAGTTAATGGGGAAAGCTCAGAAAGCATCCCTGTCTCCTATGGCGTCTCACAGGGCTCTGTTCTCGGGCCAATCCTCGTCTTAGCTTACATTAATGACCTGCCTGAGCAGGTCAAATCACGAGTTTGACTGCGGCTGATACAGCCATGTCTCCCGCCATCAGCTCACAGTATGACAGCAAAATGCTCCAAGAAGACTTACGCAAACTAGAACAGTGGGAAAAGATGTTGGATATGAGTTTTAATCCCTCTAAATGCCAGGTCCTTCATGTTACTCGTCTTAAAATGGGGTAGCCTTTTAACCATTTTACATGAGCGACTGGGCACGAGGAAGCTTTCAGCGCGCTGGCTGCCAAAACGCCTTATTAAAGAACAACGATCTGTCCTAGTGTCTATATCTGAGTCACATTTGGAAAGATATGATTCTGATCCGGACCGGATGACTTTTTTTGAAAGAATTTTCTACCGGGAACGAAACTTCGATCCACCACTACGATCCTGAGTCTAAACAGCAGAGTAAACAATGAACTGGTCACGGTTCACCGCGTCCAAAGAAATTCAAGACTCAGCCTTCAGTTGGCAAGGACATGGCAACTCTGTTGGTGGACTATTCACCTCATGGGCAGTTGGTTGGTTGGTTGATTTGAGGTTTAACATCCCCGTCAACATTGTAAAGCTCATTTTGGAGACGTTGCTTCCAATTTTGTGGGACTTTTACCAGACACTGAGATGAAATGACATCTCAAGCCCTGTCGCCCAATAAAACCAATATGGTTTATAAGCAAGGACGGTCCGCCTCGCACCGCGTTTCCTGGACAGACTTAGATCCTCTAAGCGGTTTACCAGTACTAGTGTGCGGGCCGGATTCAGCTCTGCGTGGAAGCATCATGCAGCCCACATATTTCTTCAAGCCCCTATGGGCGGGGGCCTACCTCATGGCCAGACTATTAATGGGGACTATTATGCTAATATATATTTTGGACCAATTATGTGCTCCTATAGTTACTGTACAGTTAAGGCGTGAAAGAAGTCACAAAAGGTGTGCTGTTGCAACATGACAATACTTGGAAAATTTCTGAAGACGCATTGAAGCGCAACAGTTTCACCACCCTATTCTTCTTATCTGGCACTCAGTGATTTCTTTTTGCCTCCGAAACTTAAAGAAAGAATTGCGTGGACGGCACTTCCGATGAGATGAAGTGCTTAAGGCAGCGGTTGCAGCATGGAGAGACCCTAAAACCCCTGAATGTTACAAAACTGAACATTCATCCTTTTAGCATCGACGGATGAAGTGCTTATTGCTGCGTGGTGACTATGTGGAAAAAGATGAAGTCAAGCGTGACTCTAAGAAGGTAAGGCAAGTACATCCCAGGAGGCGCACGTCGCTAGGGCAACGTCAAATCAACGTCGGTGCAACGTCATGACGTTGATATGACGTTGCATAAACGTCATGACGTTGTGCCGACGTTGATGTGACGTCACAATTACGTAATGTGCCCGTTGGGATGTACTTATTGAACTCCCCCGTAGAATTAAGATAAATTGGTTTCCATGTTTGTTTGATTTGAGGTTTAACGTCCCCGTCAACACTGTAAAGGTCATTTTGGAGACGTTGCTTCCAATTTTGTGGGACTTTTACCCAACATTGAGATGAAATGACATCTCAAGCCCTGCCGTCCAATGAAACCAATAGGGTTTACAAGCATGGGTGGGCCGACTCGCACCGCTTTGCCTGGGCAGGCTTAGATCCTCTAAGTGGTTTACCAATACTCGTGTGCGGGTCGGTTTTCAGTTGGTTTCCATGTGAATTCATTAATTATGTATAAAGTTATGTAATCTTTTTAAAAACAAAAAACTATAGATTTGCATAGCGATATTTGCAGGATATTTAGCACTGCGAAACCTTTCACGCTTGCAAAATAATTATGCCGTGCAAAAATTTGAACTATTTTTGGATGTAAACATAGTGTCCTTAACAACAACGATCTTCAACTTTTCAGTCCTCGATCGACCTACCTACCTACACAGTCCTGCAAAATACTGACTTTTTCTGAAATTTCTCTATTTTGTTATCAGATTTTAATCTCTAAGCTAAACCATCTCCCTGCTTTGGACTATCAGAATGGGTATTTGATTACCAGAGCTGGCAAAAATCTGGAAACACTCAAGAAATTGCTGAGCTAAGAACAATTTACAGATTTTAACTATATATGCAGAGGAAAATTCATTTCTAGGAAAAAGAAACAGGTTTGAGTGAGCACGTGAGCAAGCAAGTGAGTGGATGAGTAGGTAAGTAAGCAAGTTACCCTGCAGGCACACAACGTTGACTCAACTTTGATTCAACGTTGTTGTTTCAACGGTGATTCAATAGTAGGTAGGTAAGTAAATAAGTTAATAAGTAAGGTCTTGATTTAAAGAGGTTTTGGTAATGAGGAAAATCACAAATAAATAAAAGGAAATCAAAAATTAAATAAAGTAAAAATAAATATTTTTTCAATATTGTACAGAATGGGATCTCCCATCCTGCAGAGAAGCCTCAGTGGTGCAGTGGTTACGCTACTCGCCTTGTAAACCAGGGATTGCAGGATCGATCCCGGGCTTCTCCAGACTTTCGGATGAGTCTTTAAACCGAGGTCCCGTCTCCGTATGACCTTAGCTGTTGGTGGGACGTAAAACTAAAAAACTCACTCACTCACTCCCATCCTGCATACAGAAGGGTACCAGGCTGAGTAGAATTTAAACATTGATAAATATTGAAACAGTGAAGGCCCTGATCAGGCGTCTTCTACTACAGCATCTGATACGGGCCTGAACTGTTTGCAACGAGTGATAAGTTGTTTCCTTATTCCTTTGTCCTTATTCCTTATTTACTTTTTCAATCTGAATTTTTATAAGGTGTCATACCAGGAAAGGTCCATTTTCAGCCCACTCAAAATAAGTCGACTATACACTCCGGCTACTATCAAAATAAGACGACTTTACGTAAATATGATTGGTCAGATTTTAAGAAACATAGAATCGACTACTCAGTTACCATATACAATATCAAACCGAAAACCACCCCGCCTATCGGGGCTTGTTTTGTTTGTTTGATTTGAGGTTTAACGTCCCCGTCAACACAGTATAGGTTATTTTGGAGACGTTGCTTCCAATTTTGTGGGACTTTTACCCGACAATGAGATGAAATGACATCTCAAACCCTGTCGCCCAATGAAACCAATAGGGTTAATAAGCATGGACGGTCCGCCTCGCTTCGCGGTTCCTGGACAGGCTTGATCCTCTAAGCGGTTTATCAGTAGTAGTGTGCGGGTGGTTTCAGCTCTGCGTGTAAGCATCATGCAGCCCATTTATTTCTTGAAGCCCCGATGGGCGGGGGCGGTATCGGGGCTTGGAGAAATATATTGAGCTGAATGGTGATTCCACGTAGAGCTGAAACTGACCACACATGAGTAAGCCTGCACAGTTACGGGCTACCGTGATCTAGTGGATAAGAGCGGTGACTCTTAATCATTAGGTCTTTCACCGCTGTGGGTTCGAGCCTGACTGGGGACACGTGTGAGACGCCAGGTTCTGCAATGGAAGATCAGGTGGTTTTTCTCCGGGTCTCCGGGTATTCCGATTTTTTCCTACCTCTGATTATCGCTTGGCTCAAAGTAAGTGAAATAATCTTGGAAGGGCCGTAAAACCATATCAAAACAAAAAAGTTTTGAGCAGGCTGGTCAGTGGAAACTAAATAATGTTCATTTCTACTACAACCTGGAAAACTAATTATACTCTGCTTTTTCTAGAATTTTATCTTCTTATCTGTCATATTATCTGACTTACAGTCTTCTACTGGGATCTGTTTGTTTTCATAGAAATTGTTATTTTTCAAGCTAGTAAGATCAAAGCCACTCAAATTGAGGAAACTTCTGTCACATTTTGGTAAGAGTGTACATACACTCATACCATACCACAGCCAGCTAATCAATGATCATCGCGGCACCGAACACACACAAACACACACACATAAAAATACACATTTTAGTAACATAATGCAATGTATTTGTGTTTGTTTGTTTGATTCGAGGTTTAACGTCCCCGTCAACACAATAAAGGTCATTTTGGAGACGTTGCTCCCATTTTGTGGACTTTAATCTGACATTGAGGTGGGTTTGGCATCTCAGCCCCTAGCTTCAAGTGTGGTCGATGGGGTTTATAAGCATGGACGATCTGACACGTGCTGCTTTGACTGGACAGGCTCAAATCCTCTAAGCGTTTATCAGTTCTCGTGCACGACTGGATGTCAACTCTGCGCGGAAACAATCAAGCGGTCCATCTGTTTCTTCAAGTACCGAATGACGGAGACAGAATATAATGTACATAAATTCAGCCCCCGCCCATAGGGGCTTGAAGAAATATATGGGCTGCATGATGCTTCCACGCAGAGCTGAATCCGGCCCGCACACTAGTACTGGTTAACCGCTTAGAGAATCTAAGCCTGTCCAGGAACTGCGGTGCGAGGCGGACCGTCCATGCTAATAAACCTATTGGTTTCATTGGGCGACAGGGCTTGAGATGTCATTTCATCTCAATGTCGGGTAAAAGTCCCACAAAATAGGAAGCAATGTCTCCAAAATGACCTTTACAGTGTTGACGGGGACGTTAAACCTCAAATCAAACAAATGTACATAAATTACACATTATGTAAAAAAGATGGGGTCGGATAGGGGAGGAGGCGCCGACCAATAAAAAAAATCTTCAACTTTTCATGGCAAGTTCTCCACGGTTCATTTTTAATGACAGATTATATATGTCATCTCTAGCTATCCTGCGTGTTGTAAAGTAGTTCCGGCTTTCTTACGACTTTCTTCCGGCTTTGACCGCCAAAGAAATATGAGTCCGCACAAACATGTAGTCCGGTTAGGCGCAGTTATCAAAAGTGTACATCCTATAATCGCAATACAAACTTTTGAAGCAGACGACTTGACGATTTTATCTTACCTTTCAGAGAATATATTCAGCACTTCATATGAATCAGCTGCATCATGCGAGACTGTATACCTAGATCAATGCGGCATCTGCTTAGATGTCTGCTCAGGTTTTATGTTAGGCCGCTAACAACATAACATAGGTTTTACATACTCTCGGCCGACCTAGGAACAAAAATCACCAAGAAATGCATACTAATTATCATCGTCCGATACTATTACATAGCTCCTACATTAATTAGCTAGAGATCGACGCCTCAATAACAAACCTCACGGCGTATACATGATACAAGCACGACGAAACGAGCACATATTTTACACATCCATAACAAATAAAAAGACCGAGCCAATAAACCTATGTTTATTTAAATAAAGTTGTCCCCCTTAGCAATTCGAAATGCCCGACGATATTTTAGAATTACAATAGGCATATTTTTCTAGTCGCGGACCAGGGGTAATAAAGTATCAACGTGGTCAGCAGAAGTTCACTATCTGCGTAACAAATATTATTCATGTAGCAGAAATGTGAGAGCAAGCACTATAGAATACTCCTTCCCTTGTCTATACATAAGGACAAAAATAAGAACCGCTATAAAACCATGCAAACCCCATTTCACTCAAAATTCCTGCTCACAAAACAGGTCGAAAAGAACACAAACAAGTTATCCAGATTTATCTCATAAATGGCATTTAATGGTGTACCCAATCAAGACTACGAGAATCTGTCATATTCGAGTGGAATCACCACAGCGACTTATCAAAAGGATACGTCGCTGTAATCTTTGACGATGAGTATAGTTTTTCTGGCTGACCATCGCATTACGACCATTAACTAATTATGCAATTACGAAAGTAAACCGATCCGATGAACGCCTGTCCTTATACGGAGAATGCTACCGGACAATCTGAAGATATAATGTGGGCCGCGCACAGCTTTCAGCACACTTTGGAACTGAAAGCTGATGGTGTTGGTTCGTGTTGTATTTTCAGGTAAGTCAAATTTCTTTATAAATAATTTTCATCTAGTTTTAATGCAAGTTACAATGCTTGAATAGCAAATGTATTTATATGTATTCATAAGCATTTAGACTGCAAACATTGTTTTAGATGTGAAAAGAAAACATATTCTAACTTGCTCTATGCTTATACAGGCATCTGGAAAAACTGGCCGGCTCATCATGAAAACTGAACGGCCCATTATGACCGTCATAACATTAATAGGACCGTTATGTTAGGAAGTAATCCAGTACGCCTTTTCCAATATCTTTCAATCTGTTGAATTATTTGTATTGTTATTGTCATGCTAAAATGTTTGAGTACCTGTGCAGAAGAATGCTACATGGTTGACATGTTTGAAACTTGTTATGTTCAAACTGTTCAATACGACTTTACTCAAAGAATGGTCCCGCGTGGAGTCCACGTTGACTTTACGTCTGCCGTCACCGTTGAAACACTGTCGGATCATTCTGGCAATGTTTTAGCATTGAGGCGACGTTGCCTGATGTTCGAATTCAATAATTATTCAAGGTTGCGCTAGTTTTCTCTGTACGGCTAAAACAACGTTGAATCAGCGTCAGCCTTCACAGTTGAAATGCCACTCAGACATTTCAACGGTGTCGCGACACTGAGACAACTTCGTATTTACATCTGCCATTATCACTATGAAATTACACAGTATTAAGCTGATTGTCTCTGTGCAGTTAAAACGGCGTTGAGTCAGCGTCAGCCTTCACAGTTGAAATGCCACTCAGACATATCAACGGTGTCGCGACACTGATACAACGTCGTCATTACCATTATAAAATTACACAGTGTTAAACTAATTGTCTCTATACAGCTTAAACAACGTTGAATCAGGGTCAGCTTACACAGTTGAAATGCCACTCAGACATTTCAACGATGTAGCAACATTGAAGCAACGTCATATGCGTATCTGTCCTTATCGTTATAAAATTACACAGTGTTTAGCTAATTATCTTTGTCTGGTTGAAACAACGTTGGATCAACGTCAATCTTCACAGCTGAATGCCACTCCGGCATTTCAGCGGTGTCGCACATTGAAACAACGTTGTATGCATGTCTGCATAGCTGACTCTCGGATGGGGTACTCGGTGCAAACTTTGACGAGACTGCGCATACGCGCGGCTCGTCGGAACGATCCCCCGGTGAGTCGCATTTGAGAGTTACATGTAATCAATGTAGATTGTTAGTTAACTATGATAGTTACAACGCATTAATTCATGATACATGACATTGAATTAAATAAAAGGACACTTTGGAACTGAAAGCTGATGGTGTTGGTTCGTGTTGTATTTTCAGCTAATTCCCCATACTTTCCACATCGGCGATACAAGGTTCCGGTACCGACATAACTCTGGGCTATGTAACACACCCCAGTAGCCCATAAATTTCTGACCCGGGCAGGCAGTCGTCTTTCTAGGCCGGACAAGCGGCAGTCTTTAAGCCGGACAAGTAGTGGAGAATCAAACCTTCGCTTTCTACTCAGGAAGCGACGCGCCGATGGCAACACCAAGAAACTTTCTACACGCCTACAATTTGAGAAACAGAAATAACACCCTCGCCGACGGGACACACGAGCCTATCAATCCTTCGCCGACAACAAGCACAGTGAGAATTCCAACGCCATTTCCGACCAGTGCACGGAAACAGCGCCTCAGCGAGTTGGTTGCCAAGCTAACGCCAACCACAAACCATACCTCCACCCTCACAACGCCGACAACGACGACGACAGATAGTGCTAGAAATATAATAACCCCTCCGCCGGCGCTTGAAGAGACACGGCTAAACACGCCTGTTGTGTCAGCTACCGTCCGACAACAGGCTCAAGGAGCGGAAACTTTAATTGACATCACCGGGGTTGACGGCGGCGTTCCTCCTACGCCGACCAACAGTAATACACTATCCCCGACCACCGTCCCCAACCTAAGGACAGCGACTTCCACAACAAACAGCGGTGTATAGACAATTCCATCTGTTCGAGCCGGTAACGCAGTTAGTGTTTCTACCAGTGAAATCATCAATATTGACTTTACTAGCTCTCAAACTGTGACACAAACACTCAGTGGTTCCGGTCGAAGCTACGCTACGGCACAGACAACAACATCCCGACAAAATAGAGACCAGGAAAATAGAAGTAAGAAAATGAACTTTTCTTTAAATTTAGATAAATTTTCTGGTGCATGCAATGATAATGCTAAGTCGTGGCTTCTACAGTTTGCTCACTATTTGCACATGTTAACACCAAAATGTCAATATTTCCTATCTTTCAGCTAACATAGAAAACACAAACACACACGCACGTACGCACGCACACACGCAAACAAACGGGCGGACGGACGGCCACAAACACAGACACACACGCACGCCCACAGACAGACAAACCAAACGAACGGACGGTCATACATACACACGCACGCACGCACACACACAGACACACAATATGACGGACGGCCACATACACATAAACAGGCCCGTAAGCACACACACGCACACAGACAGACAATCGAACGGATTGCAACATACACACAAACGGACGGACGGCCATACACACGCACGCGCACAGATAAACAAACTGCCGGCCACATACAAACCCACGCCCGTACGCACGCACGCACGTAGACGGACAAACGGACAAACTGCCGCATACACACAAAAACACGCCCGTACGCACGCACACAGACAGATAAACAAACGGAGAGACAGCCGTATACGTACGTATGCACTTACAATCTGTCGAACGAACGGACACACACACATGCCCAAGCACAGACAAACAAGCTTATATTTTCTCGCCTACTAACTCTTATTACCAATCAGTACAAAAGTATATGACTGACAAAGATCAAACAACGGCACCAGCTTTAACTACAACCAAAATACATTAATATCCACGAGGTTTGATTTTTGCGACAGATCACCAAGCAATCGGCTTGAAAATAGATCAAGCTCATTAACTTCCATCAACCTGGCTAACGTTTATCAATTGAATTATTATTCATATTATAAATAATTGATTACTATACTTGTCATTAACATGGATCATCGACTATTTCGGCAGTTTTAGCGTAATATACGATTATTGCCACATGACTTATGTCCCTTTAAGAAACTGTAAGTCGTTATCAGAATAAAGTCAAACAGCTGCTCACAAAATACTAACATGAACATGGGTATAACAGACAACAAATTCTTTTTGTTGAAATAACAGGGAGAAGTCCTATATTTGGAATTTACTTCTTATTATAATATATTTAAGCCCAAAGTCATCTTTTCTTGCATTTATTGTTAAATTTCACAGTAGCTACTCACTCATGATATACATACAATTAACTATATATTATTACCAAATTTCTTTACGGTAATCATTCGAACATGGTATAGTTTGAAGAGCGGGAGCTTGTTCGTAATACATAAAACACATGTAAACTACAATCATGCTTCAATACGACACATTTAGTTCAGGTTAAATGAATATTTGAGCTTAAATATTATTAGTACTTGAACTAAGAAAGAACAAGTCAAACGACCATGTTATTACTTAAGACTTAGCAATTTCTGCTACAACTATTTTCTTTATAACAATTACATGAACGTTCATATATATATATCAAATTACCCACAACAAATCGGGCCTGGATTCGCGAATGCCAGACAGCGCAACTTATTAACGAAAATTATATACCGGTTTTAATTTTCTTTTGCCTGGCATGGCGTTGTGATTCCTGTGTTTGGTATTCGTGGCTCAGTTACCATACCTAGCATCAGCTTCCACAGACCACGTCAACTACGGGATTTCCTTCAAAGAGATGGGACCGATAGAATTTTCTGTCGATGTATGGAAACGCTCGTACTTAATAGGTCTGCAAACAGAATTACAATTACCCATTTTGAGGTATTGTACTTCTTCATCAAAAACTTGCATAGGAAGAAATGCTATCGTTAGCAATATAAACACCATTAGGCGAGAATTTAGTAGTCATCTTAATAATACTTCTGGGCGTTTAAAAGAAATGATACCCAACACGGTATTTTCGAGCAGCACAAAAAGACAAAAGAAAGCTTTGTTCGTGTTCTTAGGCTCTCTTGCTAACGATTTAATCGGCGTAAGTACTGATAATCAATTAAAGCAAATTACAAACCAGGTGAATATTCTAAAGAAGCCAATATCGGCTATTAGCAACGTTATGGTACAAAATAGTCAAGGGTTTGCATCTTATGCTGAAATAGTCGATGACCGCATAGGCAATTTAATGAAAGAAATCAAACAAAACACTAAATAAAATGAACAGTTAGCCGACTTCAAACCTCAACAAAATATCATTTATCGTTTTGTTCAATCAATGCCACCTTTTTGGTATTGGATACAGTCCAACCTGTATTAAGCAAGCACCTAAGGGATAACAGAAATGTGCTTGCTTAAGACAGGTGCTTGCTTAATACAGGTGAAATTTAACACCTTTGGCTCTTTTGGGAACCAAACACCTGCTTGCTTAAGACAGGTTGCTTTCTTAATAGAGGTGGCCACTAAGACAGGTTTCACTGTACTTGATATTGTTAAATGACATGTCTATTTAACATATTAGCTATTCCTATTGTCATGGTATGTACTACGTTTATACATACATGTATTACCTTTTGGCATCAGGCAGTTATGTACACAGCTTATATAACAATTATATTCAAATTTTGTTCTATACATATATTTTTCACACATTTGTTAGCCATGTTGATTATGTTTGTGATTTCAGTCACCAACATATTGTATGAACGTTACTTTTCAAATATAAAAAGTACTGACGTATGGATTACTTTTGATCAAGTATCTTTTGAACATAAACTGCTAAAACTTTTAAGTAAACTCCGCGTTTGTGCTACGCCCTATGTACAACACCCTTGCGGGTGCTGTTCGAGAGTGTTTACCGCTTGGTGACTGGTCGATATGACATGTATCTTATTATTGTTTGCTGTGTTTTGTTGTTCTACGTCTGTAAATGGGCAAATAAATATTGTTTGTACCATTCCCGTGTTGAAAGCCCCCTTTTACGCGATAGAGCGCATTTTTTCTTTTCAATTTATATTGCCTGATCACAGTTTCTAGCTTTCAAGTGGGCCACACTCACAGGGTATCCGGGACCCGTGGCTCACGCTTTCCTGCCTTTAATTGGAGGAAAGATTTTTTTTTTCATTCAATTTTTTTTATCATTCATTTCATTAATCATAACTTCCACCATGTTCCCTTTTCAAATTAGCTTTAATGACATCAACACCCTTTCACAATTTACTTCCCCGAAAGTCGTGTCCCACCTTGAACGTTTCAGAACTCTTGAAGTCCCCCATTATATACCAGACATCACCCCTGCCACCCTTGATATGCTATTCACATTTCTTGAAAACTATAACACTGACACTGATCCCGATCTGGACAGTCATATCCCGATCGACCTATCCCTCAGTTTGTCCTTTCTGTGTGAATACATCGAAGAGACACTCATACAGGCCATATACGTCCCTACATCTTTACAACACGATTTTGACCTGACCCTCCAATGTGCCGCCGCTACAACGTTTCTGAATAGTGGCATACCCTTACCTGCCCCCTTACACCGTCACCGCCCCCTTCGACACATTATTTTTATGGCCCATTATACCCAAACCCTCCACAAATATTGCAAACTTCAAATCCATATTTTGAAGTCGCGCCCACCACGAATACCCATACACCCCCGCTCGAGGGGCACCTTCGACGCCCTTCGCCGTGCTATTAGTCGAACCTATTTTCGAACACGACGAGCACTCCCTCAATATTTTATCCGGCTTTTTGGGATAGTGCAGCCATTTATAGAATGGTTTCGTCATATTAATTTTCTAAAGATTTTATTAGTTTTATCTCCGATTATAAATGAAACGTCACGTGTTGGGTCACACCTTCTTACCAAATACTCCTTTCGGATTGATTTCGATGTGTTTAATCGTGCTATTGAAAATTCATTATACTACATTCTTAAAACCTAAACTTCTCTTGGTTGTAATTCTCAATCGTCGCAATATGTCTAATATTTCTTCACATATTTCAACAGATTACACTGTTAGACTCATTACTTTATATAATTCAAACGAATATAAAATTACAAATATATAGCTAATAATTTAGATATAAAGAGTGCCACAACCAGGAGAGTTTAGACCCATGTTTTTATCATGTTAGTGTTCAGTACGGATTGTGATTTGTTGTTATCATTTTTATATCATTATTCACTTTTTCACTTATTCACTATGCTTGTGGGAGCAATGTGGCAACAAGTTTATTTAAGCCTTCTACCAACAAAGAAGAAGTAACAAGCAATGATCAGGAATAGATACAATTACCTATTCATACGTCATTTGTTCTGAGAAATAACACGATTTCAGAGCACAATTTCAGAAAGGCATTCTCTGTCTTCTTCAACGCCACACAACACAATTTGGCATACCTCAAACAAGCACTAAAAGGGCTCATGTTTGTTCATGTTTTGTTTGTACACAACGTTTGATAGTTACGCATTAGAGTCACCCACTTGGTCTCATTGAGAGTTATTGAAATTTATTGTTCACACGACAAGGAGACTGCGGTTTATATAAACGTTGTACTCCCAATCTCCTTGGATTCATTTTCGGTACCTTTCAAGTGATGACAATATTATTGATAATATATATATAAAAGACTCTCAATCGGGCTCAAGGTACGACTCCCTTTAGTACAGTTATTACAGTGTGTAAGGAATGTGTCATACAACATAAGAATAATAAAAATAATAAAAAAAAAACTAATATAAAAATGGTTCCACCAAAACATTTACTCTCGGTAACGCATATTACAATTGTACTGTCGGGACCGGTAATGGAAGGACGTTCATCGGCCGGTTACAAAAAAAAAAAAAAAAAAATCTACGTTATATTATTCATTCGGGGACTCATTTCCGTTTGGGGCGGGGCAACTTGTTAGGCCGCTAACAACATAACATAGGTTTTACATACTCTCGGCCGACCTAGGAACAAAAATCACCAAGAAATGCATACTAATTATCATCGTCCGATACTATTACATAGCTCCTACATTAATTAGCTAGAGATCGACGCCTCAATAACAAACCTCACGGCGTATACATGATACAAGCACGACGAAACGAGCACATATTTTACACATCCATAACAAATAAAAAGACCGAGCCAATAAACCTATGTTTATTTAAATAAAGTTGTCCCCCTTAGCAATTCGAAATGCCCGACGATATTTTAGAATTACAATAGGCATATTTTTCTAGTCGCGGACCAGGGGTAATAAAGTATCAACGTGGTCAGCAGAAGTTCACTATCTGCGTAACAAATATTATTCATGTAGCAGAAATGTGAGAGCAAGCACTATAGAATACTCCTTCCCTTGTCTATACATAAGGACAAAAATAAGAACCGCTATAAAACCATGCAAACCCCATTTCACTCAAAATTCCTGCTCACAAAACAGGTCGAAAAGAACACAAACAAGTTATCCAGATTTATCTCATAAATGGCATTTAATGGTGTACCCAATCAAGACTACGAGAATCTGTCATATTCGAGTGGAATCACCACAGCGACTTATCAAAAGGATACGTCGCTGTAATCTTTGACGATGAGTATAGTTTTTCTGGCTGACCATCGCATTACGACCATTAACTAATTATGCAATTACGAAAGTAAACCGATCCGATGAACGCCTGTCCTTATACGGAGAATGCTACCGGACAATCTGAAGATATAATGTGGGCCGCGCACAGCTTTCAGCACACTTTGGAACTGAAAGCTGATGGTGTTGGTTCGTGTTGTATTTTCAGGTAAGTCAAATTTCTTTATAAATAATTTTCATCTAGTTTTAATGCAAGTTACAATGCTTGAATAGCAAATGTATTTATATGTATTCATAAGCATTTAGACTGCAAACATTGTTTTAGATGTGAAAAGAAAACATATTCTAACTTGCTCTATGCTTATACAGGCATCTGGAAAAACTGGCCGGCTCATCATGAAAACTGAACGGCCCATTATGACCGTCATAACATTAATAGGACCGTTATGTTAGGAAGTAATCCAGTACGCCTTTTCCAATATCTTTCAATCTGTTGAATTATTTGTATTGTTATTGTCATGCTAAAATGTTTGAGTACCTGTGCAGAAGAATGCTACATGGTTGACATGTTTGAAACTTGTTATGTTCAAACTGTTCAATACGACTTTACTCAAAGAATGGTCCCGCGTGGAGTCCACGTTGACTTTACGTCTGCCGTCACCGTTGAAACACTGTCGGATCATTCTGGCAATGTTTTAGCATTGAGGCGACGTTGCCTGATGTTCGAATTCAATAATTATTCAAGGTTGCGCTAGTTTTCTCTGTACGGCTAAAACAACGTTGAATCAGCGTCAGCCTTCACAGTTGAAATGCCACTCAGACATTTCAACGGTGTCGCGACACTGAGACAACTTCGTATTTACATCTGCCATTATCACTATGAAATTACACAGTATTAAGCTGATTGTCTCTGTGCAGTTAAAACGGCGTTGAGTCAGCGTCAGCCTTCACAGTTGAAATGCCACTCAGACATATCAACGGTGTCGCGACACTGATACAACGTCGTATTCACAGCTGTCATTACCATTATAAAATTACACAGTGTTAAACTAATTGTCTCTATACAGCTTAAACAACGTTGAATCAGGGTCAGCTTACACAGTTGAAATGCCACTCAGACATTTCAACGATGTAGCAACATTGAAGCAACGTCATATGCGTATCTGTCCTTATCGTTATAAAATTACACAGTGTTTAGCTAATTATCTTTGTCTGGTTGAAACAACGTTGGATCAACGTCAATCTTCACAGCTGAATGCCACTCCGGCATTTCAGCGGTGTCGCACATTGAAACAACGTTGTATGCATGTCTGCATAGCTGACTCTCGGATGGGGTACTCGGTGCAAACTTTGACGAGACTGCGCATACGCGCGGCTCGTCGGAACGATCCCCCGGTGAGTCGCATTTGAGAGTTACATGTAATCAATGTAGATTGTTAGTTAACTATGATAGTTACAACGCATTAATTCATGATACATGACATTGAATTAAATAAAAGGACACTTTGGAACTGAAAGCTGATGGTGTTGGTTCGTGTTGTATTTTCAGCTAATTCCCCATACTTTCCACATCGGCGATACAAGGTTCCGGTACCGACATAACTCTGGGCTATGTAACACACCCCAGTAGCCCATAAATTTCTGACCCGGACAGGCAGTCGTCTTTTAAGCCGGACATTTACACTGTTTTCTAACAGTGCTGTCAATATTTAATCCTTAAAGACCAGCCGGTCAGCTGCAGACCAGAATATTAATGGGTTTTCCGACATTCGAGGTCAAGTCTAGGTCAGTTACAACTAGGTGTATATCAGACTTTTCGAGAAAGGCTGTCCCTTTCAACCCTGGAATATGGTACAGATACCTATGCAAACAGTGTAGGTCCTGTGATATAATTCTAGGTGCCATATTCAGCAGAATGGACGAGCTCAACTTCAGTGATGGAAGAGTACACTCCAGAAACTCAAGGCAGTAAATAAATCAAAACACTGACAACACTCATGCCGATTGTCTCTAAATTCAGGCTGGTCATGAACGAGGACTTGGACTGATCCGTTTAAACTTAACGGAAGTTTAGTAACTGATGCAAAAATGTAGAACAAGATCAGCACCGTGTTCTGTGGCGTTTGATCTTAGTCTACATTGTTTGCCAAATCGAACATTTTTTCAAGTGCAGATTTTACAGATAAAAATTACATGTAACCAAGACTGACAAACGACGCGGCTATGTTTGGGTTGATTGTTTGGCATTCGACCCGAAGTTACTAATAAAAAAGCGATTCAGAGCTAACGTCTACGTTACCATCACTGACTTCTCAGAATAACCTTTTTCTTGCAGAAAATAGCCGCAGTGAGATCAGGGTATTCCATAAGACTGAAGAGGGTCATCCTGGAATCATAGCGTGAGCTTGGCAAACAGTGTAGACCAAGTTCAGACGCTGCAGAACGCGCTTCTTATCAAAATCTTCACTATTTGTTTAGAATTTCAGAGTTAAATTAAACAGTTTAATCTCATCCCAGGACTTTTACCCCAACCTATATCCTACCAACACTTTCGGTGCTTTGATTTTGAAACCAAACGATTGCATGATTACAACACGCTTAGGCACCATGCCCTTAAGCTAAAAAGGTTAAATCAATCAACCGTGACGTATGGTTACCAGTCCGGCCACGATCCTGTGTTTTGTATTGTTTGATTAGAGGTTTAACGTCCCCGTCAACACTATAGGTCATTTTGGAGACATTGCTTCCAATTTTGTGGGACTTTAAACCGACACTGAGATGAAATGACATCTCAAGCCCTGCTCGGCGCCCAATCAAAACCAATAGGGTTTATATGCCTGGACCTCTTTGCCTGGGCAGGCTTAGATCCTCTAAGCAGATTACCAGTTCTCGTGTGCGGGTCGGTTTCAGCTCTGCGTGGAAGCATCATGCAGCTCATCAATTTCTTTAAGCCCCGATGGGCGGGGGCCAACGATCCTGTGTACCACCTTCACACCAGCACTGATAGAAACTTCATGTTCAGGATCAAACTTTTGATGTGTGATGTAAGGTCGTGCCTAGAAAAGAAGAAATTGTATAAGTGAGAACGTATTGCAACATTTTTCATTAAACCCTGGACAGTTAGAGTGAGTGAGTGAGTGTTTGAGTTTTACGTCCCACCAACAGATAAGGTCATACGGAGACGATATTTCGGTTTAAAGACACACCCGAAAGTCTGGAGAAGTCTGGGATCGATCCCCTGGTTTACAAGGCGAGTAGCATAACCACTACACCACGGAGGCTTCTAATGGACAGTTAGAAGCTGGTCGGAAAGCGGATGGCGTTGACTCTGGTTTTGGGTGCCACATGTGTGTGAACTATTTGTCTGTTGGCGCGACATCTTACTATCAACAGAAGACGCTAGTGGACGTCGGCGTAGCGGAAGACCGACGTCAGTACGTCAAGATCGATTCATCCGACAGACGCATATGCGAAGCAGATTTCCGCCGGCATCTGCTACACTGTACCTGTAGATAAACAAAGGGTTTCAACTACCGACTAAGCACTGACACTGTTCGTCGCACTTATGCGATGCACTTTTGAGAGCTAGACGTCCCTGTCGTGACCAAAATTAAGACGTCGACACAGTACGGAACACTTACGCTGGTGCATGAAATACGTACATGTAAATTGGCGTCTAAGCGACTCGCGTGATATGCGTTTCAGTGACACATCGCACTTCAGCGTGAATCACGCCGATTGTCGTTTCTGGATGTTTCGACACATAGGTGTAAGGTATGCCGAGGCGACGCGTGCGTAATAGAGCATGACATATCGGATTGAATAAGCGAAATGGTATGTCGAGCTATTGTAGCTAGCAACATTAAGAACATTCAAGATCATGGCTGAGACGTTAACTGAACAGCGAGACCTTACATCAATCAAGTGCGTCGGCCTCACTTGGTTCCATTTATTTGTTTACGCTCAGAATCCGGGATATCTAATCCAGCAGGATTACGCGCGGGTTTATAGCGCTGTTCTTACTCAAAAATGTCTTCAAGCCAATGGAATTCATGTACTGGACTGACCAGCCTTTCACCTCCGATCTCTTTGTGAAAAATAGAGTATATTTTTTTTTTTTTTTTTTTTTTTGGGGGGGGGGGGGGGGGGTGGTATCCACATCCGACCAGTCAAAAATGTTACTAATTGCCAGTAGTATTGTTAAAACTTGAATTTTAATGTTTGGTTTTGAAAATGTAAATAGTTTCTTTCAAAAATTTGAAACATCGAATGGTATTTCATGATACCACCGGTGTATAGACATCTGCAAACATATCATACAATGGAATTTGCAGAACTACTTTTCTAAATTTTAAGATCTTTTTAGAAAGGTTGTCAGTAAGTTTTCACAGTGTTTTGATTTTCTCATAGAATCTGTCATTTCAGTGCCTTTGGCGCTTTGATTAATTCGAGGTTTCTAAAGTTATTAACTTTCTGTAATTGTTAATAACATTTCTCAAATAGCACACTTTGCATTCATAAACATGAAAATAAATCATATATATGTTTCGGCACTTGGGCAAATTTGGAATGTTTAAACCCCCATGTAAGTACTTACGAGCATGTGCACACGCGCATGTGTGTTATTGTTGTTGTAATTGTTGCTGTTTGTGATGTCCACATGATATTCGCTGCTTTGTAGGAAATCGAGGTACATGGGGTGCCGTTTTACTATTTATTCCCTATTCATAGATATCCATAATTCTTTATGGATATCCATAAATTGAATTAGTGCTATCCATAATTCGAATTATGGATATCCATAATTATGGATATCCATTATGGATATCCATTAAATAAATAGGGATATCCATAATTACTTATGGATATCCATATTTATTTAATGGATATCCATAATTCGAAAGAATGATATCCATAAATCAAATAATGGATATCCATTATTCGATTTATGGATATCCATAATTCGAATTATGGATATCCATCGGCTGATTTATGGATATCAAAAATTATAATTATGGATATCCATATTTCGAATTATGGATATCCATAATTCGATTTATGGATATCATTAATTCAGATCGATTCATGGATGTCCATAATTGGAACTATGGATATCTTAAATTCGTCTTTGAAAATAAATACAATAAATTATGACTGAAACCAATGACATTTGCGGTGAATTATAGTTATCCATTATTCGAAATATGGTCACCATTAATTCAGCCTGATTTATAGATATCCATAATTCGATTTATGGATACATAAATCGAAATATGGATATCCATAAATTAGCGGAATAATTGATATCCATATTTTTATTTACTAACATCAATAATTCGAATTATGATATCCATAATTCGAATTATGGATATCCATAAATCGATCTGAATTAATGGTGTCCATAAATCGAATTATGGGTATCAATAATTCGGTTTATGAATATCTATAATTCGAATTGTAGATATCAATTATTCGGCTGATTTATGGATATCCATAATTCGTATTATGGATATCCATAAATCGAATTATTGATATCAATAAATATGGATTAAACAGTAAAACGGCACCCCTTACAGGTAACCGTTATATTTAACCGCGCTATGCTTATGGTAATGAAATCCGAGAGTTATGTAAAGAGGGTTACCTGTAGAATCGACCTGAAATGGAGTTATGTACTGGGTTTGTTAAATAGTGTAGACCCAGATCAGACGCCACAGGGAGGGGGGCAAAATTATATAGGCGTGTTTTCGTGATGTCAGCCTACTGTCTGCCAGTGCTGCAAAAGCGGATGTGAACGATGTCTCACTGCTCTGTCAAAATTAAATTGAAACGTGACTTGGATGTTTTGTCAAAGGATTCCAATATGACATATTGATTAACGCATTGTTTAAAAAGAAGGTACGTTAGGTACTATAGTGTCTCGGTGCATTTTTATTGCCCTGAAACAACGGGCACATGTCGTTTTGATAAACATAAACAATAACATTTTGGTTTGTATTTCTGTTTTTTTTTTTTTTTTTTCTTCTTCTTCTTCTTCTAAGGCCGTAGAAAAACCACCTTACGTTCCTTAGCAGAAATTTGTCGTCTAACATGTGAACCGAATGTTTGCAGTTCGTCTTGAAGACTGACAACTGTAAAGCCTAGCTAATCTGATAAATTAACCCTTATCCTGCTGAATAAATTAATTTAGACACACCCATTCGGGCTGTCACCCAATCAAATGACTTTATGTAATGTATTGCTTTTTTTGTTGTTGTTGTTGTTGTTGTTGTTGTTGTTTTACGGCCTTTTTTAAATTACTGCACTTATTTCGAGCCGATCGTTAATCAGATGTGGACGAAAACCGGAGTACCCAGAGAAAAAAAAAAACAAACACCTGCACTGCCTTTGCAAAACTTGGCGGCTAGCATATGACACGAGCAAGGCTCGAACCCCTAATGATTCTGTTTATCAGAACTGTTGTTGAATGTATTAATCGACTGTTCTGTATTGATCGGAGGTCATCCGTATTAACACCAGGTCAACCAATATTAATCGGAGGTCAAGAGATATTAGGCTGAGGTAAAAATCAATGATCATGTTTTTTAATTGTGTAAATTAATAAAATTGTCATTAATCAAGTAATTTCGTGTTGATCCAGTCCGGGTCCTCGGTCAGCTATATTGGCCCTCGGCCATCGGCTTCGGGCCAATATAGCAAATCTCGGACCTGAAACTGGGTCAATACGAAATTACTTGATTAATAACATAATATTGGATGTCGAATTAAATCCAGGCCCTGGTAGGGAAGACATTAAATCTTTAGATATCTTTCACTTAAATACGAGAAGCATTCGTAACAAAATTGAATATTTAAATGATCTAGTCGACGATTTTCACATTCTTTGTTTTACTGAAACACATTTAGATAACAACATAGACTCTACTTCTCTCAAGTTTCAAGGCTTTGATCCGCCCATACGTAAAGATCGGTCACACTCTGGTGGTGGTGTTATGGTATACATGTCTAGTTTGTTAAAATATAATCGTCGCGAAGATTTAGAAACTCAAAGGCTGGAAACAATCTGGGTTGAGGTAAATTTGAAGTCTTTTAATGTTCTAGTATGTTGCTTCTATCGCAGCGATTACGTGTCGACACAGTCTTTCTTTATCTCTGAGTTACAGAGCAGCATAGAAACTGCTCTAGACGAGACGCCTCGTGTACTCCTTGCTGGTGACATAAATATAGATTGTTTATCCCTTTCAAATGTACAATTAAAAGACTGTATATCTATGTTTAACCTCACAAATGTCATTACGGAACCCACACGAATTACTCGCAACTCGTCAACATTAATTGATCCTATTTTTGTAAGTGATGCATGCTTTTTATTAGACTCAGGAACGATTCCAATAAGTGATGAAATAAGTGATCATAAAGCTACTTATACCAGTCTTAAAATACCTTTATCCCTCTCTCAGTGCTATTACAGGGATGTTTGGAATTACAACAATGCAAATTATGACTATTTAAATGCCCTTATACGACAACATGATTGGAACTCAGAAATAAATTCAACATTATCAGTTGATGAATGTTGTGAAAATTTTACAAGTACCTTTCTTAACTTTTGTAAAGAATGTATCCCGTGTAAAAAGGTACTTATACGACCTAATGATAAACCCTGGTTCACATCAGAATTAAGATATAATATTCGTTTGCGAAATAGGCTTCGAAAAAAAGCACTTCAAACAAACATGGCCACGGATTTACACCGGTATAAACAACAGCGAAACCACGTTAACAACATGAAAAAAATATGCAAAAGAGAACCATAACAATAATTTAGAGGAAATAATTTCGAATAATGACAGGGGCAACAAAACATTTTGGCAAATCATGGGGCGATTTATGGGAAAGGGTAATGGAGACTCAATAATCCCACCTTTACAAAGACCTGATCATTCTTATGCATTTACGGATCTAGAGAAAGCTACAACCTTAAATGATTACTTTTGCTCGATTTCATCTGTTGATGATAGCAACACCGAACTACCACCTTTTGAAAAAAGAGCAAATAACCACATAGAAGGTATAAATATTACAGAGTCAGAAATAAAAGACATACTAACCTTACTAAAAGTAAATAAGGCATGTGGCCCAGATGGTATAAGTCACAGAATGCTGAAATATACCTGTAAAACAATAGCTATTCCCTTGTGTAAACTATTCAATTTATCGTTAGAACAAGGGACATATCCACGAACATGGAAATCGGCAATCGTTATGCCAGTATTTAAAAAAGGTGAAAAATCCGAAACCTGCAATTATAGACCTATTTCATTGATAAGTTGTGTTGGTAAATCCTTTGAAAGAGTAGTGTTTAAACATATTTATAACCATTTAACTTCAAATGCTCTTATATACAAATACCAGTCCGGTTTTTTACCAGGACACTCTACAGTACACCACCTAATTGAAGTAGTTCATCGTACGTGTTTGGCTCTCGAAAATCATAAAATTAACTGTCAAGTATTTTGCGATATTTCGAAAGCTTTTGATAGAGTTTGGCACCGAAGTTTAATATTGAAATTAGAGAAATATGGAATAAGTGGAAATCTTCTCGCCTGGTTTAAAAATTATCTTCATATGAGGCATCAAAAGGTCTCTATAAACAATACATGCTCCACATACAAGTACATCAAAGCAGGTGTTTCTCAAGGCTCGGTACTTGGACCGATGTTGTTTCTTATATACATCAATGATATATCAGACACTGACAGGGTCAGCCCGCCTATTTGCTGACGATACCTCACTTAGTTTTCCTTCTGCAGATCCTGCTGAAATAGAAACCGTTCTGAATGAAGACTTAAGCAAACTTAGTAGTTGGGCCAATACTTGGTTAGTAATATTTAATGCATCAAAAACAGAAGTGATGATCACATCGAACTTTCATTTTGACTATGACATCCAACTTATAATGGATAATACTATTTTAACAAGAAAAAGTATAACATGTAATAACATGTTATACAAAGCGTTGCTTAAAACTAAAGCAAAGTACTTATGGACACTTGAAAAGCTAAAGTTTTTTTGTTGTTTTTTTTTTTGCTTCTGAACATGTTCACTGATCATGCACCTTTAGTAAGTGGTTTGTATCAAGGTTGGCAAATGACCGGTCAATACTCATATTGACCAGACCGGCGGTCAATACTGGTTTTAACCGGTTTTTAGTGGTCGATTGGTGGTCAATTGGTCGATTGAAATAACCATGGTCAGTTCATAGATATTTAACATATTTCACCCCTTTTATTGGACCCTATATAGCAGGCTCAAAATAGTCTTAGTATAAGGTGATAGTCCTAACTGAAAAAAATGAGTTTCTTGAGTTCCTGTTAGTCGGAATTGTATTGAAGAGGCCATGAAATACAAAATCACAAACTTTCAGCTTTAACTTACAATTTTTAGAGACCCCTAACCTACCTTACCAAATACTTAAATACTAAACAACTAGTAAAGCAGCAATAAATCAATTGCAAGACAAATGAAAAAGTTATTTTAAATATATATTTAAATATAGTTATTCTCATATTCATTAAAGAATAACAAACAGACATTTAACAGGCAACTGAAAGATAATATAAAAATCAAAACATAAAACTTCAAAGGGATGTTCAAATTAGTGATGCTCTATTAGTTTTGGACAGGTATCTCACCTGAAAAGGCAGAAGTGTGAAACTTGTTATGAAAACAATAAAGTGTCAAAGAAGCAATCGTAACTTTAATTGACACAGAGCAAGCCAAACTGTGAAAATGTTGGGCATGCCTCTAAGTCTGAATAAGGTGTGGCTAGTTTAAGAGATCTATACAATCACAGGGCTTAAAAGGAACAAGATTATTTAGTGACACCTGTGTTTATCTAGATATGTGAAAGTGTGGCTATTCTGTTATCTGCAGAAGTCCCTGTGGTGCAGTGGTAATGCTACTCGCCTTGTAAACCAGGGATCGCAGGTTCGATCCCGGGCTTCTCCAGACTTTCGGATGAGTCTTTAAACCGAGGTCCCGTCTCCGTATGACCTTAGCTGTTGGTGGGACGTTAAACCAAAACTCACTCACTCACTCTGTTATCTGCTGTTATCAGTGAAGATAATGACCTGCTAAAAGTTTCTTGATAGTTATTGAGTCAAAATGAAGCCAAAAGACCTTATATGGAACTTCTATGCTGATCTTGATGAAAAAAAAGATAACTGTAAGGTGTCAGGGCTGTAATGCAGAAATCAGTGCCATAAGCCACCTGATGAGTACCCTTAGCATGGACGAAACAGCTTTTTTTGTCCATTTAAGCAAACAAACATAACAAATTCTTACCAAATGCATCACAAAAACACAAAAAAGTACTTAAAAATTCCAATCGACCACTCAAACCAGTATTGACCAGTATTGACCACTTTTGGGAGTATTGACCAGACCGGTTAAAACCACTTGTTAAAACCGGGGGGTGGTTTCGACCGCCCAACCTTGGTTTGTATCTGTATTTTTTATACTCCAGCTATCTTTCGTTGTATGCAGGTGCCACTGGCTTTTTGACCCTTGATGGCAATGTCCTAGGCTTTGTTAAATGATTTCTTTGTAGTGTATCATATAGCAGTAGTACCTTCTGAAAAAAGAGATGATAACACTAGTCGGGGGTAAACGTATTGCATTTGGGCACTTTGTCTGGTTAAACGATGTTACTTTTTTATAGCATCTGTATTCTACTATATTCTGCCATTATTGGCACAGTTCGTTTGACCCACGAGTAGAGTATACCACCACCATGGTAAGTAACAGGATTTTTAAAATGCCCACCACCATACAATTTTAACCATAAGATTTATTTGAGTATTCTCCCTCCCCTTAACCTAACACTTGCTACATGCCATAGCTGCATCATGCTACCCAAAGATGCAGCAGTGTACGGGCTGTAGTGGTGGAGGAAAGCCAGGACTTCTGTCTGTTCTCTAGACAGACACATGCTCTGTGAAAGCACCATTGTCGCCTAGGTACAGCCAAACCTATTTAAATAACAAACATAACCACGCGCTGTTTATAAATATTTTGGCTTGAGCTGGATTCGAGCCTACACGGACAGAGTTTTACGACCAGCGGATTTATAGTCGGTCTAGCCCACTCGGCTAAGGCAACCACCCTATTGTGAGTTATGTGACGTTGACAGCATAAGTGGCTAATTTTTATGTCATTTGGAGTACGTACAAGTATTTTAATAAAATGCTGACAAAAATGGGTAATATTGATTCTTTCCATATCCTCTATAATACACAAGAAATTCTGCAGAAAGCGGTGTTGCGCCTGCTGGGACAGGAATCACTAGACTAGAATTTCTTAAGAAATGCAATTAGAACTGATGCAAATTCGGTCAACCATGAAATATAGGTCAAGGTCAAAATATGATACCCACGTGTGGACAGTCATGCCTAAGTGAAAATATGTACAAAGTATTAACACTTTAGCATTAGTAGTTCTTGAGAAATGGACTTGTACATTAGGGTCGAAGTTAGGGTTGTCACAAATATTGCAATGTTGGTAAACTATGAAATATAGGTCAAGGTCAAAAAGGGATGACCACATGTGGGTATTCGTCTAGGTTTAGTAGTTCTTGAGAAATGAACTCGTATATAGGGTCGAGGTTGGGGGTATGCAAATGTGGATGAACTAACGAACAAACAAACAGACGGAAATTTTGATCCCTATATCGCACTTTGCTAAAAGCAGGTGCAACAATAAACGGTTATGATGCATTCTTAGAATATACGGGAAGTCTGAAAGGAAGATTAGAATGACAACAACTTATGTGATTTGTTTTTTTTTATTTAAGAAGTGTAATGACCAAAGGTAAACATATGAGACGAGTACACAGAGGGCCATAGGTCGCTCACCTGATCCAAAGTTTAACAAGTGGGCCCGTGGGCCAGGGCAGGGTCATTTTTGGTCCTATGGCTATAATTCAAACAATCTTAGTAGCGGTGCACTAGATGAAGCTTCAAACCAAATATGAAAGACTTAGTCCTCATGGTTTCAGAGAAAAAAGATTTTTAAAGCTTTTCCCCCATATAAGTCTATGTAAAACAGGTGGGCCCCTGGGCGGTGCCATTTTTGGCCCCAGGGCCATAATTTGAACAATCTTGGTAGAGGTCCCCTAGATGAAACTTCATATCAAATATGAAAGACCTGGGCCTTGTGGTTTCAGAGAAGAGTTTTGAAGGGTTTTCCTATAGGAGTCTATGTAAAACATGTAGGCCCTGGGACGGGGCCATTTTTGACCTTAGGGCCATAATTTGAACAATCTTGGCAGAGGTCCCCTAGATGAAGCTTCATACCAAATATGAAAGACCTGGGTCTTGTGGTTTCAGAGACGACTTTTAAAGATTTTCCCTATATAAGCCTATGTAAAACATGTGGGCCCCGGGTGGGGCCATTTTTGGTCCGAGAGCCATAATTTGAACAATCTTGGTAGAGGTCCCCTAGATGAAGCTTCATACCAAATATTAAAGACCACGGCCTTGTGGTTTTTGAGAAGATTTTTTAAAGGTTTTTCCTATCTATATAAGGCTAAGTAAAACATGTGGGCCCTGTTTGGCCCCAGGGCTTGATTTGAACAATCTTGGTAGAGGTCCCCTAGATGAAGCTTCATACCAAATATAAAAGATCTGGGCCTTGTGGTTTCAGAGAAGATTTTTTAATATTTTTCCTATATAAGCCTATGTTAAACATGTGGGCCCCCGGGCAGGGCCATTTTTTTTTTGGCCCCAGGGCCATAATTTGAACAATCTTAATAGAGGTCCCCTAGATGAAGCTTCTTACCAAATATGAAAGACATCGGACTTGTGGTTTCAGAGAAGAAGATTTTTAAGGGTTTTTCCTATATACATCTATGTAAAACATGTGGGCCCCGGGGCGGGGCCATTTTTGACCCCAAGGCCATAATTTGAACAATCTTGGTAAAGGTCCCCTAGATGAAGTTTCATACCAAATTTGAAACATCTGAGCCTTCTGGTTTCAGAGAAGAAGATTTTTAAAGCTTTTCTCTTATTTTCCCTTTTCGTTGCCATGGCAACCAGAGTTCTGCATGGAATGGAACTCTTTGAACATTTTCGAGATGGACCACCCATAGATCATTGCTGCCAAGTTTGGTCAGAATCTGTTCAGTGGTTTAGGAGCATATGTCGTTTGAAGAAATTGTTTATAAGCACGCACGCACGACGGACAAAAAGTGATCACAAAAGCTTACCTTGTCACTACGTGACAGGTGAGCTAAACAAATTATGATGATAAGTTTTTTTTTTTAAGTTCAGAAGTTTTCAAATGTATATATATTCCATTTTAATTATTTGAGAACAATTATTTTCATGGGAATGTTTTATTTTGGAATGGAAAATTATGTTTCAGCATTTCGTTATTATTTTATTGAAAAAGAATGTGCACTTCATGACATTGGAACCGTTGTAATGCTAGATTTATGTTACCATAGTTTGCCGGTAATGAAATAATGCATCTGAGAGGATGACATTTTTGTGTATGTCACTTTGATACAAATGTTAATAATACTAATTATTACTATGGTAACCAAATACTAGTAATATATTTGCAAGGACATGCAGTATGTTGTTTGTTTAACACATACTTTGGTCAACATGCAGTATATGACATGGTCTAATAAAACATTTTATTTCAGGAAATGGTAGAACCACAATCATTCGCTTTTCAGAAAGAAGAATAAGTTATTTTGCAAAGAAATTATTGTTCTCAAATAATTATTTATTTTTTTTCATTTTTAATTGGGCCGTGTCATGAGAAAACCTGTCCTTGGTGAAAAAAATAGTAGATTCAATATTTTAGTGGGAACAACATTGCTTGAACTGATTGCAGGTATTGCTACTGTCATTTTTAATTTCATTTATGGTTAAAAACATGTTTTATTTGGTATGGTAAAAAATTGAATGTTAATGGGTGTATAGTAGTAACGCTAAAAGTAGATAAGTTCATAAGCCAATAATTGTCAACATTTGAAATTGTGATGAATTAAAAGTCTTTGTTTTATTATTAACAAAGTATGACTTCTGTTATTTTTCTTTTTTGAGTCATTTTGCGCTTTATAATGAGTTTTCAGCATTATTTTCAGTTTTCCGAAGACAGATTTCTCATGATGAGGCTCAATTAATGTATACTGAATCACATAATTTTAGAATTGGTGATGTTTTGGAATTATGGGAACGTCTCCATGCACTTTGTAATGTCTGTAAATACTTAGTTACTGTTTAAACGGAAGCACCCAAAAAAAAAATTACCTTTAAGTAAACAAGAGGGCCATAATGGCCCTGGATCGCTCACCTGATCCATAGAGTAACAAGTGGGACCCGGGGAGGGCCATTATTAACCCCAGGGCTATAATGTGCATAATGTTCAGAGACGTCTAAAAAGGTGAAGCTTCATACCAAATATCAACAAAGGCTATAATTTGAACAATCTTGGCAAAGGTCCACTAGATATGCTACATACCAAATATCAAAGACCTGGGCCTTGCAGTTTCAGAGAAGAAGATTTTTATTAAAGATATTCCCTACATAAGCCTATATAAAACCAAATGGCTCCAGGGCGGGGGCATTTTTGGCCTCAGGGCTATAATTTAAACCATCTTGATAGAGGTCCACTAGAGGAAGCTTCACACCAAATATCAAAGACCATGGCCTTGCTGTTTCAAAAGAAGATTTTTAAAGAATATCTCTATATAAGTCTATGTAAAACCAAAGGGCCCCAGGTCGGGGGCAGTTTTGGCCCTAGCGCTATAATTTGAACAATCTTGGTAGGGGTCCACTAGATGAAGCTTCATACCAAATAGCAAAGACCTGGCCCTTGGGGTTTCCGAGAAGAAGATTTTTAAAGATTTTCCCCATATAAGCCCATGTAAAACCATAGGGCCCCCGGGCGGTGGCATTTTTAGCCCAAGCACTATAATTTGAACAATCTTGGTAGGAGTCCACTAGATGAAGCTTCATACCAAATAGCAAAGACCTGGGCATTGTGGTTTCAGAGAAGAAGATTTTTAAAGATTTTCCCTATGTAAGCCTATGTAAAACCAAAGGGCAACAGGGCGGGGGATGTGGGATGAAGCTTCATACCAAATATCAAAGACATGGGCCTTACGGTTTCAGAGAAGAAAATTTTTAAAGGTTTTCCCTATATAAGCCCATGTAAAACCAAAGGGCCCCGGAGCGGGGGCATATTTGACCCCAGCACTATAATTTGAACAATCTTGGTAGGGGTCCCCTAGATGAAGCTTCATACCAAATATCAAAGACCTGGGCCTTACGGTTTCAGAGAAGAAGATTTTTAAAGCTCTTCCCTACATAAGCCCATGTAAAACCAAAGGGCCCTGGAGCGGGGGCATTTTTGGCCCAAGCACTATAATTTGAACAATCTTGGTAGGGGTCCACTAGATGAAGCTTCATACCAAATATCAAAGACCTGGGCCTTGCGGTTTCAGAGAAGAAGATTTTTAAAGATTTTCCCTATATAAGCCCATGTAAAACCAAAGGGCCCCGGAGCGGGGGCATTTTTGGCTCCAGCACTATAATTTGAACAATCTTGGTAGGGGTCCACTAGATGAAGCTTCATACCAAATATCAAAGACCTGGGCCTTACGGTTTCAGAGAAGAAGATTTTTAAAGATTTTCCCTATATAAGCCCATGTAAAACCAAAGGGCCCCGGAGCGGGGGCATTTTTGGCCCCAGCACTATAATTTGAACAATCTTGGTAGGGGTCCACCAGATGAAGCTTCATACCAAATATCAAAGACCTGGGCCTTGTGGTTTCAGAGAAGAAGATTTTTTTAAGTTTTTGGTGAAAAAAATCTGTTTTTGGCTCCTATGACCTAGATGTGCAACGGACCGGAACCATTTGAACAACTTTGAAAGGGGACCACCTAAGGATCATTCCTGTGAAGTTTGATCAAAATCCGATCAGTGGTTTAGGAGGAGATGTCGTTTAAAGAATTGTTTACGGACGCACGGACGGACGGACGGACGTTCTAACAAATCCGGTTTATGGGCTTTTCCCATTATAAACTCCCATAGAGAAATTAAGCTCCTAAGCCGAAAAATAGCCCCTAAACAGTAAGGTTTATGAGTTTATAGTGTTAACTTAACGGAATAAACCCATAAGGTTGGACAAAATATAACCCCTAACACTTATATGTTTGTCCGGACGGACGCACGCACGACGGACGACGGACAAAAAGTGATCACAAAAGCTCACCTCGTCACTACGTGAAGGTGAGCTAAAAAAGAAAGATGTTGGAGATTTGATTATTTTTTTACAAATTTTATCAAAGTCTGCTGAGCTGTTAAGGATATGACCTTCCGAAAATGGCACAAAATCCGTATAAGGGGGACGCCATTTTGAAAGAGTTTAAACAGACTAAAGTCGATTTTTTTATCTTTTTTGCCGCGTATTTCGGCGATAACTTTTTTATTTTTGATTTTTGACCAATACATTCAGCGCGAAAGTTGTGGAGCAGAAGCTCCGCCAACATCTTGTTAAGGACTCAGCATCCTGAATGTTATACTTTTTGCTCTAATCAGATGGACTTTTTACATTTCTTAAATTTTTCGACAAAAACTAAGTCCAGTTAGTCAAAGCACTATTTTCTGAGTCTGGGGCATACTACAAGGTAAGAACTGAGCCCCAGACTAAAAAATCTCCATAAAAGAATCAGGGAGGAGTGTAACATTGCACTAGCCTTGTCATTCTCCACTATATAAAATGGAGTCAGCACAAGAAAACACTTTCTGGCTGCAAGAAACTACACTTACTTGGATAAGAAGAACTTCTTAACTTGCACATGTGCTGTCATCAGCAACTAGCAGCTAGACCTGGTGAGTATTCTGAGGTTACTATCTACAGACTGGAAAAGAACAAAATCCTATCAGAATAATGTGTCCAAAGTACATTCTTGGACACACAGAAGGTCTTACAGTGCTGAAAAAGACATTGTTGTTAATATTAAGGACCTGGATAGGCTTTTGGAACATTTGCACAGCACAAATTTGAGATCTGTTTATGAGGCAATCTTTGCATCTATAGTGGTCATGGCACTGTTCATCATTTTTACTGAAATACCTATAATTTTTTCACAGAATGTGGCTCATGAGACAGGTCATAACATTTACACAGAGGTGGTTAGGGCAAAAATGGGCAAAATATCATATCAAGTACTCCTGTGAAAAATATTTAAATGGTCTCATGCAAAATCAATGCGGTGTAATTTCAGACAAGCGCACACATTGCGATGCCGTACAAGCTTTTCACCAAAACCGATATCATCTGTGCGCCCTTGCCAAACTCGACAACTGTTTTTGTTTAAAATATTCCTGTTGAACTGTCTTGGAATGCTGTTAATTGCTTTTTCTGGTAGATTTTAATGCTTGATAGAATGCCTGTGCCACTGTGGAGTGGACTAGAGCCAAATTTTTGACTTCAGTAAAATTTTGCCCATTTCCCCAATGGAAAATTCATTCAAAATTGGGAAAAATGACCAAAAACAAAGCCAAACTAGCTTAAATTATACTCTTTAAGGCCATATTTAGATGTAAAAATATTCAAATCCTTGAAAATAAACAATATTTCCATCCCCAGTATGTGAATAAAATGTTTAAAGGCACAGGCTGCAGTCTGATGTAAGAAAACTGTTTGTCGGCTTTAAATCGGACAATCATACGGTACCTACAGCGTATCATTTCCTGCGTAAATATGGACTGCGCGATGCAAAAAAACATTGCGGGTACTCAGTCGACAAATAATAAGCTTTTCAAATTGCAGTGAATAAGACCCAAAAAGATGACTTGAATTTTTGGCATTTTCCCTTAAGGCATCAGGGGACAGTTAATTGCAGCACTTTTTTGTCCGCGTCACACCAAGTTTTTGAATCGTTATCGACAACTCCTGGAGAAAGCGATAACTTCTGTTTTGGTTTTAAATTGCTCCACACATGCATGAAATCAAACAGAATACCAAAGGAACACTTCTCTGTTTGCATAGGCTGACAGCAGGAGCATTTCACTTACCCCACCCACTATTTTTTACATACAAAAAATCATGACTCCACCTCACTTTGACAGATCCTGTGAGTTTACTCCCAAAACACCAGTACTTGGCACCTGTTGAAATGTCATGTACACTCAGTCACATGCAAAGAAATAGACAGAAAAGTATACCATAACCAGTAAACTTTTTCAGGAATCCTCTTTGAAAAACAGCCACTTTTTAGTGCCAAAGTTACCTTCGTGAATTCAGATATGCCGCTGCACCTTGAACTTGCACAGCATCCAGACAGCCGGGGTTTTAGTTTCGTATTCCATTTCATAAAAGTACAGATACTCAGCAAATAAGCCCACATTGGCAAAAAATATCCACATATCACAATTTCTATGAGCAACCATGCCATTATTGACCCTCCTACTATAGGAGCTTTTTTCGTGACGTACTTCCGGTTCTAAAAATAGAACGGGAAAAGCCCTGGCCGTTAACTGTCGTATTGCTTCAAGGCAGTGGGACAGATAAAGTGTTAATTACAGCGTAAACAGTGGCATTCTTTTAAATTTTTGGCGAATTCTAATGTAAGATAATGGAAGACATACCGATATGCTGCCAGGTGTGAAATTTCGCCAATCCCAAGTGTTAATTTTTTTTAGTTAACTGCTCTTAAAGATATATTGCACATACGACCCAACAGGGTCCTCTCTCTCTCTCTCTCTCTCTCTCTCTCTCTCTCTCTCTCTCTCTCTCTCTCTCTCTCTGAGTGTGCCATGGCCTACATGTTGCTCTCTCTCTCTCTCTCTCTCTCTCTCTCTCTCTCTCTCTCTCTCTGAGTGTGCCATGGCCTACATGTTGCTCTCTCTCTCTCTCTCTCTCTCTCTCTCTCTCTCTCTCTCTCTCTTAGCGTACCAACAATTAACGAGAGTAAGTAGATGTAAATTACAGTTTGTCGTTAAATAACTCCACGTCAGCCGACATGTAGGGTGTCAACAATGTCGTGTCTACATCAAACCAACATCAAATCGATGCACTGAATTTAACTTTGCAACGTCGATGAAACGTCGGTCAGAACGTTGCGTTGGCGATAACACGGCGTTACTTAATAAGTGGTCGGATCCATCAAGACTCAGTGGGATTGGAAGATTAAATTCAAAACAAACGTAGAACACCCTTTCATTGCATGAGAATGAAACACTCCTTCGCAAGTGCAAGATTTTAAGTAAAATCTGGTAGATTTGTAGATTTATTCAACCTGCCCAGCCCTTAAATTAACCCATTTGGTACCAGAAACCCCAAAACGGGTACCCAGGCAAACAGTGAAGGCCCAGATCAGACGCCGCAGTACGCGGTGTCTGATCAGGGCCTGCACTGTTTGCAAAAAGTCAAGCCAATTTCCAAACGAATTTTGAAGAAAACATATCCAGACACCCCTAAATTTTGAAATTTTGAATTGGTACAAAAAGGGTGAATGGCTTATTACCTTAGCTCTACAATACCCCTCAATCATCTCAATGGTCACGTGACATTGAAGGGGGTTGTCCACGGCATGACGTCGAACCAACGTTGACTCGACGCCCGTCTGTCAGTCCACTCCATTACGAAAACATGCCTATTCAAATACATGTACGTTGTAAATTTTACTAATTTGCTGAAAAATGGAAAATTTTAAGATGAACATTTATATTATTTTTCTTATTTCTTCTCAAAATATGGATTGTGGGTACTCGTTAGAAACGCCTCAATCAGAATCAGAACTGTTACTCCTCAACGAGGCGGTTCTAACGAGAACCCATAATCTATGTTTTTGAGCAGATATAAGAAAAATAATGTCTACCCCTGCAAACCCCAGTTTTTCTATAAAATGGGTTTTTTGGGGGTCAGTTTTATATAGGCGTGTTTTCGTGATGATTAGACAGAACGCTGGACATTTTTAACTGCACTTCGACAGTTTTCTCGATAGATAGATAGATAGATGAAAAGATAGATAGATAGATAGATAGATAGATAGATAGATAGATAGATAGATAGATAGATAGATAGATAGATAAGATAGATAGATAGATAGATAGATAGATAGATAGATAGATAGATAGATAGATAGATAGATAGATAGATAGATAGATAGATAAGCGGACGGACGGACGAACAAACAGACAGCTAGATAGATCTCAGTTCCGTCCGTATGTGATAGCTATACTTGGATAGCGAATAAAACTTATTTTGTAAGTAAGTTTTCGTGAATAACGGTATCTAAAGCCATTGACATGAGTCATGTCATTCACGAAGAGATTTTCCTCAATTAAAAACGGATCCAGGATAAATGAATTTCAGTAATAAAAGCAAAATATCATTCTTTCCTTCTCAAGGCATTTTTTAAATGTAAACGGGTATATTTTCTCTCAAAATGTCTGAATATTGATAGCATTTTGAGTTCCGCCAATACATTTGAATAGCGATGGCCGTTTCAATTGACGGCCAGTGCTTTGCGCATGTGCAAGTATGACGTCATAAACGGAATTCCTAAAACCTCCTATAATATTTTGAAAAACGTCCACCCTCAAATGCGAAACTGTCCCCTGATGCCTTAAGTTTGGAAGTTTTCTTTGATTTTCAGCCATTGGTGATCCCACATTGTAATTTGGCTTATTTGTAATAAAAACAAATAAAAAAGTGTTGACTAAAATACATGTTGTTGCTTTCATGGCCCTTTTGGAATTTCATTAATACTGAAGAGCGGCCAAATTCAATTCGGAGAATTGCGCACTAAGTCCATGATGGACGATGCTTTCTGGAGATGTCATTTGATAATACACAGCAATGTGGTGAATAGGGATGCAAACAGTGATGTTTGATGTAAAACATGTAACTGATAGCACTGGCCCTAAATGACTGAATTGGTGGACATGGGCCGTAAACTTAAGAACCCACCCCCAATCCCCAAATTTTCCTAAAATGACTGGGCCTTTGAGATATTCATTATCTCCCCTTTGCTACTGATCAGAGTCTAAAGTGGACACCCTCTGCAGGTAAGAAAAAGGGAGAGAACAAACCAATTAAGACAGTTGTGTCATTTCTTATCAGATAACTGGCTTAGATAAAGATACTGACAGGCTCTAAAACAATCAAAATCATAAGGTTTCTACTGAAGCTGAATTTCGACCAATACAGAGTCTACAGGTTATGATAAAACAGCAACTATGCATACCAGAAACTGCAAAGAAAGGGTATTTCATTTCTGAATGTGTTTGAGAAAGGTTCTACTGTGTTTTTGTTACAGTCAAAGCACTATTTTCTGAGTCTGGGGCATACTACAAGGTAAGAACTGAGCCCCAGACTAAAAAATCTCCATAAAAGAATCAGGGAGGAGTGTAACATTGCACTAGCCTTGTCATTCTCCACTATATAAAATGGAGTCAGCACAAGAAAACACTTTCTGGCTGCAAGAAACTACACTTACTTGGATAAGAAGAACTTCTTAACTTGCACATGTGCTGTCATCAGCAACTAGCAGCTAGACCTGGTGAGTATTCTGAGGTTACTATCTACAGACTGGAAAAGAGAAAAAATCCTATCAGAATAATGTGTCCAAAGTACATTCTTGGACACACAGAAGGTCTTACAGTGCTGAAAAAGACATTGTTGTTAATATTAAGGACCTGGATAGGCTTTTGGAACATTTGCACAGCACAAATTTGAGATCTGTTTATGAGGCAACCTTTGCATCTATAGTGGTCATGGCACTGTTCATCATTTTTACTGAAATACCTATAATTTTTTCACAGAATGTGGCTCATGAGACAGGTCATAACATTTACACAGAGGTGGTTAGGGCAAAAATGGGCAAAATATCATATCAAGTACTCCTGTGAAAAATATTTAAATGGTCTCATGCAAAATCAATGCGGTGTAATTTCAGACAAGCGCACACATTGCGATGCCGTACAAGCTTTTCACCAAAACCGATATCATCTGTGCGCCCTTGCCAAACTCGACAACTGTTTTTGTTTTAAATATTCCTGTTGAACTGTCTTGGAATGCTGTTAATTGCTTTTTCTGGTAGATTTTAATGCTTGATAGAATGCCTGTGCCACTGTGGAGTGGACTAGAGCCAAATTTTTGACTTCAGTAAAATTTTGCCCATTTCCCCAATGGAAAATTCATTCAAAATTGGGAAAAATGACCAAAAACAAAGCCAAACTAGCTTAAATTATACTCTTTAAGGCCATATTTAGATGTAAAAATATTCAAATCCTTGAAAATAAACAATATTTCCATCCCCAGTATGTGAATAAAATGTTTAAAGGCACAGGCTGCAGTCTGATGTAAGAAAACTGTTTGTCGGCTTTAAATCGGACAATCATACGGTACCTACAGCGTATCATTTCCTGCGTAAATATGGACTGCGCGATGCAAAAAAACATTGCGGGTACTCAGTCGACAAATAATAAGCTTTTCAAATTGCAGTGAATAAGACCCAAAAAGATGACTTGAATTTTTGGCATTTTCCCTTAAGGCATCAGGGGACAGTTAATTGCAGCACTTTTTTGTCCGCGTCACACCAAGTTTTTGAATCGTTATCGACAACTCCTGGAGAAAGCGATAACTTCTGTTTTGGTTTTAAATTGCTCCACACATGCATGAAATCAAAACAGAATACCAAAGGAACACTTCTCTGTTTGCATAGGCTGACAGCAGGAGCATTTCACTTACCCCACCCACTATTTTTTACATACAAAAAATCATGACTCCACCTCACTTTGACAGATCCTGTGAGTTTACTCCAATAATCTCACAAAAATAGTTAAAATAAAAACAACTTACCTGTTAATAATTTCAAAACAACATCATCTTGCCAATTTGATGAACAAAAAAACCACTCAACCACACTGGTAAAGGCAAGCGCGCAGGGTAAGGAACAAACACACCGGATAAGGAAATTTTTCCGCTCAGGATAAAAAAGAAAATGGCGGAATGGGTATCACATGTGCAGGTTTGTTGTTGTTCTAGATCTTGTGTTATGGTTACTTATCAATACGGCTGCTCACATTAGCTTCACGGAAGACACATATTATTCACAAATTTATCTTCGATGGTCCGAATTCGACAGTTACAGCCAGTCAAACGGAGAACCGGACACAGTGGAGCTACTCCGCCGTGAAATCTCATTGTTTTACATGAAACGCTCTTCTGGGAAGATGGCATGCACTTTTTTGTTGGTTGTAGACATACACATGATAAATCGGACTGTTGCAAATACGATTTAAGGAAAATTTGAAATTAGAAGGCCCACAGTGAGAAATCCTAGTTCAATTTTCAATACAACGCCCACGGGCAAGGAAATGGGTACAACGCATATGATAAGACACAAAATTTTCCGGGGGAAATGGTTGTTGTATGGTCGTAGCACTAGGAAATTTCCATCTCAGATTTGGTTTTCCGATATTAATAATTAGTCCTTCATAGTTTAAAGAACCAATTGTGACTTTAGGAAACATTCAAACGTTGTGTGCCTTGTCTTGGCATGCGCATGGCTCTGGTTCTAGCAATATAATCATCCCCCTATGAAGGATAGATGGATTTGGTTCATCGCGATCATTAATTAGAAAAATGATATTTATGTCCATGCAGTATTTGTGGTAGAAAATTGTATGTTTGTTTTTTGGCTGGAAATAAGATGGATAACTTCGCCAAATTCGTGAGACATACCTATTGCATGGTTTCGCCAAGTTCTGCAACGGAAGGTCAGGTGGTTTTTCTCCGGGTACTCCGGTTTTCGCCCACCTCCGATTAACGATCGGCTCGATATGAGTGAAATAATCTTGAAATGGCCGTAAAACCAAAAACAAAAACAAAACAAAAATCATGGTCATTTAAGAACGAAAGAAAATTAGGGCCACTTTAACTTTAATTTTTTGACTCGTATCTCGAAATTTCGACTTAGTATCTCGAATTTTCGACTTATTATCTCGAAATTTCGACTTACTATCTCGAAATTTCGACTTAGTAACTCGAAATTTCGACTTAGTATCTCGAAATTTCGACTTAGTATCTCTAAATTTCGACTTATTAACTCAAATTTCGACTTAGTATCTCGAAATTTCGATTTAATAACTCTAAAGTTCGACTTAATATCTCGAAATTTCGACTTAGTATTTCGAAATTTCGACTTAGTATCTTGAAATTTCGACTTAGTATCTCGAAATTTCGACTTAATAACTCGAAATGTCGACTTAATATCTCGAAATTTCGACTTAGTTACTCGAGATTTCGACTAAGTAACTCGAAATTTCGACTTAATAACTCGAAATTTTGACTTAATATCTCGAAATTTCGACTTAGTATCTCGAAATTTCGACTTAATATCTCGAATTTTCGACTTATTATCTCAAAATTTTGACTTAATAACTCAAAACTTCGACTTACTATCTCGAAATTTCGACATACTAACTCGAAATTTTGACTTGCTATAATTTCGACATACTAGCTCGAAACTGACTCTGTGATCTGCGCTGTGCATTCAACTCTGAATAGGGATTAGCCATAACAGGAATCTTGTTATGGTCAACTCAGAGTTGATAGAAGACCTCAAATCTCAGAACCAACCTTCCACAACTTCATTATCACGGTTTAAATATGGAGTTTGGATATTTCTGCATGTTTCGCGCCAGAGGTCATGCCTCATTTTGAGAACGAATCATTTGCCACTGGACCTGTGTGCTAGTCCCCGCCGTTACGGAATTGAGACATTGGCTTGGCTAGCTAGAAGCCGGATTTGAATCTCCTGGAACATATTTGGGAGATTGTTAGGCGTCAAATACAGAACATTGAACACACCCACGCCCCCCCCCCCTCCCCCACCACCACACACACGCGTGGCTAGAGCTGACCAGCCATCAATTTCGATGTCTGACCGATGGGTTGAAAAGAAGGGTCTAGGAATCTGCTGCTCTGTCAAAATGATACATCTTGAACACGCAACGTATTCTGATACCGCAATTTCTGTCCGGTTGTTGCTTTGTTAAGTTAGTCATGGTGTTCGTGTTGCATAGTTTACCATCTTTTGGTCGATTTTTTTTTCATTCGACCCAAAGTAACAACCTACAGAAGCTTCTCGACTATCGCTGACCATCTACACCATGAACGTACCGGTTATTTAATGATGCTCTCTTTTGCGGCGTCTGACCAGGGTCTACACTTTTTGCAATGTCTATGTTCCCCGGCCCAGTCTACATGGGGCACTGACGTCACAAGGAAAGACTATAGCGCTGCTATAAATAGCTCGACCTGGATTTTGAACATGGTCAGTGATAGTCACGAGGTCAATAGAAGGCGGGAAGCTTCTGTAGTTAGTAACTTTTAGCAAATTGATAATTAATCGACCCAACTGCGGCGTCTGATCAGAATCTACACATTTTGCTTGTAGTATAGGAATTTAAAGGATAAACGAAACATGTTCAAATCCACACTCAAAGACAATCGACCCACCAGTGCTGTCAGTGCTTTGATCTATACATGATTTTAACAGCACACGATGAGAAAGTTTGATACCGAAAAAAAAAACACTGTCAAATATGACTTTGAGCCAGCTTTTATCTTACTGAAACGGGGTTGAATTTGTTTGTTTGATTTGAGGTTTAACGTCCCCGTCAACACTGTATAGGTCATTTTGGAGACGTTGCTTCCATTTTTGTGGGACTTTTACCCAACGTTGTGATGAAATGACTTCTCAAGCCCTGTCGCATTGTTTGTTTGATTTGAGGTTTAACGTTCCCGTCAATACTGTAAAGGTCATTTTGGAGACGTTGCTTCCAATTTTGTGGGACTTTTACCCGACATTGAGATGAAATGACATCTCAAGCCCTGTTGCCCAATGAAACCAATAGGGTTTATAAGCATGGAGGTCCGACTCGTGCGCACCGCTTTGCCTGGGCAGACTTAGATCCTCTAATCGGTTTACCAGTACTCGTGTGCGGGTCGGATTCGGCTCTGCGTGGAAACATCATGCAGCCCATATATTTCTTCAAGCCCCGATGGGCGGGGGCCGCCCTGTCCTAATGAAACCAATATGAAACCAATAGGGTTTTTAAGCATGGACGGTTCGACTCGCACCGCTTTTACCTCCTCTAAGCGGTTTACCAGTACTCGTGTGCGGTAGGATTTCAGCTCTGCGTTGAGGCACCATGCAGCCTATCCATTTATTCAAGCCCCGATGGGCGGGGACCGTGAAACGGGATTGAATGCGCGACGTCCTGATGAGAAGAAAACCCTCTAACTCTTACATGATGCATATGTTTTTGGCCTCTAGCTTTATAGTTCTTGAGAAATATTTGATAAAATTAACATTGACCAATATAGAGAGAAAGAAGAATGAAAGAACATGTGAAAAAATACACCGAGAAAGGTCATTGGCGTTTACACGATACAAATAAGCCGATAATGACCATGGTCTCACAATGTAATCACATAATTTGCATAATCTGCTTGATGTAAACTTGTTTTTAAAGCTGAGGTATAATGAAACGGGGGTGTTTAACATTAACTGTGTGTATAGGACTTAATATCTCGTAAGTCGAAATTTCGAGATACTAAGTCGAAATTTTGAGTTATTAAGTCGAAATTTCGAGATAGGATGTCGAAATTTCGAGTTACTAAGTCGAAATTTCGAGATACTAAGTCGAAATTTCGAATAACTAAGTCGAAATTTTGAGTTACTAAGTCGAAATTTTGAATTATTAAGTCGAAATTTCGAGATACTAAGTCGAAATTTCGAGATACTAAGTCGAAATTTCGAGTTAATAAGTCGAAATTTCGAGTTATTATGTCGAAATTTCGAGATACTAAGTCGAAATTTTGAGTTATTATGTCGAAATTGCGAGATACTAAGTCGAAATTTCGAGTTAATAAGTCGAAAATTCGAGTTACTAAGTCGAAATTTCCAGATACTTAGTCGAAATTTCGAGATACCTTTCAAAAGAAAACATTTTTACCCTCACTCAAATCCTCTTCAGTGTGCGACGTTTCACTTACTAACAGGGTTAGTTAATGGAAACATACACAGAAACGAGTTGTTTCGTCTTCAAGTATTTTCAGAACAGCTTGACGTTTGATGTGTCTGTATTGAGTTAATAAATTATGATGAAAATAGTAAGAAAAGTGTGATAAAGGTATATTCCTTCGAAAGAAAAAGACAATAGAAAGTCCCCTTTGAAACCCGGCTTCAATTGGCGCATTAATATATCAGGTAGCACTTCTCACCGTTTGCACACTAAGTGAGTCGTATCTTGTTACCCCACCCACTTGCGTTATCATAGAGATATACGAAAAATGAAAAATTACAGGATCAAATTGAAACAGGTATCAAATTATTCCTTGGTTTTCTAACTAAGGAAATGAGCTTTACTATGAACGGAGTTATGGCAATTTTATGTTGACATTTCTGATAATGAGCAAAAATTAATTTATGAAAAAATAAACACAGAGTTCACCTTTCATTTTTTTTTATATTTTCACCACATGTTTATCTGTATATAAAATATAAAATATGTACAAGCCAGGGTAGGCTGTTATATTTTGAAAGCCATAAAGGTGACAAATTTTGCAATTTTGGTCAAAATCGGTAAAGTCATGGTAAAACATACCTTATTTGTGAATGACCAAACATTTTATTGATTTGTTTTTCTTTGAAGCTGTATCTTCTTTTCATATAACTTCACGATACAACATTTATGAAACAAATATTCCGGGGGGGGGGGGGGGGGGGGGGGGGGGGGGGGCAGATATAATTGGAAATCTAAACAGGCCCTTTGTACGCAGTTCGTCGTCGGATATAAGATAAATATTGTTTGTTTGAGGTTTAACGTCCCCGTCAACACTGTAAAGGTCATTTTGGAGACTTTGCTTCCAATTTTGTGGGACTTTTACCCGACACTGAGATGAAACGACATCGCAAGCCCTGCCGCCCAATGAAACCAATAGGGTTATAAGCACGGACGGGTCGACTCGCACCGCTTTGCCCGGACAGGCTTAGATGCTCTAAGCAGTTTACCAGTACTCGTGTGTGGGTCGGTGGAAGCATCATACAGCCCATCTATTTCTTAAGCCCCGATGGGCAAGGCAAATATTAAAAGTATGTACATGTACATGTATTGGTAACGGAATGATTATGCCTCCGTGGCCTAGTGGATAAGAGCGTTGATTCTTAATCATTAGGTCTCTCACCGCTGTGGTTCGAGCCTCGCTCGGGTAACATGTGAGACGCCAAGTTCTGCAACGGAAGGTCAGGTGGTTTTTCTCCGGGTACTCCGGTTTTCGCCCACCTCTGATTAACGATCGGCTCGATATGAGTGAAATAATCTTGAAAGGCCGTAAAACCGAAACCAAAAACAAAAAAAAAAAAAAAAAAAAAAAAGAACGATTATGCCGGCCTCGGTAGCTCAGTCGGATGCGCGTCTGACTGGTGATCAGGAGTGCTCGGGTTCGACACCTGCCGGGGGGGTCGGCAACATTCTTTCGTGGAGATTGATCATGACATCTTTTCTTCGGTCATTCTCTCCCTTCCGCTGATTCAAGAAGGGCAGTTGTCAGTTTCTAGCGAAAGAATGTACAGTGTACTGGTTAACCGCTTACGTATAAGCCTGTCCAGGAAAAGTGTGGATAGGTTAACTGACCGGCTCAAAAATGACCTAAAATAGTGTTGACTGGGCCGTTAAACTCCAAAACAAACAAACAAACCAAGAGGCATTACTGAGAACAAACCAAAAATAAAACAAAACATTTAAATGTCAATTTGCACAGGACATTATATTAGCCTTGCCAAGTTGTCCTACCCAATATTTATCGTCCGGGCCAAATCCGCCTAGTTTCATAGTTTGTGTGTGT